>OY720632.1:139287031-140551027 GCA_963169105.1 Ceriagrion tenellum
TTGAGGAAATTCTACTGTGACTGTATAGATCAAAACATACTGAATTACTCACACTACAGACTTGTTTAATTCATTTTTAAAATCCTGCTTTCAGTGATGGCATGTGCCAGCAATTAAAACCCACAATTGAGGCAGAAAATATGCAGATTATTCCAGGAAAATATTTTCATGAGCACTTTATTATAGCCATAGACATAATTGGCGATTTCAGGTGTAACTTAATGGAATTTGTTTACATTATGATAATTTATAACTTTTGTTTTTCCATATGTTTTAATTTGAAACAACCCAGGTTTCAACATTCTCCGGGTGTATCTTCAGGGTTCAACATCATCTTCTAGAAAAGATGATGATGAACATCGAACCCCAGATCGTTTCAAATTTAAACAAAGGTGAAAAAACGAAGTTATAAGTTATCATCATAGCTATAGACCCAGACTGATGCAGCATTTCTACTGGATCACCACATTCATTGCTTAAATGTTTTCATATATCCTCATGGCTACATTAGCTTTTCAAATATCTAATATTAAGTGGGGAATGCCGGCACATCCTGTAGAGACCAGTTTGAGGGCAAGTTTTGGCTTATCCTTTGATAGGAATGTGACTCTAAAAATGCAAAAAATAATTATATGACCATCAAGGGATTTCTTCTGCTAGCAGGAAGGTGTGCACCACAATAATAGCGTAAAAAGTTTGTATGATTGGGGGAAGAATTTTGTGAATTACAGTTGAGCTGCAGCTGATCACAACCATTAGTACCAAGTTCAAAAACACTGTACTTACATTAATAAAAATCTTTGGTAACTTTATGAATCTAAAGTATCTTTTCAAAAAAAAAGTATCATATCCACTTCCTTATAAACATGATAAGGAGTCAAATTAATAATAAATTTTAATTTGATTTAAAAATTATGTACCACTTAAAACTTAAGCTTAGACAAATAGAGAGCATTACTGCAAATAGTAGTGCTTCATATTTTCACATATATTTCATCCATCCACACAATCACACCTTAGACCCAAAAAGACTCTATGAGATCACATTTTTGAGCTAAGTCTGAAATTTATCCAAAGAAACGTAAATAAAATTGTTGGTAAGCACTCAAATACTGAGATAATCAGACTTCATAAAAAATACACTCCCTTACATTCCTACATTGAGATGAACGCATGCTAAGGTTCACTCATGTCACTTGAGAACATGCCCCATGGCACATAACTCTTCCGGCAAGCATATTGGGCAAAATTTTCAATGCTTCACACAAGCATGCAGCTGTCTCTGCTGTAATTTAATCTTCCTTGGCAGATAAAAACAACTTCTGCACAGCACTGGTCACCCCCTCTGTAAAAGGTATAACAAAATCCATGAAAAGGGCGGATCGATAGTAATTAGGGAAAATTTTAGATCAATGAGACATACACCACCTACTCTCAGAATAAAAGCATCAGTGTTAGATATGCTCATAAATACAGCACACAATAGTAGCAACATAAGTTCTTTGTTACTTCCTATAAAGCATACTAACTGATTGACTCATTCATACATATTCCTAGAGAATTCTAATTGACGTAGCAGGTTGATATTTACAGGGGAGGTAAATAATTTGCATTCGAGTCAAGAAAAAAATTGGAAATCTGGATTGTCTTTGTCCCAAGCCCAGAAAGGATTTTGTTTTATAATGGAATTAAACAGGGAAAATGAAAAATCTCTGGGGAAAACATTTCTTTTTCATTCGTTAAAATATAAACAAATTAAGTTAGGAGATAGATTTTTCCATCAAAATGAGGCCAAAGCTTTGAAAAACTTAATTTTTGCTATTATTTTTTCTCTTTCTATTGATCAACAGAATATTTAGAAATTTACATGGAAAGTCCATGGAAATTTAGAGCACTATTCACTTTTGTAGCTAAGGAATTTTTAGATTGTTACCAATGCGTGGATATGCTATGCTGTAATATAGGCAATATTGGATGGAATTTAACTTTTCCTATGCAAACTTCAATGGCTTTTAAGAATATAATATGTTTGCCTTTACCGTAATTTTCCGTATATAATACGCACCCAAGTTTTAACAAGCAAAATATGAGAATTTTCATATTCCCATGTATAATACGCATCTAATTTTGAGAGGACAGCATTTGCCGATTTATTGGTCATCCGCTGTTTAGCGCTCGAAAAAACATCGCCCAAGCGGGAAGAGCCCATGAATGGCCTTAGCGCCTGCGAGTACGCATCATTCCCCACACCTCCGTGACGTTCTATCAGTCGCAGGTTCTTTCCTTCCCTCCGTGCTCGTCTATGGAAATATGTGCAAACAGCTACACATCACATGGTTTTCTATGTAACCTGGCTTCCTATCTTTGTTGTGCACTTCAAAACACAGGGGTTTCGTCTGCTTGCCGCTATGGGAGAATCTTCGCAGCGGCAGAATGCGAGGTAAGGGCCGCCAATCAGTCGGATGCCATGACCAAATACGCGTTCTCATTGGCTGATTTCTGCCACTGGTGCTCTGCCGCCATGCTAGGCACCTTTTGACTGGATCGTAATATTGTTGCAAGTACTAGTGTTGCGTGTTCTTTTTCTCTCCTCAATTTCCCTTGGTGTGAGTTCCCTCTGATCTGTTCGCCGGAGAAATAATGCTTAGTAACAAAAAGGGGAAATATTTCTGTTTGGACGAAGACCGTGAAGTTGACGATGAGGAGGAAGAAGACGATGTTTTTTGCAACGCAGTATATCCAGTTTGTGACATCAATGTATCGCCCAAACTTTTCGATTTCGATATTCTAGTGATGATAGTGACTTTGAATTCCAAGGTTTCAGCGATGAAACGACCCAGTAGGGAAACTTTTAGTTTTGATTATATTGTGTTGAATGTGAAAATCAGTCAATAAAAAGTGATAATCTGAAATACATGTTTGTATCCATGTATAAAACGCATCTGGTTACGTGATGAATTTCCACGGTGAAAAATGTGTGCACGTTTGTAACCATCTATAATACGCACCCACCTTTTCTGACAAATTTTCGCAGAAAAAAATGTGTACTATAGACGGAAAATTACGGTACTTTTAAGATTGTACAATGAGACTCCAATGGAGTTTTTTATTCCTTAACAGACATTTTGCAAGCCATAAAACAAAAAAGAATCATGAAAAGTGGTGAGGCAAAAGAATACTAGGTTGTATTTTGATGCAATGTACTGAAGAAAACTATAGCAACAAATATATAAGTAATTTTGAATAGATATTTTGATAAAAGTGTTAATTTCCTCTGCACTAGATAACACCAGCCTATTTTCTACAAGAATTAACTTCGATATTTTTCAAGGTTTTATAATGGATAAAACATAGGATTTTTATGAATGTCCCACTTCAAAGTAAAGAAATACACTTTACTCACCAACACTATTAAGATACCATGAAGGCCTGTTCTTCCACAGAATACTAGCATAATAAAATGGTATTCCAGAGAGTGTGATCACCAGCCCCATTGCCACCTCAAATGGCCGCACATAAATTGGCAAGGCAACAAGGAAGGCACAGACAAGGACAAAAATGCATGGAAGCACCATTGAGACCTGCAATAGAAAGTTTAAATAAATATAAATTCTGATTTATAATACTACTAGAGAGTAGAGTAAAATTTATTTGCAAGCATGCTAACCCTAACAAAAAGGTCCATCACTGTTAGCTAGACAATTTTAGAAAAAATTATTATACTTGAAGAGTTTTCAGCACTATACCTAGACAGCTCAAAACCACATATATTTCACTAGCTATAACAGTGTCACTTGGTCATCTTGTTCAGCTTTTTTGAAGCAGCTATCAGTGCTATCCGGTTATCACCTGAGAGATCATATAGAAGAGCGGGAGGAAACAATTTTACCTTGATATAACTCAGGATTAGCAGAGTGAAAACAGCTTCAACTTCACATACACTGTAGTAGTTAGATGTAAAACCTAATCCTTAAATTCCCATAATATAATATTTTTCCAAAAATTATATAATTATATTAACAGCTGACAAGAGACACCCCTTACTTACACGAGGGTTGTTATACTTCATCAACCATAAAAAGCAATATCTCAAAGTAGCCAAAATAGGGTCAGCTACATATTCTAGTCAGAGTGACTCATGTAGCCCTATCAGAAGAAACTACAAATGTGGATAGTCATCAAATAATCTGACATTTAATTCAGATTGGCCTTGAAGTCATACTGTCTTTATTAATCTACATCTACATACTACCCTGCGAGCTGCTGCATGGCCGTGTAGCTGGGGGTGTCAGGACACCAGCCATGTAAAGATCAGGGTGTCCAGCAGCTGGGCATTTGAAAATTCCCTGAGATTTCCAGGTTTTCCAGACATAATTTTTATTTTTCCATAGGAATTATTGATTTTTTCTTGTTAATTATAACAGAATGTTCGGTACGTTTTTTGGGTGATTAACGTAAGGATTACTTTTAAACTTACATATTTGGAGGAAAATAAACACAAAACTTTAAAATAGTTAGAGAGAAAATCACATCACCACCTTTTCTTAGATTTAAGCATTGTCATGCTGGTGCTCAGTTTAGGGCCCTAAGGGTTTAATTGACATTGAAAGAATCACAATGTAAAGCTTATATTGGGGGTAGAGTGGAGCATTCAAGATGACCTCAGGGCTAAGACAAGGGGATGCACTCTCAGCTGTCTTATTCAACCTGGCTTTACATAATGCAATGAAAGAATTGAAATTAAGAGGAATTATTATGCATGAATCCAAACAAGGATTTACATATGCAGATGATATAGCACGTAATCTGACTGATCATGAGGAAATATTCAATACTTTAGAAGCCACTGGTAAAAGAATGTGGCTCAGAATCAATGAAGAGAAGACCAAATACATGAAAATGTCATCATCACAGACCAACCGTGACCTGCAAAACATAAGAATTGGGAGTTATGAGTTTAAGATGGTCAAGGAGTTTACTAACCTGGGAGTCAAATTAAAAAATGAAAATAAAGTGTCTGATGAGATCAACCATAGAGTAATGGAAGGCAACACGGCCTATTTTGCAAATGTACCTCTCCTTAAATCAACTTTACTGTCAAGGAACACAAAACTGAAGATTTATTAAACCATGATAAGACCAGTAGTAACTTACGGGGCTGAGACATGGACTTAATCAAAACACGATGAAGAAATCCTTAGGAAATTTGAAAGAAAGATCATAAGGAGGATCTATGGCCCAATTAAGGAAGGTGAGAGATGGATGATTAGAATGAACATGGAGATAAATGATATTCTAGAAGAGAAGGACATAGTTAGATTCTCCAAAGAATTACAGCCAGCATGGTTGGGTCATGCAGAAAGAATGGGAATCGAAAGAATGCCAAAATTAATTCTTAATAGCAAGATGGAAGGGGTCAGGGAGAGAGGTGGACCACAGAAGATATGGCTACAGGATGCAGAAGAAGGCAATGGGATTAACGAGATGGAGAGAGAAAGCAAGAAGAAGAACTGAATGGAGGCGCATTGTAAATTTACATAATAGCCCACGAGCCGCCGCATGGGCATTTGGCAGGGGGTGTTAGGTCACCAGCCGCATAAAGGTGTAAGTTGTAAAGGAAGCCAAGGCCCACGCCGGGCTGTAGAGCTGTGGATGGTGATAATGATGATACTGATGCTCAGAAACAAGTGTATATTACAGCCAGACTTGGCTATGAATAGCATTGATATAAAATGATCAACAACTTAAAAAACTGAAGGAATTGACTTTTTTCCTTACTATGCTACCTGCGACAACGCAAGGGAAATAAGACTTCGCAACTTGCCGATAAAGGCACGTTGCTTCCATTACTGTTTTATATATTGACAACACAGAAAATTCCAGTCAACTTGATATTTCCCTGAGATTTCCCTGATATTTCCAATGAAAATAAAATTCCCAGAAATTTCCCGGTCTTCCCAGTTTTCCAGAGCTGGATACCATGAAAGATGTAAGGGATAAGGTAGTGGGAGGTGGAATGATGACATGTATTATGGGAGTGTATTTAGTGGAGCTCAGTTTTTATTGTGGTTCCTTATTGTGTGCAGAAAGAATGAGTTTTGGTACTTATCTGTTTGGCAATGTATCTCTCTTATTTCGTCACTTCTGTCAAGCCTAGAGATGAAGTGAGGTGTCATGATAATAGTTCCTTTGTCGCCCTGAAACACACCAGGTCTACATTTCTCAAGCAAACTAAGCTCAGTGTGTAGCCTCCAAGTCTCTAGGGGCTCCCACCTCAATCCCTCTAAAAGCTGTGAAACACTTTATGTTTGCTCACAGCAGTTTTTAATAAGGTACACAGCTTTTCATTGTATTTTAAAATTTTTTTGGTTAAATCTCTATGACCAGGGTACCAAAGGCTCGTGGCATATTCGAGGCATGAATTAATTATAGATTCAAAATCACTGTCAAACAACAAATATGATCACATATGCTTCATTAATGTAAATGATTTTTACTGAAATGAGAGTAAATGAAAAACTGAATATGTTACTATGGCTTTGAATAAAAATGCTGTAACCAAAATATTTACCACTATTTGCATTGAATAGCCTTATTTAAGTTGTGCCCACAACATAAAATTCATAAGCATAACACCAATTACTAATCAACGATAAAAGATCTGGCTAAATAATGTGCAGTACCTTAATAGGCCTCGGCATCTTTGGATTCTTCCACCGCATCCATATCATTCCTCCTACAGACAGGGTGATGAACAGCGACTCCACAATACTGCAGTATGTTATTAAAACATAGATGTCACTAGTGCTAAGCATCACCAAGGACAGGATGTTCTGAAAGAAGTAAAGTTTAATGTTCATGAGCCAGTAAATTTTATCTCACTCGGAATGGAAGTTCTCATTCATTATTTTTATCAAGGTCTCTGTCTCAATCTTTGTGATAAAAGCATTCATCACATTCTCATAGAAATTACAATAACATATTTTGTCAAAATACACTGGAACAGATTCTACTTGATAAAAGCAACCTTTATGCTAAAAATAAAGATCAATTTAAAAGGGATTACTGAAGGACTATGTATATAAACTATAATCCTTTAGATGTTATGACAAGAGAAGAGAATTAATCTTACTTGGCATTCATTAGTACCTATTAGTAAGGACCTAGCATTTTAAGCATTTGCAATAATGTGAATTTTTTGTGATTGTTCAAATGTTTTGGGAGGAAACTGCAAATTTTTGTGTTTACTTCTAAATGAAACAATTTTGAAATACACATTTGTTATTTTGCAGCATATTATAGCCTTGACTAGTATGTGCATCAAATGTGATGAAAGACAGTCATATGGCAGGGACAGAAGCCAAAACCTAAAGCTCCAGCTTTAGATTTGCACATAATCTAACTAAATACTCGTATGTAATAAGAACTGACACTAATGTCACTGACCATCAGTCATTTCCACTACATCAGCCATTTCCACGATATGCAAACATGACTCCTTCAAGCCTTTTTAAACATGAAGCACAGCATCCCTTGAAAGGCTGGATTAGTGCGTGAGAGAGATAGATATATGAGGGGAATAGAGCACCTACTTAAAAGGATGTCCCTTCCCTCCAAATTTTATGCTCAAGTCACTGCCAGCAGTCATCCTGAAAGACATCATGTTTGCCACTATAAATTTTGATTTATTCTTTTTCGTTAAAAACTGCTACAAGCATACATAGAGTGTCTCATAACTTCTAGAGGGATTAAGATGGGAGCCCCTAGAGACTAGGAGGCTACATGCTAAGCTTAGGTTGCTTGATAAATTCAGAACTGATATTTTTCAGAGCAACATACAGAATACTATCATGACTGCTCACGACATCTCTAGGTCTCACAGATGCGATAAAATAAGAGAGATACACTGCCAAACAAATAGGTAAAAAAACTTGTTCTTTCCGCGAACAATAAGCGACCACAATAAAAATTGAGCTCATCTAAATACACTCCTGAAATACACGTCACCAGTTCATCTCCAAAAACTTGAACCTTTACACAGCAGATGACCTAATACCCCCTACCACACACCCATGCAGCGGCTCGCAGAGTATTATGTAGATGTAGCTATATCTATGCAGTTGGAAGCAGTGGCACATCCACTGAGGGAGGAAAAGGGAGTAATTTCTTCCCCACAAAGAGGTCAGGTGAACACAAAAAGGATAGGATTGGCAGTAAACTAGATAGTACAAACAAGTTAGTAGCATTAAATTCCAGCAAGTTGAAACCAGGCGCGTTCCAGTCACTATGTTTCAAAAGCCTTCCCATACTCTCAGAAGGGAAGCACTCGCTTATCTTGTAGTAGGTACAGGTTAACGCAACGGCTTAATAAGTCTGTTAGTTGCTGAGCATTTGCGTGCAAGTGCTGTCTCATTCACGCTTCGCCGTATGCATCAATTGTGTTCCTTGAATGTTTACTTAGTTTTGCCACTTCGATGCTTCCTTGCCTCGGGTGCCATCATTTGGTACTTCGTCAGGCTGGAGGTAACCAGGGAAACTTTTGCACTCAAAAATAAGATCAATTGCTTAGGCACTGTGATTGATAGCACTATTTTCATGGGATTTGATGCATTTCCTCACCAGTAGCATCAGTCAATATTCAAGGATCTCTGGACGGCAGTGACTCATTCAACAGTACTATTGTTACAGTTGTTCTAATGTTTTAACAGTAATATTGTCCATGGATTCATTCTAAGCATTATTATTATTTAATGTATTTACAGGTAAGATATATAATGACACCCCATTCTTAGAACACCACATACCACAAAAATTACCTTTTAAAGGTCCCTACTCATAAGCCAAATGAAAAAACAATTAAGACCTCATATTCATCAAGTTCTCAGGGCATTCCACATATGAATTGACTAGTGTTTCCTTTACTTCACTTGTTAGTTTCTAAAAGTTCAATATTATATGAGGGCCCCAGAAGTCAAGGGGTCTAAGTAACAAAATCGTTGTTCTGAGAAAACTTAAGTCAAAGTTGAAAACGTTTGGTACAACCCACTAAGTAGTTAAGAGGCATTACCCTAGATAGCATCATCTGTCAAGAAAATCACTTGGATCCCTTTGCCGCCTAAAAGATTTATATTTTCACATCCCATTTCTGTACCTAACTTATTTTTTTTAATGTCACTTAGACCCCTTGACTTCTGGGGTCCACATATATGGCTAATATTCTCATCATATGAATTTGCTTTCTTGAATTTTAAGATGAACTTTTTGTCAGGGTAATCTTGCGGTAGAAATTAGTTTTTTATCATAATTTTAAGATACTTTTTTAACTGGTTATCAATACACAATTTAAAAAGGTGTATTAGTACATGACAAAAATTATTATGAATCAAATCATTTGAAGTTTATCACTCGCAAATGATAGCAATTCCCATAATAATAACCACTGAGCTTACCAAAAAAACCAATGATGGAGTGGGAGTTAGGCGTTTCACATTAATAAATGAAAGCATGATAGGAAACTGGCCCTGTCTGGCACCCACAAAACATAACCTGGAAAAGTCAAACGTGCATGTGATTCATACAAAGTATAGAAGTGATCATTAATTATGCTTATTATCTTTACACACATTGATGTCAAATGCCTCTCACAAGTTACATAAAATGAGGATAATCACCTGGATGATGTCATGATGTGAACACTGAGACCTCCAAATGCAGACATGGCAACAAACAGGGGCATTATCCAAGACATGACTCCAAGCACCCTGTCTCCAAACGTCTATCGTGAGTGGCAAGTAGCAATGAGCATCATAAGATATCATGAGGAAAACACAACAGAATGAGATGAAAATGTCAAGCATGAATGAAGTATTAAATAACTACAAGTAAACTTAGTAAATCCAATAAGATAGGAATTTATAAAGACTTCCATAAGCGTAAGTCACTCAAATACGGAGGGTAATGCCCGGCCATTTTGAATCCCCAATTTCGGGTAAAAACAAATGTTAGTGGAATATTTAATTTAAAATTTAGCAATAAGATGCACCTTTCTCTACTTGAAAACATGTTCCAAAATAGCAAAACCAATATCTTATTGCCCATGGGAGCTGCGTTTACCAGCATCTGCTTTTCAATGCAGTCAGAGGCATTCTTCTCTCTTCTTTTCCCCACAGACTACATTGCAGTAGCAAGATCAAGGAGCTCTCTTCATTCATTTCTGGGATTCCACAATGTATAACTAAAACACAGTTGCCATTTTTGGCAATTATCAATCCCATTTTCTTCCAATCAATTGTTGACATAGTAGTTATCAAAATTTTGGCTTCTAAAATTTACCCCAAAAAATAAAAGTGCTTCTCATGGGCCAGATCATCCCTTGGCCCAGGAAACATGGTATTCCAATTGCTTAAAAAATAAAGATGGCAACAATTCAAACTTTATGCTACATTTGCATTTATCGCCACCTCAATCATGTCCTGCAATTATGTGTTCCATTGGGTAATTATCAGTAACATTTCCACTCTCCACAAAATTACCTCTCCCTGTTTTTCTAATGGCATCACCTTAATTCTTTTGCACCTTAATCACTTTCTATCCCACAATTGCTCCTCCCTTCATCGCCCTCTTCTCTATCACATCACTGGTAGGTATTTGAGTGTTCCAAAAAGACAATCATTTTCCGGTCTAAAGATAATAACTGAGGAGGTCAAAACAGGAAGAGATCTTCAATTATAAAGATAATTATCAAGTTGCACCGATCCATCACTCAGTCTTGCATTTCTACATATTTTTTCCTTCTCAAATGTCTATACTCAAGTCAGTTGAACACCACAATCCCGACATTGGGTAAAACAGAAAACGGACATGATTTTACAGATGCACATAGCTTAAAAACTTGGTACTTTTCCACCCCTTTTTATTTAACTACAACTGGTTTTGATGTTTTTTTATGCCATTACCAAGTGGTATGAATAACATGTCAGGCCATTCTCTATCAGAATGAGTAAAAATAAAATTGAAACTGGCTGTAGGTTAATAGATAAAATGTGTGAAAAAGTTAACAGTTTTTTAATTAACACGCACCCAATGAAATTCCATAAAACAAATTCACCAACAATCAACTGTACTATATTTTTAAAGGTAATGTAGACACTACACTTAAAATTTAAAAGTTATAAGAATTTTAGGATTAAAACAAATGATAACATACTAAACAGTTTCTAACATGACAGAAAATTAACAGTGCCCTAGTTCAACAAATACCATATTTATATCAGAAAATATGAATTGACAAAACATTCTACTGGCATATTTCTCAGCGGAAATGTAATTTATTAGATAGCAAATTATATATAACCAAGCAATGAATGATATTCGATGATAGGTAAGCATTACGCACATTCTGAAATATTGCAACTTGAGGGATTCCTGGAATTTTAATCTGAAAAGTGCTGGCAATTCTCTCACAATATTTAAGTCTTCCACTTAGCCTACACGAGCAAAAAAATCACATACTCAGACCAAATATTCACACACAAATTTCATTGATTATTAAGAAAAATGACAAACTTATAAAGTGTTGTATAAAAGACTTCCAATTTAACTGATGTATTTGCATACTCATGTTTCATCCATAAAATATTATCTAAAAAAAACAAGAAGGTTTAGAAACTAAAAGGGGAAATATAATTTCAGTTAATACTTACAACGGCTATGGCATTAGATGCAATCATTTCAGTTGGAGTCAGCACAGCTAAATATGCAACATTTGCCAGTACATATATTACTGTAACTAATGGCAACGATATGTATATTGCTCTGGGTAAATTCCTGTAGTAAAGAATTCAAATTTCCGAATACAGTACATGCTCAAATAGCAACTACACACTGCATGCTTTGTGGTCCATGAACTATTAAGATACTTACTTATAAGGATCTCTTAATTCTTCAGTCATAAAATTCAAGTAGTTCCTGAAAATAAATGCACCTCAGTGTGAGCACAGTGACATCACAATCTCCACAGACAAAATTTTGCATGGCTCAACTAGTGATGGAAACATTCGCTACATCCTACTCCATATATATGAAGTTAGTCATTAACCCTTCAGTAGGTGCGTGGGCCACAGGGGTGGCCTAAAGTGTTTCATTTGAGTGCCATTTCTCATAGGATGGCATAATATACACGTAAGGTTCAGTAGCTGCACATCATTATGTTCTAAAAAGTCTCACATGGTCATTTGTAACAAATTGCTGCAGGGTTAGTACTAAATAGCATGCAAAAGGAAGCCAGCATGACTGATCCACAAATGTGGCCCGCAGGACTGTGTAACCTTTTTCTGTCGGCATTATTATATTATGCACATAATTTACATAGTATTTATACATTATTATATTATAATGAGTGATATTAAAATTGTTGGATATTTTACGTAAATTTTGTCACAATGGATGTTTGAAGCTCAAAATATTTCACGAATTTTCATTGACTTTGGGTTTTGTTCCACTAATGACTATAAATATGTTCCAAAGTGAAAAAAACTATATAAACGATAGCTACTAGTCTAAATGTATGGTCTGTAAAAATATTTTACAAAAAAATTGAAGATTTTAGGCAATAAAAAAAATGGAATTTGGGCCACCGGTGTGGCCTGCGCGCCCAATCGTGTAACAAAATTTTATGCACCCACTGAAGGGTTAAAGACTTAAATATATTCACAAGGGAAGTCTTCCTGTGGAGCATTTACAGGCAAATGAATAAGAAATACATACTGCAAATGGACTGCCTCGGTCAAGGTAAAAATTTAACCAGAGACTGTTTCACTAACAAGAAAATACCTGAAGAAGGGAACCGCCAAATTAATGCCCAAAGATGCCTTGCCAGAATTTGGCCAATTGTAATATGTATATTTATAATTAAAAAAGATAAATAATTGGGTCATTACAGAGGCTCATGACCCCTAACACCTCATGTTTTTGACCCATAGTATAACCTTAATGGGGGCGTTTCTATACTTCAGGCCATCTCCATTATGGAGTACATGGGGCAGGAGGTTGTGCAGATTAAGCCAAGTCTGAATAATGAAGGGAATTTCCCAAATGGAATACAAATTAACAGGGTTTTAGGGTTTCCCCCAATCACAATCGCTTTCCATAAAGTAGGTGCCACCTTAAGTAAAAATGGTGGCTCAATTAAGACAGTTATATTTGAATGAAATAAAGTCCAAAAACCCAACCCTTATTAAAACCAAAAATAGGAGGTATTTGAATTCAAGGCATAATCGCACAATGCAGTTAAAACTTTTACTCCAAAAAATTGCAAAATAAGGGTCAATTTAGAATGTAATGACGTGATGAGGAGACAACAACTTTACTCACATGAGTCAAGTTGCCTAAGTGAGTCGCACTATTTTTAAATGGTGAAGCACAAACTTAGTTTTTCCCATATTCATATTTTTTGTCACATTAATCACTGCCAGAAATCAAAAAATAGCTTTCTTCAATAAATAACTTTTGATGCAGTGGCAGCATTGCCATGTCACAATGCTCTAATAAACCACACCAATTCTTTCATCAATAAAACTGGGGGTCATGGAGGATTATCCTCAATCATGGAGATACATCCACGGATTTCAAAGTGTTGTACTGGAATCCTGCAATCAAATGCAAGCATGCGAAAAGGCAAAAATCCTGACATCCAATTTCAGTAACTTAAGCAATAATTCACCCATAACACACATCCCTGGTTGCTGAGTTACTGCCTGATTTCTGGCAGTGATTAATGTGACAAAAAAATATGAATATGGGAAAAACTAAGTTTGTGCTTCACCATTTAAAAATAGTGCGACTCACTTAGGCAACTTGACTCATGTGAGTAAAGTTGTTGTCTCCTCATCACGTCATTACATTCTAAATATGGCCTTTACTTGCACATTTTTTGGAGTAAAAGTTTTAACTGCGTAGTGCCATTACGCCCTGAATTCAAATACCTCAACCAATAGTCATTTTGGTTTTGATATTAGTTGATTTTTGGGCTTTATTCCATTCATATATAACTCTCTTCATTGAGCAACCATTTTTACTCAAGGTGGCACCTAATTCATGGAAATGATTGTGATTGGTGATTGAGGAGAACCCTAAAATGCCATGTCACAACCCTAAATTAAAAAACACCAATTTTTCTTTTTCTTTGCTTTTCAGGATAAAGCAGAGGTCCAAACACTCCAGCTTTAGACTAGCAAGGGTCTGCCATAATATAAAAATGGATTTCTACAGCAGTTTAATGACAGAAAACTTCAAACTGGAATTTACTCTCAATAGGAACAACTTAAGCATAAGAAAAAATTACCAGCCAGCGTAAGAAAATATTCCAGAATAGAACGAGACAGCAATTTTTCCTGGATCTGAAGTGGTACCATCAAATACATCATCAAATTTTCCACTGGGTTCTACAAAAGAGGCAAAAATCAGGTCAAATTTAGCCAAATTTAGGTCAAAAAGGCCAAAAAAATTTGATCAAAGGTGCATTAGAGAGAACACTCATAATTGAAAAAGGGCATAAATAACAAATAATTAATGCACTCTTACCTACAACCAGATATGCTAATCCTGCAATAATAATAATCACTAATGCAGCAACTTTTCCAAACATGAACACATCCTGCATTTTAGTAGTTATTCTAACATCATAGCAGTTCACGAAAGTTAGAAAACCTGTAAAATTACAATGCAACATTAGCACATCATTTCTTCACATGAAACCATAAAATATATTGCCATTTCTACCTGAAGAGGCCAACCTACACAGCTTATGAGAACATGAGGTGATTATTATCCATTTCAAGACTGACTTTTTATTAACACATTAGGAAGACCTAAATATATTTCCTGTGAATTTTCATACCTACAAAGAGCATTAATAATTTAGAACAGAAGCTTTCACATGGGCAATTATGTCCTGTTAGAACTTAAAAGGTTAACATCAACTAATTACAAATAGCATGTATCCCTGCCACTCTTAGTGAGAAAAAATGAAAAACTTAATATACTGCAAACCAGAGTATAAATAAGTAACACCTCTCATTTTTCAAGAGTGACAGGGGAATGACATATGTAGGTGCATGCATGTTTGAGTACCCAAAAGAGGTTTTTAATCTGCACCTGGAATAACCTACTAAAGGTTTAACTACTTGTAATATCATAATAAAATTATTCAAAACATGATCCACACATCTACATGAAGGAGTGACTTAAAAGTCAAGTGATCAAGAAAGCAGTCTTTAACACCACAGAGGGACAGAGGGGTGGGTAAGTTTATGTCTAACCATACTATGCAATGTTTTGTTTATATTTTTAATGACAATATTTTTCTCACTGATGAAAACAATTTATTAAAGATTATTATACAATAATTTGTTTATAAGAAAGCCTGATCAAAGTTATGCCTGGGAAAGAGGGTCACCATGAAATTGTGGGGACAAAAAGTAACACCATCCCAGCAAAAATATTTCTAGAAGCCACTTCTGCCTACGTGAAGTAGGAAGTTTCTGGCAATTATATGTATGTCATATAAAATACTATAACATTGAAGGAAGAACCGTATGAAAATTTCTGTATTTTAAGAATAAAATTAGCAATCCAGGTGGTAATTTTATCATCTTCAAAAATCAAAAATACCAGTTTAAATAACCAGACAAAAAAAGAGAAAACTACATGGTTATAGAAGGGAAAATTTTTTTTACCACACACTCAGTGAAAGTAATCACTGAGAAAGGAAATATTTAATGCAAGCCCTGAGGCTAATGCATTTGGAGCCCTTCATATCATCAAGTTACAAAAATGAAGTATGTACAGGTGATTCCCCACTTCATGCAATTACACCCACATGGCCATAAGATACTATGCCACCCAAAACCATTCAAAATAAGTCTACAAGAACTGGAAATTATGCAGCATATTAACTGTGCACATCCATAACCATTCAATACATAACAATTATCTTTTTTCTAGAGCCATGGGGGCTAGGAGGCAGGACTAAAGTTTTTGGGGGTGAGCAAAGAGAAAGTTGCATGAAAGTCACACGACTTTCCCAGAGCAAATCAGGGTAAAGTAGGCATGGAATAGAGCCTTGAAAATTCAGTCCATGTATCACCAGATGTATTAATTAACTGTATAAGGTTAGAGTTCTCCACATAGTTACACCTGTGACTTTTGCTAACCCACTTCAAATATCCCTGAAATTACATCTCACCACCATACCTCCAGCATATTATTTTATGTCCTCTTCTTTCATGTCAACAATATGCAAACTTTGCAGATTTTTTTGCCACAAATTTCATGGAAAATCAGCAATTTTTAGAGGCCAAAATTTTTTTTTAATTCCTACTTTGCAGACCCACCGTTCATATCACACTGCAGACTTAACATACTAAAATGATGCCTAAACCATGATCCAGAAAACATATACTAATATATATTACCCTTGCCACAGGCAAATTGCAAGCACTTGTATACAGTACAGATTAAGTCATCAAAAGAAGTTCACGAGTATTTCTAATCAAAGATATTAATAAATGTAATTAAATAATGAATCTATTTATGAAAGTATATTCTTTGGGGACTTAACTACAACACTCCTGAACCATATAAATATGGACATCCGTTGAATTCAAATTTAAAATTATGAAACTATAGCCCCAATATGCAATACATTAAGAAAGTAAGTTATGGGCGAATATAAATGACATCCATTATGTTAAGGAGATTTCATTGGAAGAAACGAATGAATAGACTCTTTAGGATGAAAAATGAGTTATAAGCCCATTTTTTAACCACAGGTACACAAATATAGTCAGGTCAAATTATTACTAGATTGTACTTCAAGATCACAGACCACCATTTTTATAAGTGCACTTAATAGCAAAAAATGTATTACAGAAGCAAAAGGGATATTTTATACATATACTGCCATTAGGTATTATGTGCTATTCAGTATTTCCCAAAAATTTTTATCTAACTCTTATATGATCATTTTTTTGCAGTGGTGAATTGATAAATGACCAGAACATGCAAACATTTCAACCACGAAAGAAATAATAATTCGGACTACCAAATGTGTAACCAAATCCAGCATATTGTAGATTTAAAATTTGTTCCCAAGAGTGAATTCATCCTTGAATTTTCTTTTTTTAAATCAATAAAATAATAAAATATAGAAATAACTTGTCTACCACAAAAAAATGTTTATAATTTTTTATCACACATTCAAGTTTTTGAAGTTGCAGAATGGAATTTGCTTAGAAGGAATAAAATATATCTCTAACATACACAAGGAAAAACAAATATTTATCATAGATCCAGTCATTCAAGGATAGATTCCAACAGTAATTTTCTTTGTTTGCTCGTTGCATGCAACTTAAAGAATTTGCAATTTAAGAGTTGCCTTTGACTTTCAAGATTTACATTGCATTATGATACATATTACCCCTTGTGCCTGCTTGCAAAAGCTCATTTAATAGTAAAGATTTTTTTTTAAATGAAGAACACATAATCAATAAGGCAATACAATTTTATACAATCTCATTTCAGAAACTAACATTCTAAATTATTTTACACATGTCTTACATCTATTAAAAGGGATATCAACATGGGATCCATGCAGCGCATCCATGAGATCATGACAATCCATGCAACTCATTAGTTCATTCCACCACTCAAATGCTATATTTTACATGCAATAATGCAGTTCTCAAATAGACTGAGATTTTTGTCAACTCCTCAAACTTTTTATCCCTCATAAAATACAACATACATATTTCTAACATTTCTCAACCTGACTTGGTGATTATATCATCATCCTGAAAATAGAAATTAATTTCTACAGCAGAAGTGCATACTCAATATGAATTTCTCAGTAAAAATAATCATCATCACGGCAAGAACCTCCAGAAAATTGGTTGAAGAAAAATAACCTTTATGGGAATTCTCTGAGCAAGAAAATGCTCCACTCCTATGACAAACGTATTTCCAATAAACAGCTTCATTATCGCAAAGGAATTCGATCATCAATTAAGCTGAAATTCTAGACTTGCTGAATGTGCAGCTTGTGTCAGCCAAAACTTTGTGGAACTTTGTTAATAAATATTATGAGGAATTACTAAGTTACAGCTCTCATTTCACATTGCTGAATGTACATTTCAGTTTCATCAAATATCACCCGCAATTTACATATATATAAAATATATTTTAAAAAGGACGCAGAGTTCATTGAAGAGTCTAATCCTCAATACAAACCAGCATTCAAAATTGAAGTATCGAATAAAATACAAGAGCTTATCCTAATATCAACCTAATGCCTAATGCCAATCTTATAAGTAATCTTACCATGAAATGGAGCCATGTTACACTACATGATCCAAGAGACATTCTAAATGAAATTGAACATTAACTAGATCATGTGCAAGTCATTAGGACGCTGCACCCAGTGCAAAAACTTTGAAATATGTATCCTTATTGAATGCTGAAACATTTTAGCTTTACAAGATTCACTGTAAATATAATATTTATTACCACATGGCCTAACAGCAAACTGCCCACCCTCTCATTGAGGCATCATTTAACTTAAGGAATGGCCTTTTGATTGATAATTACTATGCAAGTACAAGTTATTACCTCCATACACTTAAATTATTCCTTGATTCATGTTTTTCAAGTTGTCTTTCTGTTGGACAAGATAAAACATTCGAATAACCTAACAAAAATGCCAAACACGGTAATGACGATTAATATAAACGATTTAAACTTGGAATGACAAGTATACCAGCAGGATTGACAACTAAATTCTGTTTCCTCAATGCGGGCTGCAAAGGGATTTATTGATCAATATATGTTTTTGATCAATCCTTTGTGTATTACGATTCTTCCACCGCGGTAGAAAATGCAATTCTCTCAATACAAACTCCATTAATGAGAAAATAATATCAGCTGATTCACGACAACACACACACTTAACGAAAAATCACAAAACACTAGCTGTATTGACCACTAGCTCCATGGGAGAGCGCTCTAGCGCGGGCATCGAGCAGGAACTTCACGAAGCTCTGGTAGGAGACAGAGTGCAGGAAGGAGCTTTGTGACGCTCTATAGAATACAAATTGGACCTAGAGGAGCTAGTTAGGCTCCTGGATCTAGTGGCTAGCTCTTCCTCCATGTTACAGAATACAATTGGGAGCTTGGAGTTTAAGCTCTTTTTGTGAGTTAGCTCCGTAGCTCTGAGTTACAGAATTAGGCCCCAGAAGAGTAATGAATGCACAAATGATGCATTTATCAACCATTTTCAAGAGCTTACTCCAAAAATTTCACTTAAAATCAATCTTTCTAATCCAATAAAACTACAAGAGCTTTTAAAAAAAGGTCAATAGTACGTATTATGGTTTCAATTGTCAATTGACTTCACAAAATCATAATACTAAAACACTATGGCCGATAATTGAAATGCAACCAGCCATCAGTGGGCTGAAATTTTTCTCTTGTAACATAGATACATGTGTACTACTATTGAAGAGAAAACCCACCGTGCTTTGTCATAAATTCAACAGGCAATATGCCTTCAGTAAGGTAAAAATGAAAACAATATTTCTCTCCTTTAAAATATTATTGGGTTTGTTTGAAAAAGTATTTGGCACATGCCTCACTAACCCAGTTCTCTGCACAAAAGATGACATTATATAAATTTCTGGACATTAACCAAGATCATTTAGTCACTGAAACTCTTGATAAAACAGAGAGAAAAGATACTTACGCCTCAATAGTTAGGAAGAGCATAATTTAAAATCTAGCATCTGCCTGCTAGTATAATGAACAAATAAAAATTCCAATGCAAACTTATTCATGCTTTATATATACCACTCCAATGATAATTTCCCAGCCATTAATTTGTTAATTCAACGATCATCAAAGGTTGATTACAAAATCAAAAGTTTACCACAAGTAGATAATCAACTAATTGCTCAAAATTTAACAACCAGCCAAATTTACTTCACAAAATATTCATGATTTAGTTTTCATTGGCAGGTATATGACTTATCAAATCCACCATTAGGATAATTGTTAACGTAGTGCATCACTTTCTGAGAAAGAATTTCAAATAAACCTTTTGCCAAGCCAAAAGTTTGTATAACAAAAGGTTACATTTTGCAGTCCAATTTGCTGAGTGACCAGAATACATACAGATATCCAGACTAATAAAATGAAAATATAAATTCATTAGCTATGGAGCCTCAGGACTTCCACTCACTTTTTGATACATAATAGTGAGAAAGTGATTGATTTTTCTCAAATAAGTGAGGGGAAAATGGGAAAAAAGAGGGAAAAGAGAGGAAAAATGAGAAAATAATGAGAAAATTGGCAATTTTTACCCCATGATAGACATCTGACAATGACTTAAACCCTAAATTTTGCAATATTTTAAGCTGGAACTCGTTTTTTTAAAACTTTGAGACCGAGCGTCATCTACAGATGATGCGCCGGACTTCACCCAGGTCTGAGCGTCATCAATAGATGACGGGCAGCTACGCTTGGCAGAGGTGGCCTTGAGTGCCTCGTTCTTCGCTTTCCCTATGCTTAGCGGTCTCGGATCTTCACAGTCATCGCAGTACCTTCTCAGACATCACACTGCACCCTTCGGTTCTGGTTTCGACCTTTCAATTGGTGCCGGCTGCTTCGCGAAGTACACCAATTTTTTTGCAAGGGAACTTTTACTTACTTTGGTTTTTGCCGTCATTAATATGTTTTCTACTGCTACTTTTTGATATTTTTATTGAAATATTCTTTTCTTCTCCTCCTGTGTATCATTTCATCGAGAAAAAATTTTTGGCTGAAAAAAAATTCATCCATTCTGCAGAAGTGGAAACGGCGCCATCTTGGAAAGGAATTGCAAGGTACGAGTAAGTTTATGTTACTAATGAATTTATACTCATATTCATATTAACTGTAAAGGAATGTTATATTCATTCATTTAACAATAAAATGGTAACTTTTACCTCATATTTCGAATAGTAAATAATCACGTAGCCTTTTCTGTGGGATGTAATATCCATTTTTTTTATTTAGAATGAAGCGCTCCACCCGTATTCGCTCAACTTCGACTCAGAGAAATGCATCTCTGGCATATTTAGGTAATTTTATTTTTGGCTTAAATAGTTAATGTATGTTACGTCTTTAATGAAAATAATTATAATTATACTTTATTTACTTTCATTCATCCTGTGATGCCAGCCAAAGTGAAGAGAAGGAAGAGGGGAGCCCCAGTGGTGTAATCCCACCGGAGGTAATCCGGGCTAAATGAATAAGAGGTGAGACAATTTGTATGGGTACTGACACAGGGATAAATGTCATGAAGTGGAAAGACAAACGGGATGTCCTCTTACTCAGCATTCGGGAACGAATTGGTCAGTGTTACGGTTACCACAACCAGGGGTAACATTGTCTAAAAGCCCAAGGCTGTTGCCGTATACCACAAATATATGGGGGGCATTGACTGTGTCAATCAACTCACGGCATACTATCCCTGTGATCACAAAACTTTCAAATGGTACAGGAGATTAGGGATTCATATGATGCATATAATGCTTCTGAATTCCTATTTTCTGTACCACAAGTTTAGTTCGCAAAAACAGAGCTTGAGTAAAACAGCAAAAACAGAACAAAAACAAGAGTGAGTTTGCCCATTTAATGGGACCCTTCCGTGATAGCCATAGATTCACATTTTCCGAAGAATTGCGAAAAGAGGAATGATAGAAGGGTCCAAAAATGGTACAGCTAGTGCTAAAAACTGGGTAAGAAGAACCTTAGGCCCTGATTGTCCTGAAGAACCTGGCCTCTGCTTGGGTACTTGCTTCCAAGATTACCACCGTTGATCCCCTCCCAATCCTAATATCCTGCATGGGAATGTTTTTATGTGCTAATATAATGTATTATATAATGTGTAAATATAAGTATTTTGAATATTCTCTAAAGTGTTTTCCTAACTTTTTTACTCTCCGCTACATTTGTACCGACTATTGTATTTTTTGGATATACTAAATATCATTGATAAACTACATCGTTAGGCATTACCAGCATTTCTGTTTTTGTTAGATTTTGTGTTTCAATAATCGATATTCGCAACGTATGTTTGCTTATTTTGGTATGCTTCGTCGGCCAGGCATCTCAAACTGGATGAAGACCCCACACTAGAATTAATGGGAGTTAGGGGTGGAAAGCCTATCTCTTCTGCTGCAAACAAGTCCCATTCTGCCCCAAAACAGCCCCTGTCTCCGTCCTTGGGTAGGGAGCTTTCGAGTAGCATTTGCTGACCCTTTTTCATAGAAAGATATGCCTACGACAAATGAATCACACCGAAGGAAGCCCGAAAAGCCTTCACCAACGTCTCTATGACTCCGCGGAAGAGTTCTAGTGCAAAGAAACCCGCTTTTGGAGGCATGGAAGTGAAATATAAGTTTTCCCCGAGTGTGTGCTGGGAGGCGTGTGGATGTGGTTGATGTTAGGGAAGGGAGGATGCACGTTTGACGTGTTTGTAATAAACCACAATTTTCATCATCAAAATAATTCTTGCACGTTATTTAGGACAACAAGAGGAACCACAATTCAAAAACTGTGCAGCCACTCATCCGAGCCATCCAAAACTTGATGCACACACTTGAAGCTCTCTTTTGGAAGAATGGAAATATAGCGATTAACTGACAACTCTCCTGAATGCAGACTTTGCATACTCATGGACAAAAATTAACAAGGAAGAATAAACATCAGACATTTATACCATTAGAGGTCGGTGAAATGAGTTATATTGTAATAAAATAGCCTAATTGATAAATAAGAAAAATTAAAAAAAATTAATTTATTTAAAAAAATTTAACGCAATATCTTTGAATTCATCTCCCTTTAAATGATAAAACATCCCCAGAAAGAAATAATGAGGTATATTACGAAAAATAGCATTGAAAAAGTTGCAGTGAACGATCTACGTAAAAATGCTTTGCGCGCCGGAGCCTATTACTTCCCCGAGATCCGAGCGTCATCTATAGATGACGGCAAAAAAAATTTCAGAAAAAATGCACAAAATTTTAAATACAAATACTTATTTCGCTCATCACTGGTATAATGTAACACTTTTATGCCAAAATCCCCAAAAAAAAATTTCAGATCACGGCACAGTTAAAATTTTTACCTTCGGACTGAAAGTGTTAAGCAGTAGCAACAGGGATAAAAATTACATTACAAAGAATTGGAAAATGAAAAAATGCATCTCAGACTCTAGAAAGCATAAAGAAGATAAAGAAAAAACAAATAAATAAACCTCGACTAGAGATGAAGGTACAAAATAGATTAGAATGAGGTACATAATGTACCACACATTGGGAGATCAAATTTAAATAGCAATTATTATAAACAGAAATAATTTTAGCATCGGCAGGGTCCGCCTGCACCTCTGGGTCATCATCCCGCCCTTTCTTGTGCTGCTCTAGTAGAGACAATGTCCTCCACTCTACTTTTCTTTGCACAGGCTCCTTTTTCTTCACCAAGTCATCTGCCTGTGACCACAGCGTTTGTGCTCGCTCCAATATTCCTAGGGCAATCTGGACTTTTGTCATATCTTCTTTGGCAATAGCCTCCTCCAGCTTCTATTTTGCCTCATTGACTAGTTGATCAGAAGCCTAGCACTCCTCAATCTCCTTCTTACTTTTTGCATGCAGTTTATCCTGCAGCTTGCCCAATGCCTGTCGTCCCTTTAACTGGGCAGCCTCTTGCCTCTCCCTCCCCAGGTGAGCATTCTTCTCTTCTTGCAATCTCTTCAGCTTGTTTTCTTTTAGTTTCCGCTGAGCCTCCAGATACTCTTATTACTTGCTGCATGCTTGAGCAGCTGCGACGTCATGGGCACATGTTCAGGGATGCCATTGTAGTCTCGAAGTCCATCCCTGATGTTGAGCCTGGCATTAAGAGTACTCTCCAGTATAGTTGACCTGTCAGCAGAAGGCTGATTTCTGGAAAGAGAAAATTCATGCTCGACATCGGAATTGCCATGGGCCAAACAGAGGGCAGCTTTCAACACTTTGCTTACTAGCAGATACTTGGGATCACTGGAAACATCTGCCTTGGTAAATATGTGGGTCCAACAATCAACAATTCTAGTTCGAGGCTCATATGGTGGAAGGGTTTCCAGCTGCAACAATCTCCACTCATGAAGGGAATGGTTTTCGAGGTCTCCTTCCGCAGCTATCCATTTTTGATGGACGATGGAAGATGGATGGACGAGCCTCTCTTCCCTTCGCCAGGTTTGATTTCTGGAGAAGGTGGCTTGCACCCGCCTGATAATGTTTTTAAGCTTCTTGATGAAACTTCAAACTCTGGAGAGGCGAGCATTCCTGTTCAACAAGAAGCCAATCGGCATCCCTACCTGTGTCAATTTTGCTCATTTCATATTGTTGCTATTGAGAAAGAAGGCTTTCTTCATGCATTCTTGCTTGCTTGTCATCAGATCTGGCTTTGAGAACCACTTAGCCATTGGAAATTTAGACTCTCAACCTCTTCATACAAAACATGGATCATAGGCTGATCATGTTGGAAGTTTTGAAAATCTTTCAAATACTTTAGCACTGTACATAGGACAAAGGCTATCTCTGCAGGGAAGGTTTTCTTCTTAAGGGCATTAGCAATAGCCTGATAAATCTTGGACACAAGAAGATTTTCATCATCTTTGCCTTTCTGACAGGGTAAAACTCAATAATATAATTAGAAAATAGTGAGCATTTTTTCAAAATAGTGAAAAAAGTGACCCGGTTTTCAAATAAGTGAGTATAAGTGAGAAAAGTGAGTCAGTGGAAGCCCTGTGGAGCTTCATTATCGTATTTCGAACAATTTCATACGACCACAGAATAACTCAACCTCAAGTACACATGGATGACTGCAGGAATTTTCATAATCAATAAGGCCAAATACAATTATTGAACAGCCATGGAATATTCCAGCACATCACACTTAATTCCCGTAATTTTTTTGTGGGTATGCCTCATGTCACAGTATAAGGTTACAAGAAATGAAAAATATGAGGAAACTACTTACTTATAGCAAGAGCAGCAATTATTCTCGTAGCATCATCTGGTAGTTCACAATTTGGAAAGAAAGGCTGAATAACATAGCTTGCAAACGTTAAGCCCATGATTGCATTTGTGGTGGGTCTACAAAAGAAAAAAATATAAAAACTAATCAGATAATCATATCATATTAGCAGACAACTAAAAGAGGTTTCCCAACCTAAAATGTACATGCACACAAAACTAGGAAAATTTTATAAGATCTACACATACATTCTAGGTGCAAGGGCAAGAAAAAATTTTAATCAAGAAATCAAGCACTCACTCAAGGCTAAAATATCACTATTTTTCCAGCTCTACTCTCGCTATTTCTGACTGATTTCTCTCCACCTAGTCCAACATCATTATTCTAATGGATAGCATCGATATAGTTAGTATGAATGCTTAGAGAAAGAACCAAGTTTAATTCCCTGTACTTATTGAGACCTTGACTAGTTCATTTACTGTTCTCAACACACAAGACTTTCTTCTTCCTAACTATTGCTCTTCCTTTATATCCACAACAGGGGAAAATAAGATTAAAATCACTAAAGTGCCCACAAACTTTTTAATTTCTATGTGAAAATTGTGGAGCTGTAACCATTTTATTCCAACGCGGCAACAATAAATTTATGGGAATATATTACTTATGGGAAATATTACGGGAAACAATAAAAAGTGAGAATTTGGCTTTCTCGGCAGCATTTCTGTTAAGTCAGCTTGAGGTTTCCCAGGTGCTTTAGATGTAACAATTCGATTTTCAAGTTTTTCTACCATATCCCCGTGTCATGGCAATGGCAGTTTCTCCAGCCATTCTGCTCCCTTATTCAGATCTCATATGATGATGCAGATACATTTCCCATCTTATAACTTAAGGGTAAACTTGCTAAATTTCATTTCTAACCATAATGGGCTCTTTAGCCATGTAACACAAGGCATGAACCAATCAAGAAATCGATTGGTACATGCATGCCAGTGGATGCACAAACACATTCACCATTAAAATTACACCTTGTGAACACCCAAAATTGCACTAATATGTGAAAGTGTGGTCATAAAATAGTCCATTCTAATTAGGAGCATTTGCCCTCATTTATCTGTCCAACCAAATATTAGCAAGGATACATGCATTGTGTAAACATGCCTTAATAGGCTGCCCAATTCATTGGGTGCGGCAAATTTGAAAATCCTCTTCTATGGGTTGGAGAGTATTTCGACATGCCCCATTGTAATCCATAGCATCTTTTACGATGTCTATTACCTCCCAAGTTAAGTCTGAGATAGTAATGGCTCACCATATTGATGACTTTTACTAAGTCAAACACTGAAGGAGTGGGTTCAGATCATTAATATATGGTGATGGAGGAGAGACAAGACTATTTTTTTGTCATAAATTTCAACACCCCCCCGTGGAGAGACCTCTGAACTAGAAAGGTTCTGGTAAGAATAAAAGTTTGATGCCTAACGTCTCAGTCATTTATTAAGTTAACAAGACTTGGAGAACTCATTAAGGTGCAGGCACAAAATATTACTGAACCAATAGGGGAAAAAAAGGCAATTAAGTGAGGAGACGGCATAGTGAAGGTGACCTCACTCAGGCATAAGCAGCTGACTTGCTGTCTTGACCAGGTGAATCTCCCATACTGCATCTCCATGCCTAATTTAACACTGGAACCCCAATTAATTTCATAAGGACATATTTCAACGGCAGGTTTTTAACCATAGCCTAGGTGAGAAAGGAGAAGGCTTTAGCTCGTTTGCAAGGTAGTCAACTCAGTACGGAAGCATGTCCTTCTCCTTTTTGAGTTCAGTCACTTGAATTCTTGCATTAGGAGAACTTAACTCAGACATTAAATAATGCAAGGATTTGCAGGTCCCTTTCCATAGTTCTCAAGTAGTGATGTACTGCTACTTCACCACACCACAATAACTACTGAGCTGGAGTGAGGTAAATTTAGAACTACAGAATCAAGTCACTGGTGAATTAAGCTTAAGGAAGGATATTATTTTTCCATATTTCTGAGGCCAAGCTTGGGGACTGGTGCAGTTCATACTGCAAGTTTCCCTAGGAGTGACTTGGGAAGGGCATACACTACCATAGAATGACTCAGAAAACCAATTTCCAATCCTAGAACCGTATTCTAAACAGTTTGCAAAACAAACTTTTAAGCCCAATCTGGCGTGCAATAACAATTGAAGTTAGAGCAGGGCCTATTTTGCCATCTCGTGTTCATTCATTCTTGCAATTCACCGCTTTACACGATGCAATTTGTAATGCACATTCATACGTACATCAGCTTGTGGGATTACGCATCTCGTGTAAAACTGGCTTTAAAAAAATGCACAATACCTCTCCACACAATCTATAGAGCATTGAAACTCCCACCTCCTGAACAGTCCATTTGGGGTGCCAAAATGTTTATGAATGCATCGATAGGAACGCTTGACATCATGTCTACTCCCAAAACCCAGGCACAGCACCACAATAACTGTTGAGCTGGATTGAGGCAAATTTAGAACTATAAAATCAAGCCTCAGGAGAATTGCACTTAAGGCACGAATTATGTTCCTCTATTCTTTATTTAAAGCCTGAACGAGATTTAAATGATTATCTGCTGGATACAGCCTCTATGATCAGATGAACTCTAGGCCTACTGTAAAGGTCGTCAAGTTGTAACGTTTCCTAATAAAATGAGAAAGCAAGCGTAGGAGTCAGGCGAACCATAACCTAATTGGGCATTGCACGAGGATAAAAAGGGAAAAGCCCTTACTCACATGAATATTAAGTTGGCAGCCCACAAGAATAGGAAGGAAGGAAGCGACCCAAATGCTTCATGAATATATGCATAATCTCCACCTGACTTCGGGACACTCGTTCCTAATTCCGCATAGCACAATGCTCCAATAGTAGACAGCATGCCACATAATACCCATACTATTAAAGAAAAGCCGACTGAACCAACTTCTTGTATAACACCTTTGGGTGATATAAATATTCCTGGAAGATAAAAAATCAAAATACTCATCGACTCAAAAAATTAAAATTGTTTAACAAATGCATTATTTAATCTCAGAAATCGCATTCATGGGATAACAATTTCTCTCTCACCTGATCCAAATATAATACCCAAAATAATTGCTACGCCTTCCAAGAGGCCGAGTTCTTTCTTCAATTTCACTTTGTCCTCAAGTCCATCGTCATCCTTGCGTTCTGGCGACATTAGGTCTGTTTCTAATGAAGTTCTACCCATCTCAAACCTTCAAGAGAGCGAGATAGACTTCATGATGTGTTCCCACTCACACATGCACTCGAATCAGAGAGATTCCCAGTGACAACAAAATAAATTACACACTCGTTGATTATGCATTATACGCAAACTAAAAACAGAGCATTACTTAATCTAATTAATTGCCATACATCTATAGTAAAGTTAGTACGAACACGTGTTGTGATACCTTTCAACTCAAAACAGCGTAGTGTGGCTTAATTATTGCTTTCTGATGGTATTTATTCTCCTTATGACAAATATAGCACTCACAATTCAAATGCCACGTGAAACTGGTGTCACTCTCGTCCTAGCAAAATAAGACTTGTAAAGGTATGGTTAAGGCTGCTGATGCACGCAATGGCCAAATTTCTAAACAAAGCTTTTAAAGAAACATACCAGAGCGGGCAAAATATTTCACCGCTCTCTTTTTCCAACTAGGAAGTATTCTCCACGAATTATAACACTAAACTTAATTACAGATAAATAAAATCAGGTGGTGAAATTTAAGTTAAATTTCGTGTTACTTGCGCAGAACACGTTTTCCCTTTTTGGAAAACACACTCGCGGGCCGCTAAGGGTTCGCGTGGCTCACAGGCTCTCAGCAGGTATTCGATATGATGAAGGGTAACGGACACAAGTTTATTTTAGTCTTCTTGCTCGGCATCCAGTGAAACTATACCGAAAATGTTGTAAACTCTGTTTTTTTTCAATTCGGTATATGGTTATCCTTGTCTTTAATTTCTGTATGTTGTTAGGGTTAATCTTTGAAATGAGATCAAACGGCTTTCCTATTGCGTCAGCCCAGTGTGTTTACTAGTAGGGAAGTAGCGGGGTTTAATTAGTCTTTTAAGCAAAAGGAAAGCTAAGGAGGGTTAGATATGAAGAACTAGTTAAATCATGTGCGAACCACAGCCTCCGTGGTTTAGAGTACGCTTAACTAGGCCGAATCCTGGCCCTTTCTATTAATAGATAGTTCCTCTCCGGTAGCCCCGAAACAAGAAACGTTTCTCTTAAGCATCTCTAAGTTCCCGAAGTACAGTCAAGATCGTGCCACGCACGGACCTCATCACTTTTTGATGGCAGCTATGTTATGCAAAATGAAATGAACTTTGTTGCATTCACATTGGTTCAGATATCTGTTAATTCAGATGAGATTTGTTGTCGCATGAATTTTTTCCTTGGTTATGCCCTCCCTACTGCCATGTAACAGCAAAATCCAGAATACCAGTGAAATAAAATAATAGTTATGATTTTTTAAAAGTTTATTAAAAGTTCGCCTTTCCTTTACAATTTTCTTTACGCGGAAGCGAGAAGGAACTTCCAAATTCAATCCAAAACTCTATCGAATTATCAAGCGTGACAAGAGCTTAAGAAATTATAATTACTCTAAAATGGTATTTACATGAATAAATGCAATCATATGGAATTACATGTTCAAGATCAGGATTTAATGTTGATCTTTTATAATCAAGACAAAATGTATTCAATGGCATTTAAGGAGGTTTTAGAAGTTCAGTAGAAGTTTTCTACTGAGATATTTCCTTCACATGTGAGAGTGAGTTTTTGTCAAAATAGGCATAAGGTGACTTCATTACCCAAGTTCCAGCAAAAAAATTTACAATGCCCTTTTTTATGAAGCAAGGTAAAACATTCTTTACATAGGAAGTAGTGATCACAAACATAATGACAAAACTAGTTACAATAGTTTTTTTTACACCTTTCGTCCATTGTAAAATACACAGTTTCTGAGAGGTCTTCTGGCTTTTCATTTGAGAGACATGATCACATCAGATCATGAGAAAAAGATGTTTATGGTTTCCAAAGCCTAAGCAAACCATCTTCACTATAAGAACACAGTAAGTTTTGGTGAGGATGATGTGCTAAACCAATCACGTCCTTCTCATGAATCTGAAACGGATATAAAATATAATCAGGCATAGTATGAAACAAAATAATATATAAATAATTGCACTGCATTGACCTTTTCACATGAAATAATAGAAAATATGCTTATGCAAGACTGAATAAAAACTCACTCAATTTATCCATACAAAAATTATGCTGAGGGTAATATTAGGACTAATGCACAGACACTGCAACTTAATATTCCATAAGTATTATTTGGTTGCCATTAATATTAATAAAACAAAATAATTGTTTTTAAAACTCATAAGGAATTAAAATTTTAGTTTACTCGAGACCCAACACTTGAGAAAGCAGGAAAAACATTTAAAAAATTTTAAGATGTCAACTTTTACTAAAACCAAGTTTTTGGTTTTAGTAAAAGTTGACATCTTAAATTTTTTTTAATGATGGAATACCACCAAGTGAGACCGACGAAAGTGAGTGATACAGGAAAAACATATCAGTTCTGGTCTGACACGAGAGGGAAGTGTTGAATTTTCCATTGATCGTGTAAATACTTTACAATAAATAAATACTACTTAATACATAAACGCATCAAAAATTAAGAGATGATAATATAACCACTCAACTAAGTCTCAGGCATGTTTAACATTCATAATCTTAGGTTTGATCACACAAACACTCAATTTTCTAAGCACAGTGAACTCTTCATCTACTCACCGGGTTATTTCTTAATTCTGACAAAATCACCATACAAGACTTTCCATTGTCATGAACATCATCAAAATGCTGGCTAAAATAGAATACTTATCCCGTAGCCTATGAAAAGTTCACCATCAGAATTTGCTTGGAAAGTGACAAATCTTTCAATGTGCCAAAGACATTACCACTGGATGATAACATCTGATGTATTCCAGTAGCATTAAAATATAATGTGAAGCGGAGATGGAAAACGAAATGATGAGAGCAATTTTTGCAGGAAACCAGACAAGCACTATGTATAAATCAAAACTACTAAAGTGAGCATATTTTAAATGAGATAACTGTAGTTACTGAAATACCCTTGAAGACAATACTAACTTATTGACATGTACGTCTTATTTTTTTAATGGTACATTTTCATTGAGAAAAGCAAATAACAAAGATGAGGTAACTCAACCATTTAAAAATGTTCATATTTTATAACAATGGGAAAAAGATCAATTTCCATGAATTCTTTTTCAGTTTCCCTCTGGGCCAGGTTCTTCATACTGGCTAATGTTTCGATGTTCAGCAGCGACTACTTCAAATACCTGAGGACCATGCATGAGGTGAGCATTGAAACATTAGCCAGTTCAGAGATTACCTAAATGCAAGTACAGAACCATATCTTATATAAGCACTTTTCACTCAATCTTAGATTTTTACAAAGTTGATGCAAGGAACTCTGCAATTTTTCAGGCATCCATCACAATGGTTGTATCTTCAGACAACAGTTGTATCAGTGACTTTTTCATCGAATATATAATAAATTCTCAGGCTTCACTTGGTCGAACAACATGGCTATGCTTTGTAAATTAACTCACTTTTTAATATTCCAAAATGGTTTTTATTATTCCGACCTAGGTTTCGACTCAAGTTAAAGTTAAGATCATGGTCACTATAATTAAATAACATTGTGAAATATTACAAAGTGAGTTTATTTACAAACCATCTCCACCATTTCGACTCAAGTTAAATATCAAGTTAAAGTTAAGATCAAGGTCACTATAATAAAATACCATAGTGGAATATTACAAAGTGAGTTACAAACCATCAAATTTTTCATCATTATTTCATCGGACTGTTAATTTACATCCATGTGACTATTGAAAACTTGTAGCAAACAGCATTCTACGAAAGATTTTTTTTTCCAAACTATGTGGCCAAAACCAGGGTGTCTTTTTCACGCAAGCATCTCATATGCCAGAAAATAATGTACTTGCACAGTTATGAGATGATAAAATACACTATCAAGGACATGCTATAGAGCACATCAGCAAGACTTAGGTAAACATTATGTGAAAGATGGAATAGGCACCATTTCAGTGCAAAGAAACCATGATGGTAACCATAAGATGAAATAGGAGACACGGTAATTTTCAGAATGAACAAAAATTTCTCATAGCAAACAAAAGAACACCAAATTTCGAGTGGGCAGCCACATTTTTTAAAATTTTCTTTAATTAATTTCATTAATACATTAATATAGCAATAATAATTGTTTTAAGGCAGTAAACCGCTTGCTATTACTATTGGCTTTCCCATTAAATCCTCTACCTGAGATTAATTGCAGAAAATTAGAAATTGCCAAAAAATTATGGTTATGTTCAAAAATTACTGTAATTTACCATGGTAATTAATCTAAAATGAAAATTACTGTCATTGACCCATCTCTAGATGAAATTAAAAAACTGATTGTACCAAGCATAATAGCAAGCAACTCAGAGGAAGTACTGTATCATAGTACAACTTCCACCCACCCTCCTTCAAGATGCAAATTACTAAAAACCTAAAATCCAGAATTGTTGCTCTCTTATAGAAAGAACCTAAAGTGATACAGAAACATATTTCAAGTAAGTCACCCAGAGGTGACATGAAAATCTATGATGTCCTCTATCTATCCCATTGGTTATGAATGCTGAGTCTAAAAGCATCGCTTATATCTGTCAGTCCTATAGGGATCACTCACTCCTCATCTATATGACAACTAAAAACCTCCTAGCAAACAACAATCACCAGTTGTATGAATGTATGAAAAGGGCACCCTTTTCCCATTTCAACAATAACTTGGTCACAATCATTACACAAATAATTCAATTATATATGTGTATACAAAAATTGACCTACATTCAGAGTTCTTTCCAGCTTTCCAGATGCAGTGGAGAAACAGTACAGCACTAAATCTTCACCAACACAGTAAATCCATTCTCCTCGAGGTGATGAGCAGGCACATACAAAATCTCCTCCCTCCCGCTTTCCACTCGAGAAGGACCTTACAATCTAGGAATCAAACAAATAAAAAGGGAAAATCTACGTGTAAGTATATGACTCTGATTAAGTATTTTTGGATAATTGGGTGAAGGGTCAACAAGAGCAGTGCAAATGTCTAGAATCAAAGGCACCTTTCCATGGTCCAGTGGCTCTCAGGTAACCAATATATGCAGTCTTTTTTTAAACTTCCTATTAAATGACTGCAAACCTTATATATTTGAGGGGACAGCCAACAAGTGATGATATTTAAATGACAGAATAGGCTGGGGAAGAAATATGGGGAATGAAGGAAGGTAGACGAGAAACTTGGCAATGGATTAAGCCATCTCTTCACAAAACACAATAATGAGACCACTATTTAATGTTCCATCTGACTGATGGAGTAAGGCACTCAAAGTGGTCTCTTCATAGCACCTAAGCATTTATCAGGGTTCCACAGAAAATCCAAGCCACTTTTAAGAGTTAAACCAAGGCCCTCTGGGTGGGAAACTAGCACTCTTGTCATCACACCAACCTGATCTCCCTATGTACTAAGCTTGCAGACTAAATCGGGGAAGCAGATGATAGCACAACTTCTGCCAATTTCCAATTGTAAATTTGTTGATAAATAAATGAATTCCAAGAGGTCTTTGGATGAATATGGTATATAGCTACCCTAGTACTGTTTACAGCAACAATACAGGCTACGAATAATTGCAATTACAGAAGGGTGTGGAAGTACAGACTTCCTAGGGTGAAATTTTCCCACAGTAGTGTGTGTCAGAGACGACTTTACCCTTTGTGAGGAGTGGCCTCCAGATTCAAGACCAGGGGAAAATTTTGAGGGATTTTTTAAGAGAAAGAGGAGCATCTCACATGTCATCAATGTTCACTCATTTTGTTCATTCAAAACAAATTCATAACTCATGGCTTGACTTGAAATATAATTAAGAAACCTGAAGCATGTTATTACATCATGCATTTTTATTAACCCTTAATTTCACATACCACCACTTTTTAGGTACCTCAACTCCATAAAAATCAAGGTTTTACAGTAATTGTGTCATTTGATCATGATTATTTCAATGCTCAATGTATGCCATTGATGGCGGTATGTTTGTAAAATAACCCACAACCACAAAAATGGAGACAAAGACATTAAATTTTATGATGGCACATGATCAATATTAGCACTCTCTCGTGAGTTCAGAGCCTGATAAAGCCTAAGATGCTTTAAGTGAGGGTAGAGTTGACCTTCATAAAAAGTTAAGGGCAAGGCAACGTGGCACACTGACAATTTCACAACTAGGATTTTAGATGGGAGCATCCATAGAAATCTCATCACAATGTTCCTATCTACAGTCAAATTTTCAAAACAAAAGAGCAATCAATTCCTTCTCTCTTGATTATCATGGAACCGAAAATATAGCATTTACTAAATTTCTCTAATTTTTTAAACTCCCTTCTTATCATAAGACATACACATGATTATATTAGCCTTAATTGGTTAACTCTTCTTTTCATGGGAGTTGATTTGAAAAAAGTTTTAGTAAAATAATGCAATGCACTAGGAAGAGTCTACAAGCACTGCCAGTGCTAGCACCCAAAACATATAAGAATTCTTTATATATCCAAGGGTGGCAATTTCCAACAACAAAAACACAGCAAATATATGTATATTATCCAAGTCCTTGGACTGTATTCAAACATACCTGACCCTGCATATTCATTATTACTACAGTATTGGTTCTATTGCAGACCACAAAGTGCTCAGGGTTTTTAGGAAGGAGATGGATGCCGTTAACTGGAACGTCTGTGCCAGCACCACCTCCTCCACCAAGGGACTTGAAAGTTCCGATACACTCAGTTGACTTGATGCTCCATGCTCTAACTGTGCCATCAGATGAAGCACTGCAAGAAAAAGCAACACCAGCATTACAATCCAGGACAAATGAATAAAGTTAAATGCACAAGAAGGATATCAAACTGAATTTTACACAACTGTAAACATGAGATAAAATTAAAATATCTGGACCATAAGGTTTACAGCCACTATTGAGATGTCTACTTAACCCTTTTAGTGCGGCGGGCCGATATATTGGCTCATAGGCAAAATATTGTTTAACTTTTGCACACAAATATAATTACAATTATTTTTTGTACGAAGTATAAGCGTTTTTTTATTATTACCTAATTCAATGCAAATGCAATAAGAAAAACTGCATATGGATATTTTAAACAATAACTTTATAATATTAATTTTCCTAGAGTGATACATTTCATTCTAGTTACCCTCCGCATTTCTCACTAGAACCGCTGGCAGGGGTCAGCACTAAGAGGGTTAAACATTGGAATGACTCGAAAAATTTTCATAATGATAAGGTAGTTAATAACTATCATTATAATAATAACTATCAATTCCAAATAAATGATATAGCTGTAGCAAATGAAGTACTATGTGATCTCAAACGCAGTTAAAACCAATGCTTGTTCCAATAAGACCTAACTTTGACGTCCCACTGAGGAGATGCCCCTGAGGGTTGCTAAGGTCTTACTCCACATCAGTTAAATTCAAAGAAAAATATCTTGTGATGATGAAATAATGGGTTTGTTACATGAGCGATGAGAGACAGGTAGCTATAGCAAAGACAGGTAGCTATACAGATTAAGTTTGCTGTTGGAGAATTAACTTTTTAAAGTTGATAAGATGCATGTTATTAAAAAAACCTTCGTACATTCCCAAACTGTTTTATTTTGTTAAGCACAACCAGTTCTGATGCACGTTCAAGCCATTCTCAAGAAGTACCAGTTGTAGCTAATAAAATAAAAGTGTGGAATAGTACAAAGGATTTTTTTATCAACATGTAGCTTTACTGACACACCTTCTAAAAAGGCAGGATGTTTGCACTTTAACTCAAACACATCAACAACTCACCTAAGAATTCCATGGCCATCTGGAGTGAACACCACTTCATTAACAAAAGATGAATGCCCCCTGAATTCCTTAAGTGTTTTTCCAGATTTCAGCCCATGAATTCTGAAACAAGGGTGAAAAAAAAGTTATTCACTCATCAAAGTAATAAATAATAATATAAAAATTCCACTTCCATTTATGATCTCTAATAACTCATCTATTCCAGAGAAAATAGAAAAGGATTATCAAATGACCAGTGCAGGCAAACTAAGAACTCAGTAAATTTGGGATAAATACACAATTGTTTGATATATTGAGATGGGTCAGTCATAAAAGCTATTAGTATGATATAGAGTAATGCTTTCCACAGTATATGATTGATAGTCATCAGATTATTCATAGCATACATTAAAATAAGGATTTACCTATTGTGCCATGCCAAAAAATCCATAATAGATTAATATATTCTTGAGAAATAGCTGGAATATATCCAAAATAATTGACTGAGGGGTCGTGCATAAACTAAGTTACAGTTTTTGGTGATTTTTTTACCCCCTTTCCCCTGTCATTGACAACCGTAGTATTGTAATGCTGTCTCTACAAATGAAACTTTCAATTCAAAAATAATTTCGCAATTATTGAGTGAGTTTATTTTTAGGGATAGCTTGCAGTAAGATGCACCTTTCCTCATGTTAAACTCAAATTATTGTAGATGCAAGGTTGATAAGTAAGAAACGTAAACAGGCATATTGTAGCAGTTATGTTAGTTTGAGTGAACCTCCTTATCCCCCTCGTTACCCACTGTAGGTTTTTAGGCGACCCTCACCCCCCCTAAGTTGGTAACATAGTTTATACACGACCCCTAATCTTGTATGAACTTCTGCAGGTCAATAAAATGTTCTTAGGGCTTGACAGCTGCAGCAGACTAATTATTCATTAATCACTTATAATGATAACGTTGAACAAAAATTACTTAGGACATATTGATCCAAAGCCAGAGGAAATCCAGTTTATCAGGAGAAAAAATATTGAGTAATAAAAATTAATGGTTACAAAATTGAGAAGACAAATGATGCAGTGTATCTTAGTCAAATGTACGAATGAGACAGTGACATGGATACAAAAATTATCGAGCACCCCAAATCAGAAAAATAACATCAATAGAAATACATAAACTATACCAAAGAGGGCTCATTTCCAGAGGAAGGAAAATTGGTGGGTGTAATAAAGGACTCCTTTCTATATCATTGTGTGGTGGTAAAACTTCATTATCCCACAGTAAATATCAATGGCAGTTTGTTGAGAATAAAAGTAGAACTAGAGAAGAGCTTGCTGTACAAATGAAGGTTATAAACAAATGGGTAAAGAAATAATGGGCCATACAGAATGTGGATTAAATATCCCGATGATGGACATATAAAAATGGACCAAAGAAATTATAAATCTATCCTCATAAGAAGAAATGTAACAATAGCTTACCTGATGGTGGCATCAAACGACGCACTCAACACTTGGCCATTATCCCGGGAAAACTGAAGACATGTAACGCCCTTGGCATGAGCTTTCTCGAAACGTCGCAGACATTGTCCCGTATTCACTTTCCAGATTTTGACTTTACCATCTCTGGAGCCAGAGGCAAGCATCTCTGAATCTCTGCTAAAGGCCACACACAGAACAGCATCCTCCATCATCATGAACTCATCCTGTTACAAGAAAAACACCTCAATAAGTTGAATCACATTATAGCATATGGGTTCAATCACAAACATGGGGAAACCCTAACAAATATTCTCCAATAATAGTTTGCATTATCCAATCATGCAATATGGTTTCAAAGTGCCAATGAAGAAATTCTTGGATTTTACTAGATATTTCCTGCACCGTTTGTGTGAATTATCATAATTTTTTACAAATTACACTCAGCCTAGACTCGTGGGATATGGCATCATCATATTATGCTAAAACTTCACACAATATTATTCAAAAGGGCAACAATGTGTAGTATAATAATTGTAACTGTAATTTTCCACTCTATTTTCTTGTTCGAGGAGCCTGACCGGTTTCAATGTTGACATATTATCTTCAGAGGCAGAATGCCAAGTACAGATATGGTGGATTTATATATAAACAGGGTACCATACAGGGAATAAAATAAGGAGGGGATTAAGGGTGGGGGGAGAAAGGCTCCTTGTAGAGGGTGGGGGAGGAGATTAGCAAAGCAAGGACACGGGAAACATGAAAACGTGTCAAAAGTTAAAAGAGGAGGGGAGAGGCACAGTAAAAAGGGGCGACAATTTATCCGGGATAAAATCATTTAAAACTGTATGACTAGATTTTTTAATGCTAAAACAATTCCAAAGTTTTCTAAAATATCCAATTTACCACCTTAATTACTTAAGTATAAAATTTTTGGGATTAAAATTAGATGAGTGATTACATTCAAACAGATGTTTAGCAAACACTGAGTTGTTGTCATGGGTTATAAAACTTTTAAAATGTTCAGACATTCTTGTTTTAAATTTACGGCCTGTTTGACCAACATAAAAACAATTGCATCCAGGAGAATCACAACTAAGGGAGTACACCCTCCTTCTCTCCAGATTGTCATACGGATCCTTAGAATTAAAAAGAAGTTTTCCAATAGTCACAGGGTTGTAAAAACACAATTTAAAATTGACTTTCGGTAGCACACACTAAGTTTATAACTTAATTGGTTAATGAAGGGTAACTTGCAGCATCTTCTGGGTTTGTATGGGGAAATGGGGGTGAGGAGAGTGGAACTCAGTTTTCATGGGCAATTTAGAGAAAAAATTATTTATATCGAACAACCCCCTATTAAAGAATGTATTTTATTATTTTACATATGTGGATGATGTCATTTGCCTCTGGACTGGGACAGATAGACAATTAGACCATTTTCTTATTCTGCTAAACTCCCTCCATTCTTCACTCTCTTTCTCTGTGAAAAAGAGGTGGAAAGAAAATCAATTTTTTAGACTTTACCATGTCCATCTCGGAGACTAAACACTCCTTTTTGATCTTTTGTAAGCTGTCCTTCAGTGATGTCATCATCCCCATTGACTCCAACCACCACCTTTGCCACAAAATTGCATAATTCCATTCCCTCCTACACAGACTCATTAATATCCCCCTTAGTGACCGTGATTTTTCAACGGAACTCAGTGTTATTAAACACATCGCCTCATGTAATGGCTATAAAGATGACCTTATTGACAAGTTGTTAATGACTCATTTACGCAAGAAAGCCATGTTGAGTTCCACTCTCCTCACCCCCATTTCCCCGGAAAAACCCAGAAGATGCTGCAAGTTACCCTTCATTAACCAATTAAGTTATAAACTTAGTGTGTGCTACCGAAAGTCAATTTTAAATTGTGTTTTTACAACCCTGTGACTATTGGAAAACTTCTTTTTAATTCTAAGGATCCGTATGACAATCTGGAGAGAAGCGCGGTGTACTCCCTTAGTGGTGATTCTGCCGAATGCAATCGTTTTTACATTGGTCAAACTGGCCGTAAATTTAAAACAAGGATGTCTGAACATTTTAAAAGTTTTATAAACCATGACAAAAACTCAGTGCTTGCTAAACATCTGTTTGAACATAATCACTCATCTAATTTTAATCCCAAAAATTTTATACTTCAGTAATTAAGGTGGTAAATTTAGAAAACTTGAAATTGTTTTGGCTTTTAAAAAATCTAGTCAAAGGGTTTTAAATGATTTTATCCCAGATAAATTGTCGCCTCATTTTACTGTGCCTCTCCCCGGGAAACCCCTTTATTTTCTTCCCTGTATGGTATCCTGTTATGTATAAATCCACCATATCTGTACTTGACATTCTGCCTCTGAAGATAATCTGTTAACACTGAAACCGGTCAGGCTCCTTGAACTATAAAATAGTGTGGAAAATTACAAAGTTACAATTATTATACTATGTCTAAATTCCACAAAGTCAATTTGTCAACTATCTTGTATATAACAATGTGTGGCACATCATACATGAGTTGGATAAATTAGCATAGTAAATTAAAAGTACAGGACTTTCATACTCAGGAAAATGCTCGAAGTTCAACTGTAGGCAGGTTTAATTCTAAATAAAAATAATTCAAAGTTGCTTCATCTAAGCTGTGGGATAGTGCCTCATTATAATATTGAAAATGCAACAAACCTTTGCTTGATATTTTAGATCCTTACGAATCTTTCCAGTAGTAAAATTCCATACTTCAACAAAACCATCCACACTCCCTGTGACAAGATATTGACCATCAGGAGAGAACCGAGCACATTCAACATGTGATTTTGTTCCAAATTTGATTTGTTTGGAGAGCTGGGTTGGAAATTTTTCTTCTTCCTGGGAAAAAAATTACTTTTGTAGAATATTGTTCAACCATTAAATTGCACAAAAAGTTCACATCAAGTACAAAAAAGCAATATGTTAAAAGTACAAGTGCACTTCTATGAGAGCATAAAAATACAAAAATTTGTCAATGAAACAAATGGTATAGATTGCCACCACTTGAAACATTTGCCATCAAAAAAACCACAAAGGTTTGGGCTTCATAATAAATCAAAAGAAAACTCATGTTAAAAATTTAATTCAGTCTATATAAACAGATTATAAATACCCAGCTTTCATCCAAATGGTCATTTCTAGCTACAATGAACTTGAACCAAATTGCTGGCATGAATATCAACACAGTTACAAAAAACGTGAGCAGCTGAAATGCTTACACAAATTTAATGGTGGTAAAAGAATGAAAATTTGATATGCCACAAACTAAGAAAAAGTCTCTAATGTTTTGCAGTTTTTGACCATACAGGTATGCATTGAGATACCAGATGTGTACTGCACCCAATAAACTAACCTGATCTCGAATAGCCGCCTTTCCTCTGAATAAATCAATTGTGGTCCCAGGAGGAAGTAAACCTTGATGCTGTTGCCACTTCAGGGCTTGCCCTAACAGAGCAAGGAGACGTGAAGAAGGTACTACAGACACCTCACCAGCTAAGGCCTGTGCTATTCCTGCTCGCCTCTTTTCTTTGGTACTACCATCAGGGTATGCCTCACGGGGGTCAAAGTATGAACGCGCCAGTAAATTTTCTGCAATTACAATAATACACATCATATTAAAAAATAGAATTCAATCACATCATAATTCTACAAAGCGAAGATAAGCACGAACCTAAATGAATATAACGCTCAGGTTCCTGCTGTTTCATCATGATCATGGGGTCTGTCTGCCTCAGGAGTGATCGTGCAGCACCAAGTTCTCGCAATTCGATGAGCTCCAACACCACCTAAGAGAAAAACAATGATAGTTTACCATAATTCAATAATAGAATCAACATTACCAAGAAATTTTCAGCGGATATCGGTCACGATAACACAGATAAGTGTTCCATCACCCATACCTAAGTCTTTCAAAATTTACCTGCTCATAGAGATCAATAAGTTTTTTGTCTGGCAGCTTCAAAGACTGAATAGCTTTCAAAACAGTATCCCAATGTCCATTGTTGATATCGGCAACAAAACCCTCAACACTGTCGACAGTATTTAGAGATACTCCGGTTTCTTCCTGTGAAAAGAACGTAAAAATATCGTTAATCCACCGGATTTGAGATTTCTAATATTTTTAACATAAGAAGTATAACTTACCTGTAAGACTTGCAGTGTTCGAGGTAAATTGGACTCCTTAAGATACTGCTGTATTAGTCGAATTACACTGAAAAATGTTGAGAGAAAATTAGTTGAAAAAGAAGTATGTGCTGAGTAAAACAAGTATCACATAAAGTTATGCCAAACAATTTCAGATGGCATGAAATGGTAATGCTATCAATCTAGAGGGATATATGAATGTTTAACTTGGATAGCCTTAATCAGCTACCAAATAGTGGAAGAAATCTTCATTACATTTCAGTGTGTGTACTGTGTAATTACTGGATAAATGAGCAAAAACAATGTATGCTTTCCCATGAAAATTTAAGATGCCGCAATTATCTATCCAAACATCGGAGCTTTTTCACAATTCATAGTGTTAAACAAAAGTTGGGGAGAAAAATGAACTCATTTTGTGAGGTCAATATAGGCCTTAAATATTTTCAGATTATGGTAAATGTACCACTTTGTGATGTAAAGCATAAAAAGCCAAGATTCAATGGAGCTTTTTGTTCGGTTTCGATAGTGAGAAAACGAGATACACGAAATTATTTAGCCGCAGCAATTCACCCAAATATGAGTTTTTAACTTAAAATTACTCACTCAGCAGATTCAATTTCTATTGCCATTTTGAAATAACTTCCACAGAATCAAAATATTAAATCTTCAAACGTTGAAGCAGACAACAGCAAAATCCATCAGTAACCACGATTATCACTTCGTATTCCTCATATCAAAACACCGAAACCTCCAAGCACCTCCAAGCACCCAGCGCGCATCACGCGTCATTTATTTAAAGTTGCAAGCAAGCGGCTGATCAGTGGTAGAGGCGGTAGCGTCGATTGGCGTGCAAGAAATCTGTGTTGGCGTCGATCAAAGATTATATACACAGTCATATGTCAATATAACGTGAATCGATGGGGGGAAACGGGGGAACCACGGACTATAAAGATCTCTATTATCCTTGGGGGGAACCATGAATACCGTGAATGCAAAATCATTATGATACCGTAGAAGATAAAACATTTATGGCATTAATAAATGCAAGTTCGGGAATTCAAAATTAAGCCGTAAATTTGAAAATTAAACTCCAAAGTGCTCAGCAGACGTCACAACACCATGCAAAAATCGGGTAGGTATACACAACCGAAGAGCATTCCCCGCGCCATGTGGGAAACTCATCTGAGAACTGCTTAGTCAACTATTCTCTTTGGCGGAAAGGCAAGATCACGAAGCAAAATCCATGAGAGAGATGAGTATGGGTTAAGCATGGGTTTTTGGCAGACCAAGAAAATATTCAACGAAATATATAAAAACCATCAAGGCAAAATGATCCAATGATTGCTCGTATTCAATGATTGTAGATAATTTCCTTGTATTAAAAGGCAAAAGAGTATTGAAAAAACTAACATGAAGAGTTTTTAACACTCATATGGTACGATTAAGTCACCAATTATTGGTATACCCATAGACTGGTTGGTCTCACGTTGGTCTCACGAATAGCTCTGAAACTGTTGAGAGAGTTTTCCATTGACGGCTTAAATGAAAGCTCCCGAGCTCCATCAACCTTCTATGATATAATAAACATATTCCCTCCTCATCATGAAACCTCTTCCCACAAAGCTCCTAACCTCATCCTCTTCTATCTCTACTCTCCCTTCATGCAGCCACACAAATATTGAATAATTAGAAGTGTCGTTTAAAGACTCTTTTACAACTCTCTCTGAACCACAACTTACATCATTATCTTGAATGATCACCATCACGGACATGAAAACATCACCATTCACCCCTTTTTCCCTGTCCATCCTTTGCTCCATTAGTAAAAATTTAGTAGTTGCCCTGATAATTAATGTTCAATTTTAATACAACTTGCTTCCCTGCCATGAGTATAGGTGCACTCCCAGGACTTAAAACTGCACATTTCCTTTTTCCTCTCTCCCCTCTCTTGCACGCTTTTACTTCCCTTTTCCCCTTCCGGATCTTTCACTCGTCCTCGATGTCTCTTGGCACTCTCCCTCCACTGTAAGCCCATTTATCAAGAATACAAGATATATCAGGAGCTTTTCCTGAATACATTAACCCTTTGAGTGCAGCATGACGTGATATTGGTGATATAACGCGATATCTCGTCATGCTGCACTCAAAGGGTTAAGCTATCTTTCTGTCGAATGCGTCGTTCTAACATCTTACGCTCTTCCTTCTATATATCCTTTCAAGAGTTACTATAGTAATTCCTCCCACATCACATTCAGTCTACTACTGTCTGTATATATATTCCACATGACAAAATGCGGGCCGGAAGGTAAAAAATTACATTTGACCGAGAAAATGCAAGGGCGAGAGTGAGTAGAAGGCAAATAAATTTCATGCATCAATTATATAATGGCTAGTTTTGTAATGCATGCGAGGATAACTTCTCCTGTATTAAGTACAGCATACACACACGAATAAGTTATTCGAAGAATACATCATACTCTCGCTCATCCGTACGAAGTGGGATGAGAGATTGATCGGACTATGCGCAGATTTCTTGAAGCACGTGTCATCGACGATTTCATTACTTTCTTAAGGAAGGAGGCCTTTCCAAGTAAAAATTAGTGTTTTCATTCGATAACCATACGTAAAAATCAAAGCACGCGAACTCTCGATCAGGAAAGACGTTTATTTATGTTTTTTGGAAAAATATTACGAAAAAAATCATAGTAGCGTGTTAGCAGCAATCGTGAATGAGTACAATAATATTCTTTTTCCCTGAAACGATAAAGTTAATTCTAAATTTATCGAGGTACTTTCATTTTTGCCAAAAGATTTACAAGTTTGATTCCATTCACAGTTTTGCCAACAAAGTAAACAAAGCAAACAGCAAAGTAAAAAATTTACCGCTATAATAGCGCGGCCAGTATGTTGCACAACGAGTTCAAATATTACTCAAAGCTAATATAAAAAATATTTATATAAATTCACTCAACAGCTTAACTTAAAGAAATAGGCTTCAATTCTACGGGTGAACTTCCAGAAGTTCCGCGAGAGCCTGAATACAAGAGTTTTCGGAGGAAGTCACAAGAGAACGCATTCCGCGGAACTTATTTAATCTTGAGCCACATTATTTTGTAAGCGAGTGATAACTACGGAAAATGACATGCAATGCTGCGCGCAGCAGCAATTAATGCCGAGTGATCGATCGAAGTTTCATCCGGGCAAGACGAAATTGGTGTGATATTTAAATGCATGAGCCAAAGCCAATCAACCTCATCGGAGCACGAGGCGCAGCGTTTTAAGGATGCTCAAGTAGTAGCCCCTGTCGCGCAACAAAGTCTCGGGGGGTAATGACTCCAATTTCGCCCGAACTCTCCATTTAAGTGTAGTGAAATAAGTAATTCTCTGAATGGCATCTTTTACAAACTGGATGAAGAATGAAAAGTAATGCAAAACAATACGCCATGCGGAATATAAATGGTGAAGAAACAAACAATAATTTCCCCAGTCCAGACTGTGGGTTTATGTGAGTCGCTTTCGTTGACGGAACGATAGCATTTTTGTCCGTTAATAACATTTTCATTAGAAGATCACAAGTCTCGTGCAGCTACAGCTGTGATCCAATCCTCTCTGATGTGCGTCATCGGTACTCCGGGAGATATTCCGCGTGAGCTACGTTCTCTTTAATAAGGCACCCGCATCCCTCGCCGGTGCTTTCCAACTTTTACCACAATAAAAAATATACAGAAAAATAAATTTCTATGTAATCATTTTTAGTGGATAATCAACCATATCTACAAAAAAATTTGGCTCAAGACAGAATTATGAATGACTCGGCAGTGACCCCTTAATAAATCAGCTGCACTACATACTGGAGGTCTGTCCGTTTTCAGCTAGTCCAAGTGAGCGAAGGTTTACTGTGTTATTACACAGGACCAATAGAAGAAATAAAGCAATTAAACAATTTTTATTATTTTTTCTCAATCTCAAAAGTCTGATCGTCAATTTAAATTAACAGAAGATAAAAGGTGTTCCAGCTCCTCGAGGAGGATCACCTCTTCTGTTTAACCCTAACTAACACAAAGCCACACTAAAGTTGAAGAAAATGCCCAAATTTTATGTTTCTAAAGAGATATTTATTCAAAGTAAAAGTTATGAAAAACAAAGATCTCCATTGAGCGATATCGCTTCCATTTGTATTTGGTTTCTAAATAGAAATAAATTTGGGGTGTCTTTCATTAGCAATTATTTCTTGTACAAAAATAAGATTATAGTACCTACTTACCTCCTAATTTTTCATCAATATTAACCCTCAACTACTATTGTGGTTTTTGGCCACATATACACTATCCTCGAGTCTTTTTTGACCTGATTTTTCGAATTGCTCGTAAACAACAACTGTCACCCGCACTGTCTCAAATTCAACTGGTTCACTCCCCCTCTCCCCTAGGATTACATTGTAGCCAAGGTTGCAGTGAGCAGCCGTTTTACCACTACAAAAAAGAACAAATTATGTTGGGTCAAAAAAGATAGAAGTTAAGGGTTAAGAGGAATAATCATGACATCCCTTGCTGAATTTTACCTGAGTATATACAGAAGAGAATTTTTTATTACAAATACATTTCGTGTAATGTCAACAGATATCTTTTCTCCTCAGACCATTTTAGTCTGTATACCCTTCATGAGTCCACAATATCTTCCAATCTTTCATTGACAACTATAATAGATAAGGAAGAGTAAAATTTGACAGGCATTTGAATTTTACAACCTGATGAGTACAATGGTGATTGTGAAGAAGCTGAAAAATATGAAAATATGAATATTTTGTTTTTGTTAATGTCAATTCCCAATTAACAATCGTTTTCCACTTTCATACTTGTAGCTCACTTGATGCAACGACGAAGTACTTTGTTTTGACATGATTCTAATATTTAAAATGATTTCTGAGAAAGGAACAATCACTGAACCCATAATTCATTATGATATTATCTCATCAAGAAGCCTGTACTCTCAAAAACCTTCTGATAGCTTTTGGGAATGGTGTGAAAAAGGCGAACTGAAATGATTAAGCAAACATAAATTGACACTGTTTCACTGGTTCCTGAGTGTTGCTCATGTTACTGATATTCCTGCAAGTTCTACAATACATATGGAAAAGTACACCTTTGGCAACTCAGGAAAATTGATTCCTTTGAGTATCTTGGTCACACATTTCATAAATTATAGTATATGTACAGTTACACTCGAAAAATTGATGACCAACCACTCCACTGACAGCACTTGGAGTAATCCGCTTGTATTATAAATGGCAGATGAATCAGTGAAAAATCAAACCCCACTGTCTTTGATTGATGCAACTGAATGCCTCTTCATTGATTCCATTTCCAGTTTCCTATCCACTGATATTCTCTTTCCAACAGCAACACCTAAGGAAGGAACAAAAGTTGAATTATATCCATTATTTGCTATTGGATTGAAACATAAGTTTGGGTACACATATTGATTATGTATCAATGAAGTTGGCCAAGTTCTCTCAACAAGATTATAAGCACACTGAATTAGTCATGAATTGCATATGTTCCCTACTAGGAAATAATTTTACATAGGTAGAAAAACTACATCCAGCTCCTTATTAGATTTATAAGACCTTTTAATCAAAATTAAATCATTTTCACAAACCCTTACTCTCTGATGAAATAGCTGAACATGGTCACAATTTGAAAAGTTCCCTAATGTATAGGCAGGAGTAATTCTGGTATACCATGAAACAAGAGTTTCAGACACAAGCTGTGAAATGTCTGCTTAATCCATACATACTTTTCAATGCTAAGCATTTTATTACAAAGGAATTTTCCAATTAATGGACCACATATCTGATATTATAATGAAACAATCCAAATGGTGATAATTAAACAACCCATATCCTCTTTCCCATACAGATGTAAAATCCAGAAGTCCATTTTATGCATTTGATACTGATTGATATATTTGAAATAATATATTTGCTGAAAGTTATTATTGAATTTAGTCTACCCTCCTGGAATTTCCTTCTTACCTCTTAAAATGTGGTGCAAATCAGACTCTGTAGTGGAAGTCACAAAATCAGGATGTGAGATGTTGTCAAGTATCTTCATCACTGGAGGATTCAAATTATGGAAGATCAAATTTCTTCCATTTTTCCTGAAGTCCACGATAAGAGCCTCAATCCCCTGTAATTCAAATCATTCAACTAAATATTCAAATTTCATGTTTCACAAGTTCTCACATTTTATGATGCAGTAATCTTCTTCATCCACCTGACTGCTAACGAGATGTTAAATTCGATACATTTTTGGAAAAAAATGAATTATTGCTTTAACACATAATTCATATAGCACATATAATGCTGAGATGAGTACATTATTTTCCCATCATGTACATTGCAGTTAAAATCATTATGAAAATCTGACAGAAAATGTATGTCAAAATGTCTACATAGGTAAAATTAGCCAGCAGATTTCATTAATATTGACTGTCATATAATTAAATTAAATATTTCAGATGGTAACTACAGATATTACAAAGCCCAATTTAATCTTATAAACACTTGGAAAAAATATGAATAAATTTCATTGTAACCAATTAGTGTAGCTGAGTAAAAATACTTTATCAACAAACAAGATGAGAAATCATCAAAACACATTTAGCACTGCTCACAAAACTCACTAACCTCCTTCACAGTGAAATCTGCCAAATAAATGTGTCGGCAATCTACAACAACTGGAAGGGAGATAACGTCAGCTTTAGAAATCATCCTCTTCCCTTTGATTTCAGTGCGGGAAACAACATCGCGGATGAAGTCAATGGCAGGGAACAGGAGACCTGAGCTTGGAACTATTAAAATGTGATCAGGTGTTCCATGGCCATCCTGCAGTATTGAGAGAGAAAAAATATTAGGACAACGTACCATGCACAGCTATGATTTTAGCCTTAAATGAATTAATTAAAGCACACTTGCATCATGTTTTTTAAATTTCACTTCCATTTCATCATGATAATTAATGGGTTGGAAACAACTGAAAAAAACTAACTTTTATGGCGGGGTGGATATGCAAGACAAATCAAGTTTTATAGTTATGCATTTTTTTAATCAACGATTTTGTTAAAAACTTGGATGTATGAATGGATCCCTCAGAATATCTATCCTTACATGAGGTTACTTCTTAATTACACTTACAGTGATAATGTCAACAGATACTTTTGGTCTAGCATTGCTGTAAAGCAGGAAAGACATATCTACAGTTATGCCAACCAATATTCCATATTCCACTCCAATTAGAAGACAGGAAACGAAGGTCACAATTGCAGAAAACAAATCCCTTTCTGCAATGAAATGATTTCAGCCATCATAAAATTGATAAATACATCTGAGGCATACAGATGTAGAGGTGAGAACTAACATTAATATTTCAGGTAAAACATTAACTTACTATTTGTCCTCCACATTGGTTTAATTTTGTCCACCTCCACCATGAATATCACTGCACAAATGATGACTGAAGCTAATGTAGCCTTTGGTATGAAGTAGAAGTACGGTGTTAAAAAGCTAAGCGCTAGCAGCACCATCCCCCCTGAAAAAAGGAAGGACACTGCTAGAAAACATTCAATGAGCATTTATTTCTCATCACCAAAATTCTAACACTCAAGCTTTTCTGGTACAAACCATTTCACCCATTATAGGTTGGATTTTAAATGTGATTTAAAATTCACTTTTGTCTAAAAAAACATCATCTGTATATGAGTTAGAGTGCTTTACTGAATCTGGACCTTTTTATACTATAGTAGTCTGATACTTCAAATAGATATCCTATTATTTTGAATATACCAACTGTAAAATTAGTCTGGGTCATTACCTGTATAGAGACCAGCTAGAGGTGTACGGACACCACTAGCATTACTCACAGCACTTCGTGAGAAAGATCCATTAACAGGCATTGAGCGGAAGAAGGAGCCAAAAATGTTGCAAAAGCCTAAGGCCACCATCTCTTGAGTGGCTTGCACAACTTTACCATTTGCTGAAAAATGTCATGAATAAAATTTAATATAAGCTATTTAAGTAAATCAGAGGTATGATATGCTATTACATAGGTTCACTTTTTTCTATCAGCATTTTCAAATTTGCTGAAATTTTTTAACAGTAATTACTGTCAAAAATACTTATTTCCGGAAATTCATTCAGATTTTTCACTTTATCAACTATTACCTATAGTAGTTTTTCTTGAAATATTAAAATATATTCTCAAACACAAACAAAAATGCATTCATTTACTCAATGAAATACTAAAAAAGAATAATCATTATGATTTCAGAAAACTAAAATTAACCCAAGCAGGAAATTAAGCATTCATTCAATAATACTGATGAATCTGAGTAACCTCCAATATGTATCTGTAATAATTAATTTTCTAAAACATTCACAATTGATAGTATCAGAAAGTTATAAAAATAGATTTCAAATGAAGAGAAATCAGGTAAAAGTTTGCAAGAGAAAGCTTACCAAAAGCCTTTGCAATGGCAACGTTTCCAATTATTCCAATTATGGGTGTGACAAGGATACCACTGCCAAGATACTGGCACATTTCAACGAAACTATAAGTTTTATTTCCAAATTCAGTGGCAAACGGAGGTGGGCCAATAGGAGGAATACCCACATCAATTTCACCTGGAAAAAGAGGAAGAGAATATTGCTGGAGTCACCATGAGTTCGTAATATGCCCAATCAATAAGATGCATAATAAATTCATAATGTCAGATAATACTTTTCCATTACACCTTAGGAGGATGGTTGAGCAGTAATTAAGGCATTAGCTCTGAAAATTTCGGCCTCCTCAAATTGCCAAAACAAATATCATTCTTATTGGCATAACGATGTTTATTAGAAATGGCTAACCTGTCAAAACAAATGGTGTGGATCCATTGGCCTGGAAAATCTTGGCAAGGATGGCACACACTACGACCACCAATGCATTTCGTGCATTTGACAGGTACCAATAAAATTTGCCAAGAAAACGTTCTCGAGGAGTGTTTTCGTCTGTCTTCACTTCTTTAAGACGCTGAAAAGGGCAAAAGAGCATTTAAATTATACCTATAGTTAAATTTGGATCATTACAATATCATGAATAAGTCAGGGCGTTTCTTTAACTCTATGGTGACAACAGAATAATCGGATTTTATTCGGGATTGTATGTAAGTTTCTTCGGATTCGGTTGTCATGTGAATTATAAGTTCATCGTCTAGTACATCACGCGATTACGCCGCGCCGTTGATGCGGTGCGGGAGGAGCGCCTGTTCACATCCGCTTACGCAACATGTACGCCATTAGTGTGCTGAGAAGTAGCCTGTTTGTAAGGGGCAAGCGAAAATTTCTGCGCTGAAACCTGAGACGGAGTAGTAAAAGATATATTTCTTATACATGCTAGATGGCCGAAGTGGATTTACGATATAAGAATGCGAAGGATATATTGCCTAATTAGCCTGTATTCTCTCTCATAGATATAGCCAACCAATAATGGTACTTATCACATGAACTACTACACTTGACTGATTTATTACATAAAACAAGTCATGAGAGGCAATTGAGAAGTGGTTGGAATTAATATTTAACCGAATGATAGCCCAAATACAGGACAAGTTTACCGAGGAAAGGGTACAAATTTCAGAAGCGATTGTAAAATCAGCATTTAAAAATTATGGATTGCTACGCCAATTCAAAATATTATCTTACTATCTTCAGTATTACAAGAAAAGTGAAGAATTGACGCATATAACAACCAAACAAAGCCAATAGTTATCGTTAGTTATAATTTAGTTTATTCTTAATTTTTCCTTTACTTTGGAGCATAAGATTATATGCATGCCCGTACAATTGAGGAAGCACCAAACGTTGCTACATCATTGATGTTTACACATGCAGCTATGCTACTGGATGTCGCATTAGTCTGAGAAAAAAATTAATACGTGATAAGAAGTTGTACTGCAATCCCTTAGACTTTAAGGGTGCCAGAGGGTATCAACATTTTGTGAAGGGACGTATTACTTTGAAGCGATACTTTCACCATACTCGGTAATAACATTTAATGCGGAAAGCTGTATTCCATCTTCCCCGCCCCGGGTATAGCATTAAAAATTATATTATTAAAAATAAGCATTTTCATTTAAATGAGGCTTAATATTTTAATATTCATATCCACCCAGCATTGGCTCATTCTGAATTAATCTAAAGACTTTTTCTGACTTAAATCTAAATTTATTTACCTTCAGTAGCAACAGGGTCACAACGCAAAAACAGCTTAGAATTATGTCCCACAGGCGTGACTCGCCAATGTGATGATATAGCTGAACCCAAATTTCCTTGAAGCCTTCTGCCTTGTACTTAACGCCCACAAGCCCCTTTATTTGTGAAGAAGCGATGATTATTGCGGCAGCTGATGTGAAACCCGATACAACGGGCAACGACACAAACTGCACGAGAAATCCTGGATTGAGAGATGAGTCAGATTTAATTGAAAATATGCATGCTCAATTGGTTTTTCACGAATACGCACATATAAACCCAATACTTTTTATCCAACTCAGAACAAGATTATGAGGAATTAATGCTCACAAAAAATATGATTAGTCTGGAAAATGAATAACACCAAATATTTCGAAGCACGAGTCGAGAAATTGCAAAATTTTCTTAAAAGAACACATGTGAAATATTATTTAATGGGGTAATTATGTTAGCTACGCGATATTCTTGTGTCAAGAATCACGCAAGAAGTTGAGGAACGGATTATTTTAACATCATATCGTTGAGATCACAAGTCAGGATATGCTAGAAACGACAAAGTAAAATTAAGTTTTAGAGAAGTGATTTGCCTTTAAAACAGCATTTTCATTCACTATATGGCCCATCCATGCAATATAAATACAATTACGAGAATGGAGTAAGTGGAGGATAGATTATACATCACCACCTAAGGGTTTAATTTTGAGCCTTGCTATTCATAGAGTAAATATAAAGGCTCGGATTCATAAAACTCATTATTTATAAATATAAGTGTTTTTGTTTTCTCAAAGAAATCCCGAAAGGCGATATTTTTATGTTATGGTAGTGAGGAATCCATTCGTGAACAGCTGAATGCAATGGAAATGTCATTAAAACAATGAAATTGAAATGAGTGACTGGTTCTCAATCTTCAAGAACGAAAAGAAAGTGCCATGATGTCAAGGAGAGGATGATATACGTGAACAATAATTTGAAATTTTTATTTTATCTTTTATCTTTGTTGATCTCCCTTTAAAAACCTTTTACTAAGCGATAATGACATTCCTTATAAATAATGAGCATGTTAATATTCGGACGCTTCCTTGGTAAGCGCTGACTAAAAATTTGATACAATGTGTTCTGAGTGTCAAACATTTTCCATCAGCATAACGTTTTACGATAACATTAATATCTCATGTAAAATATTTGTTTTACATCATCTTACAACATTCCTTAAATTATTTAAAGTCTTAGACATCAAAAAAGAAACATTTAGGTAACTTCCAGCCAAAAAAACCAGTGAGTTAAATGGGGACTTTGTTTTTCTCCTAATGCATTAGACAGCAAAATAATTCTCACAATAAAAATTATTCATAGAGTTTATCCACCACGTAGAGTAAGATCTCAAAGGTCAATCGAATCTCACAGAGTAGAGTCATTTTGAAATAAGCTCATAAGACCAAGTCTCACCAAGCTGAAGAAATCCGCATATCAATTCGATGATTCCCGCGAGGAAGCACAGCAGCACGGCCATATCGGGATTTGAGTCATGGGTGATATTGAATGTTAAGAGGGAGAGCAAGGCGGATGGCCCGATGTTGATCTCCGGAGTAGTTCCAAGGAAGATGTACACCAGACTTCCAGCGAAGGAGGAGTAGAGTCCATACTGCACAAAGGATAATAAAACGTGTTCTTAATTTTTGACATCTTGGTAAATGCATGTAATAGTTGAGGTTCACTATAGATGAAAGTTACCGTAATAGAAAATAATTCAAAGGAGTGAATGAGTATTTGGTATTAAAAATATAATGGAAATATTTTATCATTAAATTAAAATCACAACACCTTCCGCGGAAATTTCCTCCTAATTACTGGAGATAGACCACGACCGTCATCCCTGAGAGATTACGTAATGACTTGCCACATTCCGGAGGTGTGCAGTCCTTTATATATTCATGATGAAAGTGAAACATATACCAGATGGAATGAGTGTTATTTTGCAATTAGAGCTAGACGGTGTTCTATTCACAGCCTGGTGACGAGAGTTAAGTTCACCTCCTTTGGTATTAGTATCAAATAAAAACCTTATTCATCAATGTATAAATGATCCGAAATGAACAGCCGTTTAAACTGAATGGTGCTTTCGTGGGCTATAATCCTTCTCGCAAAACACCCTCAAGATGTAATCATAATATCCTTATGGTACTACGCGAGTTTTGAGCTCGAGCCCTGGTGGGAGAGGGATCTCGCACAAATGAATGATGAGGATGGACTTAGCAACGTAATGCATCAGGCTCTTGGGAGGAAGTTACGGCCAAAACATAAGGAATGAAATTATACGTATAAGTTGAATGTAAAATACAAAGTATGCAATATAAATGTAATAATAAACACCCCGATAGAAAGAAGCAGTTGTTCAGTTAAAGAACTGCGCAGAGAATGGAAGTAAAGACGGAGTACAAATCAAAATAAGTATTATTTAGAGAAAACACGAAGCAGATGACCAGATCAAGCACAATGCAAACAATATCAGCTAATAAATACTGAATTTGGGGGGATAATTTTCCCGTAAGCGATCCCCAATATCTGTAGAGTATTACTAAAAAAAATTTCGCCGTATGACTGATCAGTCAGCCAGTTTACAGAATCAATCCGTTTGGTGACACTCCAAACAAATTCGCGTCTAACACGTTTTTTGAATTAGCATGATGCATGCCACTTTTAAGGCACAAGATTCTGGAGAGGAAAGTACCTAAGCCACATGTTTCTCACCTTTTTTTCTCCATGATCGATGTGCCATGGAACCCAGATTTTTCTTCCCACCCAGGTTCCAGGAAACATCGGTCAAGGGGTGAGAGGTGTGGGTTAAAAGACGTCACGGCGTTTTTCAACGAATTTCCTCCTTGCCAACTTTTTGCCATGCAAGCGGCATGAATCAAGCGTAACTCGAAATACTTGGACAGGGGGAGGCAAAATGAAGTTGTTCACTAGTCGGTGGTCGGCACCCTTAAGTTATTTGCAGAGGTACGCCGGGGCTGAAAGTACGACCCGAGACATTTGTGTATTTCGTGGGAACAATTCTTTTGCGGGTTAACCAATTAAAATAATCCCCAAATGAGCAAAAGTGACATGACGTTCCAAGTAAGTTGTCGAGCACGTAAATTTAGTCTTAAGGTATCTCGGAGTGGTCCTTTTTTAAAAACATTTCGTGGGATACGTCCATTGCAAAATGAGCAAAAGAAAGAAAAGGTTACTTGAGCTAGAATAACCTCTTTTAGAAAGAATTTAAATGCATGATTCTTGATGAATTGATGCATGATTCATTTAAATGCAAGATTCTTGCCCATCAAAAGTTGGAAAAGAGTGTCAATTAAAGTTTCCTATTAAATTTCGCCAAAAAAACTCAATCCATCTGCCTCGGAACAATGATAAGACAGAAAATATCGTTACGCCGCAAAATAAATTACCAAAAACGCTGAAAAAACGCTATTGATCCACTGAAATAAAATCTTTAAAACTTGGGCATTCAAATCCTTACCTGTGGTCCCAGACCGGCAAGGCCCGCGTAGGCAATGGCTTGGGGGATGAGTGTCAGTCCGACCGTGATACCTGCGACGAAATCGGAAGCCGCAACGTGCGGGGAATAGGTCCTCCCCCACTGAAGCGGAGGGAATCCTCGGCGGATGATCTCCCCGGCTCTGTGGGCGCACCGACGGCTAAGCGCCACCGCCGCCTCCGACTCCCGTCGAAGCGACCAGCGAGTGCTGCCCACCATGCTGTGGTCAGCTGATGGATTACTGCGAAAGAGGAAAAAGGTTGAAAAAAACTTGAAGACAGAAAAGACTCGGGGAGATGAAGGGGAGGCGATCTCTGTTGAAAAAAATCAGCTCGACAATCTAATAAGTCGAAGAGGATTGTGTTAATTGACATTTAGTTTTTCTCTTTTGTGAATGTATTTATTTCGAATTAATACGCTGCATTGTTGCATCGTCAGGAATGAATCGATTTTGGAATTTCACTGTATCAGCCGTATTTATAAATTACACCACATGGCAAGACTAGTTATTTCGCGCGTCTCATTGTATCTCGCCAGATGCTTATCTTTGAAGGCTTTCCCTGTTAAATTGTTCATGGGGGTTATACTAGTCACCAGCCCAGTTTCAATTCATTAGCCACCACTAATGACTTCCCATCATTTGTTTAATTATTGATAGAATTCGTATAGGACATATATCATCACCGCCTTCAATTATTTTTCCACTCTCTCTCTCTCTCTCTCTGTTTCTCACTCTCTCCCTCTCTCCTCTCTTCCTAATACACTCATCTCGGTACCGAAGTATTCATAAGAGCAAATATACGTCCATCTATAACTTAATACGACAATTATCATTCAAAGCCTAGGTTGTCTTTTGATAAAATACACAAGTACTGAATGGAATCTTCATTTAGCATAGAGCGTCTCCAAGCTTAAGATGGTGGAATAAATTCGTAAAATATTGATACCCAACTATCCTTCATGATTGAGCTTTAATATAATGACTACGGTCAACTCTTTGTATGTCTTTTCCGAAAACATAAACAAGAAGGAATGATAAATATATTCGCTCTTGCTCTAACTTCGCGTCGTGGGGGCGAGATTGGAGTCGATCACGCATATTTCAAAACCCAGTTACTTTTATTTGTAAGCAATATACCAAATCCAGAAAGCCTCAATCAGGATAGACAGATGAATTTTACGCTGAAAAGAAAATTTAGTAGGGGAGTGACAAACCTCTCTTATTCAAATAGCAGCAAGTGTCCTGAAAGAGCAAGTCGCAGGGATACTACGGGGTATTTGCTTTCGGGCGCAGTAGTGTGGGGTATTCGTTTAAATGTAAGACATTAAAAGAGAGCAGACATGGTAGATAAAAATATAGAAATTTTAAACCGTAATTTAATAAGAGAAGCTAAAGATGTCGTTGTTTCTCGTGTCAATATAGCCACAATAGGGGTTCGCCGGTAATGTATGCGTTTGTTAACTCACAGATCTTGGATTCAAGTCCATTCTCCGGCATGGATGTAAACTAAAATAATTTGGGCCCTGGGAAACATGATGACAGGCTCATGATATCTCCTCATTCACTACTTTTACCAATCGAACTCAGATCGATTTAGCCAGTTTAGCTCGCTATGGTAAACGCAACAGACTAGTGGGATCGATATGAGAAGCGGACTAACACCTTTCGAACCACCGAAGGCTTTCCCTACCAGTCTGAGATTTCAAATCGATATGAACAGATTCAAATCAATATTTCAATCGATTTCTCATTGATAAACTCATTGATCCGAGTTGGCTGACTTAGAATGTTTAGATCGTTCCGAGTTCATATAGTTCTGAGTTCGATTGGTAAACGTAGTGATTGTTAACCTCAAGCTACATGCTAACCTCAAGGTACATGGACTATGAGAGCTCTCGTAAGGACAAATTATAATTTAATTTCTGTATTAGTAAGCATTGTGCCTTGAATTTTTAACGCTGGACGAACCCATTATTTCTAAATACGAATAACTAGTGCAGAATCAAGACTACCTTTCTATTGAGCACGGAAAAATAAATGGATCATAGAGAAATACATCTTAATAAATTATAGAGGAAGACTGATGCTAGCTTTATCTCAGAAAGAAAATCTCTTCAGGCATGAAATCAACGATGCCTACAGCCATAATCCTCCTTCAATACTGGTCCATTAATGTTTTGTTTAACTGGTTCTCAAATCGTAATACAACTGCTAATGCATAGTTCATCCTTTAGTTTTCAATTTATTCATATGTATCACATGAGTAATTTTTCTCTATAAAAGAAGCAGCTTTGTCACGGTAATTCAATCCTTTTTTGTTTTGAATATTATCACTTTTACTTTTTGTAAATAGAATCTTTGCTCTTTGGCTTCCTCTTTTTGCTTGATCTACGGGACTTATCCCAGAGAATAATGAAGGTTTATTTTCTTTTCTTTTATGTATCTACAAAGAAACAGTAGCATATTTTTAATTATCTGTCTACTTCCACATAGTGAATCATTGCTTAGTATGTATATGAATCAATGTCATAAAGTTCCGAAAACCTTATTCAACCGAATAGAGTACAACGTACCAGCACAGCAGCTAACTGGTCTTAAGTTTTGTCCATTTTGTGAAATCAAATTTCTAATATGGTTTTCACGTTTGGCAGGGCAAGGAACTTTAAATAAACTAATCAAAAATTATGGTACGTCGCTACCGCTCACCTATGCGTTTAAGTCCTAAAATGGAAAATAGCGGGTGGGAAATTTGCAACGTATATCTTACAATAAACTATAATTCGACCCAACTGATTCATGAATCATTCATGGAAATTTATCGTAAGACAATGAGTTCTATTAAAGAATTTACGATAAGGTTTTTATTCTTCCAAGAATATTTGAGTACAGTATTCATTTTACTGCATTTAATTGTGTGGCTTCATAAGTTTGTAATTAGGTTGAGTAATATTGACTTCACAACACCGCAGATGGAGCATGTCATGTTTATTGGGTTTCCAGGAGGTTTCAAGTTCACTATATTTTTGAAAATTCTTGAAAATGGGGAATCAATTACCATGAGCGAATATTTTCATATCCATGAAGGAGGAAAACGTTTTTCGTTGAGTCTCTGGCAATACGGAAATTCCTAGAAAATAAAACTTAAACATTCTTAAGTAATTACCACCTTATAAAATAAAAAAGTGTTGAGTATAAGGAGGTTATTTTTATTAAGAATGTTTGACGTGAAAATGTTCCACCAAGTTATGCTTGAGATATTTCTAAAAATCAACGCATTTTACTGCAGATGCAAATTCCTCAAATATTCCATTTCTTCAGGTTCAGGTATCTCTTCATAATTTGTATTTAATTTTGTATCTCCTATATTCTAAGAATATAGTGCAATGTCGCGAAAACAAAAATTTAGCATGAATCAGTTAAGTCGAGGTTAAAGGTGATATTTTTTTCTAATTTCTTTCATGGAACAGATGTAAAATCTACCAATCACTCTCTTTTTCCGTAATTGCAATCCGGAAGTACCAAAGGCGTGGATGGTACCGTCTATCACTCATCAAGCTAATGGGAAAGTCAAGAGGTGCACTTCGCTAATGCCCGGAGTAAATCACGACAATTAATGGTTCAGGTTTTCGTGTTTGCTGTAATCATCAAATGATCCTGCCAAACAACCTTATAAGTTAGCATGGACACGTCGTTGTGACAGACGTCACACATCTCCTCCCTCTCCCTCCTTTCGAGGGCTATAACCGGCCTCAGCTGGGGTTCGTAGCCAGTTTTCTTTCCTGCTAATTTTTCAGAATTCGCTAATTGCTTTCTGGTAAAAATCTGTTTGAATTTGGCATCAACTACTCATCGAGAGCATTTCACTGTTGCAAAAATATAGTGGCCGTGATTAGGAGTTACAGTGAACCAATAATTTGATCACATAATGACTAAAGAAACAGCCAAAGTTATAACAGATAAGATTGGCACGCATAATAGCTAATCGATGGGATTATGAGAGTTGTGTACATGACTTGACATATTTTCATTAACATCATGAAAAAATTATGAATGATTCTGAACTCCAATAATGCCAGTGGTTAAGTGTTTTCATCCAAAATCGTAAGTTTAACGCATAATGTAATATGCTTATAATATGTTACATTTACACATGCTTTCAATAATTCTTATTTCGATCGTGTCTTTTTGCAGGCGATTTAGTGTAAGCATCATGCGAAGTAATATTAAATGCCAAGGACAAAAATCATGATGTAAATGTTAATTTCGATAATTAATTCCATTCCAATTGTAGATTACCAAGAAATACACTTCGAATACAGATCGGAGTAAGAGAACGATTAGCACATTAATTAAAACCTGCAGCTCTTCTAAAAGCAAAGCGGTCGAAAGAACACAACACAACACATGATTCCCGAGGTACCACAATTATCACTCAGTAGAAATGGATCGAATATAATTTATTGGTCCAATTACTGTTATGCTTGTCCAAATTTACCATTTTTAACTGTAAAAATATTCATAACAACAAGATTCTTGAATTGTCCCCAATTTGTAAATATATTATAATTGGTAGAAAAATATTGATCGACAGACATATTACAAAGGGTAGAGAAAGATCGCAAAATTGTATTATAAATGGTCGAGGTATAATCCATGGTAAAAATTTTCGTTGAAAATCAATTATCAAAAGGAGAAGTTAAAAAATAAATGCTGAGGCCTTGTTTATAAGTTCAAAAGGTAGAATCATAAGAAATTAAGTATCCCACTCCTCTCCAGAAGTTTGGGCTGCTATAAGCTCCCTTTGAACGAAGCGCATGAAGATTTATTTTTTTGAATTCCAATTATCCAAGAATACAGAGAAGCGAACAAGGAAAACAAATTTAGTGTAAGTTTTGAAACGCGAGGGAGTGGACTGGTGTTAAACCTGAGCTCTAGCGAACAGCTCTCGGAGTGCCAGCGGCAGGTTGTCCATCATTGATCTAATTTCACGATTAAGTTCTCGATCGAAGAATCTTACGTTTGAGGATTGTTCAATTTTCTACCAATATAAATCATAGCTAATTAGGAATCTCGGGTTGTAAAAAGCTCAGAAACTCGAAATAATTCGATATAACTTAGCTACAATCTCCCACACACAGATACTCCGACAGCTGAATATCCAATCACTTGCAATTTCCACTTCAATAAATAGTATTACGGAACAAATTTTACCCATAAAAATCAAAGATTTTCGCATTTCATCCAGCTTATCTTCAGAAATAATGCAGCTTAGTTCCAGCGCTCATAATCGCACGTAACTCAATTTTTTATTTTTACATTAAATTGATGATCAATTTGAACATCCTGGTTAAATAAATGTTGATTTTTTTGTGCAACGATTACTTTCAACCTCAATACTACTATCTCTCTATCCAAAAATTAAGACTTGCTTCACCTAAGCTCTCAGGTTTCCCAAATTTTCCCTCTAAGACCAGCAAATCTGTACAATTCTATAATTTACTTGCAGACTAGTTAACTTTGACGTTTAAAAGACAATTGGACTTCCCCTCATTATAATAAGAAATTCACTATTACGTGGTCATGGACTTACATTGATAATTTGCTTCATAATTTCACAATGATTTTTCGTGGGTATTATAACTCAAACGTCCATTCACGCACTATTTAACAATAAATCGACATCAAAAACTGGACCAAATTCCTACCCAGATTGCTACATCAAAATCCACTTCGAAAAAAAATTAATTGGAGAACAGTATATAACTTGAACAATTTATGTGCTCTCTCCCAAAAATATGCATGTAAAATATTGCATACGTTTAAATAACAGCGCGATAAATTTTTGTATACAGCATAAAGTTGCCCGTCTCATTCCTTTCCAAGATGATCTATATATCCGCCAATAAAGAATCAATTCTGGATTTCAATCGATTATGCATCATTGTATAATTCCACGATTTCAATAACGAATAACTCGGGGAAGTCCGCGAATAGTCCTCACTAAATTTACTTTTCGTTAGCTTACCGGTTTGAAGCACTTTTCAGCCACGTTTTTTGTGAGGTTAATCACAAAACCAAAACATGATTATCACAGTTCATCAGGATTGTGTATAAGTTCCTAGAACATGTTGCTTTCTTGCGTTTCTCTGTTGCAATCGACACGTAGAAAAATAAGTTTCTGTAATCATTTATCCAACGGCAACAATCTGGTCCACCATTCCACAGATCTCAATGCACTCTATGAGCCTATTGGAGGAATCCCATCCTGATTTCTGAGTTGTGTCCCACGATCTTCCACTATCACTTATAGCACCACTTGAGGACATCCCAGACGCCGTTAGTTGGGACGCTATTGAAACTCTTCCTTGAAGCGCACTTTCCAACAATACTTTTCCATTCTTGCGTGAGGTTGAAATCAGCGAGTAGCACCACACGCACCCAATATGAATGAAGCGGTCGATGGTCGAAGACCGTGTCATTTAATCAAGCAAGACAAGATCGTAAAATGCAATTTGACACTTACCTGTGTGAAACGAGGAAATACGAGGAGCACTATCAAAAAAATGTTTGAGGGATACTGTGAGGCTGGTGTTCTTTTTCAGTTGTGAACAGAGTTGGATGACTCCTCTCTTATATACTCAATCGAGAGGGGATACCTTCCCCAGATGGGAAGCCATTGAACACGAGGGTAAGGGGGGAGTGGGAGATGTCGAGAGGAAGGGGTTGGGAGCAATGGCGAGGATGCAAAGACGATGGTAGGGAGGAATAACAGGGAGAGAGGGGAACTAATGACAGAAAGTGTGTGTGGGAGAGACGGAGAAGAAAGGAGAAGAATTGCGAGAATTGGCGATGAATTGCGCGAGGACAAATGAACGAGCTCCGGGAGCAACGTGATGCAAGGCGCTTGTTTGGGTCATTCCATTATTCCTCGTCATTACGGCGCTTGGCCGCAGGAAAATAACCATTGTGGGCTCGCTCATCCGAGGGTCGCGGCGCGGGAGGGGAGGGGCACGGTTAGCTATAGGGGTGGGGGAACGGATGCCAATTGACCGCTCTGGATGTTTTTTCCCCTCCTCCGCTGTCTCAGAGCCTCCTCCTCGGCCTTTCGGCGGTGCCCTGTCGCCAGAGGCCTTGAGAGTCTACGCGTCATCCGCAAAAGAGAACGTCACGAAGTGTTGGGAGCAGTGCTAACCAAACGGTCCTTGGTGACTCTCTGGACAGCCTGCGCGGCACCGAACCAAAAGCGGGGGCTCTCGCCGTCTTCCGAGGTGCCACGGATTGCCCCAATAGGGGAGAAGCGATTTCCGGGGAGGTGGAGGGGGCCAGGGGGATGGCGGCCGCCGAAGAGGGTCACCCACTTGCGCGCACGCCGACAGCTACCCCGCACAAAGATCGCTAATTGATCGGTTCCCGAGCCAATGATTGCTCGCGATTTTTTTTCTCCCATTTGGTCTCCCACCTCTCGGAGGACATCAATCCCACGCGGGCATGAGGGATTGATCAATCAGCGCGAAGGATGGCGGGGCTAAAGATCATGTTTCGGAGTATTCGAAAACAATTAAGTGGGAATTGGAACCATTTAAGCCAAAATTAATCCTTGCAAGCTTGGAAGGCGGCCATCAACAGGACACCGATTCATCAACACGACTAATATAATCTCGAACGCTCGTGGGTGACCGTGAAAGAGGAGATAGTTGATTTCCTATTGCCTGTTTACCACTGCTAAAAGGGGGCGAGGATTTCCACTGGATAGTGCGTTCCATTCGCTGGCTAAGGGAGAGAAGGTTCTAGGTTCGAGCCCAGATGACTTTTTGGACAATATTGGCTAAAATTACGGGCGAGAATTTTCTGATTACAATTCTATGAAAGATAATTTACAATGAGGAGAAAAAGCCGTCCTTCCGTTGGACATGTATTCAACATTAATTTCCAACGCTTCACTTACGAAAAACGATCAACATATTAAAAGAGTCCAATACAAACAATTAAGCGAATTATAGTTTGAAAATAAACATTCTCATTGTGGCCAGGATTGACGCCAATGTACGGCCATTAACTACGTTTGAACATTACGCAGGGCATGACTAATGTGAAAGAATAGCTTTTTATTTGCTGCGGAAACAACCGATCTTTTCAGAGAGACGGTTGTTGCGAAACGGGGAGCATAATACCACAGAGTGGTGCTGTCCACGTGGTCGAAAGCATTCTCGCTATATGCCTGCCCCCAACGCCTTACTGTCACCGTGTAATAAAAAGGCAGGATACGAAAAAGTAAATCACTCTTTTCCAAGAAGTTTACAATAAGTTACGGTGCATTACTTCTATTAAGGAGCAGGAAAAATGGACGAGAATAATGATCGAATGTCCAGAGGACAAATTGCAAGGAACCGAATGTGATTACCAATTGAAAGGAGTAATGACGTGATAAGACTTGGCTGGCGAGCTAAACAGTGGAGTCGAGAGAAACTTTAATGATCGCAATAATTCGAGAACTAGTATCGCATGGATCAGAGAGCACGGAAGTGTTCCATTGACATCTATATTAAGAATTACCGTAAGAGCAAGAATTTGCATAGGATTTTAGGAAATCAGCTTTAAAGAAAAATACTTCGTTTTCCATTGGTCAAGTCCTTGTATTGCGAGGACCTATGTATGGAAACTATGAAAATTTGGAACTCGGAAGTCCTACCAAAATTTATGTACCAATATATACACCAAGATTAAGTTAAAATTCATCAATGATAAAAAAATGAGACTCATTCAGAATGGATTTGTCATGGTATTAACTAAAACATTTGTGAAGACTTAGATTATTTCTTACATGTAAATTTCAACACATTGCATTAGGGGATACTTTAATAGATATCTTCAAAACAATATTTTTGATTTAGTATCAAATTGCAGAGATACAAGAAAAAGATTCTCAAGAACTACAGCAACTGTCCATGCCTTCCCCGTAAATAAAAAGGGCCTTTTACTTTCCCTAAATCCTGAGGGACAAGGTGAGACAATTTCCACAATCCAGCATTGGGAAATATATAGGTTTTAGTCAATGGTCTGTGACTTATGCATCATTTGGCATTGGTTAGGTTATGCATGGAAGCAGGGCAGAAGCTCCTCAATCACTGTGATATGACAGGGTTTTCGATTAACACCTGGAACTTGGATGTGAAGATTCTAATGAGTAAGCATCTGCCTCCACAGACTATTGATGAACCAGCCAACAGGCAGTAACAAGCAATCCAAATACTTCAAGTCTCTCATCTTCAAGGAAACTTTTCCCCAACTTTATTGCACTCTCATATACTCCATGCAGCTCAAAGAAACCATTAGCCACTTGTAAGCCAGTGTCCCCTCACCTACCGATCTAAGCCCAATCCATGTTGGTAGGTCAAGCATGTGTATAGAATTGGGTACAACAAGTGACTTACCTCAATTCACTTTTCTTCACAAAATGCTCCTTCAATATTTGTTTTTTTCAATAAGCCTCCGCCTTGCTAAACTTTTCCAGGTCTTCATGGTGCTCTCATGGTTGAGATAACTTGACACCATTTAACTTAACTTCTTTCAAATCAGGTCAAAATTCAGTCTAAATTTAAAACTCAGTTGTCTCAGGCATGACTTTGTGAAATTTATTCAACATTGTAAATGAAAGGCAACTATGTCATTCCACAAAATTTATTTAAGACGACCTAAATTTCTACGAGTCAAAACCCTGGTTGTCTTAAATAAATTTCACATGTAATAACAAAGTTACCTTTCATTTACGATCCAGATTTTAAGTAAGTCTGAGTCCTGAGATTAATTAAAATTTACATAATAATGATATTTAATTGAACCAATCCTGTTACTCAAAATAATTTTTCACAGAAATGGAATGATTTGTCTCTTGTTGGACTCCCAAGTTTGTGGCCCTGATTTTCAAGGCTTGGTTTGAGAGTGGGCAGTGTTTTTTAAAGCAAAAACAGTTGATTGCAAATGTGAATTCTTTAACAAATATATCTCTAGGAACAAATAGGCTGGACTGCTAAGTTATCAAACTTAAAATACTCGAATGTCTCACAATTAGCTGCAAAGCTCTCATGCAATCAAAGAATACACAATTAAATATTCACCACTAAAAATAAAACTTGAGCAATATTGGGAACTTTTTCGAGTCCATTCAAGACAACCATAATAGAGAACCATCTGATTTTCTTAAAATTAAGTAATGCAGAAATCAATACGATGCTGAATGAATGTGAAATTTCATTTAATAAATTACTCTTAAGAAATACTTTAGGCTATTACCGTATTCTTGGTCAGTCTGTCTTCTTGGTAGGATTTCAATGGCTTTCATATTCCCAACATGTGGTTTGTTCTAATTGTTCATACAGCAGGAAATATAAAACCATCTTTACAATATTAATCACATGATAAGGCTTCGGCAACATCTATCACATACTCATCAACAAAACTGGCAATCAATCTTAAAATTGGTGCCGAACAACAATCAGTCAATAATCACATTCACAGGTCCGAAAACAACAGAGCACTTCACCATACCATCCATCTACGGAGATATATGTTGGTATATGCACAATATACATGTCCATTGTCAATATGACAGTCAGAAAAAGGAAGACAACAGTTTCCCTTTTGGCCCCATAAGCACAACTAGTGGGCGAGGTTATACAGAATAGCAAACAGCGTGCTCGCTGAATAAACTCCAAGCGCAGCCCACCAAATAAGCTGCTCATGAAGTTTCTGCTCGAAGTTCTTGAGGACTAGAAGACCAATAGTTAGGCCAGCCAGGGCACCAGTCAGGTGTGCCACATAAGAAACCACCACTTGAGGTCCCATCTGTTCGGCAGAGTAGCGATCATACACCGCAAAACCAACATCAGCACTAGCTATAACAAAGGAAGGCGGAAATTAGTGATTGGGAGGTCGCGTGCAAGCTGTTGCTAAGATTAGAATTCACAAACAATGACATTTAGATTTCTAGAAATGTTATTAAAACATTCATAAACATCAAACCTATCATTTTTTGATCATAATTTAAGTTCTGCCGAGTTCAGACAAGTAATTGAAAAATATAATAATTATTATTACAAACTGACTTATCTCAATAAAAATTAAATAAGATCATAAATAGTACTTTCTCATCAAATACACAAACATTTCTTTCATATTTCAACCAAAGAAAGGTTTAGTTTTTTTATACCTAAAGGGAGGTAAGAATTAAAAATCACTTGTAGGGACAGGTCCCACTGATACTTACCAACAATGAAGATTCCAATTAGTCTCACGACACCAAATTCCATACTGTTATAGTTCTGAAATTCGAATGGACTTGAATGAGATATATTTCAAACATATGATTCCAGAACAATGCAATTAATCAAAAACAAGTTGCACAATGTTCGAAAGATCAACCAATACAAATTTCCTTTTAAGATAATATAATTCCCAAATCCTCCACCAGAGTAAGGACATGGAAGGAAGAGGAGTATATTAAGTAGCAGCTACTTAGTCTCATTACATCACAGATAAAGTTGAGGACAAAAACAACTTCAGTGATATTAAGTTGATATAAGAGAATTTTCAGTTTTTGGACGTTTAAAAAATTCATTACAGATATATCAATATTATAAAGATAGGAACTGATTCATAATGCTAAAAATTAAACTGGATGGAAGAGGTGACAGGTTTAATAACAGTATACTAACCAGAAGAACATTAGCCAAATGTGCTGCAAGAAGAGCATAGACACCTCCAGAAGAACCAACAAGGTACACATCTCCATCAAAAACTGATGTCCCCAAAGACCCTGCAAGGATAATGTAATGATGAAGCAGTTTAAGAGTTTTATTTATTTTTTTAAATTTGATTATTGATTCTCTTTTTGCCATGGGCTGATATATCAACTCCAGATTGGTAAGTGTGGTAGAGACTGTATCAGCTCATGTGTTTAACTCAAACACAAACCTAATAACCAACTTTGCCTTATTTATTGCAGTTAATCAGATGAAATATTAGAAAATAAAATTAACCAAATAAAATACAAAGCAGTACAAGTAAACTGAAGTGTGTAATAATAATAATAATAACAACGATTACATGCATCCACAAATTTTCTTACTTGAAAAGATAACTACATTAAGTGGTAAGTTTCTGATGGGCATGATTTTAATCATCAGTCACCCAAGGCATTTCTCTACAGTTTCACATACATAAAGTAGCATTTGGGGGTTTAAAGACGAAGAGGTCTTTGACCAAATCCCTCATGCACCAATGCACAGGGTATAAAAACAATGTGACTTCATACACCATAGAATTGAGACACCATCTCAGCCCAGAAATCGTTTGTGTAAAAGAAATCCTATTTTTGCAATTTAGAATTGAAAACTGGAAAAAAGAACTAATTAGGAATCATAAGGAAGCAAAGAGCTCAACGGTAAGTAAACCTGCCACCTCTCCCCCACCACAACTCACACATGACTATGAGAACTGAAACTTATAGTTATAGGCACACTGCTGTTCAACTGCTTCTGCTGTGTTATACTTGCACCTAACTGTATCAGGTAGAATACTCTGGGAAATTTGTCATGATTATTCAAGGTTATACAGCATCATGTGCACATGTACCCCACAGCAATGTAGATACCTTATCCAAATTAATAAAAAACTTATTGGGACAGTATCCCCCAATATTCTTCTAATTGTTTATCGTGCATATGTAAACTCTAGAATTAAATATATAATAATATTCTGGGGGACATCATGTCACAGTGATAGAATATTTAAACTTCAGAAAAGGGCAATTAGATCAATGGCCAGAATCTCAAATACAACTTTGTGTAAACCTTACTTTATAAAATTCAATATGTTGACTCTCCCATACATACTGACCCTGGAATCCGAGATATTTGCTAAATCTTATCCCAAATTATTCACACTTAATAATCAGGAACATCGGCACTATATGCGTCAACATGCATACACTACAGTAGAAATAACCTGTCCTACTGACCATAGCCCATACCACACAATAATGGTTATCTATAATAAACTGCCATTTCATCTTGAGAACAGCAATAACCTAAACGTTTTCAAAGCAAGAGTAAAAAATTATCTATTACAACACCCCCATTATTCTCTTGATGATTATTTATTGTAAGTATAACTGGATTTTAACAGCTATTAGTTACCCCAAAATATATTTGTTTATGTTGCTCTATGTTGATCTTATATTCTAATGGCATTTTGTTACTCTTGCAAGTGTATTAATTATGTATTTAATTTAACTTGTCATATTTGTATTCTACTTTTGTATTTTATCAGGGTTTCTTAAACAACTTAATTCTTTGTTTTGACTTGCCTTATGTTTGTACCACAAACCTACAGGGCCAATAAAATTATTATTATTATACCAGCCTTTATCAGAAATCATCGGCCCAAATCCAGGCCGTTTGTTCAAGCAGGTAGTCCAACAGCAGTGGCCAAGAGAAAATGGGTATGAGTTGAATTTTTGCGAACAACCAATCATGAGAGTTTTCAAAGGTAAAAACAAACGAGAAGTTAGGTTCTCAAGAGACCAATGAACCATTGTTCTGAGGGAGGGAATAAGATACCTGCAGAGAAAAATAACCACTCAAATTATGTGGAACTGAACCATGAGTGAGTTTGATATGTATTGATTTTCCAGCCTTCTTTCGGGACAATGTTACAGGAGCCAATTGAAACTAAGTCACTAGACTTATGCTACCATTGGCCAGGTTCAATAGTATCAGGGAAAAAATATGAACTCCTCTAAGATGGTTGAAAAAGAAAAAGAACGGGCAAATTTCGACAATTATATCCCAGCTGGCAGCAAAACAGCTCCATAATGATTATTAAAAGAATTTTTTGCACAACAGAGGCCATAGGACTAGGACGTAGAGATATGTATAATCTGAACAGTGTGTGTGATGGGGGAGGGAGGTTAAGCACAATATTCCATGATACACAGTAACACTAATTTCAGAGATGGATGAATGGGCAGATTGTAACCTTTGACATTAGTCAAACCAAGTATAGGGTCTCTACCACTAGTTTTTCTTATCTCCAGGTCAGCAGTACATATGCAACACGTTTTAAAAATCTTTTATGGCAGTTTTTCATGAACCAGGATTTTTTTCTTCCAGTTAGTCAACTCTAAAATCATGATTTTCAGGCTGATTCAAAATTATTGGAGCACATTCATTAAAAGACGACTTAAAAAAACAGAACCCTGGAAAATCAGTACTCTCTTCTTTTCATAAAACCCCTGGCCCAAAACAATCTGGATGAGCAAGCATTTACTGTCCTACCTTAAAGTTATGAAAAATGTTGAGATTTTTTAATGCCTGCCTTGGAAAGGCAATTACTACATCAGGGCATGAGAAGGCTTTATCAGAGTTTTGTGAATGCAAATAATTGTCTCAGACTAATCACAAAACTTAAAAGATCATAATTGATATTGCTGCACATCAGAAGTATTCTGAAAGAGGTAAACTTTGAGGATTAACACAAAACAATTTCTGGAGAAGAGTTAAACTACTTCGATAAAGGTCCTTCCAGATTTCTATGAGCCAGCAAAGGCAATTACTCAGGGCTGCCAGTGAGTAGATTCCAAAATTAAGTGAGAAAAGTGAGGGCCTTCTCCAAGAAAAGTGAGCAAAAAGTGAGAATTTAAAGGAAAAAGTGAGTAAACGGTGATAAAATTGAGGAACATAACTACAGAATATCATCAATATTTAGAGTTTGGAGTCACCGATACATGTATTCTATGCACAAAATTCATACTTCCAGAGTTGTCATGTGATTTTGCAATTTTTGTATCACCATGGGGATGTTTCGACGTGCGGATTGCAGAAACAATGTAGGAAATAGTGAAATAAAATGTATCACATAAATGACAAGTTTTATTTTCCAACAAAAAATACAGGAGCAAAAGATTTTCTCAAGTCATCAATAAATAAAATTCAACTGGTATCATAAAATGTATTTATGTTATAAATCAGGATAGAAATAAAGTAATTAAAGCATAGACAAATTATGTCATCAAGGAATTTAACTAACAAGCAACATCTCTAAAGGGGATTGGGTTGGTGTGGTGGCTTGAGTACTGGCTAACCATACAGGGTTCAAATCCCTGCAGAGGAGGATGTTTTTCTGAGGAAACCTGATCCCTACTTGAGTGTCTTGTGGAGGGCACTTCAAGTACAGTACTCCATCTGTCGGATGAGACACCTAACCGTTGTCTCCTTGGCGCTTTTCGTTCAGAAGAGGCTACTCCGATGCCAGGTTTCTATCCACCCTTCCTCCCTTACCTATTCCCTATGGTGCAAATGACCTTAGCTGTCGGTCGCCTCCCCAAAATCCAATCCAACATCTCTAAATACTGAGACCAATTCAGTTACATATAAACAAAGACTGACTTAATTGTCAAGAAACAAATGATTTTCTTAAGTCAACAATATATAAGATGTAAATTGGTAACATAAAAATCAGGATGGAAATAAAGTATACACAAAGAAAAGACAAGTCATTAAAGAAAACAATTGACGAGTCATGTCTATAAATAATGAAATAAATTGCAGCTCATAAATGAGAAGTTTTCTTTACTAATAAACAGACTGACTCAATTGTCTAGAAACAAAAGATTTTTTAGAGTCTTCAATAAAAAACATGAACTGATAACATTAAATGCATACATGTTATAATCAAGGACTGAAATAAAGCACAGGCAAAGACAAGACAAGTCACTTAACAATTACACTGACAGGTGATGTCTCTTAAGCTGGATCGGGATCATCTTCATCCTCCATGTCTTACCACCGCCTTTTTCCATGATTCTGAAATAGCTTGGCGAAAGGAAGGAAGTATGTTTCTCGACATTATTTCTTAAGGGTTCAGCTTTCTTCACATTCATATCTCGCACACGTGAACGGACAGCAATGGCACCCTCTAATAAACCTTGGGCAACTCTGGCTCCTTCAAAATCCTTTTCCCTAAGAGCATCCTTTAATTTTTGGTCGGTTTTGTCAATTAATTTGTCAGCCATTTGGTGTTCGCTCTCTTCAGCCGCTGTCACCACCCTCAGATCTTCCTGCAGCTTTCCTAAGTTATTCCTATCCTTCCTCTGATTTCCTTCTTCTTCCTCTTTCTTGCGACGTTCATTTCCTTCTAAATCCTTTCTGGCCAATTCATATTTTTCCTGTTTGCATTTGGCTTTTAGATGATCATGATATTTGCCATGCGCATTCTGAGCCGCTGCTAAAAGGTCCTTAGTAAAGGGCACCCATTCTGGTTTGCCTCCATAGAATCTTAAGCCATCTTTTATGTTAAGCCGTGCATTCATAGTGCGCTCCTCCATGGCAGAACGCTCGACTGGAAGTTGATTTCTTGAAAATGAAAAATGGCGCTCAACATCTGCACTTCCATGAGCCATTAGAAAAGCTTCGGTGCTAAGTGAAAGCATAGCTACACGATATCGATTGCGTGAGAGAGTGCCGACACCGATTGCATTTCCTCTACCTGAACCCCTTGCTTGCTTTCTGTACAGCAGTAGCAGCAGGCAAGAGCAAGTCGAGACGCGATACAGAACAACCAGTCGAAGATAACTTTCTTTGACTACACATGACTTCATAATAACTAACGGCATGCGTGCATGATGAAGAGGACACACCGGGAAACGTAGTAGGCAAGTCAGCGGAAAAATAAAGGACAAGTGCAATCGACAGAAGAGCAGAATCAAGATCTCTGCATAACTAGCGAACTTATCAATTGAGCGAAACGATCATAAGATGCACACATAAGGCTTGTACTGTGTGCTTGAAATAGACATGCCATCGCATCGCAATGAGAAAACAAACCCCTGCCTCAACCTGGCCGTCCGAAAGCACTTACGCACGCTTTAAGTATCACTTAGATGAGTCTAACACATTTCTCATATACAATTTTAACGTTCTGAAACAGGAATAGTAGATGACAATATAACATTGACCAAAAAATTACCTAGACGGTGCACAGGCACATACACAACTTGCCAGCCGGCAGCTATGCACACGCAGTGCACTCAAGCCACAACAAACTACGAGTCCCAGGCCTGCTGCAGTAAAGTTCTGTATTAGGAACAGAACAGTTCTGTATTAGGTCGTAGTACAGAACTTTATGCTGCATCATATTTGCGCAGCTGCAGCGGTCGGAAAAACCTCGCTTGGCACTGAAAACGCGTGCATTTTGAAAGTGTTTGATTTGGCTTTCGGCACTAAACGTTAAAAAACTCGAACGGCACATTTTACGAGTATAAGATAAAATATCTCAAATAGTGAGAATAGTGAGTGTTTTTAAAAAAAGTGAGGAGTAGTGAGTGTTTTGAAAAAAATGGAGAAAAGTGAGTCCACTGGCAGCCCTGCAATTACTCCAAACCAAAAACCTACACACCCTCTCAATTCTTTTTATTCAAGAGCTCATATTTTTTGTACCATAGAGTCATGATGCCACCACATATCAAAGTAGTATAATATATTTGTTTCTCAATCCCTGCAAAATAATTCAAAATTAAATAAACATGTTTGGGATGCTGGAATCAAGAGAAAAAAAATACCAGTTAACCTACCAGCAAGAACTCCTGCCATGTATACAGCACCAATACGCAGAGAGCCATGAACCATTTCCAAGGGAAGACCCACTAAAACTTGAACCAGGAGATTGAAGAGAAGGTGGAGCCAACTGAATGAAAAAATAATGTCCAAGATGTATTCAATTTCAATAGGAAAGAGATTAGAACCAGAGTTTTTCGGCAGGGATTAATTCAAATCCTAATTCCAAAAGCATTAAATTCACCCCATTAATACTCTGGTTCACTAAAAAAAGTGATTATAAATTTATATAAAAGTTATGGTTAAACATCATTTTTTTGTCAAATGTAGCCATTTTTGCTAAATCAAAATACCATTATGTTTTGACAGGCAGCCATGCTTTCCTTGATTTTAACTTCCCCACTCATCTACACCACCAAAAACAATGATTCACAGCGCAATGGCAGCTCAATCAACAGACTTTAATTTTGACTTCTTTAGACAACAGGCGGCCATTGTCATGACACCTAGCATTAAAGCACCAATATTTATACTAAATATTTTGATGGAAAATGCTGAGGTAATTTAGAAGTACTTTCTTAAGGGGACTTTACCATTTGACAACAGTGCTAACAAGGCTTAGCTAAGAAATTCAGTCACTCATCGCTTGGCCATCAGCTGCCATAAATATAATGAGATGGGACTAAAATTGTTAAATTAACTAAAAAACAAAGCCTTTTTTATTGCCAATACTTCTACCTGTTGTTACTACTACAATACAGCTGGTTTTTTGACAGTTGAAAATTTTCATCATTTTTTTTGGCAGGGATTTCAAAGATATATCAACCAATATAAACATATATCAACCAATGAAGAAAAAATCAGACTTTCGATTTTTTTCAAGATCCACAGGATAAGAATGTCCCATCCATAATTTAAATATACTCTCAATGAAGTAATTTTCAAAATAAAAAGTACTGCACCTGACTAGATTACAGAGACAAAGTTTTTATGCAAATATATGAAGGTATTAGCTCACCCAGCATGAAGAACCATGTACAGAAAAAAGCGCCATATTTCGATTCGCTTATCAGGACGGTAAATAAAGGGGCTGTCTATTGGTACAGGACCTGAGGCACTCACTTCTCCCATGGACACAGCATAGTAAGCAAAACATAGCACCTGTAAAATGATACATGCAGGTGGTTGACAGTATTTAGACACACAAAAAATCTACCCAGTAATGACTTACTGATAAGAAAAAAATTATTTGATTAATGAGAATGTAATACCATAGATTATCTATCAGTACACATATAACCAAGAAATGTAATGAATAATAAAATTCAATATGAATGAAAGCATCTTATAATTAATATTATTAAAAAATGCATTAATTGATGAATTCTTACTTCGATTAAAGTAATGAGAAAAATGAAGAAGGGTGGTGGACAACACTTGTAGTGGTCGGCATAATACTTGCGGTCTCTTTCATCAGTTAGAAACTCATCAGCAATAACCCTCACCATTCTAAAATAAAAATATAATGCAGAAAATTACGATCACAGGACAACTGAAATGACATCATTAAATGGAATGAAATTTTTTTAACCCAACCAATTTTAAATAATCTATACGATTTAGATAATGAAAAGGCTTAGAGAAAATCCAGGATTGAGAGTAAGCCTTAAAAACATTATAGAATAAATCTACTACATATTTTCAGATGTGATAAGATTAAGACTTTGAAGATATATTCATCAAGATTTTTATATATTTGAGAAAATTCAATATCTGTTTGGCTTAAAACACTGAAAGTCACACAGTACCTCTGTCCCATGTGAGTCAATTCCAATACTTCACTTAATGTATGAATTAGCCACATAGCACCCGTATTTGTGACAAGATTCTAGCAACCCATTTTAAGCAGATGACTGATATTTCCAGCATCATGATTAGCTATTCAGTCCTTGTATTCAATGCTACCACTTATCACTCAAATTAATCTTAGGGAGTATTTTCAGCTTAGAATAAATGAATTTTCATGTATGCAGCCAAATACAAGCACTCTGTGAAGGCCAGTCTTACAATGGACATACATTTTTCGATAGATGACAATTGGCACAAGAAAGAATCGACCTGGACCAGAAATCGAACCTCCGACCTTTAGCTTGCCATGTCAAATACACAGCTCAACATGGATTTAGTGCTGATATCGGATTCAACCTCACAGGTTTTAACTTCTTTTAAGTTTTCATACTCCTCGCATTGTCATTCATGATGGACAGCAAGAGCACAACCTTTACTTCTCATGATTTGTGAAAAATATGACAAGAATTTGGAAGCCTCAGCATTACCGTGACCAGCACATTGCCTAGGCAAGCCAAAGGCCTACAGTTTGATTCCCTGGTCCGGCCTGACTTTGTCTCACAGCAATTTTAGCATACTTATATTTGGCAGCTATATTTTTATAGTTGATCATGCTCCCTTTTACAATAAAGAAATGTAAGTTGGCTTCATCATGAAGAAAAACTTAACATATGTACTACATAGATGAAACAATATCCTCAGATATCTCATCACAAGGAAGTTTAAGTGAAATACCATACTTCTCAGCCTACAAATCACACTATTTTGAATCGAAAATGTAATCTAAAATTGGCCAATGTCTTACAGATCAAGAGCATATACATTAATTTTTCCTAAAATTTAACCTGAATAATTGCAGTGCATCTTACGGGCCAGTAAAATATGGTAGTTCAGTTGTTACAAATAGGCCTCTAAATTTGAGAATGATAATTTGATAGACTTAGGAGGCTAATAGAAGAAAGAAGAAAATACAAGAACCCAGGAAACGAAGGAGAGGCAACCCTCTACAAGAAGGTAAGGAACCAAGTCAATAGAGAATGCAAGAAGGCTAGGGAGGATTGGATCGAAAGCTGCTGCAAGGAAGTCAACGAAAACATGAAGAAGGGAAACACCGAAACAGCACACAAGCTAGGGAAGAAACACTTCGGAGAGAGGAAAATGAGAACCAACAACACAGATATGCGAACGGGAATATACTGATAGAGGCTGAGGAAATTGGGAATAGATGGAAGCAACACATCTAAGAACTCTACCAAGGGCCAACGCCGCTGGAACAAAACCTAGTGTATGATGAGACCGAGGATGATGAGCTAGATCGGGGCCCACTCATACCAAGGGGTGAATTTGATAGAGCAGTAGAAGACCTCAAGAAAAAAATATCACCTGGAAAAGACAACATCAATGGAGAAATTATCAAAGCGCTTGGAAGTAATGCCAGGGATAACCTGTACGAGATAATCAGATATACCTACCAAAGCGGAACACTTCCAGAGGACTTTCAAAGGAGCATAATGATTATGATAGCAAAAAACACATGGACTGAGAGATGTGAGGAGCACCGAACCTTGAGTCTAGTGTCACATGCATCAAAAATACTCACACGAATAATAGGCCGAAGAATGGCAAGGAAATTTGAAGACAACCTCTAAGAAAACCAATTTGGATTTAGGAAGAAAAGGGGTACCAGGGAGGCCATAGTCTGCCTGACAGTAATCGTAGAGAAAACAATACATGTGAATAAACCATTGTATGTCACATTCGTGGACCTGGAGAAAGCCATCAACAACATTGAATAGAACAAGATGTTTGCACTGTTCAACATGCACTTGGAGACCATTAGACAAGTGCAAGAAACTGGACTGAGTGAAATAAAGCTAAACAGGGAAAAAATAAACATGCTCTGTTTCACAGATGATATCGCAATCATAGATGGAAATCACAAGGATCTTCAAAGGGCACTATACGCCATGGACCAAGTTCTCCAAGAATACAACATGAAAATAAGTAAGATGAAGATTAAACCCTAGTATGCAGAAAAGAGAAGCTGAATGCTGAAGTCACCCAGAGAGGAGAGATATTAGAGCAAGTGGATTCCTTCACCTATCTCGGAAGTACCATCACATGGGACAGAAGAAGCACAACAGACATCAAGCGGAGAATAGCCCAAGCTAAGAAGGCATTCATGGGAAAAAGACAACTGCTTTGCTCACAGAAGATATGACTACAAACCAGGAATCAGTGTGTGAAAACCTTCGTGTGGAGCGTAGCACTCAATGAATCGGAAGCATGGACCATTGGAAAAGCTGACCAAAAGAGACTTTGAAACTTTGGTCGATGAAACCTGGTGCTGGAGGAGGATGCTGAAGATAAAACGGATGGACAAAATAAGAAAGGATGAAGGGTACAGAAGAGTAGAAGAGGAAAGGACCATATGGAACACCAAACAGAAAAGAAGAACAAGTTGGATCGGACACACCTTGAGACACAATGGGTTTGTGAGGAACATAATTGAAGGTAAAATAAAGGGAAAGGTCCCCAGTGGAATGCCCAGGAATAAGTTCATGGACCAAATAAAGAGAAAAGTACATAGGAATAGATACCAGGAGGTAAGAGAACTTAGATAGGGAAGGGTGGAGGGCTACAGTCAACCAATCCTAGGATTTAAAGACCAATGATGAATTTGATAGACAGCAATTTACCACACTAGAAATACATGTCAGATTAACAAAACAGGATATTGAAAGATTTACCCTCATAGCTATGTTTTTCAGTGCAGAAAGAAACCAATTGACCAAATAAAACACCAATCTTAACTACATTCAGGGTATGTTTTCCAGAAATTTACCATGTGCCTTCCTAGGATAAAATTAAGGGTTCCAATATTTAAAAAAAATCACACTCATCCAATGGTTACAATCAATCATGTTAACTCTTGAAACCTAGAATCAATTTTGCCACATATTCAGTTTAAATGTGATATGTTGCATTGAAGAGCATTAATATACTGGATGGATTGTTTCCAGAATCTTAAGCACAAAGAGGAAGTATTGGTAGTAATATTGAATTCAGAAAGTGAATAGTAAAAATCACAAAGTGGGTTGCGCATAAAAGTGCACTGATGCCATAGCATTATAAGGCATTCAATGGTTAATGCATGTAGGAAAATTACAAGGAAATGGAAAAGCACCATTCAAAGATAAAAATGATAAAATAAATTCACAGAGAAAAGGTCTGCAGTCTGCCATGGCAGAGAAATGTGTCCAGAGGAATTTTAAAGATGGTTTTGTTGAAAAATACCGATCACACACATATAGGTTAAGGAACTAATCTGATAGCTGAAAAATCACAGTTAATTGAAAATAGTTCTAAATAATACATTATTTCATCTAAGAAAAGAAACATATAATCTGACAATTATTCCAGGCTGGTGATGTCTGATGAGATATAACATGCAGAAGTATTTCACCAAGGCACTTGGCAATCTTAATTTGACTGAGGTTTTTCAATGTCAGTAAATTAACCTACAAAGCAGAAATTCCAAATATCTAATGCCCTCACCCCCCACGTAAGTCTAAGGTTCCACCCACGAAATACCACATGCATTCATGCAAAGACAATGCATGCAAGCAAGTGCATTACCTTTCAAATAGCGGTGGTTCCCGTGTCAAAATATGGAAATCGTTCTCACTACAGACTTCTCGATCACGTTGATGAACAGCACATTTAAAACTTCGAGTCCTCTTACCACTCATCTGAAAAGTGACAGAAATTATTATAAACTTATAGTACTTATCATTAAAATAAAACTCGTATCTTGTTTCATGAATTTTTAAATGATAAAAAGCCATAACACAATGTTTTGATGCCCTTAATATCAGACCATATACAGATGAGGTTACACAGCAATACAGTCACAAAGCAATACATTCCAAATGGTAGCAAGCTTAATGACAATAAAATTAAGCATTTCAGAGCAGTATTTTTAAATTATATAGAACCAAATGTGCCATTTTACAACAATTCATGTGATCTAGAACCAGGGTTAAAACATAACCCTTAACTCAGGCATTATGAGATAACTAAATGATACAAGAGGAAAAATCACTATTACATATAAAGTTAACCACTAGCACACCACTATCTTAGAGGCTTTTATATCATTTGAAACTGAGAGGCTCCAATCGCAAGCAGTACCCTTCAAAAACATAACATCAGCACTGTGCCTGGATTCATCAGGGCGTATGTATATGGCTACTTTCATACTGATACCAATGTTTCTGAGTTGAAAGGTCTATATCTGCTTGAAGCACTTACATCTATGTCTACATTGAATTAAATAGGCTTCACGTAAGGTTTTAGCGACAATACTAAAGAGGAAATTTCTCAAAGAGCAAATCCAATCTTTTCATCCCCAATCCCGGATAATTTCAAAATCCTGAAATTTAAATTTCACAAGGAATTCCCGCACCAGAGTAAAATGCCTGAAGGTTTCCTAAAGGATAAATGATTTGCCATTGACCAGACGGTAACTTTAGTTCAGATAGTGCAGATCGCGGAAATATAAGCAGGTGGGTACTAAATTTGGTTCCGTTCCTCCATAAAGAATTAAAATGGTTAGGTGTAATCGTATTTTCGTAACACGTTTTTTCCATCAGGTACTTACTCAATTTCTGTACTTCCACGTGACCATCCATCACCGCGCAGTCAATGGTTGGTATTCGACTACAATATTTTCATGCTTCCATTATGGCACGATAATATAACCGAGGCTTTACCTATATTGCTATTGAAGAAAACAGCACTTTCGGAACGATTACCGAAATTCTTGCGGTATATTTGTGACAGAAAAAATCCGAGTTATGATGAACTGCAGAAAACTGAGGTAAAACATTAACGAATACACTCCTTACCGATGTAAACATTGCGCACGTGAAATAGGGGCTCATCGACTGATGACTCACCACATTCAACAGACGAAAGTCAAAACACAAAAGTTCTCCATACAAGCACACAAGACGCAACAAGAAAAAATAGATTCGTAATTTACTACTAAAAGAGGAAAAATTTTATAACCCTTCCAAAGCTAAAAAACATTTGCCGAGCGTGATGAGTAACTTCGTCTCTTACCATTACCCAAGATCTACCACTAGGCCCTGTCGTCGATGTTGTATGATGGCATGGCCTTGAATTGTATGAAAAAATAGACAAATTTTTCGGATAATGCATTATTTTCGTACCAGAATGCAGTGAGTAAATTTATCCTCAACAGCTTAGGTAACCTCTATGACAGAATAGTGAAACTTCGTTAATGCCACGAGCAACTGAACTCATGGGTCCAAAGTCCTGAGGCTTCACCCAAGAATAAGATCGAACTTAATCATTACGATTGGGAAGTAACCTAACCTGACATTTTTAGAGTTGAGAATGCTCCTAAGTGTTTTTCTCATCCTCGAATTTTGCTGAAAAATTCGAGAAAGCATTGATTAAAGGAATCCCACTGAATTAGGCACGAAATTATCTTAACACTAGAAATGAGCTATGGCGAGGGGTAAGTACAACCAGCAACGCCTATATCTTACCCTTTCTCTCTGCAATCTCTTTTCATCATAGAACCAATCGCAAGATCCTAAGGGAACGGACTCCACTGAAGCGACCCTTCTGTTCCAGCAGTTAACGTGATACATATCCCCGGAGGTGAGCTAGTTGAAACAGTACCTACTTTAGTTGTTATATTGTGTTTATCAATGTTGTGTCTTGCAGCAATATATATCTCTCACTTGCACTCCCCTTTTTCTAACTTCTCCATCATCCGCTCCCTCAGCGTATCTCTCTACCGGGCTCTCACTGTCTGTGTCAACAACAGGACTCCATCCTCTCCCTTGATGCCGAGATGACCTTGACACGGCGGAATCAGTGGCTTCCCCAACTGGAGTTTCACTGTCGGAAGGTAGAGCGAAGCCCCGTAACAGCCCACGACATTTCATCAATTCCCATTTTCCCATCACTCAAACGCACCTCGAGCAATACTTACCTACGTCGCCGAAAACGACCGGATATTGCAATTTCTTTGAGAAGCTTCTACATTGGTTGCATTTAATGACGCAAATTTTGGGATAGGCTTATTGGGAATCAGATAGTATTAGCATGCAGATTTGCCTTCTCAAAGTGTGAATCTGAGGCTGTATCACAGGACAACGATTGGTTGCATTAGATGCGACCTTACGACTCGTAGTCATACATGGGGAAAAGATCAGACACAAGGAATGCAGAGGAGGAAGAGTTATATCGAGCGAGTGTCCAGGTTAATGATTTTTTTCGTGTTTTCAAGCTAAAAAGAAAAAAAACTAAAAGAAAAACTGAGTTTTTATTACAGAGAGAGAAAAAACATTGATTAAGATAAATTAAACTTGTGCGTGTTTCAATTCTAGCGAGGCAATGAGCCGAAAAGTTTTGCATTCTGGCAGCAGGAGGGGGAGAATGGGACGTGGGCCGTGGCAGGCATTGGGGGCGAGAGAAAAACTCATTCATTTGAGGAACCTCCAAAAGGCTCTCGTGCCCCCACTGTGACTGGGTGTGGTCGCCAATCCACTCGTCTTGCTCTTCCTCTCCTCCCCCCATCGGTGGGGCGTCTGCCATGTCACTGTCTTCTTTCCACTCATCACATACCTCTCCCCTCCCACTTCTCACCGCTGCCTTCACCCTACCACTCGACACTTTCATTTCCCCCCTCCTCGTCTCAACCGGGAATCTCCGGCCGCTGTAGTGCGAGACTCCACCTCGCCACATTGCTGGGATTGGTGAATATACATACCCGTCACGCCATTCCCTTTCGGATTAGGCAAAGTCAAAGAATTTAGTTATTACTGTTGGCTCTGGAAAACTTCCTCCTTTTTAATTAATTCTTCCATAATGCCCTATCCTATTGTGTTTCACAACTTTTAGAGGGATTAAGGTGGGAGCCCCTAAAGACTCGGAGGCTACACGCTAGGCTTAGCTTGCTTGAGAAATTCAGAACTGGTGTGTTTCCGAGCGACACACAGAGAATATTATAATGACGCCTCACTACATCTCTAGGGTGGACAGCGATAAAATAAGAGAGATAGTACATTGCCGAACAGATAGGTACAAAAACTCCTTCTTTCCACTCACAATAAGCGACCACAATAATAACTGAGTTCCAATAAATACATTCCATAATAAACGTCACCATTTCACCTCCCAAAACCTTATCTCTCACATCTTTACACGGCTAGTGTCCTGACACCCCTTAGCTGTCCTAACATAGCTATTAACGTCCGTAATGTGATAACTGAACTTTCAAGGGAAGTTCAAGGCAAAAGATCTTCAGTTAATCCACTGAGAAGCGATAATGGCGAATTATTCACAAACAGGTCGCACAAAGCTAATTCATTTAACTCCTACTTCCAAAGCGTGTTCACCAAGTCTTCGCAGAATGCATTCGTGACGGTTAATGATCGTTACCGGTAAACGATTCCGCTCATTGATATTTATGTTCGCTGAGTATAAAATCTGCTGAAATCGCTCGGTTCAAATAAGTCACCAGGTCCTGAAGAAGTTCCTTCCCGCGTGTTTAGAGAACTAGCCGCAGAAACAGCCACCTACTTGCAGACAATATTTAGAAAATCCATCAAGGAGCATGGAGTAGAAGACTGGAAAATTGTCAATGTAACACCCACATTTAAAAGTGGTGATATGGGACAGTCATCGAATTACAGACCGATATACCTAACATCTATCTCATGCAAAGTCCTTTAACATATAGAAGGCTCAGTCGTGGAACACCACAATATGCAAAAGTGGCTAATGAAATCACAATACGGATTCAGGAAAGGTAGATCTTGCGAAATTCAATTAGCACTCTTTGCCCACGATATTTTGGTCTCCGGTGAAAGTAACATTCCAGTAGACGCGATTTATTTTACTTCGAAAAAAAATTTGATAAAGAGTCCCTCAGAAAGTTATTAATTGAACTAAAATCTTACGGCTTAGATGAATATGCGATTTCCTGGATTAATGAATTCCTAAGCGATCGCTTAGAGAGGGTAGTATTAGACAGCGCCATCTCCAATGAGGTTAAAGTCACTTCGGGAGTCACAGGGGAGAGTCATAGGTCCACTACTGTTCTGTCTGTATAGCAACGTTGTTTGTGAATTATTCAACAGTAAATTCCGGCAATTTACTGACGATGCTGTAATGTACAGGAAAATCCGTAGCAATAATGATGAGGAAGCGCTAACGAAGGACCCTAAGGCATTCAAGCGTGGTATGATGCGTGGCAGCTAGAATAAGATTTGAATAAATGTGATGTAATGAACTTCTGAAAAAGAAATAACTCCCCTCAATACAGCAATTACATTCAGCATACCCAATTAGGACTGCAGAATCTGTAAAATACCTCGGAGTTAAACTAATGATATATCGTGGAGCAAATATATTTGGGAAATAACTGGTCAAGCTAATCGTAAATTGGGATTTGTTAAAAGAATACTTGGACAGTGCGACGATATAGTCAGAGGAATCAGCTACTCCTCCCGTGTTAGCCCCACTTGAAATGCACTACCAGTGTTTGGGATCCTCATGAGATAGGTGTAAAACAATTAGAACGCGTGCAGAGAAGATCAGCAGAATTCGAGAAATGTCATTATGATAGCCTTGTTATTGTTATTGACCTCTTGCATCAACTGGGATGGGAATCGCTTTCAGGCCTTCGATTGAAAATTTGACTTAATCTTTTTTGTAAATTCAAAACCAATTAATTTTCCGACCAAGTCATCAATATCTTACGAACTCCAACATACTACGATAGATCAGAACATGAGAATAAAATAAGAGAAATAGATTGTAGAACAGACGGGTTTCAAATGTTATTTTTCCTTCGATCGATGAGAGATCATATTGGTTGCGTTAAGATTATGAAGTAGGTTACTTGACAGGTAGTGTAGCTGATTAAGTGATGTGTCCCAAATGAATGTTTCTAAATCTGCTGAGTGGTGTTAACACCATGTTTTGCATGTTCCCTGCATGACTTTTGTATCACGTTGATGTACTTGCGTTATAGTACAGTTTTATGGTTTCTGTAGCACTTTAGCATACCTATAGTATGGTGCATGTTGGTGAAAGTCAACATCTACACTGTAATGCATGTTGGTGATAAGTCAGTCCCTGCCAAACACCCTTGAGACGGATTGCAAGGTAATACGAAAATGTCGATGAACTGCACGGAATTAGTGATTGAGCCATTCGCAAAAATTTCCGCACTGACAAAAAGCAACCGCAAAGGGAAGAGTATATTTATTCCACGATGGGAATTTTGAAGATTTAAAACGGAAATTATTGGCCTCAAATAAAAAATTTAATTATGTTTGTAAAAATTTTGACTCAAAACTGTTCTACTGACAAGACATGAAATTCATTTCTAAATCCCTAATCGTAAATTGGGATTTATTAAAACAATTCTGGGAGATTGTGACGAGGAATTTAAGAGGGGTGTTTTATTTCTCTCACGAGACCTCATTTAGGGCATTACTAGATACTATTTGGGACTATTACGAAGTAGGACTAGTCATAAAAACAAATCGAATGCAGAGGAGAGCAGCATTATTTTTAATATACTGCTCCGATAAGCTTAGGAGGGTTACCAAATTTTCAATGAAATAAGGGTGGGAATCTTTAACAGATCGAAGGGAAAATTACAGGTTAATATTTTGCGCGAGTTCGACTCTGACAGACTTTCGACACATTCTGTCAGAGCCCACCTATTACGGCAAAAACGATAGCAGATATAAGGTAAAGGTCAAATTTGATAGGATAGGACTGGTACGATGGCTGGAGCATAGGCTTCCCATCTCGGAGGCCCGAGTTCGGATTCCGGTGGTGTTTAAGATGTTTCTCAGCAATCCCAATCCATGTTTGAGCGCTTCGTGGAGAGCACTTCAAGGGCAGTTTTCCGTTCGTCGGATAGCAGGTTAAAAATGTGGTCTTCTAGGCGCCTTACCGTAGGAGTAGGCTCTCGCTGACGCCAGGTTTCTTCGACATTCTATCTGCGTTCCCCAAACACTCTTTCCCTTACCAAAGCATTCGAAATGGCACAAATGATTTCAGCTGTCGGTCGCCTCCCCTAGTAATCAACCGTCAAATTTGAATCAAGAAAAACCGAACCCGAAGTATTCCAAGAATCAGAGTAGCGGTGTTTCGAATTTTGTATCTTGAAACCACTGGGAAAGTATGGCGCTGACCGCAAATTTGGCCGGCCATCCGACAAGATGCCCACCATGAGAGCACAACACGGAAACCAGAGACGAAGTGATTTTATACCGTTGACGGCGGTATACAGTTGATTCAATTCACGCGCGTTATTAGAAATGGGAAATTCTGTATAAAAATTAGTTCCAAAACTTCAGAAAGGAAAGAAAATCATGAATTGTAAATCTAAAAAGCTTATTCGCCATTGTTTGAACCGTGCCCCCATTACTGGGATGTGAAGTGATCTTTCCTCGTGAATCTTGGTTTTTGGATGGAGATTTGATGCGCATACCTATCTGCAGAATGTGCGGAATTCTGATCCGAATTGTTTAAATTGCTTATAACCTCTGAATCTTTTCTAGAATACTACTGATGTTATAAATAAAAAATTTCCAGAATAAATCAAAAATTTCATCCGCAGCGTATATGACGATATTCGTGCCTTTTCTGGGAACTAATAGCACCTTACTTCCCTCATAGAACTTTATTAGCTCATCATGAATTCATCGCAAAAATGTCCGCTTCGGGTGGCACGTTCTACAGACGACAATTAGCAAACAACTCAAAAACATTGGGCTAGTTAATTTATGACTCATAAGATCGATACTTTTGATCGCGTTTGGGTAATGCTGCGAGAAAATGCAAAACTCGCAGCGAAAACCTACCAAGTCATCAAGAGAACGCAGACACAACCACACCAAAATTCGGCTTAATCGTAACTGCCGGCGCCAGTGCATTAACTTGGCGCCAGAACGGCGCAAGTGGGGAGGAGTCTTTTGAAAAATTCCGAGAGAGCAGATTCCCAACAAAGCCTTTTCATTGCTGGAAAACCTTTTCGACACCGAGGGGTGCGGCACGCAGTCCGTCGCGGCCCTCTCGAAAATGAAATGTGTGTTAAAGGACTACATTCTGAACGCGAGACATTCCAGTCAAGTATCTTCCTTTTCCGGGGCTGGTTATTTAATTCATCGTCAATAGTTGAAACATTTGAAGACTTACAGGACTGAAAACTTGAACCGTCTCATCACCACTGCGTGATGAAATTACGTGTACTACCACATTTCACATTTCCTCATTATATTTATGCCCTGAAGAATTGCTAATCAGAATATGCACTCATGAATGACAATGCAGTAAATGGAAGAGAATGGGCATTTATCTCCTCTCAAGATGAACGTACGTTCCGAAATGTGCTCTATGACCCTATACTTATCATAATATTTATATTTACATTTATATTTATATATAATATTTATTTTATTAATATTTACACACCATTTATTTATATATCATAAAAGATACAAAAATCCTGGGTTGCATATGGGGAGTTCAGATTATCTAATATGTGTGAAGGTTTACCCAAATATGTTATTGTAGCCTTTCACCATACCTTGGATAGTAGATGATGAAATAATCGCTACTGAGTTGGTACCATGCCGTGTTTGACATTTAGCATAACGAATTTCAATTGTATTTTAGGCTAGACTAAGACTAGGCTAGGCTAAACTGTTAGGTCTCGAGCCTCAACCTAAAAAAATGATCAATGCAGATTTCCTCTCAATTTGCATTAGCGAAGCATTTTTTCGACGCTAATACTTATTTTGGGTTTACGGCATTTTATTTCAGCCGCAATTCGAATAGTCGAAGTCCAATATGGCTGTGCCCAACAATTTACTGACCTCAGAAATTTCCTTTCAACCATTTCAAAAGCAGTGCTTGGCCCAAGGGCGTCTTGCCCAACATTTAGTAGACCAGATTAAAATCCTTGGTGTTCAGGGTGCGTGAGTGGGCTGCAGGCTTCTGACCCCTAGACCACACAGCATGAGGGGCATAAGTGAATTGACAACCAACCGCCTGAAGCAGTTACGGCATGAAAAGAACTTTAAATTTCCTCTTAGTGATTTTACATGCGATGACACTATTTGATACAAAAATATAAACCTTGGGAGCTAATTTTTTATCCGTGGAACTCCACAGCATTCACTGTTTCAAGTCTTTCAAGGTAGTTGAGCGAGATAGTTCCCTAGTCATAACGGAGACCATATTCGAATTATACATTTTTATTTCTCCAGCTGTAGGGCACATGAATTAAATATTTCCCTTTTAATGGTGCAGTAATGTAGTTTTTATGACAGTAATTCAAGTAATTAAATGAAAATATCAACTTAAGTCTTCAATTTGACATTTTTTTCGCGCGGTACGTTCAAAAATCCTTGAAAACGGAAGGCATTTCTTGATTACGCAGAAATTAGTGTCTTGACAATGTGATTTATTTTTAAAAGTAGTTGAGGGAACATGCATACTACACACTGTAAATTTTTGACGAGATCTACGAGTTACAAATTCCTCACTTTTTAAAATAAGGTCGTTATGGAGTGCATGCACGTACCATTTCTCATGTTAAATGGCTGGTATTTTTCTTCCAAAATCTCGGATGGTAGTTCGATAAGGGGTTAATATTTTGGTATATTTGAAAGAGTGAGATATTTTTCTTTATAATGAGAACAAATTTATCGATTTCTCGGTTAAATGTATTTCGCTCAAAGTACCTTAAGTGGGAAGGGAATTTCAAAATGAATTATAGTAATATTTGCATTTATTTAGCAGTTGAACTTTACCACAATGTTATTGCATCTCACGAAAACGGCTGCTCTTCCTACGCCTCGAGCCGGAAAGTACGAAAGGAAAAAATTGTTGTGCACTACAAAAATTGTGATTGTTTTTCTATGCGTAATTCTTTCATTGAAAATGCCTTACTATTCGCTCTTTTTGAGGACAAGTCCTCAATAAAAGTGGTCGTCATCCGCTGGGCAAGAATTAATACGCGAAGATCCCAATAAAAGCAATCGTGAAGAGAGATTGGAACTTAAATCCCCTGAATGACGTGAGAAGTGCTTCAACCGATCAATAGGTCTGGATAGTGCATATTGGATTAAAATAACAGTGCTATTTTAGGGGATGTGGGTACGAATCCCAGGAATATTTTCCCATTTTCATGGGAACCTCCCAAATTCGTAAGATGACCTCGATTTTCCCGAATTTATTACTATTGATGCATGACCTGCTGTAGCATTTTCTTCAATTATGACTTCATTAGGTTTATTAGTTTTTACTATCAAGGTTAAAGTTGTTGACCTTTCCTCCATATGGATAACTATTCCTAACGATGCCGTTATCGAACTGATAATGTTTCGTAGTATTGTTCACTCAATTGAAATCAGGGGGGTAAAAATGTATTATCTACATTTATAAGAGCGGTAAGCCACTTCTTAATTACATGAATGGTTTCCGGAATGCTGCTCTGAAAAAGTAATTCCCACAGCAAAGCACTCGAAACACCCTTGACTGATGACAGCGATGATAGGTTTTGCGTGCGACGCCAGTAGGTTTCCATGTCGTTTATTATGTAATATTATATAATGATGAGAAAAAAGTCGTTTTGGCCACATCCTGGTGTCTTTGGCCACCACAGAAAATAAAAGAACTCGATTCAACTAAGAATGAAGTGTGTCAAACCTGGTCACATTTACCAGAGTGATAGGCTTTTGACCGGTAATGTCCATAATTTGTATCGTGGGAACGTTAATTTCACAAAAAGAATGCAATAACTCGCATTGTTGTCTCTGACAATATTTCGCTTTCCTTTTCGCGATCTATGTCAAAATCTAGGTTCGCAAATAAAACCTAAGTACGGCCAGTAATAAAAAGCGTGAAAAAAGTGGAAGAAAGATGATACTTTGCCCTAGTTAGTCCACATGTCGTGTACAATGCGAGCATTTAGGACCACGCGCAGAAACAATTAGTTCGTGAAGTAAATAAAATACAACGGAAAGCCTCACGTTTCACTATAAAATGTTACAAGCACACTGAGAGAGTATTGATATCTAGAAATTGAAAGAGCTGATGGAAGGATTCTATTGGGAGTCGCTAGAGACTCGGAGGCTACATGCTAGGCTTAGAATACTTGGATAATTCAGATCAGGCGAGTTTCAGTATGACACAGAGAATATTATATTGACACAACCCTATATCTCTAGAGCTGAGAGAAGTGGAAAAACGAGTGAGCCGAACTGCTAGGTACTAAGGCGCGTTGGGTTACTATCTTTAGTGGTTTAGCAGTTGCATTAGCTGTAGCAGCTTTAGTAGTTGAAGAGATGGGTAAATTATAGCAATTTTTTAATATGACCGTAGTTTTCCAGTAAATTTTAATTATCTGCAGTAAATAGCTAATAGAGGATTTGGTAGCCAGTAGCAATAGCAAAGGGTTAACGGCATTACTATTGCCACGATAATGTATTAGAAATAAAGAAATTTTAAAACAAATACGGCAGCAGCGGAAGCCCTCACTCAATTCGACGTTCTTTTGTTTGGCATGAGAAACTTTCATTCAAACTGTTAAAAACCGTATCCCCACAATTATTCCACAAATGAGTTGTACGTGCATATATTTATAATTTACTTTGCATTAAATATGTATAAGCTTTGCTTCAAATAATATGTTCGGAAACTATAGGTATGAAAATATCTGAGACGGAGATGAATATTACTGAAAATTACGGTAATGTTCAGGGGATGCGGTGAATTACGTAAAATACCTCAATAATTAGGGAAATTGCTACGGTAAATTTCAGAATAGCCCATCTGTAGTGGTAGGTTAGATAAAGAAACCTCCTCAAAAGCAGTAATTTTAACATTCGACCGTCAAGGACGTCGATTTCAAGTTCCACCGTTGAGTCATCTTGTTCCTTATTTCCCAGGCTATTCCCATCAATAATAGATAAGTTGAGCGAATGGGATTGATATCACCCAAAAAAGGACCTTGATAGCCAATCTGTTTAAAATATCATCCCTTGCGTTGATATATTCACGTGAACTACGTTCATCGCGGAGATCTTAAAACTTGGCTGCTCTCGCTAGAGCATGACGCCAGAGAAAAGCATATTAGGGTGGTTGGACGAAAGGACGAAGAGTTCCTCCAGAGGTCGTTACGGGAGGCCTTTCCTCGCCTTGCCCGTTCATCCACATTCGTCTTACTCTCCCTGTTTCACCTATCCGTGCGCTGACTAAACTATAGATACTATAGAGCGAGAGTTTCCTCTAGTCGTAATAGGGGCCGTTTCAATTTTTATTTTAAAATTTAAACCGTTGTAATAAGCTCGGTGTTAACATAGTTATTTTAATGACGCAAACATATTGTATTATCATAACTTCACAAATATTGACTAAATATGCACATTTGAGTCATTCATTTGTTTAACGCCTCATGCTGAAAACGCCTTCAAAGCCGAAAGTTTGTGTTGCGATTTTATGAAATGCAGTAAAACATGTTTTTTTTTAATTTGGGAGATGACTTTTTTGTAACAGGCCAAATTTGCTACATTAAATGCGTGGTGATACATCGATTTAACCTGCTTTACGGTATGCTCAAATGTATTTTATGCTCAAAATGAAAAGTAAATCCGAATTTATCTACTATTTTTTCCCAGTTTTCTATTCTGCTTGAGATTGCTGCTTGAGAAATCCAGAACTGGTGTGTTTCAGAGCGACACAGAAAATATTATCATGACGCATCGCTACATTTCTAGGTCTGACAGAAACGATAAAATAAGAAAGATACATTGCCGAACAGAAAGGTACAAAAACCCGTTCTTTCCGCGCACAATAAGTGACCACAATGAAAACTGAGCTCCATTAAATACACTAACACAATACACGTCACCATTTCACCTCCCAAAACCTCTTCCCTCACATATTTACACGGTTGGTGTCCGAACACCCCCTGCAACACGCCCGTGCGGCTCGCAGGGTAATCTGTAGATGCCTTCGCGAAAACATCCCTGACGTGACATTCATTGTTTATTTGGGGAGGCGACCGAAAACTGAGGTTATTTTCGCAAAGAATATGGGCTCCCAGATGAAAATATTTTGTCCGTAACTGCTCAGAAACTGGTCTGACTCTCCTCTGAAAGACTAATTTCAGATCTGGAAATGATCTGTTATTATTAGTCCGGATTTGAAACATCTTTAAAATCCAACCAGTTCAGTCCAATCATAGACCACTTTCAGATCAGATATTAGTCTTTCAGAGCAGTTGTAGACCAAATACTTTTACCGGGGCTGAGTTAGAGAAAGGTTTCTTGGGGAATGGAGCAGGAGTGGGGAGAAACTCGGCGTCTGACTACTCCAAATGCCATGGGGACCACAGAACCATTCGACAGACGGGAGTGCTGCGCTTGAAGTTCTTCCCACATGGTATTCAAGCCGGGATCGGATTCCCTCAGAAAAATCTCCGAATGACCCCAAAATGGAATGGGAAGCCAGTTCTCTGGCGACCACACCAACCAAATCCCACTGGACGTAAAATTTAAGGACATAATTTTTAGCTTTTGAATCCAGAAATCAGATTGCGGATTTCTATCACGGGTGGAATTTGAGTGACATTAGGTTAAGCGTGGTTTTAAGTGAGGATAGTGAGAATGGTTCGTGGATTTCACCCTTGCGCTAGGTTGATAGACGCATCGGAGGCAGGATTTACTTTGAGATGTAAAATTCGCTCGATATTCGGCGGTGTTCCCACAATCGGATTTGCTTGACAGGGGAAACGATTACATAATAAAAGGGAAGGGGGCTTAAAATAAGCCTCAAACTTAGCCTAACCTCTTCCATTGAAAAAAATTAAAAAAACATCCGAAGTTCCCCGAAATAGGAAAACAAACTTCCTGGTGACCAATGAGTGTAGATACGTAGGTTAAACCACAGTGAAAGGCAAAATAATTCTGGATAAAATGAGGCCGCACAGATGAGTGCTTTGCTCTCATGAAGACGACTAAAAAGTACAGATGAATGCTTAATGTAATTTATGGCATTCCATCAAACTGGCCAAATATATGCGTAAGTCTAGCAGGTCATGAATATTTTCCAGAAAAACTTATGGGTGGTAGTCAAATACCTTTTCGTATAAATCGATGAAAACCCGAGGCTTTAACGCGGTGTAAGCGGGATTATTATCAAGCCTTGGTACACACTACAGTGCAGCGTAACTCACAGATTGCGGCAGATTCAGATTTGCGCGCTAATCCATTTTCAACAACAGCTTAGCGCTCGAGATGAGGATAAGTCATAAATGCGTGAGTGTTTTTCGAAGCATGCGTGAGGGGGACTATTACAATTGAATGGTTAAATATAGATGTGCCGCACCCGTAGGTAATGATCATGGGAGAACGATCGAAGATTCTGCGATAAAATAAGAGAGATACTCTGCCGAACAGATAGGTACAAAAACTCGTTCTTTCCTCGCACAATAAGCGACCACAATAGAAACTGAGCTCCTCCAAATACACTCTCATAGGTCATGTCACAATTTCACCTCCAAAACTTTTACATCTTTACACGGCTGGTGACCTACCACCCCCTGCCACACGCCCAAGCGGCGGCTCGCGGGTAGTATGTAGATGTAGATGAAGTGCTAATTAGCGTCGACGGCGTGCCGAGCTGCTGATCCCAAAAAGGATAAGCAATATTCGTCCCAGAGCAAGATCGAGCCACGGAAGCTCTTCTGGCTGTTGGGGTGGGACCGAAAGACTGTTAGTTCAGGCATGCGAGGTTAGAGCATAAACTTGAAGATAGTTATGCAATCATATGCACCACAGAGAAAAGAAGGTGATAAGAAATGCGAATGATTACTACGGAATGAATTATATCACGAATGTATCACGAATGATTAGAATTATCACGGAATGGATTACGATGACAGAAGAATTATCTACCAACTATACATGAAACAAGTCGCCACCATGCGCGAATGAGAGATGGAAGTAAGATAGAAGCTAAAATTAACAAATGAGTAACACAAGGATGTAACCTCTCACCAGCACTGTTCAACATGCACTTGGAGGCCATTAGACAAGCGCAAGAAACTGGACTGAGTGGAATAAAGATAAACAGAGAAAAAATAAACATGCTCCTTTTCACAGATGACATCGCAATCATAGATGGAAATCGCAAGGACCTCCAAAGGGCACTAAACGCCATGGACCAAGTTCTCCAAGAATACAACATGAAAATAAGTAAGATGAAGATTAAACCCTAGTATGCAGAAAAGAGAAGCTGAATCCTGAAGTCACCCAGAGAGGAGAGATATTAGAGCAAGTGGATTCCTTCACCTATCTCGGAAGTACCATCACATGGGACAGAGGAAGCACAACGGATATCAAGCGGAGAATAGCCCAAGCTAAGAAGGCATTCATGGGAAAAAGACAACTGCTTTTCTCACAGAAGATATGACTACAAACCAGGAATCAGTGTGTGAAAACCTTCATGTGGAGCGTAGCACTCAATGAATCGGAAGCATGGACCATTGGAAAAGCTGACCAAAAGAGACTAGAAGCCTTTGAAACCTGGTGCTGGAGGAGGATGCTGAAGATAAAACGGATGGACAAAATAAGAAAGGATGAAGTTTACAGAAGAAAGAAGAGGAAGGACCATATGGAACACCAAACAGAAAAGAAAAACAATATGAATTGGTCACTCCCTGAGACACAATGGGTTTGTGAAGAACTTAATGGAAGGTAAAACATAGGGAAAAGTCCCCAGGGGAAGACCCAGGAATAAGTTCACGGACCAAATACAGAGGAAAGTATATACATAGGAAGAGATAAGAGGTAAGGGAACAAGTATTAGATAGGGAAGGGTGGAGGGCTGTAGTCAACCAATCTTACGATTGAACAGCAAATGATAGAAGGAATGCAATGCATGCGTTAGTAATTAAGGACACCTTATTAACTGTTATTTTTTCGACAACGTGGGGGCCACCGCTGTGCTTAAGTCTTGTAATTTGTCACGCCAGAGGTATACGAACCATCATGGAAATGCTTTCCTTGCACCTTGGTTTGATACATATATTTCGTAAAAATTCGATGAAATACGTACAGATTTTCTCATTTACGCGAAAACACGTTTCATATTATCAAAATGGTGCATATTAAATACCAAGGTATGATGCCTAAGAAAAACACACGAATTTACGTACGACTTTCGCTCAAATTTCGAATTTGTCCCTGTAAGCTGTAAACAATGCTTTAATGGACGCGAAATTTTAAAAACATAATTCTTGCATCATTTATATTATAATATGTACGATTATTTCCAAAGCATAAATTCATGTACTTGAGTGAAGTGAGATTTTTTCCGACTAACTTGATAAGCTACTAAAATGTACGCTCAATGACTCACGATACGCGCTCCAACCACCTTATGGCGTATGCCTTTCAGGCTCTCGTACCCAGTGCACTTTTCAAATAATTTTTCAAAGAAAAATTTTCTCACATACACAGCAATTGCTTCACCACTATTTGTGTCTGAATGGCTATGTAACCAGTTGTTCATGACAGCATTCTTAACGGGTCCATAGAAGAGATCAATTTATCCAAATTGATCATGAATTACCAGAATAGAGTCCAATCAAATCTGTACAAACGTAGGCCATAAGAAAAAGTTCATGAGCAATTTCCTCCAGCGATATGAACCAAGGAGCAGTATTTTCTAAATTTGACGGGAAATTTTTAATATTTTTCTCCTCCCGCTCGTAACTAACCTGAGAGGGCATCGTCGCAACCATGAAGTATACGAAATTCTCTTACATTCATAGCTGCAATCATTGAGGGAGATGAAGAGGGCACTTGCAATGATGGCCAATGCTAAAAGCTGTAACGTGGGCTTGGTCTGTCCGCCATATTTGTTAGCCCCGATTTTCCTGTAGCGCTTGCGGGCTGACGTACTAATTTTGCAATTTTACGATGTTGAAATCGATTACTAACTAGAAATCAGCATACATTTACTTCTTTAACATGGAGTGTCTTAAAATATATTTATTTATTTAAATTAGCAGTAATCTGCATTCCCGGTGGAAACTTTGTTAAATCCGACTACAATAGATAGCACTACTAAGAAAATATATGATTAACGAGTTACTTGCCTTAAATTTCAAGCAGGTGGTGGGTATTTTTGCTATACATGCGCTAATTCGGTGATCGGGTTGGTGTTGTGGCGAGAGAAAACTGACAAACCATACGGGCGTCCAGGGTTCAAATCCTTGCAGAGGAGGATGTTTTTCAAAGATAAGCCAATCCCTACTTGAGAGTCCTGTGGAGGGCACTTCAAGTGCAGTACTCCGTCTGTCGGGTGAGACGTTGAACCGTGGTCCCGCTGGCGCCTTTCATTAAGAGCAGGCTAATGACGACGCCGAGTTTCTATCCACCCTTCCTCCCTGAACTGTCCCTTGTGGCGCAAAAGACCTTAGCTGTCGTTCGCCTCCCCAAATCTCCAATCCAATTCGCTAATTCGTCCATTCTGTTGTGCTACCCAAAGGAAAGTAAGGAAAGAGCAGGCTAAACTAAATGGTTGTTATTTCGGTTGTCAGGCTACAGAAAATGACGTAATGCCCACTCCATACAATGCTGCAGTAATGCACGGAAATCACGAGATAATCCAGGCGCGGATAGCAGCTGCTTTTATCAATCGCCATGACATACTCAGCATAATAGTGGGAAATACAGCTCCATGGCTCAATGAGTCGGAGGAAATTGCCCATTATATTTAACGTGAAATTTTTCTTTCGATACGTCCGCACCGATTACATTGAACGAGACTCCTGTTAAGATCGATTTACGTACGTGATGTGCGTGGCAATTCAAATGACCAGTACTCGGCGTAGAAGACCAAATCACACAACCTAAACCTTTTTCTATTTAAGGCAGTTTGAGCGAAATATCATGTCACCTAAAAAGCAATGAATTTGGTCACATTTTAACGAAAAATATCTTACTCTTCCATTGATACCAAAATATCAGCCCCTTACCGAACTACTATCCGAGATTTTTGACAAATAACAGCAGAACTTTGGTGTGGGAATTGGTAAGTGTGAGCACCTTATTTAGAAAATGAGGCATTAATTAACAGTTTGTAGTTTGTATGTTTCCTTGGCTATTTTTTGAAATAAATCATATTGTCATCGCAGTATTTTTTCAGAATCGCAAAACTCCTTCCGTTGTGAAGGAGTTTTGAAAGTACCGCGTAAAAAAATGAGTCAAATCAAAGACTTATTTGGATATTTTTATTTTATTACCTAGAACTTCAGTCAAATAAAAGTGTATTATTGCACAAATAATAATTCATTATTTAATTCGTGCTTCCTACAGCTGCTTAAATTAAAACTTATAATTCGAATATGGTCTCCGTTATGACTAGGGACTATCTCGCTTTAACTACATTAAATACATTCACCATACAGTTCGGCCTAGAGCGATTTAGAGCCTTTTCAACCGACACCACGTCGAGGTTTTTGGCCGCCGAATGCGTATATACAAATTGCACAATCGGAGTGGCTACAACTCTCCAAATTCGACCTAGGCGAGTAAATTTAGCAAATCGTATCGCAAAATTTACGTAATCGTCGCTGACAACGCTTCATACTGCGGCCAATCAAAACGTCAGTGAAACTTTTTTTTGCTAAAAACTGTGCTCTAATACTGTATTTTTCAGATATGAGTCTCGTACTTGTATCATTATGTGTGAGCCTTGCAGCGTCTACTCTTTTAATTTTGGGTGGCACCACCAGGGTGGGTGACTCTCTCAATACATTATCAATTTGGATTGATTTACCCTTTTGGGTTGATGGGAGGATGACAGGCGGAAGTTTGCGAACGTTGCGAGGCGCCAAAAAATGACGTCACGCCAACTTCAGAGAGCCCCGATACCGACGCTACTACGAGTTAAAACAAAATGATTCCTCCCTTGTTACTGGGAGGGTGAATTATTAGTGCTTTCGAGCCCTAAGCTGGTTCTGATCAGCCGAACCAATTTTTCCATCATTTACCATTTCCGTTTGGAATAACCAGAACCATAATTATGTACCAACCACTCGGTTCACGCCTATCGGTTCGGGAGAGCGTGCTGGGTTCGACCTTGTACTGGGACGAGTGTTGTGTGCGTGGTGAGGAATCATCCCGTGCCCCACATCCTCAAGCTGTGTAGCACGGAAATTCGTGGATGTACCTAAGTGTAGTGAATAGAAGTATATAGGTGAGACCAACGTAGAAGGCCTGGAAGCGTATGCAGGTGAAGAGATGAATGACATTACTCAAAGAACATGTTCCCCGAGTAAGTATTTCATATGTGACATTCGTCACAGGGGTGGTGAATGTGCGGGAAAAGGTGCTAAGTGGTCAGGTGAGACAACGGGGGTTGCTGCAAGGATTTCATCCTATGAGAGGGGAATACGCAACTCTACCTACAAGTGAGTTTTGTCGAATCTCGCCGATCAAGAGACTTATGAGACTGGGAGTGCGACGGAAGGATCCTTCTCCAACCTCAACGCCTTGTTGCTAGTCCAGCCCAGCTATACCCAGCGACAGCGACAATCGTACATAACTATAACAACTACAATGGTCTATATTCATCGACCGTGGAAAAATGGCATTGTAAATATCACCTTTCTGTAATTTATTTTCTTTATGAAGCACTTGTGATTTTTATACCGAACGACGTTTGGATTTTACATGAAAAATTGAATGCTAACGATAAACTGTTGCTGCTTACTCACGCAAATGATTCAGCCTATAATTTGTCATTTGATTAGAGAGACATTTTCAACCAAATGAAATATGAAGGCTGAAAGAAAAAGCGGAGTATTTATCTCTATAACAAATTCAAGATCAGCTCTCTATGACGCGACTGGCTGAGAGTCATTTTCCCTTCAGAGTTCCATTCCCACTCGTAAAAAGAGATAAAGAAGCCAAAGAGAAGAAGTATTCGGAGCCAAAGTGATAGAAGGATTGATGGATATGTTACGTAATCAAACGTTAGGTAACAGCGACGAAGAATCGAACAGAAGCTTTTCTAGCTGCCCTTCAGTTGACTTCTTTGCCATTGATTTACCCACTAAACACCTAGTTCACAGGTCCTCTTTAAATAACCATCTTGTATGACTGTTAGACCCGAAAACTCCAGGTCCAAAATCTCCAAAGATACGTAAGTATCCTCGAGTGATAATAACCATTATGTCAGCTCACTTGTCACAGCCTGTGAAATATTCATTAAGTACGTAAAGGTAAAATCTTCGTTCTACTTGACAACATAAGTATAATCATCTATCTACGTAGTATGGAAAGTGATGGCATATTCAATTCAATAAATATTTCAGTGAAATAGAAGAAAGAAGGCAAAAGCAGTCCCAACTATGGCTGCAATTACACTTTTGGGAACACGTGCTTTATTTTTTTTTCAGAAATATGACCGGTATCTCAACGAATTCATGAAACATTGATACGATAAACTCCTATATATTTTCTCAGTTCGCATGATTAGGGATAAAAATGATCTTAATTTCGATCGTTTTTGCCTTGAAATTTTAAAAGGCCTAAGGAAGAAGCTAATACTTATATCCTGATACAATATACATACAACTAGAAATAATAGGATGATAGCATGTCTAACTCGAATATAACAATTTAAGAACATAAAACTGTGCTTCATAGTGGGATTTCAATGGTTCTTTCGCGTACAAGGCGCAAAAGTCGTACAAAACGACGCGCATTCGTTAAATGGGATGGGCTATCTGAAAACATGTTACTGATTGGTACTGTGCGTAAGTCGCACATACCCGAGGAATCCGGGCGCCAATAGCAGGGGTTAATTTATATTATCGAATGCCCGTCTCCTTCTCAATCCCAGCATTATTAAGTTGCCACCAAAGAAATGGACGAAGTTTTGGAGGATAGGTTTGGGAATCAACCAGATGCGGAACCCATTGAGCCCAAATGCAAATCTCTTTGTTTTTTGTTTAACGATGCCTTCTATGCTTCCAAACAGCAACTGGCAGCTACTGGTAAAAAATGCCGCGTCTACACTGACCAATTACGTGAGAATTTAATCGCGTGATGCAAAGTACTTCCCATGAACACTAGCAGGGTAGCTACGGTAAATTTAATATCTGCGTGCAGACGCTCGTCTGCATATAAGTAAACCCTACTTAAGTTCACATACACTGTAGACGAGACATAATACCGCGTCAACACTGACCACTCAAGTGAGCATTTAATCGCACGTGTACATTAAGTGCACCGTGTAACTGCCCTCTCACCACTTAAGTGACGGGTCCACTTGTGTGGACTTTGGGCCTCCGTAGTTTGGAGGACTTGGGTGATATTGATAGTGTCCCATCGAGGTGGTCGAGGCCTTGTCATCGATAGGTCGAGAAATCTCGATAGTTATACGCATCATACTTGTGTTTGCATTATTTATATGAGGATTTGAGTCATTTTGTAAGTGTTATTCTTCTTATTCATTAGTTGGAGCTCGTATACGTGTTTAGAAATCACCAAAATAAACTCAAACACTCATGCGATCCAAAGTTCTTTCCTTGAGCACTAGGTGTGGCTACAGTAGATTTTATACCTGCCTGTAGACGCTCGTCTGCTTTTAATGGCTGCATTTAATTAAACTCTACATGTGTGCACATGCAGTGGAGACGAGGTATGACTCACCACGTTCACGAAGTCCTGGAATGTGATGGCCGTCGTCTTACGTTCGGCGGCCTTCTCCTGGAGTAGTTCCCTTTTGTGAGCGTCCACTTCGCTGCAGAACTCTTGGCTGTGCAGGGCAACGATGAAGTCCTCCCATGGGATCTCCCCGAACCCCTCGGGGTCATACTGGAACGATTGACGCGTGAACTTTAGTGAACGAGTTGGTGGCGCAAGCAATCTTCTGCTAGCAGTCAGCTAGCTTGACCATAGGGGGAATTCACGAGAGTATGCATAAAAACTGAGTGAATATTTACCTCAGTTAAAAAACAGGAATATGGACACTAAAAAGTAACTTTTTATTCATCTGGACTTCCATTCGAACTCAAATGCGGGTCGAGTATTTTAGCCAATTAAGGTAACCAGGCTACCTCTTTCAGTGTCAATTTCAATGGCGAGCGTAAAAGGATGATGTGCTTAGTGCGAACGTCTTATAGTCCTCTAGTTTTTAATTATTTTAAAACAGATTATTGAATGAATTGCCACAAAGCTACCAGAGAGAGTGTTTCATTCAGATTATTAAAGCTGTTCACAGTACCCGTTAATTTCTTTAAGAATCTGTGAAGTTACATAAAATGGTGATGTGTTGGCAGAGGAAATGTTTCTCAGCCACTCATTTTATATTATATGGCAATGGCGAAGACTACTATGTGTTTAAAAGTCATTAAAAGCCGAGTCACTCCCGGCACTCATCAAAATATGAATAAAACATGAAGATCGGTACGCGACTGGTAAGCAATTTTTCGGGGATGATTGAATTGAGTTCCAACACTCTGCCATTCCATGTAGTTCGAGGGTAAAACAAAAAATAAATTATCCACTGCTCATGTTTATGAAAAAAATTGTACCAAATATTGATGCAGTGATGTAATAAATCTTGAGTGCGATAAATGTGACTTAAAAGAAGCATTATTAACTAAAAGATTATATATTGCCTGCTAATGCAAATTAAACATATAATTTAGGGGTTAATGTCACCTCTGACGTCTAACAAAGCAGCTAATTTCACTTAATTCTGTCAAAAATATGCTATCGTCAATAATAAATTTTGCGATTTCGTGGTTATAGATATTAAGCAGGGCAAATTTCAATTTTTTGCTGAGTAAAACACACCGAGAAAGACAGTTCGCCGAAGCTATTCGTACATGCTCAGTCAATTAAAGCTAATCGAACGGGTGATCAGCGCAGGAATGGGTGGGAAATCAATAGCGCACCACACTTTGCCTTTAGTAAAGGGTAACGTTCTTTCCAATGGATCTAGTAATGAACCTGAAACGTTCTTGATGAAATGAATCAGAGTATAGGTACGCCGGCACAGTGAAATGTTCTAAGTACCCGTTAAAATACAGTGAATAAACGGTGAAAGTCAGATGGGAAGGAAATCCGAGCTACTAAACATTGCCATCTATTTCAGCTTTTGTTTAAATAGCCAATGCCAACTCTTATAACAGTAGGTATGAGCAAAATCTTTTCTGCGATGATGTGGTATGAAAAAAAACATGAAATCTACTCACCTTATCAAATAGCGTCCGCCATTTCTGAAAGTAACAAAATTGCACATTAGAATCCAACAATTACACCATACATCACTAGTCTAAATTAATTGAAATGGTAAAAATATGTTTGATTTCACATATAATGCTCGAATAAGTAATCACAAAAACATTCCCATGGCTGGCAGCCATACTTTATGCGGTATCCGTAATTATTAAAGATTCCCAGAATGCAGTATTATCATGCACCTTATTTCAAAGATACATTTGGTCATAAGTTCATCATACACATCCTATTTTGACTTGCAGAAAGATTATACTATACTCCAGGAGTTAGAGTAAACCGTTATGAAAAGTATCGTTTAATCATATGTGAACAAATTAACTCAGAACTGGAGGATGCGAAAGTCCCTTTTCTGGTATCTAGACAAGTACAAGGGTAGGCTTCCTGTTCCTAGTCGTTACCTTCTGGTGATTACCTGTCCGAACCTTAACAAAGAGGATAAATTAAGAACTTTATGAACCATCAGAATATAAATAAAGAGTTTTCTCATACATTGGGAGAGGGTAGAATACACAATATAGAATATAGACAAATATAGCCATCGCACATGAAATAAACATTTAGAAGTGAACAGTGCTTCATAAAATGTTATCGGAAAGCAAAGCGCCAATTTTTCTGTAATTTTGACAAACGAGAGTCAGAATCACAAAATTTTAATGCGGTTCGCGGTTTTCTCCACCATTCTTACCTCAGGGAAGAAAATGCCCTTCAAACTGACTTTCCCAAAATCTCACATCAGCAAATACCTACACTGCAGACGTCTGTCGGACGTCCGAGAACGAACACTCAAGGGATAAGGGCTCTTATTCGTTCTATTTCAGGAAGCGATTTGCCGGACGTCCAAGGAGTGAACTCGTTTGCCGAGGAAGTGTAGGAAATTGAAGACCGTAGGGCACTCTATGCATTCAAAAGTAGACCAAAATCAATAGCCATTAAAAAAATCAATCGTAGGTCGACGAAAGATACATTTGCGATTGACAGAAAAATATAGATGCAATCGAAATATTGATTGTTACAAGTGAAAATCATGGATGAGTTTTAAAGTAAGCTTCTAGTACTTCTCTCACTTAGAGTTATAATTAAAGTAATGGGAGAAAGAAAAAACGCTTAAGAGTGATATTCGAAGGAAAGGAATCTGTTTAAAGATAAGATGATTTCTCCGAGTTTGCATAGATCAAAGTTCATTTAGTGCCTTAAGCAAGAAGAAGGCGGAATCAACAGTGACACGCGTTCAGATATTGCACGTGCTCATTAAACGACAAACGACGGTCTTTACTAAATCCATGAAGTGACCTCAGAATGAAGCGAGTTTTTTTCCACTTTTTTTAATCTTACCTCAAGGGCTAAAAGTTCAAAAAAATCTAAAAACGCACGAAATGAAAATTCACTGCATGTTTCATCTCTAAAGAGCCGACATCCGGGCATAAAAGGAAAATATTGACTTTTTTTGAAGTCTTTGACACTCCACCCTGCTCGCGACATATTTATTCCTGGAAGATGCGTATTTATCGCCTCGAATACAAACCCCATTTCTTTCACCGACGGATTTTACGCTTAAAACAGCTCACAACTACTGAGTGATCACAAAAAAAATTGCGAAGCATTGCGGGGAAGGGAAGCAATGATCAACAATGACCAAATTGAGAACTAGAAATTTCGGATGGGTGGATCAAGGATGAGCACTGCATAAAACACCTTGCATTTTACACGAGAATTAAAAAAGTACACATCATGTTTCTGGGAAAGGATTGACTATTGGGGAAATTGGAATAATGAGAAATTATATTCACCCGTCTTCCTAGACGATTGAAGTAAGTCTAGAGTGCAGCTCATCCTAGTACACAATCTCGGAGAGATCCTTAACGTCTGGCAAAAGGTATCCGTTGATTCACAGCACAAGAAATATCGTCAACACCAAAGTAGATACTTGAGTAACTCGGCACAATTAGAGAAATATAAGTAGCGGTGCATTGAAACTTGACAAAAATGCGCATACAACGTTGAGAGACCAGCTAGATCCAGGACTTAGCTTGTATTTGAGCATATACCGAGAAAAATGTCTTCCCCGACGCTTTTCCTTTTACTAACAGGGCGAAACTAAATCCACTGCGGGAAGCGTCGGAGTATACTCAAGAGGCCAGGAACTGGAACGAAGAGAAAAGGTATCTTATTCGCCGCTTCCAACGAGTCCGAAAGTTTCAAGATCCGTTATGCGCGTGGTCACGCTAGCAACCCTCATTAACCGACGAACAGGAGAGATAATAAGAGCCGGTCTATTCAGAACGCATCACAACTCTTTCGATGTGTTTATCTTGTTAAATTCAGAGGACGCCTTAGGGGAAAAAATGACTGTCAAACACTGCGAAACGCATTTCTTGAATAAGAAGGTATGCAGCGCCTGTTTCGAGATGGAATGACTGTCAAGGTCCTTCTGGAGTCGAAAAAGGAGTTTGGAAAGATCGTTACGCTTGGACACGCACCACTGAAGGAACTTACCGTCTCAAAAAAGGTCGACAGAGAAGTAGGCGCTGTATTCGCCCGTCGAAAGAGTTACGGAATTCTTCAGGAAAACTAAAATTTTACAATCTTGGCATAGGGGAAGATTGCCGATATTGGACCGTTTCCTATCTTGGACCGCGTTTGTATTTACCATTCTATGAGTATTTCATGCATTTGAGTTGGCTGTGCTCGGTGGTGACACCATCGAGGACACGTAACTCGGCGGTCAGTGAGTTCTAGCCATTTTACGGAGGTGAATGGCCTATAGTGTGATTTCATTGTTTGTGGTATAATTTTTTGCCCTCAGTCCGTAAGATGCTGTCTCAAGTACAAGTAAGTAATCACTTTTTCTATGGAACACTTTTAACCTGAAATTCGTTAGCTACTCACGACATACTGCGAAACTAGCGTTCAACTTCGTGTGTTCGTCTAGAGCCATTATTAATTCGACAGGAACGTGTTGCCGAAGTTGGACCACCACGTCTTCCCTAAGTTGGACAGGTACATTTTAGGTGACTATTGAATTATGTAATAGGAAAATTTAAGAATTTTTGATAATAATAATTTTACTTCTACAATAAGTATATTATATATTTGGGTTAATGTCTGATAGATTTCCACGATGGAAAAAAGGGTTATGTACGGGAAATGGGACGAAAAACATTTGCAGATGGCTGGGGCAGCAAACCACAACGGTGACTATGGACCCGTGCGTATGGAGTGCCTAATGCGCCCTCAGAGTAAGTATAAATTTACTCTGAGAATGCGCCCGTGTGTATGGAGTGCCTAAAGCTACAGTCAAGAGACACGCTGATAGTAAATATACGTTTTCGAATGTAATTAAATCCTTCGGAAGGCAAGCAACCTTTACTGCAGAGATGGAAAATGTTCTCGCCGAGCACATTCTCCTGTTAGAGGAGAGGTTCTTTGGGTATTCAATCAAAGACATCCGTAAGCTAGCCTTCGACGTCGCATTGAAACAAGGATTACCCCATCTTAAACATGGAGAAGAAAATGGCCGGAAAAAAGTGGTTCCATGCGTTTATGAAACGAAATACACAGCTTTCCCTCCGTCAGCAAGAAGGGACTTAAATGGCTCGAGTTAAGGGGTTCAATCGGGAGAAAGTCATTAAGTTTTCCGACCTACTTGAAAAAGCTGTTGATGAGAGAATTGTTTTCCCACTTTTAATTCAATTGTTATTGTGGGAAGTTCAATATAATTTTCAGCTACTGCAAACCTAGCGGTTTTTAATTTATAGCCAGGCAAACAATGGAAGCGGGCGGTACCCATCATGGGGAAATTTTTGCCTTTGAACAGTTACCGATATTTTATTTGAGTCTGAAATGTCCAACTTAACAAGTATTTGCCTATTTCAATACAAATACAGAAATTTTTATGTAATAATATTTATGAGCTATTTAGAATAACTTCTAAATAATAAGTTATTTTGTTGTTTGTTGAATTAAGAGTTAAGTGAAGAGTGCTAATTTCACATAATGGCACATTCCTGCATATTTTCATGATTTTATATTTTTACCAAAACACAAATGTTCATTCGGCAAAAATAAAGTGTCACATGAAAATATTATGCATAGTTACTAAACTTTTTGATTTATATTTTTATTTCTTTAGCAATAATTTAATATTTTACGTTGTTTTCCCCTTCCGGTCAAACCTAGGTAACCGTGAGTCCAAATTAGGCAACCGGTTTCCCACTTTGGACCATTTGCATCACGTCGGTTTTTCCCATTTAATTTATCTCAAGAGTTGTGTATTACAAATATGATACTAATTAATGCAAGAGGAAACTATGAAGTATATTAAACAGCATAGATGTTTTATGTTGAATCATTAGTTATGGAAATATTTAAGAAAATAAAAAAATGGTCCACATTAGGCAACCTTCCCCAACGTATCGTATAACGCATTTAGCATTTCGAAGAATTTGGCATAAAAAATCTAGCTTTGGAAAAGAGGCCAAAGACATGAGTTATATTATTTCTCGTCCTTAATAGGGGGGGGGGATGCAATGGAAGCTTATGACAAATGTAACATCAAATGACATCCAATTTTACATCTTGGCAACGAAAATATCTCTCATTCGTAACTTTTACTTCCTCATTCTCCCACGAGTGGGCTAACATGTGAAAAGACTGCCCATATTGGACAATAAAATCGGTTTATAGAGGGTTAAGTTAGTGTTAACATTTACTCTTCACGCTTACTTTCAAACCCTTGGCAGCGGCTTGTAAATGTTTCAACCACGGTAGCTTACAATAAGAATGACATGGAAGAATACGCTGTAACTTTACGTTTTGATAAATGAAAGTTGCTACTAGTCGTATCCACTACTCTATTTCTGCATCTTACGCGTTTCTACATTGAATAAGTTGAAAAGTATCGTCCAGGCCTAAGTAATAGGAAGTAAAAGTTGTAAACTTTCGCATCGTGCAACTTCCGCTGGAAAATCACAATGGTGTCCCACCATATCTCGCTTTACGTATACTACGTTAACAGTTATAGGCGCCGTGCTTTGGAAGATGACGACGTAAGGTAGGTATCGAGTCATATCGCACTATGCCACAGGATATTTTTTTCTGTTTAACGGAGCCGTTGTATTCAATTTCCTAATTTTAAGTCCATGATAAATATTGCGAAAAATTGCCCTCTTCGAAATAAGAGTAATTACTTCATTGTGCTTCTTGTGTTTTTCTTAGTGAAAAACTGCTTATTGATTCATATTTTCGTGGAAGTCAGCATCCAAAAATTAACGCTTTAAACAGTGAATTTTATTTTAATTTCCGTAAAGACTAAAACCAAAGATGACATTTTTCCTCAAGCGATCCGAATTTAAATCTCGTAATTTTTAAGGCAGTTTGAGCGAGGTTGCGATACTCATTCATTCAATCAATTTGGTCTCATTACAAAGAAAACGATCTTACGAAAATATCAGTCACTAATTGCATTCCTGTTCGAGACGTGTGTCAAAAATAAGGAGTGGGATACGGTATTGCTAATCTATGCAGACTCATTGAGAGAGCATGCTCAGAGAGCATTGCAGAGAGACAATTTTATAAAAAAATGTAGCCTTCAACCATAGTTTACATCACAGTTGTAAGGGTGTGGACAAGAAGGTACATTTACGCAATTCAAAGAAATACTATGGTCCACTTACCGTACTAATGTCTTTGAAATCTGATAAAAATGATGCAGTATAAAACTCTCCAGTGAATACATTTACAGCGCACGGTGTCAAAAAATGAGTCAAATTTAACCCTCAAATATATGTAGTTAGTTAACTGCTGGGAAGTTAAGTCATGAAAACAAAGTTACGTCACGAATAGATAGCCCTTTATGTACATTACGATTTTTGGTATTGCTTTAATTTTAGGATTCAATGTGAATGTATGGGTTATTTCCTATTTCCGGATGTTGAGACGCAAATAAATAAAAAATACGTCGCATGTGAAGGAAATGGTAACATGATTGATTCTGTAGTACTTTCGTTTACAGATTCGGATCAACATTCAGATCGTCAATCGGGGTTGTCATACGGTACCTTTTATAATTAGGGCGAATTTTTACAGGGGCGAGGCCAAGCGCATCGCCACCATGCGATCCAGAAGAGTATCGGGCATTGAAGGAAACGGTTAAATATTGGTTTGGATTTTGGGGAGGCGACCGACAGCTAAGGTCATTTGCACCATGGAGGACAGGTCAGGGAGGAAAGGTGGATAGAAACCCGGCGTCGGCGTTAGCCTGCTCTGAACGAAAAGCGCCAAGGGGACAACGGTTAGGTGTCTCATCCGACAGACGGAGGACTGTGCTTGAAGTGCCCTCCACAAGACACTCAAGTAGGGATCAGGTTTCCTCAGAAAAATATCCTCCTCTGCAGGGATTTGAACCCTGGCCGCCTGTATGGTTAGTCAGTACTCAAGCCACCACACCAACCCGATCCCCCACGGCCAAATATTTATGAGTTATTAACACATATTACTAGGTTTACATCCTCCTTCATGCAACTGTTCAAATTTTCCAATTAAATTATCATGTACTTCTCTATGACAACGGACCTCAAGCGGAGAATAGCCCAAGCTAAGAAGGCGTTCATGGAAAAAAGACAACTGCTGTGCTCAAAGAAGATAGGACTACAAACCAGGAAACAGTATGTGAAAACCTTCGTGAGGAGCGTAGCACTCTATGGATCGGAAGCATAGACCACTGGAAATGCTGATCAGAATAGAATAGAAGCTTTCGCAACCTGGTGCTCGAGAAGGATGCTGAAGATAAAATGGACGAAAAAAATGAGAAATGATGAAGTGTACAGAAGAGTAGAGGAGGAAAGGACACCATACAGAAAAGTAGAACAAAATGGATTGGACACACCCTGAGACACAATGGGTTGGTGAAGAACATAACTGAAGACAAAATAGAGGGAAAAGTCCCCAGTGGAAGACCTAGGTATAAGTTCATGGACCAAATGAAGAGGAAAGTACATATGAGGAGATACCAGGAGGTATGGGAACTAACTTTAGATAGGGAAGTGTGGAGGGCTGTAGTCAACCAATCTTAGGATTGAACGACCAATGAATGAATGCGCTCTCCATGAGTACGATAAGAAAATCTCGCTCGAAATGCCTAAAAAGGGAGTTCCTTTAGTGACCCACCGCATCGTCTCCCCTTACAATCCGGAAGAGAAGCGCGTGGGAAGCGAAGGGAAACCACGCACGGACGTGTAACACACACGCGTGCGTCCCTTGAAAGTCATCTCCATACTTACATCTCTCAGCAGTTCCCTCCGCAACTCGGATTCGTCCAACTCCGAGTGCGCGTCCTCGTCGACGTCCTCGTCGCCTCCGCCGCAGCCCCCTTCCGGCTTGCCGCCACCTCCGCCCCTCCCGCTCCGGCTGCACTCCTCGCAGCCCCCCCTCACCCTACTCTTCTTCTTCTTCTTCTCCCCGCCTTCCCCCCCGGCTCCTCCCCCGCCCAAGTCCGCCTCTCCCACGCCCCCACCCCCGAATGGAAACGGTCTCCTGGACACCGAATATATGGATATGGGCCATGAGAGTCTCATTGCCCCCGTGTGCACACCACACGACCACCACCTCCACCACCCCTCCTCGAACAGCAGCCGCTTTTTAAAAGAGGCCCCCCCCCTTCCCCCTGGTAACAACTCCACCCCCTTTCAGCCTATCTTTCCCGGCAGTCCCACACCAACCCCCTTCAGTCGTACGCGTGCACACATAAACAGGCGAAAGCCACCACCATCGACACCACACGAGGCTCAAACCTCCCCCTCTTCTGTTTCACTCTCCCCCACACGAGAGGAGGTCCCCTCTCGAACGACGACTCCCCACTCCCCCTGCTTCAGAAAGCAACGTCGCACGCACTCTCCCTCCCCCCCTTGCTTCCTTCCTCCTTTTCCGGTCTTAAAAACTTCCCTTCTTCCGCTCTTAATCCTCCCCCGCTTTCCCTCCCCAGGCCTTTTAAAAAACCACCGAAAAAATGTACACAAGTCTCGCGTGCCCGCCTCGCTTTCCCTCCCTTCCACTCTTGAGTATATATATCTCCCTCTCTATCTGAGGTTACCTCCCGTTTTCCCGCTATCTCCTCCACCTCCGATCCGCCCGCCGCACAACAGAGAGTGCCCACAGTGCCCCTCACTCATTCACATCCGCAGGGCCGGAAAATTACCCATCCTCCTCTCCTCCCCCCCCATACAATATTCGTCCTCTTCTCTCTCGCTGACTCCCAGTCCCCCTCCCCCCTTGTCGTACTATGTATGTCGGAGCCGGCGGCGCAGACGCCACCTTTCCCGCGCTCCGGCGGGTCTCACTTATCCGTGACACGCGGTGTCATTATCATCGCGCTCCGCCTTGCCAACCCCGACTCCACCTCGCCCGATCGAATGGGGGCCTTTTGTCACCTTCTTCCGTCTGCCTCCGGCATCCGAGAGAGCGGCTGGGAGCACGGACCCGTTCAAAGTCCCTTCACTCTTTTCCGATAAAAGTCGTGAAAGAAATGGCGAACTGAGAGCGAAAGTCCTTGAGGGTCAATCAGGACGTGGTGTGGAAGCTCCGGGAGATATATCTACCTTACGAGCCGAAAATGCGAAAGAGGAAAAGATTCCCACGCTCGATCACGACGAAAGCATGAACGGAATTGTAAGTCGACGGCAAATTCCTGTAACTCTAAGACGTACTACAAGGGAAGCTCGAGGAGAAATCTGACTATTAAAAGCTAACGATACAAACTGTTAAACAACATTGAGAATCAGAAAACGTTTCTCTCTGACGTTGAAGCAAATGAGGAAGTTCTTTCAAATAGTAGAACACTACCCATTGTGTTTAGGAGGAACGGGGAATGTTATGCGAGACACGGTGTCATCCCGCGCCTTTTATCACGCTTCCAAGCCGACAGAACGAGGCCCGATGTCACCTTCTTCCGATGCCTGCGGCATCCGATGGGTTGGTACGGCAGCGCAGATCCGTAAGCCGTCACTCTCCTCTCGGGTTATCCCGCACTTCTGCTCCCGGAAGCCCGCACACTGCGTTACGAATTCCCTCTCTCTCTCTCCTGCCCCACATCACCCGCGCCCCCCCTCGCGCCGCCCACCCTCTTCGTCGGTCGCCCTCAGCCGCAGAAGAGGAGGAGGCCTCTCCGCCTCCGCCGGCCCCCCCGCAGACCGCACAAGGCCCCCCTTCCGCCGCCGCCTCCAACGCCTCCGCCCAACTCCAACCTCTCCCAAGCCTCCTTCCTTTCTCTTCTGCTCACCTATTATCTCCGCCGTGCGATTGTCTTGTCTTCCTCGCCTAATGATGATCCCGGATTCACTTCACGCGAGACCTGCTGAAAAGAGAACCAATTGGTTGGGTGAGACACAAGGGAAGATTTGAGATGAATGAGCTCCAATGGTTGGGGAGGGCAGAGAGAGAGGATCGTTAAGTACTTTTGTCATCGACGGCTTCGAAGGCCGACAGCGCCGATCGTTTCCATGCTGGGGATGAGAGATACATGCTCGGCAGCGAGATGTGCTCGTACGTTGGATGCCATCCCCAGTCTTACTTTAACCGTGGAAACATTTCAGCTCAGTTGTTTATGAGTTGTGTGGTAATGTTTACTGCTCGGATTGGTAAAGATTTCTCATGTTGATTAATGGAATTGCAATTTCCCATTTTCATGACGAGAATGGTTTTCCGGGTGCTCTTCCACCTTTAACCATTTTTTCGGACAATACTTCGCCAGCGTTCTAGCTGGCTTCTTCAGGTCCGCTGAAGTGAAATATTGTCCTTAAAATTGGATAAACGCGGAAGAATACCCGGAAAAGCATTCTCTTCATCACACAGACTCCGCGGAAGCCTCCCATTTTCTTTCCAAGAGGAAACTTCCCATTTACATGTTTTATTCAAGATAGAAACGATGCAAGTTTTTAAAACGAACGCCGCGAATAAATTCCATCCTCTTCTTCCTAGGATTCCTATCGCACCGTTTTATTTTTTTGAAGACAACGTTTCTCCTCCAATCCTGGGTGGTGTCTTCAGATCGAAGATGAAGCAAGGCATCCTCGACCTGAAGACGCCTCCGGGACGAGAGGAGGTTGTTGTCTTAAAAAACGACGCGACCGGCATCTCGGAAGAAGGTGGAATCTTTACCCACGCGTCGTGGGAAACTTCGAGTGAGAGCCGTCAGTGAATCTTTCAAGTGGGAATTATGGATTTCATTATCAAAAAAAATACTTATCGTGGTCGTAGAAACGGTATGAAACGACGTGGGAAGCATTGTACTTCCTGAAGATCGACGCTTTGTTTCAAAATTATGCGCCTGAACTTCATTCTTGGTCATATTCGTCTATTACTTGAGACTACATGGTGTAAGGGTATCGTTGTGATTGGCTGACTACTTATGAAGAAGAAGGAGGGGGAAAGTACGCACACCTTGAGGGGCTCTAAAAGCATACCCAATCTGTTTTCTCTCTCAAACTAAACAGTTACTTGAAAAGGAAAAAATTATATATGACGGTTACACGTAAAGATAAGAGTTTAATGATGCTCACTATTTTTAAAAAAATCCTCATTTTTTTTTAAATTAACTTTGGACATTGGCTTGTAACCGTCAGTTAGTAATGATGACTATAGTAATTTATGCCCCACATTGGATAAAATGAATCAATTGAAAGGTCTCAAGTGATATCGATCCTTTCATGGAAAAAAGTGCACATTTGTGTAACGTCCCCATGGAGAGAGAAAAGATCATCAATTCGATGCACGTTCGTTTAAAATGTGATTATGTTCTCATACCTCCTTTTTTTATCCATATGATTAAATCAACAATGTATGTTTCAAAGGAAAATATTCACCAGAGGTCGATGCATCCACTCCATCCTTTTCCTGACCGTGTAACTGTGGCAAAACCAATACCAATGTCATTCTTCCTTTGTTGCACTTTAAAAGCATTATATAACAATATTTTTTTGCCACCAAAGAAACAGTTATCCCGTAAAGCAAAATAATTATCGCAGTGAATGAAGTTTATATCCAGTTTTCACCGAAGTTTTATACAGTAAATCTACAATGAATACGTATTAAGAGAGATTTAGCTAGGAAACATTTTATAAGAATAAACGCTTTTAATGACTACCGATAAAAGAATTGGAATATATTACCATCTATAAGAATGTATTACTAAAAGGAGTCCAAACAGATTATAAAAAGGTGCGTAACCCCATTGTATTAATTTACCAGTCCCCTTCACGCTAATTATGTATGCACAAAAGCAGTCACTTAGATAGCATGCGTCGGAGAAAGTGGTTTCCAATGGCGAAACTTTCTATCAGATCCTATTCCAAGGCTCTTCAGTTTAAGCATATTCTCACTGTCACCAAGGCATTGCATCTTAAGATTCCTTTGTAGCATGTTCTCAACCTCTGTGAATATGAGTCAGGTTTTCAACGGTGTTTTTAAAACAATATATACTTAACTCGATCGTTCTCTCGGTAACATTCGTAGCATAAAATCATAATATCATTCCATAAAGATCATGCATGTGCCTGCTTACGGAGGTAGAGAATTTTAAGCAAATATGACATTTAAATGATCAGATTTTAAATTTACACGTCGATCAAACCTATGATGCATATTCTGTATTAGCGATGATTTTCTCCGAAAAACTAGCTTTGAAGGAAACACGTCAACACTAATTCGGACCATGATTCTGAAACCCCTAGCATTGATTTTAGCCTCTTTAAATGCCAGCTAGCGGATCGTATTTCTCCCTTGCAGTGCATTCACTACTGCTCTTCTTTCTGACCTTTGGCGCTCTTTATTTCATTAAGTTTTCTGATGAAACATCTTCTTCTCGGGTGAATCTGTCCTCAGATAGGTTTCAATTGAACTGCTCCCTCAATGCTTGTCTATCCTGTGCAGCCTCACTCAACTCCTCGTGGCTCCTGATGTATTCGTCTTCCTCTCCCTCTCTTTCCCTCCATCTTTCATTCTAATATTCTTTTCAGCAGGCAATCTTTCCTCAGGACGTGTTCCATCCAGTTCGCCTTCCTCTTTCTTCCTGATCTTAAATATATTCCTATCCTCATACAGCCTTGCCAGCACTTCCTCGTTTCTCACTTTATCATTCCATTTTATTCTCTCAATTCTTCGCCATAGCCACATTTCAGAACCCTCTAGATATTTCTCCTCATCCTCCTGACTGTCCATGTTTCGGCTCCATAAAGCACAACACTCCAAATAAAACATTTAGCAAATATTTTCCTGAGGCCTATATTGATCGCTTTGACTGAAAGTATTTGGTTGACTTCACTGAAGACTGTCTTTCCCTGTGATATTCTACTTCTTATTTCCTCCGTACAACTTCCATTCCATGTTATAAAACTTTCGAGGTATCTGAAGGATGGTATTTATTTTAGCCTTTATTCATCCATGGTCACATTCAGAACTCCTTCCTGAAACATGCGGATAGCTCAATTAGAAAGACGAGATGAGTTGAACGATGATTTGAAGTTACCGCTGGACGCTTTCAATAAATTTAATGTACATTCTGAAATGCAAATATTTTATTGCAAACATTATTGAACGGAAAGTCAGCAATTAAAAATTTATCTTTTCTTATGCTTATAAAAGATATATTTACCTTCTTTCTCAGCGAATGTTTTCAGTTACGTCACTGATGGTTCCCTACTCTCTCGAAACGTAAAACTCTAGTCAATTATATGCTAGAAAAAGTTGGTCCTGAGATAATCCCAAAACGTTATAAAATTGGGGGATCGGGTTAGTGTGGTGGCCTAAGTACTCACCTACCACACTGGCGGCCAGGGTTCAAATCCCTGCAGAGGCGGATGTTTTTCAGAGGATACCCGATCCCTACTTGAGTGTCTTGTGGAGGGCACTTCAAGCACAATACTCCGTCTGTCGGATGAGACATTTAACCGTGGCCCCCTTGGCGCCTTTCGTTAAGAGCAGGTTAATGCCGACGCCAGGTTTCTATCCACCCTTCCTACGGCGCAAATGACCTTAGCCGTCGGTCGCCTCCCCAAAAATCCATCCATCCAACGTAATAAAATCTTCATGATTATTATCATTTTTGAGGAAATTCACAATAGTAAAACCAGCAGAAGTGGAATATGAAACCAGCTGCGAATCCTCGTAAGGAAAATTTGTAAAATGTCAATAATCTTTTCGTGCCTATTAATGGTTATCATGTATAAATTATTGACGAAATATATTACATATTACTATCCGACGATTCTTGGTTGGAATGTTGATGATTCTCTCATGTTTCTACTTTACGAACTAATGTTCATGTCTCGACCAAATGTAAAGGAACAACGTCATTTTAACGTGCAGTATGAAAAGCACGGAGGCCAGATGCACGGATGGGCCTCAGCTCTTCATAAATTAATGAGCGGCGTAGGACTCACGAACGGAGTCACGTCATGATCCGCTCCAAGCGACCGCACGCCATTATGGGTGCGAGCACGACACGCCAACGCTGGCATATGATGAGGTAATTGAAGCAATAAAAAGTTTGGCAGGTTTTCCTCGTCATTGTGAGTTCACAACTGCCAACTGAACCGACTCTTTTTTTCTTTTCCGACGTCTCCGCCTCATTACACCCTCTAACACGGACAAGCTCGCGCCCACCAAGAAGACGGGCAAATTGAAATGGGTTACTTATTTTCAAGAATTAAGAAAATGGATCGGGAGCCTGAGTTGCACTCCTGCGGCGTTGGAGACGTGCTTGAGGGATAAACGACTCGAGAGCGCACCTCCGCTGGTTGAGCTCGGAAATTGCGCAGAGGGCAGGATGTATGCTTCAAAGGCTGGGTGTCCGAGTTACATTCCCACATGCTCTCATACATAGATATGCTCAGTCGGGAGCAGCCCTCTGAAAGCAAGATTGCCATATGGTGCAGCAATTTTGTATTAGTTCCCGTGAGGACTTAGTTTAGGGAAAAAAGGAGCTGCTATCGCGAGAAAGTAATCATTGCTAAATATACGATTTTCAAACGTTTAATGAATTTTTGAAGTAATAAGAGAGTAGTGTTGTAACCAATTATGATAAATTCAGATTATTTTCGCATTTAGAGTAAATTTTCGTCACAGATTCATGATTTCGAGTAGAACAAGTCTCTCAATGATACCTACCAACGTCACTCTTTCAAGTCTAAATTTCTAAACGATACATTTAATTCAATCTAATAACTCTCAAATTCCACATGGATCAGATATTTTAGTTAATCAAATGATTAACTATTTGACATACTAGAAAACATATTAGAATTTAGGTAATACCCATCCAATAGTTTAATAAAAATGTATGCAGCAACGAGTATAGAGTACTCTATACTCCTTGGTATGCAGTTGCATCTCTCTCATTTCTCCGGAACAATAGGCGGCCAGCGTGTTTCTTTTGTCAAATTAAGCCTCGTGCGTATAATCTTTGGTCGAGAGCTCTAGGTTTCCCTGACCCACTGCGAGAGAGGACCTTTAGAGTGGATGGGAAAATTGAGGGATGCCTTCGTTTATATAATCCCCATTATCTATGCTTCCAATATATATTGTTGCGCTGAGGGTTGTAACTCCAATTATGGTCTTGAGGACTCTTTTATGGAGACCTAGATAAAATATCGCGTCCTAGAAAATTAAATTGGGACAACCGCCATGATAGAAGGGGGCGCTCTAGAAAGCTCGAAAACTCGAGGCGCTCTAGAAAGGGCAATGCTTACAGTTACTGTCCTAAGAACGCACGCCATGAGTTAAAAGTAGTGTTTCAAAGCTCGTGACAAAAATTTAAAGAGTGGCGATCACGTTTCCCTTCTTATGAATGTAATTGCAAAGTAACGAGAACGCGAGTGCCCACTTCATAAATAACCTTTATTGTGTCCGAGGATAGCTATGTTGGCTAAGTTCTTGTTAGTTAAGTTGGCACGTTTGACAGGTCGTCGGAAGGTCCTTGGTCCCTTCCCGGGGTGAGGGTATCTTTGTCAGCGGTAGCACCTCACCCGAAGGGCTCTTCCTTCAACACTCATCGTCCAACTAGATTTCCTTCGAATATTTTAGTGGTATTTCATGCGCTTGAGGCAGAGTTTGCCCTCTGCCCAATTCTCTCGCAGCGATGCCTTCAAAATCCGATACGATCAAGGGCGCATGCACTTAGTTCATAGAGCGTTCCTCACAGATGTGTCGATGCTAGCGCTGCATATTATTGATCAACGGACATTAGAGACATCGAGCCCATAAAGAACCAATTTTAATCATTCAACATTCATGAAGGTTGTCCCCCACACTGCTGCTAATTAATAGTGCATCAGCAGACTGTCTACCTTGCATTTCGGTTTGCTTTCGGCCAAATCAAAAGCATCTTTGCTTATAAGGCTAGAAGATAAATGGACGCACAGTAGCTGATGGTTGTTGAAAACAGTGAGAATTAAGTTGCAGAAATCGAAACCGTTTTTGAATGGCTTATAACCGAATCATTGTTTGAAAATACAGTGGAAGACTGATACTTCGGAATTCTAAACTATGTAAGGATCTGAACAAAGGAAGGTATTCAAGAATTTGGCGAACCTCATATTTTAAGTCACACTATGGCAGTGACGGCTATTTAGCGATAAAAAGTCACCTTAAAGCACTGTTTGGCTTTGTGTCAACCCCACGGGTGCCAGCCAAGGACAGGAAATCGCGCTTTCTAGCCAAGGAAGATATATCTTATTTCTTGCAGTGAATACATTCGCTGGTAATTACTTCAATGGTGACAGTTTCAATATTTTCATGTTAATATAAAGCTTATAGTAACAGAAATTTTTTTTCCCGTTACTTACCTCCACATTGATCATAGCACGATGATTTACAGCTAGTTTTTCAATCATACTGCCCACTAAAATGTATGTGATCGCCAGAAATATCGCAATTCCGGAACTAATCCTGTCTATCATATTCTGAATGATCGATCTCCTACTGTAATACCTAAATTAATGCGCAGTCGCGATCATTTTTGTGTGTACTAACGAGTCAACTTTTTCTATGAATACATGCTACGACATTAGGAACTCTTATCCTTTAAAAGTGTATAAATTAGTGATAAATAAGTTCACCAAAATATATCCCAATGAGAGGGAGTTTCGACCATTACTCTTATCATACTCGGTCAAAACCGGATGCTGTGGCAGAGGGCAGACGGAGGACACAATGCGGAAAATAGCTCTGGGAACGCCAAATAATCGTGAATCTCCGAAACATCTTGGTCTGCCCCCAAAACCGACGGAAATAAAATAATCGTTTGCTATGCGCACAAATGATGACACCCAATGCCTTTTACATAAGTTTGCGGTGCATGCGCGCCATGAAGGATCGATAACTATTCCACTCAGACCTATCACACAAATCATTAATATGATATCAGAGAAAGTCGCCGTAAATCAGAAATGCGCGTTAGTGGAGTGAGCTTCGAAGAATTCAATCGGAAATAAACTTGCTCAAATCGCTGATGTCATTGAAACACATGCCAGGTCGAGAGAATTCCTGGGTGGAGTGTATTTTCCTAGGTGCATTTATTTAAGCAATTTTGTGGGCATAAAGCGGTTAGGTTGACAGCGAATGGAGTGAAACGCCGCTGTAAAACCTATATTTGGATTTAAATGAGCATAATATGGTGCATTTCTTGGAATTCCATCTACAAACATACCAACAGGTTATAAGTGACTAGCGAAGACAAGGAGTTTGGATGTGGGAATAAAAACAAATCAAAAGTTCGCCCAGAATCTCATCAAATTGGAACGAGCCAAGTGTCTTACATTTTTTGCCTCAAATTTTGCACCTTCAGTTATTTTGTGTTGATATATTTTTGTCTGTTGTATTTTTTAGTATTATTTCACGGCCCAGTCTCTAAAAGTAAAGAGTTCGAATAAAAACCCTATTAATGCTCAGAAGAGATGACTTGACGGGAAAGAATGCAAAATCTACTCAGCACAGACCATGATTGCTATTGATCTTTCCGCGTTTCAAAATACGGTTTAGAGTTCAAAATTACAAGTGACCCTCTGCAAAATATATTCACAATCTGGTATGGAGTTCATGAGCTTCGATTACGTTCCGCCAGGTAATTTTTCTGCTGTCTATTTTTGAAAATACACATTCCCATAATACCCTGAGAGCAGTCGGAAGGGTGTAATCCAAGAACTGTCAGGACAACAGCCATGAAAAAGGAGGGCAACAAAGAAAAATAGGTGATAAGAAAAGGACAATAAATTAAATTTATTGACTGTTTAGCGTTTTTTATGTGCGTCATTAATGTTGAAAGGGAAGAAGGAATACTTGACCCTATCTTTACGACATTATTTCTCTTATATCGTCGCTTCAATTAGGCCCTGAAGGGCGTGCGGTTAGGTTGGCAGGGGCTCCTGAAGGGGCGGCGCTGCGATTAGAATGCTATCGTCTGTGACTGCCTCATACTCGCGTGAACTGAATCTTATCCATGTACGCCGCCCTCCATCCTCGGGCAGTTCTGAATCTATTCGATCCATCATCTGTGTTGGCACTCACTGTTTGCCGGTAGAAGTTTATAACGAAGCATGAAGATGTGGTTTGCAATTCATTAATTTGATCGGCAGTTTTTATCTACAGCCATGCCTTGCGTTTTAGGATTGACATTACGTATTGACTAATAAGAAAATCGCTGAATAAGAAAGGCGACTGTCGCGCGTAAAGCTGAGGCAGCATCAATTGATCCCATAGGCGCGACGGATAATGCGCCGAGGAAGAGGCTGCTCATTCCTGAGAGAACCTCTGTTCCGGCTGGCGCAGTGATTTCCAAGTTGTCGAGGGATTTTTCATCGCCTGAGTGGAATTAAGTAATACTTTCTTCTTATAGAGTTCGTAGACTTAACGCAAAATTGACTTTACTAAAGTGATAAAGAACTAAGTGACCCAAAAATAAACGGAATTGTAACCAGAGGACTTTAAAGAATAAGACTTTAAAGGACAGATTAAAGAATGAGATGAATAGGTTTTCAATTGTGAGAAAGAGCTAAAATAACGTTTTTATTTGATAGATATGCAGAATTCGCAAAACGTAAGACTCAGTAACAGGGAAAGCTCAAAATCCACCCTTGTTTATTAGTTAGTGTGATAGGTTTGTATGTTAGGATAGCATTACAAATTAGAGAATTCTGAGCTTTCATTCATCCCCAAAGGTCTTCCCATGTGAAAAATGCAATAAGAAACTGGTAAATACAGTCTCGTTTTAATGTCATCTAAACATTTTCTATCGCATTTCCACTAAATAAGTTTGTTACTAAGAGCATATTAACGTCCCATTGCAATGATAAATTACATTAATAAATAATCATGATTAGTTTAATGACGTGGATAGTCAAATAACCGGGGGAAAATAAAATGATCAAATTTCTTTTTCAGAATTAAAATACATGAAAGAACGATTTTCAACTTCCAAGTGTTGTCGCTAGAAATACATAAGCGAATACGCAATCAATATAGCCGGGACCAGACTTAAGTACTAAATGAAACTAAGCCAATAAAGAAATCATTTCCACGAGTAAGCTTTCGAGAATATTTACCGAGCTTAGCGCGAGCCAAGCTGCTAAACTTCCGCAGGATCAGCGCTCGGGAGAGAGCTAGACAAAACAAAATCGGGTGACGCGCTTAAAAAAAAAATCATTGGCATTCAGAAACAGTAGCAAAACATTCTTTCGTCAAAAAATACCGACGGGTCGTCGACTTCACGTGTCGGGACGCGGTAGTCGTCAAGGCGAGCGCACGCCCGCGGCGGCGACGGGGACCATTTAAAAGATAAAATAAAAAGATGAAGGGGGAGAGGCGCGCGCGTGAGAGAGAGGGAGAGAGAGAGAGAGGGGTGGAGAGAGAGCTAATTTAACGAACCGAAAAGATTATTGAATGGGCGTCGGGAGATGGCATTCCAGATGACTGTGCCCCCAGCACGCGCGACGCGTCCCCCAGTCACTCAGCCACCAACCAACCCCGTCTTCACATGCAAGACAGAAGACGACGGAGCGTCGCGACGGACGGAATATTATGTTACGTTCGCAGAATTCGTGAGAATGCCACACCGTATCGACCTACGAGCCACGGGCAATGAGGGTAGCGTCATCCGCTGGTGAGGGGTAGGGTAGGGGGGTGCGAAAGAGTAGTGAGGGTGAGGGGAGGGGAAATTGGGTGGCGGGCGGGTAAGAGGGGGAGGCGACGCATGAAGGAACCCAGGGAATACGAGAGGGGGTGAGGGGAGGGGAAGATTGGATGCGCGTGGTAGGGAGGGTGGACGGCTGGAGGGGGTGGTGTGAGATATATCGTTGGAGGGAGGGAACCAGGAAGGGTGGGAAAATGGGCGTGCTTTACTCACTCCGGGCGGGCATCGCTCACGTACAACCAACCCCCTTCCGTTTACTCCCGTCTCCTTTACGCTGCACCCTCCTCCTCATTCACGCTCACCTTCCGCTCCCGCTGGATGCCATTCCACCTCGGAGCCGAGGAGCAGTCGCTCTTCCCGCCACTTCCGAACATCCACACCGCCGTCGTCTTGGCGCGTGGGATCGTCTCCGTCCTCTCGTTGAACACTGGGATGAGCAAGGGCCCGCCTCCGCCTATGGACAGGGGTCAGGGGGGGGGAGAAGTCTGTCCACAAATCTCCACGACTCGGGCGACGGCACGTATGCGTGTATCCCTCGGCAACACAACCACTCCCCCCTCGTTCTTCTATGGAGACGGAATCGGAACACAAGCGACCAGAAGCCTTGCGAAGCAGGCGAGCGACTGAGTTCACTTCTCTCTCTCTCTCTGTGCGTGGAAATGGCGTTGTGGAGGGGAGGAAAGAAAAGAGAGAGAGAGATTAGTGGGGAAATGCTCGTGGCAGAGGGGGAAGGATTGAGGTGAAGAGAGAGAGAGAGAGTGGGGTGAGGGTCGCATTGGATGTGAGCAAGGGGTTGGGACGGGGCGCTGGAAGGATATGGGAGTGGGGAGAGGACCGCTCGGGTTGTATAGGAACCGATAGTGGAGCATGCGCCGTCGGCATCCGTGAGTAAGCGGGGGTGCGCCCCCTTTTTCCCCACCCCCGAATGCTCTCCCACCCCCTCATGCACCCCTCCCTCCTCTGCCACGTTCTACGCACCCCTCGTACCTCACCCCCTCCCCTTCCCGCCTCATAACACCCTCAGCCCTCCACGTACTGTCTCAGCCGTTGTCTGCGTCGGAAAAGACAAGGGGTGTCTGGGCTCGTGTGAATTTCGTCCTCTCCAAACTCCTACCTTACTTCTCTCTCTCTCACCCTTCCTCATCAAAAACTAACTCTCCGGGAGTGAAAAAAAGTTCGTGAAATAAAATTGTGTTCAGAGAAAAAAAAATTAATTAATTCCCGTGCGTGGGAGCGAGCTTCGGAATTTTCAGTTTTTCGGTGATTATCGACAGGAAGCTCTCGAGTTTACGCGAGATGAGACGCTCAAGTGACGGGTATGCGCTATTTTATTGTTGCTGAAACGGACGAAAAAAACAGCATTCAATTGTGCTGCGTACGTCATTTGTTTCGGAGTCGTTTTTAATACGGAAGGTCTTTCGTTGAGTGAAATGAAACCGTAGCTTAGCGAAAAAACATTTTTTTTCCTAATATTGCTTACTCGTCCGTAAAAATTGATGAATCTAGCAAAGTTTTCCTTCCTCAATATTAGAAAATTATACGAGACAACGAAATTTAGAGGGAGGATATTCTAAATACTGCGCAAAACCAACGTAATCCAGAAATCCTGCGTCCTCATCCCGCGAAAGAATGGCAGTTACGTCATCACGTGGCATTCATTGCTCAAGGCGGATTCAAGCGATGTAACTACCGTCAGGGCAAAGTCCATTTTAAAAATGATAAAATAACGTATTTCAACCGGGTTGGTTTGCGGAATTATTGAAGCTATTTGTTAACCTTCCAGCGCTATGGAAAGAACGATATTCTATCGCATAGGTTTGGGTTTTCCCAGACGAATTCTCCTCCAGCGAGAACTGACGCTGAACACTAATATCCTACGAAATTAGGCACGTGGCCAGATTTCCATTAGAGGATTTATAGAGTCAGCGAGGGGAGAACATTGGGACCTTCACTGAAAATTTTGGTTCAGCATCGGTTAGGTTCGATGACGTGGTTTAGTCGGGGACGTCAAAAGAGAGAGACAAGACTAGGAACCCTACCTCTCATCATAACTCCAATAACTTTCTCTAGTCCTCTTACTCGATGTGAAAAAATCAAAGATAGCATACCTTTGTTTCGCTTGAGTCAACACAGTTGACTGTGCAGAAACTCTTCGTGAAAACACCTATACTTATTCAGAGCATACTTTCCCACGTTGGTGAGACATGAGAATTGAAAGCACAAGAAAAAATTTGAGAACAAAGGAAATTTCTGGCAGCAGAAAAATTATGAAGATTGAACTGACGGTGAGAGACACCTTCCAAGAAATCCCACGAAGAGTCTTGGAAAGAAAGGTGCTAAAAAAGAAGACTTATTGGGCATACTGCTGCATGTTCATCCACCCGACAATAAAAGAAAGAAGGCATGGAAGGGAATACTGAAGAACCAAAGATGGAAACTCCGAGGAAGATAATGAAATACAAGAGCGCTTGGACCCAAGGACTATAAGGGGCTAGGTGCTGTAGGTAGATGCGGATGATGCTCTGTGGAATTCCGTTGTTCGAAGGGGAATATATGTGACACTAAGTAATCCGCTGTTTCAGATGTATTTTTTATAACTTCAGACATATTTCGTTTTTGGAATGTAAGAATGATTTCTAAAATGACTTGTTATAGTCACCATTTCCAATTACATTATGCTCAGCATATTCGTTCTACTGACTGAATAATCTGTGTATACTCATTAATTTTTCACCTCAAGACCTGATGATGCAAAAATACATTTGTAAAACGTTGGCATGATGCATGTAAAATTGTTTTTTTTTTTTGGACAAACCTTCCAGAAATAACTCGTGAAGCTTATTAATGCATGGAATAAATCATATTGTAGAAACCATTCTTATAATTACCTATTCGTATGGATCCCACAGGGTAGCGAAACGTTGAAATAAATGCATCTATTGCCAAGTTGCAAGAAATAAAATCCTCTTGTTTCAAGGAGCTAAATGAGAAGATATCAAAGCAGACAACTGCCCCGACGTCCCTCAACTGATCATCATCATCTCTCAGCATCATTCGATCTCCCAATACAAACGCTATCAGAGCCTTCGTTTCCACGAGTTCAGTATTCCGAGCAGTGCGTGGAAACGCCTCTCCCTCCCAACAGTTTAGGAGCCAGTTCCATCCATGGAAGGGGAACCGGTCCAATCACTAAAGGAAGCACCCCTGGCTACGTGCCTGTCCGCATTGCGGGGGAGCATTCAAAACGGAGCGCCCCCCACCCTATTATTTTGTTGTGGGGGCAAAAGCGACTTTTTTCTTGCACCGATGTCAGGCTGGGAATCAATTATTTTATCAGGGAAGGGTGGTGATCGAAGTCGCGAGGTGAAATCTAACGTTTAGAGCGCATTATGTCGGAAATCTCCCATCTACTCTCAAGGTTTTGACGGCATCATATTTCTCGCGTCCTTTGGGGTGAGACCTAATGACTTAACCAAAAATGTACGTTTCAATTATGAGTTAAATTATCTCTCTATCGATTCGCTCGTTGGCAAGTTCTAAGGTTTGGAATGATAATATTAAGAGACTTCGGCCAAATATGTCTAATATTGCATTTGTGGATCTTGGATTGCGGAATTAATAGCAGAAAGCCCCAAAGCAGAACATGGAGCGACGGCGCGACATAGTCGCAGAACGAAAATAAGGGCTGCAGAAAGATATCCTATAAACTGAAAAATATATTGGAACGCTATTCACTAAGCTCAATAAGAACAACTTTTATCCATCATGTCATCTCAGTAAGCGGATAGGGCAAAGAAAACATATAATTTGCGGTTTCCGAGAAAGCAGCAGAAAATTTTAAGCGCCCTTGTGAAATGTACAGCGTTTAGACGGAACTTCATTTCTTTGTTTACCAATAAATTATTTCCTAATTGCAATTATATGATAGGGTTTTAATTAAGCAGAAAATTTGCTGAGAAGATTATCCTGTGTAGCAATAGTTGACCATTTTTGCATGACGCCCTAATTGGCCTGAAAGATCCCGGGTTTTCAAGGTCCAGTTTACGTTCTCTTTTAAATGACGTTGCTTTTCCGTCAACTGGATGTTATCTGAGAGTTTAGGATTTGTATTACAAATCGGACAGTCTATTGGTTGACGTGGGTGTTAACGATGAGAGAACGTATCTACTTGGGTTTCTATAACCATTTTATATTTAACAGGATATTTTATGATTGGGCCTTAGCTATATTAACTAGTAGAACACATTGTTTAAGACAATATTCATGAGCTAATGAACGGCGGACCAGTACTTATTAAGGTCGTCCTTCGAAGGAAAAAAATGATGTAAGTCCCACGATAAATGCTGAAGCAAACATACGGCGGCATAGCTTCACTTGATATTGTGAGGCTAGCCTCATGAGAAGACGAGATATTATATAACACCATCGGGATCGGACTTAGGTTGTTTGGTTTAACTGAGTACGCGAGAACTCTTAGAAAATTCTTTATTGCTTTCACTAAGCCAGCAAATTTTAGGACATTTATGGAATGAGTTATGACTTCCAATACTGCCACAGCAAGAAATTCACCTATATTATGCAAAATTGTCAAAATCTCTAATAACACCCAACATCCATACTCACTACGCGGGCTGCATCTTCTGACCAATGAATTGTACGATGAGACAACCACCCGTAAGATTAACCGTAGGAATAAATAAAGAAGCAAATTCAAGTTCGCTGAATGCATGAATAGTTTATTAATGGAGAAACTAAATGAAACTTCTGACCTTCCTCAGAGCCTTACTTTAATATCCTACCCTGCCATATCATTGCGGAATAACGCCATAAATTTATGGATATCTTTAGGTATCAAAGGGTTATAAATAACTTCACTTTAGCCACCAGGTACTCCTGTTTTTTTTCTTGCGAAAGCCATTTTTCCGCAAGTTTGAAGTAAACGTTTTTTTTTTCGTTTTTTTCGTCTCCCTATTGTTCTACCGAAACAGCGAAATTTTAAATGGAACTGTGGGAATGTATGCTATGCTAAAATCACTCTCACCCTCTAACTAGACCCCTGAAACACAACCACCTCGGCTTTGCTTCGACGGAACGCATTCCGGGACAAGAGCCGTTTAGGAATGAAGTTCATCGGGGCTTGACTTACTTCTTGCGCAAGACTCATTGGCGCATAAGAGGATTTACGTGAATCGACTAAAAGTAAAGCCTGTGAACAACGCTGTGGTGTCAAAGACATAATTTACGACCGAGATTATAGATTTTATCGTGATAGTTGAGATTGTGGCCCGGTAATTTTTGGTTTCGTCCTAATTTTTTTCTTGAAGATAATGTTTGTTCGAGTTAGAGTTTCTTAACCTTATAGTAGAGGTGGATATATGGACTGTTTTATTTAATGCGCGCTATGATTTTTGGGGGGGTCAAACGCAATATGATATGCAATAAAAATTAAACTACAGTAGGTAAAAAGTAAATATTCTAATTGCTATAAAATAACACATAAATAAACACGATTCTATAACAACTGCTATTCAATGAGAGATGTAACAAAATGATTAGTTTTCCATCCAAATATTTGGATGGAAATACACGGAGAAGTTGAATAACTCCTCCGTATGACTTACTAATTTCTTTTGAAACTTTTTCACCAACGAAAGGTTTCCATTCTTTTTATGCCTTTGTGAATGAATGACTACCGTGATGAAAAATCTAATGATTCAGCATCGTTGCACGAAGCCTGGCGAGGAGCTCACCGACTGTTTACTTGATTATTAAAATGATAGGGTTAAAAATTTTTCACTTCGATGGGATCAACATCCCACGTCAAGGAGTATCATTGATTTTACATTGGAAGGAGATAATAAGTTAAACTTCGGCAATATACCCACAACACTACGAGAAAAGGAATTGGGGCAAATGGGGTCGATGCCTTCCAACTTCTCATGCTGCTCTGAAAACAGACCATTTTTTTTCAGGCAGGCTCTCGACGAAAATGACACAACACGATTTAGGCCGTGAAACTGAAGGGTTGGATCGACACGGAAAATTGAGTGCTTACTTCAATAATCCTTACCGCGCGACATAACTTCCGATTCAGGAGCAGGATGCTCACCAAAGACGCCAAGACGAGATTTAAAAAAATTAAGCATTAAAGTATTTATTTGGAAATTTTGCATAAATAGAAAAAATGCAATAAAAACTGGAATCTTTGATCTTCAACTGTAAAGACTCATTTCGCTATATTTTGTGGGACTCTCTATATACGAGGGGACTGAGTGGAAATCAAAACACGCGTACTCCTAACCACTTTGCTCCAAAAAAAACGCGATTCCTCCGAAACAGCTACGGATCTAAGATTTTCTCCTTTTTTGGGGAGAAAATTGCATATAAAAAAGAAAATCAATTCGTTTTTAAAATTATTTTTACCTACCTACATGATTACACACTGTGTAAAATATAAAGAAATCAACCGCACAAATGCAAATTAGTTAAATTATTTTTACTGAACCATGCTTCTTAAATTCAAATTACTTAATTAGTCCAGGGCCGGCTCGTCCATATAGGCAACCTAGGCGGCCGCCCAGGGCGCATAATTGAGGATTTTTTTATGTATTAGGGGATTTAAAATCATAAACTAAATACAAGTTTAGTACTTCGGCGCCCTACTTGCTTAGGCAGAGGAATTACTAGGTAATGAAAGGTGAAGGGTATTTTATTTTATGTAAGTTGTCATTACAAAATATAAGTTTTTCAAAACTTAAGCTAATTAAAACCTATCTGCGTAGTACAATGTGCCAGGAGAGACTTGTGGGTCTGGCGACAATTTCTGAAAGCGAGATAGCACGACAGACTCGGAAGCCCTCACACAAGAATTTGCTGAGCAGAAAGCAAGAAAAGTACCATTAAGAGTATAAATACTGTTAGTCAGATTTTCAAAGTGACTTTGAGACCGTAGTTAAGAAAGCAATATTCTAACATCAACCAACATCAAGTACCTACTCTGTGTGTATTTTTTAAGTGCTATAAAAACAGAAAAACTATCTATAACGTAACTGTGAGTTTCTGTTTGTTATTGAGTGAACTGTACATAATGCTGTAGACTTTTTACCTAATATAAAACTGTGTGTTATGTAGCTTTTCTAATACTAATTTAGATTTATAATTATTAACCTATAAGTCGTCAAAACAAAAGACAAAATGCAAAGCCATTGTTAAACTACTTTTTCAACTAACATAATACATTGTGGACATTTAAGTATATGTATTTTATGTAAAGTTGACATTAGTTTTGTTTACATATTCCAGTCATTAATCAAAGGTTAAAAAAATAAAATTCTTTGTAATACCAATTATTAACAAAAACATTTTTCCGAAATTCCATACCCCCAGACCCTCCGGAAGGCGCAGAATTTGTTTTCGCCTAGGGCGCCAAACACCTAGAGCCGGCCCTGAATTAGACCCACGACTACTCTATCTCATTAGCACTAAAACTTGCGATTGAATACGGGAAACACTTCTTCCTCGTCACCTATCTTCCATGGCTCGGCGGCAGTAGCGCCTTCACAGGATTCGCTGGTTTCCCAGAATCCACCATATTTTTCAGCATTTATGTAATATGCTTGAGAGTGAAATTTCCCAAGGGAAAATTTTGACACTCTGCGCAGACAACGAGCACGAATAAGGCCAAAGCCTAGGTGCGGGCACTTCAATGTTTTCCCAACAATTTTTCGTACGCCCCACGACGGTTTAGTTTCACCCGAATCATCCCCTACGTTTTTCATTCATAAGGACAAATAACAGTAAAGGAGAATAAAATCCGCATGTATAAAGGTACATTGCAACCATAGGACACTTAGATACAAAATGGGGCCTTGAAAATGTTAAAAATTGTCCATTCACATCTGACAACGACTGTTGAAAATACTCGAAGCGATGCACATTATGGAAACCAAATAATAATGGTTCTTCATTTTCAACAATGCAGAAAATTTAATCGACAATTTTTCCCAATCTCTAGACAAAAATAATGTTCGTGAACTTATGCGACCAAGATTTTTTTCTTTGGATCCAAACAAGAAAATCGTACAATGGCTCCAAATGGTAAATGAAACACTCGCGACATTTCGCCGTACCTTACATTCCAAATGCCACCTCTGACATGAGTGCCAGTAGTTTGACTTTTGCTGACGTGTATTACTAGCTACAAATCTCCATGATGAAATCCTACTCGTACAAAGATATGGTTGGTAGAGAAAAAGGCGCATAAAACGCTTCGGAAAAAGTGAGGATGGATGGATTTACTCCGTGGATGGATTCACAAGAAAATATAACGCCGAAGGCAAATCTTTCATCTACGTTGACGTAACTTTAATGAAAAGCGAATGATTTAATGTTTGTACGTCTCGGCTGTTCATGGCCTCAGAGACAATATTTTTCTTTCATGCCGCTTCTCATTCGTAGTTTATTCGGTTACATGCACGAAAATGAAATCGCGCTTGCACCAACGAAGAGAAACGAACGAGCGCTCCCTTCACGCAAGAGAGGGAAAAACGAAACACGATGCTGCAATTTCTCCAATATGCGGTAATGAGGTGCAACGAAAGGCAAAAGACTTCGTCGACAGACTCGGCACCCTTACGACTGCTCTAAGCACGAGAGAAACGGTCGCGACAACAAGCGTGCGAAATATCGATCGCTCAAAAAGTTGCCAGAGGTATACCTCCGATCGCGGAGACCGAGACAAGCCACAGTACACGGGATCCATAAAGCAGTTTCATCCATGACACACTCGATAATACAAAAATCAACAACATATTAACTTAATAGTCACCAAATTACGCTTACCTTTTACGAAATATGTATCTTGTTAACTGGGCAATCTTAAGGGTAACACCCAATCGCCTTTAACAAAACCTAACAATTCACCAATTTAAATAAAAATTGTCAAGAATTAATATGGAATGCAGACATAGGAGCTTTCATTTGGAATACTTATGATAAAAATGAGCAATTAAATAATATAAACGAGTACCTAAAAAGATAAAAAAATAGACAAAGGAAGCACTAAAAAAGTAAACAGTGAACATAAAGCTTTCATTTTTGTACATACTGTCTTCTTGATAAAAGATCTAATAATATTTTGTAAACTAAATTAGAGGGAATGATTAAAGTGTGTTTGTGGGGTACCTATAGGATTAGACAGAAATAATCATACCTTGCAATGATATTTACAAAAAATAGCTTTTATTTTTAATATATATCATTTATAATTCACATTCATTACTACCATCACACACATTCCTCATTGGACTTCACTTTGTGTGCTCTGAGCTTTTTTCTCCTCCTCTTCTTTTTTGAAACAAAAGAATTCTGTTGTTCATCCTGGAGAAAAAAAGAGAGACAAAAATAAAGGACTAAAGCCCTTGGATACAGACAGATCAATAACTGTGAGTAATAAGAAAATCAGAGGCACCCACCCCTCTCTGATACAGAGGGGTGGTCTTACACCTGAACAGGAGGAGGTACAGGAAGGGCCAGATGCAAAGGAAGATAAGGAATAAAAGCCATAAGCATGAGGTAGGGTTAATGAGAGAAAAGAACAAAGGAAAATGGAAGAATGGAGGAGAGGAAGCAATTAATGCTTTCATACCAACAGGTCATGATTAATGAAGGAGAGGAGTAAGACTGAGAGAGGAGTGCATGGTGATTAATGAAAATTTTCCTTAGCCAGATCTTCAGGTAAACATTGTCCTTATTTTTCATGAAAAAATCCACTTAACAGGACAAAAATCATTTAAGGCAGTCCATGAGTACTTTTAATTTTTTATATTTTGCCATTCCCTATAACTGCATATAAATAAGAGCATAAATTTTCTTTGATTAAATAAGTGCCCAAGGGTATATCTGCCATGCTTGAATCGAATAATTAGCGCATGAGGTTTCTTTGAGTGTTTAAGATGTTGGCTCCCAATTAAGTAAAGATATGGACAAGAAGCTTAGGAAAAAATCAAAATCACCTTCCTTTGAGAATATGAAAAAATTCGTCACTGCATTGCAGTTAACAGGGATTTACCTCAATAATTTTTTCCATCGAAGCAAGAGCCACTTCAAACTTCTCACTCAGATCAGATAAATCATCACTACTAAATTCAATTTTCTTTCTTCCTCCCATACTTGGCCCTCCTGTCACCATGCAGGCAAAATGAGTCACCTAAAAAATAAAAAACTCAAATTTGCAGCATTCAAAAATATCTAACATGAACAATGACATCACCTTAAAAGAATCTAAAAAATTTTTGAGGCTTCTTGCAGAGTAAATGTTAAAGACTATCAGGAGCTTGTTCCAGTGATTCAACGTAGTGAAGTCAATGAAAAAGAAGAGGAGTAGGGAAATGAAAAAAAGGGTGGAGTAGGATGGAGTAGGATGGAGCTTTTCCATAACAAGCAACAGCCAAAAATTAGGATGGAAATTTAATTTTTTTTACACTAAGAAGGGACAAACAGGACTAGGTGGTGTCTAAAAATTAAATGCAACATTTAAGTAATTCATTATTCCAAGATTTCCTCTTGCCTAAACCAACAGCATTACTTTCATAAGAGGAAAGTAGCAAGAGAGCTTTCACCAGGGTATAAATGACAGATACATCAACACACTTGATTACTAATAACCTCATTTGAGGAAAAAAAAAGTTTGCATACTTGATTTGGCGTTAGAATAGTTACGGCACACCCAGGATGCCCTGCTCTTCCAGTTCTTCCAATTCGATGAACATGATTCTTGGCAAATCTAGGAGGATCATAGCTTACGACCAAGTCAACTGATGGTACATCAACACCCCGAGCGAGAGCATCTGAGCACACAAGACTGTAAAAATTGTGAGAAACATAAAATTAAAACCAATTGATAATAAAAAATTAATATTAATAGGTTTGAAATATATAGCTTTGTTAGTAGTTACTTGAAACACCAAGAAAAACAACAAAGAGAAAAAATATATAGCTTGATGGTGCAGCAGATCTACTCATTATATTTGACTTGGTATATTCAACCAGAATATGATACAAAAATAGTTTCCTGAAATGATGAGACAAATAGCCTGTAGGTTGGGCCTATAATAATTTTTAATATGTCAATAATGAAAGGATAATTAATCTTCAATGATTCTAAAAAAATAACATTTGATTACAAAACATTAGACAGTTTCATTAGGGAAGGTAATCTCTTGTGGCATCTGAAATTGAGGTCTTCTAGGATCAAGTTTGTATTAATCCTTAGCCTAGATTTCCTCATTAATTACTCCCAGGACTCACATACGCAAATACCTAGGAAAAGAGTATTAGTAAAGACATCACAATAAAATAACCACACTAATTAAAATTAAGATAGGACTGGATTTTGGGGAGGCAACCGACAGCTTAGGTCATTTGCACCATAGGGGATAGGTAATGGATGAAGTATGGATAGAAACCCGGCATCGGCATTAGCCTGCTCTAACGAAAGGAGCCAAGGGGACCACGGTTTAATGTCTCATCCAACAGATGGAGTACTCTACTAGAAATGCCCTCCACAAGACAATCAAGTAGGGATCGGGTCTCCTCTGAAAAACATCCTCCTCTGCATGGATTTGAACCCTGGCGGTCCGTATGGTTAGCCAGTACTCTAGCCACCACACCAACCTGAACCCCTAAAAATTAAGATCTCAAGTGAATGGGTCAGATCTGGAGTCTTATCTAGAACTCACATAAATATGCCAGAGCACATCGACGAGGGCAGTAGAAAATATAATGACAAATTCAAAAGCACTTTGATATGAAGAAGTCAATCAATTCAGAATACTAATGACACTTATCATAGCTAATGGGAAAAAGGTAAATTACTCTAGCGAACATGACCAAAATGTTAGTTTCAATTAGTGAAAAGACAGCAGTAAATTAATTATTTCACTAAGACCCCGACATAACAATGTTCTGCTTGAAAATGAGAAAACATAATTCCACAAAAACGAAAAATACCCACAAAACCTAAGCAATGAGGGTACCTACACAATATAATACAATAATAGTCACGGATTCTAGATAAAGAAGGAGCATGCCATTCCTGCCTGTGGCAAACTGCACTAACTGTTCAGGGATGACTTCTTTCTTTCTGAATGCCAAATTTCATAACATATAATAGCTCATAGTTCATGATAACATATCTTAATATTTTTCATATGCAATTAATAAATTGATAAACACAGGTAGTCAACCTATCAATGTCATTATTTGCAAGCTTATGAGAAATATGAACCACCACACACAAATGAAAATGATTTGACTGTGGAAGGCTGACAGTGTCTTTTATAATTGAGATATTTTCTTCACTATAATGAAGTATACTTGCATAGGGAAAATTGCACAAAATTGTATCCCCAAAAATTTAAGAGAGCAAGCATAAAAATATTATCAATGGTGTACAAAACTGTAAAATATTATTCTAGGCAAATCAAACAAGATATAATCAATATATAACTAATAAAAAAGCACATTCAAAGTATATATTTGGGATTGGATACATCTGTACAACAATACATTTTCTTGAGATGAAATGTTAACATTTAATTTATTTTTTTTGTATTTTCACAGTACACATTTAACTCATTCCCTTAGTTTTGACTTTATACATCAATGGATTAGTGCAACTGATGGATATAAAAGTCTCTAGCAGGTGAAAAAATAAACAGTAACTTACATGTTTGTCCGCCCCTTAACGAAGTCCTGAAGTATTTTTTCCCTGTTAAGCACTGACAATTCAGAGGACAGATGACCAGAAGTTATATCTTTTGAATTTATATCCCAATTCACATGGGACAGAAGCAAAGCAAGACGCATGGAAGATTTTCGTGTGCCCGTAAATATGAGGACCCTTGGTGTATCAGAAAATGACTCCAGGCGCTGTTGGAGAAGCCAAAGTAGTACCAATGGCTTCTCTGATTCACCATTACTAGCCACTACATATTCTTCAGTGAGTTCTTTTGGTGTGGTATAACTTAGCTGCTGATTCTTGTTAACGTCTGTAAAATTAAAATAAATTTAACACTTAGGATGCTGAATGTACTATAAGGAATCAAATACCAAATCCACAAACATATTCTCAACATGCAAGACCTTCTTGAGCAACAATGGAGTTATAACACATGACAATTATACGACAATGATTAATCAAGAGAAATTTCTGGTATGTATTCTACTCTGAAAACAGTGAGATTAGATTCAGGCATTAGAATCTATCAAATGTAACCAGTCAATATAACACAACAAAATGTAGTATATACTTAAAGCTATAATTATCAATATGAAGACTTTGAAAATTACTTACTATTGCCTCCCTCATCCTCTGCCTGGGTTGAAACACTTACAAATAGTTTAGGTTGAAACAATGACAGGGTCGACAGTTTTTCTGGGTCATGAGATAATGTGGCAGAAAAGAGAAGTTTTTGAGGAGGCCTACATGGTTGGCGTAAGGAGTTCCTAAAAGTAGACACGGATGGGGGGAGCACCCCTGAGACCACTGAAACATACAAAAGGAATGAAATCAATATACATACATGCTGTGTGCTATCAGGTTGTCCACATGTTGTCTGAGTTTATTCAAAAATAAAATCTGAGCGCTCTAATTTACCAGTTTCCTCCTCATAATATACAGCACATGATCGTCACAGGTCTACACAGGACTACAGGATGTTACCAATATTCATCCAAATCACAATAAGAGAGACAATTATTAACTCCTGAATCCCACCCTCCCCCTTCCTCATTTTCTCTTTCTACCCCCTTGGACTATTCTTGCTATATCTGTATATTATTGAAAGGCAAATGAGTTTTGCATGCAAATTTAAGGTTGTCCATGCATTGTCTGAGTCACAGTTCAGTCAACCTTCCTACACTTACTTTCCATATTCAGCTGTACATGTTTATTTTCGAGCAAAGATTAATTCATGCAAGAAATTTTAAAGTGATTTCTCCCAGCATAACCCTTTCCAGAATTCGCTCTTTTAAAAACTAACGCCCATGGTAACTTCAAATTATGCTCAACTGGAAACACAGGCAGACAAATCAAACCAAACTTTCATTTAAGGCAGTGGATCTTAACCTTGATCGTCTTGAACACCCCTTGATGACCCAAAAAGATGGACCTCTCATTTATTAATCAATATTCAGTGAGCATTATTCACTGTAAGGGTATACTGTTAAGGTGAATAATAATAGCCACACAATTAAGCTAATATTCAGCTTTTCTTATGTCCCACAGGTTGGGAAATAACAATCTATGGCAATAGTACACTCCTTCAGGCTTGTACGGCCTAGATTGACTGAGCAGTAAAAGATGACGCATTATGAAATAACCCTCCACCTTGTACAAATATTTAAGGTAAATTGGAATTACACATACATATTGGCAAAATACTACTCACTTCTACCACTGGACTCAAGATGATCCATTAGGTGGGAAAGCCAATCGTTTTGACTTCCCTCTGCTACCCTGTCTGCTTCATCTACCACTAGATACTGCAGGTGTTTTAATGATATTTTTCCAGTGGCAGATGCATCAGAACTAACGTCATACGAGTGATTAGATTTTCCTCGTAGATGAGCAACTAGTCTCCCTGGGGTTGTCACAAATATATCAGTCAGGCAGCCTACTAACTCTGAAGAAGAAGAGAGCAAACAATAAGAACAAAAAATTAAAAATCTCACAAGTTGTTAAAAAAAACGTATAAAAAATACCTAGGATCCTTTAGGATATGAAAATTCTGGATTTAATATTGGCACATAATGCAAGAGGATTTAAAGATAAAGCTGGCGCCAGCCACATGTCTCACAAAGCTACTTGGCTCTCAAATGGGCGCCGAAATATACAATTATTACATAACAATACACTATATAATGTTCAGGACACAAACCGGTATTCCGTAAAATAAGTATTTGCCATGATATATAACAGTAATACTCATGTCAAAGAGTTACATCAACCTCTCCTATTTCATATGCAATCATGACGAAAGGGAAATATTTTCAGGATACTGAATGAATAGGGTAAACTTTGTTTTTCCACAATGACTTACGACTTATGATCATGGTTTCGACGATTAACGTCATCATCAGGTGAAGATACATTTAGGTGCAACAACTTACATACTGGAGTGAGTAGGGAAAGGACTGTAGAGGTGTGGGGGAGGAAGGTGGAAGGGAGGGGGAAGTGGGCGAGTAGGGTTGGGTGGGGCTTCTCAAGAGCCAAGGGTCTGAAATATGGGGGTGAGAGATAGGCAGAGCTAGTGCCTCCCAAGCTGACTACCTGCGGTGGTAAAGAGTGGGTGAAGGATTAGGAATACAGAGAGGGTGAGGAGGAGAGACTGGGAAGTATATTAAATAGTGCAAGATTGCATCTCTCTTAACATTGGGAAGACTCCATAGGAGATGCACTGACTATTGAAATGGATTTGAGCAACGCAATCCGGTATTTAAAGGATAACCTTCTGTAAAAGCTTGCCTTACTTGCATAACAAGTGCACTTAATACAGTTGGTGGTTTCCGGCGTGTTTAGTTTAAACAATTTAGCAAACAAATGTTTAGCAAATTCCACGTATGTTAACATTCCTCCCTTCCACCCTCCACCACATTTTTTTAGCAAATTCCACATATGTAAATATGTCCATAAATAAATTCCGCACAGAAAAATTAATCATTGAAACCATGGTCGTAAGTCATTAAATTCATTGTTGAAAGACAAAGTTTACCCTATTCATTCAAAATGTTTAGCAAATCCACACAATGTCGCCGGTTACAAACTATATTTTTCAGGACTTCTTTTGTAAATATAATGGCACTTATGCAACATTAGGGTTCATGGTACATAAGTGCAAACATAAGTACGGCACTAATCAGTCAGAGGCCATAAGGAATCAGAAACTGATTTACAGGGCATAAATCTATAAAAATATTGACAATTTTAAAAAAATATTTGTCTTGGCATCATTCTCCCTTCCAAAATTAAAATGATTAAATTTCATAGGCCATTAGACATTACATTTAACAAGCAGCATTCCTTCCATTAGAAATAAAAAACACAAAAGCTTTAGAATAACTTGTTTTAATTGATCCAGAATAAAAAGTCAACATCTGAAGATAATTTCTAGTACGGTTCCACACTGAGTCATGTCCATCTCAGCCAACACTTTGATGAATTACTTGCTCACTGTCTTCTGAGCTTCAGATACCTTGCTGCAGAATTTGACTGACTTACATACTGGTCTGCTGACACCCATTACTGGATACTTATGAGAATACGCTTCCATGTGTTGCTTAATTGATAGCCCACAGCTGGTAAGCTTTAGACAATGAGTGACTTCTTCGTCAAAACCTAGCCCAATGTGTAATCAGACTAGGATTTATTTGCTGGGAAACCGTGAGCAAGTCAATACTTGACATAATAGTATGTTCATAAAATATTATTCATATAGTATGTTCAAGTAGTATTCACAATTCATATAGTAGATTCAATAGTATGTTCATGATTGTCTCATTATTCTTCTAATCCCTAATTTTAAACACACAAGAAGAAAATTTCCACACTTCCTACAGTTTAATTTCTTATCAACAACTTGCAATTCCATAAGGTCATTCATACACAGCATTTCATCCATATTTACTATCCATTATTAAGACAAACTTAGTACACTAAAAAAATCTTCACTTTTCTATTCCATAGAATAATGAACACAAGCATAATATCAGCACTTAGACTCACCCATCACACTTATCATAGATAGAAAAAGATTATTTATTAAAATCCTTGATTTTATTGACTTGATAAAATTACTAGAATAAGTGCAGCCATCATAATTTAATTAGAGATAGTAGTATAATAGGTTTTACTACACTATGGCATTGTCATTGAGAGCATACATTAATAAATTCAAGTTGAGACAATTTCAACCATTTTATTTTCATTTATCAAAAATATTCCCACCAGCAAACCAAATTCCTGATTAGTATGCAATTGCATAGAGCAATGTAGATAATATTTAACTCAGTGTGACACATAGGTTTCCTACAGGATCACATGATTCAAATCAGGGAAACATTGGTTAGTCAAAGATCACTCTTGATTAACCAATTACTATTGATTAGACAATGATCTTAACACATACCTCCTTGATTTACAAGAAGACTGTGCTCAGCTGAGAAGGATTTTCCGCCACCCACTGCAATAGTCACCTGCAAACCTGTACCAGCACAATACTGGCGAAAAACATTCCCAACTTGCTTGGCCAACTCAACCACTGGCAGTACAACAAGCACTCTTATTTCAGGCACAATTCGGTCCATTAAGGCCTGGGAAGGTGAAAGGTAAAGTATTTAGATGGACAATCGTGTACCAAAATAATGATTAAATTTTGACAAACTGAGTTAAGAAAAATCATAATAACAAACACTTATTCAAAAACAACAACAGTACATAGTAACATTCTGATTTTAGCTAAGTTTTCACCATTTAAATAAAAAGCTTTCAACAGAAGAGATAACTCCCCAGGGATAAGCCATTCAGAGAACTGACTGATAAGTACAGTATAGACAAAAAAACCACCATTACCTGAACAAGTGGCAGAACAAAAGCCAATGTCTTCCCACTGCCAGTGGGTGCAGAAACACACAAATCTCTTGGCCAGTGGTAGCGACATCTCAGATTACTTTCCAGCAGCCATGGTATAACTTTTGCTTGCACTGAAATGATATGCAAGATCTTTATCTGACTTTAAACAGCAAAAAAAAAAAATAATAATATTTTCCAATTTTCATAGCCACAGTTCAGGATTTATTCTGAGCAAATCATAGAAAATAAAGCAATATCAAGGGGTCTATACATCATGATGTAGAGGGCAATGTTATTGCTGTCTGTTTCACTACAGCATAAGGATATCCCAAATGTGACATCTGATAAACAATAAGATGGCTAAGATAAAATGAATGGGGGGACATTAACAATCATTCTATTCAAAAGAAATTAATCAGAGAAGTGAGAACAGCTACTGAACCACACTATATAACTACAATGAAGTCTGCAGTTATCACTAGATAAGTTTAATAAATTATAAACTGAAATACCTGGAAAGAAGTGCGTAACTCCATTTTTCTTTAGTGTCTTAATAAGCTTTGGATGCAGAATATTCTTGTAGTTTCTTATAGGATCTTTAAAATTCTCCAAGTCCACGGGAAATTTGACCGGATTTTCTAGCCATGGAGGCAATTTATGGCTGGTCTGCCACAATAAATAAAATGAGAAATAAATTAGAAGAGCCAATCAGGATTCATCACATTTCACTCACAAATAAATCCGATTCATAGCATTTAAATAGCATATCTTGATGGGACATAAATCAATCACTGCTTATTAATCACTTGAAAACATATACATATTTTATCCTAGTAGTAAACATTTACCAGTTGCAAATGTTTCAACACATAAAAAAATTAGGTCAATGTGAGAGAGCCATGCATGAAAAAATTATAAACATTTTGAGGTTACAATTACCCAGTAAGCTTATTAACATTTTTATAATACAATTAACCAGTCACTATCAACAAAAAATCATAAACATTATTGATAAAATTGACTGATTTTCTGTGGATTTTAAAATTTACACATTCTGAAAGAGGCAATGGTATATATTAAGTAATAACTTTATCACAAATTATTGTTATGCATAACTGCCAGATTACACAGGGAAAAGAAATGATGTAACTCTGCAAATGGAATTGACACTACAACACATTATGGATACAAACACTAGGTGTGAAAAAAGATGAGAATTTATCACTCAAATCGTTAGTTAAATAGAATTCTTCAATGAAATTCTTACAGAAATGACTCAAGAGCTCTAAACAATAACCTTGCTGAAAGAATAGGTTAAAAAAAGAGAGGGATGTTGAGAGATTCTCAGCAATCACCTAAATGAAATAGCATATTTATCTTCCTCCTCCTTGACTTGTAGCGTTAGTCATACATTTTGTGTTATCGTGATCAGTGTATGTCTTTGTAATCCACAAAGTCAGCAATTTAACAACCTCATAAACCACATTGTGAAGTCATGTATGGCTAGTGTAATCTGGTATGTGTCATGGGATTAACTTCTCCCTAAACATCTTACATGAGTAGGTTTCCCTTGAATGAACTTTTACATAACTTATCCAATTACTTAAGCCATTAGACCTCATTTCTTTGTTATTACCGAAATTATCTACCAGAAACTACTGAAAGACGATGAACAACAATTTCAAGAGGAATAGTCAACAGCAGTTTAACAACTATTTCATAGCTTACGTAATCGTTCCAATGTGCAGAGGGCAATGGCTTATTATGATGGAAATGCTGGTTCTCAGTCACAGAAGTTAGGCCCTCAATAGAGAAAATTTTCTCTACAAAAATTAACATCTTATTAGAATTGGTTTAATCCTGGGATACATATTCTACTCTCTTTTTTGGTACATTTTTTTTCCTATGACTTATTTGCATATCTTGATTTACAACTGATTAACTGTCCAGCCCTTAGCTTAAAAAAATTTGGGTGTATGCCGCATGTTGTTTGGTGTCAGCCCAATGTTTTTTGAGCCTTGTTGGTCGCTTTTTCAAGAGAAAGAAATTCTCACTACCAATGTGGCCCTGATAATAGTACCTCTATTTGTAATTGATTCCAGTTGGAGATGAGGAAGGGAGGGTGTTAGGACATGAGGGGGTTGGGGAAGGGAGAGACATTTTACAGATGACTGGGTTCCACAGATAGCTGTTTCTGAGACACCATCTCTCCATACATTTTTTTTGTCCTTTTCTCACTGGCCTCAAGGATAAGCTGGGATTTTGATCTTTCCTCTTTGACTATTATTTTTACCTCTTTCAAAGTTAATCTTATGTATCAAGGCTTCATGCTGAGCTACAGCAGCCTTCTTTGCTTGCCATACATGGATGGCCCCTCGGTGTTCTTCCAGCTGAGTTTTGACCGAGTGTTCTGTCTACCTGATCTTTCTACATGTTTCCCAAGGAATTTTATGTACTCCTTCAATATACAGAGGAGTTCTGTCCTACATCATTGAATCAACATGACCTAATATTATTCAACAAATTTTTATTTACTTCTGACCAGTTTCAACATACGTCATCCTCAAGAGAAATAACAACTTCCAATGCAAAGCTTAGAGGCAGCCCTCAAAAATGCCCCTAAGGACAGTGCAATTTCAAAGGCTTCCTCTATGCTTCGAGTTCGCTGGCATAATTTCCCTTGAGAATGACATGAATGCATTGAATGCATGCCGCATGGGCATGTAGCAGGGGGTGTTAGTTCACCAGCCGTGTTAAGGTGTAAGTTTTTTGGAGATGAAATGGTGACATGTATTATAGGAGTGTATTTGGTGGAGCTCAATTTTTATAGTGGTCGCTTATTGTTTGCGGAAAGAATGAGTTTTTGTACCTATTGTTCAGCAGTGTATCTCTCTTATTTTATCACATCTGTCAGACCTAGAGATGTAGTGAGGAGTCATGATAATATTCTCTATGTCACTCTGAAAAATATCAGTTCTGACTTTATCAAGCAACCTAAGCCTAGTGTGTAGCCTCTGAGTCTCTAGGGGCTCCCACCTCAATCCCTCTAAAAGTTGTGAGACACTATATGTACGCTCGGAGCAGTTTTTAACAAAGTGAACATGACAGTTGGTTTCACACAAAGTTTACATACAGAACACAAAGTTTCATGGATCATGGATAAATTACACCAAGTCACGGCCAAAGTTGTTTCAATGATTCTGTCCACCAAGTTCCCTGGAAGATGTTTCGACTAAATGTAGCCTGATTGAAATAATAATATCCTTACCATAAGAACCTTAAATTCAAACGCCCTTCCACCTCCACCACTTAAATCAATTACATATAACAATACTTGTATCAGAACAACATCAGCAGTGAGTTTTAAAAAAATTTTCTGACGAGGGTCAAAACACGTCAGACTGACACCAAACAACAGACTACTTACAAAGGAATGTTTTTATAACTCATCTACAGAATAAAGTTTTTAGTGAGAAAAAGCACAACTCCTTTAAGATTGCACCCTGGTATTTTACTACTCATCTACAGTTCTACTCCTATATAACTTCACCCAATTACATCACATTCACTTTAGGGTGAAATTTAACTGATACACAAAATTAGTAAAACGTATGAGAAACGATTAATATTCACCATGTTATTAATTGCTGCAAGCCCATCTAATATTTTCAAGTTGCTGATGATTATTTTAAACTTTTTTGAGTCATTGGATAAATATTGAACGTAGCCAAAATATCAACAAAACTTGGACTTGTTGAAACATTCTCACGAATACAATAACACTGAACCATCACCTTAAGTATAATACTTAACACTCTTCTCTTTTAAAATAAAGGAGTAAACATCTTCTCCGCCTGGGCGTTATCAGCCTAAAATATACAACTGGGTATATGAGTTAAACAAATCCAGTAACAATTTTACCCAATCCTGCAAATCTGATTCAAATATTCTCCATTGGTAAATTAGTTGAAAACTAGCTATCAAAGACTGAATCAAATCAGGCGTAGATCGGTCTGTTACGCTGATGAATATAACAAACGCATTCGGAGGGGTGAGCACCTTATTCTTTTGAGTACTGTGGCCCGTCAGCTAGAGGCAGACAGTGCACGGGAAATTTCCTTAGCAGTCGAAGCCAGGAAAATTTAAGTAAAATTTTGTAGACATTAATAGCATATCTAAACCCAGTGCACAACTTACGAGGAAAAATGATACTAAGAGAACGCTACTTAAAATTCTGAGAGTCTGAAACAGTGGATAAGTGCCCTGATGACCTTTTATCCTTTAGTTCCCAAACAATCATTGATAAAGGCATAGTAATAATTACCTTAACGCGACTCTTAAAGGACTCGGTGCCTATGACAGTAAAATTCTCAATTGAAGGAACATAAGTTTCTGACACCCCGGCATGACTTTCCTCTTCATTTGATGGCTCTTCTGCTCCTTCACGTTTGGAGATTTCGGCTGAACAGTCGGCCTTGGTCTCAGACGTGTCTGCAATATCCACACCAGTGGTAAAGTCTTTGTCAACTACAAAATTTTCTGAAGGAAGAGAGTTATCAGATGCATTTTCTTCCTCCGAAATTGATTCGCGCTTAACTACTACATCTCTTTCAACACCAATATCACTATCGATGACAGTTTCACTGTGTTTTCTCTTTTTGAATTTTTTTCTAGGAGATTTCACTGATTCCTCAGCACAATTTTCTTCGTGGTCAATGTTTATTTCCTTCTTACTTTCAGGGACAATTCGCTGCTGTTCTTTCAAGCTCTTTCTCTCTTCTATCCTTTGTAGGAGTTTCTTAATCTTATGTTTTGGTTCAGCAGCTTCTTTCTGTTCCTCATTTTTGTCTCCCCAATACCTAAAAGCACCAATGATTGTTGAGATCAAAATAAACATTGCATAGTTGTGAAAGGTTACAAGCATCACCAAACTAGTACCTGTTGATAACAAACAAATCCATTTCGAATAATTGTCGGAGTCATGTAGACTATCACGGACACATGTTTTAAGTGAGCCGGCAGTTCATTGCGTTCGTTCCTCATTTCAGGTCGTTGTGCAGCGTTCCTCTCAGGTCAACTCGGTTCACATTCCAATTCCGAGTACTGAATCGATTGCTTTGTGGTGTTTTTAGTGTTTCATTTGTTCTCATCTCGTGACATTTCATATGCTTTCCTATACATTTCATTCTGCATCATTTGTGCGTCTACGCAGTGAATGTTTGAGAAATCTCACGCGGTGTATCAAGAAAAGTGGTTTTTGTCGTTAGTTTAGGATTACAGTTAAGGTTGCCTATTCGTATAGAGATTTATATTTCAGAAGAATGTTGAAGCCTAAAGCGTTAACTCAAGTCTTGAGTCAGGCTAACACTGGGGGCGTGGAGAATACACTGTGCGTACTTTAATTGGGTGTGAGTTAGTGTCATTTGATTTTTCTGCATTGACTTCATTATTTGTGTTGTTGCAGTTTACTCAACCACGAAGGTGCTTTATTGGCGTACAGTGGATATGGGGATAAGGACGCAAGAGTAACTGCAGCAATTGCGAGCAACATATGGTCTGCCTATGAAAAGAATGGCAGAAATGCTTTCAAAGAGGATAAATTACAACTTGTTTTAATGGATTGCATGGTAAGGTCAATAAAAAGATGACTTAATCGTTGTGACTGAATATATGTACTTATCTTCTTGGTTACATAACTAAATGATATTCTTCCTCAAAAACTTGCTTTGTGGTGTCATATCTCAGAAGGGGTATCGGTAAATGTTTGCCTGTAAGTAACCACCGTTTTCTCTTCATAAATCCGCTTCCTGAACACCTGTAAACGACTGTCATACCTCATTTTAAAGCTGGGACTATGGGATTTATTAATATATCACTTTTTTAATAGTTCACCTTAGGATTCGGACCAAAAATAAGACAAACCGGAGCTTCAAGCAATGCTATTGATATATTCTCCCCAACAAAGTGTATTAAGACAGTCCTCCCTTGGAGGGTGCATTGGGTGTTTTATATAACAATAATTCTCCTTTTCTATTTCAGGAAGGAAAAGTGGCCATCACTCAAGTAGCCAATGTCCTCTTATGCTTGTATGCCAAGGATGTGGTGGGGTTTGGACTGTTAAGAGCGAAAGCTAAAGCTCTCTCAGAATATTTAGAAGGACCGCTTATGCAAGTCGCTAATTCTTACTAGGTGATTTTTTTTTATCCTTCCTCAATGGACAAATTGTGAAAACGAAGGAATCCTCAGCTGTACAGTTTCTCATCCTGGTGTCTTTCTACCTGAATGAAAGTGGGAATTAGGTTACTGATAATGCTCGAAAATGTTCTAATCTTGATATGAAGCATTCTTAATGTAAATACTTGAGCCCAATTTAATGCAAATATCGCTGTCTTAGGTATCCTTGATTGTTCTTTATCAATGTTTAATGAATTATGGGATGATCTTTGTTACTTATGAAAGCCCAATATGTAAAATAGTAATTTAAAAATAAAAATACAATCTCATCTTATTCTTATCTATACATTTGTTGGTATATGTGGCTTTGTTCATAATTGGGTTTTATGTGAATTTCGCGGAGATTCTAGCTTTTCACACACAGGGTGTTGCTAACGGGTGGTTTGCTCCTGACTTCACATGTAACACTAGAGCATCAGTCAGCTGAGACCAATAATAGCCTCATTCTCCTCAATTAAAGCTTCTGTGTCCTATGCAAGAGCTGATCCCAAAACATAAGGTGAAAATGTGAAATTAGTCATGGGACAAATCATTTTACATGAGCAGAGCAACTATGTTCAGCTCTATACATGCACACCAGGCATAGACTGTCAGAGTGAATTAGTGCCATGCATGAAGGCACAGAGGCCAAATTTTGTGCAGCAGTAGCCATTGACAATTAGCCATCCCATTGCCTAAGAACTCTTGAGCACACTCCCTCATAAGCAATAACCTTCCTTCAACTTCATTCAAAAGTTGGCAATTGCTGAAATATTATTTAAGTTTCACTAATGAAAGCTGTTAATTGGGGTTGTATAACAGTACTGAAGGTATCAACCTTTCGAGATCCACTTTATGATAGGGAGTTTGTCATATCCTTTCACTCTGCGATCATGATATGTTATTTCTGTCAGAGTACCCTATTTTCCATTGAAAATGCATGTTTCTTGCCTTTAAATTTCAATTTATAAAATTAAAACGAAACTGTGAACTTAGTTACATGTGCAGCACAGAGATTCACTGCTGCATGAAAGGAATTAAGACTGAAAAACCTGGAACAATCATTATTTGGTGAAAATCCTTTTTCAAACTAGAACACCTGTTAACATTTCCACAGCAAATATTTGTCCTATCATTCTACTCACATCCATATATGTTTGTATCCTCATTTGGTAGGTGACACGTTTTCATACATTAAAATTCAGCTGAAAAGCATTTAAGAGTTATCAAACCCCTTGGATAGTTAATTTTTGTTCTCCGGAGTCCAAGTGGCAGGACATGAAAATCAGTGCCTCAGGATATTTTTGCAATTTCTTATGCTGATTCACCTATGTCAATGTCACGTTCTGCTGCTCCTGTAGAACCCGAAATGTTTTCAAATTACCTCATAAAATTAACCAACATAATAATGAATCAAGTATTTTCTCTATCACCTACAGGATTGCCCACTTAACCTTCAAAAGTGATGCTTAACATACTAGGACAGCAAATTTTTAGGGGTAGCCACTATGTAGCAATGAGTTGTTATCATTAGGGATAATATATCAATGCCTTTCTTGTTTGAGGAAAGTTAAATTGTATGTAAAAACATTCAGCACTTGATACCTAAACCTTCACTCCGACCAGTAATGTGGCAGGGCTTTCCTACTGCTTTCATTTTTCTGCAGAACTTGACCCATTAGCCCCATACTCAGTCCTCTCTCGGCAATATTTTTTTAGCCTTCGAGCACACTCACCATTTGTTGGAACAACCAACTCTGATACCCATCTTTATCCAATAAGAGAGGAAGAAATCGTAGTAACAGGTTATTGAGGGCTGAAACCTTTTTGTGCAGCTGCCAAGTAAATTGTAGTGCATAACACAGTGAAGCCAGTAGGTATTAAGCGACCACTGACGGTTCCGCTGAAAAATGGTCTTTAAGAGGGGTGGTCTCTCGACAGGGGCTCAGTTCCTAAGAGTATTATTCAAATGAACGGGCGGCTGATTTGAATAAAATGGAAAAACTTGAAGTGACTGTTTTGTTAAAACATATACAGATGGCATTTATTTCCATGTAATTTAGTAGCTCCTGGGAAATTTCAATCTGTATTAATTTGGTGTTTATATACAGTGAAACCTGAATTTAGCGACCATTGGTGGTTCTGCTGAAAAATTATCATTAATTGGGGTGGTCGCTTGATAGAAATGGTTGTTAAGAGGAGTTTCACTGTATTGGGTAGGAGATAAACCTAGCAAATCACTTCTCATTCAGCACAGGTACCAAATGCTTTCACTTTGGCTCAATGTATGTTATTCCACACCAATGCAGTACATATATAAACTGGAGAGAAATGAATTAGTGATGCAGCAAGAATCAATATTTGTTCTTTAATGCATTGCAAATTGAATGAAGTAAAAGAAGCTTGCTTGGGGTTAACACCTCTTGGAATCCCTTTTGTCCACCATGCAGGAATGACATGGGTCACTTCCATGACTCCATCTCAGTAAACTCTCTATTCCAGTTCATTGTTGACATAACTTACCTGGTGGCTGTCAAAACTGAGGTCAAGGATTAACAGCAAATGCAGTGGAGAACCCAGGAAAAACAGCTTTTATACATCATAAATGATGCACAAATCTTCACACCAATTTTGTATGCCCTTTTGCAGAAGAGCTCTATATGAAGAATGAGATTTTAGAGAACCTACGGATGAAAGCTAACCTCCATTCCTCAATGACTTTCCTTTGGTAATGTAGAGACACTGACATCAGTACTCCCTACTAGCATCCAAGTGAGGACAACCATAATTCAGTATCATCACTTAGGCCTGAAAATGGCAGAATTTCCATTGGTTATTTTGCTGTCAGTAACAAATGAGTATGCTAACATTCCACATGCCTCAAGAACCCTAGTGCCAACTTAATCATTCATACTGTTAAATATGAAATTTTTGTGAAAAAATAACCACCACCCCGAAAAGTGCTAGTACTTTATCTTTTCACTAATAGCCTTGATAAATAATCCAATAAGTGAAGCATTGCAACATGGGTAGCCAATGAAAATGCAACTGGAACATGATTACTAATCTTCTGTAGAATTCTAGGAGTCGGTTCTATCAAAACAGTCCAATATTTTTCCTATTGAGGAGATAAGACCTATGTGGTGATAGATGATACAATATCTATTAGCTTTTGCTGCTTTGACTTTCAGTGGCTTGAACATTTTTTTCCATTCCAATTGTGGCATTTTTTGGGCAAACCCCCCTTTTTTTGCTACGAGCTTCCCTCTGCAACCTGTTAAATCCTCCGGACTTAGATCGATGGTGTTAGACCACATGCAACATCAATCCGAAGACGCCTACTGTTCCTAAGACTACTGCCTGCAACCCTTATGACACAACCTTCCCCTAACCTCCTCAGGTTAAATAGCAGTTGGCACAAGATGACTAACAGGACACCTAAGGCTGTTATTCATGGCAAAATCCCACAGTTAGAGACCAAAACAGTTCCCTATGCTTCAACTGAAAACCTTCACTGCATATACAAACTAATCTCATGATTTACCTTCCCTCCAAGGCCGCTATTCCACAACTCACCCATTCTACCATCAACCTTGCCAATAACTTCCCCTGCTACAGTGGCATGCCTTACCGCTCACTCTCTTTTACCTTGAGATGGCATGAAGTGCACATCATTCAGTGTTTTTGACAAATAAAGACTGGCATTTTTGCTCTTAGTTAAATTGGTGAGATGCCTAATTATTTTTTTGAAGTTACAACAGATTGGCTGACCCTTGAAATATTTTGTTTATAATTCATAAGCTAGGAAAACATAGTACTTTTTCCTAGCTTACTCTTAGCTGTATATGTTTTATTATTTGTGGTTTATTCATTATAACCGTTTATTTCAAAAGATCCTCCTTTATCTTACTTGAACTTTGGAAAGTGTCTCTTAAACAGGCATTTTCTGAGAGAAACCTCTGCCTTTCTCTTGCTGACACTTCACTATGCTGAGAAAAACTTCACAAGTACTACTAGTAAGCTAAATGAGATCAAGGAAATACACATAGATTAAAGGGTAAAAATTCACTCATCCTTAAAATAATGGGTAAAATAATTCAAAATCTCTTCCAAATAAACATGTACATCCTGAAAAAACCCGGTAACTATGTACTACATATATGTTTGAAACTCGCTTCAACATTTTGCTGAATCCCATTAATAGTGCTGCAGGTAACATTTACTTCCTTTAAGTAGAGGATTTGTTAATACTTAAGCATCGATAAATAGTTCTCTAACAGGTGACTTGAGTTCTTCATACAATGCAGCATTAGAAATTTGCATTTTCATAGCCGATCCTCCCAAATATTACGAATCACCAGCACTGAATATTTTTGAGAAAAATTATCTTTTCATTTTACATGGGCACAATATTTTATTCAACATTCTTGATTCATTTCCAGATTGTATACACTCCATACCACTTCAAAATGCTTTAGAAGCCAATAAATTACAGCAATTCTTTCAATTGACAAATATGATTTTTAAATACACTTTTGAGTGCACATAGATGACTTCAAAGATGTACACATTAATAAATAATTTTAATGATTCTGTTTAGAATCTATACTGAAACATTGCAATAAGCTTTTTCCATAACCTTTACGTGGACTTTAATACTGCAACACCACTACTCTGAGTAGGACACTTTACCTATACCATACATTTAAGGATTAGCTATTTGAAAATTGTGAGAAGCCAGTTCCTTACAGGTCACAACAGGTAGTCCCTGCTCACTCGCTACCAACAATACTGAAAAGGGAAAATGGGTAGATAGTAAAACTAATACCACAAACAAGAATAAAAGGACACTATATGAAGGCAGTGTTTTACCAAATAAAAAATGCTGTGAAAACTAATTCATCCACTAATATGACCATGCTAAACCAATAAAGCAAGGCATGCAACCATTAATGCACAAAAGTGAAATAAAATAATGTTTTGATGAGGTGAGAGTTTGGAAAGTTTTTCAAAAAAATTTTAAACTTATTATGATCTAATAAATCAGGCATTACTGTAACAGGTAAGTTGGAGAAGAGACTCATTGAATACTTAAGGTATACAATTACCTTAAGCTAGAAAATTAGGTATCTAATCCTCCAAAATCATGATAATGGTGCATCAGAATGAGATTCTTCAATTAGGAGCATGAAAATGAATGGCAGGGTACATCATGAGAAATAAACTGAGTGAATGACTAGTAAGATAAATACAATGATATAAAAACTAAATACTGACTTGTTTCAAAACAATAAATTAAAATAATTTACTATAATAGGAAAAGACTAATTCAGCACCATTTTTCAAAGTGAAAATATGGAGTAGTAAACACAATCTGTGCAAAAGTAACAAGTTACAAAAGAAAAATTCTTCCCCTGAAGTTGAATGGATTGTGACCTGCCCAACACCAACAACTTCACATCGTGGAGACTAGAAGGAGGAGGAACATCCAGGAAGCTTTGAAACACCCACTTCTCCAAATGCATAGCCTGATTTCAGAATGGAGACTAGTGGACCAGTGGATAGCCACCTCTCACCACTTCCTCTTTCAAGGGAGGGCATCTATGATCAGGGAGGGCAGGGCACTATTCTTCGGCCATTGTGCCTATACATACACCACACGCATTGTGTTGGTAAAACCAGAACCCTGGCGCCATCCGGTCACGACAATAACAGCATCCCCAGGTTTGATGAAAGCTCTTCCTTTTCCAAATGAAATACCAAACTGAACTCGGGCATCCACATCTTTAAGCCAATCGGGAAGTGGGTCCACTGAAATGAGAAAAATGTTTCATGTTAGCAAATCTAATAGCTATAACAACACAAAAGCAAGCAGGAAAAGATGTAAAAACAAATTTAGAAAAGCAATAAGGAGCTAATTGAAATTTAAGAAATGTTGGCTCAGTCACAATGAAAATTATACAGATTTTATAGCTAAGTCAACTATTTCATCAAGATCCTAAATATTTCTCAATCAACAAAAAAATGTTGAAGACTCCAAATGAGTTAAGTTGGTTATATAAAAATAGATAGTCTCTGCAACCTCTATAGGACACTAAAAAATAGAAAGCCAGGTTATACAATAAACCCTCTGTGAGGAATGAAAATTGAAATATGTGATGCCAAAATTGAGGTTAACTCACCTTTATAGTGGAGAGGAAGTATTCCACGCCACAAGTGGCACTGCTTAGCCACTTGGCCATAGCGTGTGACAGCAATAATAGGACATCTTGGTCGGTACTTAGAGACTAGATGTGCGGATCGCCCACTAGTAGTAATGACAATAATAGCAGAAGCAACACATTTTGTCGATGCCTCAACACTGGCAATGGCAATTGTATGTGCTGAATCTAGAGGTGGCTTGGCCTGGAAAGAACAGAATTTTTTGTCAAATACCTTTTCTACCAATGTTACAAATTGAGCAATTCTTGGATTTACATACACCAATTAGCACCAAAATCTTTAATTTAACAGCATTTTCTTGAGAAGCCCCTCATTCTGTAAATATGATAAGCCCAATAGCAGCTTTACTGATTTTCAAGCATCGTTAGGTCACTTCAGGCCATTGATTAGAATATAAAAGTTTGATACAATTGGACCTATATCCTAAGAACTATAAAAATGCTTAGAACTACTACTGACCATAGAAGCCAGGTCAACAAAGAGCTGTTTGTGCCAGAGAGCTGCCTCAGCTTCCCTGCAGATATTGGCCATGGTCGACACGCACTCCAAAGGATAATCACCCTTTGCAGTCTCTCCAGAAAGCATGACACAATCTGCACCATCAAGTATAGCATTAGCAACATCAGAGGTTTCAGCACGTGTGGGACGTGGCTTCTTCACCATTGACTCGAGCATTTGAGTAGCACAAATGACAGGTTTTCCTACCTAATATATACAAAATAAGAGAAAGAAGAAATGAATATGCAGTGATTTACAATGATTTAAACTTATGATCTGAAACAATGAAGTGGACTAAACCATGGAAGGGTTAATAACACCTGAAGGAGGATTCATGATGATACATATATTGCTTTAAGCTAATTCACCAAAGACAAGTGAAAATGTAACGTCAGACTACCACTTTGAGTAGATCATGCTTATAATAGCTTTCTTGTATCTTGTCTAATTTTTTTCCATGCTTTCTTGATAAAAGTTACTGCAGAATTGAATCACTACACACGACAGGGTAGGTATGTCCAGGTAGATTGGTTAAATTAATGCAAGACCCAGTGGCATCTGCATTTAAAACCAGTTAAGGTGAATTCCTTCTATTTTTCATGGATGATAATGCACATTAACATTTTACATGCTCTCTTTGAGCATCAATCAAGGCAAATAACCTTACAATAGAATCCAAAACCTCACAGCAAAATCTGAAAGTGTGAATAGTGCAAGCATCTCTCAAAACCCATCACAATTTAATAAGATAATAAGTATGAGGTTTTTACCTTATTGCACTTGGATATCATTGCCTTTTGGGCCAGAAAGACCTTTTCGGGAGGGATTTCAATTCCCAAGTCACCACGTGCCACCATGATACCATCAGATGCTTCTATAATTTCATCCAAACACTTGACACCCTGTAAGTATAAAGAGAAAATTGAGATAAATACGATACCACTATTTCATAGTGGAAATAATCATTTACACTGTGTCTAACAATGAGAGGGTTAGAAAAATAGGAAGAGCAAAGAAACTGATGATTTCACATTGGACTTTGGGCATGAACTTCTAATTACCATTTGGATTTCACGCTGAGTCATTAAGGTAAAGTAAAATGCTAATAGCAAAGCTTCCAACAATGAAATTTACCAAAAAAATCTAGTAATGACAATTTGATCCAGCATTTACTAATTGATTGGACTCCCAGTTACCATTCAAATCAGGAACGCTACGATTATACCAACCCAAAAGGCAGCAGGATTTTATACAATACTGAAGCTAGTCCAGGCAATGGATGCACCTCCTTATTTCCCACAGCTGAGATGTTTATTTATCTGATTTCATAGCACATAACAGGAAAGCCCTAACAACACCGATTCGCCTAACTTCTGGAGGAAGACTAATTTCATTTAAAAAACAAAAGTTTCTCAGCATCATGTGAGATAGAAAGCTCCCAGCATGTAACCGCAAATGGTCAATGGGGAATAAGTAGGCAGACTGTAGCCTCAGGATTCTCAGTATCAGTAAGGTTACTCGGCCTCAAGCTTCAACATTGTTCAATTCATTCTCCTACATACTAGATTTCCTCACATTACCACTACCCTTCACTCAACCCATTGGAAACCACCAGCCTTTCTCTTTCCCACTTCTACACTTCCCCTTCACATTGCATTAGACAACATCTATTAGAGCTCTCACCCCTCCCAGCATTCTCCACACATCTGAGTATTAGAGGCACTTGGGTCTTCACAAGACCACCGGAAAGTGAAAAAGGCATTTGAGATTAACTTCAGTTTAACCACAGAATTTAATCCTTGAAGTATCTCAGCCATTAATGATTAACAATAAACCTTAACTTCACTATTCTGCTTAAAAATTAAATATGTATACCTGTCGCAGCAGTAAAAATATCTCTTTGCATTTTACATAAAATAATTAACCTCAAGCGCACCCAGGAAAACAAGGGGCTTTAAAATATGATCAAAGTACATTACTGAAAAAACTGTTAGTTTCAAAGTTAAGCCATCCACTCCCTGCAGAAATCCACTCCCTCAAAAAGAAATGTGCACCAATAATGTGCAATAATCTGGACACCTGATGCATCACGAACTGCATATATGTACATAGGCCATGATAGCACAGTGGCATTGCAACCAATACTCTGTGACCAGAAATAATACAAGTGCACAATTCAATGATGTATGCATGTAAATACTGGGTAATTGAGAACAAAATTTATAGAAAATAAAAGATCCTATCAAAGTGCTTATATTTTGAGGACAAACAGTGGATTTCCGAAATAATTCACTCAACAAGGTCATGTCAAGGTCAACGTTCCTAAACTTCTATCTTTAGTATTTTAAAAGAATTGTTTTAAAAAATAGCCAATTTTCTAAAAAGCATAATTGCTTAGTGATTTATAATTTGCACACATGGAAGATATTTAAAGGTTAAAGAACTTACATAAAAATACTTTTGAAAATATGCCAAGGAAAGGCTACCAAAAAATACTAATTCTAAAAATGGGCAGAATGGTTGAGGAAAATTGTATATTCAACCAAATTTGCATTCTTGTAATACCACAACAGATATGAATGAGGCAATAACATGTTGGTAGTATTGAAGCCTGATGGGTGGTATGCCCTTGACTACAATTCAAAACCTAAAGAAAATATATATGTGATAACAAATATCACTGCTTTTTCATCAGGATTGTCAAGTTATACCCACACTTTGCAATTTTGCAGAAAAAACATCTCCTGAGAAGCTTAGTCACAGAGAGAGGAAATTTCCTTAATCAAGATAAGTTAATTTCAAATGTCGTTGAGCTATGAACAAGTGAAGCACACCTCATTAATAAATAGACTAATGAGAAAAATTCACTCAAGAGTTAGATTTTTATTTGTTCCGACTGTTTTCAATTCAAGGTATCACCATCAGGATTCCTCATTGACTCTGGATCCTCATTGATTCTACCACCCAGATACAAATATTTACGTTTGTAACTTCTCTGGAATTATTCTATTTATGCTCTGAAATAATCATATATATTCTGGAAGTAGTCTGTCAATGGTCTGGATTTGAAAAATCTTGAGAAACCTTTGAAATCTGGACTAGTTACAGACCACTTCAAGATCCCATATTAGCCTTCCACAGCAGTCAAAGAAAATTTTTGTAAAAAATATTAAAGATAATACCTGGTGATTTTCAATCTTTGAAATAACCCTGATCTTCTTGCCATCTTCTCCTAGGATTGAGCGAATCTCCGTTAATGCAGCAGCATTTCGAATAAATGATGCAAATATGATATCCACTCCTTGCTCCACACCAAAGCGTAGGTCAGATTTGTCCTTTTCAGACACAGCAGGCAAATCCACGGGCAAACCAGGAAGATTTACACCTTTACGACTGCCAAGCATTCCTCCATTTTCAATTTCACAGTTAATAAAATCACTTCCTGAAATTTATATAGATAATAACATAAGTCAAAATTGTTATAAAATTAACATGATGAAATACGCCAAGAGTATTACTAGGTTTACTGAAGTTAGGTTTTTCAGAAATCACTTGTATGCTATCACCTTCTACTTAACTTTAACCCTGAGCATATACAGCTCCAATAACTATGCAAATAGCTTGACAGTTTTGTATTTTAAGTTAGCTATGATTATCACTTACACAAAATAACCCCAACATAGGAGAGATAACATTGAATACTTTCAAGGAAAGAACATAGAACTGAGGCTAGCATTAAATCTTGAAAACTACTGATTTTTAGCAGCCTAAAACCTCAAAAGAATGTAGCACACACGACAGAAGGTAAGGTAAAAAATATTGAACTTACCTACTTCCTTCGCTATGAGTGAAATAAGGCCATCATCAACAAAAATACGATTGCCAACAGCAACCACCTTAGTGATATTCACATAATCTACATATACCACAGAGTCATTTCCTTTCTCCATGAATTCCTTGTCAATGGTGAACTTGATTTTCTTTCCTTTCACCAACTCCACCTCAGCTGATCCACCCTAAAAGTTTAGAGAAAACTCATTCAAAACTGAAACAAGAAATAGTAATGACTATATACATCTTAAAGTATTAGACCAAGTGTCGTTTTAAGCTAAAAATAGAGGCCACAATTTATGACATGAGTATAAGCCAAGATAAAAAATTGATTGATCCCTTGCTTTGACATGAGAAAGTGAAATATTTAAGGCCCAAGGTTGAATATTGGAATAGAGCGACAGACATTGAAAATTAAAGACAACCTTTCAACAAACGAATCAAAAATACCTTTGAGAGTCTTTGTAAGCACAGGAGCAAGGTGATACCAGATTTCATGAAAACAAGGTGGCATATTTGCATCTCATAATTGAGTTAAATATTGATAAAATAAAATGTAATTTGTTTACTTTCCATAGCTGTATAAAAAGTATGCAATATATTTAACAGTATATATATGGAGATTTATGGCCTTGGCATTGCCCAGAGGAAATCTGCAATTATTGAAAACAAATTTTGACTATGGAAGGCAAATTTTCAGGCTACTCTCTCATTTCCTAAGACTTTCACATGCCCATATTCAATATCCACCAATTTGACAATCATTCCAGAGCTGTATAATATCTTTATAAAAAATTTCAATAACTGACCCTGACTGACCTTGAATAAGTCACCTTGAATAGTGACACCACTTAGAGTTTAGGGTAAGTTTTCATCAACCAAAAAATGATAGCAACTTCTCAGCTAACACTACAGTATAAATGATACATACACCAAGGCAGCTAAATCATGGTTAAAGCAAAGCAAACAAAATGGATTCCACAGCTTCCATGATATCGAAATAATCACACTTACACCTTCAAGTAATCCTGTACGAATCTCAGGTCCCTTGGTGTCGAGAGCAATTGCCAATGGAAATTCATACCCTAACTTTTCACTGACTGAGGCAACAGCTTTACGAATGTTCTTGATAGTTTCAGCATGGTATTCATGAGATCCATGAGAAAAATTCAGACGAGCGATGTTCATCCCAATGCCCATCATTTTCTCAAGGACTTCGGGGTCACGTGAAGCTGGTCCTGTAAAAGCAACATTTACTCTGTTCTATAAAACAACAAGGTATCATTTAGAAACACATGGATATTACAGAACCACTTCGCCTATATAGATTAACACATACATAATATAAAAATGTTTGGATAGGAAATTTATTTATTAATTATTATTGGAACCACATTCCGCCTCGACCGCTCCAGACCAACTGGCCTCCGTCAGGCGGCACTCCCCTATATACATAAATTTGGACCTGGAATTTTTATCATGAAAATGGTATCTATGATGATGCATGAATAGTGACAGGCCACATCTCTATGAGAGTTAGCCTAAATAGATAACTAGTTACAGTATCAGTATAATATTTCTTTAAATTTATTCACACCTACCATGTGAGTAGTATACAGTGTGATCATTAAAAGAATCAGTCAACATTTCAACAGAAAAGCATGCTGAGTCCTATTATCATATGATTATTCTTTGAATGACATGTTTTTGCACTTCTGAAAGTACACCAGAAATTTTCATGTCATGCATAATAAAAAAAGGATTCTTAAGAGAAATGATAAATTTTAGAACAGGAATTGAAGGTAGAAAAATGAAACTGGCACATTTTGGCAACAACCAATGAAATGGGAATTGACCGTTGTGAAGAATCATTATATAATTCATTAACTCTCGCAGATGTCTTTGAAATTTCTGCGAATACAACGAAAATATAGGTAGCATATGAGGGAAAAATGAAGATATACATTCAACATCACACCAAACTCCATGGCAGTTTGTGTTTGGCAGCTGGCAATATATCCTAGATTCATATCCAGCTGAGGTCTCAAATACACCTCCAGCCAAACTGAAGCTAAGTGTCCTTCAGGGAACAGCAAGTTTTTGGTAAACCATGAGTAGAACATGTACAGGAAGAGGTCCTACTGCCCTCATGCTCTAATTGCACTAACTTTTGAGGCTTTGTTTATAAAGAGCTGCACCATTACGACATACGCAGACTTATTAGCGGATGACTGCAGAGGGTTAATTCATGTCCAACAGCTTTCACCCCCGTGATTTACTATTTATTTCTTTATTGACATCACTTGCTTCCATATTAGTAAACTGAACATAGAACAGCTAAAAAATAGGTCAAGTTTGGAAGCCATGTTTTCACAATAAAAGTTTTTGTTCACTTTCCACAGAAATATTATTTCACTGACTAAGGTTTCAACAAAGCTATGTCATTTCCAAGACCTTGAGAAAACATGGCATCTGTACTCTATTTCCACAAGCTATCACCTGATACACTAAATTTAATTTAGGCCAAGTTTTATGTCTTTACTTATCGTTTTCAAAATAGTGCATTACCTGATGACAGTTGCATCACATTGAGATATTATAACATCCCTTGCAAGAGATTAAACAAGGATCATTTTAGGCTATCTCTGAAAAAGGACTTTCAAAATGAAGAACTTTACAAATAAATTTGCAGAATACACATTTAAGAATTCATCCCAACATTTAAAATAAGTGAAAGAATTTAGAAGAATAGTAACTTAATTCAATAACAATGAATTAGTCATGCTACATTTCTAAGGAAAACAGTGGATTTCATCTCTGAATCACAGATTTCAGGATTTTCAACATTTTAAACATGTGGCAATGATGCCTAGATAAAAGATAGGAGCTTTTTTTCCAGGAATTCATGTCCGAAAAAGCCATTGGTTTCTGGTTCTACAATAAAACCAGCTTACCAGCAGAAAAAAACAGCATGACATGCAATGGGTATAACTACACTCATATGACTGAGATTCATAATAATGACGTTAGTAATATAATAAGCATGTCTTTAAAATTCTCAGGGTTTCTAACTTAGAGGTGTTGGTCAGTGGTACCTGTCATTTGCAGGTCTAGTCTGTCATCATTGTCCTCAGGGTGAATGAGGACAATGGTGACAGGACTGACTTCCCTTCACCCAGAAGATAGCAGACTATGCCTTCAAAACATTGGTACAACTTACTAACATCACCCAGTTAGAAGCCCGAGAGCTCTGCACTCATAACATCCACCAGGGAAGCCTTAAATCTTACATGATAGCCATACATATTCTCTAACAAAACAAGAGATTAGCATTAAAAGAACCATGCTAAATTAAGCCATGCAAGGCATGAGATAAACTACCAATAAACAGAAGAATATTGTTTTTAAAGCATATGAAACTAGCCTTAGGCAGCTGATTTATGTTCATCAATATTTGGACTTAGTGACTTGAGAGATCAGACCAGAAAGTGACCATGTAAAACAGAGTTCTCTGTATTTCACTCACCAATTGTGCATATGATTCCTGAGAGTCTGACATGGGGTGCTTTTGAATCAATGTCAAGGGCACAAATATGGTCCAGATGGGAAACGGCATCAGCGGCCTGCAACTGCATGCTGGGGACGCCGCTGTCTGGAGAGGACATCTGTGGGAAGATGATCGTTCATTGTGCCATGAAAAATATCAAAAAGCAAAATGCTCCAACATTCCCCGAAATAAGAACTTTTTGTCTCAATAAGTCTATTCTTCACCTGATCTGGGGCGGGACCACCGAGCCAAGTAAACCAAACCATTTTGTTAGTATGTTTCAGGGAATTCGCATAGTATATTCGGCCAAAAACGGCCTTACTAAATCGACAAAAAATTGTCGATTCTTTTACGGGGCGCAGAGTCAACCGTCTCCTTCAAGAGCGTTGACTACTGTGAAAAGGCAACTTTGGCAAAGGAATACCCAGGGTGGTTAAAAATAAACTGCGGTGGTGGAGATGAGAACTCACTTCATTACTACTAGTAGGCCATTAACAACGGCAGAGTGCACAGGTGATGTACCGATAAGTCGGATTTAAAAATGCAAAAAAATTAATCCTTAATGTTCTTGGGATCTCCAATTAGTCGACAGCACGGTCACTCATCTGGAATTTGGGCTGTAGTCCTCCAATATTAATGTTTAATGCAGGTAACGACTTGACAATTTAATACACTAAAATCATCAGTGATGTTTGGATGCAAACAGTTACCTTTTTGTTAATATTAATAATCCAGAGACGAAGGGCAACTAGTCGTAAATATAAATCACCGTAACCCCAGCAAGTGATATTCTTTTGCGACAGGCCGGCAAGAATTAACTTCCCTATTCGTAATGTTTCGAACTGCTATGATACTGAATGATATGCAACGTTAATAAAACAATAAATTTACGGAACGATGTAATTAAGCATATGTCAAACTCAAAGCATTTGTTACTGTAAAAACCAATGAGTTGAGAAAAAAATTCCAATATCCAAAACGTTTGGAATAATTACGCTTGAAAAACACAAACTAGAAAACATTATAACACTACCGTATAAATTTGGTACGCCATAGTGATGTAAGCTAGGTAACCATTTCATACGGACTGAGGATGCAAAGACTAAAACCTCTTCAAAGCCGTATAATTCCCTCAGACTACTTGAAACGTGCTCTTAGATTAACATTTAACACATTACACGTTAACTTACGTTGAAACAACTGGAAAAAACAATACTGTTCCTTGAGAAATACTAAGCAGGACTGATACCCTGCTTGATGTCTGCCAGTTTATATGGAAGGACACGGAAGGTCACACCGGTCACCGGTACCCCGATCAGTCTTTGAGTACGGTTTCTTTGACCTTCAGAATCAGAAGGAGAACGACACCAAGCGGCAAGAAGAGAAAATGGAAAAGGCGGTATTGGGAATTTCATTCAACGATAGTAACGGCTCATCACAACTATTTCAACATCCTAAAGAATCATGAGTCAAGTTATAGGCCTAGACACTCATTAAAAGTTTATTTAAGATTTTTCTGAGATGATTTATATCCTTTTACATCAATATGATGGAAGATATGCTAAGATAGGATATGCTAAGTCGAGGTGGTCTTAGATTATTCGCTTCGATTTAATATGTTAACGTTCCGTAAATTTATCGACAAGCCATTCTGTCAGTAAGAAAACGTATTTGTTCGCCTTTTCAAAGCTATCATGAGGAAAGATACCGCAAAATGTTTCAATTGACATTTCAAGAGTATAAGGTAATGCTGGGCTACCTAGAGGGAAGACCGGGGCTGTGTGTCTGTAGTTAGTATATTGAATTTTGAAAAAAAAATTGATGAATTTTTTTGAAAACTTAAAAATACAATTTGAAGTACAATCATTTTTATAGCAATTCATGTGTTAACGCTTTGTATCTATATTTTATGTATATACCGAGCAGAGGAAACCCAAAAAAAAAGAACAAAAGTGCGCCGGACAACCCCGTGACTGGTTTAGCTGTCTATACCCAGCCTGGGTAGGTTGGCACACACCAAGAATAAGGGGAACAGCATTGAGGGTCGAATTTAAGTATACATGTTTTTTATTAAGCTGGTAACAAGTTTTATCCAAAAGAATAATTCTAAGGCAGCAGACAAATACAAACTTATCTTAGAATTTCAAAAATCTCAGAAATAAAAAAAACAATTTTTAATGAAATTAACACTCAAGGTGATGGTCAGAATTACAATAGTCACAGACAAAGCAAAGTATGTCTGTGAAGGCCTAAAATTGAATTTATAGGTCAGTGTTTAATAGAAATAATTTTTAGAAGAGGCCGTAGAAAGTTGAATCATATGACTAAGGGCAATGCAGGAGGTAATTCGGAAACATATTTTAATACTGTTTAAGGTAAATGAATGTAAACCAATTATTATTGTTTGACCGGCAAGTTAACACGATCCCCTCAGCTGAATGCACTGGCTGCCATGCGTCTCCCGAAAATGTGAATGAAATTTATTTCTGCAGAAGAGGGAAAAAACGGTGAGTTACACACAAAGTTTTTATTACGAGTAGTTTTCAACTTGGAAATACACCACGCGTTCTGAAAATTTTAAATTTAAATCCGCGAGCATTATTAGATTATAGTAAATAACGTACTATTGCTATTTACCATGCGTAACATCGTAGTGAATTGAATATTGAACACCGTTATTCTATATTCAGACAAATTCTTAATTTCGTTACTGCACGCCCATGAGTCCATCTCAATGTCCCGTCATAAGAACATAGATACTGAGTTTTCGCACCGTGCTTCCAAGTGGTGAGCTTCTTACCGACTCGACGTATCGTTTCGCATTGCAGAAAGAATGAAGACGCTCCACGCAACGAGAGATGGATTGTCGGGTCAGCTAAAGGCTCAGCAGCCTAACCATGAAGCATTCTCAGCAGATAAGTACTACATATTCAATTACCAGGTCACCATCAATTACAACGATCATTTACAAGGTCGCGGTATAATGATGTATGATTATTTAGGCTACTCGATGAAACAAAAATATCCTATCTGGTGCATAATGCGATGTGTAAATTTTGCGCAAAAAATATGCACACGGAGCTTTTGTAACGTGGTGAAAGAGTGATTTTATTCATCGTGAGTTTATTCATCTCCTTAGCGCGGTCACTCTTTCACTCAGAGACGATGAAGCGTGAGAATCGTGGGAATAGAACTACCGATTGTTTTCACACTACATATGATTTGATGCGTTCTTATATCAGTCGACATAGGAATATTGAACACCATATGTATCACCGCGAATTTTGCATTTACCTATCAGACTTCTCTCAGAACTTTTCGCCAACAGAAAATTTTAGCAGTAATATATATTACCTACCAACGCGTGAAATCACATTAAATATGCAACCTTATAAGGTAAATCGGGGCTTATTGTCTTCAGGATCATGGGAAGTGGTTACCCCATTGTGGCGAAGTAGCTTGCATTAAAATTCGCTTCGAGCGCCAACAGTGACCAGTCGATGAAGTGAACAACGTGGACATCAAAAGACATGAGGATTTTTTTCGACGGCTAGTTTTCGTGTTACAGAAAATCCCGGGTACCCACTAGCGTCGTCTCTATTGTAAGAATCAAAGTGGTTCCTCAGATATTCCTTTTAATCAGTGTACTCTTCATCCATGTTAATCGAATCTCATATTTTTCGTGTTCCTTTACAGATGTTAAGTAAATAACGCTACTTCACTATTTTTGTCTCACCATTGATGTTGATAGCGATGACCAATGAATTCACAACAAATGTTATACTGTAAAAATACTGTTGCAACTAGGTTTCTTCATCCCGGGGTCGCTGCACGCGCCTATATTCCAGCGGTCACTCATCTGTCGCTCCGCAGGCGCGTGGGAGCGCAGGCCGACCGCGGATGAATGATTAACCTCGGCGCCCCGCTGGTCTCGTTCATACACAACTGAGAAAAGCGCATCTGATTGCGTAACAATGCCACTCGCTCCGACGAAAGAATCCTCGGAGCTTGAAAGGGTGATCGGGTTGGAACGGTGGCTAAAGGACTAGCCTCCCATCCCTAGGACCCGAGATCGAATCCCGGCCGTCGCGGAGTGTCCCATTGCCTCTCGGGTGCCGATAAGAGATGACTTCAAGCATAGTACTCCATCGGATGGGAAGTTAGACGGTGGTTCCTTGGGTGTTTCTATTAATTTGGTTATCACATTGGTTTGGAGGCTTTTGTTCATCCCGGCGCTGAGCTTCTCCGCTTTCCTCCAATGCCCCAAAAAATTGTCATCCAGTAACTATCTACCAAAACACTCGGAATCGAAATTAAGTTCTATTAATACAAATTCATCACAAGGTATGATTCTAAGTTGATTTATTTCCCCAGTCATTGAGCCATCGCATTCAGAAATCAATTTCGGTATGCTCATCTAATGTGGAACACTAAACCATATGATTAAAAATATATAAATTCTCCAGAGAATTTCAAATCTAAATTGCAGGTTTTTTTTCAAAATTCGTGATTACACTTATTTCACATTTATTTTAATTATATTAACGTAATAGCATTTATGTAATATTATTAATAGCAGTGTAATGTTTCCATTTTTCCAAAGTTTCCATTGTAATATCTAGAATACTTATAAAATGAGGTACTCGTTTATTTTTTACTATGGTAAAACTATAATTACCATGTAATTCTTCATTTACTCTAAATTGCATGTCCCCAAAATTGTCATAAATTCTGCCTTACTCTTTTTTTTTACCATAATGGCGTAAACGACCTCAGTTATCGGTCACATTTCCTAATAATCAACCAAAGAAACACCAGCGGACGACTCTTGTAATCAATTTCAAGGGGGTGGGTGCTAAAACAGACAGAAAGGCGCTTGCAGACCACAGGAGAAGAGAATAAAATCCTCATTTCACCATTCGACTCTTAAAATATGGGGCCTGAGCCAGGCGCTTGTTTTTAAAAATTGATACTAATAATATCGGGAAGGAACAATGCCGCAAATTTCCTAAAAATGGACTATTTTCAACGCTGAAGTATATGTTAACGGTGAGTGATACGAAAAACAACTACCGTATGTGTCGTGTAATCGGCCATCAACTTTGAGTTCAATCATTTCTTGAGGCTGTAGTCTTCTGAATTTTAAACTGATTGAGGCAGGTGATACTTAGAGGAATTTTACTACGTGGTGTATTGTGAATCTTTTCACCGTGCTATTTCACAATTTTTCTAATCGTAATGACCAAGGAGGATACTAAGCGCCTTCCTTGGCGGGTTGCCGAGGATGCACTGCTGTACCAGAGCCTCGCACTCCGCACCAATCGCTTCCTCTTCACAGCCGGCAAAGTAATTTGGCGAAATTCCTCTTCATTTTAGAAAATTTACATATGGATCTTCGAAAAGATTACCTTTACTTTTATTCACAGAACCTAGGCTAAACAAAGAACTCAGTAAATCTACAAGAAATATATCCACCCTTTAAAAGCTTTCAATCACTGACAAAAATTCAATAAGTAGGCTGTTGCACAAGGTAAACAGAATCATGATGAATACGTGACATTCCGCGTAGGAGGAGAAGAGTTTTCTAAACGACAACGAAAGCACTGTGTGTGAATTAGTGATCAAGGACTCGTAGATCGACACGATCCGAATCACAGAAACAACTTTTGGTGCCCACCTGGGCAGCTAAAACAAGACAGTATGTAAAAATAAGAAGAGTGCGAGAAATTCTGGCTTCGGAATAAACCGTTTGTTGACGAATGGAGTCCAAGGGCTCAAGGTTCAAAGCATCTTATTCTGAAACATGAAGTATTTTCATTATCCACTGGTCCGTCGGTTGAGGTGGGCTTAAATAAAAAGTAGTTACATTCTCAATGGAGTTCGTGTCATCAGTGTGTTCGAATGTAAATCTTTTAAAGGTAGTTGGTGCGGCATTGACATTTTAAATACTTAGGTAGAAAGATACCTTCGTTGACTCATACTGAATAAGTAGTATTCGTTTCTCTCTCAAATATCTCGTATTTTATTTTGTCACTTGCCGTAAATATGCCGAATTTTTTTTTTGCGGTGCTCACATTTTTAGGTGGACTTTTTGGAATCATTCAACAGATAAGTCAATTTGTTATCTGCGGCGTAATGCGTACGTGCATGCCATGAATTTTAAGTATGTAAAGCCCCGAGGATGCCGTGTTAAAGTATAGCAAGTGTTAAAAACCGTCGATCGTAAAATTAGGCAATCATTGTTGGCAAACAATACAGCAAATAAATTTTGCGAATAATACAAAAACTAACTTGTAAATCGCCCGTGGGAGTAAAATTAAGGGAAAATGTGTCTAATAATAATAGCGCTTAGTTTTAGCCCTTTGGAGTGTATTAAGACTAATTAGTTCTGTAGGAAAATGAAAAATGTATCCGCTACTCAAAAATTAAAATACATTGAGAACGACGGCCCTTGACTTGATAATGGTGCACCACGGCAACACCATTGTATTCAAACTGGGGAATGATACATATATTTTGTAGCTCATTTTACGGGTTGAAATTCTGCCAGAAAGTCCGATATCGCCGTGAAGGTACACACACCTCTGGGATTCTAAACCACATTCTCGGAATGAGCGGTCAATCGTTATGTTCCCCTAAAAAAAAGCACTAAAATAAAATCAGCTTAACCAATTTTTCACTATCCAACGCATGCGCATTTAAAGAGATGAAGTGAGCTGATGGCCAGACTAAAGCGTGGCGTCACGGTACTCCCGTCGTGGTACATTTGACATTGGTACAGAACTATTACCGAAAGCTCATAATCCTGATAGTAGCGTTAGAACTCGTTGGAATGATTACTTAAACCCTTTGCGAATGACGCACCGTGACTCAACTGGACGAATACTTCTTGGTTACATTCTATTTCTTCGATCCGAATCCAAAACTCGGGTCCGCCCAACCTACCGACGTTCCCTCTTTAGTACTCTCTCCATAATCGACCCTAGCTCTGTCTCTAGCCCGGCCATCGTTTCCCAAAGAAGATTGAGAGAGAGTTCACCTCATAATAAATGTGAATAGTCTGGTAAAAGAGATGATTCCTTTGATTTTGCCAGGAGCGCTTTTCCATTAAATTCTGAAATTCACAAAAATACAACACCGGGCTTTTTCGCGAAAATGTTGGGAGGCATCCCTTGGATTTGATCCCGGAACACGGGTTCTCGGCAAGCCGAACCCAATGAGCCACCACAACAAGACGCGTGCTCGTATTTCAGGGCTGCCATTGACTTCAATTGTTGAACAATAAACAATATTTTACTTTAGTTGGAATTCATGAATGTAATGTGAGAGGAAGCGGAGTACCGTGAACGTAATGGGTGAATGTGGATGGAAAATACTCTTGAGAGAATGGATATTAGGAGTCAAAAGAACAGGTGGGCGTGTCTGAAACAATGAATAAGTGTAAATGAAGCAAAATATGTAACCAAGGATAATGCCGTAAGGAATAAAATAATTAAATGGAGCCAATTGTTGAAATATAATACCGAAAAATGAACTCCTCTTACTGCTCAACACTCGAAAGAAATGGCGTGTGGGGTGCGTATTAATATCCGTAGAAAACAGAATACTCATAAAATCCTTCCAATGCCTCGGTTGGGCGTGATAATTATGATGACTGGTTTGTAATTAAAAACATGGAATTCAAATAGATTCAGTCATCGCGTTTACATTTCCAGAGTTCAATCATGAAGGTCGGGGTGCGAATCGATGATTTCGTCCAGCCGAGGAAGTGTCAAGGCCGCTTAGCGCAGTAAATTTTATTGTACAAACGAATATATCATAGAATGTACAAGAAACTCAATAGAAACAGAACAGGTTCAGTTTCCTGTTAAGCCATTCAGGCAATCATACAATTTGCCGCGTTACCCGGTGTAATTTTCCCCATGCAAGAGTTCATACATTTGTTTGTACAATAAAATGTACTGTGTAAAGCGGGGGCAGTGGAGGATTGAGGGGGAGGGAGAGGGTGGCCAACCTTCTCCCCCAATTATTTATGGCAAAACAGAAACAATGGTAATTATGAAGAATTCCATTCCTCCCAAACCCCCGGAAAGGAGCCATGACCCCCTTAAAAACTAATGACTTTAATCCACCCCGAGGTTAAATCAGTTGCATAACGTGATGCAAGGCGTAGAAAAATACGTCATTGAGAGTAATGGGCGGAGGTAAATCAGACCCAAGTCTCTCTCCCTGTGCTTTAACGCGTAAACTTAAATTTAGCTCTCGATATGCCACCGCCACTAACCCAGAGATGCTTTAAGTCTCCCGCGAACGAGGAGTAAAGGGTTAAGTAAACACGAGACTAGTGGGAAAAGAATAAAACACAATAGACGCATGCCAGATAATTTTTTGGAGCTGGTCCAGAAAGCGTTACGTCGGCGCAGATGACTTCCGTCCGTAACGGAGAGAGATTTAAGTATTACCGAACATGTTATGAAAGCTGATGAAAGCAAGAAATACAGCGGTATTGTAGAACGCGGAGTGGGACGTGAGCTAAGAAGACTACAGGGGTTTTCTCTGGTTTCGTGGGGATATCCTTGGAGATAGACACCAGGCATGAGGCAACCCATGGGCCGCTGTAACCTTAAGCCCTCTCTGGCTCCTTGCCATTCACCCCAATAGACAAATACCACGGCGTTTACTAACCTCTAATCGCACCCGAAATTCTAACACCACTAGTGCCTCGACTCTGAATTAAACAATACACCCAAAGGGTTTCCTGAAATATACCACATTAATTCTCATTCTACCACCTAATCTGCAGCCAAATACATACGAGCACATTTATGTTAAAATATTTCTTATCCATTTCACCAAAGAGCTATTAGAAATTGTCCAGTATTAAGGGTAATTCAGGCAAAGTTTCTGAAAATATTGACACGTATGTATAATGTAATTGCGTCAGTGCTATTCTCCCGGAAACAAGTCTTCAACCCCAACGATTCAGGGGAAGGGAATTTCCTGAGCTCGCGCCGACGGCGGTTTCCCAGAAAGATACGGTGCCCACGATATCACACGGCTTGAATACAGTTATGTTTTCCGAAAGCATTTCGGAGAAATTAATGAATTAGGACTTAATCTTACGCTTCTGAAAATTACCTAGATAATAATTTCCACGTCACTTCCAATCAGAGGAACTCGTTATTATCATTTATATCATCCTAATGCGTTCTAGAGTGTTATTTATACAAAGATAAAAATAGAACTTCCATCGCTACGCCGTTTGGATGTAGGTCTCGATTTTGACCGCGGCGCGCTGGGTCGTAGTGAGCCCATTGAAATGGAACTTCAAATAGGTAACCAGAGCCAATGGAATGAATCACAAATACCAAGTAAAATTTGGTGGAAAATGAAATGAGGCTAAACTTTACTTACCTCTCGTAAGAAGATGGGTGAAAAGGCACGAAGTCAAGATATGATTGTAAGAAAATTTGAAATCAACGACGGCATGGAGAGACATCAGGACAAGAGTACGAGCTGGACAATCATATTTGCAAACAAAAAGTGGGGTGAGGGGCTAGAATATTCTCTCCTCACTTTAATTATCCTCCGAGTCAGAGTTACGCTCTCTACAGAAAATAGTAGCTGCAGTAATTATTCAAGGAGGCGGTCGACTGATGAGATCATTTATGCTCACCAGAGTTATGAGACTAATTGGGAATGGGTAGGTTTTTTTGAGGACCTGGGCGAAGGAAAAAAACCGAGGTTGGTATTACCCTACAATTTAGAGGCACCATATTGCTTAACAGGATGTTTAGAAGGAATGCATAGCATATGTCTAATGAGAATCGCATTCCGTAAAGTGGAGAAATTCCAGAAACTGCGTAAATCCACGAACGAGAGATTGGAAATTTTAATCCTTTAATTTTGTACCAGCTGTTTAGTACTTTTTATGAGTCAAGCTGCACAGTGATATACCTTGTATAAAGCATTCTTTATCGACATTCTACGGTTTTTTGCCCCTCACTCGACAGGGACAGTACTAAACTCGAGGTATCCACAACCAGGCACCCGATGTTCAGGATTTTATTTCACATCTCCGTTGCCTCTAAAAATTGATCCCGGGCCCTTGGAGTAGGAAGCACGTACTCAACCACACAAAACCATTGCTCACTTAATTGTTATTCCGCCTGCAATATTACGATATATCTTTTATTACAGAGCAAACTCATTCCAAATGACAATGATCCAAGATATACGTCGGAATATCAATGAACATAAGAGCAACCATTCATAAAAAAATTTTGTTATGCATTGTGACACTATTTCCGACCAATTCCGTAATCAGGACCAAGCCCGCAACGCAGAGCCATCCATCCTCGTGATGCGCGAATAACGCTATGACATTATGGTATCGCAGCCAGTCAGCAAAGATTACAGTGCATACATTCTCGCGACTAACTTTACAAGATAATCTAGCGAAGTTATCTTCAGGAATGCGTACGCTGCACATCGCTAATGAACTCGTTACCACTGCTTCTTCAAGGACATTGAGGCTCAATGCACATTTACGCTATACTTAGCGATGTTTTGAATGCATATTTCGCCGTAAGCATTTGCTTTTTAAAATTTGGGTGCCAATATATTCACAATAATACCCGATCTCCGTAAAACAGTGATGTCATCCTCAAGAACCACGGTAAAATTTACATTAGTTTTTTAATAAAAATAGCTTCCACATTTCAACTTCAGGTAGTCTCTCCCTGAAATAACATAATTCGCGCAATTGAGTGCCTTTTAGTATCAGATTCAAAATCATTCCTTTTCTCTAAATGATTAGCTGGTGACATTAGGTTCTTGAAGTAAAATACTAGAGCCTCATTACCAAGTACCGTCATATCATTACATTGTGTATATTCTCCTTAAACTAGCTCCTATGGCTGAGACTTCCATGTCGTTCTCACCGGGTTCTAAGTAATGTGAGCGATACAAATTTTTAAATTTAGTTTAGAAATAACATGTAATAAAAAATAATTGGGCACGAATCGCTTTTTATAATTGCTTTGAAGGAATAGACCGTCTCTGCTTACTCATCGGGCGTGTGAATGAATGACTCTCCGCTGTTAGATTCGCCTCTGCTTTTTTCGATGTGATGACTCTATTTAATAACTTCATCTTCATTTAACTAAATTATTTGATAGTGATTGGTTGCAATATGCTAACATATCCGTGGGAACAGAGCCACTCGGCCACAGGCAAGGGTTAGTGCCCTGATAGTGCCATGTGGGAAATGAAAACTGACCGATAAGAAAGTCTGCGGTTGCTACGCATCCAGTGTGCAAAACCAATTGAATACCGCTAGATGTCAGATTCTTAAATAAATAAAGTCAATTCCAGAAGCTGGGCAATTTATACGAGGGCAATTTACAGACAATACTTCCCGACCATCGAGCAAACAAACGTACCTCAGGGTAGAATTGACCTCACGATTCGGGAAATAAATTTTTTTTATTTTAGCCTCGAATATTATATTTGTATACGTTGAAATATATGCCACCATCAGAACAAATTCGTAAAAAAATTGTTTGTTGGCTGTGCAATTACCTGAAAATGAGTCGGGATGACTATCTATACTATGAATATTTGTATCGTCAAATCAAGCAGAGCCTTGCACTTGAAGAGCGAATGAAAAGAATTCCATGTCGAATAGCACGTGCAAAGCGGATGATTACCCCGGAACACTCGAATTATATCTCGCAAAAACATGAAGCATCATATTACTGCGAACAAGGCGGGACACGGCGGCGGAAGCTCTTGCCACACCAGCCAGTACGCGTTTTCAAGGCCACGATAAATACGGCGATAATCCGTTAAAAGAGTAGCATTTATCGCAAGCTCCTCTTTCCTGCAGGATGGCGATCACGTGCGAAACAAGTAGCTCGAGTTGTCCAACTTGTTCTAGTTGAGGTAAAGAAGAAGATACAGTATATGTGGAAAACTTCAAGACGGTTCGTAGGAATACGAGCGCCAGAATACATGACGGAAATCAGACGAAATAACTATTTCCTCGTAATGAATTTTATCCAAGTTCATTTTACTCCACACCATAATGGACGAGAGCACCCAAAACACTATGCCAGTCCGGCACTTAGAAAAGGAATATCAATGTAATGACCTCAAACGGGGTAATAGCGAGATAAAAATGGGTTACCAGGGCGATAGGTGAGAGTCTCCTTGGAGGTCGAATGGCTGAAAAATCAATTTCGTCGGTCTAGGCTAAAAAACAAGTGGGATAAACCACCCACGGAGCGGGCGTCTTTCGACGGAAAAAAACTAGGCGATGCAATCTTGATTTTTCAACTGCAGCGGCTAAATTAGTCAAAATGTGAGAGCATTTTTAGGTATATTTTAAAATTGACTTTCGTCCTCCGCCACTGTAGGAAGTGCTATGCATTTAGAGTTTGATCAAGAAATCAAAATGGGTTATTACAGAGAAAAAATTAAAACTCTCGAATCAATTATTGTGAGTTCATTTCTCGTGGGTTCATTAATCGTGAGCACATCACTCGGTCTGCTTAACAGCCGTAGTGCTGCTCCGACACAATTCTACGGCTGCGGTGGTCCCAATGGCTCGCGGCGAATCAATGACACACGAACGTATAATCTTTCTCTTGGCATCGGCATTTTCATTTCGCTCCACTTGGTCTTGTTTTCTTCCTTTTTATACGCAAGTAATATGCTGTTCACCTACCTTTTCTCTTACTCACGCATTCCTTATCGTATCTAATTAGGTACAACCCTTCACTGTTAGGAGAAATTTCAATCCTGATGTTTCTATTTTCCCCATATTATTTCCATTCCTAACTCTTCGTATCTTCAGCCTCCATACCGTCTAAAATCCTCAGTCATCACTGCGTTCTCCTGCGCTAACTCAACATTTTCTCCCCATCGCTCTGTTCATTACCTCATATGTCCTCCACATACATTTGCTCACCTTCTTCAAATTTTCTTCCATAAGCATTCTTCTTCACCCTGCGAACCAATATGTTTGTTCTCCTCATTCATAAATCTTAAGATCATGGATAATAACAGTTTTAAAATGAGAATCTACCATATCCTCACTTAAAAACTGTAGATGTGACTGAATAATTGAGGTCGAGAACTCTATGGTGCGCCATCAGTCAAACAAGTCCAGAGAGGTCTATGGAATCCGTATGTATATACAGTGAATCCCTGAATAAGAAACCAAAACTAGTACAAAATAAACGAATTATCCGATAGGAAAACTTGGATTTATAGCATCCCATCATAAAACTATTCTCTGCCATGCTTGTTAAGGTTTTGAAACGAAGAGAATCAATAATGATATATCAACAATACACGTAACGATGGCTGTATCACCAAGAGTTGCACGTAACGGGGCGGTCGCCTACCAGAAAGCAGGCGAGCTCGATCGGGCAAGGCACAAGACTCTAGGCCATCTGTGAGACGAAAGGTAGTTCGATTGCCCCAGACTGACTACATCAGTAGAGTAGACTACATAAGTAGAACAGAATCATGCAGAGTTAAACTCCATATCTGCTTTTTCGTGCAAAAGTTTTAAAAGCAAAAATGCTGTTGAGAAACGCATTATCCTATGGGATGTACCTGATATTGACCAGTGTGACATCTGCTTTTATTCAAATATAAAATTAAAAAAAGAATCACTAAGTTATCATTGTTTTTCACAGAGGTCTAGAAAATTCCGCTAAGAGTCGCCACTAAGGCTACTCAGCGACGAAAATACCCTTGATTAATAAAAAACGATCACCTGTCCATTCGATGTAGTCAATTTTCCCTAATCGTTGATTGAGCGCTAAGGGGATCCATAACCCTCTTTGCTTTCTTCAAGCTGAGAAAGGATAAACTTGAGAATGTACATAGTCGTTTCATGATATAATTGCTGATAACGGGCGCAATATTACAGAAATTCTTCTGAGAAATTCTAAGATTTGAGAATTCGTTTTTTTTCTACGCACGCGAGAGGAGATATAACGTGCTACAGAATAAACTGCAAGAGGAACATGATTATCAAAGGACTCGCTAACGTCCTCGCAAACTAAAGCTAATCTCTTTTGGTCTTTCTTCTTTTGATCATGTGGGCACCAATCTTCCTGAGACCATCCGATAACAAGCCCTAAAAAAAATCCTCAGGCATCCAATGTATCGACTAATTTCTAGTTTTGTGTATTAATTACATTTTATTATGCGTTTTAAACAACAGTTTTTGGGGAAGGGGGAGAAATAGGTTCCCTTGAGAATTTTTTACAGCATCTGATAACAAGCCCTAAAAAAATCCTCAGGCATCCAATGTGTCGACTAATTTCTAGTTTTGTGTATTAATTACATTTTATTATGCGTTTTAAACAACAGTTTTCGGGGAAGGAGGAGAAATAGGTTCACTTGAGGATTTTTTACAGCATGTCCAACAATGCATATCGTTTGTTTTGTTTTCTAGTGTGGATAACCTGGAAGTATTTCAGAATTATTAATGTGTTCCTCACTTTTTCTTAGCAAATACATTTTTATCAGCAGGAGATGGGTATAATAGTCCCAATATGATCTCCGAATTTAATTTACAAGCCTACAAATAAATACTAAAGAAATTATTTAGAGGCCATTTTCTCCGTATAGCATCAAACTATGGAGGTTCAACAGATTCAAAAGGCATGGAAAGATAAGTTATGAATCTGCGACAAATCTACGGAGTAAAATTATGTCAATCTATTCATTCAGTATAAAAAATGAGAGGTATTTTACGATAGAAGTTATCATTTTGATATGCTTGACTCACCAATTTCTGCACAGCACTTCCTCCTCCACTATCCACGTCAAAGTTTTGCTTTGCTCTGAAGGCACAATTCCTTAACTATGATAGGTGTTCCTTCCGTGATATCAACAGGTAAACTTATTTTATGATAACGGGCGTTCAAAATGGACGCCCTCCCATTTCCAATTCGGTGATGCCACACGAAATTCATTGTAGGCACTATCAAGGGACGTGGGAGCCGAGAGTTGTACTAGCAGTTAGAGCTCACGTCTCCTGTGATACCGATTAACCTGAAGCAAAACTCGCACTATCACTGCAAAAACATTGGATTTCACGTAAGGAATCAAAAAATGAAAGCCATCGCACTTTGTATTTTCCAAAGCTCACGGTAGATTATCGCTGGTGTGAGATTCTTGAAAGGGATTGATCATCCTTATCGGATGCGGAAAGATTTATTATTGACAGTCGCCTTAGCTTGACTTTTCTGGCTATTGGCAGCGCCAGTATTTCCTTCCTCTTGATACTCTCATCTTGGGATACATTAAGACTTTTCAATTTGAAAGGATATCGGAGAGAAGCCATCTCAAATCGAGTAACCCGCAAGCATCAGGGACTGACGGCATACTGACCTGACCCGAGAAATAATAAATGAAGAAAAACCGCACGCAATGTTGAAAACTGCCACCAGCGAATGAAGGGCGAAAAACAGCTTTGGAAGGACTAGGTAGACTAAAATGTGGTTCAATAGTGTGAGATGAATTAAAAATTTCGAATCAAGTGAATTTCAAGAGCACACTGATGTTTTCACCTCCTAAATTTCCAAATACGAATCGAGAGACGCTGTACTATTCACTGCCGAATCGATTAGTTCAGAAATTTCTTACCTTCATCATGGTTCATGAAATACTCCCCGTTATACGCCCCTAGAGCGGGTATCAGGGTAGGATTTATAAGTAGAATGAAAGAGAAGTCAATAAGCAGTAATTGTAAGGCTATCATCTACTTTCTGGAGGATTTTTTCTAGGCAGCGACGGCACTGAATCCAATGAGGGCAACGGAAATTAAACTCAGAGAATAGTTTAATTCAAAATTTGTATTGACCACCCTATTCTCCATGGCTGCCACCTTGGGCATAGCCATGGGAAGGTAGAGGGGGGGGTGGAAGCTGCCCCCTCCTGGACGAGACACTTACCAAATCTCTATATGGAGCCAGACAGGATGATTTCCTGCTCCCCCTAACATAAATCCTGGCTACGCCCTCGTAGACTTTTTATACGAGAAATTTTAAGAGTATAAAATGTATGAATTACCAAACAATTGATCTTTAAGCACTTTTCAAAAAGATACTTCATAAAGTACAGCAATTTATGAGTTCTAACTGTAAGTTGGAGACGATCCAATAATTTCAACTGAGGGTTATCTTCATTTGAAGGCCCAACATTCCTAAAAGCTGTGATTATTCACCCATGCTTTACGACATTGGCCCGATTTCATGATATTTTATTAATATTACAAGAGGTTATTTACTGGTTAAAGTAGGATTAGGTCATGGATGCGTTAAGTCCGGCTCACGGGTTAATCTGCCCCATTTAGAACTCCATCTTCCCAGTAGATAGATAACTACCCGACAAACAGTTTGTTTCCTCCAATTCTTTCCCTTTAAGTTTCTGCAAGACAATCTTGAATAAGGTGAAAATAACGAATGAGTTAAATAAAAAAATACAAATACTTAGGGAGAATTGAATACAGAAGATTATTCATTTGCGTTCTGTACTATGTAACCAACACTGTCTTCTCATTGTACAGCTAAAATACATATATTGGAACTAATTTTATCAAAGATTATAATTAATATTTTGCTATCTAAAAATTACTTAATATAATATGCGATTCAAATAGGTCACAGATTAGGATCAGGTTCAAGATTAGGATCCGAATAGGTCGTACTGAGAATGGAATGCGGCCTAAATGTTGTACATCTATGATTTAAAACATTTCGAACAAACGAGTCGTGCCGATAACCCAAAAAAAGTTGTTTCAATGTAGTATGTTTATCAAATTTATCAAAATTTTAGTTTAGCAGGGTTTATGAAAATTATCAAAATACTTTTCCATTATTTTTCTGGAGAATTCCCCAAGTTATGTTCAGTGGAAAGTTCCACTAGCACCTTATTTTCTTAGTCTATAAAAGGTTTCACCGAAAATGAACGGTCTGAATACTGACCTTTGCTTCAAGTGCTATCATCTGAGATTGTTTTAATTGACCTTTGATGAGAGTAAAGAACAATTTAATTTCACCAGTAACCTATTAACCAAAGCTTTTCACCTCGTCTAACCTAGATAAATCAACTAATCCCAGCCAAAAACGCCCCTGATAATAATAGTCCACCAGGTACATAGCCATAGACATCATCAGCCAAGCATACAATCAGACTACTCTCTTTCGTAGACTATTTTCTTTACCCTATGATGTAAACCAGCTTCTCAAATATTACTCAGCACTAGGCTTCAGGCAGTGATTAGTTTCCTAGCAATCGAAAAATAGGCCGCAATTACCAAGTGCTGCTTCAAGCATTTAGGTCAAATTCGGGAAAATATTTCATCATGGGATCGTTTCAAGTTTATTTTTGCAGTGAAATCAATTGGCTATTTGTATCAGATAGCAATTATACATGCCTATCGAAATAATCCGGTTGGCACTGTGCTCACGGAAGCGACAAGCCACTCTTTAACTTATTCTAGCGTAACTTGGATCTCGTCCAAACCGCGTGAAAAAAACGTTCAACTCAACCGATGATATTTTTTCCATTGGATCGGGCGAGGTGCAGCAAGACACACACACGTTGTCGCACTGGTTCAGTCCAAGCTAGTGAACCCGAAAAGCAGTCAGGCCACCGACATTTCCTCGACGCTTTGCCAGATGGTGTTTGGGATGACGAAATATTTGTCACCCGCTCCTCCCGACGCCATTCGGTCATGGCGGTCCAATGTGGCTTGGTATACAGAGACTAGTGAGCATTTGGCGAGACAGCAAAAAGAATTGCCATCATTCCAAAAGTGATACGTTGTATGTAACTCTGTCACGATTGGAAGGAGATCGCCGTTCCATGCACCTTTAGTTCATTCACGCGTCCAATACCGGCCGCAACTTGAAACTGCCCTGAGACTAATATCTGATCTGGAAAAGGCTAGTAACTGGATTGAACTGGCCTGGATTTCAAAGATGTCTGAAGAAAAGATAAATCCAGACCAGAAACAGACCTCTTTCAGAGCAGTTACAGCCCAGTTTCAGAGCATTTACAGATCAAATATTTTTACCTGGGTGCAACCCTTAATTGTACTCTGAAGCTTATTCCCGCCCAATGAAGTCGCGCCTTTCACATTTTAGACAGAATACAGAATTAATTCTCGGATAAACCGTCTGCCATTTGGGCTCTTGCCAAGCTTTCCAACCTCAATGATACCAACCACCTTTACAAGTGAATTATAAATTAATTCCTTTTCATTTATAAAACTTTGAAATGTAGTTAAGTTTTCATTTGACATATTGCACTTTTTCATTTCCCTCTGGAAGCACAAATAGATTTCTGAGAATACAGAGTTTGAGACATCTGCGTTGAATCGTGTTACCCTCTAATATTTAGGCTTACTGGAGATTAATTGGCTCTGAGTCTGTTTGATGCCATACGGCATTACATTACCATTTCGGTACGTCTTGCCGAAAATAGGCGAAATGCAAGATCTCTGGATGCGGCTAAAAAAAGGTAGCTCTCCAGACACGAACAAATCAAACGATGTGGCTGCAGATGTTTGGCAAAGGGCATGATTTTACTGTCTCCACGGAGATTCAAAGCAGATTTGAAAAGGGATCAGGGTAAATTTTTCCGGGAAGACGGATGCATCGTAGAGGATAGAGAGAGAGAGAGTGAGAGGGAGAGAGACGGACGTCTACGCTCTGTCGCACGATGCTTAGTTATTTTTAGTATCCGCAGAGTAAAGGATTTTATGTAGCACTCTAGAAATTAATATAGAGATATGATCAACGACTCCATGGCTCGTTAATCAGAGAATTATTTCCGTTTCGATTGACCCGGCGATGGATTTATCGGAGCAAGTGAGCAATTAATGCCATGGCTTCCGGAGTACTTGTTACAGCTCGATGCCATTGCGCTGGGTACCTGAAGGAACCTACCAATCAATACAATTCTTAGTTTTCGTTTTTGAGAAAGAATCGTCTTGGATGCAAGTTTCCATCAAGTCTCTCGTCTTTGCCGTTTAAAAGCTTGTTGAATCCATTTTGACTTTTTTCGCTTCAACTCTTCAATTTGCCGACGAAAATATTACCTAAAGATTAACTCTAGATTCTGCTGAGGACGATTCTTTAAAAAATTCTCCTCTCTTTTTAAAATGTGTATTATTTTTTATTTGGGTAAATATTGAGCATACAAGAATTTTAAATTCAAGTTAATCAAGTATAGATGTAGTGTCAGTACCATCTAACAGTATTACTTCTTTAGCGCTACCGTGTATGTAAACATAATATATCCTGGATGTTATTCTTTGTTTTATTTTAATTCTGAAATTTCAGCCAGAAGATATAAGGAACTGTTTTATATTCTTAATCTTTTAAGCAAATAGATTAAGGACGAGTGACTGCAAATTTATCTCTGTCAGTTTCACCGAAATCCCTCACAAAAATTCTTCGTCAAACTCTTCAGTTATTTGCCATTGGTGCAAGTAAGAAAACACATATTCATCTGCGTAAGAAGATAATTTGTGGATTGTCTCTAACTGATGGGATTATGAAGCCACATTTCAATGCTTTTCCACAGTCGAGAGACTAACAAAATTTACACAAAATATAAGCCAAATATACTATCGAGTTATTCTCATTTCATCCGATTTACCTACTTATTAATGTTCTCTCTCTCTCTGATGATCCTTCTTTTTAACGTGTTTGGAGAAGAATGTAGGATAGAGGTCAGTGTGCCATAAAGTAAATTGAGAAGTTGAGCATTCAAGTTCCCTCACGCGCATTTTATTTTCGAGTTCCGGAATACACTCCTGAGAAATTGGGAAATTCGAGAAGGTATACCACACTACTTGGGTAAAAACAGGTTTCACTCTGAAGACTTCAGTCGCGACCAATACAAAAAAAAAGGTATTGTTGCAACCAATGCCTTTGAACTCATCCCAAAATGTATTTTGAGTTCTTGTCTTAAAACTGAAATTGAACGAGAAAAGGTTTACCTATATCAAGTTATCGAGAATTAGTCATACAATACACCTCGTCCGGTTAAAAAATTTAAAAACCGGATTGGGAGAACTTGAAAGACTTATTTTGATAGAAAAAAATAAACAAAAAGCAAATAGATACTTGAGGGCACATCTCTCTTTGCCAGGTACTATTACCTCGTCCAGAAATCGTGCAATTGCTATTTATTTTTGGTTTACCTCGTCCTAATTTTATTGAATGAAATCAAAAGATTTTCATCGACATCGACGAAGGGTTCCCTCAAGTGGTATAGCTCCCATGTCAGGTATTCTCACCATCGTGTTACGGGATGTGTGTGGCCAATTTGTTGAGTTCTCACCCTTCCTCACCTCATTATCGTCAATATTTAACGAAAGAAACGAGTAGCTGTTTCTTTCCGGCCTCCGAGATAATGAGGAGATTATCGTAAATTAGATGAATGAATGGTACCTATCTGATGCTAATAAGCATGAAAATATTCTGAAAACTGAAAGAATCAATCGTAACTGTGACATTCACGATCACCATACAAGAAGGGGAAATGACATTCACTACCAAACAGTCAGAACTAAGTTGCTAAAAATTGGCCCTAAAGAAATGGGTATTAAATTATTTAATAATTTGCCCATAGAGTTAAAATACATAAAAAATATGGGCTGTTTCAAATCCAAATTAAAAGAGTACTTACAACAGAAAATGTATTATTCTGTGCAAGAGTATTTGAATAAAGGGTAATTTAATGTAGTAAACTGGGGAACTAAAGGAAATCTATTATTGGTTATAAGATATTTAATTTAATAAGATTCTATAATATGGAGTTGTGATGTGCATATAAAGTTATATGATATTTGTTGGTATTTTTATTGTATGTACCTAAAATGACGTGCCTTATATCATGTGCATTAATTGCATCCTGATCTTTGGGAAAATAAATTTGTATTGTATTGTATCAGAAATATCCCCTATTAAACTAGGCGCCCCTTCGCAGGGGAGTGGCCAGGGTTGCCAACTATCAGGGGTAAAAGCAATTAGCAATTAGCAACGGAGTGTGCACGACAAAAAGATCAACCAAGGATTCCCCAATACATCATAATAATATCCATTTGACGGGTATTCACCGCAGTCCTTCATTCTTCCTCGTTCCGGGCTAATCTCTTCGTATCCTTCTGACGTTGATTAGCGCTGTCAGAATACGAAGAGATTAGATCACAGTAGAGGACATTCAAATAATTAAAAAAAATAGATGGTCATTCACTCAAACTGAATGGAGAAACTATACTAGGAAAAGAAAGCTAACCTAAGGGATAGCAATATGGGCTGCTAAGTACCTACGGGAATATGAATGTTTACAAAAATCTCAATTTCGACGAAGCACTCTGTGATATATATTATTGGTACGGCACCTTATCCCTTCTGACAATCTTTCATCATGGGGAAATATGCGGACTCAGAATTCAAAAGTTATAGATTGCGACGAGGTCTTTGCATTGAAACATTACAATCTACAGGAAAAGAACGGATAACATGATCAGATCGTAAATACCGCAGGTTCGATTGCACGTATATCAATGTATTACATGGTGTATGAATTTTCAATTAAAATATCGTTTAAATGTGAGGTATGGTGGCATTAAATGGAAACGAGGGAGTTGAATTAACAGAAAAACGAAGTTCCTCCATTGGCAAGAAGGTGCCAAAGATTTTAAAAAGCACTTGTGAGAGTTTTTCTTGAGGGGGGAAAAATGAGTTTTTAGGTCGGTCTTCGTCGGTTTTTGTCAAAGATGGATAACACGGCCATGGGATAGTCAAAGTACGGATGGAAATAGTGAACAAACGTTGAATTTGACGAATAATGCTTCAATCACTTAAATCAACTGATCAGCTTTAAAATGATTCTATTTGAATACAGCTTATTAGACTTTAAGATATGGCCTGTTCAGATTTTTTATTATGGACATTCCTCGATTCATAGTTACGTTACAGAATCGTTACACATACTGTTATTACAATGATTACAAAAATAAAATTATTATATTGAATGAATCATGGAAATAAAATCTAAAGCTATTGAATCATTTGAAGAAGATAAATATCGTTGTATTAAACTTCTCCAAATCAAGGTATAAGAGCTCAAATCTGTTTTTACCTGCGCTGCACAAGTCTGTCCTCTTTTGGGAGAGTGCCAATCAATAGAAGTAGAACCAATTCAGGTAAAAGATATCGCATAGTTGGTAAAATGAGAGTTTGAAAAAACAAAACAGAAGGTGGTACAGACCATACGTAAGATCATATCACATTTGGCATGAAGGTTGGAACGTTTGATTTCAAAGATATTTAAGAATACTTTCCGATTTTTTAAAACTAGTACAGAATTTACAGACCAACAGATACCTACATCAATTGCAAATAGAGAACTTTTCTTGTTACGCTCCAAAGAAAAAAGCCAGGACATAGTCCAGTATTCAATGCGATTTACACGACATATTTTCCCGCACATTTCTCCAATGCAGCTAGTTTCTTATCTGTCACTAGATGTCTCAGAAATTCAAAAGCTATTTGATCCATCGACCTGTTCGACTCTGTCGATATGGTTTCCAGTGATTTACAACTGTTTCCAACAAAGATTACTAATTTTGACAGGTTTTGATTTCGTTGCTTACCTGGTTTATTTGGAGCATCTTTTTCTGCAGAAATTGCCTATTGATGTACCTATAGATTTTTTTCTCTATTCTTCATCTCCAATCAATCACGAAATCGATATTATGCGATAGATTGCAACGACTTCTGCAACTGCAACTTCAAGTCGGGAAAAATTTGAACCGACGGAATGGGAGAAAGTGTTTATTTACTTAAAATGCCGAAGTCTTAGCCATGAATTTCATGCGGGATGTAATTAGTTTGCATTCAAAAATAAGCCATTCAGGGAAAAATACAATACATGCTATAAGCTCTATGCTCATTGGGGTAGATTTTACAAAGAGCAACATTTTTTCGAAACCATTACGCAAATATTTTAGCCAAGATTCCGGATTTACTCTGCGTGTTTTGTTTTTCGGGACTGATAATTTTGCCCTAGAGAATTTGAAAATATTGAATAATGAACTGTGAGTCCGTGTGAACGCGGTACTAAAGATTTCTGTGTCGTGTAATTTTTTCTTTGAGGAAAACCTCTTCAGGTCTTTATCTCATTCTAGAAAGTGCGGAAACACATTGAAACGCCTGGACGTTGTTACCTCAAGTAAAGTTAAAAATTGTGCTGTGAGCAAATATTCTCGGTCAAATGGTCTCAAGATCATTGATTGGCCGCTACAGAAATGCCCTGAAGGATACGACATCGGCCTTGTTGCGTCATTTGGTCATTTGATTCCAGAGAAAATAATAAATGCCTTTCCTCTGTAAGTTGTGAATGGTTGCATGTTGTGGTTTGACGAAGTGGCACTTTTCTTCTATTTTGATTGGCTTGAAACATTTTTGCCAAATTATTTTTTGGTGGTGAAATTAGCCAATGTGATGAAGTGCATCAATGTCTAACATGAGATAATATAGTTCTAAAATCTTCATAAGACTAACTTGTCTCACATTTAAGTTGCTATGTCTTCCAACGACAGTTCGCTTACTACATGATTTTTTAAAAAACTTTCAACAGTTCTATAAACGTGGGCATGAATGAGATTAATGTTTCAGATGTGACAGGTGGCAACCTATTATGCGAAGATCACCTCTCTCTTTGACTAAGCCATATTTTACTCTACCCTAAAAAGCGTCCTTTTTTCAAACAATTTCTCTTTAAATGTGTTGCTCTTTGACAATAGTGTGTGTGTATTTGCAAGAATCAAACTTTTTGTGAAAACATTTAGCTAGGATATTCATCATGATTATTACTTCTGAATTGTGTAACTTTTATTGAGCAATAATTGATAAGAAGGAGTAAAAATGTATAATTTATTCGCAGAATAGTTTGTGCAACAAAATTAGGTTTATGATATGAAATGTTGTGTGCAACTATGGCCCTCTCTAATGACTGAAATGCCTGTATGACTTGTCAAGTTTTATTACCCAGAGAGTCAATTTTTATTACCCAGACCTTGTTCTGTACCTTAAATTGTTCCATGATAGAATACCTTGTTAATCTTCAAAGTCCCTCCCAGCTGGATATAAGTGGGCCTGTATGAGGTTTTCCTGTAATGAATGAGCCAAAAATGGCACTTTCGGCAATGAGAAGCACCAAATGGCGTGCCAATATTGGCACTTATGGCAATTAAAGGTTAAACATTTTTTTGATATGATGGTAAGGGAGGAAAAGGTCTTCTATCATGAACACGTGGGATAGCTGTCTATCAATTTATGAAATGTATCAAAACCAAACACCATTAAGCATCTTGTCAACTTAGATGGTGTAACATTTTATAGCTGAAGTTAACCAAACATTTAAAGCATGTTTACACAATGCATATACCAATGCAAGTATGTGGCTTCACAGATGCATGGACAAATGCTCCAAATAAGAATATTTGTTATGGCCACGCATTCACTAATTTGTGAAATATTTTGTCTTTGCACTCAGAAATTTTAATGGTAAATGTGTTTAGGCATCATGCGAATATGGCTTCAAAACTGGGTCTATGGTGACTTAACAACAAAGTCTGTGAAAGCCATTGGCCAGCAATTTATGATGCATAGTTTGGTAGGCAATCATCTATTATGACTCATTTCCACACATAGCGCTCATATATGATCTTTCCGAATCAAACTCTTACATTAGGAAAGACTAAATTTATATTTGTGCATCTATTATGGGTATATGCTACTGCCTTCCCATGATGTGGAAAGATTAGGCTATGAGTATACCAACTTAAATTGGATTATTTATGAAATTATTGTGTAGTTTCAGGGCAAGGAAAACTGGGAAGTGGCTGGGGAAAACAGTGGTTTGATAGAATGAACTGAATTGTATTTATTTTGGAATGTGAAAATAGCAATTATGTATTGACATCTTCATTTGTAATTATGAAGAGCAGTACTAAACTAAATTCGCAAAAGTAAATCTTGTCTTGTAATGCAAATTTTTCATTGCAAATTGTCTAGTTAATGCAAATTTTTTCACTTTCAAGAGGAATGCTAAATGTCCATGCTAGTCTTCTACCCAGATGGAGAGGGGCTGCTCCCATAGTCCATGCCATAATGAATGGAGATAAAGAAACTGGAGTTTCCATCATGCGCATCATGCCCAAAAGGTTTGCTATATATTTCTCTGGTCTCAAGATAAATATAGCCTTGTTGTAAGAAAAATCTTGTCTCAGTGAATTAAATTTGCTGATTCATTCTGGGGAAGACTATTAACCTCCTGTCTTCAGATTTAGCTGGTACTAGCTACTTTTTCTAAATCATTTTTTCTTTATGACCCACTGTATGTAGTTGGGTTAATTTTTCTGAGTCTAGGTTTGAGAAATTTTAAATGTCATGCATAGGCATCTCAGCTGCCCCTGGCATCAATTTGCTGTTTGAAATGGATTTTGGTTTTGTAAAGCAAAAATGTCTCATAATGGGTTTGTTACCATCTCTGTGAAGTGTTTCTTTGAAGTCTGGCTCCGAGCTTTGTGGTATTACTTCTGCCTCTTTCATTTCTACTACTCATGCATTGGCTAGTAACTTTGCTGGAGATACTATTGTTTTGCATTTATTGATAGGTTGCTCATCCATAGTCCTCTGTCCTTGTAACAGGTTTGACATAGGTGATGTATTAGCCCAGTATCAAGTTGCTATTGGTCCTCATGACTCTAATAGTGATGTTTCAAATAAATTGGCAATTGCTGGAGGAAGGCTTTTGGTCACATGTTTGCGTGACTTGCCAAAATATTCCAAGAATGCCCAGCCACAGAGTGAAGTTGGAGTTACCTATGGTAAGTTATGTACTGTGGTAACCAGTTGTGAGCTTTGATTGCTAGCTCAATGGCCTTTGATTAAAGCATTCATAATGCCTCTTTAAAATCCCCAACTTGTCAATAGCATTGTTATTGCTTTTGGTAAAGTAGAAGATGTAGTTCATATTGCTGGTGTTGGTCCATTGAAATTGATACATCTTCTACTTGGAAGAGGATTCAATACCCCTGGCTGGCTTAACACTTTGGCTGTGCGGGATTTTTATTCCTGTACACAGAGAGATGAATAAAATCAGTAAAATTGGTGACATGCATACTTGTCATACACATGGAGAGATAGGCAACTGATGTTGATACATGTCATGCAGAGCAAAAGGGTTAATTGATGATACATGGTGAATAGACAGGTTATTGGGTATACGAGGGCTGTTAAAAAAATAATGGGAATTTTTTTATTGTGGGGTTAAGGATAATTCTAGTGATGCATGGTTGTTGGCATTGCATTCTTTTCTTCTTCCCAGGAAGCCATGGTTTTCTACTTGTTAAATCTTGTTTAGTACCCATGATATACCTCTGTAAGTAAAAGCTGTTTTAGTCACCTTGGCAATTTTTCATTTCTTGAGTTTTGGGGATCAACATTGCAACATGTAACTTTGGAAGTTTTTCGCTAAAACTTTAATCAATTTTGAAGAAGGCTTACAAAGACATTGCTCTTGGTCATACGTAGTGTTATGAATAGTTAACCTGATTGAGAATTTGTTGTCAGTCAGCTCAAGATGGAGGGACTCAACCAGGAGGGCCTCGGACGTCAGCTGATGGCAGTATCACTCAGAAAATTGTGGATCTGTAGAGTGCCAACTGTCATCAGACTGTCAGAAAACTTGCTGGAAAGTTTTAAATTTTGATTGGGTAATATCATGACATTTTTACCAAAAAATTGAGCATGCATCGAGTTGCAGCAGTTTGTTCCTTATTTGATAGCAGCTGAGTAGAACGACCTATCTTGATCATGACATCATGCCAGCCACTAATCCTTGTAAATGTGTGAGATTTGTGCAAAAAATCAAATGACTGTCCTGTCTCAGCCTCCCCACTCCCTGGCCTACTTCTGCGTGACCGTTTGGAATTTCCTTAATTAACAGTCCATCACTCGCGCCTCTTTTCGTGAAATGACTGCTCGCGTGTTGGATTCTGTCCAACAGCGGAGTTCACTAATTTTTACCTATACTTTAAAGAGAATAATTTTTCTAGAACAATATAAACCTTTATTTTAAGTTAAGAGGAACATGAATGTGTTACATTTATTAACACAGTATTTATCAATAATTGGAAAATCAAAAAAATGTCACATTAAAAAAATGAAATAGATGAAATATTAAAACTGACAGCAAACTTTTATTGCAATCAATATTGCACCAAAATAGAAAATTGAGCATATTTCATTTTTTACTTTTTTTAAATTAAAATTAAGGAATCAACAAAAAAGGTAAATAAATTTAAAAAACTAATACATTTTTTTTTGAAATTACACTTTATTTTCGTGCTGTGTCTGAAAGCATCTACTACAAAAAACATTGGAATGAACTTTACAGGTCAAATTTACACATCTACAACTTGTTATAGTGGTGTTACTATTTTTCTGTCATCCACAATCAATGCAGGTTCCCTTTTTCTTCTTCTTTTCTGGCTCTCAACTTGTGTCACCTTCACCTTCCATTGCACTGCAGCATATTTTTTCAAAAAACTTGAGATGTCTGACGGGAGTGAAGGTATAGATGCTTTTGCAATGAGGTGCTCATTCATCAGTGATATTCCTAGATTATGCAGAAAATTTTTTCTTAAACGTGGAGCATTCTCTAGAGCATTCATGTGCAGTTCAATCTGAGTGTTTATTCCAGCAATATTCAATACTGCAAAGAATATGGCCATTGGCCATCTTCGCGTCACACGGGATACTGAGTATGCAGCGCACATTTTATCGACTAAGTCAACCCCTCATTTCGTCGCATTATAGTCAACAATGATTGCTGGCTTTCCCGTCTCTTTATCAATTTCATCAGGGTCATGCAAGGTCGAAATTAAAATGACAGCCTTATTTTTGTTCGGCGTAAAGCTCACGAGAGTTAAATTATCTTGAAAGCCATACTGGCATTGTCCCGGAATTTTCCTTTTATTTGGTAGAAATTCTTAAGGAATCTCCCTTTTATTTTCTCTAAGGGTACCTATTGTCGTGATTTTATTTTCTAGTAGATATTTTAAAAGTGGAATGCTGGAATACCAGTTATCCATTGTCAAATTTCTGTTGCTTTTCTCTATTGGTTCCACCAGTCTTTTCACTATTTTCATTGCCGTGTTGCTCCTCTCAAAAGGCCCAGATGGTTGTTTACCTACGTACACCTCTAACTTTGAAGTATAAAATGTCTGTGCATCGCACATCGCAAACACTTTCAATCCATACTTTGCTGGTTTGCTGGGAATGTATTGCACCCATGAGCATCGTCCTCTAAAAGGAAGAAGCATTTTGTCAATCATGACGAATTCACCCACTGAATAAGCATTCTGGCAATTGCTGACAAAGACATCAAAAATTTCACGAATTGCAGCGAGCTTGTCAGTGGTTCTTCTTGCATCTCTTGTAGCCTTGTCATCAAATCTTAAATTTCTTAATAAGAATAAAAACCGATTATAACTCATAGCTGAGCGTAGAATCGGTAAACCTGTCCCATCTGCAGCCCACAACTCTACAACGTTTGTATGATGGCCTTTTTTTGTTCCGATCAAATAGAGAATGCCAAATAAAGCCATCATTTCTGCTCAAGACGATTCTTTACAGTCTCTAATTCTTGTAAATTTTTCTTTTTCTCTTTCAATTTCACTATTGGTGTAAAACACAATTTTGTCTATCATTTGAACTGTCAAAAATTTTGCTAACCCTTCAATTTCTGATTTAGCATTTTGGGAAGCATTTCTAGGCCCAGGAAGAATATTTACTATGTTCTTTCTCTTAGTCTTGGAAGTTTTGTGGCTAGGGTTTTTCCTCCACTGGGAAACTTTATCTCTACCAACATTGAAAATGGTATCACGTACCTCCTCATTACCACATTCATCGCTAACATCTTGGTCGGACTCTGTATGATGGTCAGACTCCTCAACTTCCTCGTCACTGGATTCGTCATTGCTACTATCTAAGATGCCAGTGACTCCCCTTCGTTCTTCATCTTCCACATCTAACTCTAGATGAATCCTGCTTATCTCCCCAGATTTTACATTTCCAGACCTGTTTCTTTAAATTTTATAAAATTCAAAAATTAGGTACTTTTTCATCACATGGAGGAGTTCCGCGAATGAACGACAAACTCAGCTAATCACAATGACAACGGTAAGTACATACAATCATAACATAGAAACAGAAACGCAATGGAACATAATCATTACATATTTTAAAGATGATAGGTGGTTTTACTCACATTTTCGGATCAGAAGTGTCCCCGGTGCGGATATTTCTCGTCCTGTAGTTCAAAGGTTATAAAAAAAAAAACTTACTTCTTACTCTGAAAAAAAAATATTTAGTTTGAAATTTATTGGAGACATATTATGCAGTATACAATACTTTGTGCGTAAAATATACTTTTATTTGAAAAACTTTCGCGGAAAATCAACATAAGAAAAGAAGTATCTTACCTTATTCACCTTTCTATTGTAGAATTTATCTCATCGTGAGCACTTCGACGTTGAGATGATGAAAAAGAAGAAGAATATGAAATATTCCACTGCACACATATAAAACTAGGAGTAAAATGTGCGTTACAACTCCTAACACAAAGGCGCTCCTTCTGGGAGAGTTAGTGGAATATGCGTGCGCCACTGCTCGCATGCTGGATTCTGTCAAACAGACTCGACGGTATCGCTTCCGAATCGTCCAGTGAACTAGTAAGCTACGTTACTGGGAAAAAAACATTTTGAAACTCTTCTACAAACTCCACTTGTCGAATAGAAACAATGTTTCTCATTTCACAGAGCCTGAGGTTGATTTCCTACTTACAAAGTAACAGCTGTTGGACTGTGTCCAACAGTGCGAGTGATGGAGTGTTAAAATCAATGCTTCAAAGACATGGTTTTGGTGCCGTTGACGACATTAAGGAGAAATTCAGGAAAGGAGATGATATCCAGAGAAGCAGTCCAGGACTGTATGGTAAATTGAAAACACCCTGGGAGTAAATATATCTCTAGATAATGAGAGTACTTATAAGGATATAAGGATCAATGAGGAATCAGTACTGTAAAGTGATTTTTTACATAAATTACGATTATTTTTTTAACAACTAGCATATGTAATATTCTGGCGGATTTACCTTTAGAAATCCAATTATTTTCTCTATTATCAGCGCTATCAATCCTCTGACCAAGAACAATATTTCAAACCTTAAGGGCTTCATATTCTCCAAACTTCCATTTTCCCCATGCACATTCCCAATTACTTACCGTGCATTCTTTTCCTATCATACTCGATTCCAAGAACACTGTATCTTGCTTGATTCATAAAGATAGTCTGTTATTTCTTATTCATTTTTTAATGAATACAGTATGTTATTCATCTGGGTTTTTTGCCTCTATTAGCCATATTATATTATTTATCATATATTTTCCTCAATTTTATATATGTATTTATATTCTGTGCCAGGGGCTTCATAGGCTGTCTTGCAATAGGTTTGAAAAACCTCCTACCCTATCTGGTAATAATTAGTGACTGCATTCAGCATTAGTTCTGTTTGTGGGGTAAAGCTCGTCACTAACCTGAGGGTTGTGTGTTCAAATCTCCTCTGAGAGGGTTCTTGACCTCTCAGTGAATGAATGTGTGTGAAATTTATAATGTGTTTCTTTTACATGAGAGAAGATTTCTACTTCTGTGGCTCTAAAACCCATTATTGAGTCTTGGCTCCCGCCTGAATCTTATTGCTTTTTTTCTATCTGTAGCAGCTGCCCACCAATTTGCGATACCCTAAAACTTATTGTTGTTGTTCACTCCATCAATCAATGGAAGTCTAGACCTTTTTTCATCTCTACTTTCCTCTGGCTATCCTGTAATGCTCTCTTAGGGATGTCACCATTATCCATTCTAATAACATGCTCAGCCATAACTAATGTGGTTGGTGTGATGCATTACGTCAAGTTTGTTGTATTTATGACTTAGTCAGCTCTTGATTTTATTGCCTTCACCATTTATTTTCCTCTTTCATGGGGCCTGAATTCATTCTTAAGAGAGTTCTTTTTAATCTCTGTCATTGACTTGAGAGGATCTATTGTCATTATTTTGATAATAATATATTTGCTTTATTATCACTTTGCAAGGGTAATTTTATTTGTTCCTAATTTCAGCTCCCAAGGTGAAACCTTCCCTTGGATTTGTAGATTGGCAAGAGAAAAATGCCAAATCATTGTATAATTTATGGCGTGCTCTGTATGGGATAGTTCATCTAACAACATTTTGGCACGGTACACAAGTGCGGCTAATGGAGGCACAAAACTTTGAAAACGAAGAAACATGTTCAGATAAACCAGGGAAAATTATATTTTCTAAGTCATCAAAAATGATACTGGTGAGTTAATTACATATCTATTAAAGAAGTAGCTTTTATCTTCAAACTATAAAGGAAAGTGGTAACCATGACATGAACAGAGCACTCATTGCACCTCCACTGTGACTGTGTTATGGTCTTTCAGAGTAGGTGTGTGTGAAGACAAGAGTTTTTATGTTATGGATCATCTCCTGTATATTTGGAAGGGAAGGAAATCATTACTGACATTCCTCTTACCAATTTCTGAAGTTAGGCTTCAGGAGCATTGGCATTTTGCTAATGTTACTTCACCAACTAGAAAAGACTTGGCTTTTTGTTGGCCTTTTGTTGAGTTAGTTAATAGAATCTTTTTTCTTTGGGCCTCAAATGTATAAAGTGAACTAAAAAATGAGACCTAATGAGACAGTAGTAAAATTTTTGTTGCTTCAAATATGAGCAATAATTGTAATGGGAGGGATAGGAAATATGCCATTAGAAAAGCATGCATTAACCCTAATTTTCTGAATGTGTGAACACCAGAATTAATGTGAGAATTAAGTGTTGGTTAGACTGAATCCATAAGTATCAACACTGCCATCCCTTGGGAATTGTGACATGTGTGCACTGAGCCCTGCACCTTGTGGGATGCCTTGTGAGTGCCTGATGCCACTGATTTTTAGTATCCGATCTTGGATCTTTCCCGCACCATCTGAAATAAGCCGACTGAGCGACCCTGTGTGCTTGTGGCCCCACTCATGGAATGGGACTCAGCGCTTATAAGATTTCAATGAGAAATGTATCTTAGAAATATATTGCATATGGTGCCAAAAAATGTCTTAATTTAGTTTCTTCTCAGACTGGAGATGATGAGTTTCCTCTATTTTTTTAAAGGTTGTTTTTGTCATGCATATCTTGCTTACCACTTCTTTCACATCCATTTGTTGTTAGCAAATTATGCCCTATATAATCCTCTAAAACTTAACTTTCATGGGTGGAGCTACCTGCCGTAAAATCTTTATTCCATGCCTTAGAAATGGATTTATAAGTAATACCTAGACAACTTTGCAGTTCATATTAAAAATATGGGTACCAATAGGACAAACATGAAAATAAAATCTAGTAATGGGTCATATCCAAAATTTAGCGAATTGATTTCCAAATTCGGATATATTTTTATTTGAATATTGAATACCAAATCTCGAATCCTAATCTTTCCCTTAATTATATTTCCCAGTTCCATATCATTTCCCAAACATAAATAAATGATGACGTATCGAAAAACAAATTCAAATTCATTTTTATGTAAATTTATGAACCCGTGAGTTGTTCTAGGTTTTCACTTACTGTAAAATCTAATTATTTAGCTTGAAAAAAAGAAGCATTTGTTTTCTCAATATAATCTATTAAGGCCAGTGCACACCTATCCTCCCACATCCATCGTGCTTCCATCTGCTTCAATCTGTTTTTTTCCAAGGGGTGCACATACTACACTGTCCACCTCCATCCGCCAAAACCGAACGACAATGGACTTGGACCTGCCGTCTCCTGGAGGAAATGTATGGAAGCCTGCACATACTATTCCTCCCAGCTTCCATCTGCCTTTGACCGCCCATCCGCATCCGCCTAATATTCTTGACCAAGAATTCCAGGTGGAGCAGACGGAGGTGGACAGAAGCCAGGAGGAATAGTATGCGCCAACTTACGAATAACCGTATTTCAATTATCCATATATTTTGGGAGGGAGGAAGCGAATGGAGGTGGGAGAAAATCCCCAAGGCTTTTCCTGGGTTCCCTCAGTTTGAAGATTAGGAAGTTGTCTTCTGCCACATTATTGTTAAGCCTGTTTTGAGGATTTGTTGTTTTACCAACCTGGATCACATCGAGACTAACTCAGAAACCATCTTGTGACTGCTTTTAGTATCATTTGTGGCATTGTATCATTAGCATTTTCCAGTGGTTTGAAAAGTGTCTAATAATTCATCTTCCTCAAGTTTTAAAGGCAATATTTTTGATAAATTTGTCCGAATGTGGTCATTTTTAAATGTACATAGTTACCTATTAGATGTAAAATAACAGCACTTTCTTAGAGACATAACATTACTTTTGGGAATAAATAACCCCACTTTCCACCACAAAATTACCTCACCTTTTGTAGGTTCCAAGTCATTAAATGTGGTGAATACATATATAATTTATTTTAAATCAGTAGCCAATCTGTTGGATAATGTCCCCTTTTCCGTGGAATATGGGCAAAAGATGGCACTGTGTGTATAAATACTAAGTTAAGGGGCTCCTGACTTTCATTTGCCAAGCACCCCTCAAGGACAGCCCTGAGTATGATAACATCCTTTGGGTTGCTTTTTATTCATAATTATCACTGTTAATAATTTAATTGCTGTCCATTGATGTTAGAAATTTTGTTATGTGCCATGTGAAACTTTAAAAATTTGGTGGGTCTTAGTAGAAAATAGAAATTGAAAAACCTCTCTGAAAAACTTTTCTTTTTCAAGGTTCTCAGCCTATATTCATGATCTGTTGGATATAAAAATATAAGCAATATTCAGTTTTTGCTAGCTTTATGTGAAAAGAGATCTTTCCCTTCAGATACCTTTTTAATTCTTAATGCTTATCTGGTGAATTTCCAATGGAGTGGAGGAAAGTGCTCACTTATTTTGCTCTGCCTCATGAATTTCATTTGATTTATTAAATGAAGTTTCAGAACCATATAAGAGAGCTTATTTTAGATTGAAGGGCCATAATGATTCATCAGAGTTTTTCTTTTGGATGTTTGAGTTAAGCAGAATAAATGTAAAGATGTAACATTGTTTATTTGTAGGTTTACTTGAAGTTGGAATGGTGATCTCTCAATTTTTCCAGGTTGTCAAACAGGTACATGTATTGGCTTGGATGACAACAAGTTTGCTGGTTATCCAACCAGGATCTTCATGTATCACCGGTGATTGGTGAGAGAGGCTACTTAGTGTATAGAAGTGCCTTTGAACCATAACATAAAGGCCTCTTGTGTATTGCCTGGAAAAAGAGTCAGAAAACTCACCACAGCAAAGAATGGACATCCAATCCACAATGGTGATAAAAGCTGTTTCATTTTATCTTCAAATTGAAGATTCTGGTATGCCAACCAGCAAAACTTTTGTTGTCCAAGCAAACTTGTGCAAACGATGACCTGTGGAAAAAATTCAAGAGATCATCACAATGGAATACTATGTTGATGATGAGGGAAGTGGAAGAGGAAGATCAATAATTGAGGGAAAATAGTTTATTGGGTGTTGGTTAAGTTAAGCACAAGTTGAAAATTGTGACTTATTGTTTTTCTGCCTAAGATTTAGCCACTATTTTTTTGTCTCGGTAGATGGATCTCATTAATTCTATTACAATTCTAGAATCGCCTTTGTCATTGTCAAGGAGTAACAAAAATATTGAAGTTATTTGTAATTATTTAGTTTTGAAGTTATCTTTTGGAGGGAATGTAAAGCTCTCAGGTTTCCAACCGGGTGATGGTGGTTTGTGGCACTGACTTTGCAAAGGCATAGCCTGCCATCGTCCTCAGGGTGATGACTCACCCAAATCCATGGAGCTATGCCTTTGAAATGTCGGTGCCACAAACCACCATCATCCGGTTGGAAACCCGAGACCTTTACATCCTAAGCAATTGCCGAGAAAGCATTAAATCTTACATTATCTCTTAGATATTAATGCTATGTCTCAATCTTTAATTGTCAATATTAAATTTATTCTCTCGCCAGGTGGTGTGTGCTGGTGGAGGAAAAGTTGGATTTCGAAAAGTTGGTGTTGTCGGAAAAAAACCCATGTCAGCAGAAGACTTTTATAATGGATACATGTCGAAAAGGACTCCTGAAGAATGGTATTTTGAATGATTATGATTACATATTAAATGGGCACTGTGTTATAGCATGTGCCTTTTTAGTAGTGAGATGATGAAATGCATACTTGCTAAGTGTAATGGCAAATAAATGCATATGCTGTTATTAATATGCATTGTTTTGTTATTTTCTTTTGATGATGTGGCCTGTTCCCAAGACCTTATATTTATTACAGTCCTAATCCTTTTACTATCACTAAATGCCGTGACTGCTAAAGCCACTTTCTTTAAGTGTTTTTATCATAATAATATTACTTTCGTCAAAATTTTCAAGGAAAAGTTACGAATAAATTGAGGAGTTGAGTGGTGAAAAATTATGGACCTGGGTTGCATTTTGATGGTAATCAATGTTAAGAAAATCAATATTAAGGCATTTTAAATTACATCATCTGAAAAATAAATGAATTTTTTCAGTGTTATAAAATTGAGCATTTTCTAAGTATTAGCCGATATATTAGCCGTTGCACTTTTTGTCCAAGATGCAAAAGCCAATATCTCAGCTCATTGCTCTAAGAGGGTGAAGATGCAACGGCAAGCAATTTCACTCCCTGAATAACAAGTGATTTAGCCGTGTCCACACCTTTATAGATGGAAGTAGTTTAAATCATTGGATGAATGCTTGTAATCTGAAGCAGAGGATGTAGTTGGCCTTTTTCTTCCCCATGCATTTACCATCTTTAATAATTATATATGTTGCAGGGGTTTTCATGCTCATTGGTTTCTGGCACAACTTTGTGGAAGTTCTTTTTCACTCTTTGAGGTAGTTGGAGAGGGAGCTTGCTATGGTGGCCAACTAGAAACTAAATGATAGAAACGGTAATGTGGGCATAGCCATTCAGCCATCTTTGTTAACCTGAATTTTCCTTAGTGCTTACAGGAACACACACTAATTTAGCTATTTCATGATGTTTTCCTTCGATGAATTACTAATAATCAACATATACTTTCTTCTTTAATATGCATTCTCCTTTACATGTATATTGTTTATTTATTTAAATCAATGATAATCCACATTCCTGGGGAAAACTATTATAAAATCAAGTAGAAGCAATGGCACTAATTGGCGAATATGTATTATTATATACGGAGTTTATAAAAAAATAGTGAACTGGATAAGGGACTTTCTCAGTGATCGAAAACAAAAAGTAGTTATTGACGGTTTTAGCTCTGATATGGTTGAAGTAACATTCGGTGCTCCTCAAGGAAGCGCTTTGCCCTCTTTTATTCAGTATTTATATTAATGACCCAAGTTCTCGAATTAGCAGTAACAACAACTCCGTGGGTGGAGTAAACATAAAATCTTCAAATACAGAAAAATATCTTGGAATTACCATAACTTCAGATGTATTGTGGGGAACACACATACAAAATATATGTGGCACAGCATTAAAGAAACTAGGTTTTGTTAAACGTATAATAGGAAGGTCCATGGATGAAAAAGTAAAAGAGAGATGCTAATTCGCTCTGGTTAGGCCACACCTTGAATACGCCACGAGCATTTGGGACCCGGGTCATAAAGATTTAACCAAAAAATTAACAAGATACAAAGAAAAGCAGCATGATTCGTTAAAAACTGCTACGAACAAACATATAGTGTTACACAACTGTTAGAGGGATTAAGGTGGGAGCCCCGAGAGACTCGGAAGCTGCACGCTAGGCTTAGGATGCTTGAGATATTCAGAACTGGTGTGTTTCAGAGCGACACAGAGAATATTATCATGAAACCTCACTACATTTCTAGGTCTGACAGATGCGATAAAATAAGAGAGATACTCTGCCAAACAGATAGGTACAAAAACTCGTTCTTTCAGTGCACAATAAGCAACCACGATAAAAACTGAGTTCCTCCAAGTACACTCTCATAGGACATGTTGCCATTTCACCTTCAAAACTTCTCATCTTTACATGGCTGGTGACCTACCACCCTCTGCCACACACCCATGCGGCAGCTCACGGAGTAAAATATAGATGTTGATTATTATTAGCTAATTATATTAAAGCCAAGAGTCACTTGCCTTAAATTTCGAACAGATGGTGGAAATTCTTGCAATACATCTGCTAATTCGCCCAGTCAATTATTCTGTGATCCGAATGTAACCCACACTTCCTTTCTGTATTTCTGTTAAAACTTCCCATGCGTTGTGGTGTGAATGGTAACCAACTTACCTTCTATGAGGAGCACATTAATACTACGACAAACACATACAATAATAACACATTCGATTTATAATTAACTCAAAGCAAAACACATTTACTGTCAAGAGACTCGTTTTAAAACACCAAAGCAATCAATTGTTAATCAGAATAGTATTGGGCCCAATTTACTCTACAATTGTAAAAATATTTGAGTTTAACAGGTAAATTTTTACCATTTGACTATTAAAATGATCAGTTTATCACCGTAGACTTTTCTTTAACCGAAAAAATGTACTCAGTGCAGTATTTCATAGGAGTGAAACGTTAGAGTCTTTTCTTACAGATTTGGACAACTACTTGGGTGTAAGAGTTCTTTTCTGATTCGTATTATTATTTATGATTTCACTTATCATTTTCTGGGTCTCTGGCATCTGTGCACTTAAAGAGGCTTCCCTCCCCCCGTTGTTGGTCAGCCAGAATCTTTTGTTGTCCTCACATGTAGTTCTGCTGTAATAAAATCACTGTCGTCATTTCCACAGCCTTTTTACGTTGCTTTCTTCCACCTTATGTCACTGCATGCTGCTTTTCTCTGGTTTCGGCCTCTCTCTTGTCATTTACATCTGTTCCCTTTGACTGACTCTCCTGTTCTTCCTGTCCTAAGTTTCTCCTTTTTGTTGCTCCTTTTTCTTTTTCTGGCGTCCCTAGTTTTTGCATTGTTGAATGTTGATTTTCTTCAAGCGTTCTCAGTTTCTGTTTTTGTCCATATTAACTTTTCATATGCAACAGTGGTTGTGTATTGTTGGGCTATGATTTATATTTTTAATTTACTATTTTCTCTAAATTTACGGATTTCCTGGGCCTCAGGATAGTTGTTTAGTTTCAATTCTACCCAAAGGAAAGTATGGAAATAACAGAGGAAACCAATATGGTTGTTATTTTGGTTGCCAGGGAACAGTTTGATAACAAAATCCTTGTACTTCAATGTTTTCATTGATGAAAAAGAAAACTTTTTTTATTCCATCAATATTTATTCAGGTAAGACTAGACACATCAGTGTCATCATCAGGTGTAAATACAAAAATAAGTCATATGGTATGTATGTAGCAGTCGCAAAAGAAACTGGCATTGCACCATGGGCGATTTTGGGACATGGACCTCAGAACTTTTAAAACCCTGCATGGTGGGGGAGAAAGGTTGTAAATAGTGGAGTGTCAGTGAGCAAACCTTTTCTAGTTGCTGCTATCCTTAACCCCTTGGTTAATTCCATGAGTTACAGCTACCGGGCACCTGGTTTGCTGCTCTTTATTCGCACTACCAGTACTTGAAAGTGACAAGGAAGTGCACGAGTAAAGCATGGCATTGATGAAGCAAAACCACTTGCCTATTAGCCTTGTGTGTGTGTGCCTGGCAAAGTAGTTTGGCTCCCCTGCCTTGTTCTCAGCCGTCCCCCCCTCTACCTTCCCCTCCGCCAAGCAGAAGTGTGCCAGGTTCTTTTGCTTTACCATTCTGGATAGGGATTGGGGGAGGAGGGAAAAGACTGAGAATAAGGTGGCATAAAATTTAGAAGTGTAAATTAATGTGTCATGGAATAATTTTTTTTTAATTAGTCACTTGTCCTCAAGTACCTCTTTAGAATAACATTCTATTCCATTAACAATCTTGAAAAATTTCTCAATGAATCAAAAGACAGAAATGATCCATTTGAAAGGAGTGGGATATATAAACTGGATTACAGTGTGGCCTATACTGTGAAAATGGGCCATGCATTCTGAACAAGAGCTGAAGAACAAAGGAGTCTCCCTTAATTGCAATCTCTCCCAGCACCACTTAGCTAAACATCGGCATGAAGAGAGCCAAAAAAGAATACAATACATTTTTATAGGTTCCTATTTGACATGGTATATTGCACGTAACAAACATGTCAACATTACAGAACACTGAATCCATCACAGTCATAGGCCAAGCATTAAATACAATAAATTATAAAAGAAAATTACAATTAAATAATAGTTGTATCTGAAACATCATTTAGAATAAATAATCAGAGATCAAGAGACATAGACATAAATGCTTCAATTGAGTAACACTGATAGTACAAAGGAACTGATTAAGTTTTGACTTAAACATTAGGAAATTATCTATTTACCTTAAATATCTAGGTATTGCGTGCATAAATCTCTCTGTGGCATAACCAGGGTTCTTGGACAATAATGTTGAATTATGAGCGGCAATTCTTAAATCATAACAACTTCTAGTATTGTGACTATGCACCTCAGCATTAGTTTTTATATTGAACATTGTTTTGTGTTGAAATACAAAGATTATTTTATGAAAATGTTCAAACACTGGGGAGTAAAAGTTATGAATTGTTTAAAATTAGGTCTACAGCTGCTTTTTCAAGGAACATTACCTAGAATTCTGCCAGCCCATTTTCGTAGTCTTGGAGGTGAATTAAATGATATGAGTGCCCCCACACAACAATTCCGTACTTCAGTCAGCTATGAATGAAAGTGTAATACACTGAAAGGGCAGTAGTAGGGTCTAATAGGGTCAAAATTAGGTTTTATTCAACTTCAGATGGTTTCTTCAAGTGATCTCATGCTAAAGATGTTGCACAGGGAGGAAGATGGGCAAAAAGATACATTTGAATATTAGAAGAAATGTGAAGGTAGGTCAAATATTCATACCTTAATCTCTAATATCACTTGAAATTGAACTATACTCTGACAACCTCCCCCACTCCACCCCCCCCCTCACTTACATGTCCTCTTCTAGTCTTTCCCCTAGTTCCTACCTGGAACCAGGGGTGTCTACGCAGGGGTTACATGGTGCAAGTTGCACCATTGAAATTTGGGGGGGAGGGGAAAAATTTTGGAAAATATTTTAATAACAAAGGCGGTAAAATAATTAACATATCATGATATAACGATATCATGATTTTTAGGAATGCCACTTTTAATTGAAATCATAATAGGTTATATTAGTCAGAAGCTATAGAAAATGTACTTTATATGATTTTGATTTGTTTTGCATATTTTCTTCGTCTGAATACTCTAATCATTTATGTGATATGGCTCTATTCCTGAGGTGATGAGAGAAAAACTTATTTGGGAGCATTTATTTCGTCAACTTTGGTAGCCCATATATATCCTGTTTTCTGATACATTTAGCCTTGTAACTTGTACTCGATTACCGGCTCGTTTTCATTATCAGCATCAGATTTAATTGCAAAGATCACTCATTTTTCCGGAACATTTCTAATATAACTTAATAAAATCAAAACCCCTAAAATTGCCACAGAAAACCAATTCCCTATCGGCAGCAAAAGAGTCATTAAGATGAGAAATTTTTATTCTTCATTAGCAGTGTTACATAAAAAGTTATAATTGGAAATACTGAGCTACCAGACAATTGAGGAACCCTCGGGGCAATAGGGGGTAGTATCAAATAGTTAGCGCGCAGAGTTAGTGCCAGCGCAAGCATAGTATTCTTATAGGGACGCGCTTTTGAGATAGTAATGCTCCTTCCTTTGCATTAGTGCGGTTTTGCTGACGAAAAATTGCCCATTACGAGTTCATTACATTGTACTCGTCGCCCGTTACGGGCGGCAGATGGTTTCTATCGTCTTTCCTTCTGAAATATCTACGCTTTATTCTAATGCAACCTGCGATGAATGTCAGTCGCTCGCCGAGTGAATTCATTAATGTTTCATATAGATTTATTTTTAACTATAAAGTTGCAATCGTTTGTAATTACTCCGAAGATATTTATTTTGCTGCTGACTGCAAGTTGGGCGAGATACGCCGTTCGTCCGTAGCCGTAGCGAAAGCACAAGATGAGGTCATCGTTCCAGTGACGTAATAATGTATTGATTAATTTTGCTTTCCAGAGCGGTCTCCATGGAAGTGTTCCCTGATCATTGGAGCATTGTCAAACAAGCTCTTTGGCTTCCCTAGATACATGGATCATGTAATTCGTTGTTATTTGCGTGCTCGTAAATATTGTGTGCCGTAGAGGTAAATTCTTCCGTTTTCTGTCGTTGAATGACTTTCCTCATTTAGTCTTTTTGTGACGCCGTAAGTAATCGCGGTATCCACCGTATTCTGCGAAGTATATGCGCGTGCAAACGCGTCAGGAATGGGGGAGTTACCTCTTCTTCCAGAATAGGGATTCAGCGCTGAGAAGAATTCCGAATTTTCAGCGGAGGATGTTACTTATAATATTTCGGCGTTAAATATAACGCAGAATATTGCTGTCCATATATGCTCGACGAATGCTCAGAAAGTAAGTACTTAAAGCCTACTGAAATGCGTGTCATTTCATTTTCCCTTGATGATTTGCATTCTTCCAATTCTCTCTGCTCAGGTAATTTTTAAGGTCACAGTAATCATTTCCGGAATAAATGATGCAGCCCTAGTAGTTAATGCAATCCCTAGTGCTGTAGAAATTGAGATTGTTGAGATCTCGTAACCATCTGGGTGATTGTTTACGTTTGCAATCTGATATATATTCCTGTAAATATCACTGTAGTGTGTTAAATACGCATTCGTGCTTTCAATGTGCGTCATGTGAAACTAAAACGTTAAGAGGGAATTTAATTAGGCATTGACAATTCAAGCGGTCCGGAAATGCAGATGAGCGGATAATAAATAGATGACGTCCCATTGGTTTGACTCCTTACTCGCGTGTGAAAGGAGTTGCATTTTGCCGACGTGATGTGCGGGTTACATAACCTTTTTACCGTCCGTGTGCTTTGTTGGCAAGAGTGATGTCGGTTGATAACTAACAGAATTTTAACTCATTGAGTTTGTTGAGACACCAGCGTGAGTAAGATGCTTTCTGTTAATTCCATAGTGATATCTTCCCTAATAAAGTAACAACCATTAATTTCTAATGGGCGATAAATTAATTAAACATATTATTAACAATTTTATTATCAATTAACATTAAAACAATCAATTCACGTGTATTATATTTTCTGCCCCCATTGCAATCACTAAACATCGGCTGCATTCTCTGCTCTGCATATGAAAATTTCGTCCTGAATAAGTAACAATGAATTGGCACTTACAGGCGCTGCCTCATTAAGCAGCCAATGTCCGTAAGTGACACTGGTAGTTGTATTCAGTTACTGGTTGACTTTTAGTGGCCACAATAAAACTGAACATATTCGAACATCCTGCAGTTACCTGGGTTATTTTTAGAGAACTTGGAGAATGACAGTGTACCACAAACTTTAAGGTGTTAATGCAAGATTAATGAATGAAGGTATTAGGGTCATCTGACAATTATGTTGTATTCCCATCAAAGTCTTTGATGTACAAAGAGGACCTAGTTTCTTTTTCTAAACCAAGGTTAAAGTTGCCTAGAAATTACTGTCCAAATTTGAGACACGGGTCTCCTGGGAGGTTATCAGGTAAAGTGGACCACTATGGAGCTCAACAGTGTGAAATTCTTGACTGAACTATGAGGAAAAAGAATGTGAGCTGATATGACTACCTTCATAGGTGTGTGAATTGAGAAAGATACAGAAAGAAGATGAACTGGAAATAGGAGTGGTAGGAATCAAAAAGAAGCTGGAAGTGCTGGAGGGAAGGCAGAATAGTAAGCCATCAGAACACTGCAGGTCATGATGTAAGGGAGATTGAGTTGTAAGCTAGGAAGGGGGAGGAAAAGAATAGGTACTGGAAATGGAATAAAAAATAAGGACTTGATGAAAAATAGAGATGGACTGCTGATATAATGACTATTTTTATGTAAACCATAGCAACTCAAAAGCAAATTTGCTTTCCCACAGCCCTAAAATTTCCTGGTGATTTCATTTTGCAAGAGAAACAAAAAGGACATTGCTTCCTTTATTGGCGGTTGAATCAATTCTGATCAGCTAATTTATTTTCTTCGCCACCAATTCTCTATTTTTGTAATCAATTGCTCGATTTGTTCTGGTTATAATAGGCTGGGCCATCTGTCACCTGGGCACTGCCCAGTGACCGACCCCAAGTACAAAGAGGCCCAACTAGCCCATAGATGTTCAAGGGGAATACTGTAGGCCCTGTGAAATACTCTTTCTCTCTTTATTTCAATTCTCTCAAAAGCCCCTGATGGTATCGATACTGCCCTGACCACAAGTTTGTCTCAATTATTCAAATGATCAAAATTTTACTTCCAATGGTTTAATTCAATCAACTATTTGTTTCCTTTATCAAGGGATTGAAGATGAGTGCCAACAATAATAACAACTGTAACAACAATGAAGTTGAGGATTCCATCTTGGGGGAAATTGTTGAAGCACAAATTGGAGTAAAAAATATTTCCAATTTGTTGAATAATTCATCACCTTCAAAATGTTCCTCAAATCTGAAGGAGGTAATCGTGGTAGGGAAAGAAGAAGCAGGCCCCTCAGGAGAAATTTCTACCACCTTCCTCTCACCTACCTCTTCCACAGCCCTTACCCCTCGAAGTAGCAGTGAAGACCTCAGCGAGTACACAGATGCTGATGAAAGCATTTCAGCACCCACCGAGTTTTTAGCAGAGGTAAGTTGACTGGTTCTTTCATCATAAAATTTCAATTAATAACTCAGTGCCACCTAGTCAATTCATTTCCTGGAGTGCCTTTTTTTAAACAAATCCTTCAATGATGCATACATTGTCAAAAAATATGAAAAGGATGTTTTAAATGGGCTAATTTCAGTCAATATAATAATAAAAAATTCCAAGAAGTTATGCCTGAAACTACCAAATAATTTCCATCAATTCCATATAAAAATGCTTCTCATTATTGGAAAGCTGTTTAGCTGAAAGAAATACTCAGTATTCTGATGACAGAGTTAGAGCATATGACATCAATGAATCCACCAATGTCATCAAGGAAAGGTGGGTAGGTATGTAAGGGGTTGTTTGGGGAGTGGAGGAAGGGTTGATTTGAGCCCAACATCAGGAGTAGTCTCCTCACAACGTAGGGTGCTGATTGTGAAAAGCTCTCCACAAAGCTTGCTAGCAGAGATCGGGATTCTGCTAAAAATCTCCACCACTGCAAGGATGCAAACCACTTCCTTCCAAATAGATATTCCTCGAACCAACCAGGTTAACTGTGTAAATATTTTTCTGGATCTTTGTTCATGTGTATAGGCTTGGATGACAACAGTTCTGTTGATAGTGAAACCAGAAAAAGGCAACCCAAAGAAATGTAGATATCATTGTACCAATGCCAGGGAAAATGATGAGCAAACACTCCCAACCATTCTGAAATGATTTTTTTACTCTGTTTAACATAGCTGTGGACCTTGTATCTTGGATGCAAGTAGAAGCAAGGATATGAGAAAGAGAATAAAATTAGCCCAGGGGGCATTTTGTCAAATAAGGGAACAAATATCCTGGTGGTAATTTATATATGGAGGTGAAAAAAAGGCTGAAGAAGAGTCAGATATGTAAAGGAGCATTGCATAATTCATAAATGAGGACTCAGAGGATAGAAGATATGAATAACTGCAGGCTCTAGATTAGGGAGTTGAGAAGGGTGGAGAGGAAACAAATGAAGAAATGGTTGGATAGTGAATGAGAAGAGAAAGTTGCCACACAAAATTCACAGGAGGCAGGGTTAGTGAAGGGTGCAGGTGATAGTGAGTGAGGGAATTCTGAAGGTAATGATATTACTGAGCTAAGGATGCTGGGTGTGTGGAAGAAAAATACAAGATTTCCTGGATGAGATGAGGGAAGGCAAAGAGGAGTGCAGAGTGAATTATATTGCAAATAAGTTCATTACTTGATTATCCATTGTAATGTGGAGTGAGACCACCTTGAATAATATGGAAAGGTTTTGCATAAGAAAAAATTATGACAAAAGAAGATATTTCTATGTATAACTGTATGTGGTCATTTATATTGATGTGGTTGGAGTAACACATCTCTGTGATTTTCTTTTCATCCATAAACCAAGTTGGTTGCCTAATCCAGATGTTTTTTCACATGAGTTCCACTGGCTTAGTACAGCCACAGCATAAGGATCTACACCTCAGATGATATAAATCTCAGTGAATCAAGACTAATTTTATGACAATAGAGAATTACTGTAGTTGCCTACTTCAAGAAGCACGTGGTAGTCGTAAAATATACATTTAAACCTAAAAAGTAGACTACCTCTCATGATAATCAGGTTGGGATAATTTAATCATGCCAGTGATTTAACTTTCTCTGTTAACTTGTAGCAAACTGAGCACTTAAACAAGAACATTTAGTGAATCATCTCCTGTTTTCTGTTTCCAGTTCCTATCTGCTGTCATGATGAGGGATTTTACTACAGCCCTGAAATACTGTAAATTAAGTAAGTTATCGTTACTTCCATGTAATTTGCTTAAGCTAACTTATAGTGAGCATTTTGCCTCTGTGTGTGCTTTTTGGCTTATAATAAAGTTGAATATAGGCATTTTCTTCTTACCATGAATTATCTAGCATTTGCCACTGTAAATACACTGATTTCAATGAGGAAATAATTTTCATTACTATCACATGCCAAGGGTAAATAATTGTTTTGACTATTAAAAGAAAGAGCTCATAGACACTTGTATATTCACAAGAATCAGTGCATAGGGACATTCATACTATGGTATAGGCATGTATAACTGTATATACTTGATGTATATGTGTACATAAATAGACAAGAAATGCCACAGGGAGACAGACAAAAAATATAAATGTAATCTAGGGGTGGCTTGCAATGTACTATGTTGATATGATTTGTTGTATGAGAAATAAAATATATTTGAAGAAAGATTTCCACTTAATAATTGTAAATAAATTTGAGTAACCACTTAGTTCCCTATTAATGTCACCTACCATGGAAATAGTCCAATGCTTGAAGTAGAATGTGTCACTCATTTATCTTTTACTCTTTCAATTCCAGTTTTACAGTATGAACCTAACAATGCTGCTGCCAAAGAATTCTATCCTCTCATCATAGAAAAAATCAAAATGAGTAAGTAGAACGTCTGAAATACTCAGTTCTCACATTAATTCACATCACTACATGCAAACCAGAATCCAGTATTCATAGTTTTAGGAGCTAACCACCATTTTTCATTATACTTAACATGTATCATGGAGGTTAATTTGTTTGCATACCATGATCAAAAGAACAATCACATGTATAGCTATTTTCTATTCTCATTAATCAGTTACCTTACTGGTCCTACAATAAAAAAACAGCATCATAAACCCCATCTCAAGACAGAAAAACCAGGTGGATTTGTCAGTAACTAATGTAGCCCATCATCATACATTATAATTACCTCCCTTTTACTGCTTTTTTCAACATTGATAATTAACAAACCCCAACCTTCACAACAATCTACATTTATATCTGGCAACAATAAGTGCCTGATCTGGGCATGGTTCTATTTATATTAAGTTGCCTAATTCAACATAGCCAAATCTGTAGGCCATCAAGAAAGATGACGTTTATGGAACTGTCTAAGATGTTAAAGGCTACATGGTGGTCAGTGTTTGTTGACAAGGGTTACAGACTTGACCCTAAGATATGGTAGTATGCACTTGAAATGAGTAATAGCATTTTGGTTATTTGTTGCCAAACCAGCTAAATGGAGTTTTGTTTTGCATTGGTTATCGTTTCATGGTTAGTCTGCACTTGTTTAATGATATTGTAATGCTGATTTACAGGTACAAACATTTTTGCTTTACATTCTAGCATAATAATTCCAAAGTTATCTCTTTTCAGTGGCAGATGAAAGTGACAGCAATAGTGAGGTCAGCGTTTTTGAAGATAATAGTGATGCTACAAGTGTCAGTGGAGAGAAGCACACTAGTGAGGACTCTGATGCAACAAATGCCAGCTATTCCAGTCTAGAAGAGGATGAGGGTGACTCTAGAAATTGTGACAATAATGATGTAAAGTTAGGCCAGCTGAAGATTGCTGTGACATCAGATGGGAATGGCAATGGTTCTTGTGTTCCCTCTCAAACTAACAGCATGCCGCACAAAGACTTACAGCAGCAGGGTGTACCTCCTTTTCCTACCAGCAGCTCTGACTCTGAATCCCCAACCGAGCCAATAAGTCAGACCATCGTGAATGTGTAATGGTACTTAAGACTTGAATAATGCAAAGGACTGATCTTTAAAATATAAACTAACATATTTTGTCTAATGTTAACTAACAGTAGAAAATTTGCTTTATAAGAAGGAATATAAATCATTCCTTTAGATTTGATGTCATTAAATCTCGTACTATTTTTAAACCAAGTAACTTCTGTTCTCTGTCATTCATCAGCGTTAAATGTTAATATTTTAGAAATATTATGTAAATCACTCTGAAATGTGTATCATGGACCAAATATTCAACAAAAGTACTAAACTTGCAAAATTTTGTCCGTAGTGTGGTGAAATGCATGCTTGTTGAAAATATTTAACCTTATAAAACATATCAAACAATACCTAAGTAAGTGACTGTATAAGCTTAATTAATAATTATGGATATTTTGTTCAATTTCATCATTCTCTCATATGGAAGTACGTTTTGATGTCACTATTGTTATTCCCTTGAAGTTTTTAGTCTTAATTTTATAGAAATATGTCAATGACATCTATCTCATTAATCTCATGTCTGTCAACAACCATTTTGCGCATCTTTTATACTCAGAAATGTTTTATACAAATAATAGGACAATGGGTGCTTCCAAATTTTCATAGGAGTTTTTCAAATGCAAGGATATATTTTTTCAACTGTATACAATAAAATTTGGTTTCTTCCTAAATGCATAACATAGAGAAAAATCTTGTTCCTTTGATCTTTTTATCCACTCTATATTTATAGAAGCATGCCAGCATTGTTACTCAAGAGCTCATATTTATTTGAAGTCAACAAACACTATAACACTGCTTAAGGGCAATGTCATTTGAGAAAATGGATTTTATATTTGTTACAAAACATGTTTTCATGATAATTCTCTATGAATAAATTGGGGTATGGGAGTATTCAATTATTTCAATGTACATGTGTCCTGATTTTTTTCCGTCTTGGTATTTACGTTGTGCACTGCATCAGTGAAAGCAATGTAAATTTCAAAGCAATATGCCTTTTAAACCTATTTAAAGACATTGAAAGTTTTTATCAATAAAGTTCTTTGAAATACCTCAAGTAAGTGTCACTTAATTGAACTATGTATGTCATATTATTTTAACAGTGACTACTTGTATACCTAAACAACTACCCCCTAAGTTACCACCTGAGCATATGGCTAGAACATCTGTTAGGACATGAGACATAAAAAGTGAGGGTATTATTAGGGAAAGGTTGAAAGGAAGACAAGGAGTGTATTTTGAGAAATTCATGTGTCTCAGTTTTTCATAATTGTCAATGGTATATGAGATGAAAGAATTTTAAACCTATCTGATTGACAGCAAAGTTCTCTCGATTTGAAGCTTTAGCATGACATAAGAGGCATACACTATAATAATGTGTGGTACATCAACCTGAAGGTAATGGGATACTAATTTTTCTAGTAATCTTTGCCAAACATTTGACCTTTGAGCCTCAGACACCTTAGAACCAAATTCACATGGTTTTGGTCCATTTTTAGGGTAATTTGAAGTATTGTGGTCATTGATGAACATATCCAATTCACCATGGAAATTGAGAAGGAAGGTGCACTAAATTACCTGGACCTATCAATAAAAGTTCAAAACCACAGGTTCGACTTTGCCATCTTTAGGAAGCAGTGCTACTGGGACGCCATCATCCACGAGCACTCCAGACATCATTTCCACCAGAAAACGGCAGCTCTCAACTCCATGATCCATCAGTTATGCCACATCCCTATGTCAGAAGCCAATAAATTGAAGGAACTTCGCACCATAAAGGACATTGCTGCCAACAATGGTTACCCAGAAAGTTTAGTGGACACCCTTTACCAGAGAAAAAGAACCCAGATAGCAGGGAGAGAAATATACAGCGCTCAGACCACACCGGATGATTTGCCAAAATGGTGCAGAATTCCTATCCTCGGGAAATGTCCCTAAAAGTTCGGCGACTACTTCCCAAGGAAAAAATAAGGGCAGCATTCTATAATAAGAGAACGCTTGGAAGTATCCTCGGATCGCCTAAGGACAAAGAAAAGGCTGAACAGCAGAGTGGAGTATACCTTCTGAATGTGACGCTATTTACATTGAGCAAACAGGGAGGAGCTTTTCCACCAGGGTAGCGGAGCTGCGGATGTGTCATCTCCACGGAAAGGAAAATTCCCAATTCGCCAAACATCTACTCAACATGGGACACAACAGAGACTTCATTCCTACTACATAAGGGCAGCATTCTATAATAAGAGAACGCTCGGAAGTATCCTCGGATCGCCTAAGATCTTAAGATCGGAGATCTTAAGCCACGCTGATTCACACCTCGTCAATGACCACCTCTATCCCTCTCGCTCTCCCCTCATCCACTTTCCTTCTTGCTCATCCAACCTTTCCCCCTACCCGCCTGGAGTGACGCATACGCAAGCACCGAGCCCAACCTCCACCTAACCCTTACCTCCTCTTAACCCCCCCCCCCCAGCACCTGAACTCTCCCAGTCCTCTACACCCTCCCACCACTTGACTTGCCTATATATACTGCTCATTTTTTGAAAATTTTTTACCTTGATAATGTTACTCCGTAATGAAACCATGGTCGGTAAAAATAAAACCTTACGTGGAAACAGCTAAGTTGCAATTTCTTCAGATGCCCCTACTATGAAGGATTTCCACGAAGTCATGCCCGCTACCATTACTTATAATTTGAAGTAGATGGTCAGTATTTTCCAGGTCAAGGGATGTTATGAGTTTGACTATTATGACCTATGATATCATCTGAGTTTTGCAATCAAACTCAAGGTCCCTAAAAATAGTTACTCAGCCAAATGTCCTTTCAATAATTATATAAGACAATGATTTCATAGTACCATAGTTTATTATTTACACTAATCAAAGTTACCATGAAGCCTACAACGGCAACAATATGTTAAATCATCCAACTTAATATAACACAAGATCTGCTGTGCAAAGTAACAAATAGGGATACTGAAATAGAAGAGAGGTAATGATGATGGAGGTAGGCCTCCATCTAAATCATCACAAAATGGTAAAGTACTGTTTGGATTAAGATCCAGGCTGTTGTTTCACATAGAAAAAACTAGGATCAAGAAAACAAATCAAGTACCTTAAGAAGGGCAGGGTATTATTTCCTTGACAGTATAAGACTGCAAGTCGTGGAAAAACTTTCAAAGGTTTGGATTAAAAAAAAGCTGAATATGTATGTGGATAAAACTTCAATACATGACACATTTGGAGTCCAGTCAAGAATTGAGTCCCTTAACTGACTTGTAGAAGATGTGTTCGTCACTTATAACATTCAGTGGGCATTGGTAAAGGACACAACATCTCCAAACTGATAATTAAGCAGTGGTGCTAAACAAACCCTGAACCCAACAGGAGAGGACCAAATCTATATGACACATTATTCAGAACCCATTACATAGTACCTTGTAATTTGTTTGAGGAAAATGGAAAGAGAGCCTTGGAAGGAGCAAGTTGTATATTTAGGTACGGAAAATTAGGGAGCTGTAGCTAATGCAGAGCATAAGTTATTCTTACACCTGAAACTGCAAGAGAATGTATCCTTTACCTTATTGAAAAGGAGACATGTCTGTACACATCAAAATTCTTCCAATCGACTATGGATTTTCTCATTTGCAATATCTATATCCTTTCAACGAAAAGGAGATAATTAGAGGAGTGTGGCTTAAGTATTTAACTCCATTGGGCCTTCCCTTTCCAATGACACTGTAATCCAGGCACACAGAAGCCATGATAAGGTAATACCTAGACAAAATTCTGGAAATGTGATGCCAGCGACAGATGTGACAATAAGCATCCATTGGAATAGGAGAATAATTTGCAACAATATAATAACCAAAATGGGAAAAGGATGAAAAGTAACATTGAGGCACTAATGAAGTTTGAAGTAATGGAAACAAAGCATCCACTCTCTTTAACCCTTCTGAGGCGGTGGAATTCTCTCCTGAAACTGATATGAGAACCAAGAGACTCATTCTTCCTCTCTGTACGGACCATTTTTGTATGGCATCCATGGAGAAAGTTCTTGCAAGTATCACTCACACTCAGCTCCTACCTTTTTAGACCCCTCCAAGTGGAGACGTCATTATCTCCGACTCTGGGGGCAGTTAAGCTCAAACCTTCGCAGGTTTACAACCTTCCCAGCGGCATGGGTTTGCATTCAACTAATTGTTTATTTATTGGTTTAACTACATGAATATTAGTTGATTGCTCTCAAATTATAGACTTTGAAATGAATTCCACATTTTTACTGAGCATTTAAGAATTTTAAACAAAAGTCATCAATCTTAACAGATTTAATGCATAAACCAATTCCAAACAAAAATATGTGCTCCTGAAATACCCTCATTTTATTCAGTTTCCCCTCGACAAACTGCATCAACCATATATTTCCTTGAAATGCATTAGCTGAGATAAACATTTCTTTCTAAGAAAAGCACATTATCCATCACAGCTATGACCTACAACCATGGTATCGTTTGGGAAGTTCGCACCACCACAGGCATACCATACTCTTGTGGAGCTTCTCTGGAATTGCATCCATAAGTATACATAATTGTTTTTCTCAGAATAACTTATTCTCATTCTTATCCCTAAAATTATATATGAAAATAAAGTCTCTCTTCAGTTATCTCAGTCGTTCGTGGCTTCAGAGGTTGACATTTTCGTTGTGCTTGAATACCTCTCCCTAACCGCCATGAGAAATTTAGACACTACTGTATTTAACCACCGTTTTCCATGGCTGAAAATATAATGAAGAGATCATTCAATACAGATCAACATATATTGAAATTAATAAGCGAAGTTCATAAGATACTCTAACAAAATATTCCGGATACGCATTATCTAACATTGGTATGATATATATCTTGAAATCAAGATATCAGTTAATATTGTTGATAGAATTTTGCTTAAAAATTGTAAATGCTCACCAAAAGACAAGGAGTTCATTTCTAATTTTATATTTTTTGAGAAATCAACAAATATTTATAAACAAATGGAACGGTATCTTTGTTAACTTGGCGGTATGTTTCCATTGTCATGTTTAATGCTAACTTTTACTAAACCACAAAAAAAATTATTTTGTGGTTTAGTAAAAGTTACCATTAAATATAAATATTTATTAAGTAAAATCACTGAATAAACAATCATATGAAAGTGGACCCTTGCCGAAGAGGGTGCTAATGCAATGAAGGGACCAGGCACCTGCCCCTGGATTATGAGGGAAAGGCCTGGCCCCCACTGCATTGGGTCCCGAAATGTACAAGCTGTGTACCTGTGATCACCAGAAAGGGGGGAAAGCAGAGTGAGGAATATGCACAATGTTCATTTGCTTGTGTAGGAGAATCTCCGAAGAATATTTTTGACATTCATCATCTTGGTCAGAAAATCTACTGAAGTACATTTCTGACGTTCATAGCACAAGGGATAAGGAGCATACAACTTACATATTAAGAATAATCTTCGGATTCCAATTCTATGAATCAAAAAGTAATTTTTGAGGCTTTCCAGGAGTATAAGGTATTTTCCAAGGTAATATGTATTGCAGGATTGGTTGTTGGTTCTTACCTGTGTTCTTACGCATTCAGCTGACTCCCTGAAACTCACCAAGCAACTAGCTGCATTCCCAATACAACTGGATGTGATTCGGATATTAAAACAAAACTTGGCTTAATGTCACAGCAGTATCTTAAGCTGCATCTATCCCGAAAACTTAGAAAAGGAAAGAAAAAAGCTGTGAAGAACTCCTATCTAACAAGCAGCTTAGGTTCTTTCATGCAAGAATAAGCACCAATATATGTTGGAGACCGATCTTCCAATGGATTTTCAAGTTTCTTTCAGCTAATTTGCCAAGCATTAAAAGAGCTGAACACAGTAAGTTCTGTAGGGACACAAAAACTCATGTTGCTCTTAGCACTATATTCACATGGCCACCTTTGGTACATATTTATTACTGTCCAAGAAAACATTTAACAAGCTTAACATTCTTGTTTCCTGTCTTCAAAGAAATATAAAATGCAAGGAAAAACTTCGCGAAAGAATTTTTTCACTTTTTGGTCAGTTTCATTTAACTAGACTAGATCAGATACTACCATCACAACAGTAAAAAAACCTAATTACCCAAGTAAGAAACCTATGAAAAAAAATGGACTGGATAGTTGGCAATATAATGAAAGGAATTATGTAGTTCATATTACTGAACACTGGTATTTCATATAATTTTAATAGTTATTCTTCAAGTACCTTTCAGACCAAATTTGATCAGGATTTAAATACTTTCCAACCTATGACCTTATTATAAAGGAGGAGAGAATGGTGGTCTAACTTATATTGGGTCCTCAAAAAGTAAAAATAAAGAAAGGCTTTTAAAAATGGGCTGTTTATCAAGAGTTATTTAAGCAAGGAAGTACTCATTATTTTATACAGTAGGTGATGAACAAGCATAAAATGTTTGTCAATTAACATAATTAACAAACAGCAATGAACACGTTATAAATAAAAAGAAACTTGCAGGATAAAATCCTAGTCACAATATGTCATTCAAAGTCCAATGAAACAAATTTTTAAAATATACTAATAGCATTTTATATTTACAATTATTCTACACAAATTCATCAAAATTACACACGTGTATTGCAATTTAGAGACAGGATACATATTTCCTCACAACGTTACTCGGGAATATATTGTAAAATTACAAATTCATTTCAATATCAAAAATAAAACAATAATTATATGAAAATTTACTGAAAATTGATTAGGCATTTTTTCCTAAAAGCAAACAGATTCCTCCCAACATTTAACATCTAGCTTTTCTCCAATAAGGAATTAAAAATAAGTTGAGGTATCTACCACCAGCAATAACTTAAGTGGATACAAATGCAATTCAGTAACTATTCAATTTCAACTTACCAATAACTAGCATCTAAATTCCACACGAGGTAGAATTGAGTCTGTAGGTAATCAAAAATCATCATTAAGTGATATCTTTATTTGGAATTTAAATATTTCTACACCAAGAAACTTTTATATATTTTGATCTAGTCCACATATTTTCATTTTCATGTAGGCCACTTCTAAAATTCTGGTTTGCAGGCCATTGACCATTGGTTTTTTTCTCCATACATCACAAAATGCCATTTACGGAACCTTTTACTAAAGTAATTGGTGTTGATGCATTTATTAAGAAATTTACATCACCGTGGATACTTTTACTTTTGGCTTTAACTGTATTAATCGAAAAGTTATTCATAGAAAAAATTCAACTGCCAGAGTTGTAACAATACAACTTGTCATTAAAAAAATTCCATATGATTCAATCATAAAATGTACTAATGCTTTCTTCAAAAGCTACCAGTATTTCCTTTTGATTTCAAAATATGACTATAGCTGAAATTTTTATGCATTATGTAAATGAACAATACAGTAAGAGCATAAGGTCTTATCAATGCATATACAGTAATGAAAATGGAACTAAATTAACAATTATGGTGCATTTGGCATTTACAAATGTCAAGTCTAAAATAGACAAGAACCTTGTACGCATTATAACAAATGAGTTTACAGAGCTGATGATTTGAAGAATCAAGGGCTGCAGATTCTATGAGCAAGAATGCAGTCATGTAATGTGACTCGCAAAATAATTCAGTCAAGTCAATGGTCAGAGGTAACAAACAAAAGGAACTACAGGAGCAAGCCCAAGAAATTTGAAGGATTGGCATCACATCTTGACGAGTGATTGTAATGGTTTAACTGCAAATAGCATAGCATTATTGGTATACCAATGATCTTTCTCAATAATCGGACACAATGAGAACTTTCAGATACAGTTAATTTAATAAAGATAGTCGACTTTAGCATCAGTAATACAAAAAGGAAGAATTATTTTATCAGCATCAAAAGAGATTAAATAAAAAAGTGCTCACCAACTCAAGATGATGAAAATCATTAGGAAATGGATCAATTTGATGACTTTTAATGACAATAATTGATATGAAATGCCTACAAAATGATAGTTGAAAAATACCTTCAAAAGCACATCACAATAATTAATATAAAACCTAACACATTAGACAACCATCTTCTATAATTTACATTTCCATTAACAATTATGAAAAGAATGACGATCTGACTTGTCAAAAATACCAATAACTGCATTGAAAACCAAATTTACAGCTGTATGTAATATACAGATACTATATACCATTGAGGTACTGGTAAAACATGTTTGCTGAGTACTTTTAACATTTTGCATAATAACACAAGATACTTGAAATTAAAAGATGTTATAAATCACCACTGACAGCCAGCAATGAAGAGATGTCAACTTTAAATGCCACCTCTGCGAATGCATGATGCTTACTTCATGTGTGCATCGCTGCCTCAACTTCTGAGTGAGTCACACATGAACGACACTTAAATGATACCAACATAGGTCACATCAAATAACTTTGCACTGGAAGCGTTCTTTAACACTGTAATATAATCACACAATTATTTGGTTCAACGTGACAGAAAATCATTCAAGGCATCCATGTGCATTTCACTAAGTGGCCGAGGCAGCAACAACATTTGGCATAAGCTTCATTTGTGAGCAAACACAGCAGTTGTAGTGTCAAAAGAATTATTGAAGAAAATTAGTGGACTGAAAAAAGTGTAACGACTGAGAAAGATTCTTGGATCTAATATTCACAAAAGATTAACCGACAAATAACATTCAAAACGTGGATTAAAATGCCTGGCTTTTCTTTAAGGCCTAAACACAAGAAACATTCAACAAATTAATAAAGTAAATACCTACTTTACATAATGGTAATATTTAAATGATGAAAATAAAAAAAATGCTCAATTAGTTTTGATTCACAAATAAATGCAAATGCATTGATTAACAAATAAATAGATTTTCAATCATTGTTAAATTCTATTAGTGAAATAATTTACTTACGGTAGCCAATGTGTACTCATCAAGCATATGAGTTCTCAAATTCAAATATTTTTCTAAATGGTATTTTTGGTATAGTTGTATTAGAAATTAAATAGTAAAGGAAATTTTACAAAGAGAAATGAGTGGATAAGGAAATAACTGAGGAGCATTCACAATAATAGTAGCAAAGCTAATGCCATTAATTAGCTGCCAGACTATAAACACACAAATGAGAAATTTAGATTGGGAGAAACCTCATTTCCCAAATGTACACATCATTAATGAGGGATAAGGCAGGTTTCATCCAAATCAAAATTTGCCCATTTTACACATAACTTTTTTTTCAATATTTACAGATATAACAAATATTTAAATTTCATGCACTGGAGAAAAAAAAAGGAACAGGATTCAGGGAAGAGCATGCTAGCACCCTCGGTAATTGCATGAGAGAGGGGCTTTATGGGAAGAAGGAAATCGCAGTCACTTGTATTGTTGAGGTGTGCACACAGGGCACAATAGGATGAAAGGTATCACCGCAGGATTAGAGGCCATTGAGCAAACTGTACTAATTATCAGTCTTAGTTATTTTCTTAATATTGCCAAGAAACAAAGAAAGGTATGGAGGTTGAGTTCTTGCTAAGGGTACCCTATAAGTGAAATCATTATTTAGACACCAGCAGCTAGTTAGTGTTTCCGAGAATAGATTTTACAAACCTTAAAAAGCATTTTCTCCATGAATGCAGGTTGCTGTAGCCACAAAAAAGAGACACATAAACAGCAACCATACTTCAAAGTTCATGTATAACATCTGTACCAACAGCTGCTGATGTGGTTACTTTTTTATTATACACAAGTGCCATTTACAAGTCATGAAGAAATATACATTGGTGACACACACATTAAAACACTGAATCTGACAATGAAAACAAATGCATTAATACTTCCATCTCAATGGCATTACGCTGACTGGGGATAGGGCGAAAAAAATTAAATTTAGCGATAAAATCAAGAGGCACATTACGATCACCGTAAGTGGTCAATGCCCCCGTAAAATTGTCAAAAGAGGACTACCCAAATGCCCTCATGACTTCAAAAAATCGTAAGTAAAAAAATGGTAGAAATTGAAGCCAATGATTAAAATAAACATGGAAACCATTTAACTCAACAGATACGTGCTCGAGAAAGAATCCTGGATGAAAATACGTAGGCAACGACATGAATACATTAACCCACTCAAACCTGAGATAATTGACTAATCATAATTGTCACAATATTATTTAATGCCATATATCGATATATATCTATGGCTCTCAAGGTAAAATGCTTTAAGTCTAATAAAAGAAACCACCACTCATTTAAACTTAAAAACAAGTTATTACCCTATACCATATTGAGTTTCCATGCTAATATTCCATTACGTCACTGAGTTTCAGGAAGGACAACCTGCATGACATCTTATTAAAAAAGCAAGATGTTAATGCTTCTTTGTGTCTCCGCTTCTCTTCCAAAATACACTTCACTTTCTTCTGATTCACTGCCAATTCCAACATTTATCTTCTATTAGCACAGTAAGTTTTGAAGATGTTAAGCAGCAGTTTAATCCCTCTGCAGTTTATGAGGCAAGACAACAGAGTATGAGAACACCATATAGTATAAAAGCAGCATCCACTGGTAAAACTCTTCAAATTAAGTGATTGAGACATGGCAGAAGTAGCTTCAGACTTTTCATTCAAAACGATCCGTTACTCAGTACACAGTGGGGGCTACACCCCATTTGATTGGGTTGTGACAATGACGGAGGTAAACAAATAGTCATTATTGGCACTAGTTATGACGTAGTCTAATAGTATTATACAGGTATGTGTAAGCTTTCAGATCACACAGACACAAGCTTGTTCACATACAGAAGTCGCAGACTTTTATGATGATGTCAGTGCACACACTTTAACTCTTTTCTTCACCCAACGTTCCAGGTACAGTATATCTCAAGCAGGTACTCAACACTGGAGAGGTAAAGGAAAGAGATTAAACAACTGAGTTACCACACATCCAATCAAAGTCACAAGATGCATCAATTCTATTAATGAGTTTCTATAATTGCTGCTCATATATCTTGTGACTACATAATATGATACTACACAGAGGCAAATTTAATCCTTTGATACAAAATTAATAAAAAGATTCTAAAAATATTACATGCCCTAGCATTACGATGATTTTTTCTCACCAAGTATTGACTCAAGCAGGTTACAGATGACTGAAAGATTCAATACTACCATAACTACAGCACACATACCTAATTTTAAGCCAATAATCTCTCTGAATTTTGTAGTCACTTCTTGAGCTGTTTCTTCAACATTACATTTATAACTCGGTAGGCCCTGAGTCTACTGGTACATTTCTTTTTCCCACAGTAATTTAGAGATTCTTATCATGCACATAATATATATGTACAGCTAAGAATATGAGTATATAAAGAATTTCACAAATTCAAGCACAAAATCGAAATGCAGCCTCAGTGGCACTTGTCCTCAGCCCAACTTGTGGTATAAACCTTAACATTTGATTTCATCAGGATAGCTGTCATACCATCTCTAATGCAACTTGTAGATAAAGAGGTGGAATTTCATTAAAAATAATCAGAAGAAATTCCCCATAAACTATAATCATATTTCTTTGGTGCAATAGTTTTCTACTTTTAGTAATGAGAATTTCCATTTATTATTACCCTTTTTGGAGATTTGATTTGGAGATAAATCTATTTTTGGACCCCACTTTCAACTGAAAAAAAGACTAAACTTTAAATAAAAGCACTATAAGAGGCAGTTAATAACCTATTTTCCATAAAAAACTACGCCCTTAGACAGACTTGCCTATTCAAAGAAAAGGGAACTTCCTTTCATTGGCCCATCCTCTACAACAACTATCCCACTCATTATTTCAACATTTGAGCAGTCTCATAGAGCTATCTGAGAGCAACTTAGGTCAAGATGAAATCAGGCCATGGAAATAGAAGATTATCAGGAAACTGAGGATGAATAACTCAAAAGCATGGGGCATTTCACCGAGTTGTAGGGTGTTTAACAAAAATACATTCTCTGTCCCCAGCCACGTAAGCACTAGCTCTTCATTACTAAAAATTTTCTCCCCCTTGAACATGGCACCACTTAAGTATAGTTACATTTGCAGCCAAGTTCATATTTGACAGTCTTTTTAAGGTGTCTGTATTATAGTACAGCTCATGTACCAAATTCTAAGAACTGCCAGATGAAAGAGAAATGCCAGTAGCAGTAGAGCAGTGTGCATCATTCAGCCCATAAATCAATGACATATATGGCATGCACTCCTTCCTCATTATATTTTGTGTAAACAATTTAACTCAATTTGGGCATTTTTTAACACATTTTATATTTTGAGAGCTCAAATAAGAAAATATTCCTCAGAGGGAGAGGAGTGAGTAATATCTGCCACAACCAGTAATATGGAGGAAGAACAACTAACATTTCAGTGGAGCCCGCCTTTAGCTCACTGTTGTATCTTATAATTGCTTGTGATTGTTGAAATTGCTTGTTTTGTAGACTTAAGTTGGTTGACTATCAATACGATCGAATCGAGATGAAGGTATCGAACTGGTCGAAGTCGGGGTTTGGCCTGTCTGAAACACTTCATCGTCTTTTAATTCTGGTTACGACACTCACTTAGCTAGGAAATTAGATTACACATAATTTTTCCTGAAATAATCTAGCCTAAGGTAAAATGCTAGCTATTCTGCAAGGTGACACCTTATCCCCTGGTCCTTGATGCATGACTAGTAGTTTTTATCCATAGTTACCATCAGAGTCTATAAAATGAGGAACAAATCAATAAATTACTTGCATTAACTAAATGCCCATTTTTAAGAATTAATAAAATATTAAGAAATTAAAATAACTCCCTAGTTCTCTATCTGTTTGAAGCCAAATTAAGTAATCTGCATGAGAGAAAAAATAGATCTCCTTATGGCTTCACACACTAACAGGAAAAAGTACAAATGGATGTGATTTGTTTTGTACAGTAAAACTTGCATAAACGTAAATCCCAATTTATAGTAAAACCTTGATTTTATATAGTTAGTGAGACCAGAACATGGGCACACAGATATAACGGAATAAGTAAAAGTAAGATTTCTGCAGAGTAGTTCCTGAGATATGGCACCGAGAGATGGCACATGTCAACCAAGTTGATGGGCATCCTTCCACCTGCAGGGTTGCAAGCTAGGTTCACTTGCATCAATTTTTACAGGAAAAAGGATTCCTTTGTATAATACTTCCTTGGCATGACAGCATCTTTATGCACAGGTATTCAATGCTCATGACATATCTTATCAACTCCAAGACCATGCGCACCCTGCTTTCATAAGTGTTGAAAAAAACTGTGGCTTTCTTCATTCTTTTATGGGGGTTTCAAGGATCATAGTACTTTCAGCTGGGAACAAAGCCTTCTATTTGTAATACTCTCTCAAAATTTAATTTGTATTTCTCTTGGGCATGGTGAAGCTTAGAGCTAAGTAACTTCACTTGCAGACATCTTGCAACTTATTTCTTCCTTTTTTCTACAATTACCAGATGTAAGTTCTTGATTCTCATTTAAAAAAAAACAAACCAGACCTCTCTACAATGCTTAGTTTGTGAGTTGGAGTAGGCTGATGCACTGAGCCCCAAATCTGCGAGTGTTATTCCCCTCCTGAGAGTGTTATTCTCAATGCACTGGTCTTATGCCTCTGCTATCAGTGGCATGATTTGATATGCAGCGAATCACTTAGTATTAATGTGGAACTTAACCCCTGCATTTGGAAAGGTTTCAATGCATATGATTAGTCAGTTTGGGTAGGAATTAAGATTCATAATTAAATGTTATGAGTTGGATTTTGACATCAAATACAAAAATATTCTGGAAAAACAAGTTAAAGATTTCCATTGGTTACCATTACTACATCAAATACTTATGCTACCTTTTAAATACTAGTGAATTGTTGTCAATATTCTCACTCATACAGAATCGATATAAATAATGAAGAAAATGATAATACAGTGAAACCTGCCTTATGCGGAACCAAAGTTAAACGGAAACCAGTCTCATCCCGAAAAAAAGTTCGTCCCGGTGACTGGAATAGGATTTTACATGCTTTGGTGCCCTTTGTTAAACAGAAACTGTCAAATGCAGAAAGGGAATCCATCCCCAAGCACGTGAACCTGGGTTAAGCGGAATTGCGAAAAAGAAAACTCATGGAAAAAATACAAAAAAATGGACGATATAAGGAAATTACAGCAGATAATTGGCCATAACATGGATGCTGAGATATTTGGGAACTTCGGCAATGATCTACTGACGAGTGATGAAGATGGCTCCCGCACATAGCTTAAAAGAAGACGAAGCTTGTGAATCTGAAGAAGAAGATGATATAACCATAAATCCGAAGAAAACAAAAAGTCCTACAGCGAAATATTGGTTTCTTTTAAAGAATTAGTAAAATGTAGTCTTACCAAAGGTAACACTGATTTATTTAATATCAAAAATAGGCCTATCAGCAATGTAGAGAATTTTATTATACAAGAAAAAAAGGAAAAGCAGACAAATATGACAATTATATGCATATTTAATAGATCAGTTTTTGTTAATTAGTTCAAATTAAAAAAAATTACCACAATGTGATACTGTTTCATTATTTCACAATAATGTAGTCTATATGTAGAATTTGAGTCAAAACAACCTTTAACCCTTTCGCTGCGGTCAAACTGCAGAGACGTTCCAGCCCCTGTGCGGTGAAAAAGTGAACGGTACCTATCCTACGTCGGCACAAAGTATGCCTCTCGTTGTACCTGCAACTCAATAGTCACTCAAGATCCCGGGATGGGATTAGTAGAATGTACAACAATGAACTTGGTGAATGGCATTCGCGGAAAAAGAGAAAGTTCAGTAGCAAGGGTAGGAACAACCACTTGCCAACGGAACGTATGAGCTACGTTCACAGCAGTCAACCGGGCGAACGTAGCTACTACGTTCACAGCGAAAGGGTTAAAAGACTAGGATACATTTAAATGTATGCTGGGATGTGGGGTCCTACAGCTGTGCGTACACAATAATGTATGCTAGATTCGACCGCTTCCCGCTTGGGCCTTTTTCTCGCTTGTGACCTTGGTAGAAGACTCCTAACCATCTGGTCTCTCTGTAATGTGATATATGACATTCCCTCCTTGGTAACCCAATCTTTTGGGTGAAGATAAGGTTGCCGAGACATATTTTCTAAAAAGGAGATTTTTTATTTTTTCTTGAAGTGTTCGTCTAATCCTCTTGACGAATCTGAGTGGCAAACTACTTATTTTCTTCCCTTTGTTTGTGTATTTATATTGTTTTCTATGATTGACAAAGATACATACATCTCACTCTTGAGGTCGGTCAGTAAACATAAATTTACAAATTACTACCTTGTATATGTGTCGTGTCTTTTGTAATGATTCGTATTAGACTGGAATGGTTTCCCAAAAGAAAAGTACTCCAAAATATTATTCTACAAATTATTATTGCAAGGAAAAGCATTTACCGTAATAGTATATATATACAAGAAGCTATAAGTAAGCCAAACAATATTTTGAAAAGCCTTTTGCAGTATGTTATAAGTCGATAAAACTAAAGTAAATTTGCCCTGAATGAAGCACGGCTCACTGAATCGCAAAGTAAAATTGTAAGAAATGAGCGCTGATGTATAAATCTTTTTTAAGGGGAACAAGTCCACAATTTCTTGCTCGAAGTTTATGTTATTATATTTTTTCCATATTATTTCGGCAAAATTACGCGAACACAAGCTACTTATATGTCTTACACTAGCAAGGAAGAAAATATACTGAAAAGTGTGGTAAAGCGGGTACAAAAAATAAAATAATACAACGACGAAGATTTGAGTAATGCATATGAACATATTTTAGATATGATACTTGAAAAATGAAGTTTTCAGCAGGGAAACTGATACAAAAAGATATCATACCGACATTTTCCCTATCTGACCTGCCTGCTGGAGAACCGGCAATAAAAAGGAAAAAAAGGAGCTGCTGGGCCAGTTTATTGCAGGAGATACCCAAAAACCCATCAGATGGAAATTCTAGCATTCCCTAGCAGTGAGGAGAGGGAAAGTAACGGTAATGTGCATTTTATGCTTGTAAATACCCTTGTTACCCATGCAGCTTATCATTTCGGAGAAAATTGCTAGCAAATTCTCATCGGATGTCACTGTGGGCAGTTGTATTCAGAGTTACTGTTCTGACCATTTTGAGAGAGCTATTTACAATTCCTGTGAAGTGCTCACCTTCTGGGATTTCATTATTTTGTCCAGTAGGTTTTTTTTAAATACAACTGGATTATGTTTCATTTTTTGTAGCCAAGTCATCTTTTGTTTACCAAATTTTCTATCGCTATATACAAATATGCCGATCAGAGATAAATCATCTTTTCACTTTTTTAGATGGCTTCAAAAATAAAGTGGCATGAGGATGAAATTGAGGCATAATTTTGAGCTGATTTGGATGCACATAAAGCCAGTGATGAAAGTTGAAGAGGAGGAAGCGGAGCGTTCGGAAGAAGATATCGAAGAATAGGTTCCACATTTGCCCACTAAGGGTGCCAGGGCAGTTTCACAGACGTGCATCACGTCTGAGTGTTTTTACTGCTGGTCCTAGCAGAATGCGAAAGCTTCACTCCACCATTATGATTAAAATACCATGCAGGATGAAAATGTTCTACGTCTAGAAACAAATAGCAATAAACTTGAAAATAGAACAGAGGACACTGACATCATTCTTAATATGAGAGATGTACAGAGAGATCATAATTACCATCATCAGCAGGCCAAGTTCCACAATTCCTTAGTCTTGCACTGACTTAAAATGAATGCTAGATGCTCGACTCCTTTTGCCTGGCAGCGAACGTGGGAGGTGGTCCGTTTGTTGGAACCTCCGATGGGTGCAAGAGGAGGCTGTGATGAGGCGGAGGAGGTGATGAGGATGGCGGTGGAGGAGAAAATGATGTAGGTGGAGGTTGGAGTGTATGGGGGGAGTACACATTCGTGGAGGAAGGGGGCAGGAGTCTTGCCTGAAGAGCGACACGCTCCATTACACACGACGCAGAAAGCCTTGCCTCTGCATCATGGTCCCAACATTCTTCCATTGTGTCGCATACTGCTGAGAGACCCTACAAATATAATGATAAGAGAGATTAATCATTAAGCAGAATGATTATACACCTAAAAATGCACCAAACAATTTGCCATTCCCACAGGATGCTGAGAAAATTTTAATCAATAAGACTTACATATTACTCATTATACCAAAATTTTCCCGCAATACCTCTTTAGTAAAGCATCTAGGACAAGCAAGATAAAAAAATTTCTTCTTCACTAAACTCTTATTAAAACAGATTAGTTATCTTTGAATTCTTGGATTTTCAGTTATGTCTTACACCAATAATGAGAGAGAGTATATTCTCAATTTCCTGAGAATGGGCTAATTATGTAAGTTGGCCAAGGATGATCATAAGAAGCTTACTTCAGAAACTAATAACAATATTCATCGATAGTCAAAGCAGTAAAACAAATGGAGAGTACAAATGAATTTTAAGTAATCTTTAACCACTAGAACTTGAAGAAAACACAGAGCAAATAAATTATTTGAACTGGGAGAAAGAGCCATGATGACATTGACTATAATGCATAAAAGTAGCATAAAAATAATAAAAAAAGCCTTAATAAAACAGGCTCAACTTAATGAAGTTAACAGTTCCTAAGGTTGATGGCGCATAATGCCAGTATTCATCCAACCAGAACCCATATTTGTGACAAAATATCATCAGCCGGCAGAACAACTGCTAAAAGTTTTGGTGATATGTCTGCTTATGACAAAAGTGCTAATTTTAAAGGGACAAGATATTTCGTATTTGATGTGTAGACATATACCACTCATTTAGAAGATTAACACCTTTCCTGAATGCTGGTAAAGAATCTAGCCTATGCACAGGCAGACAAATGATGCTTGCACATCATTTAGTGTGAAGCTAGAGCGGGTGTACGCGGCAACACAGCACCGATTCGGCTAGGCATTTTGCCTAACGGGACCTCTCACTTCGTCCATTATAAATTTCACTCGATTTAAATTAAACACGCTTATAGATGTTTTGGACAATAACATATTGGAAACGATCAAGGCATGCCAATTGCAACGAGACCAAGAACGAAATCTTACGATGCCCTAGTTTTGAAATGTAATAATTTTAAATAATTAATAATAACTTTGATTATATGAAACGTACAAAGCTGAAACTCGCACAATCTATAGAAAACATATCTATCCTCCATTTACAGAACTTAAGTTGTCATTGACGAACTTGTGTTTGAGTTACAAGGTGTCAAAGTCGGAGCTTTTCCCGCGCGCCGTAAATAACCGGTACTTTTTACGTTATAACTGTAGTAAAAAATGTAAAAATTGATCAAAAAATTCAAATTTGCCATTACATAACGTAGAAATGAATGAGAAAAATGATGATGTCGTTAGGTTTTCTGTAAGCCTTTTCGATAACTTTTTATTTGTACCCAAACTCGAGTGCACATAATTTCTGCGCCGACAGTAGTGACATTTCTAACATTAACCATCCCATGGAGGAAGATTTCCTCTAGACAAAGGCACATCCAAGGACGTTGGATAAAGTAAAATTAGTAGCTTCTGGATGAAAAAAAATCTTGAGTAAGGCAATGGCTATTTTCCCCAGGAGCAGATGCTTGTTTCAAAATGAATTTTTAGCTGAACTATTCGAATCCATTTTTTAACCCTCCAAGTGCTGACACCTGCCAGCAGTGCTAGAGAGAAATGAGAAGGGTAAATTAATGAAATGTAGCATTTCAGAAAAAAATTATGAAGTTATTGTTCAAGACATCCAAATCCAGTGTATTTTATTGTTTATTTGGTAATAATCATAATATACTTTTATTAGGAGAAAAAAATAATTGAAATTATATTAGTGTACTAAAGTTGAACAATCTTTGCCCATGTGCTGATATATTGACCGACTACACTTTTTGCCCTTGATGCAAAAGCCGATATATCGGCCTGCCACACTAACAGAGTTAACACGTTCAATGCGCAAGGACCTTCTGGAACGTCCTGTGGATGCTATCAGGTGGCGCAGGATGTTCTAGAATGTCCATGTTCAAGCCATTCTTTACGGCCAGCCAGTGGACTCAAGTCACTCGTAAGGAGATTGCAATTTCGCTGGCGTCATAGCTTAGGCTTCAACCTTTTGTACGGTGTGCTGCATTTTAGAATGCGTTGTTTAGTTACATAAAGGCAATTTTTTTTAACTTTTTCAATTTTTATGGTTTGAGTCGTTAGATTAGAAATGTATCCTTGTTGTTTCTAACATTTTTCTTTTGTTTTTGATCATCTGATTTGATTTAACAATATTGATTTGACAAATGCGGGATTCAGATTAATAAAATATTGGCCTTGAACTAACACACCGTGCCTTTGAATCCCGTTGCGAGTGTATTCATCGTAGCTGTAATGTTACCCATAGATGACATAGTTCGATGTAACTTATATCGTTGATGCATAAAATCTATCTATAATTAATTAAGATTTTTGAATCTGCAGCATTCTAAAATACTTGGTTATACCGTTTCTACAACACTTGGAGCCACTGTTAAGGTGAATGGTAGGGGGTGCTATAGCATCTGCTTATGAACGAATTTTTTACATCCACAATTTTTATTCAATCTATTCACACATAGATTCCTTATTAGCGGAATCTATACAGTAATGAAGAAAAGCAAATGGTCACAATATAGTGAATGATATGTAATGTATTATCAATAATAGCAAATAATATAATGTAAAAAAAGTCTTTCTTTTGACGGTTGGTTGTCAGTTGCTCCTTAGAGTTCAATGTATAACAATGTCAGTTTTCTAGTACCAGTTATAATTTATTAGCTTCCCAAGTGGCAATTTTGTTTTGTATTTATGTGGATATTACTGTAAAATGTTATTAAATTTTTACCATTATATCTTCTACATATTGTATGTTCTTCGTCTTTGCAATCGTAAAGCCCTTTTCATCGTGGTCTCGTAGCAGATTGGCGATTCATTTGTCAGTGTATACTAACTTTTTTGATAAAGAGGGTTGAGTTTGAACTATTTGCTAGTATTTATATACTAGCTTTGCTATTGGGGATTTCATTATTCTTGTAAAATGTTGATTGGAAACACTTGCTCTGCTACCGTCCTTCCTTTTTCTCTTCTTTCCTGTGTCCATCATGTTAGCATTTGAATGTTTTGTGCTGAGCATGTAGACGTCTTTTTTGTCACGCCACCTCAAAGCCAGCAATGTACGGCTGGAGAGGGTATAAACTTCATCTTTTATCAATGCCATCAAAGAGCTTTTTTGGCATATTCTTTCTGTTTTTTCTTGCAGTTCCCACAACATTTGTATAATTTTTCAATAAATTTAAGTACAATTTTGGGGATGAGTACCAATTATCAAGGTACAAGGTGTAGCCCTTTCCTAGCAAAGGTTGTGCCATTTCCATAACCACACTTTCGGAGGCGGGTACATCACCTGCCGAGTTTTTGTCTTGACCAACATAAATTTTAAAACAGACACAATAGCCTGAAGAAGACTCGCAGAGTTTTTAGAATTTAATTCCAAATCGTGCCCTATTGGACACTATGAACTGCTTATAACATAACCGACCTTTAAATTTCATGAGCGATTCATCAATAGATACCTCACTCTCTGGAGTATATAGATGACAAAATTTCTCATTGAAATAATCAACCAACCATCCAACCTTCTTTATTCTGCCTTTTCGATCTACCTTTTCATTGTTTGTGAAATGGAGAAAACGAGATATACCCAAGAACCTTCTGAACAGCATTGTCTGTTCAAATATTGGTGTGTGAATTATAGCTCTATTTGACCAGTTCATCTGGACCCATGGCATTCTCACTTGTGACATGATGATACACAATGCAGAAAAGGCTTTCATTTCATCAGGATTCACGTCGAACCATTTTTTATCCATCTCCTTTTTCACGTTGAACCATTTTTTATCTATCTCCTTTTCATTATATTGTTCACTCTCCATCACTTGCTTTGCATATCTGTTAGTTTCTTTTGACAACATTTCCCTAAAGTCAGCATTCAGTACCACTTCAAAAATATGTAAGGGTTTAGGATTATCGCCTACTCGACGCAGAAATAATGCACTTGCACCGGAAATTTCAATGAATTGTTTTATATCTGGATCATTATCTTTTTCATCCCACACCCATTCTTCCCTGGATGCACTAGCACTGGTAGATGATTCATCACTACTGCTTGACGCCAAGCGCATTTTCAAACTTTTAGCACTATTTTGCAGTCATCACTCTCTGTTGTTTCACTATAAGTTTCATTCTCCACTTCAGTTGGTTTGTCGTTATCTAATTCTTCATCATCCAATCGTCCAAAGTCATTCAGTTCAATACTCTCATCGTCACTTTCACATACACAATTTATAATTCTTTTGTACATTGTAGGGTAGATTTTACCACACTATATAAATAACAAACGCGGACAAAAACCAAAACGACCTGTAACATGCTCCTGCTTGCCTTATGAATGATCACACTCAAACTAAGCTTATCCTGAAGGAACTGCATAGCTACCAGGAGAAAAGCAGAGACAAGAAGATAATTCATTGTGTCAAATAGGATCACCCTTCTCGAGAAGGCGAACTCAGGGTATCAGACTCATAAACATGAAGGAGAGTGGGTAGGAAACTTGATACTGTTCGGTGGATACCCAATACCCCCTTCTAGAGAAGGCAAACTCAGCGTATCACACTCCTAAACATGAAGGAGAGTGGGTAGGAAACTTGATACTGTTCGGTGGATACCCAATACGAAAACAAAAGAAAATGATATTGACAGAAGGCTGAGTAAACTAATAGTTGTCAAAGATCCCTAATTGTACCTTAGTTTCACAAATAATGTTACAAATAGTATAAAAATGAAAACTTATTTGTGAATTTAGCTGTGTTGAAAAAGTATATATCCTTCGAATAAGTAATCTTTATGAATGAGAACAAAATTTATTTCATGGCAATCGGGGCAGTAGTTCCTGAGCTACAGCGATTTCAAATCTGCTGCCCAAAAGTAGGATATTACAAAGTTGATGAAAGAACCCTCTTCCCGTAAGTACCAAGAACACAGCAATCACTACCCATAAAATCATTTTATTCCTTCCATTACATTATATTTCATGAAATATGAGTTCTTTATGTACATTATATATGTTTTAACATTGTCTAAGTTTCAAAACATTTATATAGTACCCCTAAATAGTGCTATAATAATTAAAATCTGATGACGAGTGTAGCTCGTCAGTGTGCGATTTGGCATTGGAAGTTCATGACGAGCTAGACTCATCATTTCAGCGCAAGGGGTTAATAACCAAATTGCAAATTTTTTTGATTTCAACAATACCATATTTCCTTAGCAAACTGAGCAATGGCTATGAACAGGAAATTTGGACCTGATGTTTCACGCTTTATCTTATAAATGAGCATATGGGTATGCAAACATTTTCTCAAAAACTACAGAACCTATTCTTCTGAGAGTGGGTATTTAGGGTTTTCAGGGCTGTAACTCTCGGTACTTATTATTTTTGAGAAAACCTATTTCAGCAATTATTAATGATATTTTTATTCTTGATAAAATATAAAAAAGTCATACAATTGAATAAAATAAGATGATTTTTATTTTTTAATAATTATTATAACAGTCAGTGTACCGAGCAAAGCTCAGTCTCCCAGTACTAATATTAACAAGAGATGTTACTATCAAATCTCAAGGTAACTCAAGGACTTCTAAAGGCAACGAAAAACTTCTTCACTCAATTTTTACATTAACTGTAAATAATCATAAGAACGGAGAATTTAGAAATAAGCTTTTGAAACACTACCTACCTTCATGTACATTCATCAAAATCTGACCCAACACTTGACCTGTAGTCATCATGTTACATCATCATATCATGTCACACATTAAATAAGGCATCCATGAAAGTCAAAATATTAAATTCCAGAATAATTCCAGGATTTAAAGGCTAAATGTATACAAAATTCCAGGCTATGACATCGCGGTTTTTATATGAGCCAAAGTGATGTTTTTCAAGATTTATGTAGAATGTGGATTTTTCTAGGTAAACCCACAAGTAAAGGCCGCGTTACATGGGGAAGGATCATACAAATGATCATTCTAGCATTAATTTGCGAATGATCTGCGCCGAAAGGATGAGGAGTCATACGTCTATCGATGGTTCATATAGTTTAAAAGGAAAATTTCGGACCAACTCAGCTGTTTTGATTAAAGCACTCAGATATTGACTGAGGATTGTTTACATGGTAGTACTAATAGTACCATGGCATGGTATACATCGAATGACAACAAAATCTGTGGGCTATTGTCATTCATTTAGTCCAGCAAGTTGTGCAAAATGGATAGGAGACATAGAAATTTGGTAATCGCTGCTACCGTGTCATTAGTAATGGTAGCAGCCATGCTTAAGCCGCGGAGAGTTTGGAGAAGAAGGAACGTTTGGATGAGACACGAACGATCCTAACCCAAGTCACTATGGAACTATAGATGGAAAAAAGCTACGATTTACAAATAAAACAGAAAACACACCCAAGAACACATATGCAAAATAAACCTACAAATCAAATTTTAAAAAGTGGAAAAAAAATGAAAAATTCAAACTTACTAAAATGTTATTATAAAAAAATATATTATTAACAAACTAATAATACAGAAGGAAGTTAAAAATATACTGTCTACAAAGTCTTAACACAACATTAGAACCAATATAATATAAAAACTGAACTACGCTAGCGCTACTAGTTGAAAATATGATAAAAAAATAAAAAGTGAAAAAATAAAATAATAAATACAATACATAAAATCCAAATTTATAAAAATATATTACATATATAAAATCCAAAATTCACTCGCAAATTGCAAAGTTTTCACCAAAGTAACCTCAAGAGAAAGATGTCTCAGTTGAATCTTCCGCTTTTTGGGTTTTCCACCGCAGTGGTACATCTTGGGGGCAATATTTCGCCAGCTATGCTGCTGGCATCCTCAGGTCCAAGTGACATCTTTTGTCTAATTAGACTTATGTGTTGTTCACGAAAGTGGAGGTTGAACAGCATCATTTGGACCTGAGGAAGCCTGCAGGTTAGCCGGCAAAATATCGTCCCCAAGATGTACCAATGCAGCAGAAAACCTGAAAAGCGGAAGATTCACCCATCATCCAAACCCTGCGGAAGCCTTAATCACAACGATGTTACAGTTTTCCACTAGTTGGCGTGAAAAATACTCTTGTGTTGGATAAGGGACTGCCGAAATCTTGTAGATTTGTATGAGAAATTCCGTGGGATGCTCACGGTTCACTGGTTCCGTTTCTACATTCATAGTCCAGTAAACAAAAACAATCAAGATGGACATTGAGCATTCGGATCAAGCCATCATTCACCACATCATGCGATCAATAATAGAACATTTTCTAATTTTGCTTGAATGATCATATGTATGGTTTTTCATTCGGCAAATTTTCCGTAATACAAGATGCATGAACGCCATTCGCATGATCACTCCCTGTTTAAAGCGGCCTTAAGAATATAGAACCCCAACATAAGAATAAAGTAATGCAATAATTAAACAAGAAATAAGTGTAAAAATAAAGTAATCAAATATGTAGTTTTATTTGTAATAAGTTTTATATCGGTTTTAAGATGATAAGCCAGAAGTAGGCTTACTCTACGTTTTTCGAATTTACTTTTGTTTCTTTCCTCTACTAAGTTTCCGTCGTTGATTTATTTATTCATACCAAAAGTAAATCCATTACATCATGCACAGCTATCAAATAAGATATAAAAGTCATCGTTGTTTATTTTATTTATAAAATAAGCATTTTTTTGTCTTGATATGATAAATTTTAAAATTTCCGACTCAAACCAGAAATTCACGAATAATCCATGAACATTTCCCGGAGCTGAAAATTTAAGAATAATTCCAGATTTTCCTGGATTTCCCAGTCAGTGGACACCCTGATAAAACAATGAATATAGCTGGCAGCTTACCGAATGCTTCCTCCATGTCTCCCCAATGATGGGCCTCAGCTTCTTGTGGACAACACACTCCTGCATGTCCTCAAGAGATGGATGCTGGCCTACTTCCTCTTCAAATGGCAACATGTATTCGGGGATAGGTCCCTGAGAAAATAATACAGAAAATACTAAATGCACAGCAAATATCAGGGAAACATATTAACTACAACTACACCCTCAGGGCATACTGTATATCTAACATATGACAAAACCATTATATTTGGATAGAAGAAATTTCTCCATTAACTACAATGGATAAATCAGATGAATACACTGCAGCATCACTTGACTATAACAAGCAAACTGTATTGTAGGACACACTGAGTGAATTCTTCATTGTGGTCCATTGCTAGCCAAAACATTTTGACACTTATCATGAGAAACCGTATGAGGCTGTACTGTTCCTAACTGCAAAAGTTCATGAAAAACACCAGAGATAAAATCTCAAGGAGAACAAGGGGCAAGAGTATGTTAAAATTGTGGGCAGTGATAATATAATGAGCATATACTATTCATGTGAGTTCCCGACATTATATACCCCAAGGAAACACTGTCTCTGAGAAAGATTTTCAAAAAAATCCACTACTGCTTCCATATTTTTTTCTCCTCACCATAGAAAGATAAAACTCACCAGAAGCTGCGAATTTCTATGGCAAGTACCACCAGAGTGAACATGTCTTTTCATCACAAGATACCAATAGTTTGCCATTTTTGAGTCAGTTTTGAGCTTATAGTCACGGATGGTCCTAACTTTGGTTAAGTTAGTATAGCTACAGACGGTCCTAACTTTGGTACAGAATGCATCTTTTCATTTGAAGAAGACTAATATTATGTGGCTGATTTTTTAAAGAATGTGTTATCATGGTTAACATTATTCCAATACATCTTAAAAAATATTTCCTTTCATATGAGTGAAACCTTGACACAAAATACACACGCAGTTGTAGTTTTTACCAAGATGAAGTTAGCATTCCACTGATAATGCACACTTTAATGCAAAAGACATGAAAGGAGAAGCATTGCAGAATTTAATTTTTGGACACTTATACTTGACATAGTTGAAATCATCACCATTATTAATGATGGATAAATTTAACAAATTTTTTTCTCTAAGATATAAAAGACAACTGAAAATGAAAGACACTATCACTTTATAAGTCCTACACATTACATTAAGCTTTTAGTGGAAGTAAATAGTCAAGTTATGCTAATTTACAAAACCATAGACTTAAGCCAGAATATTAGAAAGTTGATCCACAGCAATCATAGTTGACATATTAAGAGATCACTATTATCCACATTTTGGGCCAACTTAATGTAATTCAAATTTACTTTCAAGTTGACGCATGTATTTCATCACATATAATTCTATAACTATTAGCCAAATGATTATCCAATAACATGGTCGATAAACATTTTATGACAATCAAAATTTACAAGAAAACTTCTAAGTATAGCTAGAACATGCCTTGGTCACAACCTCAAGTGAAACATATTGCTAACAAGGAACATAACACTTTCAACACCAGGGGATAAATTGTTGTTCCTTCCCGAATGACTAAGTTCTGTTTCCGTATATTTATATTCAGCACGAGGAAATATGACACACTTGGACAAAAAAAATTTAATTTTTGAGGCAAAATTTTTGTAGTTACAACTGTTAAAACTTTTGGACATTCCTGAACGTCCAAACAACAAGACTGTTGTTCAGGTTGCACGCATTCTTGGAATTCCTCTTTGTTCATTTTACATAGTATAATTGAATATTAAGCCTTCCTCGTCGTTAAGCACATGACTTTATGAGTTTATCCAGTTTATAAACCCTTCTTTCACGCTGAGCTCCATTGAATCCTCTACGTTACAAAATATTACGCTATGTTGATAAAGTATATAAAATGAGATTTATTTTGAAAATTTCCAAAGAAATCCTCCTTTGAGAAAAATTTCTGGAGAAATTTATTGAAAAAAAAACTGCATATAATATTTACATAATTTCAGCATTTGATGTTTCCAAGATAATTTTTGAAGTAAGGGAAAATGCATAATGAAGGTTTCCCTCACAAGCCGGGTAACTTATGGAAATGTCCGCATTAATCTCTCGCTTTGAGTTCTCTTGGAACATTCTACGACTCCTCATGCATCTCGTGTCGTCTATTTCATTTTGCCCTGGATAATGTCTCAACAAGCCTGGATTTCTGGAGGATAGAATAGGGGAGTGAGCAGAAGGTGGAAAAGAAATTAAATGAACTGGTTGAAAAATGGTGATTTGATGATGGAGAGGCCGTAGTCACAAAGATGGCTTTTGTAAGGGATTTGACAAAAAGACATAACTGTTAACCAATAAGAAATAAAAGATTTGGATGCCTAATTACTTGTACCACTTGTGTATCCACTTATATATGCATACATAGATACAAATTTTGTAGTTTCTGACAAATTACAAAGATATTGCGATGTAACTACACTGAAGGAAAATTGTCTTCAAGGGAATCATTAAACACATATATATATATATATATTATTTATGGGTGGTTGGCAAAGTATTTTTGGTTAGAAAGGATAACTGGAAGAGAGGAGACAAGTAGCAGGGAGAAGCTGGGTGCGAAGGGCTTAAGGATGCTGACAGAAGTGTGAGACTCCCCATGGGACAAGGGATCGGGGGAAGGGCTCAGTGCATTGACAACGCTGGTCACAGAGAGTTGACTGATGGTGGGGGTGAACATTGGGCATCCCTTAAAGAGTAGAGTGAGAGGAGGGATTAGCTCACTAGAAGCCTTAGGGCTGGTTTTGCAATGACTGAATCATTAGGGATGGCCTGAAGAAAGGCTGGGTGTGGATGAATGGAAAGCATCGGCGAATGGCTTGCATGGAGGATGGTGAGGGGTGAACGAGGGTAACAAGGAGGAAGGTATAGGGTGAACAATGCTATGGTCAGGGATGAATGGCATCTAGCTTGGAAGACAGGAGGCAACTGAGGGGTGAACGGTTTTGGAAAAAATAATCATGGAAGAGATTTTCATTATGACACATTTATGAATAATCCTTTTCAGCTGTTATGGGGCATCAACTTTAGATTGAGGAGAGTAATATTGAATGCAGAACGCAGTGCTCTCTCAATATCTGTCATCTACAATTGATTATTCTGGAGGAACTATCAATTATTTTTGCTTAAGTTGATGGTAATGTAAATGTGCAGAGGTAGGCTATTTACTTCAACAAAAAATTTTATGCACTGCATATCACTCATGTCACATGATTCTTTGTAATCACTGCATAACGATTTTTCTTGACTTTTATGAGCAATTACTGCCTGGAACATTCTTTTCTGACCAGTTATTTTTTGATCACTAAATTTGGAAACAGCTGTCTCCCAAGACTGCTGCTTAACATATACATTAAAATGAGTATTTGGGTACTGCACCATTGATAGTAATAATGAACTCTCTATATAACATGTTTTTTCTTTTGAAGCCATTAGTCAAGCAGAGCTTCAACAGCACTATTTAAAGGATATATTTCAACTCTAACCTCTGACTTTTCTCTTCTTCCCTTCTTTATTTTTAACGTGAACATCCACATCACTTTTTGTAATTACCAAACTGCAGGTGTTGTACCCAGAGCAAATAAATCATAATATTATCATTGCTCTATTATATTAAACCTACAAGAAATAACACACACACACAGTTCAACCATTTGAAAGCTCACTACATTAGAATATTTACCTCTTGGGCAGTGCACCTCGAAGCAAGCTCCCAAAGAACAAGACCACATGCATACATGTCAATCCTCAAGAAGGCATCTCGAGAGAAGTTTATCGCACCTTCTAACACCTCTGGAGCCATGTACCTTCTTGTGCCAACCTGAAAAACAAAAAAGAGAAACCATTATAAGCAACAATGAAATTAATTCTCTAGCCATGGTAACCAGTTAGAGAAAACCACAGAAACAAAATTTATTCAAATATTTTAATTACTCCTTGACAGTGCAAGGAGCCAGCATGATACACAAAATACAATGAAAAAAATTCAGCACAACAAAAGAAACACAAATAGGATGACTGTTTCATGACAATTATAACATGTTAGCACCTATTTCATTGAGTAATGATCACATAATGACTACAGCAGTATGTTTTGATGCACAATGAAGTACTTAATTGCAGAATAGATAAACAATTTTAAGTATAAACTAAATTTTTCAATATGCAGACTCAGTTTTATCTCTCTACATACCAATAAAACTGACATAACTTCATAAAGGCAATGACATCTAAATAATGCTGAACTATGATACTGTCATCGGCAAGAAATCCAAACACCCCAAAATGAGTTTTTTCTTCCATCTTTCAGTTCTCACCATTGTTTAATACGAAGCAGCCATGTCTTCCATTTGGAATATCATTTTTAAACCTTTCAATCGAATGCAGCCAGTTGATACTGGCCTTGGTTGCCCAATGCCATAAGTACATGATGCTGCATCATTCACCAGTTTATAACCCTATATGATAAAAACTAAGTAGCTCTTAAATCTATTTAATTTAAATGAAAACTTAATCCTTTCTGCAAGAATCTACGATAAAATTATACTTTTCCTCCTCTTTGTAATAGTTATATGGAACAGAAACAAAGTAGTTAAACCATTGTTCATTGGTGTGATATACACATTCCACTCAATGCCCAAGCATTCCTCGGGAATGCATACATTCCTGAGAGCTTGAAGCGTCGGTATTTATTACACTGTAATGCAAGTGCTTCCTATTTTGTGATAATGTTTTCTGTGAACACTCATTTCCCACATAATATGCAGTTAGATTTTATTCATTAAATCCTGAATGAGAGGCAGGACCAGTCACATACTACCTCCTTTCAAGTTTTTCCTTTTTTACGGCCATTGTTTAAGCTGCCTTGTTATTGTTGAAGCTGCCATTGCCATTGTTTAAGCTGTTTTGAGTTTGATGGTTATGAGTGGCAATTTCTGCCAGACTGCCATATCATCTGGGTTTTAGAACTTGTGGGGGTTATTTGTCACAGGTGAAACTAGGATAGATATACGAAGTTTCAGTGAGTTGCAACACCTTACAACTCAAGAAACAAAACTGAAAACTGATCAGATGCACTTCTTTGTTTTTCGGTCATGGATTCACCTGTTTCATTGTTGCCCCTCTTGGGTCTTCAAGAAGGAGAAGTAGAAGATAAAGGGGAAGGGAAGTAGTAGGAGAGGGGTTTCACTGCATGCCAGAAGTGTGCCAAAAACACGGCCAGAACTGCTTTGCAGATATTAATTAAACTTGATCCTAATCTACTGCAGAAATTCCCTGATATTTTGTTAAGAGTAATATGAAGGAAAAGAAGAGAAGTCACTGGATTTGGCTAAGAAATTTGAAATAATTCAGGAATGGAAACAAATGCCAAATCAGAAGTGAAATGAAATCAACCGAAGTATGGGTGAACTTTGTTAACCCTGTTCACGATTTTAAAGAACAAAGAAAATATTACAACCTTTAAACTTGGAAAAGCCAAGGGCACAGTAAGAAACTGCAACCAGCTAGGAATGTTACATTGGAATCAGTGCTATTTGAACTGTTCCACCAGCAACAAAGTATTGGACTTCCCATCAGGGACCTAATGATAAATACAATCCCCGATTAACTGACTGTGAGGCACCTTCCACCATTATTTATGCTCGTTACCATTAAACAATTATACGTCGTATTTTTTCGGCAGTAGTTCACTAAGAATTTCCCACCAAATGTAATAGAAAACTTGCGGTGAGAGGAAGATTTTGAAAACAAAATAACGGAATACTAGGTGACAATTTTCCCAGTCTACGTAGTATTGTGAGTGTTTAGATGCAACTACAAAAACATTGTTCCAAATAGTTCAGCTTTGTACACATTAGGTGCAAGGATTCAAAGAATTAGCGATGCAAAAGCAGCAGGTAGGCTACTACAAAGAAGCAATTTTTCAAATTTTGTGCTAACTTGCATTAAGGGCCTTCTACTGTATATTCAATTCCAAAATGTATAAAATACATCTGCACTCAACTCTTCATAACCGACTATTTTTGTGTGGTACCATAGAGTAATATAGAGATCTCGCCCCCATGCTAAGGAGCGTATGCGTTTTTGAAGAAGTTTGGGAACTGTTCATTAGATGTCTCTGTGGTCAACTAGTTCCATGGTCGAGTGGCCAATTTGAATTCGTTCCGAGCCGCAGCCTGCTCTGACTTGGCGCGTGAGATGTCGGGCATTCTCGTGAGCACCCGCTGGCTTTCGAGTGAGAGGGGAAATTTGAGGAATAGGCAAGGTAGGGAAGGGGCAAGGGATAGGGACTCCTCAGAAATATCACGGTACTCAGTAGCCATGTGCTTTTTGCATCTTGTGGGGTCCTAATGATTCCAGGAGATTAGGCCGGGGCTGCCATAAAATAACTTGCCATGGGAGGGGCCCCAGTTCCGTAGAAGTGTTAACGAATGAGTCCCGGGGGAAGGATTTGCACTTCTTGAAGGCGGCCAAGGCCACCATCTTTGCTGCTCAGTGTTTTCGGGAAAGGGAATATACACCCTAACCATTACAACAGTCCTCGACACGTTGGTAGTTCAAGACCTACATTAAGTGCGAAGGTAGAGCAGTAGGGTTAGGCGAATACAACGACGATCATTGTATTTTGAGGAGTACCTCACTGAATTTGAGGTCAAGTTGATGTTAGTTGTATTTCACATATAAATTAATAGTTTTTATGCTAAAATAAATCTTTGCCTTTGTAAAAATAAAATTTGATTTCCTATAAAATACCTCTCAAAAAGAAGCCAAAACAGAGTCGTGCGAAATCTTCAAGAAAATATATGGTGAGTTAGTTGTGGGAGGGAAATCATCCAATGACATTTAAGTTAGAATATAGGTAGAGAGAGGAGATGAACAAGTCACATACAGCTTTTATAGGAAATCATCAAAAGAATAACGAGGAAGGTGTTTTGCAGAGCAGTGGTAAGTGTTAGATCGAAAGGCTATCCTGTCTACGGCTAGTACCTTGTTTCCACTTCACGGGTTAGACCTGATGTTGGGTTACCTGCCTGCTTTCCAGGAGGGAAGTAGTAATCTTGGTAAGCATTGGCCACCAGGATACTAAGTAAATATGTAGTTGACAAACGAAAGTGGTATATTTTGCTTGAATGGCAAAAATAAAATTAACCCTTTCAGGAAATAAGGAAGGTGCAGTAGTAAACCAACGAAGCTTTTTTTTATGTTGGCGTCCAAAAATAATTGGTCTGTTGAGCCTAGAGGTCTAGGGAAAGTAAAGGATCTGAACTCGAAGGCTTCCGCGGAGTCATTCAGATGATATTGAAGACTTTACGAGTTCTCTTCCGCGTGTTTCCATTGTCGTAGACGACACTATCGACAGCTTCGTCTTCTTCAGGTTAGAAGTGACAATGTGAGTGAATGTGTCCGTACCATATAGCCGGGCGTGTTCCCGAAAATTAAGTCTGGTCATTGGTCGCTTTCTTTTCCTTAGTGAAAATTCTCTTCCAGGCGTAAGTGAGAGTGTAGCCATCTTATCTGTTGATGTTTTCGAGTGTTTTTACGATTTCGATGGCCTCCCTGATGAGTCTGGGGAAATAGCAGTTCTCTTTTGCTATTAATTTTGCTTCTTCGAAATTCATATTGTGACAAGGTCCACTCCAGGTGTGCTCGGCCAGAGCTGATTTGCGTAGCTGCCTATTCTTTACATCTCTTTGGTGCTCTTTCAGGTGGCATTTGAGAGCTCTCAATGTCTGTCCGATGTAGGATTTCCCACATTCGCACTTCACTTGGTAGACACCTTCCTTTGTATTAGCTAGTAGGCGGTCCTTGGCCTTGCAGAGGATGTCTGAGGTTTTCTGGATGCAGATGAAATGGGTGAGGATGTTGTGTTTTGCAAGTACTCTGGCTACCTTATCACTAGTGCCGGCAACATAAGGAATGACAGCAAAGGCTGCAGGTTTTGGCTTAACTTCAGAGGCCCTTTTCAGGTCCATAACGTCTTCCATTTTTCTTATTATCTTCCGGATAACTTCAGGCTCGTATCCATTCTTACGGAATGCACAGCATAGGTGGGATTTTTCTTGCTCGAAGGAAGATATGTCAGATATTACGTGTGCTCGATGAAATAAAGTTTTCATAACTCCTGCTTTCTGGTGTGCGTGGTGGTGCGAGTCCGCATGAAGGTATCAGTCCATGTGGGTGATCATCCGGTACACTGAGTGTCTTCTTTTTTGGAGACCAAAACGTTGAGAAAAGGAAGGCAATTATTTTATTCCATTTCCATCGTAAAGCAGATAGAAAGTCTTTGGTTATTCATGTGCTTTAAGAAGTTGTTGTTCTCCTCCACCCCGTATTCACCTCCTCCAAATATCTCACGAAGAGTTTGGGTTTTTTCGGACAGAATGCCAGAGCCTCTTCCAATTGTTTGTAGAATTTGCCATTCCATTGAAAATATGAGTTCTGGTGACAGAAACCCCCCAATTTAGGGAAGTCCTCGGGCAGTCCTTTGTTCATCAGCGCCTTGATAGTATCGATGGCTCCATCTATTGGAATGTTGGTGAAGAGTGATTCCACGTCCAGGCTCACGAGTATATCTCCCTTGTTCACTCTCACGTTTTTAAGTATATCAATGAAGTGCGCAGAGTTCTTGAAGAAGGTGGAAGTTTTCCCAGAATAAGGAAACAATGCGCTTGCTAGATGTCTTGCTAATTTGTGAGTAGGAGAGTCGATGGCACTGATGATCGGGCGCAGTGGAACTCCAGTTTTGTGCACCTTTGGAAGTCCGTATAGCCGTGGTGGTTTTGGTGCGGGCACTATCAGCCAGCGTCTGTCTTTCTCTGGTATGGAAGAATGGTCAATCAGCCATTTTGTTTCACGTTGGATTTTTCCTGTGGGGTCAGACTTCAGCTCGCTGTACATGTTCACCGTTAGTAGTTTTGTGATCTTTTCATTGTAATCGTCTTTCTTCATGACGACTGTCGCATTTCCCTTGTCTGCCGAAAGGATGAGCAGGTCACTGTTTTCCTTTAGTCATCTTAAGGCCTCTTTTTCTTTTTTGTTGACGTTGGGCTTGGGTGGTCTTGCCTGAAGAAGGACTCGGCTAACTTCTTCTCGTATGTCATCAGCCTCCATTTTATGTAAGTTTCGGATGGCATCTTCCACTCCGGTGGCTGTCTCTTCTTGAGGAACTTTTACCGGTGCAATGGCAAAGTTACGGCCCTTGGCTAAGAGTGAGATGGTGTCTTCGTCCAGGTTGCTGTAAGTAAGGTTGACTATGTGACGGTCCTTTTCAGGACCATTGTCCAGCGTTGGGTGTTGCTTGTTGTGAAGATTGTCGTACTTGTGGATCTGTTTGCTCCTTGTGGCAGCGAGGATAGTCAATGAAGATTCATACGTTATTCTCTCCACTGTATTCCAGTCATCTTGGTGTAAAAAAACTCACTTCCAGGCGAATGTGGTACAACTCCAGTGAGCAGTGGTCAAGTACTACTCTTGTATGATGTATTCGCTCTCTCAGAAGCGCAGCGCTGGCACGAAAGTATTCTCTTCGCTTTTTCAGACTGAATATGATGTTTCACGGTGACGAAAGATGGTATTATGTCATTGTCCCTGCATCTTTCGAGAAACCCCAGAGAAGAAAAAAGTTTCCCTTTCTTCTTCCGAAGTTTCTCCAATGTTCTCACTTTCCAGGTGAGGTCCTCCCCGTAGAGGTGAAGAATATGAACTCGAAGGCTTCTGCGGAGTCATTCAGATGATATCGAAGACTTTTTGGGTTATCCTCCACGTGTTTCCATGTCACTGTCATCTACGACAATGGAAACACGCGGAAGAGAACCCGAAAAGTCTTCAATATCAAAGTAAAGGATCTATCAATGTATTATGAGAGTAAACTTATGAATAACAGGAAAGCACAAGGTCCATCAATTTTTCACTTGAATAAAGGCTTAAGTATTGGGTATACATACGTAAACGATAAGCGTGAAAATTCCACAGGCGAAAAAATATAGGGTGACCGCTGCCCTCGAGTAATCGGCTGTGTATGATTCATACGCAGCCAATTACCAGCAGTCTTCTTCTGTTGGATGTACAACTCTATGGGCTTTCAACAGATCAGGCACTTTAAGAACCTTTCGAACCCCTCCAACTGTGCCACCTTGCCGTCACTTGTCGTTGTGACAGTTCATACTGTTTTCGGTGCTAGGGGGCATCTCGATTTTATTACGCGATGCTGAAGGGTAAAAGTCTTTCCTTATGAGAGAAAGTGCAGGTGTTGGAACATGCGGTTAGAGAAAAGAGTGGTGCCCGTAAATTAGCGGTTCATTTTGGTGTGAGTAAGACTCAAATCGCCGATATTCTGAAGCAGAAGGAGACCATCATGAAGTTGTGGACGGAAAATCATAATGAAAACATTAAAAAAGTGATTCCTTCGGGAAACAAATTGGGCGCTGTGACCTAACACCCCTAGCAAAATGCCCATAGGGCGGCTCGCAGGTATTATGTAGATGTAGATGAATACAGAGGCCATAGCAAAAGAACCATTGCATCAAAGCTTGAGATCCAAAAACAAAAAATACACTTCCGTGGAGTAAGTGAAACAAGAGCACAATTTTTTTTCACACAAAAATGAAGTGATTTCCGAATAAGATGTGAAACGGTTCAGTTTGGATGCAGATATTAAGGCGTCATACCCAGATGAGACGCCGAAGAGATAGACCAGATTTACCTGAAAGAAAGAAGGTTGATGACACCTAGGGTAAATACATTTAAAATAGTAAAATAATAAAACAGCCTTGCGTCTCACTACAAGACATTGCGTGAGACAACGAGACGCACACCTTTTGTCAGTCGTGAATATTTTTTCGCAGTAAACCAAAGCTATACATGCAATTTTCTCATCCTAAGGGGTTTTTGAATTAGAACTATATTATCTTAGGGGTGTATAAGTAAATAAGTGTATAAGTAAATAAAAAAGTAAATAAAATGTATAAGTAAATAAATTTGAGCCGTGGAAGTCTTTCTTTCTTGCTGCTCTTCTGTGTTTTCTTTGAAATGTACTAGGAAAAAAGTTCGGGCTAGCTTAAGCCATTAATCTGATGCTCTTGATTTTACTCTTCCTGTAAGTCTTTGATTTTTCCAAATTCGTAATGAACAGACTCAATCATCGTTACTTTTAAGTTTCACTGCATTTCACACTCTAGGTGGACTGTTATTTTCAGTCCAGACTTCTTTTGAGTTACAGACCAAAGATTTGGTTGCATGAAACTGGTTGACAACTATTGGACCGCTGACCTCAAGCACCCAATGTCGCTCATCAAAAGAGTTCCTAAGAACAGCGACAACTCAGGGGACATTTTCGTTATTTTACAAAACTTTCACAATGTTTGCTCCCTCGCCTGACACGAAAATAATTTTATTGAAACGTTTTTAATGGATACCCAATCTGGTACATTGCCTCCTCAATTCATTCCAAATGTTGGTCCCTGTCTGTCGCATATCATCAGGAAATTCAAAGGTAGAAAGCACCCTACTAATATCCAGTTTAAAATGCTATGTACCGTGAGGGTTTGAAAGTGAAATTTCATCACGCAATTCGTCCACCCGTCAGTAGTTGCCGTACATGCTCCTCTTCGAAAGAAGACGGTAATCTAGACACTAGTAAGGAGCACATTTTCGACAAAGCTCTCGATAGTAAAGGATCACAGCTAGCATCGACATCCACTGCTTTTGGTATGAAATTTGAAATTAATAGACTATCCGGTATATGAAAGGAACAGGTAGCAAGGGTAACTAATCGATACATTCTTGTATAAGCTATTCCTCTGCTTCCGATGTGCTCAGATAAACACAAGAGAATAAAACAAAGAATTATTTTCAGCTCAGAATAATATTTTGCTGTGAGAAAGACCGTGCATAAATCCTTAACTTATGCTTCAGTTGGTGACAATGTTTTTAGGCTGTGTACCACAAAATTTTTCTTGACTTCACCCTGTAGATGCCGACAATATCGATTTTGAAAATTCACAGGTAGCTTATTCTCAGTGACATAGCTAACGAGGGCACTCGGAGAAAAGTAAATATTTAATTTGGTAATGATTTAATTCGAGGTTAAGTTGGCGAGAGACAAAACAAAATAGTTCCGGAATATATCGGCGGATTGTGACCCGAAACAATACATTGTGACTCATAACACTGCTGTCCACTTATCGTAAGATGAAAATAAGGCCAGTCGAACTGTACACACTGCAAATTTTTCTCTTACCCTTAGGAAACTGGTATTTGTAACCAATAGATGATTCTGGAAAACCGCGCATAGTTGAAAATCATCCCTTTTGAAAAGAGTAAGCGACCTTCATTTCTGTTTTTACAGCATACGTTAATGTTGGACTTACACTATTATTGACATGGTCCTTGGGTGAATTCCATCAAAATTACATTCTCACACTCTCAGGCAACCATCTTAATGACGATTTTATTCAATATAGCTTTGAGCAGTAGATCGTGGATAGACTTGACCGATAGTTTGTTGAATCCCAAGGAAAGTTTACGTGATATACCATTTGACCGTTCACATATGAACACAAATTCCGCTCCTCTGACCCAGTAACGAAAAAGCACGTAGTGATAGATGGCTTTACAGCAATTCAAAGTCGCTACAATGCGTTTCATTTCAGCATTGTAAATGTTCGTGCTGATTCCTCTGCTAAGTTATCAAGGGGGCTCTGCCACCATAGGTGGCTTAGTTTTTGCAAAAATCATGTGATGTAAAATGTCAACCGAACAAAAAATTGATTGTGATGACGGAGTTGGTAAAAGAAAAAGAAAGGCTATCAACTAGGAAAAAAGCAAGCCATTGTAAAAGTGCGATGCAAGACAAACGGTAACGTCTTTATCAAAAGGTTTTGGCCTGCCGAAATCCACAATAAGCACTCTCATAATAGACATCATTGAGTATGTAAATGATGACTGTAATATCTTCCCAAGTTCCCCCAAATCAAGTTTTCTTGGGATTAGACTCACGCCCAATGCTCGCTGAGTGGCCATCCACAGACTTGATACACGTCAAGGACATAAGGTAAATCTCATTTACACTACCTTTTAAAATTTATTAACGATAGATAATTTCTGATAAAGCTGTCATCAAAGATTCTGCATTTAAACCAGTGGCTTCTATCCTTTTGAACAAAAGAGACATCTGGGGATATTGTTATGCTATTACCATCTCTACTTCAAATATTTATTAAGGGTCTGTTATACGCCCGGGATATGAAAAGTTGTCTCCGACTGTGAACAACTAAAGATAATAAATCTCAGCGCATTAGCACCTAACAATACACATATCTATATATCAGCTGATCTGCTATATTGAATCGAAAATCACTTCGACCAAGTCGTTTGTTTCGGCAAAAAGTCAATAGATTGAAGTCATTCGTGAGGTCATTTAGAGACAAACAAACTTTTCTTTTCTTCATTAAGAACAATTGACATGACCAGCATTGGAGAGAGTAAATTATAAAAATGACTTTTAATGCGGACTATTCTTCGTGGAGGTAGTAGAGTGGTAGTGTATTGGTGCTTCAACAATCGAAATGAGCCATTGGCCTTCCGTTCTTTATTACATAAACCTGTTACCAAGCCCTTTCCTCAGAAAAAAATCCTTTTGCAGGTCAAAACTTTCCAACCACCTGCCTTCCTCAGCCAGCAGGGAAGGAAGGTCCATTTCTATTGTGTATGCTTATTGCTTTCCTACTAAGGGGACAAGGTTCGCCCATTGTGTGATATTGACACCAACTTGGGACAAACATTTTTCATCCCGAAAGTGGAAAGATTTTAATGACCACAACTTACTTTGGATATGGTTAGAATATATACAAGAGCATTTCAATTAAATACCAAGAAATATGATGTCTAGGGATGATTAGAACTCAAAAGATGAGCACTCATCCCCAAAGATGCAATACTGACTCCAAGGATTATCTACTGCCACACAGACAATTTTAGAATGAAATACACTTAATCATAATAAAAAATAGGAGTATTAAGAATAACAGACCTGACCATGAGTGTCACCACACGGTTTTCCCGGCTGGAATACCAAAGTGAGCCCAAAATCGGCTATGGCCGCTGTTAAGTCTGAGTTAAGCAAAACATTTTTGGATTTGAAGTCACGGTGTGCGACAGCAGGTTTGTAACCATCTGCTTTGTTAGCTGGAATTTCTTCATGCAAATGCATCAAACCACGTGCCATTGTTTCAGCAATACGGCACATTTCCGGCCAGGTAACAATGTTGGCCTGTAAGAAAATTTCACCAAAATAATAATAGATAAGACCAAAATATATTGATACAAAATTCTTTCATCAAACAAAAAAAATCACATCAAAGTAAATTGACCTTGATTATGCCAATTTATTTTTCTGTCATTCATTTGGTTTGGTAACATAAAACTCTACGATTTAGAGATAAAAACAAAACTAGCAGTCACTGCGAAAATGAATTGAAAAGTCAAGAAATCAGAGTTTCAGATGTTTCAATCCAATAACAAAGGAAATTAATTCAATGAAATAAACTGCAAATTACAGTTAATTCATGTATTTGTTCAAATATTGGTAAATAAAATAATCATGTACCATAAATGCCTGAATGTAAGTTCCCCATTAATGATGAAATACCAGCTGTAAAAAGAGGCCAGGACCAGGCTATTTTCAGGCACAACTACAGAAAACCACACAAATTTCATGGCTAATAATTGCAGTTAATTCTAATGGAACATTATATGCCTATTATTTTAATACATTAAGCAACATTTTAATAAATTAGCAAGAAACTCATTGATATTATTGTTTGTTGTGGTTGATTGTTACCATAAAAAAACTTGATATGACACACTGATTTCTATTTCCTTAAAATTGATATATACTGACAACTAGATTCAACCACTAGAGACCAATTCTTGCATTAATTATGTTGGGACTAAAGTAGCAAATAATGATTACATAATGAACATGTGTCCTAAAATATTTCTATTTAAGCTTAAACAGTCATGTTATTTTGATTTTAACATCTCCAACAGGGCAGTTTTGCTTTCACATAAGTATTAAAGGAAGTATTTACTCAACAATTAATGCCCTTTAAATATATCAGGGGAGCCAGGAAGAATTATTGAATAATTTAAAACTACTGATTTCACATAACACAACAAAGTAGAGAAAGGCAAAAATTTTTTAGATGGGCTAGTAGTCTTTTCGACTTCATCTTCAACAAAGGAATTATTTATCAGGAAATGTGAACATACCTTGAGATAGTCACAAAGGGATCCCTTCTCATGGAATGCAGTGATCAGCCAAAATTCTGTTTGCAAATGATCTCCTCTTTTTTCCACTCCAATGAAGTGCAGAATATTTTCATGATCCATGTGAGGAAGCTTAAAAATTTCTTGCTCTGTTATCCAGGACTGCTTATCCTAAAGAGGGGATGGAAGGGAATATTAAGTAAAGATTTCATAAATGAATTAACAATGAGCCATTATTGCAGTTTTTCATTATTTTGGCTTAGAACAAACTAATCTACTGTTCCCAAATCAAATGAATCGTAAGTCCATTTAAGCATAGTACATACAGCAAATCATGTATAACAATTCTCAACATGACTACAGAGATGAGCATCATTGTATCTTGTGTTTTGAAATAAAATTCTGTTTGGATGAAAAATTAAATGCATATAGAATCCAACAATTTGTAGATTTATTAAGATTTGATGCAACAACTAAAGCAATTATTCAATTCTCTTCTCCTTATTGTGATTAACAACCTCTGATTTCTCTTCCAAACGTGGTTGAGTAGTTCTCTTCACAACAAAAATTAGATCAGGGAAATCATCAAACTTAAGCACAATGACTAAAAAGATAAGTATATCACATCCTCTTATTTCAAAATTCTGATAAATAATGAAATAAAAGAAACTTCCATTAAACTTTTATCAGCTAATAGACCAATTAGTAGAAGATAAGCCTTATAAGTTAAGTATAAGGAGTTAGCCCAATTGGATTGTTGAAAACTCATAAAAAATGGTACGGCTAAGGACAATAATGGTGGTAGCGCCAAGAGCAGGACCTATAATTTAGTGAAAAAAAAATCAAAAACATTCAGCCCTAAGTTGAATATGTTTACTGTGCTAACCATAGTTTTCACCTGTTCATTTGTGATGTTATATGAAAGTACTGAAATATTAAAATTTTTATAACCCTTCAGTAGGCACGTGGGCCATAGGGGTGTTTCATTTGAGTGCTGTTTCTCATAAAATGGCATAATATACAGGGAAGTTTCAGTAGCTGCACATAATTATGTTCTCAAGAGTCTCACATGGTCGTTTGTAACAAATTGTCGCAGGGTTAGTATTAAATACCATGTGAAAGGAAGCCAGCGAGACTGGGCCACAAATGTGGCCCACGCGACTGTGTAACCTTTTTCTATCGGTATTATTATATTATATATTATTTATATAGTAATTATATTATAATCAGTTACATTAAAATTATTGGATATTTTATATAAATACTATTACAGTGGATGTTCGATGCTCAAAATATTTCACGATTTTTCAATGACTTTGGGTTTTATTCTACGAACAACTATAAATATATTCCACAGTGAAAAAAACTTAAGTAAATAATAGATATTAGCATAAATTTATTGCTTAAAAAAGATTTTACAAAAAAATTGAAAGTTTTAGGCAGTACAAAAAATTGAATTTGGGCCACCGGTGTGGCCCACATGCTCACTGAAGGGTTAACATTACTCAGTGAATTTATCTATTCTTTGAATTTAATATCTAATCCTGGAATACATTAGAATCATTGGAATATGATGGTTCATTAAAAAAATCATTCTGCTCTAGGTTTCAAAAAACTTTCATTAATCACAGCAGCTAAATTACCTTTTTGTTACATTCTAAAATTACAGACAGTAATTCATTTACAGTAAACTAAATGCGATGAAAAGAATGCAGCTCTAGCTTGCATACACCAGATGTCAAATGATGACTTGGGGTTTATCACAGTCCTAGTGTTACAAGCATTAAGTGAAATTAATTTTGCAACATAAGTTTAACAAAGTAAAATATTCATCTAAACAAGCTGTAACAGTTAAAAAATAAACACCTAAACTATTTCAAGAAAATGAAAACAGAGGCAAGGGACCAGACTAAAAATGGAAAATAACAAAATTTTAAGATAAAACGTCAACCATTAGTGGGAAAAATTATGATGCGATTGCTATAGATAATACATTTAGCGTGTCTGAAGAAATATTTGAGGTGAAAAATATTTTTGTCACAGGTACATAAAAAACTGAAGTTTTCTACAGTTGTTTCTCATTGGCCAACAACATAGCAGTATAAAAATATGATTTTTAAAGATAGTTGAATTTTAATAAATTATATGAGGCATTAGCATTATGTAAGCCTGTACACTGCTGATTGCATAAATGAATAACCCACAATCTAAATCTCTCTCTTAAATTTGTCACTCTAGCTGAATTAAGATCCACAGTTACCCATTTGGTTTGCTACTTACATTTGCTAATACTATTCGTAACTAGCTTCAAAATCCATGCAATGATTCCCGAAGTCATTCGCAGCAACATTTGCATTCTTCTCATTCATGACTTTTGAAGCACCTTTCCAATCACACGAATGTTACATGATTTACCAGGAAATAGCCTACATTGCACTTCCTAACTTTTGCTCACACCTCACTTTCTACTCATTTGAACAATAGTGCACCAAAAATTTCAGTCACCTTCATTCTCACATGCATTTCAGACATTTTCTTATCCACGGATCCACTAGTGTACTCTCTAAAACCATCTACATATTACTCAGCAATCCATCTGAGCCAACCAACAAGTCTCCAAAGTAAATCCTAATAAAGTTAACAAAACTCTGACAATAATAAATTGGAAAACCTGCAGTAACTGGTAAAAAAAAGGAGAACCTATACCAAAAAGCCATATACCACAGGTATGCTACCAATGATTCAGAGACTATTTTTATTGATACATTTTTCTACGATACAAACAATCGGTGATACAAAAGTTGTGCACATATCATAGCATTTGGGAGTAATTCAACTAATTAGTAACAATACCTATGGACAAATTCTCATTGGCCGATGATATGGTCTCTGGCTGACTGAGATCTGAGGGGAAAAATGACATTTTTAATCTGCTTCTTCTGCAGTAAATTTTCCCTAATTCTATCCGAGTGGCTACTGATATCCAATTTTCAAATTCCCTGACCTTTCCCTTATGGATTTACCAATTTCCCTGACTGATCGCCAAAAGGTCACCTATTATCGGAATATTTTTTCTGCTGAACTAAATTGTCTAGGCAGCTTTAAATTTTCTAATCATCGTCCCCTATATTTAGAACTGCAAGCATGTATCTACTATAAGCTAGTGTGCTCCCGCTACTTCTCGACCTGAGTTTCAGAAGTTTAAGAAAAATGCGAGGTAAAACTTTCCGAACAACATAGCCTTGGATTCCTTGTGATGTGTGTAATACATTGTGATCATGAATTTTAACACGACTAGGAAAATATCGCAATAAGGATATACAAAAGGGATAAATTGACGCCTGATTCACAATTATCGTAATTAACTAAGATTCACAACTGAATACTCCATGAACTGACGGTGCTTATTCCATGCACGTCAGGGACGAACGTGAGTTTTAGTTGGTGAAATAAAGGGTGGGAAAGACTGGCCGAAAAACGTAATGCTGGAAAAATAAGGAGGATCCCTATTCCAGTTTCTCCATGACTGTTACGAGAATTCCCTGACTTTTCCATAAATTCAAAATTCCCTGACGATCGCCACCCTGTCTATTCACGAGATCTGATCAACCCAAGGTCAGGTTTTGTACAATATTTTGAACATTCTCAGGAAATAAATTGGTTTGGAATCCAAATAAAAGAATGCCTAATTTTTAATTTCCTGTCTATAAATGATCCCTAACCAATTTTTGCAAAAGGCCAGGAACAAAAACGAGACTTTCATAATGGCCTTTTAAGTGCCTTGCTGATGTTTGCTGCAGACATACCAGCTCAGTTTTTATCCTACATCATAAGGATCACAAATACCAGCAAGTTTAAATTTTAGGCAAAAATTACTTAGCTGGGAAACAATAATAAGTTAACATAAACAAACAAATGTTTTTTTTTATTTTAAAATAAAGCTATTACAATAACTAAATTATTACCTATCTCAACCTCCCAACAATCACCAATACATCTAAACAATGTGACCACGATTCACACTCAGCCAAGAAACAACATGAAAACTAGCACACTCATCCCAAAATTTGAATCCTGGCACTAATTCCAAACTGTTAAAAGCTAGTATAATTACCTGGATAGGAAAAATTTTCACTGCCACTGTTTGTGTCTTGTATTGAGCCTTCCATACTGCTCCAAAACGACCCCTGGCTTTGATTTCAATAAGTTGAATAGGCCGCAGGCCCATCAGAAGGGGCGAAGATGGCGGAAGAGGTAAAGGCTCCAATGTGGGTACCTGCATAGACAGAGAAAATACATAATTCAAATTAAATGCGTACCACAGGATTTTCATTGCCTCTTGACATCATCAGAAAATTTTAACTTATTTTGTTTCAAGTTATCCATTTTTCTTAAATACATACATGCAAACTACAAGCTAGCCATAAAATTTTAAAAAATATATAATTTTTCCCAATTCACTGAGAATGCTTTAAAATAAAAGCCCTAGATTTATAAGCATATCCAAAAATTAAGTGATAAGGTATTAAAATGCTGAGTGTAGATAAACAATATGTAATTTCTACAAGGAAATCAGTAATTTAAATAATTATGCAACACCAATAGGTGGCTATAGAGTAAAGAGATGACAAACAAAACCTGCCAAGGCCAACTACTGGAAAAGGAGAGGTTAAATGAGAATAAATTTACAAAGGAAAATTTAAAGAATAACAAGGTAGGAATAATACCAAAAAAATACAGACAAATTTAGCAACCATGCTTAGGATTGGTAAAATAAGTTCCCAAAATTCATGCAACACAAGATTTGAGCCGGGAGAAAATTTTCAGAGCATCTTAATCTCTACGAACTGGAGACCAATGGCTTGATTGCTAGAACAATTCTTGTGATCTACAACCATAGTTGCAATCAAATGAAAACTGTAATTAAAAACATTTCAAGTAGCAAGTGAAACAAAAACATGCACCAGAAAAAATGTTTAAATGCTGCTCTAACTTTGATAAGCTGCATAGTCAAATATTGAATATAAGTTTTTATTGTGACTGCAGAGGGGGTTCACACGCACAAAAAATTTGCTTGACTGATTAAATTTTAGTACCAACTCACAAAAAATATAAAAGGCATTTTAAATCCTTATGAGTAGGAGCAAATTTTACCAAGATATGTAACTATACTGATATCACAGAAGATTTAGTAGAAGATGCTAAAAAGAACATCAGAAATAGACTTTACCAAAATAGCACAATAACATAATTGTTTATGAAAAATATAAATACTGATTCTCAAGACATCAAAGTATATACTTCTCACTCTAGAACACATCTCTCTGACAGTATAAATTAAATGTTCACAATACCCAAGGATCTTTCTAGTCAGCCAACCAACTAAAACCAGAACATGTTAAAATACAAAAGAAATATTTAACACATGTTTTATTATTCTGGATAAGTTAAACTTACGCTCACAAAAGTCTTCAACTATCAGATCATTTCAAAACATTGCAAAAACATCCATCTTCAAAACAAATGGATCCCATCTTTCAATTCTCTGCTATTACATAGTTCCTGCACCTAATCTAACGCCATGACAGATAAAGCATATTATTGTATTCGATCTGAAGGGATTGGGTCTCTACTGCACCAAATGAACTCTTAGGCCAGCCAAAGAAGAAGCATGAAGACACAAGACTGCTAAATGTTATGCGATGGAAATCACTAATGCATATTGTTTTCATTTCCCCAATCTTAACATTTCGAAGATAAGCATCTTTAACTCTGTATACAATTCTTCTAGAAGATAGCCATGGTTTACTTGTTAAGGTATGGAAATTTTAGGTGAAGGTCACCACAGAAAGTAAAAAAAAACTTGTGGCACCGAATTGTGCTGATATTGTAAAATTACCTTAAATAAATGAGAGATTAGTATAAGTATTCCCCTAAGGGATCAATTCAACCTGCTCACACAAATCAACAATGGCCAATTACACCATGATTTCAGTAGAAAATGTAAGTTTATAGAATCCCCACACAGCACGTAGCCACACAGTAACTACACCAATTTTCAACAACAAAGAGATTGTGGAGAAACTGCAAAATGCAGAAGGCTAAATACTTCAATGTGCCATAATTTGCATCAAAAGAAAGTACATTTTAACATGGGATATGAATAAAGCAATGGTAAGTGGGTACTGGCAACATCTCATGGTGAAACAGGAGCATTTCACATGGATGAGCTGGCCTACAGGAAACTGGTTTGTCAGCGGCATTTGCATTAAATCAAATGGAGAAGAAATGTATATGTAAAATTAAATGCTCTTGTAGCCAAGCAAATGACAATGCTGTACATTTATTTAGAGAATACAGTCAATTGAAAGGAATTAAACCATATTGAAAAAGCTTACAATGACTCATTACCCGATAAAAGTAAATAATACAGATGATACGGATAATAGAGATGACAGTGAGGTAACTGGTCACCTAACAGGGACTAAGAACAATAGATTTTTTATGGCTGCAAATACTGATAAGAATTTCTTGAGAGTACACTAAAAATGGCAATAAAGTCATAAACATCATAACACCTATGTCTACAAATAAGTGATAACACCCAGCGCTGACATTCGCACCTGAGTTGATCATAATGGGGAGTGGAATAAGTCTGCATACATTGGTGCCTATTAAGTAACCATCAGAGATGATTTACAAATGTAACAAAAAACTTCATGAGAAATCAATTCGGAGGACAATATTTATTATTATTGGTAATTTCAATGAAAGAGTTTATTAATCCAATTAAATTATTCACCAAGACTCAGAATTCCTCGAATTAGAAAATGTGAAACTACTGATTAATAGTGTCATACATATAATATTAAAGCACAACTATTGATTTCATACTTAAATCCTAATAAATCAAAATGAGAAACTTCGGGGATAAAATTAAACATAGAAACCATGGTTTCATGCATAAGTAACCATAACAATGATGCAAAACACCCAAATATAAATGAATTATTGGGTACTGAACAGATGCTACAAAGCAAGCCTAGGATGAACATGCTTGTGGACTTCTTTCACAGACAAGCATTTCTCTTGCAAAGAGGAATAAACACATAACGAAGTAGTACTCACCAGAATGACATCATTTTGTTTACATCATCATAGCATTTATGTGAGCATGAAATACCAAAAAAATAACACCTTAAAGCATTCATTAAGACAATAGCACAGGCCAACTTAATGCAATGATGAAAAATTAGACTGAATCACATTAAACAGAACAATAACTTACCTCATTAAAATAGGCCATTTTTCGCTGTCTGTAACACCAATACAAGAAGGAGGCCACAATGCCGAGTGCAATCAGACTACAAAATGTGTATACAAGGTTGTATATCACTTGATAATTGGCAGGGTGGATTGGCTTCTTCGGTGCTGGTAAAAACAACACAAATTAGTAATGCGAAGTGAAAATGGGAACTCATTGCCAAAAAGAGGAACGTTAGGTGAAAAAACCTACTTTGGGTGGTAGGCGAGTGAGTCGGTGAAGGCTCCCACGTGAAGTTGCTGTTGCACATATCCCCTTCGCAACAGCAAAACATCAGCTGTTTCATAGGCTCTTCTCTTTTTTCGATGCATTGTTGCTGATCGTAGCAACTAATGTTATCCAAGAAGCACCCCTGTAAATTAACAATATAGGTTTCCTCACAATGTAGATAAATGAGAGGTAAGCGGAATTCCATTAAATTATGAAGAGATGTACATAAACGATACAACGGAGATAAAACATTCATGAAAGTGAACCAATGGAAGTTCAGAAAGTCAATAGAAATCAAATACTGTGCACTGATAATATTGGTACTGAATTGCTGTGATGTTACCGCGGCTGAACGTAGAGGATCAACAATTTCATATCATACATTCAACAGTAACATTCATGACCTGATTAATTGTACAATTCTGAAGGGAATAACTAAAAGGCAACTTCACATCTAGATACCAGGCCTGAGATAACTAATGCGTTTGCACAGATACAAGAAATGTATAATAGGATTACACCGAAGATACCTTCAACTTTATGTAAGGTTTTCCATCACTGCTATTCTGCCAAAGTACATAGCAATGATTCCTCTTGTCGGGCTCCGTTTGCGCGCATTCTTGTGTTTCGTTGCAGCCTTGCCTTGACGTTTGACACAGGGTTGCATTGTAGTACTCACAGCGTGTAGTCGTGATAGCATGACAGTATGAAACTTCTGAAATTGCGTATTACAACTCGATTACGTTATGACAGGCAGACAATATCATTGTAGTTGGCGAAATGTAATGCTGAAGTTTCTTTAACTCACCAAAAAACAAAAAAAGGAGAAATAACAGCGACGTCTTCATGAACGCCCAGGGTAACATTGAATCTGATAGTTCAGACGAGTACTAGGGAACTACGTAAATACATAATACACAACAACACGTGTATTAATTGAATTCGAAGTCATTAACTTCTGATATAAAGCAACTTATGGGGGGCAAAATGTAGCAGAAAAACTAAATTTATCGAAAACGTTGTTTACTTTAATCAGTTATATTGAATCACTACAGATCCAACATACTGTGGGAATTAGAATCCTTGAACTCATTATTACGACAAAAACTGATGATTCAGATTTCTGTTCAACTTTAAGAAGTATTTACTCGCAATAACATGCGTAAAAACATAAGTCCAGCAAACACTTGTCCCCATCGAGTTTATTATCATATCAGTTTTCATGCGACGCACTGGTCATAATCAAAAGCAAACTCATAAATAATTAGCTATTCCCTAGCCAGATCAAGCGAAAGATCATCGGTCGGCTGTAAACAAGAACACTTATTTCGTTTCAAAACAATGCTACGAAGATCAATCCTTACATTACACCACGGTCATTTACTGTTCACCAACACCATATATCCCCCAGGTCACATCGAGGTATATGCGCACACAATAGGTTATCTAGCTTCAATATCCATAATTTCGGGAACAGCAAGATACAGAGACAAATAAATTGCTTTCATTACACATCAGATCTCTCCACATCGGCGAAACAATATGGCGTACTTTTTTTGCGGGAGCACGCAGTGAGAACTCCCGTATGTCCTTCAACCTACCCTCAATATAAGGAGGTTTAGGATTGGTTCAATATTTCCCGCTTGGGGTTTAGACCTGCGTCTTCGCACTTCTCATGTGCTGACGCCTATACTTTATCCAAAGACGGTCGATTGTCATTAAATTTCGACTATCTATTCAGTTTAATAAAACGATTGATATTTTTCAATAATTCTGTACATTATGAGGACCTCAAGGAAACTCCAATCTCGAAGATGTTGCTTCTAATGTTTTTATTGGCATTCCAATCAATAATTTCGAACAAGCTATTTAACAGTCTCAACGCACTCACAGAAGTTAAAACAATTCACATAAATAAAATCCACATATATGTACAAAGTATCAAAATGATAAAAGGTGACAGTGCTGCAGCAAGAAGTAGATAGAGGTGGCATTACCTGTACAATTACTACAGAGAAGGCATAAAGGTGTCATTACAATATACTTTCTTATTTTGCAAAGGAATTGATAATCAATCACAATAAGAATGAAAAGTCACATTCATTGTCTCTCTCTTCCTTGATCTGGTAAGTAAACACCCAGTAGAGAGACAAAAAACACTCCCGTAAGACAGACAAGCGCAACAGTAGTAGTAGTGGTAAAAAGTTGTGCATAAGTATAACGGCAGTACCAAGCAGCGACCAATATAAAGCTCAAAGACCCAAACAAGTGATTGTCCATGTCCCACTCTCGAACATTAACACCATTCGCTTGTCCAACCTCCACTGAGTTGCCACTCGCATTGTTGCCAACAGGCCTCTGATTATGTACTAAACAGTGTACAACACAATTGTCAAAAAGTCCGTAGTTTTGCAAAGTCTCACTGTCTCTTAGTAGCACTTGCCCGTTAAATATAAGACGAACCAGTTTATTGGTCTGAATTTCCAATCCAAAATGCCTCCTGAAAGAAAAAAGGTAATTAATAAAACGTGGGGTTTCACACTGCACTGCGAAAATGAATATAGTGACAAAGTGACACACCAATGTCGCACAAAAACAATGACAACCCAGCGAAAGAAAGCAATGCCAAGTTCACCGGGATGCAAACATTAGTTAAATATAAATACATTATTAATAGAACCAATGACTACTTCATCTGACGACGACAAAATTACCTTTTAAATTCACCCAACTGCTCTTCAAGATTTCCCACGACTAATTTCTGGGTATCATTCAAATACTTGAGACGTATCCTGATGACCCCCGGAGTATTATCACCTTCCTCTGTGTTTTCATTCTCAGAAACATTGACTTGAGGGTCCGACACAGCTCCTTCCGCAGGTCTCTCACTGCTGGTAGAACTTCCAGTGACTGACGGCGAAGCAGGCTGCTTTTCAAAATACGCCAGCCTTTTCCTTATAACGTCAGTTTCTTCTTCGTTGGCTGAATTAGATTCCACTTCATTTGTCACATTAGTGTCTTCGCTGGTGGCACCTGAGGTACTATTTATACTTTCACTACTCGCGCTAGACAGCACTTCAGTATTCTCTTTGAGCGAATTAGTTACATCAGCTGCTACAGTTTCGCTTTCTTCTTCCAAATTACTGGGTGAAGAGTTTTGTCCCGTATCTATTGAGTTCTCGCCAGGAGTAGAGGCTGTTTGATTAGTTTCCAATCGTTGCCGAGTCATCATTTCTAAAACCAACACTGCCCGAACCAGAGGTTGCTCGGCAATACTCGTAGACCACCATGCTAGTAAACCAACAACAACAATGAAAACAACAACAAAAAACTGAATCACCTCATCACCAATTCCTTCTATCAATGTCATGCTCCCTCTTGTTATCCTGGAATACAAGAAATTACAGTTAAATACAGTCACTAGAAACACTTAAATAAACTCATATCCAGCAATGATAGTGACTATTTACTTCAAGCAATAATAATTTTTGACATGACACCTATTTGAATCGACTGCAAAAAACTCGGAGGAAAATAAACACTGTTAGGAATACAGTATCAGGAGCTTTTGACGAACTTGATTATAACTCAGAAGCAGATTATTTTGCGCCAACGTAGTTAATTCCTAAAGACTCTCAAGGTTGAAAAATAGTCCACATTATATCTAACGAACAGCTACTATCAACCGGATAATACGTAACATCCAAGGTGAATATATTGTCACTACTTGCCACTAGTAGGTGCTCGCTCGCGGTTAATTCGTCGTTCATTCGCTGTGTCCGCTGTTATTTCTGGTTCTGATGTAAAGGAAGTACTGAATGAGTCATTTTGTAACGTGACAGTAGTCACAATGGCAGGGATTTTAGCGGTTCCGTTGAAGAAACCGTCCGATGTAGATGTAATCAAACCGTTGAAAAATTATTTATCCTCCACGTATAGTTCAGGCAATAATCAGGAGGATTACAGTGAAGCAATTAACGAATTCAGTAAGTTGAGAAATAGTGCTATATGGCGTGCGTTTGAGAAAAATGAAACGGCCCTGGAAATGATGAACTGGTATGTTGCTTATATTTACGTTAATGAAATTTATACCATAATTACTTCTCTGATATGAATCATTTCCTCAATTTCCGAATACGGCAGTATATTACATGTTACCATTTTCTAACTATATGCCCTGTCATTTTTCGTCTTGTAATGTCTTTGTTTTGATTTTTTTAGCTACTATGATCAGCTAAGTGCATTGGAATCAAAGGTGCCCCCGAACGAAATCCAAATTCCATTTAAATGGAAAGATGCCTTCGATAAAGGTTCATTGTTCGGTGGTCGCATAAGTTTAAGTAAGTGACTTTCTTATTGAAGGCGAGGTATAGATTTTTGTCATCCTTAATTATGTTTTGTCACTTATACTTTCAGCTATAGCATCTTTATCATTTGAGAAGGTGTGTGTTCTCTTTAATATTGCTGCTCTCCAGAGCAGCATAGCGGCTGCACAAAGTGTTGAAAGTGATGAGGGTCTTAAGCTGTCAGCGAAACTTCTACAGGTAAAAAATTTGTTAAGATTAATGAGACGATTGGATGATGACATTGTGTCATTTAGCAGAATGGTTTCCGGAACTATCAAATTTGGTATTTGCATTGGTTGGATTAGTAACATTGATTTCGCAAATACCTTTCGTTTGTGATGCTGTATCTTATAACTTAATTAGTTATCAATATCGAAGACATTATTTCTTAATTGGTCATTGATCGGAAACCGGCGTGTTCTTGAGAGGGTGGACTAAAAAATCCTTATGATTATCCAGAGATATGATACATTAAGTCGTTGGATAAAGGGCAGTGATTGGAATGCATACATTGATGGCACTTCAATTATCCTCAAAGATTCCTAATGTTTAGGAGTGTCTCATTTGTAGATCCAAAAAAGCAATGCACTAGGCATACTTCTTAGTGTAAGGCATGGACTTAGCCACAAATCCTACTCTCGAGTGCTCATATAAAAATTTTGGAGGGGAATAAAAATGCCAACCTGCAATTAGCCCTATCCTGATGTTTATGGATGGTTGTGAGTAGTTCTTCAACATCCTTGGTATGACTTAACCCTTAGTCATCGTCTTTTTGGTACCACTACTGCTACTACTTAACCCTTAACATTGGCGTTTTTGTTCACACTACTGGCAATTTGCAGTCTGATAAATAATAAACTGTCGGCAGAATATTTTTGTTTAATCTACATTCTGCATCTCTTGGCACCACGTTTTTTAGGAGTTTGCAATTGTTTACTTCAGCATTAACAAATTTTTCAGAGGAAACTATTATTACTTCTGGAGGTAAAATTTGAAAAAAAACCTAGTTTATTTTGAGTGATATAATTCGATAAATTTTCACTATTGTTGTTAACAAGGCCCATGATATGTTTGTAGGACTGTTGATTCATTTATGGAATCTGCTATTAGTTTGCAAATTGAAGTTATATTGTGAAACCTCTCACAACTCCAAATTGGCTCTCTTCACAAAAGTTTTTGTACATTCTTGTACATTGAAGACCTTCCTATTTTATGCTTGATAAATCTTAGCTTCTTAAATGCTGTGCCACAAATGTTTTTTAATGTGTTTTCTCCACATATATTTGACTTCATCTGAAGACTCAACCTTTAAACGCCTGGCGAGCACATATGGGCACGGAAAAAAGCTCCACTCAGTGTTGAGCGTGCCCATATGGGCACGCTAACTTTGATCGGCTCTAACTTCAGTGATTTTCAATTTAGCGGAGCGAAATTTTCTAGGATTGTAGACAGATGTCTTTTTAATACAATGGTGTTGTTTTATGGATTTTTAAAAACAAGATTTTTTTACAATTTTGGTATGTAACTGATCTCGCGCAGTGCTAATTTTTCTCATAACAAAACATTGCGGCAAGTCACCTTTGGATGTGCTCTCAATCTGTTATTTACCTTGCACTTTTCAACTATTACTTTTAATTTTTGTTTTTTACGTTCACAAATAATAAATAAATAATACAGCAAATCTTATGTTTGGTTTTAAGCGGTCAAACCATCATAAACATTGGCAGAGGCCCAAGTTTTGATGGCTCACTGCAACCTCATTTCCTTCCCTAGAAAACACCTTCCCACAGGGGCAGTATCGAAATTATGAATTCAGATTTTGAGAAAAAACTTTCTTTAGGGAGTGGAGCAGGGCCTTCGAAGGCCAAAGCCCCCATTCCGGGCCAGGGTGGATTTGGGAAAACCAAGAACCTTCCTAAGGCGAAATTATCCAAGATAGAGAGAGACCAGGAAGTTTTTTTTTTTTCGGATTCCTTAACCGAAGCCGTAGAGTCGGACTTGGACGGACCTCGGAAGATGAGGATGCGGATCCTCATGCACTGGAGGATGAAATGGTGACTTTGCCTCGCACTGCTCAAGATGTGCTAGAATGGATGATGCCAAGTCAGCAAGCAAGGGACAACCTGAAGACTGAAGAAATTTTCTGTTGTGGTACAGTAAGACGAAACCACAAAGGCATGCCACCAAATTTTGACTGTCAGAGAGCTAAAATGAAGTGGGGATATTTATGGGTGCATGTGAGAAATGACTTGGGAAGCATTGTATGGATAGGGAGGTATCCATGCTGATAAATATTCACTGTACACCAGGAGAGGGTAATTTCTGCAATGAACAAGGAAAAGGTTTGAAGCCGGCCATCGTAGAAGACTACAGTATACACATATGCTATGTAGACAAAGGGGATAGGATGGGAACGAGCTATGACACTATTGGTAGTGGTAGTATCCTTAGGATAGGCCTAGCTAATAGTAGCTGGAAGTGGATGAAAATGCTCTTCACTCACCTATTGAACGTACTCATCCTAAAAGACCACGTGTTGTTTACGTCTTGTGGGGGCCAGATGATTCATCAGCAGCTTCAGGTATCTCTGATAAGGAAAAGGTTTGGGGCCCTTGCCCTTCCCCCTCACAGCTCACGGATGATGGTTGGAAGATGACCGCGTTGCATAGAGGCGAAAGAAAATGCACAGGCCAGTGAACAGAAACGGCCTAAGGAGAGGTGTGTGCAGAGAAGTGATTGTACATGCGTACCATCACGAAGAGCAATGTGTGCAAAGTAGTACGAAGCACCTATAACTGACTCCAGGAGCTTCATACAAATATATATATATTTATAATTTAATAAATTAGCGTGATGCATATATTCATAGAAAAAATTTCCAAAATATATTTCCTATCAATTCTTTCCACGATATACACCTCTGAATAAAAGTCTCTCTTACTTAAACTTTGTTCCAAGAAAAAAAAGAATTTATTAAATCGTTAATAATTTGAACACGCCTAAGAAATTTACTTTATAGATAAATGAAACATTTAGCTAAATAGCGATTTTTTATTTGAACAAATTATCATGAATAGTTGTCGAGGTATTGATGTTTTTCGTGTCAAGAACAAGAAAAATTTAAAGAGCCAAAATTAAATCGGGCAGTGAAGGCCGACTTTTGTACATATAAATCCAGCTCCTAAAGATTAATGCTTACTCCACCCACCGTGTAGATATCAGGGAAGTTAAACGAAACTAAAGTCATGGTTCAGGAACAGTTCAGAATAAGTTCAGATATAGTTACAGTTCAACGAACTGAATCGAAAGTAGGAATGAAAATCTTGGAATGAAAACCAATAGGAACAAAAGAGATCATTCCGATTTCAGTTCGGGCTAGGTAAAGTTTTGTTCCAACCTTCCCCCCATGATTCCATTGTTCCAAGGAATTTAAAAAGTATACATTGAATTTTCAAAACGACCTGCTGCCACGTCATGTATTCCACTTTTGGTGTAGTTTGGGGTACTAGTCAAGGTGTTACATCATGTTTGGTTATATTTGTAGGATAATGGAAAGAAACCAGCATCTTTAATGCTATTAATGGCGAAAAATTTTAGCCTTAGGAGGAAATGTAGGTTATATTGTATTCTGTGCAGGACAATACAATCTCAAATGGTATGGAGGGGATGCGCAATGGCCTGCCGGAGTTCATCTCAAGATATTGTTGACAAATATCCTTTCACGTACTCGCACAGCAACAGCATAAACGATAATAATAATATTTTCTCCTCTGCTCCGCTGGTCTAAAGTCAGAGACTGAGGGTTTCGTCCTCGCATGCCAGGATGGTGTCATAAACACACTTGTGTACCGCCGCATTACAGGTATCCCTCATCAACTGCGGGGGTTAGGTTTTTGAAAAACTGTGCGGTTGGCAAAACCGTGGTTGGCAAACCATTACATATTTATTTTATTTATTTATTTATTTATTTTCACTGCCCCGAATACAGCACACTAGGCCATTTTACGTCGGGTGAACAACAGTAACAACGGACGAGACACAGACACCCATGTCCTGGGCAGATAACATTATACCCAGGCGGGACTCGAACCCGCGACCCTCAGGTTAGCAGGCGAGGACTTTACCCCGCCGCCACATCAAGGGTTATGTTTCATGAGCAGCCATAAAGCATGTAAAATTTAGCATAACTTTATTTTCACTATCATAATGCACATATACTTTTATATAGACATGTTTCCCCCCCACTTTTTGATGCGATCTCTCATATGGTATCCCAAAAGCACCGATAACTGCTTCAAAAAAAAAGAACAGCGAATATAGCCCTCTGTACTAGAACTTTTGTACTAGATGGAGTCGCTTCATTGCTGTCCTGTAACGTAAATTATACTGGGCAAAGGATCTAAGTAATTTCCCAACATAAAGACCATCTATGTTGTATATTATAACCTAATAATATTTTTAAAATGGTGGGCATTCGTTAATAAAGAATTAATGAATGAAAATATGATTTTACTTACTCGGATTTGCTTTGATTATATCAATAATCTGCGTCTGTTGAGTTGGTAACAGGAGTAACAGTGTCGGGATCACTGGGTTATCCAAAGGTTTCCGTTGACGAAAGTCCTTCTGTACTTTTCATTTCAGCATTTCCTGTTTTACTGAAGATGACAAGATGGTCGGCTGGCTCATTATTTTCCTTAGATTACTTCGTAGTTCTTTATAAAGATGCAGCAATTCACCTAAGCCTCTCTTGAAAAGCAAACCACGATCCATTTGGGGATCAATGTCAAAGACAAAATTTGATAATTCCGTGGCCATATCAATCATTATGTTGACATTTGACAATGTTATTTCTGTATGAGGCTCTTCTTCCTCCTCTTCTTCAGCCTCTTACTCCTCCTTGTCTGCTGCGAGAAGTTTCTCCAGCTCCTCTTCTCTTTACTAAAAGTTCCTCAACATCCATTGGCTGCATGTCTTCTAACCCTTCCCCTTTTAGTTTCCGTGTTTTGGAAATAATGTGATTAACTTAACCGTCAATTTAGGGAGATCCTTGAAAATCATTGACAGCCTTCGGCCAGAGTTTCGGCCAGCATGAATTCAATGTTGATGGCCTCAGCTCTTCAAGTGATTCTTTAATTATATTTATGCACTTGGCATTGCTGAACTTGCAGCGATCCATTACAGAGAGAGAATTGTTTTTCTCCATCATTTCTTTTAAGAAAGAGAAGTTTCACCGAAAATAATAACTTTTGAAGTTAGAAATGATACCCTGATCTAAAGGCTGGAGGAGGGATGTCCTGTTTGGTGGGAGTAATAAAACGTCTTCGTTTGGATAAACAGATTTGAGTTCCCGAGGATGATCTGGAGCATTGTCCATAATGAGAAGCGCTTTGAAAGTCAATTTTTTAAGCTTAGTACTTTTCGACTTCTGCAACAAAACAGTTCTGAGACTAGTCCATGAAAATATTGCATCTTACCTTCTCTTTTCGGTTGGACCGCCAAAACATATGCAGGTGTTTTTTAAATTTTCTCTGACTGCTCGTGGGTTCTGCGAGCAGGGGCAACAGTGATTAGGGTATCATTTCTAGCTTCTGGCAGAGCATGGGTTCTATAAATCAGCATCTATTTCACATGAAAATCGCCAGCTGCATTAGAACATAAAAGAAGGATAATGCAGTCTTTGCTGACCTTGAATCCTGGAGCAGGTTTTTCAGACTGAGAAAAAAGTCTGCAAAGGCATTCTCTTCCAAAAAATCCCATTTCATCAAGGTAGCAAGTCCCTTGAGTAATCAATGAGCTTCCTAGAAGTGGGCCAAGTACTGAACCTTGGGGAACACCATGCTTAATTTTTAGGGGTGATGACAGTGTATTATTCATTAGAACACATTGTGTACGATTGGAGAGGTAGGAGTCCATGAGTTTCAGTTCAGATTTTTGATGCCGTAATATTGCAGTTTTTGAAGGAGAAGTGTGTGTGAAGCACAATCAAATGCTTTAGACAGGTCACAGGCTTTCAGTGTGAGGGAAGATCTATTTTCAAAAGCATCCAGTAATTTATCAACAACATGCTTTACAGCAGATGTAGAGTGATCATTGCAAAAGCCAAAGTGGGAAGGTGAAAATAGGTTGTTAATTTGAAAGTGATTGTAAAGCTGAATTTCAATGACCTTCTCAATTATTTTACCAAAAACAGGTACAATGGAAATTGGGTGGTAGTTGGAGGGTAAAGTTCTGTCACTTTTTTTTATGGATTGGAATTATTTTTGAGACTTTAAATGCTACTGGGAAGGAGCCTGACGGAAGATAGGAGTTTCATATTGTAGCAAGGGGTTCACTGAGAACATCTGCTAATTCTTTGATTAGATTGGAGGGTAATCCATAAATGGACCTTTGCTGTAGATGACCATATCATCTGCTAATAATCTTAGTTTACTGTTAGCTCCAGAACTTAGGTCATTTATGTAAATAATGAATATAAGAGATCCTCCAAGTTGACAAAAAACTTCCAGAAGTTACCTAGGAAATTACCTCCTTACAGTATGATACCATGTTCCAGTGTACTGGCATCCTCCGTATCACCTTAGAATTAATCTCCTTAAAGTTCCCCCAAACAGAGCTCTTCCTTCCCGGAATGAATCCCCAATGCCCATGGAATTGTATCAACCCTGATGTAAATGGTGAAACACTCCTACTGAGCTACATGTTTATTTCCCTGGGCTTATAGTCAGGCTTGAAAAACTTCTCAGGAGTGCCCCTTCTATAAAGGAATAGTGATAGATACAGAAGAGTGTCCTATGGAAGACTTTGAATCCTTGGTTGTATATCAAATTGAAAGTTGACATGTTCAAACTCCATAAGAAATACCGTGGTGATTTCTCACAGGAGTGTACATTAAATGAGCAAAGGGTAGACTAACTACCTGCAACTCTTTTGAACAAGATACTTCATTATTTACTGAGTGTGAAATCATGATATGGCGAGATATTGCTGTATTCACTCTGGAGACTACAAGATTATAGAAAGGGTCGAATGTTATTGAAGTATATTCTCAGTGTACATTTACATTGTGCCCAGACAGCTGCTGCAAGTTTTAGTGTCAGAGGTGTATTCTCGGCTAACAAATATTTTTGAATGAAAATGGAGTTGTAAATACCATGTGACACATTCTCCATGGACACCAACATAAATAGGTTAACCAGTAATGGAAGTAAGATGTATGACCTTTTTTTTATGAAGTATTGGAGCCATTACATTTTCTCTCTTGAAATCCAGGCGATGTGTGTTTCCTCTGGATATTCAACAGATGACCCTTTGGACATTAATGGGTTTGAATAAACTAAAATCTGGCATTATTTCACAATGTATGCTTCAGAATGTCATTCATTGTCCATCATTCCATTTTAACTGCAGAGACAATTGCTGCTCTATCAAAGATTCATAAGTGAGGGCAGATTTAAAGAATTTTTCCTGCTAATTAAAGAGGATAGCCATTAGCTGATGCATGAGATTGCATAGAAAATACATAATACGTATTGAGTCTGTCCTCTGATTTTACAATGTAGAATAACCTTGATGTATACTCGTGATGTCGATTGATAGAGTATAGGGTTGAAAAATACCCATAATGTGCAAATTTCTACAGAGAAAAAATCATCTGCCTTTCTCCCTTCCTCACTTAGTCAATATTGATTGGAATTTATAAAAAAATATACAAGTTACTGCAGTCGTAATGATTAAGTGTAAATAGAAAAAAATGCCTGCAATATCATGTTTTACTTTTTTCTTGAAGCAAGCTGCTGGCGTATTCAACCATTTGAAAGGATGTGTGATGCCCCTACTTCAGCAGAACCCAACTCCTGATCTGAATCCTGAAACACTAGGGGCACTCTCATCACTAATGATGGCTCAGGCTCAAGAAATATTTGTGCTGAAAGCTATTCATGGTAAGTGGGGTATGAGCTTAAAAAAATTTAATTAACCTGAAAGGAAATTAGTGGCAGGGATTTCAAATATATATACAGGGTGGCGTTCGTCAGGGAAAATCTGGAATTGTCAGGGAATTTTGAATTTCTGGTAAAGCCAGGGAATTCTTATAACAGTCGGGGAGAAACTGGAATAGGAATCCCCATTATTTTTCTACCATTACCTTTATTGGCCAGTCTTTCCCACCCTTTATTTCACCAACTGAAACTAACGTCTGTTGCTGACGTGCATGGAATAAGCACCCATCAATTCGTGGAACATTCAGTTTGAATCTTAGTTATTTAGTTGTGAATCAGATGTATGATGTTTCCCTTTTGTATAACCTTATTGCGATATTTGCTTTATTGTGTTAAAAATCATGATTGCTATGTATTATGCTCATCACAAGGAATCCGAGGCTATCAGAAAATTTTACCTCGTGTTTTTTTTAACTTCTGAAACTCAGGCCAAGAAGTAGCTGGGACATGCTAGCTGTTAGTAAATACATGCTTGCAGTTCTAAAAATATGAGACGATAATTAGAATATTCAGAAAATTTAAAGCTGGCATGGAAAATTTAATTCAGCAGAAAAATATATTCCGATAATAGGTGACCTTTTGGCGATCAGTCAGGGAAATTGGTAAATCCATCAGGAAAAAGTCAGGGAATTTGAAAATTGGATATCGGTAACCACCCTGTATAGATCATAAGTGGGTGTAGAGCAGGCTGAGAGGTGAGGGCATGTTTAAGAGGGTGAAAGTAAGGAAAACAGTAGGCAAGCTTCGAAGAAGAATTGAAGGAATTGTGGATGACTCCTGGAGAGGCAGAAAGTATGAGGAACTTGTTAAAGACTTAATGGCAAACAAGTAAGGTTGGGTTTGGAAAGTGTAATAAAATATGGGAAGTGTGAGACAGTCTGATAACCTACCTATCTGCAGGTGGAATACCCAGTGATTGGATATAAACTGAGCTAACACTTTCAAATGGATTAAGCTTTTCAGTGATGATATTAAACATCTATCTTCCGTTGTGTAAAATCAGGTACCAGGGGTACCCAAACAATTGGCCAGAACTTTGTTACTTTGTTTTATGCATCTGGGGCAGAATTTAATTTGTGAATGTGACATAACACATTGTTCACAGAGGTACCCTTTTTTGAGAATGAATCTGCCATGCAATCTACCCATTCACCCTACCCTTTCATCCAATATATGAACATGGAATGTTCCTGCCAAGTAAGTCTACTGTACCTATGTCAACAGGTTTTGGTTACCCTGTACTTATGTTATTCCAATCATGTGAATGTCTTTGGGGAGCTGCTTGATTCAGTATGGTGTGGTGTAATTTTGGTTGCCTGCTTATCTAAGGGCAGACGGGTGTATCCTTGTGTGTTTTTTCTATTCAAGTTGACCTTCATGACAATGGTTTCACTGTTGGTCCTATAGAATGAGTTAGTGTTTTATCAGAGTCGGATGTTAGGAATGTGAGAGAAAATGTCAGTGTCAGAAAATGGTTTTTTGGAAGCATTCCTCCTGTTACTGCTAAATTACAACAATGGGCATGAAAATTCCTCCTAGTTTTTTCATTAACTAATTGGTGAAATTGTCTGTTATTCCTGCATAAAGGATGATAGTGTGTCATCAGAGGAACACAAATTTACCCATGCAACCACGAGTTGGGTATGTGTTTTGAAGGTTCATCGTGAAACATAATTTATGGGAAATATTGATCAAAACTTGTAATTTTTCTTTAGATTAAGCCTTTAACTCTTGTTGTGGTGTAATAATGAATCAGCTCCAAATAAACCTAACCGAACCAAGTAAACCAAATTAAATTTTTAGGAGAAAAAACTTTTTTTGTGCTGATGTAATATTGTGGTATATTACAATATATTTCCTTTGTGAGGTACACTTCTTAGTAGCTACAAATGGATGTTTATGTTTGCATTAACCAGAGAGAGACAAATGGAAACAATGCATAAGATAAATATGGTGGATGCACATGGGGGTATCTGTCACCTGTTTCAAATATCTTGGTTCTTCTGAAATCAATTGGGGAGAATACTCACTGCATGTGACTTGTTTAGAGCATATGGGGCATAGGCGAGCAGAGTGTACCCTGTGAAAATTTACTCTTCCCTAAGCATCAGTGATTCTCATGTCATGCCTCTGTTTATCGTCAGAAGGCAATTTTTTGGAATTGATAAAAGTTATGTTTTCCACCTCGCAAAATGTCTGATGTGGAGTGCAAATTCAGGTGTGAACGTCCTGTCTCTACTAGTTATTGGGAAATGGTGCCTCGTGGGCCCTAAGTACCGGTTCTACCAGACTTACTGGTATCTGACGGATGATATTTTACTTGAAATAATTATTTGAACAACTAATTTCTATGTCTGGTGCAATGTGCCTTAGCAAAAGTATCATTATATGTTGAAGTACATAAATATCTCCCAATGCAGTCTTACCCTGCAAAATTTACAAGTAGGCATAATGGTGGATACCTTTGCTATAAGTCAATTCATTTTGGTTCACTTTAATAATGTTAATTGCTCGGCTTAGAAATTATTAGAAAAACTTGATTTATTTTCAAGCTTTTTATGAGTTTAATCATAAAAATTTTTAGGAAAAGCAGAGGTTTACATGAGATTTTCATTCCTTGTGCGACAAATACAGTGGAGCCCACATATAACGAACCCGCTTATAACGAAGTCCCGCTTGTAGTGAAGTGAAAGCCATTCCCCATCAAAAGAAGCCCTTTTGCCATGCATAAAATCCCGCTTTTAACGAAGGCATACTGAATTGAGTCCCACTTATAACGAAGTTAGTCACATGGCAAGATATTATATGTTAAACCTCTTCTTGGCTGTGGCAAAACATTATGGCAATATTACCTTCGTGTTAAAACCTCGAGAGCTCTATCAATATCGGATAATTAACGTGCACGAATGCTCGTCCTGACATCTACCCTAAGCACCTGAACTCATCTTCTCAGACTAGAAGAACACGGCAACTCCCACCCCTAACATGCGCTGAGCAAAACCCACCCCTGTCATGTGCCGGGCAACTCCCACCCCCTCTCGCTAGTCACCCCTCCCCTTCTCTGCCGTCGGCTCCTCTTGTGCTCGTCGGTTAGTCTCTGGTGGTTTGCTGCTGTGTCTAGTGCCGCGTTACACTTATTTGCGCTATCGTATAGATGGTATTGTGACATTGATCACTATAGAGAGCGATAAAATAAGAAGAAAAGTGTTAAGTTTAAATACTAAATTAGAAATTTTTAGGACAGACGACAAAATGACTGAGACCACTGTCGCAAAAAAGTACGATATTTCACTTAGTACTTGGTCAACAATATTAAAAAATCGGGAGAAAATTGAAAAATCTGGTGAGCGTGTGACTTACGGAGTTTATTGCAAAAAAATCCGCCAATCTAAATATGCGGATATTGAGGATGCTGTATAGTCGGCCGAGGGGTGTTTCAGGCCTCATTTTCACTCTACCCGTGTTTACGTATCACTCAACTACGGGTTAACTATTAGAGATACTGACTTCGGGTTTTCTTTATTTGGTTTTGAAAGATATCATTCTAAAAGACGAGGTGAAAGAAAAATTTTTATCCCTTTGGGTTAGTGAGGAAACTTACCTGAACTTTGGCTAACAAAAACTCACTTCTTAGCCAGAAATTTGAAAATCGAAGATGGTCAACCTGTGGCGACAACTTTCTTCCATAAGACACGTAAAGAACATCCATCGTTACTCATTTTTGAGGTCGCAATCGTTGAAACGGTGGACCCTTGCTCGCTAAAATCTAACTATTTCCGACACTATGGAGGCGAACTGTGCCGTGACGAATTTATTTCTCCCCTGAGGAACTCCTTACACTGCCTCTCCAGCAACGTTGACTCACCCTTCTTTTGCAATTCTAGTATAATGTTTCAACCTGCTCCCCCATCTTTTTAAGAGAATGTAAGATGATCCCTACCCCCTCCCCCAAAAACGTCCTATGTAATACTTGGTTGGCCCCTTGGAAGTCCGACTAGAGTGATCTAAGGAGTAGATAACAAAAGTGTCAATCATGGCCTCCCATGTTGTTTCACTCCCCTACCATACCATGTTTCCCTCCCCTTTAGTCAAACCTCATCCCTTCTTCCCCTCCTTCACCTCTCGGAATCCTTTCCCCTCCCTTGGAATCCCCTCCTCCTCCTCTCGGAATCGAATCGCACACTTATGATTATTTCTGAAATACAAATGTAATATTGCATAATATGAAATACAATCCTTTGAGTGCGACCCTCAGAAAATATGACTAAAGATTTTTCCCCATCACTATATTCTATGAATGTGTCCGATCGTTGTATTCATCATCATCATCATCGGCGCTACAGACCATGTAGGGCCCTGGCCTTCTTCACAACTTCCTTCCATTCTTCTTTGTTCTCCGCTACTTCTCTCCACCTCCGAACCCCCAGCTTCCTCAAATCCTCTTCTACATCCTCCACCCATCTTTTCCTGGGTCTTCCTCTACTTCTTCTTCCCTCTTGTTTTCCTTCTAAAACTTTTTTCACTATTTCCCCACATATTCTTTGTACATGCCCTGCCCATCTAATTCTGGATTTCTTAATCTCTGTTAATATTCCATCTTCCCCATACAGCTGCTGCAATTCCTCATTCCTTCGAATCCTCCATTGTCCTTCTTCATTGACTGGCCCATATATCTTCTGAAGAATTTTTCTCTCCCACCTCTGCAACAAATTCTCTTCTCTCATTGTCAACATCCATGCCTCCGAACCATAGGTGTCTATTGGCCTGATGACAGTTTTATAAATTCTTTTCTTTGTATTTCTGCTAACGGTTTTAGCTTTGAATACTTTTTGTAATCATTCTATTACTAGGTTGAAATATACCACGTAAAGAAAAAATGCTTCAACTGATTGGCTTACATATTTTCCCGGAGAGTATTCATTAAAAAAGACAGTAGAATGAAATTTCCAGGAGTAGTCTTCTTAAACTGGCATATCCATTTACCTACATTTTATTCACTTGCATTATTTAATTTTCAACTACTTATTAATTGGTAGATTAACTGTGCCGAACGCATTAAATCAATCACATAAGTTATCTGATAACCGTCTTTCTTCTGTTGCCACCAGTCCGACAATATTATAGCTTTGTAATGTCTATCGGAATAGTAACGATATTTTCTTTAGCCAAGCCTTAGAATCAACTTGAAACGTAAAGCAAAATCTGGCAGTTTTCAATCCTAGCGACGGGACTCTGCTCACCTCGCACAGGCCAAACTCATAAGAGAGTCAAACGCCCAGCGAGACGAAATTTGACACCGGGTTTGTTTTCTACAGAGTTCCCTTACCTCCACTTCCCCTCCATTCGCTCGCCGACTGCCCCCTTCCACGCCGAGGACCTTCCCATTCCACCCAGGTTCCGGAGGGGGGACATCAGTCGAGGAAATTCTGTTATGAAGCTTACCGATGTGGCACATTGGCAGCTAGCCTTGATGCTGATGATTTAAATACGATATGTGGTTTATATAATCGTTTATGATAGTCCTCATGGAAATTGATACCCTTCAGGAAACATACTCTTTCCTTTCGTGAAAATTTCATCATGTGAATTGGTGAATTTCGTGAATGTATGAATACGAGACGATCAGACTACGAAAATAACCCCTCCTCCATTTACTTTCTTTACTGCGCGAAAGATAGTTGAATTAGTATGTTCATTTGAGCATCTCAGGTAAAACGTTCTTTAGAAGTTGGCGAAGGTGATACTCTGAAATGGAGAAAAATAGCAGTTTTTTCGGTAGATTCGGATGGTACCCTTTTTACTAAATGCTTTCACCTAGGCACTTATTTTCCTTTCCTGTGCGAGGTTATAAAGTAATAGCCGCGATATTACAGCAGTTTGTTTAGTTCAAAGTTCAATTTTAAGTTCACAAGAGCAGGCCCACATATAACGAAGTTCGGATATAACAAAGTAAACTGCCGGCCCCCTCAACTTCGTTATAAACGGGCTCCACTGTATTACATACATGAAATATTCTGGTCTGAAATTTCACTGGTCTGCAGACAACAGTAAAACTTTTTCAAATTCCTGATGAATGATTTATTTGTTCAATTTGGTTATGGGCTCTGCCAACATGGGTTTCTTTTGATTCTCAGTTGTTTGGGTAAATCAGATAATGTACAATTCTATCTGAATCAAGTATTGGTAGTGATGGCATTTATGATGAAAGAAAAAGGATAAGCTATGGATTTGGAAAAAAAAGCATGTCTTTGTGAAACAGTATTTTGTAAGACAGACTTCAATGTCTTTAGTATCAAGCAGTTTTGGCCGGTATAAAAATTTGGCACTGAAATAGTGAATAGTGAAAGATTGAGTTCATATTCTGGAAGGTAGTGTGCCATCAAAGTCGACAGTTTCAATGAAATATAGGAAAGGACCTATCCACAGAAGGGCTGTACTATGTAATGTGTTTTACATTACTAGAGTGCTTTTTGGCTGAAAGTATGTGTATTTAGTTGGGTAGTGCCTGGGGTACTAATTCACGTTAATCAAAAGTGATTAGGCTTAAATGTGTGAATTGATGCTCCAAATCAATCATTTTGAGAGGTGGAAAACATTTCTTTTATTAATTTATCGAATAAGTACTGCCATAAGGTAGTTTTGACACATATTTGGTTGCTCCTTTCACTCTCCCTCCTGCAGGGAGAGACATATGGAGCATCATGTTAAAACTTGAAATCTGAGCCACAAAGTAATTTTTAATGGATTATTATAACCAAATGAAGTCGTATTATTTATTATTGTTATTTCGTTTATTGTGGGCCTCTGGCCCATAATGCATTATTATGTTCATTTCATACTGTATGATTATTTTTTCAGATAACATGAAGGACATGATTATTGCAAAGTTAAGCTCTCAGTGTGTAGAAATGTATGATGATGTTGCCAAGCAGTTGCAAAAGGAAGTTCTGCGTCCACTCTGGGATAGAGATTGGATAACTACAGTGAGTCAATATATCACTTTTTTGCCTGTTGTACAGTTTGCTTAAATTGAAGTTTACAAATATTGAAAAATCACATGATCATTGATGAAGTGATATACATATGTCAGTTTATCGTTATCAAGTTTATGTCAATTACTAAAAAGGTGAGATTATTTCATTTATTTCATGTAAAAAATTCTAAATTCATCAGTCAATTAGTCCTACTATCTGGTATTATGCATTTTTTGGAAACCACTTGAGATAAATATTTTTAAACTTCAGTACCTAAAAAAGTATTTTTCTTTCATCAGAACGCAAAATTGATTCTTGAACTGGTAAACTTAAGTGGTATAATGTGAGCACCGATATGAAAATTGGCCCTACCAGAGGCTTCTAGCTTCAAATTTGTGGAAATTTTGATCATGCTGTCCGTATTAATATTGATGAAATATTTTTCTTCTAAATAGGTTTGCACAAAGCAAGGACTTTATCAAGGAATTGCTGATTATCATAAGAGTTTAGTTTGCAGAGATGGCAAAGAAGTTGGTGAAGAAATCGCACGCCTTGAGGTTTGTTTTTTTCAGGTCATTCTGTGTAATCTTGGGATGGGTGGGCTGGTAACTGTACATTGCCTGATGAAAATCTTCCTAGACAATTTTCAATGTGTGGATTTGAGTCATTTGAAAAATGAGTAATTGGTTGAATTGTTTAAAAAAATCCTCGCAATCAACCTTAATTCATGAATTGTTTTTGTGTGTACTCATGAGCTACAGCTGTTTTTAGAAAGGCATTTTTTTGTTTGGCAATCTTGTCATGCGTTCCAGCTCATGATGGAGGAAGAAAACAAATTTAACATATGGTTGATGTCTGTCAGGATCTTCTCAAGAAGGCAAACATTAATGATGAATTCCTTCTAACATTATAACATGTCACAAAACATGAGTGTGTGTAAGACAAGAGAAATCGAAGCCCAATCATCAGTCAACTAGTCCTACTACTAGGTACTAGTATGCATTTTTTGGAAACCACTCTGAAAACCACTTGAGAAAGCCAAAAGGTCTTGAGGAACCAAGCAAGGTATCTGTCATGGTCTAAGGTTATGTTACCTTTTTTTCAAGTTAACGGAATGTTTAACCATGATGTGCAGATGAGTTTACAAACTTGCAATGGTTTTTATTATCTTGTCATGTACCTATGATAAAATGAAAGTGGCCTTAAGAAAGGACTAGATCTTCGGCAACATGGTGAATGGGTGTTGTTCCTCATAAATACTTTTATCAAAGATACCCCTGGTTATTTGTGATTTCTGCATAAAAAATGGGAGTAGTCAATCCATGTGCTTCTGTTTAGCTGTTATGAAAAAAATTGGATATGTAGTAATAATAACAATGATGCCTTTATATGCCCAATGAAAAAAGCAGAATACATTGATGCATTGCGTGAGGTACATCGGTACAAAAATTTAATTATCTATAAAAGCAATGAGAACAAGAATTGGTATGGCAAAGGAGGCATTTAGGAAGAAAAAGACTATACTACATAGTAAAATGGGACAGGAACTGAATAAGAGAATTGTCAAGTGTTTTGTTTGGAGTGTATTTTTGTATGGTGGGGAAATGATGATGGAAAAGGATAGAGAGTTTAGAAATATGGATTTGGAGGTAAGTGCTTGACATCAAGTGGTCTGATAGGGTTAGGAATGAAGAGGTGTTGGAGAGAATAAAAGAAGGAAGAAAGCTCTTAAAGACCATTGAAAATAGGAAGAAAAACTGGATGGGACATGTACAGAGAAGGAAATGTTTTGTACGAGATGTATTGGAAGGAATGGTGGATGGAAACCACTAAAGGGGAAGAAAGAAAAGAATGATGATTGATGACCTGAAGGATGGAGGGAGTTACAGAGAGTTGGAGAGAAGAGCAGAGGACAGAGAGAGATGGAGGCACCAAGAAACTGCGAAAGCAGATGACTAACGATGATAAAAGCAAATAATGTAGATAATATGGAAAGAAAAAAGTCCACAAATTAGTTTGTTAAATACTTTCATTTCACAGGTTATCAATTGAATACTCATTAAGTGGTACATTTTTTTAGCCATAATTTGACTGTGTATTTGAAAGCCTTGAGGCATAATATAATTTTAAATTAGGATGTAATTTATTATTAAGCCTGAGTTCCATTTCTTGTGGACCAAGTTTATACATCTGGACGGGAATAAAACTGTGATGAATATGGTTTTTATTCCTAGTAAAGTGATTTTGTACTTCAGAGTTAGTAAGCAATTCACAAAAATTGGACTTAACATATGATGAAAGAGAGAAAAATGTGTATTCCAGGTACAGGTAACAACTGAATATTGGCTTAGAATATGTCCTATACTCTTTCCCAGAAATATTGCGTACATGGCTCTCTTTAGTATTTTAAATATTGCTGTTGTATGGTGTGAAGAGCCCCATAAAATAATACTTGATAATATCAATGAATAGGCTTCTCCATAGCACAGTTTTAGTAGGACATCAGTGTTAATGTGTGATACCGCTGCCTAAGGCAGTTGCATATCTTATAGTCTTTGACAAAGAGTAGTAATTTGTTGTTCCCATGATAAATTCGTATTCAGATGTACTCCTAGAAATTTGCTGCCTGGGACATTTTGGATAGAAATTTATTTAATGGAATGAATTTTATATGGTTAATTCCATTCAGTGCTAGAAGAAGTTTATTAATGTAGATGAAAAATATTGATGTACTCTGGGTGGATCCCTGGGGAACACTCAGTGCTGTGCAGTTGATTTCCGAGATGTACTTTTTGTTGTTCATATTCATAGTTATGACTGGCATACGAAAATGTGGATAGCATCTACATTGTCATATGCATTTAGGATAATGTTCTTGAACTCTGGTATCTACAAGTAAGTATCCAGTCATCCTCTATTATATTTATTCATTATCATTTCTAGTTTCAATATAATTTTTCAGTGATGAAATTGTGTGCAGAATTAATCTAAAATTAGTTGTTTTGCTTATTTTGTTTTTGACAATTATATAGATTGTAAATTCCTGTCAACTCTGCTTATGTAGTCTTTAATTGAATTGCTTTTACTTTTTTTTTTTCAGGTGTCCTTATCTGCTATGAAGACAGCGCAGCAAAGTGCAATAAGAAATCCTCTTTTACAAGACTATGTTAATAAAGCCAAGTTGAATTTAACAGAAGCAAAGAAGAATAATGATTTCATTTATCATGATCGGATTCCAGATCCAAAATCATTACCACCCATTGGAAAATTTTGTCCTGCCAAAGCCACCCCTCTTCCAGAAAAATTTAGTGCCAATTTTTCAGGTATTTCGCAGTATTTTGATTATTCAAATCTTAAGTCAAATATTTTCTTTAGTAGATATTTTTATTTATTCCTCTGGAAGTTACAGGGGAATGTATGTGAAAAGTACTACTTCATTCCATTTTTATATCCCCTTCTTTATCATGGACCTTTAATTGTTCCTTTTCTCTCTAATCATATTCATCCTTGGAATAAATTATAGTAGGCTTCATGTATGGTTGAATTGAATTATTTATTTATGCTCTGTTTATGATGAAGATCAAGGATTTATTGAAAACAGAATTCAGTATGCAATTAATGAAGGAGGTTTGAATTGGAGATTTGGATTAGTTAAATTTTGGATTTGACCCGTCACTAAGTTTAACCTCTATTTTACACACCTTTTATTGAGATAAATTGTGATTTTGCTCTGCAATATTTAGGTTTGAGCAGGAAGCATAGGGAATTCATTTACAAACTCTTTAAGCAGCATATTTGTTGCTTGCAGTTCTTTGTTTTTATGCAGTTATTCTCCTAAAGGAATATAATTCCTCATTTTTTCTCAATATTTTCAATACTTAAGGCTAATTCCAAGCTCAACTGTTGATTTGGACTGCCCATATTAACATTACACTATCCAACTATTTATTGAACTGCCCTGCAACTTGTACTGAAAACTCGGCCCTATATGCTCAGAAATACTGGGGCATCCTTTTAAGGTCTTAGCTTTTCTTGGTAACGTCACTGAGTAGGTAACATCCAAGATTTGATTAGTCACCCCTCATCCCGATTGACTTGGTGGTTTGGTCTCATTTGAGTCTACAAGTCAGTAGCTAACTTTGAAACCTTGCCATGTGTAAGAATTATATTTGACACATCTGATGCCATGGTTATGCTATAGCCCATGTGTTCCATTTCACTCTAGATTTGTTTGCTGCATTGGTGCCTGTAGCCGTTCATCAAGCAATGGCTGCATATGATACAAAGAAGAATGAAATAGTGAATGCTGAAGTGTTGAAGCTCCGAGAGAATACACAGCTTTTGAATAGGTAAAGAATGCTATGGGTGGATAATTGGTGTGCATATTTTTTATGTCGTGTTCAAGAGAGGTATTTATAATGTACATATTAGTCGGCCCTCTTGATTCTTTGCTATTTTAATTGGTCATTATGCTAAAATTGATTCATAAACAAGATTTTGTGGAGAACCCCATGGGATATGCAAATAGGTGATAACTGAGTTGAAAATGAAATGCAGTTTTTGGGCTAGATTTACTGTAATTCTTGACTTGAAAGTGGATATTTTTAAATGAGCTTTCATGGAAATTGTTCTGATAACAGCAGGAAAGCATCAGTTTTAACAAGAAGGCAAATTCAAGCTTTTAATAAAAACTGTTTACAGGAAGCAAAAAGTCTAGGGAAATTGAGTAAAAATAAAATATAAGTTCGTACCACCTATATTTTAAAAGTTATTAGTGAATTACTACCATAATTGAAGCCTAAATGTAGTAGTTCAATGCAAATGGTGTTGCTATCGGTCCCATGGCTGGACAAATGTGATATTTAACCCTGTTAGTGCTGACTCCTGCCAGCGGTGCTAGTGAGAAATGTGGAGGGTTATCTAATGAAATTTACAGGATATCCACTGACCGGGAAAATCTGGAATTATTTGTGAAAATTCAGCACGGAAATTTTTGTGGATTATTCGTGAATTTCTGGTTTGAGTTGGGAATTTGGAAAATTATCATTTCAAGACAAAAAATCCTTATTTTATAAATAAAATCAACAATGATGACTTTAATATATCTGTTATTTGATAACTGTAGTATCTTTCTAGTAATTTCAACATTTCTCGGGTTGCATCTGCGTCAGTCAAGAAATTAAATTCTCATACCATACAGGAAAGATACTTTTAGATAAGATACTAGAAAGATATTAGTTTGCAGGTTTCGAGCGGCGTTGATCAAATGATTTCAACATTTCTCAGGTTGCATCCGCGTCAGTTGTCATTCAGCTCAACAGTTTCGCCAGCTATCCTGCTGGCGTCCTCAGCTGGGACACACCATACAATTCGAAGATGCAAAAATAATAGCCAAGGAAAACAAGTACTTCCCGAGAATATTAAGAGAAGCTATAGAAATCGTAAAAACACCAAAGAATTTTAACAGAGAAGATGGATACCCATTGCACAGCGCTTGGAAGAGAATAGTAAGATTCCCGCGCAAACGCAACGCTGCTCCATGATTGGCTGGAGCATTGATCGCTTTTTGGCGCCTAATTTGGCCTATATAAGGACGGACCAAAACCTTCTCGCCATCCTTCACCTGAGGACGCCAGCAGGTTAGCTGGCGAAACTGTTGTGCTGAATGACAACTGACGCGGATGCAACCCGAGAAATGTTGAAATCATTTGATCAACGCCGCTCGAAACCTGCAAACTAATATCTTTCTAGTATCTTATCTAAAAGTATCTTTCCTGTATGGTATGAGAATTTAATTTCTTTTATGTTCCCATCTCACCTATTGGATTATATTTAGAAGATCACACTATAAATTTGATCCAAATAAATTTACTTTAGGTCTTGGATAATTATTCGTCATTATTATTTGCCTACATATTTCTTCTCTTGGACTCAAGTGCTATATCCCCGATAAAACATGATGTGAGTAAGCCTACTCCTGGTTTAGTCTTCTTAAAATCAATATAAAACTACATAATTGATTACTGTATTTTAACATTAATTCTTATTTTATTATTTATAATTATTTAGTTACTTTATAATACCCAATTATAAAGTAATATAAAGGGGTTCTTTATTCCTATTAGTGGGTTTAGCTGGAAAAAGGCATATTCTACATAAAACGTGAAAAACATCATTATGGCTCATATAAAAAATGCTATATTATAACCTGGAATTTTGTATAAATTTAGCCTTGAAAAGCTGGAATTATGCTTGAATTTGATATTTTGATTTTAATGGACACCCTGAATGTATCATCTAAGGCAAAATAATATTATTAAAGATAATATGCAGTTTTTTATTGCATATAAATTGAATTAGGTAGTATTTATAAAAGGCTTTTACATTGTCTAAATAAGTATTTGTAATTATATTAGTGTACTGAAGTTGTACAATATTTGCACATGAGCTGATATATCGGCCGGCCGTACTTTTTGCCCGTGATGCAAAAGCCAATATATTGGCCTGCTGCACTAAGAGGGTTAGAAATATATTCTTGCAATAATCTGCATAATTTGTGCCTTAATTTTTATTTTCAAGAGGTAATACATTTCATCAGTGAAAGCAGGATTATTAAAAACTAAATCAATAAAAATTTGTAACTTAGTGTTTGTCTCGACTCTCTTTGTCTATCCAGAGCCACCCTAGAAAGAATAGAGCTGCCAATACTTAGTCCCGTTATTTTCCCAGTTTGGAGGTGTTCCTGTAATGATTGTGAATCTGCGATACTTGTAACACTTGGACATCATTGTTTTTTTCTATTGTACTAGAAATTTCAATTTATTCTCTGCAGCATACTGGCTTCTCTCAATCTCCCTGCTGCCATTGAAGAAACCTCTGGTGGTGCCTTGCCTCAGTCATTATGTGAAAAAGCTGATTATGTTCGCTCTGCAAATGGTATTGAGTGGCTGGACAAGATGATCAGAGACCTACCAGATCTACTGCAGCGGAATCGAGATATACTTGATGAAGCCGATAGGATTCTTTCTGATGAAAATGAATCTGACAGCAAGCTCAGGGGTCAGTTTGGTGCACGTTGGACTAGGACACCATCTGCAAAGCTCACTGAAACTTTCCGCTCAAACTCTGAAAAGTATCGGTATGTATGCTAATGTTGTTCTTTTCCTTATTGTCTCTCTTCTATTTTCCTTAGTGGATGAAATTCACCTTGGAAAAATCATTTGACTTGACCGGGATTCAAACCCAGATCTACAAATGGCTGCTGTAGTGTTAGCTTGCTACACTACCTAGCTAATGAAAACTAACAAAACCCTTCTACAACTTACTCTCCTGAGAAGGAATAGGTATCCTGGGTTCTTATGGTGGTCATGTGAAATGAATTTTTCATGGTGAATATCCCCCTGTTTGGTGTATGCCTTGGCACTTTTGTGCGAGACTGTGTACCATATCGTTTTTCCATTTCGCAGTTTTTGGAAAATGGTCTCTCTTCAGTGTGTAATAGTGATGGGACAAAATGAACTTGAGTAGTTAATGGAACAGTTCTAGGGAATGAACTGATCAGTAAATGAACAATTCACTCAAACCACCTGTCCCACCAGTAATTTAATGTTTCAGCCAAATGCTACATTGCATGAACAGATAATGAGACCAGAGGTTTGCCATTTAGGGGAGGGGAGGTGTTGGAACCAAAATCCACCCATCCATTGGAGAACACCCATTGCAGATGGCAGGGCTTACACTCGTCCTTGAGCTCCTAGAGAGAACCTGAACAGCAGGCTCTATAGAGTTCAGCTATGGTGCACTGTGCAGAAATATTCATGGAACAGCATGTTCAATTGAGTTCAGCCACAATATACTGATCAGCAAGAGGTGTTTAACATCTTGTTCTATAGAGTTTAGTTGTAGAGCTCCTTGCAAAGATTTGTTTAACAGCAGGGTATTCAGCTATGGTAGTGTTTGTTCAAATGTTCAAGTATGGGTATTTTCTGAGTTATAATAGCCATCCACACCATATTTGAATGCCATGCCAGATATCTACGGCTTGTATATCAGTGTTATCGGGCTATTAGTTTATTGAGTATCCCTGGAAAAGTGTTCAGTAAAATATTAATCGTAAGAGTGAGGAATATTACTTCCGACAGAAATTGGGGTGTGCAGTGTGGGTTTGTGCCTGGGAGAGGATGTAGTGACCAGCTTTTTGCACTTCAGCAAGTGATAGAAAAATGTATGAGTGTCCGAAAGAAAGTGTACTGTGCGTTTTTCGATCTAGAGAAGGCATATGACAGAATAAATAGAAAGAAGTTGTGGAAGGTTTTGAGAGACTATGGAGTGAATGGGCAGTTATTGAATGTTTTGATGGCGATGTATGACAATAGTAAGGCAAGTGTAAGAGTTAGCGGGGTTCTGAGTGATTGGTTTGTATTAAATCAGAGTGTAAAGCAAGGATGCATAATGTCTCCCTGACTGTTTAATGTTTTTATGGATAAATGTGTTAGAGACGCATGTAGTGAAAACGACGGTTTTTTGATTGGAAATGTAAACTTGCGAGTTCTTCTATATGCAGTTGATGCTGTTTTGATCTCAGAGAGCCAAGAGGGATTACAGAAGCTCTTAGATAAGTTTTGTGAGTCAACGGAGAGATTGGGATTGAAGGTAAATGCGTGCAAGACTAAAGTAGTAGTTTTTGATAAGGAGAATGGGGAGAATAACTGTATGATGAGGGCGAATGGTGAAGTAATTGAACAGGTGGATGATTTTGTGTACTTAGGTAAGATATATGTGCCAATTATAACATCTGGCGAGTTTATTTCAACTAGTGTATTGAACTCAACTGCTTTGGATGCGATACTTCTGCAATTTAATTGTAACAGTTTCAAATAACCATTCAACAAATACACCTTTTCTACCGATTTTTTGCTGTCCTCTTCCCTCATATTTGTGTTAACCCAGTGAATGTTTATATTACAATCTGAATTGCGTGAAACAGCCTGGCTTATTTCTTCTTCATTTCCAAAAACACCTCCCAAGCCCCTTAACAGTTTCCCTGGTTTATAACCGAATTCACCACGTTGCGTAGTAGCTCACCAAACTTCATTGAACCTCTTCTGTTCAGATGCAGTCCATCTTTACCCAGATCATACTCCTTAATCCAGCAATTTGGATCAACAAAAAGAAGCCCTTGTTTCTGGCAAACCCACTCAATACCTTCGTTAACATAATCAATTCTATTTACACTAAAATTCCTTCTCCTTATTATACCGCTCACAATGATTTTTGCATTTTTAAACTTATTTCTTGCTGCGGTACACAAATCCCAAACAAGACCCACCAAATAATCATCAGATTTTACACGTTTAACATCATTCGTACCAACATGTAATAAAACCACCTTTTCAGTTCGCTGGTCGTCCAGATCGTCTATCCTTTTCTGTAACTGTTCTACCCTAATTCCTGGTAGACAGTCCACCTGAGTATCTTTCGGACACACATCACCAATAAATCTCAGTAATGAGTCTCCCATGAGACGTACACTTGGCTCACTTCCATTGCATACTCCCCCTCCCCTCAATGATATGTTAACACCGTTAACCTCTCCATTACCGGCATCATCTGCCTCACGCTGTGGCCTCGACACTACACCAATTGCACTCGCCGACGAACTTTCATCCCCCACGGCATCAGTCACATTTATTCCTCCTTCTGTGGCTGAACGAGAGAATGAGTTCATCTCTCCTTTCAACCTCTCGCCGTGGATCTTACCTCTCGTTTTGGTTGCTGAAGCACTAGGATTTTTCCCTCTCAGTCTGCTGTTCTCTGCTGTTAACACATCAATCTGATTCCTAGCACAGTCCAGCTCTGCTGTCAGCCTCGCAATCTGATGCTCCTGCTCACGTATGAGCTGTCTCTCCTTCTGGGCTCCACACTTCCAGCAAATCCATCCATCCTGGACGCATTCCTCTAATTTGAACCTCGAACAGTTGAAGTGGAACCAGCAGCTACACACTCCACACTGCACTCCATTCTTTAGGTTTTTATGACATACCGAGCATTTTACCCCCACGGTAACTTCCGACTTCCCGGTTTTGGTCATTTTAAGACAACTTTCACTTTTCCACGAGCTACGGCGGAACACGTCTGACCCTCACGACGGCCCAGCGAAGACTAAGAATCTTGGCTAAAGGAGGATATATTAAATGATGAGGTTTTCCCGAGCGGATTTACGATCCACAGAAGAGACCGGGTTGGCAGAGGGGGAGGGCTATTCCTGTGCATAAAAGAATGCATACCTTGTCATATGCATTGGGTTGACGAAGTATACGAAATTCTCAGCATAATTTTGTTTCCAGGGACGGATTTGGATGTTGAAATAACGGTAGCTTATAGAGCTCCAAATGAAGGCCTAGGTATCCTTGACCGGCTGAGGGAATTTTATGAGGGCTACACTTCGAGCGCGGGGGAAAAACCGGTGATTATTGCAGGGGACCTTAACCTTCCTCATGTGGACTGGGAGGCCCAAACTGCGACGGGTGGTGAGGCGCAGCTGAGTGTTAACGACCTTATTAGGGCCGGGGGATTTTCCCAGGTAGTCAAGGGCCCCACCCGTGGTGAAAATCTTTTAGATGTCTTTTTAGTGAGACCAATGGATATGTTTTTCTCCTCAGATGTTCTTGAAGGAATTAGCGACCATAAGGCTGTCTCCTTGTGCGTCACTCGTACGAACAAAAAGAAAGGCTTAAAAGGAAAAAAGTGCAAGCAGTATGGTAGGATGGATAGGGACGGCTTTTATAATTATCTCACTCAAGCCTTCCCGGAATGGGTAAGGCAGGAGAGTTGTGTAAATGAAATATGGGAAAAGTTCAAAGGGCTACTATTCGAAGGAACAAATCGTTTCGTTCCCTTAAAAACTTTGAAAGCAAATCCAGACCCAGAATATTATAACATAGAAATTAGAAGGTTGAAGAGCAGAGTGAGAAGGCTCCACAAGATGAGAAACAAAGGTGACCTGTACTTAAATAACTATAAAGATGCGTATAAGGAATTAAATACGAAAAAATTAAAAGCCAAAGACAAATTCTTAAGGACATCCCTTAAGGAACAGGGATGGAGTGGGCTTTATAAATATATTCGAAGGAGACGTGGAGGGAATAATACTCTAGAAAATATAACTCTAAATTTTGAAGGCCGGATTATAAACGATAATTTTTCAAAAGCCTCAGCTTTTAAGGAACATTTTTCCAAAGTCAATAACAGTAAATATACATTATCATCAAAGGTAGAAGATATCATTTCGTATACACCTTTCGAAATTAAGGTTAGGGATGTCAGGAAGAGATTAAAAAAAATTAGGAGTCATGCGTCATGTGGTCCTGACGGCCTACCAGGAGAACTCGTTAAAAGGCTGGGAAACGCTTTGGTTCCTTTCTTAACCCATTTATTCACAGTAATAATTAACAATGGCGATTTACCTAATGATTGGAAAAAGTCAAGTATAGTTCCCATACATAAAAAAGGTTCTCGTGATAGTGTTGAATCCTATCGACCTGTCAGCTTGACTTGCATTGTGTGCAAAATCATGGAACACTTGATTGCGGACTATATCAAGGAGGTATTGACAGAAAAGAACTGGTTATGGGAAAGGCAACATGGTTTTCGCAAAGGCTACTCCTGTGAAAGTCAATTAGCGTCTCTCTATCAGGACCTAGCGGAGGGGCTAGATAGCGGTAAGCAAATAGACGGAGTTTTGATTGATTTCTCAAAAGCATTCGACAGGGTAAACCATGACATTCTCATGCAAAAAATAGGCTTGTTGGGAATTGATGGGAGGGTTATAAAATGGATAAATTCTTTTATCTCTGGCAGGTCACAAAGGGTTAAGATCGGCGATTGTTACTCTGAGGAATTCGATGCCAATTCAGGTGTGCCACAAGGAAGTGTACTGGGACCTTTATTATTCACAATCTATGTGAACGATATTGGTGAAAATATTAAGAGCTCTGTTAGGATGTTTGCAGACGATTGTATTATTTACAGAGAAATGGTAAAAGTCGATGACGGCGTTATATTACAAAATGATCTAAATAATTTGGAGAAATGGGCGGATGAAAACGGGATGGTCATAAATGCAAATAAGACAAAACTCATAAGATTCAGGAAAGGAAAAATGACTATATCTAATAATTATTTCATTATGGGCGAATTATTGATGGAAGCCAGTGTCTGTAATTACCTTGGAGTGACTTTAAATAGGGATTTGCATTGGGGGCCACATATTGAAAAAATTACGACAAAAGCTTTTAGAGTGTTATACTTTGTAATGAGGACCCTTGGAAAAAGTGGTAAGAAAACCAAGGAGTTCGCCTATAAGACATTTGTTAGGCCCATTTTAGAGTATGGGGCGTCAGTCTGGGACCCTTATTTGGGAGGGGAGATAAAGCAATTAGAAAAAGTTCAGCGTCTTGCAGCAAGATTTGTGATGCGAAATTTTAATAGGAAGGCTAGTGTAACGGATATGATGAGGGTATTGGGCTGGACATCACTAGAATCGAGGAGGAGGAAAGCACGTCTCAAGTGCATGCATAAGGCATACATTGGCGATCCTGCGTGGAGGGACATATCTGAAAGATTAAAAAAACCTAGTTATCTGGCGAGAAGAGATCACAAATATAAGATAGAGCCTCCAAGGCAGCTCTCAAACACACTGAAATTTTCCTTCCTGCACCGGGGGATAAGGGATTGGAATGAGTTGCCCAAGAAAGTGCTAGAGCCCTTCCCAAATAAGACACTGACGTTAATGACGAGATTGAGGGGAGTTGTACTGTGAGGGTTTTCCCCCATATTTTTCTAAGGTAATAACTTTGTTTTTTTTTTTTTTTTTTGTATTTTTGGTAATGTCATTGTTTTAATTTTTACATGTATGTATAATGGTATTTTCTCTGTATCTGTGGACCACCGGACCATATGGTCTACTTGTAGCAAATTCTTAATAATAATAATAATATATGTGAAAGATGGAAGAATAGATGAGGAGATTAAGAGACGTGCGAATGCTGGAAGGAAAGTGGTTGGTAGCACGTGGAGCATATCAAGGAATGAGTGCTTGTCTAAGGAAGCAAAAGTTGCCGTGTACAAAAGTGTACCTCTTCCCACTTTGCTAGATGTTAGTGAAACATGGGTATGTCAGGATAGACATAAGAGTAGACTAAATGCCGTGGGTATGAGTTATCTGAGGAGGCAAAAGTAGGATGGATAGGGTGAGGAATGAGTGGGTTATGAATGAATTTGGGTTAAATGCTCCAGTAATGGACTTGTATGAAAGGAGTGTGCTTCGTTGGTTTGGCCATGTTGATAGAATGGATGAGAGTCGAATAACGAAACAGATATATGAGAGTAGAATGAATGGTGTGAGAGGTAGAGGTAGGCCGAGAAAGTTGTGGTTGAATGTGGTTGAGGAAATTCTTAGGAGGAACATTAGGAGTCTTAAAAACAGGAGGGCATGTATGAAACAGTGTATGGGGGTAAATGAGGCAAAAGAGGTTTGCAAGGATAGGTCAGTATTGAGGAAATTATTGAAGCAGAGTAAGGTGTACAATTATGTATTAATGAGTGTAACATTGTGACTGTGCGTACCCCGGAAGGGAACGGCATGATGGGTATGTATGTATGTATGTATGTATGTATGTATGTATGGGTACTATAGGGTATTAGTGCTCCATTACAATTCAGTTGTGAGTTACCAGAATTATCTTATAGTCTCACAAAAAGTCTTCAGGTGAATATGGAAAATTGCATTTGTTTAGAATTAAAAATAATAGGAATAAACAATTTGTTGTTCATTATATGGTTTTCTATACTTTTTTCAAAGAGCTGGTGCTATACATATACCCCTATGGTTGTATTACAAGTCTGCTGCTTGCTAACTCTGGGGCTGAGCCTGCGGAGGCAGGCTTCAAAAACTAAAAGAAAAATTTTTTTCGGGGAAAGCTTATTAAAATACTTTGATAAATAAATATTTCAATGTCTTCTCTTTATTGAGGGAAATCATTTAGTATAAATAAGGGCACCATCGCATGACTTAAATTTACTGTAATTTTCAGTATATAATACGCACCCAGTATAGGATGCACCCAATATAAGACGCACCTAAGTTTTATCAAGCAAAATATGAGAATTTTCGTATTCCCATGTATAATACTCATCTAATTTTGAGAGGACAGCATTTGCCGATTTATTGGTCATGCCGAGTTCAGTGCTCGAAAAAACATTTACAGCTACATGCTAGCTCTACGGCTGAGCCCATGGAGGTGGGCGTGAGAAAAATGTGGATGTTAAAAAAAATATTTTAAATATGTTAATGGAATATTATTTCAGAATGCCATGGAATTTTATTTCAGGAAAAGTTATTAAGGTACGTGTAGATAATGAAAAAAAAAAGGTTCTGGCCGATTCTGAGATGGAGTATTTGAGAAAAATTAATTTACAATTTTTTAAAAATTAAAATAACACAAAACTAGGAAATTCAATAAATCAATTTTTCTATCTTTGTATAAAAATAAGCTTTGAATTGATGTAAGTATTGTTCGTCTATGATGAATAGAAGCTGAGATATTAGTAAAAACATGATTTAGGGCACATATTTTTTGCACAAATTTAAAAAACTTTAAATATGCTTAAATAATGAAAAAAATTATTTTCTCAATTGGGTTCCAGATTACTTTGTTTTAGGTTACATTTGCTACCCATACACCAAGTTTGCGCAAAATCTGAGACCCTAAGGGACAAGCGTTTGTTGTATTGAGGTGGAATTACCCATATATTATTGTTTAGAAATAAAAAACTCATATTTGTTTTTTTTTTTATCAATATGTTAACTTTCCTGATATTTGACTCGAGCAATGATCCACCAATTTGCATCTGGGGGTTGGAGTAAATTTTTGTTTAATTTATCTAATGCATTAGTTCAAATTGATTCATGGGCTAAATTGATCAAGCAGAAAAAAAACTTGGACCCAGTTTGTTTTTACTTAAGGTGATTAGAAGTTATATTCATGAAAAAATTGTAAATTAATGGATTAGGTTGGTGTGTTGGCTGGAGTAGTACCTTGTTTAGGTCCTGGATTTTAATTCTGGCTGTGGTGGAGATGTCTTCAGGAGAAGCCAAATTTCTTCTTTTGGTAACTTATGGAGAGCACTTATTAGTGCTGTACTCAGCCTGTCCCGAGTTTTATGGGTGTCAGGCAAGTATCCATAAAACTGAGCACCACATGTTCTCTCTTAGCAAATGTTTTGACCTTCTCAGATGATAAATTGTTCTTTAGAAGTATGAATGAAGTCTGGCAAATGCCTGTTTTTATCCACCTTTCCTCACATTTCATAGTAATGGTTCTTTTACCATCCTAAATGCTTATCTTTTTTGGTGCTAATGACCTTGGCTCTTGGTTTCCTCCTCGTGATTACTGATAGCTATCTTTAAATTCTCTCATTATTCTACCTGGTCTGCATTTTATTTTGTATTATCATTTAATATTTGAAACAAATGAATTACTTTGATATTATGAGTGCATTTTCATTTTCAGAAAGATAATTTCAAATGCAGTTGAAGCTGACAAATCAGTGAGGGAAAAATTTGAGAAGCATAGGGCTGGAATCGAGCTGCTAAGCAGAAGTATGGAGCAATTGAATGAATCTGTGCCTATGGGGGGTCCGTCAAGTAGACCCCAATCGAGCCAAGGAGCGGTGGCTGAAATGAGGAAACTAATGGAAGAGGTAACTGATTAGTAAAGGTATAATGTAAATCACTGCTTGTCATCAGCTCATTGTTTCAACAGCTCATTGTTTCAACTAATATGATTCCATGATTTATTTGTACCATTGATTCAAATGAGGTGTCTTCCAGTGATATTTAGCTGTGCTTAAAAACATCTATTAATGTGTGCTCTTTTATGTTTATTCTACTGGAACTTAACCTGTGCTCAAATATTGACATGAAATTTCTATGACATTATTACTTGAGTACCATATTTACTCGCATGTAGGACGACTTCGCATATAGGGCGAGGTAGGATTTTCGAGAAAAAAATAAAAAACTGGACTTCCTAAGTCGTTTATTCAGGATTTTATCATGAAAGTCAGGTCGTGCGGCATTGATTCCTTCAGCGCTCTTTCTGCTTCCGCCTGTTCTGACTCTCCTTCCGAACATTCGCCAGAACTCTCCGCTATCGCTCCATAAAGCTTCATCTTTCGATCCGTCGAGTGAATTGGAAGTGCAACATTTCTTGAAGGATTTCTATATTATCTCTTGAGGAATGCTCTTCCAAGCAACTGACACCCATGAAGCAAGCTGTGAAGCACTGGCCCGTTTGATGCGGCCAGTTCCAGTCATTTCTCGATCTTCAGCAGTAAGCCATTCCGTGTACAGTTTCCTCACTTGATCTTTAAATGGCTTGTTGATGCACAGGTCCAGTGGTTGTCATTGTGAGGTCATTCCCCCAGGAATTGTTACGAGAGTGCTCGTATTCTCCTGTAACAAGGTTTTTACGTCGTCTGTGAGGTGTCCCCTGAACGCGTCCATCACTAAAATCGATGGTGGCCTTAGTAATGCCCCTGCGCGGTGAAGCCATACTGTTTTCAGCCAGTCAATCATCAACTCATTGTTCATCCAGCCTTTTTCGTTGCATCGAATAACAACGTCTCTTAGGAAGATTTCATTCTTTGGGATTGACTTCCGTTTCAGTATGATATATGGTGGTAACCGATGACTGTCTGCTGTACATGCCAACATCACTGTTATTCGCTGCTTTTCATTGCCACCTGACCGATCAATACTTGCTTTTCTCCTTTCGGGTGAACAGTCGTATTGCCTGGCATATCGAAGTAAAGTGGCGTCTCATCTGCTTTCCCAATTTGTCCTATTAAGAATTCTGTCTGCTTTCTTAGATCGATTACATGCCTTTGAAATTGGATCAGCTTGGCTTCGTAGTCAGCAGGTAACTTCTGAACAATGGAGGTCTGTCGTCTTATGGAGAATCCTGCTCTTTTCATGAAGCAGTATGCTCAACCACAACTGGCTTTGAATTCTTGTGGAATTCCGCATTCTCTCGCAAGATCTCTGGCTTTCACTTGAAGAACTTCCCCTGCCACAGGCATGCACATGTTGCGCATGTGTCTCACAAAGTTTTGTAGCTCCTCTTCCATCTTAGGATGTTCGCCAGACTTCGGTCCACAAAATGATTTTCTTGTACTTTCGCAATTAAACAGCAAATCTCGCTGATTACGCCACTTCCTCACACACACTTCTGATACACCGTACTCACATCCTGCGGCGCAGTTGTTGCTCTTTTCTGCGTGCAAAGTAACTTTTCTCTTGAAAGAAGCAGTGTACTGTGTTCTCTGCACTTTCTCCATTTTCTATTCCCACAATGCACAAGTAAACAGTACGGCGGTAACGAAGGGTGATCTGTCTCTAAACCAATTTTTGGAATGAGTTGTCGCGACGTGGGGAGAACAGAAACTACGTTTTGCTCGGGACAATGTATTCGTCACTCAAAAGGATACCTGGAGCCTACACGCGAAGCTTCGCGGTCGCCCGAGAGAGACTCCTCTGCTCGTCTTTGGCGCCCACCGGCTGAAGTGGCTGCCCCTGTTCTCGCTGGCGGGATTTGCACCTTGATATCAGATGATATGGCCGCCGCCCCCGGCTCATCTATACGTTCGCTTCCGAAGCACATGTACCTTCGGATGGTAGGCCCTCGCCTTTGCAATCGGTGGGACAAGTGCTGAGAGGCTGGTTTCCAACCTCTAGATAAGGAAATCCCAAGAAATCTCCCTCGTGATAGTGTAAGAGAGGGTAACCCATTGTTTGGCGTGGGGTCCCAGCGGCTGGGCCATCCGGTGCCTGCCTCACAAGGGTAGAGGATTTCCCGGCTGGTGTGTAGGAAAATTGTTTTCACGACCGACCTCAGGTATCCAGACCCTTTTACATTCATAGAAAAGACCCAACTGCCCTCCCACAGCATATTGTTGCCGAAGCCGTAAAACCAAAGCAGGCAATTCAGTAGAAGAAAGATTTACTGAAGGCTACGGAAGAAACATCCGAAGCAGTTGATAAAAGCTATAATGAAATATTTTTATTTTACCCAAAAATTGATATCATGACTGCAATCACGTTCTATTTCTCACTAGAATCCAGTGAATATTTCATCTACTTTCATATCTAAAAAAATATTGCTGACGAATGCATTCTGATGATATTTTAGACGAACGTATAAGAAATTCACAACGTGAGCAGTTGTTGCATACCCTCAAGGGTATCTATTAATTACTCTATATTGGACATTCAGTTCTTCCGGATTTAGTGAAATTCGTCATTTTCAACCATACCAAAGTCATATTCGTCAATAAATAACACTAATCGAACAACATCGTTTTTATGAAAATTGCCACGGGGAGGAACGGCAAATATAGCCACCACCGCGAACATGTTAAATTCTGGCCAAAACTAAAATTAGCGTTTCATTTATTAAAAAAATAGAAAAGTTTTGAAACACCTGATTGGAAAATAGGTAATAATGCACAAGAACATGTAAAAAATGTAGTTGTGTTCTCTAAACTATCTGTCCCCATTCCTGAATGAGTGAGATGAAAGAAATAGACTTAACTGTGAAACAAATTTCTCTTCTGTTTTATTTTTTTTAGCCAAATGATTAGATTTTGGGAAAACAGAGACTTCATCGGTAGGGTGGTTCAAAAATAGGATTTTCTTGCAAATCGTTTCCTGAGGGGTGCCAAACCTAATCTTTTGCAATGACTAGGAAGTGCGCACAAGATTATTGGGTGGGGTTGAGGCTTTCCACTCTAACCTGACAAAAAAAATGTGTTTTTACACACATTTTTAGGAATTATCAAGTTTTTAAGGGTTTTTCCTCCATATTTCTTGAATTAATTTTTTTTTTACTTTTTACTCACACTAGAATGAATAGAAAATAGTTCATTTAACACATTTCAGTTGATATTTATGGGATATATGATGTAAAATATTTATTTCAGAGTATTTAAGGTTGATTTTTCACTCATTTTTAAGCATTTTTCATGAGTTTTCGAAATTCTGCCAAAATTTTGTTTTTTATCAAAAAACAGTCTACTACTTCTTGATCGTTTTCTTTAAAGTCAGCTTCCATAGTAAATTTGGACCATTAAAATCTATGGATTTGGAAAAAAACGTCAATAGTAAAAGTAAGGCCACTTTTTCATCTATGGTAAAAATCATTAAATGAATCATTTTTGAAATATACTGATAAGTTGCTTTACGCGGCACACACTCACGTGAGGATTCATTGTACTAAATTCACAATTTTTAGTCAGTTCATTAACAACTCTTCACTGTTTTAACATATCATATGGTAATAGTAAGAAAACTGTCAAAATTGAGCTCTTAAATATTCACCATAGCTACACACGGTACGTAGTTTCATGCAATCGCATTAATCGCAGCTAATGGATTTTTATAAATTTACGAAACTGTTTACTTGAATTCTGCTTTGAACTTAAACAGCTGATTGCTGTCAGTACTTACGGTTAGTTTGATGATCAATTGGTGCGTTTCAGTATATGACCATATAAGTATGCGTGCGCATTTAATGATTTTTACCATAGACATTTTACCATAGATATCCCAGAGATTTTACCAAAGAAAAAGTGGCCTTATTTTTTCTATTGATGTTTTTTCTCAATACATAGATTTTGATGGTCCAAATTTACTATGGAAGCTGACTTTAAAGAAAACGATTGAGAAGTAGTAGACTGTTTTTTGATAAAAAACAAAATTTTGGCAGAATTGCGAAAACTCAAGAAAAATGATTAAAAATGAGTGAAAAATCGACCTTAAATACTCTCAAATAAAAATTTTACATCATATATCCCCTAAATATCAACTGAAATGTGTTAAATGAACTATTTTCTTTTCATTCTAGTGAGAATTAAAATTGAAAAAAAAAATTATTTCAAGAAATATGGAGGAAAAACCCTTAAAAAGTCGATAATTCGTGAAAATGTGTGTAAAAACACATTTTTTTGTCAGGTTAGAGCGGAAAGCCTCAACCCTGTGCAATAATCTTGTGCGTACTTCCTAGTCATAGCAAAAGATTAGGTTTGGCACCCCTCAGGAAACAATTTGCAAGAAAAGCCCATTTTTGAACCACCCTAATCATGGGTTCATAAATTTAATAGAGAGTGGGTTCATAAATTTAATAATAGTTTTGAATTTGAATTTAAAATGTGTTACTACATATTTATATATTGGAAATGGCAAGGAACTGGGAATTAACTAAGTGAAAGAAGGATTTAGATTTGGGACTCGGATTTGATCATTTTTGTATTTGACCCATACTATGTACTCTTTATTAATCCTTATCAGAGCTATCAGAGGATTCAACTGATTGCTCATGGTGTAAATTAGAAGTGACTAATTTATTGGGATGAAAAAGGTTGTTTAGGTCACAGGAAGGTCTTATGTGATTACTTTAATCATAGTCCAACCACAAATATGGCTTTCTCTCATTTGTTGTGTAACTTTATTTAGTGAAAAACTGTACATCATTGTCTACAAAGCCTCTAATGCAATTATTTCTTTAGAATGGTACTTTTAACTTCACAAACGTTAATTACTCTGGTTACAATGCCAGACTTGGTCATCTTTTTCTATGAAACGTTTTTTTAATTTTAAATTGAATTCTTTACCCTGACAAGGCAATGATGAGTTCTCTTTGAATATTCTCATGGAAAGAACAAAATATTTTTGATTTCATTAGATGGAAATTGTACCTCTTCTTAAAGTCTTTATTCGGGGGACTGGTTACCCTAATGTGAGCATTTCTTATCCTTTCTATTATTCTTTTTAGGTTGAGGCAGTGCGTGCTGAGAGAGATACAATTGAGTGGGAACTCAAGTCTGCTTCCACGGATATGAAAGACATGTTTCTGAGTGCCTTAGGTCACGAGGGTAAAGAACCTGGCATAGAAGAGCTAAATCGCACCTATGGTCCTTTGCAACACCGTGTACAAGAGAGCATCAGTAGGCAAGAGACTTTGTTGGCTAATATTCAGGTGAGATATTAGTTCAACTAGTCTTTCCACTGTAATGAATGTAGATGTGCAATTTTCTAATTGCTGTATTACATTGGGGAATGGTGTCACCTTTAAATTTTTATAATTCCATAGCGTTGACTTAGTTGCGAATGGATGAAGTTCTGGGTATGAATGATCTCCGAATGCTCCGAAACTCCAGATAAACCAGACATGGTTACCATGGCCATACTGCCTGTGGACTATTTAATGTGTTTTTTGCTTTTCTATCATGTTATCTTACCTTCGGTTCTTCTTTTTCTGGTTGACTTTCTCTCCCTCTATAATGTGGAACATGATGGATTCCATCCTTAGCCATGCTTGCAACAATTTGGAAAATTAAAAATTTCTTTGTAAAATTAAATCAAGGCTATTTTTAGCATATTGACATTTTTTTATTTTAATGTGCATTCGTAAACTGATTAAATTGAAGGGAAAATAAATGGTAGTGGTAAACGTCCCTTTTTCACAGTGCTGCTGGACTAAAGGTGCTGCCAGATTACAGATTTTTGGACTAAGGGTGATCAACTGTATATGAATACAAACCTGTTAAATGTAAATCTAGTTTTAGATATAAATTTCCACTCATAATATTGATTACCAGCACTAAAGACCCTTGTTATTTTTAGGTGTACTTTTGGGGAAAAAAATGTTTGTTTGTTAAAAGATTCTTTTGCTGTTCATTTGATTAATTAAATTTGGTATTTCTCATTTTTCTCATTAGCGAGTAAATCAAGAGTTAACTCAAGAACGATCTTCTGGCTCTGGACAGCGTGAAGAAGTTTTGAAGCAGTTAGCTGCAGCATATGATGCTTTCAAAGAATTAGAAAGTAATCTCAATGAGGGAACCAAGTTCTACAATGATTTGACTCAGGTATGTGTCAAAATAGTAACTCTGCTGTATTGCATTTTTATTAAATTATGTGCATCTACATGCTTCAGAGAAATCTGCCTCTCTATGTTTTGAATTATCCATGCCCAGGTGTCTTATCCATCCATATATTCCTCCGTTATCTTTATTGGTGAATAATATCTTTATTGTGGTGTTTACATTGGATTCTCATGATGATGAAAGTATGACAATAGTCATTTATCATCATGATAATTCATTGTCTGCCATATTCATTATTTGTTCAACCAACTGACCAAAAATATTGCTTTTATTAGTGAAGTTTTTAGGCTGCAGAAATATATATACAGTAGAACCGCGATATAACGAAATTTAAGGGACTCAAAAATTATTAATTTCGTAATTGTGAAAGTCGCTATTGTGAAGCTAGTTTTTTTCTCATCCAAATACATACTCTATAGCTTCATAGCTTGAAAATAAAGTATCAAGCAAGTGGATGGTATTCATTGTAATAACTACCTTCGTAAGTTATTATTTTTATTATAACGATTGTTGAACTATTACTTGTTGTAATTCAGAGTCGAACCTCTTCGTGGGTCAACTTCATGGAGACCATCTCCATGTAAAAGACCGCATTAAAGGTCACTATTAATAATAACTGTTGTTTTCCGGCGTTTTCTTTTGTATCACATATTAAAAACATGTATAAAAGTATGCAAATTGAATTTAACTAAATTATAAGTAAAAATGTTACTTCATTTGCTGATTCATTTATCCTTATTCGTTTCCATGAAGTACGATTTCCGTTTCCTTCTATTGCATGTTATATTTCATTGGTAGCACAGTAAAAACTAAAGAGCTAAAAGAAATACCTGACAGTCGCATTCACATTCTTATAATGTCGACAAAAACACCATTTAGGGTGATATGAAATAGGTATATCAATGCTGTGGGAAGCCTGTATATTATTACTTACACATGAAAAATATGTAAGATCGGCGAAATGGTTATTCACATAATATCTAGGGAAAATTATAAATAATCAACAATAACAGAGGAGATTGAGCAAAGGATATAAATATGTTGACATTATTTGATAGTAATGCGAGTTGAAATCTTATTCCTACCATTTGAGGCAGTAAATCACCCTGTAAAAGCGGCAATAAAAAGACGTCAAAGTCCCTTATATACCTGAAAAATGTTAAAAGCTAGAAATTTTTGATGAAACCTTGTTTCAAAAAGAAAGTCTTGAAATGTAAACAATGTGGACACAGTGTTAGCTGATGTAAACAATAGCCTCCATCTTCACTTCTTCATCTGCTTGCTTTCCTCTGGCATCAAAGGTTTCACTGGATGCATTCGGCCAAGCAAGCCCTATGCTCGCGAACTGCGCCACTCGGCACTGCCGGCAGTTTGCTAACTTAGCGCTTGCTTGGCTGAATGTAAACACTGGGTGCGTTTCGCCAAGCAAGCACTAAGCTATCTAACAGCGCTACTTGCCTCTGCACAAGGTCAAATTTCTGTCTCAGGTTGACACTAGCAGGACAGCAGGGGTCATTTGACCCATTTTTAGAATTCAAATTAATTTTTCTCTGTAAAATATTTTCAAATTTTTTAAGACTTCTTTACTTTCTATATTTCTACCTGAAATTAGATAAACTGGAAAAAAATTAACTCTTATCCTTTTTTTGTTGTATTTTACTAGAGGTTATACCTAGAAGGACGCCTGAGGGCCATTTGACCCACAACTTGTTTTCGTGCTGCATCTTCATATTCCTCTTACCCTTAGGCTCTTCATTCATTATGAAGATCATTATATTCTGTGGCGTTGTAGTGCAGTAGGTATAGTTCTTGGTTTTGAACCAGAGGATACCCGGTTTGATGCCGGGTGATGCCTCTAACCACCCATATCAGAAGTGTAACCTCAGTGATCATTTTTGTACCCGATCTTTCGGAGTATCACAAGCGGCAAAGGGAAAGTAAGCGGCACCCTGTATTACTCTGTGTGAATTTCACTCGCTAATGGTTTTTTTGAATGTTTTTCTTATTTTGCAAATCTTATTTTTTTCATTCTCGCCTCGAAAATCATGTGTACTCCCATTGATATGTGTGTCTTTATACAGCCATGCCTCATATAGCCATGGTTTAGCGGCCTTTGAGGAACAGTGCAAAATATCATTGTCCATCGACCCCACATCCATTCTTTTTGATGGTTTTGTCTCTGCCCGGATTGCATTGCCACCCGACTTCTTCCTCCATGGTGACACCCTGTTAGACAACATTGTAAAATATACTGTGGAGCATGGAAAGCTTCAAAACTCTGATTGCTGCTTGTCGAGAGAAGAAATTCTTATATGTATCGCGTTGATATATGCAAGAGGCATTTTGGGAAAGCAGCATATGTCTATAAAAAGCTGCTGGGATAGAACCTAGGGCTAAAAAATATTCTCGTGCAATGCCAAGGGCTCGATTCTTGAATATAATGAAACATATATGCTTCAATTCAAAGGCGACTCGTTGTCAAGTACTAAGGGCAGATAAGTTTAGTTTGGCTTCTGATACTAGGAACAATTTTGTCGCCAATTCCCGAGCCTGCCACAATCCAAGTGAAAGTGTAACGGCCGATGAACTGCTCTATCCAATGAAATGCAGGTGTCCTTTCATACAGTATATGCCGAAGAAAGCGGAAAAATTTGGAATCAAGAACTTGGTTTTGACTGACATGAAATCTAGATACTGTCTGAATGCATTTCCGTATGTTGGGAAAGATGAAGAGAGGCCATCAGATCAAGCATTGGGTGAATATGTTGTAATGAGATTGACTGATCCTTATAAGAATTCAGGCATAAACTTTTATCTGTAACAATTATTTTTCATGAATTCAACTGGCAGAAAACTGAAAAAAGGGAAAATTTCTCTTGTCGGAACCGTAAGAAAAAACAGGCAAGACTTACCTCCTTCTGTCCTCATGAATAATGAAATTTACACTACTAGAGTATACAAAAACACTCAGGGCTATACTCTCACAAATTACCCAGCAAAAAAGAAGAAGAATGTTCTTTTACTAAGTACCATGCACTCAGATGTGACAATTTCTGACACTTAAAAAAGAAAGCCAGACACCATCCTCTTTTACAATAAAAACAAACTGGGAGTAGATGTTATGGACAGTATGTGTCGGAAATATTCCACCCAATCAGCTACAAGGAGGTGGCCTGTTAATGTATTTTTCAACATATTTGATCTGGCCTCGATAAATAGCTGGGTTCTCTATAGGGAAACTACATATAGTGAACTGAGTCGCAAGAAATTTTTTCAAAAATTAGTCAAAGAAGTGTTGGGAATCTCATTTCTGATGAAACCCTCACCTTCATGCTCTATTCAAACAATCAAAAATTCATCAAATACCATAGCCACATCTCTGAGAATACAAAAGAGGAAAAGGTGCCAAATATCTCAATATTGTCAAAACAAATCAAGTGTATGTTTTCAGTGTAAAAACATTTTTGTGGAAAGTGCTTCGAAAAAATAATGTGTCTGAAATGTTCAACAAAGTAATATTTTTTAATTTTTTTTATTACAAAGTATGAAAAAAACATTATGCTCATTTTGAAATTTTGAAGTATATCTTTTGTAAGAAGTAATAATTATGCAATTTCGTGATTAGAGTGACAATAATTTTAAATTTTGGCCATTGAATGTAATTTAATTCATTGTTTTTAGTATTGATAATAATGTATTTTTAACAATTGGAATACTATAATTGATGCTTAAATGGGTTGTTAAAGAATTAATATTAATAATACTACAATAAAACAGTCTGTGGGAAGTAAAAATGGCTTTTAAAATGAAAAAACGAAGTTGGGGTCAAATGACCACTAGCCGTCCTTCTAGGTAGCGCGAAACTCCCGTCGTCCTAGAGTTAATAGCATTCCGGCCCTTGCCGACAGGTGGCACTGATGCAGTAATGCAGGATAAAATGGAAATTGAAGACTATTAGTAGTCAACGCATAATTAAATAAGGAAAATAATGGTGCAATTGGTTTTTCAGTATGCCGTTTGGTTACTTCGTTATTCGTAATCAAACTCGAGTGCACATAATTTCCGCGCTGACAGTTCGCGGCGAGTTGGAGGGGAAGGCAGTTCCCTGCAGTGGCGTAGCTAGAGTGTGTGCTGCCTGGGGCAGCCCTGAGTTTAGCGGCCCCGGCTCCACGGTGCCACCTACAGCAGACCCCACAGTGCAGCCCCTTAAAAAGGCGCCTTGGACGAGCTTTGCCTTCCCACCTAGCTAAGCCACTGCCTCGAACTTTCGTCAAAGACACATGCAAGGGAAAAAGAGGAAGTGTCGCAAAGCTGCCAAGTCGATGTCAATAGAGCCAATTATTCTCGCCGAATATTATACCACAAATGTAAGCGGTCTTGATGACAACCTTAAACTCAACTTCCTCTCCCACCTCTTCACTTCCTTGAGGTTAAGTGGACCTCAAAGCCATTGACAAACGAAACTTCATTGATAATTGTGATAAATTGACAAATTTTAGTCCAATAATCATAAACAGTACTCCTCTGCAGTGCTTTCTAAGCCATGGAATTTCAAAAATTGGCCGAATTTTTGAAGGAAAGTAAAGAAAAATACGACGCAAGATATATTTAGCGATTAATATGGAAACTGAATAATTTTGACCTCCTTCGTAATTGTGAAAGTTCGTAATAACGAAGCTTTCCTATACTTTTACATGTAACTTTCGTCGGGACACCAGAAAGTCTTTCGTAATAAGGAAATTTTTCTATATCCGTGTTTGTTATATCGCAGTTGTAATGTACCTAGCATAAAACAGATTGTAAAAATTGCTTTTATTATTAATGCAGCCAATATTTCTAGATGCTGTTTATGTTGCTTCATCATGCTATGGTTTAATGGTGCAAATGTAAGGTAAATTTAGCTAGTCCTATTTATGGATCAAGTTGGGAGTTTTTAGGTTCTAAACTCCATGTAAATAAAAAAATTGGTTGAAATCCAAATGCACTAAGACAAGAAATACTTGGTAACACTCAACTGCTTGTGCTCTTTTAGGTAATGTGAGTGATCACATAGGATAGTATTGTATCCCACTACTTCTATTTCACATAAATAGTTTAAAATTTTTAAATTCTTATCTCAAGGGATAAATTAGCATTTAAAACAATTCGTTAAAAAAATGCGACAAAGTCTTTATTTTGACATTCGTAGTAGTTCACAATCACAGTCACATCTTGAATAGTTGCCACTCGTCACTTTCTGTTTCACTATCATCAGTTGACCATATTCAATCAAATAAAAACTAATAAATTTGATATAAAACCAATTGAATCAACAAAAGAATGCCATGCAATAACCTGGCAATAATGAAGAGTAAATTATGGTGCTGTGAGATGTTGGTGAAAAAATATCGCGTGTAGCACTCAGGTGCTCCTGTGCATTTGCTATGAGATAACTGTTTGAGCAAAATGAATACAATTAGATAAATATAGAAAATATATCAACACTTGATGGCCTATAAAATTGTCAAAAGTAATCATCTGGAAAGACAACAGTGCACAGCTAACTTATCTTATACTGAGGAATAAAAAAGCTTCATGTTGTCTGTACAAAACTGTAATGTTAGAGGTTGTGTGGGATACTCAGGTGTTCCAAACGACTTTGCTATGAGACACTAACGGTATATATAGTCACAGGGTTGAAACAACAGAAGGTAGTTAAGAAAGCTTTGCTTGAAAGGTATGGAAATGGTGAAAGGCTATATTGTATTACAAAGCAGGAATTCTAAAATGTATGACCTTGGGATTTGGTGGTTCCCATGCGAGCCCTGGAGTGTTAATTTGGCCAAGTGTTGAAAGGAAAGAGAGGTAGTTATCTCTTTATCATGAAAAGGAGCGAACTACTCTACTCAAAATATGAACATTAAATTAGTTAGGGTTTGAAACTTTGTCACAGCATTTTGTGCTAAATTCAGATATAATATCCTGCTGTTTCATCCCTGAAGTCACTAATGCACTGTAGTTATGCTTATAAAATTTTTAAGTTTAAGCCATAAAATCAACAAAATCCTGCAATTTAGCCAAAAAATACATGTACAGGCTTTAAAAACACCTCTCTGGAAAGTAACTGAGAATTCACAAAAATACGTAAAACAATTGGATGTAGTCACTATCTGTCTGAATGCTAATCTGAGAAAGTAATACTTTTTTGTGAAACCAATTTCTGTTCACCGTCATTGTTTTTTAAAGCTAATAAATGTGATTTTTGATAAAAAATAGGACTGCTAAACTTAAGAGAAAAACTTAAGTCCATAAACTTAAGAGAAAATGGATTATGAATTTGCTTTAAAATTTGTTATTTTTTATTTCGGTATTGATAATGCTTAGGAACTGGAAAATACAATCAAGTGAAAGTAGGATTCAGATGCGAGAATCTGTTTTTAAGATTTAAAGAAAATAAGATTCCAATATGTGATTCGATTCAACCTATCACTAGTTTTTTTTCTTGAAAAATAGATTTGAAATCATTTTCGCAAATATTATGGTTGTTTTTCACATTCTATAATGAGCTAATTGAACCTATGAAGTTGGTACTTCAACACATTTGGCAACATTTGTCCGAGTAAATTATCAATGTTATTTCATTACTCAAGGGCATAGGGGGCTAGTTAGTCTGTTTAAAGGAATTGCTACTCTGTGTAAAACTTTGAGAGACGAGGGATGTATATTTTTTATCACATTCTCAAAGTTTGCTTTATAGTATTTTTTTGCATCATAAACACTCAGGCAAAAACATAAATACTTAGTGAAATCCACAGTGAAGGGAATTTGTATAGAATGTGATAGTTACCTGGATTTATTTTCTCTGAGGTGTAATGCGAGAACCTATAGCTACATTTGTGACACTCTTGATGGGGTAGAGAGTGCTAATTGTAAATGGTTCTGAACTTTAGGAAGTAGCTAGGTGCATTGAAGATGTTGAAAATTAGGTTTAATTAGGAGCACCCGTCAATTGACATCTGTATATTTTGTTTAGTGTGTCTCCTTTTATTCATAATTATCATTAACCTCTTCAAACTTCCTTTTTTGTAGGTTTTATGGCATAATTGCTGACTGTATATTTCTATTAGCGATTTAAAAGGCTTAAAAAATATCATTTAGGCCATGAGAATGTTTCTAACTGCCTGTTATTCTTGCTGGCTAAATTAATCAATAGCTACTATTTTCTTTTCTATTTCTAGCTGCTTGTTGGTTTTCAAAATAAAGTCTCTGACTATTGTTTTGCTCGAAAAACTGAGAAGGAGGAACTCCTGAAAGACCTGACCCAGAATGCAGGACGTGATACCACTGGAGGTCAAATCCCAGGAATTCCATCGCACCATGCGCCTAGTGCTGCAGGTACTCCCCAAAGTGCCACTGGACTCATTCTTGATGTTGTCAGAGACATTTTGTTCCGGTGACATTTTTACCCATTTGCCCTTTTAAGTAGCCATTTTGTATGCCACTCCCTTCCCTGTGCTCATTGCCATTTGTTATTATTGCTTTTTACCAATATTATTTCTTTGTTGCTTAAATGTTTGTTTTGTGATTTTTCTATAGTTTTTGTGTTTCCTTTGGTGGTGTTATATACACTTGACTGAAACGGTGCATAGTTGTACTCTGTTGCCTTTTAAGTAAAGAAAGAACTAAGAACAATACTACATGGTTGTAATTTGAATTTTACCTTTCCATTCAAGCTTTATCCTGAATTGGTGTGGGGGTAATCATTTTTAAGCATATTTGTGTCAGGGCAGGCTTGAATGTTGAGTTATTGTGTCATGAATATTGATACAATGAATATTAAATTATATTTTCATAAATTCCTTCTAAATAATCTCATCATTATAGGTGGCTTTCCATGGTAAGAAATAAACTCAACCCTAGTTCTAATTAAACCCTCTCTTTGTTGGCAACTGAAATATGAATTCAATTGTATCACCCTTGATCACCAAATTAGATCCTAATCAGTGAATGTCTGTGCTTGGTGATTACAAGGTCTTATTTGTCTAGTATCAAATTTCTTATAATGAAATGTCAAATAAAAGTTATTTGTTGTTGATGTCGGTAGCCTCAGTTGAAATCCTGATGTAAAGTTTATAATTTTCATTTTTATAATGGCACTCTTTAGTCCTGATGCTAGTTTTCCTTTACCATTTGATTTCAATGATCTAGATAAGATACTAAAAATACAACTGTGCCCTATGATTCAAAAGTGACTAGTCAGAAACGTAATCCAGTCTCTTAGTTTTGTGGCATGTCACTTTGTTTATTTTGTCCTTTCTATATTATGTATAAATGTGGAAGTGTGGGTGAGAAATCCTAGCTTTGGTGTGAACTTAACCTCATAATACTTCATTATTCAAGTCATTATTAGCTTCTTATATTATGGAGTATTATAAGTATATTATGGAGGTATCTTCAGAAGTAATTTTAGAATCTCAAAACTTAAAATAGTTTATTCTCTGAGGCTGATATCTAGCCATGGTTATTTTTGAAAAATAATGAACTGCTCAACTAATTGAGTTTTCAAGCTTTCAACCCCAACAATAATTGCTGCCCCACCTTAAATTAAATGAAGCAAAGAATTTCATCTACAGAAGACCAACTATTTTTGCGTGGAATTGAAATTTAGGAATGTGTCCACAGTATGAAGTTATTTCCTTTTTTATTTTTGTATTTTCTTGGGTGAAACAAGGGTACAGAGGCAAACACAATGGGTAATGGTCCAGCACAAAGTTTTAATGTGGCAAGTAAGATAATTTACATCTAAGCCACCCAAACAGCAGCATTAAACTGAACTTCCTGTGTTTTAAAGCCTTAAGCCAGTCCCTTGTGGGTAGGGGGTTTAACATGCCAATAGATTGGCATTAGCTGGATTTAGTGTGACTGATATGAACAATTTTTGACCTGGATGTATCCAGTTTTGAGGGCATCATCATGATATTAGGTGGATATACATAGAATGTGCAACATTCATTAAAAAAAAATCACTTATCTAATTACGATTTGATCCCAAATCCTAAAAAGTAGCATTAAGTTCCCTGGCCGGATACCTTGATTTGTGATGTGCATAATCATTGCAAATTTGGGTTTTCAATCTCTATCTTTGCAAATGATTTTTTTCTGTGAAGTATATTCACATTTCTTGTCAGAGCATCTGCAAAGTTTGGGACTGCTCTAAATCTTTGTCTGGAAAAATTGTATGTACTTTCATTAATTATCCTAGGTCTTGGGCTGTGAAAGCATAATTTGACAGACTTAAGTCAGAAATGGAAAAGAATGCATGTTTATGCACTTTCTAAATGTTTGCTTTGCTTATGATGCCTGTTTCCTCTGAAAAGTGAGATTGTATAAATGCCCCTTTGTGTTGAATCAGTGGTCCCAGTAGTTATAAAAATGTCTGCTGTAAATTTATTTTTGCATGTAATTTTCATTGTTCTTTTTATATCGCCAAAAAAATGCCAGCCAACTGGTAATGTTTACCAGTAAAATCATCAAAACTACTTGAAATATTTGTCTCATTCAAAGCAACTTCTTGGATTGGTTGTTTGTATTGCTACTTGCAGTGAAATATTAAAGGTCTTTTCTCTGAATTTTTCTCTCCAAACTGATTCAATTTTAACTATGCAATGTTAATATACAATATTATTGATTTTATATCATCTCAAAGTGCGCTTAATGGAGATAAATTGTGCCTCTACTGTGGTATCTGATTCGTAGACTTGATTGTAATTTTCAGCCTTGGGAATGGAAGAAGATGGCATTAAGTAAGCAATCATACATTATATTTAAAGAAAAGTTGTTAGGTTGAAGTCAAATTACAAGTCTCTACGCTAGTCACTCTTTTGCACATGGCAAGTGTTGTCAAGTTTCTCTTATTTCCTGAAACTAAGTGTGTTTTGATGGGGAACTATATCTTGGAACTGCTTCACTCTGTTAGTTAAGAATAGAATTTATGATGGATAATAATATTATATTTCATCATTCATAATGGGACGTATACACTCTATCATGTGCATTATTTACATGAAATTTTCAATGACATTTAGGTCATGATTTTTATCATGGATATTGACGACTTCCCCAAAGTCCAGCCTGATATGGTTACATTTCGACATAGCTCCTTAACCCTCATGCACCTAAGTCTTGTGATGGGCATTGATTTCCCTGTCACAAGTGCTGTTAGTATTTCACTAAATTCCTCTATTCAGATCATGTGGTAAGGAATTGACCAAGTACACTTTTAGTCAATTTTGGGATGTAAGTTCTCAGAACACCCTATGATTTCCTCGGCTGGTGGGTGCAGGTAATCTTGACTCTTAGCCTCAGAGCAAGCTCATGTCCATGGTCAAGTATTTTTTTATGTAGTGGATTTACAATACATCACATTTGCTCCTCACTCAAAGAATATGGATTGTACATTAAATCTTTATTTTATGCACCTTGATTTTATGTTTTCCTTGATTTCGCATTTCGACATTAAGGTCTAGCTGGAACCATCATAGTATTTCAATTTTTATTGTTAAACTCTTGATTTTCCTTAGTTTCTCAATTTTACGTAGTTTTTGGTTTTCATGCAGACATACCAGAGTCTCATAGTCAATATTTCCTCATGTATGCAATTTGTACTCAGTTTTTCAACATTTTTTGCCAATTGTATAGTTATTGAATACAATGGCCAAACCCAACATATTTTCAATCATTGCTAACTACCTACATCATTTCTCTGTGATATGAACGTAATACATGGTAGTAAATGCTTGGGTGTACCAAAATACATAACATTATTTCAGGAAAGTTATTACAAGTGTCATTATTCATGTTGGATTGAAATGCCTTATATTTAGAGACTTTTTCATTGGTCTTGTTGGTTTTGCCGAGTTAGGGGCATGGTATTTCTAAATGTCACATTGTGATGACTTGAAGTTCAATACATCTCTCTTTGCTATCACAGAAGCCATGAAAACAACATGCCACTTATGGCGAAATATCCTCCTCACTTTTGGCCTGGTTTTGGATTCAAAAGGAGGAAGGGAAGCTATTTTTGATCATGAAAATAGATAACCACTCAGAAATTCAGTGGCCATTGGTAAAAAAAATAATGGAGGAAAATCAATAGTAAAACACTAATGTAACTCTAATAGTAAATGATGAAGTTTATTTTGAGGAACCAATGAAAAGTTTAGTTTTTATCATTGCATAATCTTTCCTCAAGTTAATGTTATTACAGCCATACGATCACCTGGTAAAGAGCTTATACAATCCACAATGAATCTGAATCGTAATCGATGAACTGAGGATCCTGTCAAAAATAGACGAGTAACTCATTTCATGTATTTAATGATAATTTTTAGAATTTAAATCTATTTTCATCATCTCATTAGTTTTCTATCATGATGTTGTTTCTTAAGTATATAATTCCTCTGTAAATTGCATTTATGTAACCCACGATACAAGTAGCCATTGAATTTTTTTCTCACATTAGAATCCTTTTAAAATATCTTTGTGACTGGGAGGCAGACCTTAGTTTTTTGGGGGTGAGGGAAGAAGACATGTGACTTGGCAAAAACCAACCAGAGCCCAGCAGTCTCTCAGACCTCTGTCATGTACGCTTACCAAGTCAGCTGTGTTGCCAAACCCCCGTTGCATTCGTTTGCTTGGTCTGCCATTGTGATTTTACTTCGATCCAACGTTTTACCCATACTTTGCTATTAACCTAATACCCTTCCTTATTTTCTCCATTGCCCCACATCTTGCCTTCATATAAGTGGAATTATTTTTGGCAAATATATTTTCCTAATCATTCAGCGGGCATATTTTTAAATTTATCATCTATTTTAGTAGTTTCTAATTGATTTGAGACCAAACAGTATGTAATATTCCATACTATTCCATAGTATTTTTGCCAAAGATAATGGCAAAAACGTGAAGAAAATCTTCATTCGATCACGTCAATAGTCAGAAATCAACAAAATTACTGCATGTTTGGAATTGTTTTAATTGGCTTGATTCTGAGAACATGAGCTAAACATTTGGTTGTTAACAGTAATTTAACAAATTAAAGTTATGACTATAGTTTTCAAAAGTTCACTTCTGTGTCACTGACTGAGCAATCACTCATGATCCTTTCTACGACCCTCAAGGAGTCCAAGTGGGGAGTGAAAGGAATGAGAAGGGGTGGTGCCAGCCACGTCTCCTGCCCCTCCCAATGATCTACATGGCAGCTTGTGGAATGCTACAATGTCTTTTGTTTCCATTCCCATACAAAGTTCTGTCAGAAATCATGGCAACGTCCACCTCTCTCTCTCTCCCCACCCCGCCTCCCTTGTGTCAAAGGCCCTACCTCCTGCTGCGATGCCGCTCAAACCGTTCCGAGCACGCACGAAGGGCCAGTCACAAAGATATTAGAAAAGGATAATAGATCAAAGATACTAAAAAAAATACCTATATTATACTCCATTTTTTGGAAATTTACATGAAGGAAATTTGTGGTACGATAGTAAATATGAGCTGAAATTTGGTATCCAAGATAGTTTGGGAATGAATGAATAGTTTGGGAGTGAAATGGAAGGGCTAATATATGATGGTGGTCATATTTTGATGAACTCAATGTATATAGACTGTAGTTCTGTTCTTAACATCAATATCAGCTGTGAGTGATAATACTTAAAGAAAGGGCTGGGTAGTACAGACCATCAGAGTTGAAATTGGCCCTCAGTGGAGAGCATTCAGGACGTCTTAGCCTACGTGAGGAGTGGCTTTTGCATATAATACCTTGGGGTGATTTTCAAATGATTATTTTGAGAGAAAAGGTGTGTCTTATATGCTGTCAAATATGTGAAAATAAATTCTCTCAAAGGAATAAATTTATATTAAATACAAAGAAGACTCCTGAAAAATGGTATTACATCTTACATTTTAATCAACCCTTGGTTTTCAATACTGTCATCTTACATACTGCCTTTTTTTTTGTCCATCCAATGTTGTAAAATCATGGTTTTGGTGTTAATCATGTCTTTCTGTTCATTAACAATTTTTTAATGGAACTATGTAGTAATTGTTACTTGGTTGCCACAGGCCTGGGGAACCTTGATTACTTGTAAAAAGTCATGGAAATTGAAAACAAGCCTGGAAAGCATGGAAAATTGATGCACAATGAGTAATTAGTTTGGAAATTTGCCTTTTAAAGTCAAGGGTGATTGTTTTCAATACAAGAGTGGTGTATTTTTAGACAGTGTCTGGTGACCATGCTGCTTCAGTTGTTGAAGCATCTCAGCTGAGCATTTGGAAGGTTGACTTCCCTATCAGGCTGAAACCATGGTGTTCTTGTGAATTTATTAGCTATCTGAGTATTATTACAGCTTCTGTTACCTCCAGCAGTAAAATGGTTGCTGCATAAATAAAGAAAACTATAAATTCATTCACTTTTGAAGTCCATTTGCTGTATCCAATATTGATGCATTGGCCAGAACTTAAATTTGGATTTTTATTACGTCCAATCACATAGTGATGGGTATTGAGAGGGAAAAAGTGTCAAAGGGGAAATTGACTCCATGATTTACCCTGGCTCTTCCCATATTTTGGTCTTGGAACACTTCCAAGTGTATGCAAGTGCCAATGTATAAGAAACTACAACTATGTTCAGTGAATGTATAAATGCAGGCGGAATTAATTACATTCTTTTGATTCATCTTGTTACACAAATAAATTGCTTAGGCGGTGCAAGAGCTCCAGGGGAAGGCATGCCAACTGCATCTGCTCCTGGAGTACCTTCTGTTCATCAGCCTGCTCCTAATCTGCCCTATCCAATCCAGCCCCAGGGCATGCCTATGCCTTATGCCACCATGGCAGCTTACGGAGGCATTCCTATGCAATACTTTCCTACACATTACCAGCAACCTCCTGCAGGTAAGAGATGCATTGAAAGAAGAGGCATTTTTTATTGTTTCATCTGTATTAATTTGAATGTGGAAACATTTTGTTTTGATTCTGTGCATGTTTTTATTTTTAATGGAACAATGCCTTCATTTTTTATAGGATTATGGTGAAGTAGACATGAGGATGTTTATTTTCCTATCAATTATTAACTTCTGCTGAAAGGGAGTCAAGTTCTGGAGATTGATTTCCCAAAGTCTATTTCTGTGATTGAAAAATTTTGAAATGCCTTCCACCGCAACATTTATTTATGGCACTGAAACTATTCATTTGGTTTCCTCGTATTAACTAAAAAACTGAGCTCATAAGAAAAATTGAAAAAACGTTTAACTCTAGCCCCTGATTTGTCATAGAATTTTATCCCCGACTAAATTTTTACATGCATTTTCTTGCTTATGTGACTAATTATTGCAATAATAGTTACACCAATAGCTGAAGAAAATAAGCCAATTTTTACTTTAGCTGTTTGTAGTTGGTATTCAATTGTACAAAGAAACAAATCAAAATAAGGTATTTGTTGGGGCCATCTTCATTCTCATCCTATCATAATCACTAAAGGTATTTATTATGAAACTAAAAACTTCAGGCAAACACTCTGTTTCAAAATGTTGACTCCTTTGTGGCAAAGTGTAATATTTTATTAATTTTTTCCTTTATTAAATTTTGTACCAATGCAGATCATCTCGTGACTATCGCAATGCAAAGAAAATTGTGGCCCAGTGTTTGCTCTTAAATCATTTTTGTCTCTATCCCTTGTTTAATTTCACTTCTGCTGTTCTTTTTCAGGTTATCCAGGATACCCAGGATATACCCAGCCTGGTCCATATGCTGGTTACCCTTATCCACAGCAACCACCTCACAATCCCCCTCCATCGTGAAGCTTTCAACTGGAATAGGTGTTTGATTTGAAATGATAACTTGCTTTATATAATATATTTTTTGTTTTACATTAGCTTCTGCTCTTTAGGTATTTTTTAAAAATTCCAGTAACACACAGCATGGTACACTTCAAACACTAGTATATACATATATATTCATTTTTGAACATGAGTATATTTATCTGTTGACTCATATGAATAGTCTATTTTTCTCTCTATTGCTTTAATAATTGAGCTATCGTAACCCAAGCAAGAAAAAGTTTACTGTCTGTTGTGTAATGCATTATAAGGAATCAAAATTAAGTAGTCATATAGGCTATTTAAGGTCACTACTATAAGTATTGATGAGGTAGAAATTTATTTCTAATAGTCACAGAGCAAAAAATGATAAATCAGGTATGTACAGGAATGGTATTTTGAATACTATTGTTCAGTTTTTATTGATATTAAAATGGAAAAAGATTTTTGAACTACTTTTGATATTGCAATTATTTCTATCGTACTAAACATCCAGTGTTGGTAATGGGTACCAGTGGTGACTATTCTCTATTATTGCCTCGTCAATTTAGAGAATCATGTCAGAAAATGTCTGTCTCTGTCGTGGTTTTAGTTTTTTTTCTTATTCATTGCTTTACATGAATTTAAAACTTAAAGACTGAATTGCCTGTTCCTATATTTGTCCTTGTACGATTCTTTTCTCTTGTTTTTCATCATATAAAATTGTTTCCTCCTGGTTAAAAATCAATGGAATGAATTATTTTTCTATAATTTAAAGTGTGGATACTATAATTTCAAAAGGTGTTTGCATTTTTCACTTCTTTTGACTTGGGTGATTGGCTGAACTGAATCAAGAGAATATAATCAGGAATGTATTAATATGTATTATTTTTTTCCTCGTGTCATGAAGTCTAGCTATTATATCTTGTGAAGTCAATTTAGACTTCTTAATTACAGTACCAGCGCTCTCCCTCTTGTGCTAATATTTAACTTTTATTCATCAATTCTTGTGAATATATTATATTTTTTGTTTTTGGCTCAATCTTTTTCGGTGTCTTTGCTTTCTGTTGCATTTTCTTGTGTAAAGTTATTATGCACAAACTATATGTGAGATATCATTAAGACTGCTATTTTTTTGAAAAATTATGGTTTTTATTTTTTTGAAAAATTATGGTTCCAGTGTCTTGAGAACTAATCCACAGTTGGAGGGGTTCGAAAGGTTCTGAAAGTGCATGATCTATTGAAAGCCCATAGAGTTCTACATCCAACAGTAGAAGACGGCTGGTAATTGGCTGCTTATGAATCATAGGCAGCCGATTGCTCTAGGGCAGCGGTCACCCTATGCGCGTCTTACCGAGGCCTCCTTCGTGGCCGTGTCCCGCTACCCTCGGGGCCGAGGCCTCCGTGAGGTGCTCCTTCGTTTGGGATTAGCATTTCCAAGAATGCATTCCAGGACACCCTTTTGTTCATTCCCCCATATGCGCATTCTTGTGTCTTCACAGGTTTGACCATTTTTGCTGTCCTCTTTCTCCCAGCTATTCATAAACGCTATTTTTAGAGGAAAAAACTTTCCATTTATGAGAGATGGGTCAGAAAACCCTTGGCGATGGTGTCCATATAAGAGAAAAATCATGCCCAACAAGGTGTCCGTGTACTAGAGGCTCGATCCTTATACTAGTGCATATCCTTCTGCCGGGGAATTGAATACTGTCCTTAAGTCAGAGGTGTCCGTAAGTCTGAGGTGTCCGTGAACTGAGGTTTCACTGTACTTCGAGGCCTATATATTTCGAGGCGAGGAATTGAGGGTTGGTACCAAAGGATGGCTGGAAAAGGTTGTTGGTTGCCGTGAGTGGACGAGGAGTGATGTGGAGCAGTGGGGCTAGCGCGAAACTGAGTCCAATAAACTCTTGGGTCTAACGTTTCTTTCGCGCCGATGCGATGGTCCGTTATACTCTGGAGTTGCCGGCCTCAATGGTGGTCAAGGAAGCCCACGCCTGTTTACTCCGTGGCTGCTACCTGATTCCAGGGAACGATTATGATTAGTTATCACTCCCCTCTGATTCCTTAAAGGGGGGTTCACAGCAACCCGTTCTAATATACGTTCTAACGCGTCACCACATAACAAAAAATCGGTGGAAAAGTACAAAATTTGTATTCTTTAAATATGGATCGTAAAAAATACCTAATGATCACTTATGTAGTCGAGGATATCGACGTGTTCAATCATTGTAGGGTGATTAACAGCAAAAAGGTCTAATATTCTATTGCCTCTCGTAGGTTTGTTTACTACTTGAGTAAAATGTGTTGTAAAAGTAAGGCCTCGCTTATATAACGCTTCCTTGAACTTGTTTCAACGCTATTGGTTTTCCAATTTATAGCCGGGAGGTTGAAATCTCCACCGATAATTATCACGCTTTTGTTATCTTTCGAGGTAACTGATGTTGATTGAGTTTCTAATTTGTACAAAACATCTATTTTGGAATCTGGTGGCCTGTAAAATGAGCATGTACTTATGCATATTTCTCTTGTTTTGTTGCTTAATAGTACACCAAACGCTTTCTATTTCATTGTCGTCTAATATGTGTGCGGCACTATTTAAATACGATTTAACTGCTATGAATACTCCGCCGCCAGTCCTATCTGGTCGATCACATCTATAAATTTTCAATCCTGTCGGAAAAACTTTGCTATCGCTAATATCCTCTGCAAGTCTGCTCTCTGTTCCAATTACTATATCTGCATTTTTCAAATATGAGGACCCCAGAAGTCAAGGGGTCTAAGTAATCAAACCATTGTTAAGAGAAAACTTAAGTCAAAGTTAAAAATGTTTGGTAAAACCCTCTAAGTAGTTAAGAGGCATTACCCTAGATAGCAGCACCTGTCAAGAAAATCACTTGGATCCCTTTACCATCTAAAAGATTAATATTTTCACATCCCAATCCTGTACCTAACTTATTTTTTTCAAAATGTCACTTAGACCCCTTGACTTCTGGGGTCCACATATATGCTCAACTTCGGCACGTTTGTTCTTTATGCTACGGATATTTACTATTACTAAATTTATATCGCATTTAGCATGATTAATGTCGGTTTGTTGTTTTCTGTTATTCCATGTGTTATCTTTTTGATGTTCTCTGAAACCACTGAGAAGTGTGTTTTTCTTTGAAGTTTCGCAGTTAAGGTGAGAGCGCGTGTTGGAATTATTTTCGTTATGTCAGTGTCATTTATTTATTTGTGTGTCCCCAAAGTTTTTTCGGAAATGAAGGTCTTCATTACGTGGATTTACTCGGAGGCTGTTATCGGGACTAAACTTTCGAATCCCACTGATTGACTTACTCTCTAGCCTAAAAATATACCTACGATGGTCGTAAATCCCATGTGCCACCCGTTCTAATGCCTGGGTGGAGTAATGCACCTCAGAACGGTTGAGGGGAGCCCGGCACGATCCAAGCACCGGTCGAAGATCTACGAATTCTACTTCTATGCGTACATAATTCCAGATTCCCTCATTGTGGATAAGTAAGGATACGATATAATAGCTACCCTGCAATCCACTTCGAGGTTTTACAGCGCACTAAGCTGCAAAAATGGCCGATGTCAATATTCGGTATCATTTGATGTGCGGGATCGAATGCTTTTCTTCGAGGAATGCTGATTTGGAACCGAGATAAAAAACAGCTGAGTCACAGTTGCACGGAAGTAATTTAATCACGTCAGGACTTGGTATCTCACGCTTTTTCGTGCACGACGATGAATCACAGTGGATGTATTGTTGCTGTTATTTTGTTGTTACTTGGAAGTAATATACTTCTGGATAAATAAGTCCCATTACCTTCAAGTGCCTCTCGCCCTTAGTTTCAAACTGGCTATTATATTTGTCACACAAGAGTGTGTTCTTATTTATTTGAACGTATTCAATTGTAATATATCATTCATTTGAAAAATTGAAAAAATATTTTGCCATAGGAAATATCTTATGTATTTATTTCTCTTCAAGGACAATACGTAATCTGAATTGTGACCCTTCAGTTTACTGATTTCCATTTTATGGCTAGCCGATGCACGGACTGTGGCTGAGGTGACTCTTAATGTAGTCTGTGACACGAGTTTGAAATAGGCAGAATACTTACAAAGATAATTTCTTACTTTCTCTCTTACCTGAGTAACAGATGCATTGTCAATAAAAGATTTTTATTTTACTTTTTGCCATTCACGAATTTGAATTCCTTCATGTCGGATTCAGTATTAGTGCATGGTTTTCCCGTTTTATTTCTCTTAAGCCTTTAGCCCTATTATACGAAACAATGTCTTCTCCTCACCCCTACACATATTTGAAATGAATTGTTGTAATGCGATACGATCTATAGATACTTTGCATCGTAGCAGGACTTGCTGTTCAATGCACTCGATTATATGCACATCCTAAATATTACCAATAACCTTAGACGACATTATCATGCGTATTTTGACATTGAATCGTATTTTATACGACTCATCATTTTCTTTTGTATACTGCTGTCGATACCAGTCTAAGGGCCGGATTTATTACGTTTGGCTACTGTTTTCTGCAAGATGACCCAATGTTTTCCCGAACATAATGTTAGTTACGAGTATGGGTTTATTAAATAATAAATCACACTGTGAGATTATTGGCATGAGAATTGTCAGTGGGGGTTTTCATTATACTATTTCATTTTTATTCCAAGAGAACATTTATTTTTAAACCGATATGAAGTGTTTTGCACTGCGAAATAATCATGGAATTGTTCTTTTCCTCCATTGTCTTGCTTTGCCTCTGGGCTTAGTCATCTTCTTAAGGGGATATTTACCGTACTAAGATGTTCCTGTTTGTGATGATGCATTGTTTACGCCAATGCATCATCATGGATTGCGTTTGATGCTCATTTCAACGTTTGGAAGAATCTGCCTGATTTTCTCCCCAATTTTCTATTTTTTATGCTAGGCCTCTGGAATTGCCAGATCATTTGCGTAAGCGACTACTGTCGGTGGCCAGTGATACTGATAGGTGCTGGTGGAAAACTACAGAATTCCGCCCCTGATATACCGTTCTTTTGATTGGAGCATGAGTTGCTACCTCAGGTTCCGAAGCAAACGGAATTCTTACGATAAGAGATGGAATGAATGAATTACCTAAGGAAAGCATTACCTTGAAATTTTGTGCCAAGGTACATGGTAGTTAACCAAAACGCATAAAAATACAATACAGGGCATTTAAAGGAAGTGGTGTATATCTGTCAGACCAGTTCAACCCCAAATGAGTCAAAGTGATCCCATAAAAAATATACTTAAAGTTCATTTTTACCACTTGCACGCTCAACTGCTTATACAAAATTTAATTGTAAATAATAATAGCATAAATTAAGCTGTTAATGACTATATGTGCTCTTTTTCAACTGAACAATTACAGTGAAAGATCTTAACCCCATTTTTTGGCGGAAATTTTATATTGCTTTTTTAAATTTTAGTTTTATATAAATAAAAATCCCTGGAAATCGAATAAAAATAAAACAAAGGAATCTATCACATTATTTTTTTAAGTTATTTAGTTGACAATTGCGATAGTTGAAGTCGAAATGCAGTTTTCTATGGACTTTGCAATGAAACTGGCTCCTATGGCTATAAAAAGCGTTAATTTAAATAATATTCGTGGAATGAGAAGCTTATTTTGAACCTTCAATTCGGTTTTCAACAGGTAACACAGGTATTCAACAAAGGCAGGATTTTTATTACCAAATAAGTAAAAATTTGGAATCCAGTATTTGTTTAGACAAACGCAGTCGCGGGGTTACCCCCTTAAAATATCAATGCTCAGAAATAGGTCAACCTTCGATCATATATATAGCTCAGAAACTTTCAGCAAAGAAAGTTATCCCCATGCATGTATCATCATAATTTTAGATAGAGGTAAGTTTGCCGGCAATATCTACATCCGACGTCACATATGTTAACTTACACTGGCCTCGTCATCAATATATTGGCAAGGATAACTCACGAGCCATCCAATGTATACAAGTTCGAAGGTGTCAACCTTGAAGCATATATGTATCGCCTTAAATTACATTTCTAACTGGTTGAATTGAGTTTGTCAGAGGCATGACCCCACCAGTACACTTATGCCAGAATAACGTTACTGTAACGTTCGAACCAACATGGTTTGAGACACGTTGTAATGTCCAACCATCCGAACGTTTCCTTCGCGTTTGGAGGAAACCATTTTGGGAAAACATAAAACTAACGTCGTTGAAAACCGTGAATGTAAATCTGTACGAACGAATTTATGATCCAACTCCAGATTTAAAATTATAAATGGATTTTTAAAGAAACAACTCAAATTACGTGTAATTATAGTTCTTCATAACAATTTAGTACAGGTAGTAGTTCCTTATTTAGTTACTGTAATGTCCGTTTGGTGCAATTTCACCCATGATCATTTTCCGTCTAGTTTTTTTTTCGTTAGAGGCTTTCTAGAGATATATAAAGTACTGTATGCGACCCATCAATACAAATATCACTACCGTTTAAGCTAGTTAGTCTTAAAAAATGACAATTTCTTTCAGGAAAAAGATTTATGGGCACTGAAGAATTATCACATTGGGGGAAATATGCTCACAAATGGTCTTTGGACAAATTGCTCATCTACTGAACCACAGAAATAGGTGTTTTCATCGTTACTTCATGGCTACAGCTACTTATTAACTGACTGAATAATGACTAAACTTGAATTTTATTACTACGTATGAAGTGCTCGATTATGTGTCAGGGGTCCTTTAATGAGATTTTCAATTCCAAAACACCCAAGTGTAGGAACATAAAAAATTAAAAATGCTTATTCACTCACCTCAAAGCTACAATAATTAATGCCAATGTGGCGGATAATGGATATAAGTAAATGGTTTAATAAAGATGGAACTTTTCATGGCTTGTACTTTCAGGGAATTTTTTTGAAACCCACATGGTAAAAATATTTTCAACCAACGAAAAAACACTGTAATTAAGTAAATTGAGGAACTTCTGCAGAATTATATTTAGGTCACTGTTCTCACAAATTGTTATGCGTAAATTATTCGCACTACTTAAGTACTAAGTAAACATGTATTACCATTTAATTATTTTTATGGTAATTACCATTTAATGGTGTTAAGTGTAAGAATGGTAATATGATTGTCAAGGTGGTCAGTGAAGGTTTTGTGGGTTTCCCTTCACTTTAGGCAAATGCCAGACCAATACCACTCCCGTGTTAATAAAGGTTGAAGTATTAATAACTGGCTCGTCATTCATTTTAACTCGCTGAGATTTTGGAAGGGAATTGATTAGGAATGAAAGGTAGACAGCTGCTATGCAGCGGATAGATAAGAGTGCAAAGTATTGTTTACAGTTTTGGTTAGTGGCGGGTTGAATTCAGAGAGCAAACCTTGAATCCTAATTATTTTTTAAATAAAATCTCTAATCCTGTTTCCACCAAATTATGAATACCAATTTTTTTCACCAGTAATTAATAGAAAAACACTGCAAACCATTGTATACCCATCTTTCTTGTTTGTTTGTGAATCTGTCAGTACTTCTAAGATTTTATTTAATCTCAGAGCTATTGCTTTAGCAGCATTTCAGATTTATAATAAAATTCAAACAAAAGTTAAAGTGAAAACGAGTCATTTATTAATTCTTGCGTTTAATCCTAGTGACGCTGGATCTCACAGACTGACAATATTACCTTCCTTATGGTGCACGTAAAGTTTGAAATTTTACAGTTCGTGCTCCCCTGTAGATTTCTATTTTATGCTGCTCTTCGTATATACGAGCCAAGACATTTTGTGCAAGCTCCTTTCTAAATACTGCAACTTATGGTACAACAGATCGTGTGTCACTACTCTTGCCTTCAAATACTACTTTGTTGTCAGAGTGGCTATACCTGATCTCATAGATCGAAATTATGATATGATAAATTGTAAGGAAATATTAGCATTTTGCAACTTGGTGTACATTTCTCGGGCTCGCCACCGGGTAAGATAGTCATAGGCAGCCGACGTTTCGGGTTCCGACTCGTTACCCATTCTCAAGGCTACTGATGCGAGCTTGAAAAGACTGTTTACTTGGGCGCTAGGCGGGGCGGGATTGGTCGAGCCCCGATTGTTGTGGTGGAGGACCGTTGACCAGCGGGGACTTGCTCTGGCGTTCTGAATTCTTCTCAGAATTCTATTCCAAGAGTTGCTGATCGTGTAGCCAGTATCCCGGTTGAAATTCTTCTTCTCCAACCTTATCTCTATCGCCTCTTTGGTTAAGCGATCCCAAAATTGGCCGGATCGCCAAAGAACAGTCGTGTCATCCCAAATGACCCCGGTGGCGAGCCCGAGAAATGTACACTAATTTAATTCGCTGGGAAAGTGTTAAATCATACATTTTGCAACTTGTTTGCGGAAACCTATTTCAAGTCGTCGTATTAGACCACAGAGTATATATAGTACGACGGAAAAATCACTCTACAATGATTCAGTCATAAGTGTATGTGAAAATGTAAAATATGAGAAAAACTCGTTCACTTGGTATACTTGTGGTCGGAATGTACTGACTTTTTCGAATTGGATTAGCAATAGACAAAAAATGAGATTTGAATCCATCCCAGAATTTGAAAATTTCTGTCTACTAGTATTTATGGGATAGGCATGACAAGGCTTTTGAACGTTCAATCACCGTTTTTCCGTCCGCGGAGTGTTTCCGTGATAAGCCCATCAGTCGAGACGATAATAGCTCTTAATTGTGGAGGTGGAAGAGTGCGTTCCGAATCACGCGTGCTTCCACTTTGCTTACATATTGAAATCGGGGGGGCTTGATGGGGATACAATGAAAATGATGCACAGTGAATGGAAATCTATGATCAAAATTTTCCTTTCATAGCCTTCGGAGGGGCATTTACATACGGGAAGTCATCTCACAGCGACCGCGAAAGTTTTCGTATCGCCGGTGTTGTAACGGCAACCCTTACGATTGTAAACTAGGGGGTCGGAAAGTCAGCGCTGGTCGGTGAGACACACCTGAGAGGCGGTGAGGCCCACTGCGGCGTAAGTTACGGTGGTATGGAAAATGCCGTTTTGTTTGCCGGGGGAAATGGAGTCAGTATTTTCATGTATCTCTGCGGGGAACCGAGCCGCGACGCGCGATTGTAAAATCGAATTTACTTACGGCGTCGCTTACAATTTTCCAAGATTTATGCTGAATAACATTAAAAGTATCTTTACTTAATGATATAATGAAGTACCCCGGTGCACAGATTTCTTAAACCGAAGATAATGGTCACTTTAAGTAAATTTTGCTTTAAAAAAGCGTCCAATATTGACCAAAATTACTAAAACAAAAATAAAATAAATATAGAAAAAAATGTGAAATGTACGATAAGTACCGGTAGAGAACAATGCTGACTGATAGTAATATTTTTTCATTTTATGAAAATCCTTCTCTTACTACACCACATGCGCAATTTTTAAGGTGTTCGAAGAAAAATGAAAACGCGTTTTCTTGGAAATCTGGTCATATTTGATCCTCCGTAGCTAAGAAACTGCTAAGACCTTAGGCAAATGGCTTACCATTACATGATCAGCAATCATTTGAGGTTACATGTGCTAAGCTTCAACCCTTATCCTTAAAAAAGTAATTTTGGGGTTTGTCAGGCTTTTTTGTGGACTATCGACCACTGTGCGGCGGCACTATCGGGGGCGCGCCACTCACAATCTATCAGCGGTGGCGGCGTACAGGTCTAACTAAATTTTACATTGTGCATTATTGAGTCTATGCGATAGTTTATGACTTTTTAAAAATATATATTAATAAGGCACTGAATTAGTGGAATTACATCTACATATTACCCTGCGAGCCGCCGCATGGTCGTGGTAGCAGGGGGTGTTAGGACACTAGCCGTGTAGGTAAATATGTAAGGGGTAAGGTTTTGGGAGGAGAAATGGTGACGCGTATTATGAGAGTGTATTTAGTGGAGCTCAATTTTTATTGTGATCGCTTATTGTACGCGGAAAAAGTCGAGTTAATATTCAAAATCATATTAACATGTAAAACGTGGTAAAAATCCGTGAGAGCCGCGAAACGATAATTCATCGGGCGCTGGACGGATAACGTTACTTGTTATACTCTTAGTAGCCATTACTGTGTGCTACAGCTCGCATGTGCCAAATATTGCGTTTTACCAAGTGTTTGGGGGATATAATTATATTTCATGGATCAGGAATATCTCCTTAAGGCTGATTCGATTCGACCCGTAGAAATTTTTTATCGTTTACTAATTTCAGTAAAATAAAGCATTGGCTCCTGGCGAAACAGATAAGGAAATAAAAAAGAAGGCCAAAGATTATTTTGCTAGGATGATTACTTTATTAAATGCTCATTTATAGCTGATAGAAGTTACTTTTGGCTTTCAAATGCAGAATACTCCAAATACAGCTACGAACTGAATTGACTTTTAGGCAATGGTAGTATTTTCCTATTTGAAGTACACTTCAGTGACTCAGTCGCGATTCTGTTGTCCGGAATTACAAGGTAAGGGGAGTGAGACCGAATGCTTGTTAAGTGCGTGCATAACTGAAATGTTAATTAAGCTAATGATAAGCATAAAAAAGACAAAGTTTCGGAGCTGAATTGCCTGGAGGCGTCACTTTTTCATAGTTTTTTTTACCCCCGTCTGAAGTGTAATACTCCTCTCGAACACCGGCGATCACTAGTAAATGAATTTAAAGTTTAAAAATTCCTACATTGATTTTCCGGAAATTGTTTTATACATTGACTTGAATTGCCATTACAACATTGTGTGCGGGAAAGAGGCCCATTTCTCGAGATTCTGAACGGCGAGGTGTGTTTAATGCTTTATTACAATGAAGTGAAGCGAGTGGTCTATATTTCCTGCCAATAGTAAGTAGCTACCGTCTTTTCAACTTCTCGAATGACATTGTATGCCATTAACGTAATCGTTCGAGAAAAATATTTTTGGAACTTCTCATAAGCCCTGGTGGCAATGAGGTAAGGTCCCTTCCTGCCAATGCGAGAGTTGAAGGTCCCGCGCGGAAGTAAATTTCTCCACTCGGGACGTGTGTGTTCGCGTAAACTGGGTTGGGCGAGATGGGGCGGCACCACCTCATACGTCTCAGTATTAATAAACTGAAATGATAATTAGCGAAATTATCTTCTGAACGGCTCCTAATCGAAAACTTCGGACTACAAATTTCACTTGTACTTTTATATTATGGATTAGAGAAGTTCATGACACAGGGATAACCACGATTTATTTTTAAAGTACTGTAGCATTTACTCGGTATCGCTGAAATATGTCCGAAATAGAGATATTATTTTCTCGCAAAACAATGAAAAATAAAGAAAGCTTCAAGTAGAGAGGCTTATTTTTAAAATCACTCCAAATGTAGAAGATATTCATTCTCAAAGTCGAGGGTCAGATTCCTGAAGCGAAAATAAAAAAAATACCTTGGATACTAATTTGCGCGCAGTTAAGGGAAGCACAAAACAATGCCATTAAAAATGCTACTTTTAAGTTTCACAATATAGTCTTTCTTCTGCACTAATAACTAACCCCCACATGTTCAATGTTTATTCCTTGGAATCATTAAATTTCACATTGAAATCTCTATGCAAGGAGTGATTGTTTACACTGCATTTTAAAATCTAACATCGAACTTAGATTCAGGTTAATTTTAGGTTAAAATATAAATACAAACTTGTACTTTGGTTGATAACATAAAAATATTATGAACTTGGCTTTTTCATGTAATTTGTCTAGGAAAGAGTAATATAATTTTCTCATGTTGAAAATAGGGAAGCTATGTAATTAATTTAGTGAGGCTTGTTCATATGTTGCATTAGGGTGGTCCTTATTTTCCGGTAATTCGAATGGATCTTGGCATACCCCCTCGATTTGTGCCATTGGGTTAGAAAATTAAGTGTTCAAAATATTATTGCAATTGCAGAAGGGGAAGACGTGCCGCATCGCATCTAGTTTAAAATGTAGATTTTTTTTCGTTTTCCGGCCATTACTCGCAATTACGGAGCACTCGGCGTTTTTCATTACTTCCCTGCTAATACCAACGACTCATGATACATTGAAAATGTTTTATGTGGAATATTTTCAATTTATATCCAATAGTTTCCCAGGTATCGCCACTAGAATGAGCGCTTGCCACCAAGTCGAAAGGCGCCTATGCGGGAATCTAGCCAAGTCCGCGACCACGAATAACGTTTAGCGTCATAATATTGGCTTAAGAAATTGAAAGTTTTATTTTTTCCAGTGCATAATAAAGGTTAATTAACGAGTGTACTTTATCACTGCCATATTTTGAACAAATGCATCCGTAAATTGAGAAGTACTCTGGTTAGATTGTACCGGAGCTACATATGTTTCTTCAACAAATGATTAGTACTTCAAGTGTACATTACTCAGCAAAATCACCGTTGTACAAATAACGTATTAGTATTTCCCAGTGATTTCAATCATGAAGAATATAGCATATTTTATTCTAGCGTTTAATTTCTTTAATTCAAACGAAAAGCCACGAAACATGTTTCTCTTGTTGAAGCATGCCCTGCTGGAGTAAAGCTCTTGACATTCCTCTCCGGATGGATTATTTTATTGATTTTTGAGAGCCTCGACAGAAGTTTCTCCTTAAAAATGATACAAGTAAATTACGCAAGTGCCGGCGCCACACTAATTAATGTAAAACATACTGATTTGTCTTTACGCATGCCCCTGGTAATATGCCTGAATATTCTGCAAATTTAGTGCCGGAAGCAAACATATTTTATAGACGAATGAAACTTATCAACTTGGGTGATTGTTTCAATGGAAAGCAATAATTCCGACAGAATTCACCGAATCATAACTAACTAGAATAAATATGTTGGCCCCATAATGACAAGAAATATGGAAATTTTCAGTAAGATGGAGTGAAACCCTAACAAATAGATCATTGTACTTTGCGCAATTGGAGGAAAATTATGAATGCAGACATTTGTAGGAACCAAGACAAAGATTTCAAGAGCAATCTAAAATATTTAAGTCGAAGTTGATGATCTTTCCTAAGTCGCATATTCTATCCCTTTGGGAATGATATCACAAAGAAGATAAGTTATTTCCAAACGCAATCAGAGGAAAAAGAATTTCGGTATGTAGCCATGCAGTGGGCAATCGTTTACTACATAAAAATAAACTGCTGGGAGGGTTACCAGAAGATTATTGGTTGCACCACTTCAAAGCAGAATACCTAGTGGTTAAACTGTTTAGCGGTTTGTATTCATGTACAGTGAAACCAGTGACCACCAACGGTTCCGTGGAATGATAGTCGTTAAGAGGGGTGGTAGTTGGACAGGGGTTCAGTTTCTAGGAGTACAAATTATGCAAATGATCGGGAGGCTGATTTGAAAAAAATGGAAAACTCTTGAAGCGACGGTTTTGATGAAACCTATGGATACAGATGGCGTTTATATCCTCATAATTTAGTTCCTCCCAAGAAATTTCAATGTACAATAATTTGATTTATTCACATAGTGAAACCCTAATTAAGCAACCACCGACAGTTCCGCTGAAAAATGGTCGTTGAGAGGGTTGGTCGTTTCGTAGGAGTGGTCGTTCAGACGGGTTTCACTGTATTTAAATCTGAAGAGGCTCTGAGTGAAAATTTCGTTCCTCTCCGTTACAGTTTAAAAAATCAGAATGAAAATACCTCAAATATGTTGCAATGAGATCGTAGATCATATAATATAAAGCCGAATGTCCTGAATGACTGGTTCGTTCACTCATTTACGAGCAGCCCATTCTTGAGGTGATAAACTATGAACTTTTGAGGATGTATTCCTATAACAGTGTATGAACGCTATTAGAAAATATATTTGGGAAAACAATTTTTGGGGTGGTTTTTGCCCCATAATTGTTACTTTTCCCTCCCATGATAAAATTTCTGCCTTGATGCGGCGCCTTCTTTGCTTCAGCTAAAATTTTCATATTATGTCTTGCTTCATACGTCGCTGGTCCATCTGCTTCCCATAGTACGAAATTCTTCACCTTGCGCAACTTTTTGTTCCCAAATTTGATAGTGAGGCCTTCTTGTTTCTTCCTCGAAACAACCTTAGTTTTCTGAACATTTATCTCCGAGTTATTTTTCTTCCCGTTTCCGTTCACATGCCTGCGTTTCGTGCGAAGAGTGCGCCCAGTTTCGCGCGAAACCACGCGAAAGGTTCACATGCAAGCGTAGGCGACGTCGTCGTCAGTCGCGACCACTCCACGTGCTGACATCTATCGGCAAATGAATATAGAAGTGGAAAAAGCCAGAACTCCGAGTGCCTATGGTTTAAATTGTTGCTATTTCCTGGACACGAGTGGAGAGCTGCGTATCTCTTTCAAAATTAAGAAATGTAAATTACAATGCAGACGATTGGCGACCACCGCATTAATTTAATTTTTCTAACCAAGCGTCGAGATCCACCCTTCCCCTCAGTTTGGAACCTACCTCTCACTGTCCTGTCTCCACTTACCTCACTGTCAGGGAGATAGTTTTGAAATTAATTCGAAAATTGAGGTAGAAAAAATGTCCTCAAAAATCTTCACCTCAATAAAAATATTTAGTTCTTAATGTGAATAACGTTACAGTAGGGTCAGAAATATAAGAAAATATATACCTACTCACGCTTGGGATTGAACCCGGATCCCAGGTGAAAATAAGTCGTTCATGAACCGTTCTAGAAGTGTGACACCAAGTGTTTGGAACCTGTTGCCGAAGTGTTCATGAACTGTTGGGGAACCATTCACGAACTGTATTTTGGCCCAATTAAAGCGTTACGAACCGTTCAAATCAAGCTGTTCAGGAGGCGTTCTCCTGCTGTTCACAAAGCATTCTTAAACGGTTCAGGAAGCGTTCAATGAAGTGTATAGAAGCTATTGCTGAAGTGTTCACAAAGTGTAGTTTGGCTCAATTTAAGCTTTACGAACTGTTCAAATTGCACTGTTCAGGAAGTGCTCAAGCTAGTGGGAAGCATTCTCAAGATGTTCTTTAACAAATGTCAATGTGACTATTTCATTCATGAATACTACAAGGACAATTTATGCATATTTCACCAACACTTCAGCATTAACATTCTAGAACATGTTCATAGTTTTCTGATTTATTTATGATGATACATTCATGATCACCATTCACTTAAAATAGCCAATTGTGCAAGTGTGAATGAATGTTTCATTCAGTAACTCTGCAGGAGCTGTGCTGGGCCTGTGAATTGAATATTCCATTCAGCGGCCGTTCACGAAGCGTTCATGGCCAGCTGTGCAACACCCGTTCACAGGGTGTTCCGTTTGTGGGCCGTTCATGGATAGTTGGTTGGAGCTGTGCGAACGGTTCCCGCACATTTCGTGAACGGCCCAGAAAATTTTTGAAGCGTTCGCACAGTTTGTGCACAGCCCCCAAACACTTCAGTGAACGGTTCATTTTCACCAGGGATGCCGGGAGCTAGCGTGCTACCCACCGAGCCAAACTCATCTGCAACCTTCAGCCGGAAAACTCCTTGTACTCTGAGTATGGCCGGAAAATGCATGTCACCATCTTAAAGAGTTTTTGGCGCAGATTTCTCGGTAAACATTCCTTGAAGGTAAGATTTGCACTAAAGACAATTATAAAGAGGTAGCTCATTTCCGACCCATCTTCATACTCTGGGCGTTAGATGGCCCGGGAATGTAAATTATGATGAATATTTGGACGGTGTACCAAAGTCACCTGGGATGTTTATGCATCGAAATTAGTCCATAACGTTCTTAATGTGCTCGGAATACAACTGGTACTTATGAGGCACTGTAGCAACGATACACAGAAATGTACATATCTTGTGTGCATGATAATATATCCAAGTAAATCGTCAAAGTAAATACAAACGACTCCACATGTCCGCCATTTGTTTCACGCGAACTGGCGCGTCGCGCGCGTGGAAAGTTGAGCAAAACTCAATTTCGTTCGCGCGAATCCACGCGTAAGAGGCGCAGCACCTGATTGGCTGCACGCAAGAGGCTACGCTTAGTTTCGCGTAGAACGCGTGCATGTGAACCCCCCTTACTCAGCGCCCCCAACCATAAGCTTAATTAAATGGACTACATGACCAAAGCAAGATGTTTATAAAAATAAAGCTAAAGCAACTGTGATTTAACTATTGTTTGTTTCAAATCCAATGGAGAAATAGTTAACTCATTCCCAGACATGTATATTCAGTAACTGTGTATATAATCTTTGTTCAGTAACGACTCAACCTCCAGGGCCCCCTTAGATGAAAGCACCGCCCTCCAGGGGGCGGTAGCGCCCACTTTGGGAACCACTGTGCTAAACCCTTCACTAATGAATGTTCACAATTACCGTCTCTAGAAATGAGTTACCTCGTCAAGGACAACGATTGGTGCAATTCAAACTCGCGATTATCGATAATTTAGGCTTCAGTGAAGCAGTTTTACTGCGTTTTGGCTGTCCTGAAATGTTGAATCTATATTCCACCCATTAAAAAAATTTCAGTGTGAGTAAAGAGCATTCACTTAAATATTGTACACTCTCGGGCGGTATTTGTGTTCATTGAGTTGAGTATCATGATAGCACCTCCTCTCTTTGCTCTTGGGATGAGATTGATTTCTTGAGAATTCATTAATTCTTTGTGGTAAGCAATCACCTCGAATCCACACTCGCTCTACGTGATGAATTAGGATTGTCAAAATGTGTCTTTTTGTTGTGCGATTTTTCGTGCGTATGAAATATCTATTCGTGTTGGTCCTCAAATGTCGGTTTTAGTGCTTGAATCATGGGGAACATCTGAGTTGGTGAAAATAAAATTAAAATACCTTTTAATTGTGTTTTTAATTTCATTATTTATTATAAATGAAATAAATAATAAATGAAAACGGTTGCAGCGTGTAATAAAGAACAGGCTTGCTTGCTCACTAAATGGAAAGATCTTGAGAGAAGTTTTGTGGTGAATTGTTACTGGTTCATTTCAGGCTTCTATTCAGATTATGCTTGTCATATCCCCAGAATTCAATGTTGCTTGGTTCCTCGATTTGATGGAATGCATTTTTAGTGAGGAGTTTCTTTCGTTTACCAAGATTTGTATGATGTTGAGGTCCTGTTTTCATTCCATCCATCGTCTTCTTTTTCGAATCCCGCTTACATTTTTTTTGGTGGAGATTGCAATAGCAGAAGAATCTGCGATGAAATTGTCTTGTATCTCTCTTGTAGTTGCGTTGTAAATTGTAACGGGACTCCAATGCGCACATGTTGAAACTTAAATGCTGAGAAGCTCTCTCAAAATGTTTAGACTCGCTTGTATATTTTTGCTGGCACCAAGTAATTAGCTAACAGCTGCTGTATGAATTTGACGAATACTCAAGTTAAATGCTACACATTACGAGAAAAATGAGTTTCTCAGGGGTTCTTAATAGTTATTTAGCGCGTCTCGCTATCAAGGCTGTCAGTCGTAAGAGTTGACAGATTGCACATGAATCCCTTAGATCTTACGTTATTTTTGAAACTTAAAGTTATTATTTATGCGCAAATAACCCGGATTTCTTGATTTCCTGCCGAATGCTTGCGAGAGCGATAATGAGGAGTCAGTTAAGCAACCGAGGTGTCCTCTTCACCTGTGGTTTTTTGTGGGCATTTAATTTTAATTTCTCGACAGAATAGTTTTGTTTACTAAAAATGCTGCTCCTACTTCCTTTTCCGTGAATTTTAAAGAATCGTTCCCAATGTGACACACATGTTCAGCATGTTCTTGTTTATACTTTTGTGGCTGAAAAAGTTTTTGATGCACGGGGAAGGCATCTCGCCTATAGAGATGATGGGCGCCTTGTCTTTCATGTCTTTCAATTGAGGATGATTTATGAGTAGTTGTGCATGTGTTGTGTGTTCATGTACACCAATGTTCTCACTCCTGTGATGTATTGGCCGAGAATAAAATGAATTTTTAGGCGCATTATGGAAGGGAAAATAAAAGGTAAGATCGTACGAAGCCGCGGTGAAGACCAAAGGACTAATGCCTACATGTAGGCCAGGTGAAACCGTGAATGAATGGTAAAGCTACAAGGACATAATTGAGTTCGTAAGGGCCAGGGTAGATTGGAGGGCTGCACCCATCTGCTGCATTTGCGGCAGAGGGCATAAGGTCATCAAACTGTATCCTGACAACGGAAAGAACAGCCATATTGGTTATTCCTGATCTTTCCTAACTTTCCTTTGGTAAGCACGACGGAGTGGACGAATTAGCGGATGCATAGTTAGAATATCCACCATCTGTTCGAAATTTAGGACAAGTAATGCTTAAAACTTATGTTAGTTACTTGGTTCTATGGATTCTACTTGTTTTTACCATAGTTTTCAACGGAAATGCAGATTATTATTCATTTAAATAAATAAAAAACTTTATCGAAAGAAAATGAAGATTAAAGAAGTAAATGCATGCTGGTTTTTCCTAAGTTATCGATTGAAAACACCGTAAAATTGCAAAATTAGTGCGTCAGCTCGTAAGCGCTGAAGGAAAATCGGGGTTAACAAAGATGGCGGACAGGCCACGCCCGCTTTTCAGCTTTCAGCATTGGCCGCCATAGCAAGCGCCCTCGCCATCTACCTCAATGGCTGCAACCAACTAATCGTAGTATAGAATGACTAACGATGATGATGGTGTTCCCTCCCATTGCCGTACTAATTGTGGATATTTTCTGTGCCAAGCGATTATTTATTCAAATAAAATGTTTTCTGAGTGAGATGTTATGCCACTTCGAACTCAGTTTCTTGGTTTTTGCGTCTTCATCTCGAAGATATCTCCTGCAGAATTGGTAAGCATCTACATGAGAAACTTGGTTTTTGAAATTTTGTCTCGCTTTAACTGCTTGCTTCACTCACCGCGCTGTGAGGAAACAGCAAAAATATGATTTGCGAGATCCTGACCTGGAGGCCACGTACTATCCTTTACGTATAAGTTTCTTCTCACCGAAGTGGATTCTTTCGTTGACCGCCGCCTGATTTGGATCAACATCTACGAAAAAAAGTAGTTTTTTTCGCTGATGGTTGGGTATCTTTTTCATTTTCTCCGGGAAGCTCAGTGGATCAGCATCTTCACTAAATCATGCTGGGGCATCGAACACGAGGGATCCGATTGAGAATTAATGTAAATGTAAGCAAATAAAAAAAGAAAGGTACAATGTGGCAGTACTGTTGTATCTGCTACTACCAAAACTGAAATCTGATACCTGATTGATCCCGTGCTTTCTTTTTAATGAATTCACTGTGTTGCTAAAGGAACTATTTTTTGTGTTATGTAATTTAAACCTCTGCTTGGAAAGCAACAGTGCTGTGAAACTTATTTATTACTGGCCGCAATATTTTTTTTATTTTCAGCTAATAGTGAAGTTGATTTTAGAGTTTTATTTATTTGCAATAATTTTGAGTCTTCATTGCTGAAGTCCATCTTAATAAAATGTCGGTATCTGTAGCTTAGAACGACGAGATGTAACATCGTCATGCAGAAAAATAGCGGAAGACTTTGTGATCAAACTAAATATCTGTCCTTTAAACTTGCTTTGGATATCATTTCATGAAAGATGGAGAGGCTATGAGGGTTCCTTATAATAGGTACTTGTTTCTGACTCTCTTATGAACGCACGCAAACTTTCTTCCTGGGTCAGTGAAATACTGACATAATTGCCAGCTTCTGAAGAAATTGAAGGAATTAACGAAGAAATGTTCTAAAGGAGTCGATGTGGAGGCTTTGTGGTACAGTTTTACGGCAAGACTTTCCAGTTTCCAGTTCCATTCCAGTTTGAAAGTCCTGTATATAGACTTCTCTTTTGAGCGAATAGAAAATTTTTAAGTATCGTTTTTAGAAGAAGCAAGGTATTGAAGAAAAAGAGAAACGGCGTCCGAAGTTTTTGTTTTTATAAAAAAGAATTATTTATCAATTTGAAAAATTGAGGGAACGTCTACAGTTGAAGAAGCATGACTTGCTCAGTTCTTCTCCTCGTAATTTTGTCTTTCTGCAGTAGCCGAAATGAAAGAAGATGCTTGTAGTTCCTACTAAACGTACAAAAGTGTACTTTACCCGTTGATTTCGGTCGTCGACTATTTAGCCATAATTAAAACTGTATAGGTTAACAATTGTCACGGTTAATTAGGAATTACCGGCATGCCTAGCTCATTACAACTTATGCATTCTCATTTTTATTAAAAAAATAATCATGCGTCTGATTAAAAATATATCAAGAGCACTCAGAACTAAACTTCTAATAGTGGTACTGAAGCGAATCGCTCAAATTATCGCGTAAGAGAACTCACCTCATTTGAAAAGTGTTTAGACTCGCAACTTAAAGGGTATGACAGAGAATGTAACAAGAGGAGATGAGACCTTGCTGCTGGAAAATTCTGTGATCAAAGTTCGTTTCTCTTCCTCTTCAAGCCCTGATGTTTTCGTCTCTTGTCACCATGGTGGAGTACAGTCCATTAAATCATTATGTTATCCAGCACACGCTGAGATTGAATGCCAAGCGGTAGCAGAGATGAAAATTTGAAAATCAATAAAAAAATAACCTTTTGCGCAATATGTGAGACAGCTTAATAGCGATATCGCAAAGTCATGTCGCTTTGTGCTCTCCGCTCTCTCATTAAATTTTCTTTTTGGATATCACCGTCAGATTCATGCTTATCAAAGCTTCTTGGTGACGTTACCCTGTTAGATAACAGCTTACACGGCAGGGAATTTTTGAGCAAGGATGCCAATGCCGTCAGGTCCACGTTTAAGTAACTGAGTGCTTGACACTGAGCCTCTGAAGCATGTTATACATGCACATCGCGCCATGTCCTTTGGGGCTGGGCTGAGTCAAATAGGTTGTTGCCGTTGGCCCTAGAAAACAGGCTCCATTTTAATAATTTCCTATCCTTATAAACCACATTTGCTTCCCTTATATTCACGCATTGCTTCATGCACGCTTTCTCATACACTCTATTCTTAAGACTCCTCATATTCCCCATCTTTAGCGCCTCTTTTAGGCTTTGAGAGTCGTGCATAAACTAGGTTACCGTGTACGGTGATTTTCTTAACCACTCACCCCCTTCGTTGACAACCGTAGTATTTTTCCCAACCCCACCTCGCCCCAGACATATAACGTTATCTTTACAAATGAAACAATCAGTTCGAAAATGACTTCTCAATTATTGCGTGCGTTTATTTTTGGGGATGGGCTGAAATAAGACAAATAAAGGTTGAAATAAAACGCGCCCTTCCTCATGTTAAACTCCGTAGTATTGTTGACGCGATATTGACGAGTAAGAAACATAATCAGACCCATTGTAACAGCAAAGTTACTTTGAGTGAACCTTCCCCCCCACATCCCCTCGTTAGCCCCCGTAGGGCTTTAGGCGCTCCCCTCCTCCCCTGAGCTGGTAACGTAGTTTATGCACGACCCCTTAAGGCTTAAATGTATGCTAGGGACGGCATAATGTTAACGGGGTTTCTCTATAAAATTACTGTTCTGCTAAAATTTATGTTATTCCTATGCATATGAACAAACTGATGCTATTTTTTAATCATACTAGGGTATGGAGATGAGTGGTAGAATTTATGATAAAATAATTAGTTTTATTCCAGGCGCAGTGGCATTTTATGTTTTTAGAATGCCTCTTAATATTGCAGTAATTTAAATTAATGGTTGAAGGAGTATCTTTGTTGAAAATTTTCGCAGAAATGACGAAAAAAGTCTTAGTATATTCCACGCTTAAAAGTTTATTTCCGACCTAGGTTTCGACTGCACAGCAACCATTATCAAGGATAACCTTTATCAATATAAGCAATCATAATCAAATTACCCTTGATAATACACCAAGGTTATCAACCTTGATAATGATTGCTGTGCAGTCGAAACTTAGATCGGAAATAAACTGTTAAGTGTGGAATATGCTAAGAAATTTTTTCGTCAAGATTGCAATAATAATTGTAAAATGGCCAGGCCTCGCACAGTCTTCAGATTGGTTTCGAAAGAAGTCAGTTTATTTATCTTCCGTGAATTGGATAGTAAAATAAAATCAGTAGACGACGACTTTATCGAAATGCATCAGGTTTATTTGAACGCAGTCACTATTTTAATTAGATACACCTAAGGGGCTTACATGCTAAAGTTTACAGCGACATGACACATCAACTAAACAAACATTGAAGAGGTTCACGTCCTTCATGGGTAGAGTGCTGACTCGGCCTGATTTGGCCATTTGCTCTTGGTGACTGGTCCCTGGGGCAGGATCTCTTCCCCGGGCCCGCTGGGTGGGATGTCCGCCCGGCGGCCGAAGCGCAGTCGGAGGGACGGGGAGCGGCTGGATTTCCGCACCACCTGGTGAATGATCGCGCTTCGAGCGGCCTCATTGAGCCTCTCCTCCAGGGCGGCCTTCTGGAGCAGCAGGTCGTAGAGATCGTGGACTGCTGTGAGTGATGTCTCACCTTCTTGACCACGAGAGAGAAATAGAGGTTGAGAGAACGATCGTATAGAAGCCATAGGTCAATGAAGAAAACCAATTGAGCCTCATAGTGCGGTTACTAATAGCATGGTCAGTCCTCTGTGGACACCGGCAGAACGCCTTGAAATCGCCACCTTCTTCAAAACTCCTGGAACTATTGATTTTGACATAATAGGGAACTAGCTTGAAATTTACTTCACGTATTTAAGCGGTGTGAACGATAGCATTTTCCTGCGGGCTCATACATGTTACCCACATGCAAACTCGTCCAATACAGGCGTACTTGAATGATAAATACAATAAAATTGAAAAATAAAATAAATAAAAGATACCACGTGTTTCGGGGATGAAATTAAATGAATAAGAAAAAAAACCTTAGGACTTTCCGAAAACAGATTCCGCAATTTGAAATTGCCTTGAATTGCCTCCGCAATTTGAAATTGAAACAGCCTTGAAAAACTTAATTTTCTTCCTGGAAAAACTAGCATTTTTCTTGATTAAAAAAAATTAATTCATTGGCCACTCTGCGGTGGAATCATTGATACACAGATTGAACTGGATTGAGCACCGGAAAGGAATCACTCGACTTTGTTATGGTGGGTGAATATTTCTTGAAGTTTGCTCGCGATTTCCATGATAATTATGCAATTACTTGTTTTTGGTATTTTTCAAACTGTACGGATAATCCAAATAGTACGATTAATACAAATAGTTTGTATAGCATTGGTAGTGTATCTTATAGTGCTGCGCACGTTGATGAATGTACCTGGTACATTAAGTGCGTGTTTCTGATAACTCGCCTTCTGCCGCACACCCTTGAGTTGGCTTACAGGGTAATATGTAGATGTAGAATTTAAAATGAAGGGACGTATAAGACGACTCACTTATAACTCACATATAAACACCCTAGCTAGAAAACCGTCTGCAGCAATGCGGTTTTTGGCTTCACCTTTAAACCTCCTGATTCTTGGTGGCACTAAATCCATTAACTTTTATGCGTTCTATGTGAGGGTGATGTATATACATAGTTTATCTATGATGACCGAATATTCAAGCCATTAAATATGCCGTGCAATAGGCCGTGTCGAGTGGATCAGTTTTGGCCGTAAGTGAAAGAGAAAAGCAGGCTTGAGTTGGCTTACAGGGTCATTTGTAGATGTAATTTAAAACCTCAGATTATGAAGAAAGTAGATAGAATCATGTGACACAATAGAACGTGCGAATAATTAATCCATCAAAGTACACAGTCGGCCGTATTAAAAAAATTCCGCATCGACAATTGACGTCTCAGAGTAGCTGAGCTGAGTGGGTCTTATTCCACAAATAGAAACCAGCTTAGATTTCAAGCAGCAATAAGTCTCCCATTCGCTCCTTTAATCTATGATAAAAATATATAATTTTCCCAATGATGGGATCAATGAGAAACACGCGAGGCATCGATCCACGAATTGATAGGTTCTCGATGGTTCAATATTGCTTCAGATGGAGTGTTAGCTGGCGATACGGTGATACAAATTCATGGGGCTGAAATTTGACGCTCATCATATTGCGAGCGTGACTAGGCTCACTCATTGATTATGTTTTTCGTAAGAGTCTTGTTTATGTCTGAGGTCATTGGATTACGAAAGAATAATTACTTGTTAAAACTTTAAGCCGATGTAAATTTTACATTCAATTTGCTCTTACATTTTCAGGGGAAATGGACTCACAGATATCAGCTCACTACATAGGACTCGTACGCATTATTTATCCCTCTCGCGCAAGTTCCATGTGCAGTTAGACAAACGTTCAGTCAGAGGAATAATATTCGTCTTAAAATTTTTTCGATGCATATAAGTTATCAAAGTGGAAAAAAATCTCTAGCGGAAGAAAAGCGATGTCAGTATGCCATCATGGTCTGAGAAGTAAGGGTATCATTTCGTTCGTTCGCTATCTTTCGTGAAGGAGCCCGTAACTATTTCTTTTATTACCATTATTTCAAAGAAAAGGCAAGTACCACATGATCGCTCACTGAATGATCACTGCTCTTGAATCAATGAGCGTAATACAATGACATTTGAAATGCAGCTCCAACTTTGGTTCTAAGCGTTCAACGGAAATTTTTTCTGAAAAGTAACCACTCTAACAGGCCTTAAACCAAATTGAACCTGTATTTCGTGTACTTCCTCGGTGAAATTCGAAGGAAAAAATAATTAGCTGAAATTTACTTCATCTCTTATATTCCTTGCTGAGTTTTAAGAGCATTATTGTACTAACAATGTCTATTGTCGGAGGGAAAATCCCTGCAGAAATTTTTGTTTGTAATTATTTCAAGAAAACCAGTCACTAAGCTCTGTGGTGACCTTGGCTAGGTTGATCGTATTGTATTCTATTGATCGATTGTCAGTGTGTTTTGTTCTGCGTGATACTACTTTAAAATAGCGAACACACAAAAATTCACCCTGCAGGTGAAAATATGGTACTTAAGATAGTTCGAGCGAAATATAATTTCACTTAGAAATCAATGAATTTGGTCTCATTTAAAAAAAATGTCGTACACTTCTATAATACCAAAATATCAGCCCCTTACCGAACTGCTTTTCCAGATTTTTGACAAATTATACCAGCCCTTTTATATGGGAAAATGTAGGGTACGCTCATAAGAGAGACTTTTTGTTAATTAGGCATTTTTAACCCTTAGATCTCCTCAAAAAATGAACAGAGTGTAGTTTGTATGTTTCCTCGACTATTTTTGAAAATAAATCATATTGTCTCTACAGTAATAGTTGTCAGAATCGCAAAAAACCTTCCGTTGTGGATAGGTTTTGAACATATCGCGTGAAAAATTTAATCAAATCAAAGACTTGTGTGGATATTTTTGATTACCTAGAATTTCAGTCATATACAAGTATATTATTGCGCTATTAGTAATTCAAAATTTAGTTAATTCTTCTTACAGCTGCTAAAATTATTTCGTATAATTCATATACGGTTTCCATTATGACTAGGGGACTATCTCGCTCAAACTACCTTAAGTTGTTTTATGTAATAATGGGAAGAATTGCAAGGCGAATGAAGCCACAGGTAACTGGTAGTTGTTTATAATGGTCCAGTGGCGTGGCTTCGGTGGCTCACCTTCGCCATCCTGGGAAGCGGCGGCGACGGCGGCCGGGGCGGAGAGGAAGGATAGCGCGGCGCTCGCCGAGACGAAGGCCACGAAAGCGACGCACATGGCGCGGGCAAGCATGATCACACTCGCACGGCTGGGACGACAACTGCCTCCACCAACGAGCGTCTTCGTGTCGCTTCTTCCTCTGCTGCTGCTGTTCTTCTCCTCACTCTCTCTCTCTCGCTCGTCGGCTATGCGATCCAAAGTCACCGGACGGCCTGCGAAGAAAATGAAACAGAAAGAATGCATTACCCGAGAAGAATTTACATCAATGCATTACCGTTTGCCGAATAGTGTACTGAGGCAAATGTAATCCGTGCAATTGTTGATTTGATGATCTGTTTGATATAATGATTGAAGAACAAACTTAGATAAAAATGCGTGGCTCCCATGTGAAAACATTTTTAATTTTTTTTGCGGTTTTGAGTCAAATTTCAGATTTTTTAAACTATCGACTGCGCATTGCGAGGTGAATGGAATGTAACTAGTAATTAATGGTCATCTTTCAAGGCAATCGTAAGCTTTTGCGATCCGATCCAAAGTCACCTGACGACCTGCAAAGAAAATGAGACAGAAAGAATGATATTATATACTGACCCATGCTCGACTTTGTGTGGCTTCTTCATGATTATTATATAATGACAAACTAACATCTCCTCTTAAAATACTACATGGCTGTATGAGTGATGAGTCAACGTACTTATGTAAAATTTATGTCCAATGATTTAGATGAGACACCATGAGGTCTTGAGGGTTTTCAACTACAAGAAGTTCACCGGGCTCCATCTGATCCTCAGGAAATCGAAGGGCCGAGTTTGAGGTAAGAAAATATTTCCGGGTCAAATCATGAAAACCTAAGGAACCGATGGGGATTTATAGTTATGTTCCTTACTTTAATTATTGAGAATATGACAAAATGATCTACGAGGATGGAATAACTTGTGGGAAAAAAGTTGAATATTATTTTGTAGCCCGAATTTCCTCTGCGGGGCTATGGATTCCCTCAATAAAGATAAAGTGTACTAATTTGGTGAGAAATCGCAGTAAAACAGGACTGTGAAAACCGAGAATCAGGGAAGTGAGCAATGGGCCAACTGGGACGACGTGATTTCCCACGTCGCAGCTTTCCAAAAATTTATTTACTGATCGCCTATCATCTCTTCATGAATTGGATTATCAAGTGCGATCAGATAGAAGATTGTTTCCATTCATCTTATTGCTCAAGTTTTTAATTTGGCTGATCTGGCGCCCATTTTCCGCTATAATCCCGATATTATGTTCTCCTAAAACCGATTTTATAAGTGTGATATGCAAACTTGATTTTTCGTCAATGGTAAACATTTTAAGTTTTTTTATAATTTTTCTCGGACATACAAATAGTGTTTTACTTGATCATCTCGATCTTAAATGTTGATTTCAAGCCATAAACTATCGTGAAGCGGAAGCGAAGGAATTCTTTTCCACTTTAACAAAGAACCCACTAAGACTTTTCCCAAAATATTCAAAACGTCGAAGCATAGGAATTATGTTCTCTAAACCGTCCGATCTGCAGTTACCATGAATTATCGGCATCTTCCGATACATATACCGCACAAGAGCTAGTTATTTATTTTTGTATTGTCTTACCATCGTAATGTGATACCAGCCGTGGTGACCAAGTCGGTAACGCGCAGATCCCTCTAGCGGCAGCGTTTGTGTACCCGTATATCTAATTGACGGTGTTGCCGCCCTTTCGTGACTATTCGTAACGATTAACTAACAGCTACTAAGTCATCAAATAAATCTCGCCGTGGGTGACACAACTTCGGCCTCTCTCGAATTTCCAATACAACAAAATCAATCGTAGAAGTGACCTAGTATTTCCATTTAACGTGCGTCGGCTGCTTATGTCAGTTCAAACTTACTGCCTGCCACTTTCAGACAGGGGCTACGGCAGCGAGGATAAATTTGATGATCACCCAATCAAATTTAAGTCTAGCTCAACGGTACTAAACGGTGATCGAGCGTGAGTCGACTTTCTTAACGCGGCAGGACGCTGCCCTCGAGACTTTCGGCTTGTGCCAAAGCGATCGGCGGTTTTCTCCTTTCGGGGAAATGGATAAGTGATTTGATGCTTTGCTATCATTGCCTCAGACTCTTGGCTAGAGATTGATCGGTGGTAGAAAATAGGGGGCCTGTGTTTCATCAGATCCTGCAATGGAAGTACCGGGAACGAGAACAATGCAGATTCCCATTACTGATACAATATACTCACCATCAGGATATTGCATTACTTAGTGAACCATCATGTTAGATGAAACCGGTACGGTACGCGGAAGACAGAACTTAGCGAGAGGTCGCAATTGAAGGAGGGAGAAGAAAAATAATCGGTCCTGACTTCGTGAGATTTACAGACTGTGGGACTTGGAGACTTTCACCTTTTCATCATGGAGCATCACAATACTCAATCATCGAGTTGAAGTAAATAAATATCAAAGTATATGTTCAACCCCTCAAAGACTGCTTTTATGGGTATGAAATTTGAAAAACGGAGCCTGAGGGAACGTGGTTTTTGTGAGTCAGGCTCTTTAAGCTGCGCATTAGGAATTGTTTGTCTAAGCTCCATATGTGAACATGGTTTTAGAAAAGTTGTTCATTTTTAAGTAAAAACCTAATACTAGTCGAAACCCGGTATCGAAACCCCTAGTACTAGTCGTGACCTGGAATGGAGACTTTTCGGTCCTCAAACTAAGTAATCCCAGGCACCCCAGCGAGCGCTACCATTATGATCTAGTCAACGCTAACATATCTTCTCAATCCGATTACGAATCAGCAAAACTTTGTCCGTAAATTGTTTAGTTGAATTGACAATTTAAATAATTTTTAGTTGATAATTAATTAGAAATGGATGGTGCACATTTACGTTCATGCTTTGAGTGTGCAGTCAGTATGTTCATTTTCAAGTATAAAAAAACATTTCATACTGGTAATGAAAAAAAACGCTTCATGTAAAAATTTGACGATTGAGGTAAAATTGAAGAGAATTTTATGGCTTTTGTGCTTAATACCACTCAGTACCTCATACCTGTTGCCTAGGAGTTTTTCCTGAATTATGTGAATGTTTGCGTATTTCAGATCTGATTCGAAATTTTTACTCATATTCCAATTAGCTTACGTAAAAGTCATTTAGATATCTTGAGGCATATGATTGTAGCTGAAATTTCTAGCGAAACATGAAGAATTCTAGAGTAAATTTATCGTATTTAGATGATTGGCCTCCGCTAGAGATTGGTGAAAATCCTCTCAATGATAAGTTAACTATAACCTAGGCGAGAGGTGGGTTTTGACCATAAATCATCTTAAATATCTGTTTTGGAGGGCGGGTCATCGATGGAACAAGATCATATACATCTTGCCGACGTTCCGCAAAATTACATTTGCATCATCAAGGCTTAAGGTGAAAAATAATTTGGATTGCCAATGCCATTATCCATCGCAAATGTTGATCTGTTGACTGTTAATCTGACTTGTTTCACTTGTCTGTGTAGACTGTTTGATCTGTTGATGCTGTATGTTCAAATTATTTATCATTTCAGTCCCTGATGATGCTAATCTAATTTTGGCAACGTTGGAGAGAGGTGTGTAACGGCTATTTAAGGTAATAATCAGTGCAACCGGTTTCTCCGCGGCATTTACAGGCTCATGCAACGGACACTAGGTGAAAAGAACTTCAGCTCTAACAAGTTTTTCTTTTACTGTGAAGAAATTTCAACAGATATCGCCTGCCAACGTTGAATTAGTCCAAGTTGACTGTGATACTTTCCTAGAGAAGTGATATTTTATCTTTTATCCTTTGCTCGTATATATGCCGAATATTGATAAGCCTTCATTTTTACCTTTCAAATTATGTCCCAGCTTTTGGTCAACATTTCTCTTTTTCATGACCTTAAATCATGCAGAGTTATATCCTGATAGACAGTATTACAGCGTTATCTATTTACTTCTTTAAATTGGGGCCAGTTAAGTGCCTATCCCTAAATTTTCAAGATTTTACTTCCAAGAAGTATTCAATTTTAGTCTTGTAGCTATCTTTCATCCGAAAACAATCTTTTTTGATATCTATTTGAATAACCTTTTGCCCAGCGTAGATAGATCGGACAATGAATAAGTTTGCGTCATGGCGATGGGTTATTGCTAATATTTTATCCGATGACAGAATATTATATTTAATAGCATAGGAGATTAAATTCGAAACGACATTTTCCAAGGTAATATTATTCAAAATACAGGATTGCGATGAAGGAGTTATGAAGGACTACTGGATATATTTTTCATCGTTTCATTTTAGAGGCTCGAAACGTCACATCACTGCATCTCGTTCATGTACGTGCCTTACATGATGAAATATTGACGGTGAAGGAAGTTTGTGGTATTGGTACTCTATTTTCCGTTTGCTTTTGCAAAGGTAAAACTATGTTTTAGAGCTACAATATTCGAACTCATTTTTTTTGTCGAACCTATGGTGATCTTCCATTTTGTTCTGTATATGATGGCGAGGTCACCCGCTGAGTAAAACCTTTAGCTATTGGGTAGAGCCCTTTCATCCGGCTGGAGACTATAAGAGGTCTGATTGTGACTGTTTGCGTCACAAGAAATGAGAAATCATGCCTTTTTGTTTCGAAATGAAAAAGATCCTGCTTTCATTGTTGACATGCCTTATCTGCTGGATAGCAAGATCAGGGAAGTAGAATCATGAACACGCAGACAAGTCGACAGATATAATTTTCGACGAACATTTATTTCTGATTTGATAGGCTGAAGATCTAACCTAACTAAGCCATTTCGCTACACCAATTCGATCAACACCCAATAATTGCAGAAATAATGTTAATACATAATTGTATTATTGCCTTAATTTTTATTTCCATTTAACTTTATGTAAGAAAATGGTACCTCTGTCGGCTTTGTTAATATAACTTAAACACTTAAAATACTTAGAGACACGTAAAAAAGGATACAAAAAATCGCTAAGCGTTTCGACGACCAAGTCGTTTATATATAATCGACAGGAAAATACAATTATTTCTTTTCGAAAATTTTTGCCAGCCAATGTAAATCCTAGTTATATCTGTGGAAAAGAGCGTGAAGAGCGGGTTTTATGAATGTTATTAGATGAGGAGGATGTTTTTCGATAAGTAACACAGGTGTCCAAAATTATATAAGTTTCCTTTTACGGCGAGCCACCTTGGGAAATGCTCATATAGATCCAGACATGAGATCCTTGACGGCCTGGCACTCCATGGGTTATCGAAGCCAGAAAAAGAGAAAAAATTGCCATTCCTTCTCTCCGAGGGTCGAATCTCACTTGCCGTCGGGCTAAGCACCCGGCCGACTCTTACCTCGCCGGTGAAACAAATCGTCAATTGGAAAACTATGTCAGTAATTTGTTCCAGAATGCCATCCATCCGCTACAATAATATCGTGGTAGAAAATATTGTAAGTTTCGACAATACCTCGAGCTGTAGTTGCGAAAGCAGTGAAGGTTGCCCCCGGCAATGTCACCCATGGTGGTAGATCCGAAAGACTATTTGTTCAGAATAGCAGCGTATTGTTCATATTGAAGGTGTCTGGAGTCATTGGATAGCATATATGATAGATATGGACCGCTTCGTTTTTTCGCGAGAGTGGCGAAGTTGAGGGTTATAAACCATGGGATTAGTAGATTGGGTATATGCCTTATTGTTAACCAGCAACATAATTTTACAGGAAATACAGCCTTTCATGTTTTTCAAATATAGCTATCCATGTGCAGGAAAAGAAGGTGCCATTCTGAGTTGCTAAAGGATTTATTGCAAGAAATATACAGATTTGCATGATAGTAATCTTGCATCTCACACTCCAAGATAGTCTTTGATTGACTAGATTGGACGACTTTAATGCCTGATCTGAATGATTCAGAGACAAATTGAAGGCATATTTTATGGGAAACCTGTACCTGAAGGAAAGAGCTAATGTTAAGGCAGGTAGTTGTGAATAGGAATAGGGAATAATGACTGGTGTGCATACAAGTTGATGCATGCTATACGTTCCATGGTTTGAGGCTCAACTATGCGGAAGTTGAATTTCACTAATGAAAAAATAACTTGGTTTTCTTCCACTGATTTACTTTTCTTGGTACAACATGTTTCTACACAACGGTGTCATCATCAGGTACCTGATATACCTGATCATCAGGTCCAGGATCCTGGGTCCAGGATCAGATCAGGTCCTGATGTACCAGGCTCATCATCAAGTACCTGATGCTAAGTCTGGTACATCGGACCGAGCTGAGCGGAAAAAGTTAGAAATGATGACGTTATTAGACTGGTATAAGAGGAAAGGAACATATGGAACACCATACAGAAAAGAAGAACCATATGGACTGGGCACGCCCTTAGGCTGAATGGGTTTGTAAAGAACATTCTTGAAGGTAAAATAGAGGGAAAAGTTCCCAGAATACGACCCAGAAATAAGTTCAAGGACCAAATAAAGAGACAAGAACATAGGAAAAGCTACCAGAAAGTAAGGGAACTAGCATTAGATAGGGAAGGGTGGAGGACTGCAGTCAACCAATCTTAGGATTGAACGACCAATAATTGTGGAATGGAGGCTTTTAAGGTGCGAGTGCAGAGAAGAAATGGGAAGTGGAAGAGGAAGATAAAAAACAAAAAACTTGAGACATGGCCTGGGGAAAAAAGGGAATTGGTGAAGTGAATGGGAGTCAGGAAAGTGAGGAAGATGTATAATGAGTGGGTAAATGTATTGTTGGAGGGGACGAATGGTGGGAAAATTTTAGCTGAGCGGGTTAGTGGGGAGGAACATGGATTTTTGACGGACTAAAGGAAGGCAGGGGATATGAAAAGCTGAAGAGGGAAATAAAGCGAGGAAAGTGATGTGCTGTTTGAGAGGTAAGAGGCCTGCTGTTCACTTCTTCTGCTCCCTCCTCGCCCGTTCAGGTGGCATATAAACCATTTCCCTTGCTGCCGTTTGGTCCGTCAACGTTTGCTTTGCCCAAAAAGCGCATCAAACTTCACTCACTCGTACTTTTACGTCGACGTCCGATTTTCTGAGCTGAGCGGATCCAACCAAACGCGAGGCATTCTGCAAGTTGAGTTGAACACTCAAGTTAACATGCTGCCACATGGTAAAAACCACCAGTTCCTTGAATTCTCGTGACTCGTCCGAGTGTGTCGCATTTAAAATCTACAATCTAAGGCGCGCACGTTTACGACCAATCTCAGGCCTCTCCATTAAATCCATCTTCGACTAACGGTCCTGCTATTCGCATCTGCTTTTTTCCTCTGTTTATTTCTGCTCGAGCTGAACACGAAAAACGATTATGCATATTGATTTAGTAAGATTATTTTGATAGTTCTACCTCATTTATAACACTTGAATACAATGATGCAATGATCACAGAGAGCATTTGGTACCTGTGATGATGGCAGGAAATTCTTGAAAATACATTCCCGTTTGTAGGTAAGAGAGTAGGAAAACTTTCAAGTTTTCACATGTTTTTTTTCGCACGTAAACAGGTGATCCAAGTGAAGCCATATTGAGGTAGAGGATGGGAATTTTTCAAAGAATTTTCATCGGTAAAATGAGGGAACTAACTGGCTATCCTTTCGGGAATCCACTCTCCTGCAATTAAATTTCAAACTTTACATGAAGACTGATAAAATACCTGTTTTTCGGCAGTTTGGGAAGTAGCATCAACCGTCAGTTGTTCAAAAATCTTACCTCAAAACGGTCTTTAGGCTGGTATTATTTGATATTGAAGAAAAAAATGATAGGTTGTTATGCGCTATCCTCTTGATTTTTTCCAATAGGTCATGCGTTGAAATCTCGTTGAATAATGTTCAAGTCCAATCATTACAGGTATACAGGCTAAATGATAATATCTGGGTATTGAAGTGCACGTCGTACTGAAATTAATGAGAGGACAGTATAAAAATCATTTTCATATCTTCAGTAATTAAATACCGTACCAACTCAGGTAAAATTTTATCAATGCTTATGATCTGTTTTAGAGTCCGTACACAGCTCTGGGTGCTTGGTAAAGATATTTAAAAAGGAGTGGCATCATCTTTACACTATTGACAGTTTGACTTTCGTGCGGGATGGCTTTTCCAACGTTCACAAAGCGAATCCCAGTGTAGTCGTCATCATTGGTCGTTCAATCCTAAGATTGGTTGAATCCAGCTCTCCACCCTTCCCTATCTAATGCTAGTTTCCTTACTTCCTGGTATCTCTTCCTATGTACTTTCCTCTTTATTTGATCCTTGCACTTATTCCTGGGTCTTCCTCTGGGGACTTTTGCCTCTATTTTACCTTCAATTATGTTCCTCACAAACCCATTGTGTCTCAAGGTGTGTCCAATCCATCTCGTTCTTCTTTTCTGTATGGTGTTCCATGTGGTCATTTTCTCTTCTACTCTTCTGTACACTTCATCGTTTCCTATTTTTTCCGTATTTTCTAGCTTCCCGCTCACCTCTAAATATCTCACAATCCTTTTTCCTATTCTGCACTTGTACTACTGACAGATGTACCCCTCCAGGTAGTCCCCACCCGGAGATCCGATTGGGGGACTATTTTGCCTCCGAAATATTTTACTGGGAGGAATGCCATCACGTCTTATATATAGTAAAAATGCAGGGCTGCATCTTCTAGGGAGACTAATGTGGTGATTTCCCCGTTGCCTTACACATCGCAGTACTTCGGCCGATTCCATGAACTTCACTCTCGCCTGAAGCTGTGGCTGTTGATGCCGGTCTGATCTCCTTGATCTGCTCCCAGTGTAGTGTCATACCCCAATAACTTGGTTGAGGTAGAAGGCAATGAATCGAGTATGTTTTATCGGTGGAAAATTTGTGCATGTCTGTTCGAATGGATCCCATGAATCTTATTGTCATCCGAAATTTTTGGTGGATATCAGGTAGTTTTATTCATTTCATATCCGGAGGGATGGATTAATGAACTCCGGACGTTGGACCATGCTTTGACAACTAAGCGGCGACATGGTCTGATGCGATTGATTGATTATAGAGAGACTCTTTAGTGGCGAAACAGGCAATAGATTTTTCCCTCAAAGCTTATCGATTTGAGATTGGCAGTTATTTGTAGTTCTGATATGAGTCCTCGTATCAGTGCTGACCCTATCGCCAAAAGCCCGACCTTTCTTTCTTTTAGTAGGTCAAGTGAAAATTTTATTTCCGATATTTTTTCATAGTTTTCATTCCGTAGAACATAAATGCCTTTTTATATCGAAATGAATTTATGTTCTTTTTGATTCTTAGATTTATCCGGCTTTCATCAAATCAAAAGTTTATTTATAACCACTCTTCATCTTTCTTCCTCGACAATGTTCGCTATATCTTGGAAACTATTTTGAATGTTTTCGATACAATTTATAAATAAATAGTATTTTACGTTTTGGATTTATGTGAATTATTAATGGAAAAGGAAACAAATCTCTTAAATGAATAACTTTATCACCGCTCCTCAACCGTATTTATTTTCTATATCTCGAAAAGTGTCATCAATTCGCCTGAATTTTTATGTTTTATTAATTAAGATTGTAAACTACGCAGTATGTTTCAATGGAAAATGATTGATAGGAACAGTAATATGAAGGTTGTCGTTTTATATCTCAAAGTTACAACATCCACCAGACCAAAATGATTGATCATTGATATGGTCCCTTTGTGAGGTGTTGACTTATATTCTTGTCCTCCATTATTTCAATATCCCGTTTTCAGGATGTTTTCTATATGTCTATGCTAAATGCGCTTTTAAATTTTCTTTCTTCAAGGTTACTCGGCCAAATATTGTCGCTCATTTCGGCTAGGAGAGAATTCATAAATATTCAAATCGTTAGCTTAATGAGGCTCAAGAGAGCCGGAAACTGTCATGACAGGTCAGGGATGCTTCGAAAAATTCTACCCTCCTTGATATTCTTCAAAGTTCTCATGATGAGGCGTTCCCCACAAAAAACGGATCGCCGCGGAGAATCAACCTCCCTATCTATCACGTATTCCCTTTGTCGCTTCGGGTGTAGAAGGCGCCCCTGAAGGAAGGAGCTCTCGAAAATCGGATAAACCGATCGAGAGAAAAAAAATGTGTGAGGTTTCAGTCTCGTGAGGGGACAATCCGAAGCAAAGGATTAGGGATAGAGAAGGGTGTTGGAGGAGAGGTCGATGAGAGGGAAGACTGCAAGGGTTAGGAAGGGGGAAAATTGAGGGGAAGGGGATAAGGGACGAGGTATAGGGTCGTGGAGAGAAGGAGGAGATGGCTAATGAAGGAAATAAAGGTGAGGCGCCGTCGCAATTAGCTGATTAAACCCATTAAGAGCCTCCTCCCCCTTTACTCCGTCTGCTCCTCCCCGCTCTCCTTACCTCTCACCCCTTGTTTAATCTTTCGGAATCGTTGCCTGCAAATAGCAAAGTGTGTACTTACAGCAGCAACAGCGTTCCCGGCGTTTTATTTTCCCCTGGCATTTTTTTTTTCGTCAAGCGGTCCCTTTAAATCCGTCAAGTTATTACGAAATGCATAATTACCTCGACGGCGTGGCTTGCACACAAACGAGTAGTTGACGTCTTCCTTTCGGTTGGATCCTGTGCGAGACTCAGCGAATTAACTAGTGAGTGGCCAGCTAGAGGGGGAGTTGGCTGGAATCGACGGGATGTGAGGAAGCGCTTAGGATTATGGGGTTGTTGACAACGGGCGACGGAGTTTTTACGGATGGCGTATAATCCTTAAACTGCCCGCTGTCTTCAGTCTTCCCGAAACGCTGTGACACCTTTTTGATAAATTAGCGAGATCAGAGCTGTTGCGTGCTGGTGCGCATGCTTGAATTTAATTAAAACTCATTTTAGGTCTAGATTTCTGAACTTCATCATCAGTTGAATTTATGAAACACTCATATTAATGACTTTCACTCGCACTTCAGTATTGTGACGCTGTTTGACTATGCAAAGAAATTAATCTTTTAATTTGTGCCGTGGTATCAGAATGAAGTATGCTGTTAAATATTCTTTTCATTTTTAGCATCTACCCTATGTAGCTCAATTAGATCAATGGACATTCTGTTGGGTCCGCAGTGGTCAGTTGGTTGTCGTTTGTTTAAAAAGTACCGAGTCTCGAGCTTGTCTATAAATCGTCATTGACTTAATTTGGACTTATTTTACAGTATCAAAAAGTAGTAGAATATACCATAAATTTTTACATGCATAAAATTTTTTATTCTGTTTCATCTAAATAAACAGTAAGCGAACATGCAAAAATCAGTAACATTCCGAGGAAAAAAGTAATCGGAGCCCGAATGTAACTTTCACATTCTTGGAAGTAGCATTAGGTTTATAATAATTCATTGGACGCAAGAGCTGAAGTAGTTTTTTTTGAAATTAGCAATCCGATAATGTTTTCATGCTGCATTATCAGCGGAGGCTATTGCACTCAGAAAACTCCAAGGATTAGTAATTCTGGTATTTTCAAATCCCGTTTTAGGAAAACAGTACCGATTACCGAGGTGGGAATAGAATCCTGCTCCAGGCTAGGTGTTGTACTGATAATTCATTGTCCTCATGACGCATTTTTATCCACTACCAAATTCTAGACATGGAATGACGTTTGTTTTCACCAGTCATATATCACAACAAAACGGGTTGACGTTATTACCGTGAGTCAAACTCGATAAATCATTTGCTAATTGTAAAGTTCAAAGGTGAAAGTGCGGGAATGTAAGCAACAATTGCAAACCTTTTAGACGGTGTCTCACATAATCGGGATTAAGCGTTGAATTTATGACAAGATTCCGGATCGCATTCGTTTTGTCCACAAACGATGCTGTTTGCTACTGAAATGGTGGCGTTATTGGCAACGTTGGGGCAGGATGGATGGGGTGTGAAAACAGTTCTATAGAAACTGTGGAGCCCCACCCCTTGATAAATGTACGAGCCATGTCCGCGCTGAAACTTCTTCTATGAATACTCTAGATGGACATACCGGTAGATCCCTGCAGAGTTTCAGGCATTCATGCTCTTGATTTCCGTAGAAACGAGAAAAAATGTAACTTAATGAAGAAATATCGAATAAATATTTCTCAGGTACTTCACAAGCAAACTTTCTGGATAAGATTCTGGATATGTCGCTGAAAAACATCTTCAGATGACTACATGCGGATAGATTTAGACCTAAATACATTTATCAGGAAAGGGCAAGTGAAAAACTTTCTTTTCTGTGACATTCTGGTGGTATAACGAAGTAGCGGGCCCTGGTTATTAAAAAAATAATGTGCATGTAATTGTTGATTAGTTATCTTTAGTATCTGTAACACAATAAGATAATTGAGTTAGTCAATTTCTGAAAAGTTTTTTGAAAGAAGAAGCGTCTTAACTTGAATGTAAATCCTTTTAATTGTTGGAAATAATAATTTTTTTTATGAAACAAAGAAATAATTTGATCATAATTTGAATGCTTATTTGGAAAATTTATTCCTTCAAAAAGAAATTAGGATAAGATGCTAATGTAACCGACGAAGATTGAGTCTTTAGCTGCGGAAAACGTCATGCTACATCCTCGAAAGTCGAAACATTTCTTTGTTGCCCAAAGACGAGTGGTCCATCCATACTACTCATGGTAAACCTTTGAATTTTCTTCATCATATTAAACTATAATATTTGTTCTAAAACGAATACCCCATGCATGTTGAGGTGGGAATTGAACAATATTTGGAATGTCAATGCAGATGGTGGGCATCTTACACATCTGGCTACCGTGAATGAGTGTCGTTATCTAAAGAGGGGTAATATTGTCTTACCTTTTTCATTACTCCCTACAAGAATCTATTTGGTAAGTGAACCCGTGCTATATATTTTCAATTATCTGATAATGTAATGCATATTTGGCAAGCTGTTGATTTAGGAAAGTGAATTTGTATCGTGACGAAAAGTGGTGTTAATGGCAGCATAAAAATTAATGTTACCTGTCATCTACTTATTTTTATACCCTCCATTAGGTTTTTAAAAACTACCAGGTGACATTTACATTTTCAAATTAATGATATTAACCATATAAAAGAGCGCAAACGTCAAGAATGCCCCGAGAAATTCAAGGGAATTTCAAGAAGTTGAAATGTATCAGGCGATGGAATATATGAACTTTCAAAGAGCAGGAACAAAGCAAAGTTACGCTATTGCACTATCTTAAAGAACAGTTTGTATGCGTTTACTGTTTGTATCATTCCATTGTAAGGGTTTGATGGAAAAAGGAGCACCTTATCTTACATATTATCCCAATGATGCCGGTTAAATATTTACCCCCGGATTTTATTTCACTCGCCTTATCCACTGGCCCTTGACTCTTTGATTTGTAATAGAATTAAAAAATCGTATTTCCGTTGTACTTATTCTGTAATACCGTAATTAGCTAATGATTATTTATTTAGTCATTCTACTGTTGTTATGCAAGCGTCAATAAAATAGGAAGACTACTGGTTTTGAATTTTATAAGTTCCAACTGAGACTGAAAGGAGTAAATCAAACTTCAATCTAGGTATGTTACAATGCCAAAAGTGGAAAATAAGGTCTTTCTTATAACAACATGGGGGTCAGAGGTATTTGAAACCAGCAATAATTTTTTTCATGGTAGTAGTAACGAAGAATTTGTTATTAATTTTGGATACAGTAGACAGAGGGATGAGACAAAATAGAAGCAATGTGATAAAAAACATTGAGAAAAATGTTAATATAAAGACTATGACCATATCAGGTCATAAAATGTGGCTGAATAGGATGCTTGCACAGTATGACGACTGGTGTAAAAGAAATGTGTAAAGTTGGTCGGTAGGTTGGAAAATTTTACAGAGTGTTATCGTAGTTCGTGGATGCCTGTCAAACTAAGAAGAATGAACGAAAAAATGGGAATATAATGATTTTTGCCTTTACTAAGGTAACTTAAATTTTCTACTTGATGAATATATGTATGAACATGCGATTTTAATGTGTGTGAGTGATAATTTTCTATAATTGGTGTCATCTAAAAATTGTTTTTACTGTTTCATTTGCAAAACATCGAGTAAAAACATGAATATCCTGATGACTGGCAAATTACATGCTTTGTTAAATTTTATGCTCTTCAGAAAATTATAAGAAATGCCTCGATACCAATATGAAAACGCGTTTTGATAATGGAGGCGGCTTATCAAAAAGTACTTGCAAATCTCTGGTGGAGAGATATATACCATTAAACAAGCCTTATTGATACCATTAACATTTAAAACGAATGAGACGTAGATATTAAAAACCCTTGCGGTGAAATTGATTCTGTGTTATTCCTCTGATAATTGTATTTTGGTTAAAATATATCTCTAAAACCAAGTTTAAAAATTCTCTCTATATCTGGGCATACGCATCATCATTTTGACATGAAAGTTGGCATCTGTTTATTTTGGAACCTGATATGCAAGAGCGCTTCCTTCTTTATGAAATATTATCATTTTTCTCACTAGCCTGAGCCTCGCTCAATTTTTGTGGAAAATTATAACATGCGGCGATGGGAAAATTTGCCTTATTTTATTACATTCTGGACTCCAAATTTCACGAGTTAATGTTGATTCTTCCATGATGGTGTAATTAATCCGCAAAATAATAAGAACTGATTTACGTGTAAAACTCCAGTCTTTCCAATACACTTGATGGCTAAGTAAAAATAATTTATCCGATTTAACATCGATGAGATAAATTTCAGCGCATGGGAAAGTGCCTTTTGATTGTATTTTAAGTTTAATTGAGCACATTGTTAAAATTTATTTGTAAGCCTAATGCCGACTTTTCAGATCATCATATCTGGCTGAACTTTAAAAGCCTTCCATTTTGCTCCCGTGAAAATAGGGATCATATGTCTTGTGGTTAGTCAGTACTTTCATTTGAAAGTGAGTCAATCGTATTACTTAATTTACTAGCTCATGTATTTCCTTGGTCATCCAGATGTATCTGCTTTATTCATAAAGTACCTAATAACAAATATGAAATGCGTTAGTTTCAGTCTTATTATCTTAAAATTAAGAAATTAATTAAGCTTCTGTAGATATCATAAACATGTAAAAACTGGAATGTATTACAATTGCACACGTCGAAGGTTTTTCTCTCTGGTAGTTTGCGATAAAAATGTTCCGAGAAAGCCCTTGTGAAACCTACTGAGTTCTTTACGCAACTTTGATGTGCCTTGCGGTGCCCACACCATCTCATTAAACAGTTAGTAGCGTTCAAGAATTTACCATGCACTTTAATTTAACTCTATCCTTAAAAACAACTTCGCTTTGTATTCCACCTTGGTGGAATGTTAAAACTTTAACGCCTACTCAAGTATTTTTGCGGACTAGCGCCTTGGAGATATTTAAATTTTTAGTGCAAATTCTCATCATGTGGCGAACGCCGCCGCTTCTCTTTCGCACCTTTCCCTCTCGCAGTGCTCGCCTTCGACCTTAGGGCCAAAGCACCCTCCCTCGTTCTTTCTTGGCTTTAGCCTCAACTCCCTCCCCCCATTAGCGAGAGGCGCATTACCGCTCATCAACCACTCAGGGCTTGCTCAAATTTTAACGTGATGTAATACTCTCAATCCGACCCAACTCTCGAAACTAGAATGCAAAATTTGTGGCTTGGACTATAGTCAAAGCTTCCAGAGTGTGTGAACCGTGTGAACTGCATTTCAAGGAAAAATAACGTAGTTCATTGCTAAATTTGGTCAATTACTTCTAGAAAAGAATTAGGATAAGTATGTCAATGGACGTTTAGACCCTTCTTTTTCATTTATTTTTATATATCAAGAGCATTGTAGCCTACTGTGATGAATACTTAGGTTTTATGTTTCATCTCTAGAGCGGAGAATCGTTTTTAATTCGCTCAAATTTGGTTTGGTGAGCGTCTAAGGCGGCGTAGGTGCTGATTTATTTGTTTTCCAGCAACGGTCACGTAAAAAAATCACCTCTCCGCTTGGAGCACATTAAGGGGAAGAACGCTTGCTTTAAATCAAAGAATAAGATACTGTCATTTATTTAGATCATTGTCATTTTTAGGTCATCTTCATTTGAATACCAAATGTTATATGTTACTCGTTTGGGACCAATGATAAACCAAAGAGTCGAAAAAAGTCATCATTAAGAAAAAAATCTTGCATTTATAGTCTGTAAAACCCTGGCTACTTTCCTTGGAGCGTGGATTATAAACCCCGTAAAGAAATACACATTTTTTGAAAGACTGACTTACTTTAAATGTGGATGTCTCGAAAAGATATTTTTGAACCCAGTCTATATGTTCAAATTATTTTGCCCGACGCAGGCTACGCATTATTTCAACGCTACACATATCATGTAATCTTGAAGTAACTTTATTTGTTTCTGCTGAAGTGAATTATATGACACAAATGCCGTAATAAGAAGAGGTTTACAGAATTTACTGCCCCTAAAGAATTCTTTTGGAGTATATGCATGAATAGCTTATGTAAAGCACGAGACACCTTCAATGAGTCATTTTGGAGGCCTCGAAATTCAACTGTTTTCTACATCAGCCGAACGGTTAGTAAAAGAAGAATCGAGCGCGTATTTTTTTATTTGATCTCTTAATGGAAGCGGAGAAATTTTTTCCCATACTTCCGCCTCGTGTTGAATGCATTCTGTTTTTGTGTCGAATAAGTCATTGCCCAAAGCATGACCGCGAGCAATTATGGCGAGGCCATGAAAACAAGTTTTGCGAGATGCATGATCACCACGCTGTGCAAACGCGGATGACGGAGAGCCGTGGGGGTGTAGGATGGGGGGAGGTGGGGCAAGAAATCGCCCTCCCGCACAGCGCTCACTAATGAGCGAAAGGGTGGAAAGAGAGTTTTGAGCGGTGATGGCCAACTTCCCCATCCTCCGTGCCTCGCTCCAAGTGGCGGACGGGGGAAAAAGCGAGGCACGCGGTGATACATTTTGAGTCCGTGATCCCCTGCTTCCGGACTGTGGATCTGCTAAAAAATATAAAGTGAGGTCTCAAAGGTCACCAAGATTGTCCGTATTATTTGAAAGAGATAACATAAATGTAGCATCTTCCTGGAGTATCAGCATTCTTACAGTTTTGGTCGTAAATTTTACGCATTAAAAACGATCTTTTAACAAAAGGCATACTGTGTGAAACAAAAAATTACAAGTAGAAACAATTTATAGTGTATATAAAACTGATAAAAGATCGGTAATAACCTCAGTGGCGGAGAGTTGACCAGGCACAGCAAGAAAAAGATAGCTGCTGGAAACTGGTGAGATGAAAGTGTTTCGGAAGATTGTGGGTTAAAAAACTGGAAAGAGATCGGAACGAAAACATAAGAAGACCATGCAAGGTAGAAAACACTAACTAGTGAAAATCCAAAGGTAAGAACAAATGAAATATCACACAAATTATTTGGGTGAAGAAAGGATAGTGAAAGTAAGCACATGAGAAGTTACCGAGAGGAAAAAGAATTATGGGAACACCGAGGAAGAGATGCAGGGATGACATTTCCATGCAAGTATGAAAGCAGTCAGTGACGAAGATAGTACAGGCAAATTCCCTGTCATGAAGAAGGAAGGAGAAAAAACAATTTATTTCACAGTGATCGAGGTAAAGAGAAAATTAATAAAATTTAATATATAACTCGAAAATATGGCGGTGTTTATCACCATTCCTATTTTCTCTCTGATCGGGTAAGCCATACCATATTTCAAAGGAATACTTTACGTTCCTACGATCCGCACTTACTTTTGTTGTTGAACTTTTCCATCACTCCGAGATCACTGTTGAAAAAAATTCCTCAGTTTTTTTCTTTTTGAACGCCCGTACTAAATTGAGGATGAGAGCGCAGATAAATTTTTCGTAATTTATGCGTTTTGACGGGGTGATAATTTATTTGCGGCATGGTCCGTTTCGTCGGTGAAAGTAATTTTTCCCCAATCTCCATTGAAAAATCAGACATTCAGCAATCTTATATTTAAGAGCCAGTGGAGGCTACCCCACCGGTTACTTACTTATTTTTTGCTGCTGACAAGCTTGGTAACCAACTCCGCCTTTGATTGTAGCGTTTTTTAAAATTATTCTAAATAATGACTTTCTCAGAAAATTTGATACGAAGATTTAGTGATAACGTCAATGCCAATGACGCTGTTCGCATATAGTTTCTGAAATCTATAAAGAAAAAAGAAAGTCGATATTTGCTCATATATCGATTAGTATATTAAATTGACCGACGGACATAGTTCATCCGCTATTTCCTCTCAAAAAAGAATTCATTCCGATAACCGATCTGGCGGATACTGACAGAGTGTTCAACACCATCATAGCCTTCTCACTTGATCAACTGCTGCTATAGAGCTTCATATTTCTGGAGCGTTATCGGTTTTGATATTTGCGCACCCCACATATCTTGCTCGCACGTCACTCTGCCCGCAAGCTCACAAATTCCTCGCAACAATTAGAATTTTATTATCTTGAGCATTGTAACTCGGAGAGTCCGTAAGTTTCTATTATAATTTAGCATCATTAGTGTTTTGATTGACTGTATTCCTTAGGCCAAATACTGCTGTCAGATTAAGTGAGTTTCACAAGACTGGTATCCTAATTAGCAATTATCGCGCGGAGAATAACTCTCTTCGAGTGACGTAGCCGGCTGGAGCTTTCCCATGGTATTCAAGTTTGCAAGTATCTGATTATGGTGCCTAAAGTTTCTTCTCATCCGACAGGTTCTCGTGGAACATGTTTTCATTCGCACTTAAAGGCTCTCTTCTTACGATGGATTTTAAACTCAAGCTCATATCATCAATAAATGACGCAACTATTTCGAAACCATAGTTAGAAAATTTTATCAGCAGAATGTAATCAATACTCCGGATCCTTACAATACTGATGAGAATCTACCAAATGGTTGATTGAAGTCGATAAAGGGGTCCAAATTATTTATTTTAAGACTTGTTGTCCCTGCTACTGAAAAATCGTTTATTAGTTTAAGTTATGAAATAAGTTGATATTGGATGTGAACCTTAATTGTGGACATTGAAAACGTTCTGATAGCTTTAAGTGATGGCATAAAACTGGATGATTTACTTTTTCTATCTTTCATATCCTTCATTCATGGCAATTAGTCTCAAAGTAGGCAAATACGGCAAATCAGGTTTAATCACACTTTTTCCCATAAATACGAAGTAAGATCTTTTATTAAATGAAAGCAATATTATTTATAAGACTGTAATATTCGCTCATGCTCTCAAAACGTTTCCACCGATAATCAAAAGATTGCTATGACTATGTGATTACTTAAAGTCATTAATAATAGGAATAGGAAGAGATGAAAAACCAATTCAAGAAATAAAAGAGATTTTTGCCGATAACATACTTGATAATTCATTATACATGGGATAATTATTAGAATGCTCTAGGTGACGCGCAACGCAACGACAATCTTGACACATAATTCATTCCTTTCATTTACTGAGATGCGTAATTGTGCGTAGGATACACTAAAAGAGAAGTATAGAAGCATCTGTTCGGCATTAAAAGACAAAGGTAATACTCCATTGCATAATAATCAAAATATATAATCATATCACTAGTTATTTATCATATGCTAATAACAGTTATAAATATTAAATAGTTTTAATACTAAATATTTCATAATTATTTGGAAACGCTTTGGTGTGTCGAATAATGTGGTCAAATGGAGTTGATAGGCAAGTTCGGAAGAGGAAGGAAATTAATCGGACTTCCTGAATCATAGACTTGCGAAGTAAATGTAATTGACCGAAAAATGGAGATAATTAGAGGTAGGAAATTTCCAAGGTATTACTGATCAGTTGGTAGAATACCTTTCATAGTATGTTATGAGGAAGTATGCTCACGTAAGTTGGAATCGTAACCGGGCAAATAACAAAAGGAAAGAAAAAATAAAGGTTTATCGTGATCCTAAAAGTTATGCATATCTCAACACTTATGTATATGTGCGTGTCGTCTATTTCGCAGGATAAGCTTCTAGGGTGTGCTAAACGGGGATACCTGACGTCTTAGTTTGGAGTAAGCTCGCAGGTGGGTATTTGTAAACGCAGCCGGAGAAATGGATAAGATTCTTCTCATTTCACTGACCTGTGCCTCCATTATCTCCCTTGGGACTTAGGAAAAGCTTGACTTAACGAAACAATAGACGAATGGTTTGAATCTTTAATTTTACATGACCTGCGTAGTTGACAGACTTATATATTGCATCTCAACTATCTTCCTTCTAAACGCACTATTCAATCGTATGTCTTGAAATATTTTGTATATTTATACACTATATCTAATTCCATGACGCCCATTTATATCACCTCTGTTCAAATTCAGTCACGTGATAGGCCAAGTAACGTCATTTTTTATGTACCGCATTCAATCCCTTTTTAAACGAAAGCTTCACTGAGTATTCTTCTTTGTTTCATTATGTAAAGCAACGTTATACCATATTAATTTCGTGGTTTTTCCGACGATGCGATTTCTTGACTTGGAAAACCTAACAAAAATTCAATTATTTAGCGTAACATAATCCAAGTAATACTTAGGTACCATCGAACTGCCCTTATCCCAATCTTTTCACGGTTGATTGTATTGTAAAACCTAATTAAAAGCGAAAAGAATAATATTTTGCGATGACATGACCAAGATTCGTGGATGACATTTCGCCGGCTTGAAGGTTATTTTCCCTTCGGGACACCAACCTAAAATTGGAGAAACTCTGCATAAAAAGGATGTCCGCTAATGAGTCTGGAGATGATCATTTTTTGCGTCCTTCTTTAGAAAAGATCCCTTTGCTCCACGAACAGCACGTATTGCAAAAAAATCCTCGCTTTGTTCATCCATGGAGCAAAATGTAAATCTGAGACATTTTTCGTTCTTGGTGTGTGTGCAGTCAACAGGCTAATCCCAACTTCATGAATTATCTTTTTTTCCTTTTAAAGCATAAGCCGTGAGGTATCAACGTTGACATTTAAGTCTACATTCGGCGCTGAAAACCAGAGGTAATTTTCGGGGTAGGAGCTTTATTGCTCTCATGTTCTATTTCTATTGACATTATTTACGAGATGATCTCACCGTCTGCTAATTGGCATTTATCGTTTTGAGTCATTAAACTTGCTATTGGTGCAACAGGTACACAGGCCCATGAATCATCCGGTACAAAATTGGCTAATGACATGAGGGGGAAGGCTAGCTCATGGAAGTCGAAAGAGAATCGTAATGAAATCTTTTGCGATAATTGGCATTCCATCATTGGATCAAGTGAAAGTGATATGGGTATCCAACGAGCAATTGTCCCTCTAGTTGAAACATTTTTATGCGCTCTGTACCTTGATAAGTGATTTTGCTCTATTGCAATTTATGCAGGTTATATTTACCTCAGGCTGATAGTTAGTGGAAAAATTATTTTAAAATTTATTCTTTGAGTATTATAAAAATATATTTTTAAAATTGTGACGTAAAAGATAAAGTAAGGGATAGAAGAATTAACATGTAACTCCACATGGTACTAGATTTATTGACATAACCGATTTGGCCTCAGAGCAGCATCATCAGATACAATTACATTACATTATATTACATAATGTAAGCGTACCTGATGCTGCTGCTCTGCAGCGAAACCGGTCATGTCAATAAATGTAATACCATGTGGAATTGCAGTGTTAATTCTTTCATCCCTGTCATCGAGGAATTCCACCCAGTAAGGTCCGAAGCTATCATCTAGATAAAGTACAGGTTTTTGAGAGCCCTTTACAGATAACGCCACTTTAAGCCACGAACTAAACTTAAATCTACGAAGTGTCATGCACTAATTACGTAAAGCATCTAAGTATCGAATCTGTTCAATCATTAAATGTTATAGCACCGTATCGAAAAGTAATTAACCAATAAGCGTTCCAATGAAAAATGCTGAAATGGAGACAACTTACTGTTGATTATGTTACAGTAGCTTTTTGGATTAAAGTATTTTTTTTAAACTGTGATTGTGCTACCGCTGAACCATTGACGGAAAGAAAAATTTACTTACTGTGATTCTTCGCGGAAAAGTGGCCAGTATATTTTTTCCATGAGTTAAACAAAGAAAGCGATCACAATTACCGCATAATGACCATTTTTAATCATGATAAGTATCAAATACGTTAAGGTGTTGAATTTTTGCACAGAAAGTTTGATAATACCTCCTGAAAAGACTGCAATGTAAAGGAAGTTGCTCAGTTAACTTGATCAATCATTAAAATTCGCTATCCCGAGGATCCAAGAAATAAAATTTAGCTTGTATTATTAACAGGTGATTTACTTATGCTGTGATGATAATACTTTGAAAGAAGCAGTCACTTAATATTTAAAAAACTGCCATAATTCCTTTAACGGAAGACATATTTTCCAAGACTGTTCTGCATGTGATGTGGCCCGAGAATCCTTTTTTCAAAACGTTATTTCTGGATCATCGTTCAAAATTTATCATATTGCGTTGGACTAACGGCAATGAAAATATTGATTTTTCCGGGTATGGTGAATATTTTTCGCCTCTTCTTCAATTAAAAAACAAATGAACGAGAAATGCGTGTAGGTGTCGGAGACAAATTCCGTTATAAATTATAGCTTTGAAAAATGGAGAAGTTTTCGGGAAAATTCATTTACACTAAACGGATTTTGCTTTTCAATAAAATTAGTCTCTCAAAAGGACCTTGTAATTTCCTCAAGCAGGTGTCAGAAGTAACTGTGGTTTACGCAAATCGAGTATAGACTATAACCTCTTGCTTGAATTGATCCAATTAAGAAGAGTAGTTCAGCATACTACTGATTGGAAGTATTTTAGAATTCAATACAAATATAGAATAGGCGATTTTAAAAATTCATGTAGCCGATTTTTTAGAATGTAGTTCTTTGGGATGTTTTATGATTCAATTAATTATTGAGGCACTGTGTGATTTTTATCGAACGAGGTTGAACTCGTTTTTATTTGCCACTTTGTTGCACATGACGTTGAAGTCTATGTTTTTTTCCAAATGTAATGAAGTTTTTCCAAATGGTTATTTAATGAAGCTCCGGGTTACAGGCAAAGTTTCCAATTGCGTTTCAATTTTGCTTTCACTGAGCTACGTGTCGTTTCCTATGAAGTCCCACTTTTCTAGAACTATTATCTCTTAGCATTCAATTCTAAGCAATGAAATCACCTCTGGTTGCCAATTTAACAATCTATTTTCTTGGCTGCCACACTTATCATTGCATTTTTCTGTAGTGCTGGAAGATATAGTCGCTGTGCACACTGTATCTTCTCATCGTTACTAGCATTCTATTTCTTATTATCCTACCACTAAAAGTATCCAAGATTGTCAAGCCAACACTCCACTTAGTCAGCCAACCCTCCAATTAAAAATACCTCACGAAGTAAAAAATTATGATAATGTTAAAGTTTTAAATTAGAAAATTATGTCAAAAAATCATAATATTAAGTGCAAATAGCGAAATATTGAATTTGGAGATAAAGAGGAAGATTTGAATAGTTCTATGGGATATCACCCATTTTGTCAAAAAATGTTATCCTATTGCTCAGGTATTTCTGCGTTTATACTAATGAATTTTCCTTATTTTATAAATAAATGGAAATTACTTGGAGAGTATTCTCAAATCAATTTAATTAATGCCTACGGAGGTCATTTGTAGGGTCACTAAAAAGATTTTGAGTGCAACATACCTTTCTGTGACCATTACAGTGAATTAAATACAGAGAAAAAGTGGAGAATGAGTCACGTATTGTAACGCCGCGCTACCTTTCTATAAGTTATTGTTTGTTTTGTGGGCTTTAAATATTTAATAAGTTTATTGTTTATTTTGTGTGCTTTGTTTTATCTTATTTCTTGTTTTTGTGTTTTAATGATTAATTTGTTTATTCTGCATGGTCATTGTTGGTTGGGAGGGAGTTGTTTAATTTTGGAGAGGGGGATTGTTTTAGTGGAGAGAGGAGCAGAAAGAGGTGTATGAAAAGTTCGGAAATAAAGCGCTACCAAAGAAAACTCGAAGGCGTTACAGTATTGTTCTCATTTTAATGTCTCTTCTCTATATTCCGGATGAGGATAACAGTAAATTCCTTCAAGTTGTTATATGAAACATTTAGGACAGCATTTATCAACCCTATCCACATCTGCTATCATTCCGTGTTTCAATACGTAATTTATATTTCTAAAACAGCCCATTCAATGATGCATGACGAGCGCTCTTGGCTAAATTCAAGGAAATATACGTTAACAGGTAACGATCTGATACGAAACCTATTAATTCAAGGATAATGACCGGGATATTCGGCGTCTAATGTGTAAGCATTCGCAGGTTAATACAACTGCGAGCGTTGGTGCGATATTATAGAATGAATAATAGCTGTGTATGAATGCGTCAACGTTGAAAGTTTTACGTTTCTCAAATCGCAGGATGTGAACTCACAGACAATCTATGTTCATGGTTCTCAGAGGAAAAATATCATATAAACCTTTTTCTTAACATAATTTGATAATAATCGCGAAGTTATGAACGCCATAATTGATATGAAGGGAGTACAATTTTTCAAAGCTCTGGTGATGTAAAAATATTAGAATTTGGTTTTGGGGTGAGTATCGTCTCAGAACTTCAATGGTTCCAAGGAGAATCTAATAGTTACATGACCATGTATTTTCTTTTCTCTCGGAAATTGATCAATATTGCGATTATCACGTTCATATTCTATGACTACCGTAATTAATGACGCCATGTCCTATGAAGTAATTCAGGTTAACGGATAGATATTTTTAATATAGATACGATTATTCTTTGGATTTTTGGGGAATTTGGGGAAATATGTTGGTAAAGGCTTAGTTATTCACAAATAATACCTCTGTTAACTCACTGCTTTAAGTTTCTTAGAAAAAACGACCTCATTATGCCTCCAGTAAAACAAATTGTAATTTCGTAAAAACCACCGGAAACGTACCTCTTAATATGGGGAAACATGACGAAATTTTTATTGAAAAAAATCCATCTCAATTCTCCAGTTACCAACTGTAATCCGTTCATTTTAAATAAGCATAAATACGTTTTGAAACCCATTAATGTAAGTCGAAAGTGTGCATTTAGTACGTGAGACATGCAAAATGCATTTCCGTGCAATCCGCTAGTTAAAACTTTGGTTGTCGAACAAGGAAAATTCAAAATTGTTGGCTATTCTCTTTACTTTCAAAGGGGACATTCTTAAGAAGAATCGGAGTGTATGAGGGAGTGTGCGAATTTCGAATGTGGTGGAGAGAGGTGGGAAGTATTCTAAACTAAAGAGAGGGACAAAAGCAAAATGCCCTAGAAAAACAATGGGTGAGTTTGCCATGACCCATCTTACTTACAGTAGCCGGCTGAATATCAGATAAAAATGGACGTCAAAACGAAGTGGAAAATGACATAGATGGGGGACTAAAATTGAGAGGAAAGGTTTACGATGATCACCAAACTATACATATATTTCACACCTTTTTGCCCTTAAAAGATTCGAATAACGTTGCATTAGATTACTGAGTAAAAATGACTTTTAGCGTACAAGGTACAAATGACTGAAAATAGCAGATTCTTTAAGAATAAAACGGTGGAAAAATTACGAGAGGCAGGTTGGAAGGTATTATAAATTGAAGAGAGAGACAAAAGTAAAAGGCCCTGAAAAAACAATTAGAGAGGCGAGGAGCTGTCCTTACGGCAATCGACAGAATATCAGTTAAAAAAGGTCAATACGTAGTGGTAAATGGAACAGGTTTAATTTGAAAAGAAAGGCTCCAAAATGAACCCTCAACTCTATATATATTTCACACCGTTTTTAAAAGATTCGACTAAGGTTTCATCACATAACTGAGTGATAATGACTTCGATAGTGCAAGATAAAAACGACCGAAAAAAATGCAATGATAAAAAAGACGACAACAGTGGATCATTTTTAGAATAAATCAGAGCAAACATTACGAAGCTTTTTCTTCTAAGTTGCGAATAAAAATCAATTAAACGCAGTTGATTAATATTGAATGGATTTAAAGCAATAGTAAAGTGACGCTAACTAGATAGAACAATGGAAATCTGATAACAGAAACAACAATTACACTTTTCCACAACATATTTTAATGCGTACGACGCGTTTCAGCTCACAGAGCCATCATCAGGTACAAGACCAGACCATGGCTATGTGAGCTGAAACGCGTCGTACGCATTAGAATATCTTGTGGAAAAGTACAATTGCTGTTCCTGTTTTAATATGACGAACTTCCACGATATCTCGCCTGAATCTGTTGAAATTATTCAGAAAACCGGTAACCGCCCATACCTACTGTGAACAGTGGAAATGATAATTTTTAAAGAATTTTAGTGGTAAATGGCGAGATATGAGAAATTAAAAATGTTTAGGCCTTTGTCTCACCTGAGGAGAGTGTTGGGGTTTCCTTCGGGTGAGTGAGGCGGGACTGCGTTGGCGGCGGAGACACGGAGTTGAGTGAGGTTGGACGCACGACGGTGGAGCCTATATTCTCACCCAGACGCCCCCTCCACACCAACTCTCGTCCGCCCTCCCTCCCTAATCTCCCCACACCCGTCTCCAAAGTCGTCTCCTCCCCTCCAAACCCACCCAAACCGCACCGCCGCCACGCCCCCGCCCCCGTTCCCCCCTTCCATTTGCACTTCCTTCCCCCATTTCGACAAAATATTTCCTCCATTTCTACCTCCTTTTGCGTATTTTCATGGTCATACTTATCGCATTTGCTAATTCGTCTTTTTTTAGTGCTATTTTATACGCTATATTTTCTTTAGAGGAAGGTTTTTGTCCCTCGTATTGAGACGAATTTACTTCGCACATGCTATCTCGTCCTCCGACGGAAAAGGTTATCGCAGAAAAAAATTGGCTATTCTAGCAGGAGGAGCCTCATCGGCGACCTCTTCACCACATCAATTGTTTTATTAACTAATCCAATTTTTTGATAAATTTTTAAATCGCTATTGAGTTTTGGAAATATTTCGACTGTCCAATAGTTTAGTTTTTTTACCTCCGTTTTTCATCTCGACCTATGAAAAATTATTTCAATTCAATGGGAAAAAGTTGGCTAAAAATATGATTTTAATTTCATCTATAAATTTTAGCATTGTTGTGATGAAGATAGTTTTTTGGCATAATTACGGACATTGCGTGACCTTTGACTTCAACAAGTGATTTCAAAATAGTCCCTTTCTTATCTATTTTTTTCTGCCGTCAGCTCCACATCTATCGTGGACGACTTCTCCTTTCCCCACGCTCTTTATCGGCTGTCATATCAACCCCCTGAATCTCTACTACCTACTCTCCTCTCCTCACTTTTCCCCCAAAGCGTCATAATCATTTCCCTCTCCTCCCGCCGTTATCCATTTTCCGTGTTCATTCCCATGTGTCATTACTCCGTCCGCCATTATGTGCTACTAAACGGAAAGGTTACCTTAACTCTTACCTTTTTACGACCAAAGAAACACGCTTCCCTCCTCTAACCTATTAGGGATATAATATAATATGTACGTGGAGGCGTAAAAGTTAAATCCCTGATTCCGACGATTAATTTGGATGATTTTAACGTGAGGCAATAAATCTCTTTTACATTTTGCAGCTTCGATCGATATTCACCACTTATCCTCTTGTTCTGAGCCAAAGAAGCGAATTTATTGTTATAATCTGGGATCCTTTCCATTATTCCCTCCCCACTTTTTCGTCCATTAATATTACCTACTCAAATCGTTAATGAAAATGGCCGATACTACTATACATATCCTTTACGATTTCTTGCTGCTAACGAGAACGGTAATGTAAGCAAACACTAGAGAGTAAACAAGATGCCTGCCTTTACTTTCTTGACTTTATATACTGGGAAACGTGCGAATATTTATAGATTTTGATTGATACTCTCTTACCGTGATAAACTTTCAGTTTTATGATACTAAAAGTAAACCTGTTTATCTAGTTTTTACTTTTTTTTGGGGTAAAATGAATAATTCTACCCTTCTCCACAGATTGTATGCGGTGGTAGAAATAAAAGGCATGGTAACGCTGGAAATGAATCGTGCATAATAACTTAATATTTAATCCTCGCTCTGGATTGACTGAGGTGGTCAAAGCTCGTGTGTCAATGTCCATTAAACTCTTTAATTTACAGGTCTTTTCATTAGAGATTATTGAAACCTTTCATGTTACATCGGGTGAAATTAAATACCGCTTTATTTCTTGTATTTAGTCATATATCCTCTACAAAAATAATTTTAACAATGAAGTTAAGTACACTTTTATAATTAGATCAAAACATTTGACCATTCGTAGTTTTAAAAATCTATTATTACATATCTCAAAATAACTCATTATTAGCGTATTACTAGTAAGAAATCAATTTATTCCTGAATTAGTCAACATTTCAAATTTATTGTAAAGGAGTATGCGACGCATTTTTTAAACAAAGAGATCCTACACTTCAAGAGAGTTACAAATTTGATCTTTAAAGCATATTATAAGGCGATGAGGTTTCCTCAGAAGTTTATAGACATTAATTTTTGTAAAATATCTAGTGAAAGGTTGGAATGTTTAGTAATAATTTATTTCTCATAATGATTACTTCTTTTTGTGAAACTTACGATTATCACATTTTTATGGAGTCAGATTGAAAAAAATTGAGTGGAACGATTTACGGAGTCCATTATGATAGATTTTGAAAATAAATAGCTGTATGTGTGTAGTTTTAAGCCATTAGTTTGCGCGGGAAATAAGATTGGAGGGAAACAGATCGGGTGAGGTGAGCCTGTGCAACGAGATAGGAAGAGTTTGGGGGGTTTCATCCTCGGCTCATCTCGCAATGGAAATGAGCGGAATTGATTAATATAGCGGGTGCTGATTCAGCCGTCGACTCAAAAATTGTGTGCTTATTCAGCTCTGATCATTAGCACCTCGTTGGCCATCGAATATCATGGGTTTGCTATGGAAATAACTCCCAACGTGGAAAACTACGTATTACGTATACGTAATGCCTCGAGCACAGGAGGAGTAATTAATATCGATAAAATCAAGTATGCGCATTAACGAATGGGAATTGCGGATACTTCTCTTATTACAGTCTTTGATGGAAATATTACCCATGATAAAGTTTAATTGGCCGAGGATATCCCTGATGATACTACCAGACTATTTGTCGAGTGGCTGTCGTGAGTCACCTGAACCATTTTTAAGGTGTAAAATGTAAACTAATTATTTTGCGATCCGTTCTCGTTGAGGGATATTAAAATTGTGCAGTTTATAGGATACGATCGTGCGCAAGCGAACGATATATTTTAATAATTGATTCATCGGGTGATTTTCGTGAAAATCAAATTAAAATGATTGTCTCGTATAACTCAAGTATGTAATGGGTGAAATATGTGGACTTTTACTGACATGCACTTAAATTCTTGTGAATCGTTGCTCTAAGCTCCTCGCTAAGTATTGGTATCGGTGTCTTCCCGGATTCATAGCCAACGGTTAAAGTCATACTTAACCAGCCACTTTGAGACAGTACGTTATCAAGGGATGGAATTACGGTTCCTTCTTTATCGTCATCCCAGATGTAAACCGCAGAGGAAACGTAATCACCACAGTTACTGTTGTAAGAACGCCCTCCATAAATCAAAAGTAGAGAAATAAAACACCCAAAGATGAAATTTACAGAATGAAAATAACGTTTTCACTCTCATGAGCGCAAAGGCACGTTAATGCGAGGGCACACGTTATGGAGAACCGTGTTCGCGCCCTTTGACATGTATCGTGTCTTATTAAATGCTGTTCTCAGGTACTTGTACCGAGTAGATGTGGCTGGGACATCTACGCAGACAGAAGTCGTATTCTTAAAGTAAACCGTATAGTGCTCTACGTACGAAATAGCTCTGTACACTACCACACTAGTCCTGAAAAGCATATTTTTTACCAGATAAAATTGAGTTATTTCCCTTACAAACTGGAATAGGAGCTTGATTCATTATACTGATGGCAATCGATTTTCGAGGACGAGGAAGAGTGGGCCGTGGATTCCATCGTAATTGAGGATTTTTCTTTATTCATGTTTTCTTTTTAACTTCCATCATCTGTCAGCGTCAGTCACTCTTCTCGTCGGGGGATGTAATTCTCAGGGGTGAGACAGTGGCATATCCTAATCAGTCACCTCGGCATACCACATCCCCAAACGTGCCTTACCACGATATGAAATTGATTAAAAATGTCGAGAGTTCGAAAAAAAACCCGAAATGTAATTTCTGGACCCGACACTCCCTCCTCTCACCAGACTCCCGAGTGAGATGGGTGGGAGGGGGTGGGGGAGGGGAGAGAGTTACATGACTCCACCGTGAAGGGCGCTGCAGTCAGGTGTAAACTGACACCCGTTGAGGGAAAACAAGCATCCATAAAAGATTTGGTTGAGTAACGGGTCATTTGAATTAGATTTATACCCCCACGTTTGCACATGGCTTATGGTAATCCTCGATCCGCCTACTATTTCAAGTTATTTTCCGACATTTTTACTACCAAGAAGCTCTTTCAGGGGTTGAGCACCACAGGGGTCATCAGATCAGTCAAAATTCCTTCACTGATTTGATTAAGTTCATCCGGCCTACGTCTCTTCATATTCAGGCATTATTATTTGGTAGCCTACCGGTTTGGGTGGTATAGTGAGAAATCGCTTATATTCTTATTTTAGAGTTACTAGTCGCACTGCTTCCTCAAAATATTGCTATCCCTTATGTATTTGTATCTTTCGTTTGGGTGTTAATACTGCATTGACCATCATGTATAATTAACAATGCACGATATTAATGACGTAAGTATTACTGAAAAAATGCACTTATACCATGATTGTGAAGGTTTCCTTAGAAAAGTTAAAATTTCTGAACTCAACTTTATACTTTCTAAACATAGTGATATTCCGCTCTGCGCTAGAAACCTTTTGTGTCTGAATGTTTATGTTATTTAGTCTTTGTTTTGAACTGCAACATGAATTTTCTTCTGTTATTCCCCCCCTTTGATAACCTCGCCCGCATAATGAAAACCTACTTATGTATCACATGAGTTCAGCTCCTATACTTTCTACTTTTGTTCATTCTTTAAAAAATAATGCCACCCTTAATCCTTTCTTTTCCTCTCTTTTTTTAGCATATCATTTTCCAAAACGGCACTCAGTATCCCATCTTCCTAAAAAACATGGTACTTTATTCACCTTCTTTGACTCTTGATTTTCTCAAGCAGCATTCCTTTTTTCTGTCACCATGCTGAAGACTTTTTCGATCATTTCTCTTTCCGTCCATCGTGCTTTCTCCTGTTTATGTATCTTTTTATGATTTTTGACCCGCGTTACACTTTTAGTTCATTCTTTTCTCATTGGAACAAAATAATTTGCTTGAAAACTTCTCCCTGCTCTCAATGTTTCCAAACTTCAAACTTGTGGGACATAATGTCAAGGGAGACGCATGACTGACATGTACATCAATCGCCAACTATCTCGTAGAGGAAAATTTTCGTGCGGGGAAATTAAATTTTTTTGCCTCAGCCCGCTTCTTGGCCCAACATCTTTGAGGCGCTCAAGGTGCTTCGCGAGGATTGCGATCACGAAAAAAACGGTATGGTAAATTTTCGCGGTTGCTTTAAAGCATGGCTCCAAAGCAGAAAGTGTGGTTTCTTTTCAAGTTTCTGTTAATATCTTAGGGTTAAAAAAAAACCTACACAGGCCACATAAAGTAATTCAATTATACTTTTTGGGCATCATAGCACGATATTCACTGAGGCAAACTAAAGTCTGATATTTAAAGTAATGGCATAATTTAGTCGTATTCATCGGAGATGGATCTTAATACATTAAGTTTAACTTGTCAGCTATTTTGTGATATGAAGTTGAGTCAAAACAAAAGTGAAGACTAGAATATATATTCATCATACCTTGTTACTTATATCATTTTTTTGGTAAAGCTCTGTTGGAGTTAATTTTTATGCACATATTGTCTTATTCCGTTTTTCAACATACAGAATGTCAACTTTGACCTATGATCTGTTAAAATTTTTCAAAATTCTATCATGAAAGTGAAGTAATACTCTTCCTTATTTAGCATTATTTCTGCGGGCCAGATATTATTAGATTTATCTAATAATATCTAGCCCGCATATCAAATAGACAGATATTACTGCAGGATATAGGAGTGTCTGGTTTGGAGAAATCATCAGTTACTACCCCAAATCCGTGAAATGGAAAATGCTTTTCCAGCAGCATGAAATTCCATCCTTTGTAATGTTGTGAAGCAGGCCTCCAAAATTTGAGCCCTTAAAATAATTTTTAAGTATGAAAAATCTCAATTATTGATCCAGCCTGACATAAAATAGCACTTGGATATGTTTTTAAAGTAATAGTTTATCAACTTATAAAAACTATAATCCTCAACTGGCCGAACAATCTTCGATCAAAATACTGCGCTGCCCATATGATGGGATTCTGATACAGCAATATTTCGTTCAGATCAGGTCGGATTCCGACGCTGGGTTTCCTTCCACTTCTACTCCTTTCCCAACTCTATTTATTTCCTCTCCGTGAGTGACCACTTTTCTTGAGTGGCTCATGTGACCTTCTATAGGTCCTCACCATGGCTCTCTTTCTCTCCTACATGAGAGGTTCTCTAGCCACTCGGCATTGGCCTAATTCTAATGAAATGAGCCAGTGAGCCGCATAGCTGTATTACGTTCCCATGGGCGTCAATTGCGCCATGGGATGCTTTCTACTCCAACGCCCCAACTGAGGAAACTCTGGAGAACAAATAGAACTGAAATACTTACTCCACCACTCAATGTAATCGAACCAGGGAAGTCGAAGTGGGAGGCCATTACCGATTCTACCGTGAGCGAGCCAGCTGTTTTTCCTCCCATGGGACCTTCTTTTTATTGTGCTCACTTGGTCGTGGCAGCATGACAGGGGAAAGTTTTCTCCTGATTAATCTCACCTGCCCATATCAATTGACTGCATTCGTTTGATACGTTTAAATTGGACTCCATACGCAATGGGGAGTTGAAACTGACTTGAAGTATTCGCAAAATCTTCTATTTCCCCTTGTTTCAAGCATTTTTTGCTTCATAAGGAAGTGGCCCTCTATATTTTTCCCATGCACTTCGCCCAGCCTTTCAAATGAAAGTTAAAAGAGAAAATATAGGCACCGACGTTCACTAAAATGACTATCTGAATCTGAAGGATGGTTTCTCAATTTAAGACATTGTTCGAGCGCTAATTGAGCAGAGAATCGCACAAAACTGTCATGTCAAGGAATGGTGAGGTCCAGTTGAGAACCGGATATCCCGTGGAGGAACATACACATCGAAATATGAGGGATTTCTCCATATGCGAATGTTGGGTTAAATACTTATGATAATTGTGTCTAAATAAGCCATGAAATAAAGAGAGATGATTTTTCGCTAATGTTAATGTCATGAATTGTTTCCAGCGTTGATATAATAAGATTTACCAATTTAATTAATGACCATGGGATAACGCTTTCATTAGCTTATCATAATTATAAAGTGCGTCATTCATATTCGGTATGTTTTGTCCAACAGACCCCGGAAACAAACGGTTCAGTTATGGGATTTCATTTTAGAAGACCAAAAACAAGTCATTTCGTAGATAATATTTGAGCATAACATTTTGTACGCATAAAATTACATTAAGTGAGTAAACTGTCACACTACAAGTAAGTAGCCTATCTTCATTAACAGAGGCAAGCAAATGATTTAGACAACGATAATGCCTATCAATAACCATTTTTAGCGATAGTATAATTTAATTCCCGACAGATAGGCAAAAGGAATAAATATGAATGGAGACTGGCGGCACACTATTATTCTCGTTAATGATCAGATGGGAATAGAGCAATGCAAAGTACATGATGAGGAAACTCGAAGAAGTGTGTGATATGGCTGGACTGAAATTAAATTCACCAAACAAAGTATACAAATAGTGAGAAATTTTCACATTGTGTAATAAAAATATGAAAACGTGTAAATTTTACACATTGTACGCAAGTGTGTGTCTCAGTGTACAATGATGAGGACGATTGACAATGAAGAACAACGTATGACATAAATAAACAAGCAAAGAAAGGCTTGAACTATCGCGAGATATAAATGTAAAACTAAGGCTCAAAAGCGGTGCTTATTTGATTCTTCTTCGAAAGATAGAAAAAAATATGAAGAAAAAACGAGTAATTCGGAAATTCTATTACCTCCCAAAGGATACATCTAGCAAAACTAGCGATGAACAAACTGCTTTTGGAAAAGTTCCAATCTTTGAACCACTTATGTGTATATAGAGTATACTACTCTACGGGTAGGAAAATAGGCACAGACTGGAAGCTGTAGAGTGGATTTTCATAGAAGATGTGGATTATCATTATTAGCATTATTAGCTTTAGTCATGAATACATGCAAAGGATTCCATTGAAATAATGCCTAATGAGAAATGAAAAGATAGCGATTAACGTATTATGGGTTAGCAAAAACGATGGAGAATAACTGATGGCCATAAAAAATAGTAAAATGGAAACCATCGCGGAACATGGAAAGAGGACGAGCTACGTAAGAGCGGTGGAATAAAGTAACCTCCGAAATGAAAAAAAGACAGATGGGAAATGAAGATGGGAGAGATAAAGAGGCTAGGAGGAGTGGAGGATGCGAGAGATGGCAACAAGCTGCATAAACTCGCCTTAAAAAACTTTAAGGGCAAATGTCTCCTCCGCTGCGGAAGAATTCTAAGCCCTCTTGGTCCTTTGATATGAACTTCTGTAATGGAAGATATAAGATAAGTTAGTCGGCATTACTATACTTCTCTTCCATCCAATAATTGGATTGTTTTAGGTCTGCACTTGGTGTCCGAATAACAACTGATCCAGTCATTACGCCGGTATGAATGCACTTAATAGCACCTAGTTGGCTCTATTAGTACGGTGAATTTCGTTCTCCTTCGAGTTTGCAATTCTTAGTGCGTCGAATTAGTCATTGCTCTGAGTACGTCCGTGCTAGGTATCGTGATGGTAAATTTAATTAACCGGAGTATGATTATCTCGCTTGAGTCATGATTGGACCAGTGCCGAGTGTGTGCTCTTTCTTCGTGGTTGCATTTGATTGTACTGTGAATAAGAAGAGGTATGCGATAATATTTTTATTAAAAATCATAAAATACAGTATTATTTATTCTTATAGCCCTGAATGCGCCCTATGACCCTGAATGGGCTTTCGCCTCCTTAGCAGTTATTCCCTTTACTTTTTTATCTTTCACTTATTATCTCCTATACTTTCTGCATTTTTCGCCATATATTTGATCTTTTTATTTATTAGCTCTCAGTTTTTTCTTCTATTTAGTATTTTTCTGGGCATCCATCCTCTCTTTTTGCCAATCCTAATTGCTTGTCCCGATAGCTTTCTGTAAGCGTGTTCTTACTTTTATTCTTTCATAAAAAAGTCCTTATCCCTGGGCAACCCTCTTTTTTTCTTTCTTTGAGCCTGTCTTCCTATTTAGTTCTTCTGATCTATCTTTGATTGTTTTCCACCTTCTCTCAATAGTGCGTGACTCGTATAATTTCTCCAACTTTTGAGTTACATCACCTTCATTCCTGTACTTATTTAATCGTAAGTGTTTTGGGGTACTATATTTTAAATTACATCCCCCAATTGATGAGAAATATTGTCGTACTACTACTTTATGAAGACAATGGCCAGAGTTGATTAGTGCGTCAAAAACTTTACGCATATCTTACTTAAGGTGTCCTTCCTCTGGATATCATTACACGATTTATTTGAATGGGGATTTCTTTATCGGACACTTAACAGGTTCCCACCGGGATTCTTTCGTGCTGGAAGTTTGAGCCACTGGTAAGTGGAAGTGGCGAAGAGAGAAAATGTCCTTCTGAATCCAGAACCAAGATGGAGCCAATATGTTATGTCTATAAATGCTCTTCCTGATTATCAGATGGTCTCAAGGAACTAGGATGGCAACACCAGAGAATAGAGGCCTTTAAACAAGTAACAACCGGAAAGGTTGACTCTCTTATGAGCGCTTATTCCATGCTCGACTACGTATATAATGTTTCTCATCTTTGCCATGATGAAACGTAAAGAAATTGCCGCGAGAAATAATCCACCCGAAATCGATTGGGTCTGCGTATCGAACCACTGACCTTCAGCTTACCCTCGCAGCGCCAATGTGCTACCCAATTATTCTGATTCTCATGGAAATTTGGAGGATTCAAGAATTCAAGACGAGGTGCATTTATATCTCTCCCCAAGTAGTTCTGTGAACTTATCGTTGTCAAATTTTGGCGAAATAAAAATCATCAATTAATTAGCTATGCACGGCAACGGTGCTGTTATAACACACATTCATGAGTTGAGAGTTGAGTAAAGTCATATTTTCCCTGTAATGGACATCTTCGATGAACAGACATAACATTTAGTTCACTTCATTCTAATAAGAATTGAAAGGGGTATTTGGAAGCATGGATATCTTATACGTGAGAAAATGGACTAAGAAAATCCAAGATTAAATTAAAGGTTTAATTCCCGGGGCATGTGATGTCATTTTATACTGAATATTTATGTGCATTTCAGCGCTATATTACGGCAGACATGAAAATACACGAATATAAATGTATATGTATGAGGAAGGATATCCTGACTGTTGAATTCATTCACTCGTCAACGCCCGCACCAAACCATAATAAAAAATTCGTGAAATTTGAGAATATATATTGCAATAACGTAGTAGGGGCGCTCTAAGAAATAATTTTTTAAGAAGTCAATTCCAAAGGGACAAAATAGAGTGAAATATATTTTATTTTTATTTTCGGCGTATGTCCTGAATCAAGAGTGTTATCGCTTTGATTCCGGTGCGAATGAAATTTTTATTTTGATACCTAGAAATGATTTCCGTAGTTTTTAAATTACGGTCGGAAGAGGATCGAAATAAATGAAATGTGTTTTATAAATGACTAATTGTTTGTTTAAAAATTTAAAGTCCCCATCTTAGCCTGAAAAAAACTGTTGACGGGTACAACATGAGCGGTACGCCAACGTATAAGGTGGTTCATCAGCTAAGCTAAGGTATATTGTGCAGAATAAATTACCTTTTTTTAACCATAAATCCTGTTTCATGTTACCATCTTCTCTCTACAGATCCACGATAGTGTAGGAAGTGCTCTTTTTGGTTATTCTTTTTATTGTTCCCCGTCTTATCCTCCGTCTCGCTGACGTGTGCATAAGTCTCACACCTTATAATGCAAGCCACACTCCCCTAAAAGTGCTCAGACATGAGTTCATAATTGCTACTTATTTCTTTTATAGATCTTGAAGTCTAACAAGAGTTCCCTTCACTAAAAATTGTTGCTAAACCTCCCAGCACGGGTGAATCATTGCTCCCACAAGTTTTAATTCTCGTGTGACTGATTTTATAATCAAAACGTTTCCATTAATTGTAACATGCATCATCAGTTGTAATAAGAATCTGATGACGTGCTTACTTTTATTGTGATACTAAAAAGTATTTTTTACAAGTCCCACGTTTGGTAAATGTGGAGCTTGAATGAATTTTGGCATACATTTTGTGTTGTACCAAAAAATGCCCACTTTTGAAGAGGTCATATCGAGATAAAGAGAGGGCTGAAAAAATTTGACTCTGGTCAAAGGTGTAACATATTTTCATTAACCAATAAAATAAATGATGCTGATAAATATGACTCATTACTTGCTCTTTATTTTTACACCTTTTTACAATACTATGAGTTACTACCTATGAGGAAGTAATACTGATAAATATCCAAAAACTTTTTATTCATTGTATTTATATATTTGGTAATTTTATACTATTTGCTGTGTAGCGTATGAATGTTCTTTTTAAGTATGAATAATACTAGAAACGTTTCGCACCAGAACCAGACAACTTTTATTCCCTTGACAGGCATCCAAACAAATAATCCACCGGGTAGAGAAAGGTAAATAATTTAAATAAACCGTAGAAAAAGATAAATAACAGACATAAAGCGCAAAAACCATTTCCTTGCAAAATATAGCACTATGCAAACTTTTCCGCATAAGGCGGGGCGCGTATAAATATGTTAAAGAAGATTCTCGAAAGGAATAAAATAAAACATGAATTTTATCGACTGTATATTATCTAAAATTTCCAGGTTCATACGAAAACTAGGGCAAGTGATCGAATCAAAGCATACTTAAAACATCAAGAATAATATTTAATTAGTTATCTTAAATTTCTAAAAAATATTTAAAATTATACTTGCCTTTTTAAATTCTGCCACTTGTCTTCCCCTGAGCATATATTTCATGCCGCGATGATTCACTGGTTTCATCAGACCGAGTGGTTTAGCTGAATATAATGGAACTATTCAATAGTAAGATTATGAATCTTGCCAGCGGTTTTAATATTTTTGGTTCAACAACACATTCAATAATCAAATTTCAAAATTCGTTGGTTTCGTCGAAAGAAATTGATTTAGAAATAAAATTTGGATGATTAGTAGATATTTAAACGTAATAGTCAGAAATCCATCATGCAAATGTATTTTCCTAAATAATTCTTCTCATTTAATAGAAAATCGAGAGGCAAGAGAGCAACAGTAGAACACACGAGAGTTAGGTCAAAAACTACCTATAGTGTGGATACTCGAATGCGTGTGTTGCCGTCAAAATCTCATGTTCCATTCCACCAGAAAATGCTATGTCTGCTCCTATTACGCATTGGGATGTAAAAGAGGGGGGTAGCATCCAGAATTCATTGTTAGTTTTCGCTGCCTGTCAATCTTATCGCTCAATTAAGACACTGACCTGGTTCTATGAGATTTCCTTCGCTCCTTCAGTGTCGTCCGCCCAAAATAGATAAAGGTATCCCAATAGCTGACGGTATTTTGTACTTGACATCCAGCCAGAAAAGTGCTACGTGCTGTCTCTGATGCCATCCTGAGTTCCTTGCCCTTTATTCGACATCTAGAATCACAAGTGATGTCGGTTCAATTAATACTTTCAACGAAAATTATTTTAAAACTTTTTGCCTACGTTTTTTGCAGGATTAATCAGCATATGTCGCTGCCAAATCTTACCAGTTTTGAAGAAATATTTCCGGAAAAAATCGCGTAGGCACATGGCTTTATTGTTACTTACGGTTCCTTGGTCTTCACTGCATCCCTGAATCCATTGACTCCAGACAAAAAAAGAGAGGCGGTCGACTAATTTAATATTATTTTTTAAATCCATTCGGCTCAATGAGGCTGCCACTTTTCGGGACCAATGAAGGAACGCTCCCCCAATTTAGGAATAAAAATAATCACGCGACGCCAATAAAAATTCCACCGAGGTGGCGTGGCCACCGTCGCCCTTCAGACAAAGACTCGCTCTCCCCCCAACCGCCCCCTTATCTGTCGTTTCTTTTTAAAAACAGCATGATTCATTTCCCCGGGCATCACTTTTTGATCAGATTTCTCGCGCAGGGGTTCGTTTCTACGAGGGTGTTCGGGAGGGGAGTAGGGCTGAGGGAAGGGTTCGTTAGGACCGGTGGAGGGGATGGATGGAGGGAAGGCGAGGCAAGTTTATTATTATTTTTTTCACGTTTTTGCGACGCTAACAATCGATGCTGGGTGTAGTCGAATCTCCTCTCTCCACTTCCGACCCGACGAGGTGGTAAACAAATGCGAGTCCCTTCTACCGTTTTCCTAACCTCCTTTTTTTTCCTTCGACATGTTTCTCCCCCCCCCCTCCATCCCATTCAGAATTGTTCGTTCCTTCGACCGAAAACTCCTCTAGCCGAGCCCACTTTTCCCAGTCTTCGGTAATCACCTCCAAGGCTTTCTCGCCCACGTCCCCCCCATTCTCACCCTCCCCCATCTCTCTTCTCAATACATTGTCTTCTTTCCTTCTTCCTCCTTTACCCCCAACCACCGAAAGGTCCTCCCCACCCTCCAACTTGCCCTCCCACGTGTTGCTTTCGTCGCCTCCTCCCCACCCCCACCTCCTCCTCCTCTTCCCTTGCCACAATTCTCCCCGACTCGCTTTGTCCTCGCTCTTTTGTTCCGCTGTATCGAGAGGAGAGGGACGGAGGGCGTCCCTAAACTTTTTTTCTTTCCGTCAAGTGACGCCTTCCAACGGCTTCCCATCCGCGCCGCGTTCCGCGTACATCAGACTAGTCATCCCACGTCGACTCCTCGTTCTCTACTTCTCCTCCCACACGATCGCTATAAGGGCGAGAGGGATGGGAGAAGACAGAAACCGATCTGTTCGAGAACGCTTCATTTCCCTTCATTTTTTTAAAGACGAAAACGCAGTTGTTACGCTCTCGGTTCGTTCAATGCACAGAATGACGTCATGGATTTTCATGACGACGACATACTTGTCCATGGAGGGAGGTGGTGGATGCTCGAAGAAAGTCCTGAATTTCGAACTTTTCTTTGCAAGTCAAATGCTGAGGGTTTCTTAAAGGGTGAAGTAAAGAGAAAAAGAGAGGTCCTGGAAAGTCGGAAACACTGTTGACGCGGTACGTCTATCGAAGATCATTAATTTTCAAAATGCATGCTCAGGGTTGGATTAGGAATCGTATTGAAATAATTTTACCATAAAAATTAGTATTGCAAGCGACATTTTTAGGAAAAGTTTGATCATACTATGGAAGGGGAGGTGTTTCTGGTTCGTTTCTACTCTTTCTACTGCATCATGCATTACGAAAATCACGCGTCATTATTAAGGCTAGATCTTATCTTTTCAATATTCCCGAAATTGTAGAAAATAGAGGCAACGCGAAAATTTCTACGAAAAATTCTACAAGCTCAGCGTGTTTATTCGTCACATTTTGGCTTGATCAAGCTTGAGGACGGGGTTCTATGTCAACAACGGGCGTTTTTGTGTGAACGCAACTGAAGCTTACCCAGAAGGATATGTAGAACATGCCCGTGATTTACGAAAATCTAGAAATCTGCCCGAGTCCCAGTGGAAAAACTCTATACAGCTAATTTTATCACTCTTCATGGTAGAGAGGAAAAGTTCAATATAATCTTCCACCATGCAAAGGAACATACATTTTTACGTGTCTAGAACACGTTACAATCGATGTATGTCACATGTTTGCATTGAAAATACCTATATGATGATTTATTAGCTGCATAAGGAATTTTCAAGAAGTCAATATATATTAATTATATTGAGATTAATACAGCCGTCCTGACCGCAATGAAAATGTAAATTAGTACATTCTAGATATGCGCTTACCAACGAAGCCTTCGAATGAAATCCTCGTAGATTCGTAGCCATGTGATGTTATCTAGTAAATGTTTTATTTCCGATCGTAGCTCCTAAAATCTTCATCAATTCTTTCCCTTGTATTCTGCGAGTATGAGTGTTACTAAAATTTTCGCGTTGCCTCTATTTTCTACAATTTGTGATTCTTTTAATACAAACGGAAAAATTTGGTTTACATCGCTAACCTTTTCGTCAAAATCTCACCGAAAGCAATAGGTTAATGCGTTGTGAGTTTATAATAACTTTCTCGGTGTCAGCATAATCCTTTATTTTGTTATTCATGACAATGTTTAATGTTTTTGAGTATAGTTTCACATGTTCGATTCTAAGTATATCGATTTAGAGCCGAGGAAGCATCAGTAATCGTTCATGACAAAAACCTGTCCTAGCACTATTGAAGCTAAATATCAGAATGTGATTTGGAAAAAAAAACTTTCTGCCTCATCAGTACCCATTAATTACCCACTAGGGTGTGAACTGCGTGGAAGCATAAATCTCATTTAGGGACCGCATAAAATGCATAAATTTCCAAAGTGACATCGGGGGTCACTCCTTTTAATTACACCTGTTTTGTGTTTTCGTACTTTGAGAGCATTCTGAATTTGTATATACCAGTCTGTGGTATGCAATTATTCTGAATATTTATTACAGATTCTACTCCATGATTTATTGGCCAACCAAAAATAATATTTTTTATCTGGAAGTAATTTTCCATTTACGTATGAGTACAGAAACAATGACAGAACGCCGCTCTCTGGGAGAGAATTAAAGTCACATTTGTAATATCTAGACAAATTTCTTAAGTTTCCACCACTAATTGATTTTATCATATTATTTTAATTGAATTTTTAATGAAAATCCATCAATTTTTTTATAATTTTAGGTATCTTTTAAATAAAAAATAAATGCATTGAGTTATTTTACTGGCTTAGTTGCTTTCCGCTATTTTTTCTGGCTTTTAGTAGATTATTGAAGAGGTCTTACCATCACCCTAAATTTGTACGCCCCATCCTCCATTCGAACTTACCTGAAACATTTTTCCTCATCGTCTTTGCTTTCTCTGCCAATCTTCATACCTACCGTGAGCTTGCTCACGATGTATTCTCTAACCATGTCTCACTTGCACGATACGTTATTGAGATTAGCCGCCACACCAACACCATGGCATTTGTTTCCGCTAATTTACGACTTTTGTGGTAAAATCCCTCATATTTATCGAAATTATTAATGTAAACCTTCATTTCACCCGTAACACGTACAGCTAAACATTCATGGAAGTGACTCTACGAGGGCCCGTGGAGGGGGAGAACAATGGATGCCGAGGTGTGGAGACGCACTCGCTATCTATCTGTTAGTAGAATTGCACAGACATCTTGCTAATTAAAATGAGTCGTTTGAGAACTCGCTACGGGGGACCAGTGAGCCCAACATTTTTTATTTTGTATGTTGCAACGAGAGGTTGCGTATTAATTAAACTTTACAACTAATTAGCCATAGCGTGCACGCAGCTATCAAACGGATGCTGTATAAATAATTCTGAGTAAATATACTTATATTTTGTTGTCATTGAAGTGCATATCTCCTTTTGTGTCAAAATTGTTATTTACCTTGATGTAACCGGGCAGCTGTGGTGGAGAAAATTTTTTATAAGTTTAGTTTCCAGGAGGATTAGTCAACCCGAGGTAAGGGTATAAGAAAAGGAAAAGGGGATTTAACAGTGTTTATAACGCCCAACGCGATAGCCGTTGTTAGAGATCTTTAAAAGGAAAATAATAAAGTAAGGTGACACACCTCACTCGGATCTGATCTACGATGAAATAATCGGTTTCTTAGTTTGCTTACACTTTGTACTGCATTTCTGAAAAATTAAAGTCATTGAACGGCATTGAGGAACGACCGATATATGTATAAGGAGAAACATGTTAACAGGCTGGAAGGCTACTAGCTGTAAAATTTGCATTGGTCTAGAGAATAGTTTGCTGATACTAAGATCAAAACGCTGTATAAATTTGCTCACAAAAGGACATATATATGAAAGATATTTGCTTTTAAGGAGCCGCAAAGTGATCACTTAATGTTTATTTCATTAAAATGTCTCTGATTGAAATGTTTATGTAAACGGTAATTAGTGAGCATCTAAATCCTAGGATTAATTTTTCTGTAAGTTTCATCTCATGGTAGAATGTTCCTCTCTTTAGAACCTACCACTTACTTTTACTATACTCAGTATCAGTGCATTACTCGCTATGGTAACGAAAAAATTATAAATTGCAATTTGACACTTGTAAATGCAATATCACAACTGAACTAAGTCGCAATTAGTGTCATAGTTATTTAATTCGATACATTGAAACAATTTAAAAATGATTCACTTATATTCTGTGTGCATGTACTCTGAACTTGTTGGTAAAATTATTCAAATACATATAAAATACTTGTTCGAATCCATTGCTATTTCTACAAGACGTATCAAAGCTTATCATCATGGGCTTCCAGCACATCCCTTATGACTCTCTGTATAGGTATTAAATATATGCATTATCACGCACCGGAATAAAAAGTTAGTATCCCTATGAATTTCCGCCAGCTGACCTTAATTTTAGCCGCTGACCGCAAATCAGGTGTAGAACTCATTCTTTTCTGTGTAAGTTTCGTTTACCCTTCTCCTGAAAAGCAATTCGCTTACATAACCGAAATAGATTTGTTCCGCAGTCATAAAAAGTGTTTATGATCGTGGGCCAACATTTCGAGATTTTTAGCTTATTTTCACTTAATTAGCTAATATTATTAGTTCATTGGTGGTTACGAAAAGGCATCGTGATGCAAAATAATATACGGTGAAGTCTCAGAATTGACTTGGTTTTTATCACCATTATTACGCCGAGTATATGATTAATATGAAAAATATTTCGATAATATGAATTGTTTTCTTAAATAAAATTTTATTGTTTATTTACAATGTGAAATAACTCGAAGGAGGTTGATTAAGTCATCGAAATACTTACGCAATTGAACGAACACTAAAGTCGTGTTCTGGGTGTCGCCTAGCAATCAGAGGATGGGAATTATTTTTCCAACAATTATTTAGGTAAAGATGGCAGCAATTCACTCGTGTTTAAAATTTCCTATAAATATATGATCTGATCATTTCAGGAAAAATTTGAATCTGCACAATATATACCGGATTGTAAATAAAAAAAAACATTTCTCAATTTTACACACGTGTGGCACGGGTTGCATTGGCTTGATTGACAACAAATTTCGTTTTCGTTGTTTGCATCAAAAAGAAAGAAAATATAGATTCAAAACTATTACATTTCGACACTATGAAATTTTGGTCCATCTTAATGTCCATTGCAAGCTTCAAAGAATTTGAAGAAGCGATAATAAATTGAAAATTGTTCGGGTTTCCTACCTCGTGCCTTGATACCGGTGGACGACTCATGCATCGAAGCGTTTGCACAGATGGAAAGTTTGATCCGGTGGAGAATACGAACGGTCTTTTAGAACAATTCGCCGGAAAGCATAAGATATGAGACTTGAAATTTTCCAATAGACAGTAATATGACAAAGTAAGCTTTATGATGTTTATACTTTTCATTAATATGCTGAAGCAGCATAAAAAATTCTTTTTTTTGACAGAAATGTCCATAAAAACCCTCATTAGGGAGCGCACAAACAAATCCGTCGAGGGGGTGATAATTATTAATTTGTATTTCACAAACTTCGAGGATACTGGAAATAGTTCAACATATCCAGGCGTTATATTGTGGGACTTCGTCTTAATACGAAACAACAATCGCTCTTTTGCACAGATTTTAATCTTGATCGTGCGTGAGTCGAGATCCTACACCGTGAGTCGAAACGCATTGTACATCACAAAGGAATAAAATTGTGGAAAAGTGAGATCGCTGTTTCCCTGTATACCAGGGTTAGCCACGGTAATACCTTTAAGGAGTCATCCACAAGCGCGGACAAGGGCGAAATTCCACAGAGGAAAAAATCATTCCATCAAAAACCATTAACGGGACTCAAACCCAGATCTTTATCTGCCGAGTACTATAGCTAGTCAAGCTACCGAGGCTTGTTATTCCTCCGGTCGGTTTTTTTTTAGTCTTTAAGGAAGAAGTTGCTCAAGACTGCGGGGCATAAAGTGTAACTAGCAGTCCAAGGCGTGTGCTTATTTTGTTTGTGTAGACTTTGGATTATCATTACCTAGAAAGTATAGAGATCTGTGCTTGAATCTCAAACACTAGCAGGAAATATCTGTCATCTTTTGAGCAAATCCATCGAATAGTTTCTGAATAACAATAGTGAGGCAAAATCAACAGCTCGCGGCAAAAATGGTTGAGTTGTCTGCTCATAGGACGGTACTCCCCTGCAGGAATAGCTTCTGTGACTAAGCATACTGCATTTAAAGCTGTAGATTAGTGTTTTATTTATTTTTATCCATTCATGTTTATAAGAAAAGCTGATACATAGCCGCTGAGAGGGGTAAGGAAGGCGAGAGGTTTCAGGGGTTTGAACGCGGGTCCCATCGTAATGAGGCTCCATGCTGGTAGGTGGATTTTAAATTGCTTGTAGCTGGTAAATATTTCGTTTGGTCCTCGTTGAGCGCCCTCAAGCGGAGCTAAATAGTAGTTACGCAGGCTCAACGTTTTTGCTAAGTAAAATCTCAACCGCTTTTTTCTTCTTATTGGCCTCCACAGTTTCGCATGGCTATAAATGGAATAATTTTACCCATTGATTGATGATTTGATTTTTAGTGGAAAAAGAAGATCTCACGTTCAAAGATTTTCCTCTCATTTTTTTATCATTTTTATGTTAATGAATATCCAAGCAAAATTTTCACTCTGTCCACAAAATCCAATTCTCCCAGAATTTGTTTACCCTCCTTTCTATAATTATTTCTCCCGTTTTAATTCGAGCTCTTTATGTTACACCCGGCGCCCCTTTTCCCTTATCGGGTGTTACCGGAAAAATCTCGGAAGGCTGGAAGCAGGTTGTGGAACAGGCTATTGAGGCTAAACATACATTTTTTCGTGTTGCGTGCCGGAAAACTCCAAGAAACTTATCGAGATATGATTCCATAATCGATTTCGGCTGTTGGTCCGAGTAATTTTAGCAGAGAGACTTTGATACCAGTCCTTCTAATTGCATAGACAATTTGCTTGCTATATCCACTTTGGACTACTCTTTGGTGTGAATCAGGAGACAGGTCAGCAAACTTAGTGCAGTAGTAAATATACTTATCGTTATGTTCACAATCCTTCGTGTTTTTAGCCGGTTGATTGATTTTTACCCGGGCAAAGATTTTTACCCGGTATCTAATGTTTATAACCAACTAGATATGCTCGGCATGCGTTGCAATATCTCTTTTTCTTTCTAAGTAGGCACACATATACAAAGCAGACACATTTACATGTGAAATGAAATACAATGATTTTTAAAATGCAATACATTAAAATTGAAAAAAATCATTCAAGTCCTTTGGGATATACAGTATTTTTGGTCTTACCGTCCTCTGCAAAAACAACCAAATTTTTCGGCAGTTCCACTTTTGAGCATAAAACATGTAATTAACCATGTGAAAAGCATGACGAACGAATTCAAAACCTAGTCCAGTGAATTCCTTGGACCTAGACAGAAATTTGTAACGTACAAATGATGGTATGAGTTTCCATTCCACACCAATGCTGCGGTTTCCAAGTAAATAGTATATTCTATAGTTAAAGTAGAGCAGGAATTTCGGATTTTCGAGATTAAAAATCCAGATTTCGGAAAAGGCGAAGCGTATACGAAAATTGAATGCAAGAATTCACAAAAAGCAAACACAGAGACCACTGCACCAAATCTTATTCTCTTCACAAATAAATTACGTATCTTGTAACTTAAATTATGTCCCACTGATATGATTCTGATTCACGTGATATTATGTCTCACTGATACCATTCTGATGCTCGTGATTGAACAACTCGTAAACGATCTGCTTCGTTGCTTGCTTATCGTTCCTCGCTTGTTTGAGAAGCTCGATTGCTAACACTCATTTGTCGAAACGACCCGGGCTTCACCTATTGTAATGGATTTAATAGGTTATAAAACTTTGCGGGCGCGCGCACAACAACTCACCAAAGTTTCGTCGTAATCTGATGAATGGTATTGGGACGCATAGAAGACGAACAAACAAACATTAATTTTTAAACATTAGATGGTATAAGCAGTAGGATCTGGTGCTTTCCTGGCATAATTCAAAGATTCTCAAAATTCTCTCGAGTTTCCGACCGGGTGAGTGGGTCCATGATGGACGATGTTTCGATACTCGACTCGAGGATTGTCCTTTGGGCAGAGGTGAATGATTCGCGAGAACGATGCTTGAGTCAGAGTTGAAACGTCGGCCATCGTGGACTCACTCACCCGGACGGAAATCCGAGAGAGCTTTAAGAAAATGATACCATTTTCTTAAAGCATCGGAAGGCAAGTGAGATCATGCGAATTGGATGGAGAAATCAAAGTGAAACTGTTGGCAATTGAAGTCGTTGGAGAAGGCGACCAGGCACTGGGATTCTCTTGAATGGATTTAAATTCCCGAATGAATTTAATAAAAGTTCAATAGTATTACTATTTTTGCAGTAATATTAGTTTAGATGACGATTTTTTTTATTAGAAGGATAGCATCTTCAACCAGAGCGGTTAGCATTTTGTTGCGGTGTTTAAAACCTCTTAATGAGGATTCAGTGAGCAAATGGAGGACTGTAGACTAAGATTCTGGGGAAAGGTACCTTTTCTTATTCATTAGTTGATCAGTCTTTCTCGCGCCCTCCTCCTTTGTATCCACCCTCATTCTCTAAGCAATTACTGGCACAGAGGAAGGGGACCTGGAACACCTTGACCAGGATTTGAATATAAATGAACGCTCTGTAATTAGGGAAAGGTGAAGATCAAAGGCAAGAGTGAAATCACGTCCATTTTTAAATAGCAGTTGTTGAAAGAAAGAGGAAAGCCTATCTCACGCAGGGAATTTATTTGAGGTGAAACCAATAGAATAGGGATTCTAATCAGGATCAGGGATTCTAATTCGAACAAATATAGGACTGTAAAATGTAAAGTGAAGCTTGCATCCTATAGACTCATTTCACAGAGACGAATAATTCACAATTCCTAGATCCCTGAAGGTCTAAGGGCTATGAATAACTCCTTCAAGCTGATTTTTCAATGTCTTTTTCGATTTTTAATGCCACCGCCTCTCTCCAACATTTTATTTAATCCAAAAATATTTCCGGTTTATTCCAATATTAATAATTTGACTCGGTTTGCCCGAAAAATTTATTCATCAGAAATTTATATCTCAACGCCCTTTTGCTTATTTTTGCTTTAGGAAATGCTTCTAAAAATTTTACAGAATTTTATCGGCTTTGCGTAAATCAAAATTCCCCGGAGACTTGGCGACATCTACTCGAGGGCTGTGACTCTTAACCATTCAGCATTTCGAACCTATTGTCGTTTTTCTAGGATAAAGATACATGAAAATGCTTCATAACTTATGAAGAAATTTAGTTGAGAAGTTATGGAGACGCTTGTGCTCCAGTGGGCGATGCGATAACCCTCACACAATGCTGATCTTTTCACTGTTGTCATGGTTTGTTAAAGAATGATAGCTTCTTAGCTCATCCATTTTAATTCATTTGCCCTCCATAACAAACATATTGAGTAAATTCTCGTGAAGTAAAAATTGAAATGCAGTCATGCGAATGCTATTGTTGTATTGAGTAATTGTAATAAGTGCCCTAATCATATTGTGGGAGATACATAAGATTCTTTGGTAACTTCTTCTCCTTACGAGTTATTACTCTCAAGAAAACTATTCTTCTTGGAACAAGAGAGAAGATCACACCGTCGTAGCTGTGGTGTGTATCATACAATGTCATTTGAATACTTTTCTTGGAGTTGGCCCTCGATTTAACTCCATTACATAAGTTAAATGTATCCTTCTATAATATAAAACATTTTCTTCTAATCATAAGTCAATTTTATTGCAATTTTCGCGATGAGATGGAGTAATATCACCTAAAAAATATTAGCTAAATGATTTCCTCTTCGTAGAAATCAACTATGCCTTGTATTGATCGTTGCGCGCCTATATCGTCATTATTCGAAGTTTTTAATCGTCCGGAAGTTCTGTTATTCAATCCTTTCCTTCAGAAGGTTTTCCATTTTGTGAGGCGCTGGGAAAAACCGCTTCTACGATCGGCCGAATACGACACGTTGGATCCTCACGTGTATCCGAAGTTCGCCTTCAAACTCGACAATTTCGAGTCCTTTTGCTGTTTTTTGGCACCCGTCAAATGCCTCGTTCCCCAATGAAAAAGAACCGTAGAATTTCATCCTTTCATCATGCACAGTAATTGATCGTCTTAAATGCGATTTGGTTGCATCGAACCATCGATGCCGAGTGCCTCACATCCATGAATTACAAATCAAAGACGCTCGTTCCACAGAAAGACCAGCCATCTCGTTCCAAACTACGAATTATAACCATCGCATCTCAATTCGTTTGGCTACTAGATCTAATATGATGCAAAAGATGCCAGTTTTGCGTTCAAAAGTGAAGCCTTTACTGCAGAAATGATATACCATAAGATCCGTTGTGTCCGGCGTGACTTTATACTATAAGAAGATTTTGATAGGGGCCGTACGAAATGGTGAGGGGAGAAAATATCTGCAACTGGTATGCCTCTTTTGCAAATCAGAAAAGACAGACCTATGGGACAAAATTCAGGGCCATAACAGACTACTAAAAAGTATAAGAAGAGGAGAAACAGATGGGAAGAATTACCGAGCAAGACCAAGGAGCAAGTAGAGTAATATTACCTAAAAACTATTAATTCAATGATTTCCTCTGGTATAATGTTGAGGGATGTCATGGTGACGAATCATGAAGGAATTAAGCGGTAAGGTGGAGAGTAGGGTGAGAAGCTGTAGCTAACCAATTTATGTTGCTTTACTCGATTATTGGGTGTCATTGCGTTTTGTAAACTTTTTTATTTTAGGAGACATTTATCCTCTTATGCAGTGGGCGTATTACGGTCGAAGTTGGGCGTCTAAACTTCAATCTAAAGATGCCTGCTGGATGAGAGATGTAATGTTTTCTACAGCACAACAAAGTGCGATTAACAAAACCGGACTATGTATTATAGGTTGAAGCAAATGAACGGATGTTGCAAAAACCCTTAAGAAGTAACCAAGTACCGTCTGGTGACTGCTAACGATGATCCACTCATTATAAAGTCTCGCGCGAATTGCGTCAAGTCATTCACGTGGAATGAGATGTTTCTGATGAAGTGTGTCTGATTTTTTGTGTTTAGATGAATAATCAGTCCACCAAAACCACAAAAGAAACTGGAAAACATAATTGAAAGAAACCATGGAAACCCGTTGGATGAAAAAATTAATGGAACGACCAAGAGCTATGGAGGTTGCGAGGTGAGAAACGGCATACGCTTTAGAAACTTTTGCCGAGTAGCGTTTTCTCGTATATGATCTCAAAAATTCGGGTTGAAAAATGGGTGACAATTGGTAGAGAACTACTTACAAACTTGGATCGAATATTTTCAACAACCGTTAAGTCAATATCGATTAATAATTGAGAAACGAACGGCACGACAGTAAAATAATCATCTAAGAGATCATTACGATAAACGTCATTGCTCCTGCGATCTGGATTGAGAAATTAAGCAACGCTAGGATTTTAGATTCATACCCATTCGATTCACATCAATCATTATCAATTCTTCCCATTTGTTATCCCTCCATTATTTAATTTTACTCATGAGTTAAAACTCCTATGAGCAAACAAAATGTTTCAAACAGCTTCTGAAGAAAGTGGGATGGAAGTCAAAATAGTATCGAAGTTGATGGCCAGGGTAATTAAGTTTCTAGAATTAAGGATTTCCAAATGAACCTTTTCCTGCTTTCGGCATCTGAATGAATATTTATGTTCGCTGATGGTGGAACTTTCAAGGAACGGGGCAAGTTTCGATCTATGCTATATATTTTCCAGTTGTATACGTCCTGAAGATTGAAAATATGCTCAATGTTTATCGCCACACTGAAATACTATGTGTAAAATGCATTAGCACTTTAGAATCTGCTCTTTTTTCATCAGTTATCTTTTTGAAATGGTCGGGATTTTACTTTGCCTTTGTTCTTTAAAACATTACAGGTTTGCAATGAGTTCATTTGTTCGACATAATGGTCTGGGCGTTCCATCTCTTCGTTATCAAAGCCAATAATAGCGCAGACATTGAGAACAGACTCAAATGAGGGTGGTAGGTTAGATTGATTAACTAATGAATAAGAAAAGGCACCAACTACGAATGCCTTAACACTTGCTCGCATTTCTCCTTTGGTTCTCCTAACCTAAGAAGAAGGTCAATAAATGTTGCAGCCGAAGGCTGATTGCACTGGCTAGGGTTTCTACTCTTCTAATTTGACATGACCTGACAAACGAAACAGCTGGAAAAGTCTACACAGATATAGGGACTTACAATGAAGTCTCTATATGAAATAATTGAGATGAGCAGATGAATTTGATGATTTTGTTTCATAACAAAAAAACTTATGTTTTAAATACATACATACTCATCACTTCATTCCCTTTCGGGGTAGGCAAAGTTAAAAAATTTAATCATTGCCTCATACATATATACTTTCCGACCAAGTTATCAATATTTTACGAACTCCAACATACTACGGTGGACCAGATCATGTGAACAAAATAAGGGAAATAGATTGTTGGACAGAAAGGTTCAAAAATCATTGTTATCGCGATCGTAAAGAGACCATAATGGCTGCATTAAGACTTGGCTAAATAGGTTAGCCAATGGCTGCGTTAAGAATGGCTAAGTAGCTTATAGATAGTGTAGCTGATTAATTGATGTGCACCCTAATGCATGTTTCTAAATCTGCCGAGTAGTGCTAACACCATGCTTTGCATGTTCCCTGCATGACTCCTGCGTGACGTTTAACATAGTTAAATTATAGATTATTTAGTTTCTGTAGCATTTATAGCATACCCCTAATGTGGCGCATGTTGGTGAAAGTAAATTATTCACACAAATTCATGTTGGTGATAAGTCACCCCCTGCCAAAGACTCTTGTGGTGGCTTGCAGAGCACTAAGTAGATGTAGATGTATAGGTTCGCCTATTCTTCTAGTCTACAAATATTCCTCCTCTTTACGGTCTTTTGGTCCACATTCACCCACGACTGTAGCAGTCTCACCCATTCTCTTGACATGGCCATACCAACGAAGATCTTTCCTTAAAAATACGTTAACTTCCAGAACATTCTACCCACATTCTTCCATCAGCATTTCATGCCTTTTTCTACCCATTCTCAGTAAAGGGTTGGAAAACCGATTTATTTATGTGGGAAATCATTTAAATTAAAATTTTATATGCCCATTATCATAGTTTCTGTGCATTAGCAACTTAGAAAAGGCTTGAAAGTAAAATAATCATCTAAGAGATCTTTACAACCACCGTCACTGGCTCTACGACCTGGCGTACGGACTAATACAATTCTAGGATTTTTTATTCATATCCAATCGCATTTGCAACCAGAAATAGTGTTTTTGAGGTGAAAACAGGTATTAAATGACAATAAATTTAGCCCAACTACGAACGTGAGAGAGGGCCATAGATCTTCAATTTGATAGGCAGAACAAAATAACTAAACTGACCAGTGGGAATGTGTCTCGCAATGAAGACTAAAACATTTCTCACTTTTGACATAATAATATTGATTGAATATCACAGTTTTCCGTTCTTGCGCGCATATTTACGTTAACTTCATCAATGCATTTCATAAAATATGTAATTTGAGCAGGGCAATTCGAGAGTGGGAAGGTAGACGACTTGTTCAGAAATGTTCTAAAACGTACTGAATAATGTTCTTACGCATATTTGACAAAACGAGACCTAGCTGATGATTAATTAGTTATGTTTCGTCACCTCCAAGAGTGTAATTATTACAATTTTTATTTGGCTTTTAATCTGAAAATATTTGCTTCTCTCAGCGAAGCACGGAGAAAATTACTGATCACGCGATGAGATATTGGAATCCGCTGTGTTTTGACGTGGGCAAAGTAGTATAATCCCAGATTAATGTGCTTTGGACAGAGTAAAGTTGATGCGGGAAACTCGCGTCTTTGTGAATTGAAGCCAAAGTGTTTTTAGTAATTTGGGGGAGGATTTCATTATGAATTTTGTCGTGCTGTCAGTGTCATAGGCGAATGAGGGAAGTTTCAGGACATTTCGTCTACCTTCCAATATCAACTTACCCAGCCCAAATTATGAATTTTATGAAATGCATTGATGGTGTAAATTTAGATATGCGCGCAGGAACGGCAAACGGTAATGTTCAATCGATACCATTATGTAAAAAGTGAGAGTGTATTTAGCCTTCATTGAGAGACACACATTTCCACTGGTCATTTTAGTTTTCGTGTTCTACTGATCAAATTAAAGACCAATGGAAAAGAAAGAAGGCTAGGGAGGATTGGATCGAAAGCTGCTGCGAGAAAGTCAACGAAAACACCAAGAAGGGAAACCAGTGTACAAGATAGTGAAGAAATACTTCGGAGAGAGGAAATCGAGAAGCAACAGCATCAGGGACTCGAACGAGAAAATATTGCTAGAGGATGAAGACATTGGGAATAGATGGAATCAATACATCGAAGAACTCTACCAAGGGCCGACGCCACTGGAAGAAAACCTAATGAATAACGAAAGCGAGGTTGACGAGGAAGATTGAGGCCCGCTCATACTGAGAAGTATATTCGATAGAGCAGTAGAAGACCTCAAGAAAAATGAAGCACCTGGAGCAGACAGCATCAACGGAGAAATCATCAAAACGCTCGGAAGTAAAGCCAAGAACAGCCTGTACGAGATGATTAAAATTAGCCACCAAAGTGGAGCATTTCCAGAGGACATTCAAAGGAGCTGTAGGGGATCAGACCTACTATTATGCTAAAAATAAAAAGGGGAGACGTGATTGACAGTATAAATTTATTGCCTTGATTCGGCAACACGTTCACAAGCACTTTGGGGCAGCCTTAGAAGGTAAGTTCTCCAGATTTATGGACTGCGGGCTTCGTTCTCGCTCAGCAGCCTCACTCGCCCGTTTCAGTCGACGAAGTGCTAGAGTCTGGTGGATCGTCGACTCTCCCTGTCGAACTCCTGTATGCGCAGCGCCGGCCTCCAGCGCCGCTTGTGTTCACTTGAGAAAGCTTGCTTGGAAAGCAAAGGCGCGAACAGGAGCGTAATGATAGCGATACCGAAGAATACAAGCACTGAGAGCTATGAGGAGCCCCAAATCTTGAGTCTCGTGTCACATACATCAAAAATACATTCACGAATAATAAGCTTAAGAATGTAAAGGAAAATTGAAGACAACCTATCAAAAACTCATTTTGGATTTAGGCAAAACAGGGGTACCAGTGAGGTAAAACTCTGCCTGAGAGTAATCGTGAAGAATACAATACATGTGAACTAGCCATTGTATGTTGCATTCGTGGACCTGGAGATAGCCTTCGACAATGTTGAGTGGAACAAGATATTCTGACTGCTCGAAAAACTTGGAATGAATCTATCTACTACACAAAAAGCAAGATGTCGCAATGCGAATGAGAGACGGAAGTCAGATATATGCTAAAATAAACGAGGGAGTAAGACAAGGATACGACCTCTCACCAGTACTGTTCAACATGTACTAGGAGAAGGCCACAAGAAGTTGAACTGAGCGGAATAAAGGTAAACGGAAAAGTAAATGAACATGCTCCGCTTCGCAGATGATATCGCATTCATAGCAGGAAATCCCGGTGATCTTCAAAGGTCACTAAGCGGAATGGACCAAGTTCTCCAAGAATATAACATGAAAATAAAATAGATAACAAATAAAAATAAATAAGACGAAAACTAAAATCCTAGTACGCGGGAGAGAGAAGCTGAATGTAGAAGTAACCCTGATAGGAGAGAAATTAGAGCAAGTGAATTTCTTAGGACTATATTGGAAGCACCATCACGTCGGACGGAAGAAGTGCAACTGACATCAAGAGGAGAATAGGCCAAGCTAAGAAGGCGTTCATGGGAAAAAGACAATTGCTGTGCTTAAAGATGATAAGACTACAAACCAGGAAACAACATGTGAAAACATTCGTGTGGAGGGCGACACTCTATGGATTGGAAGTATGGATCATTGGAAAAGCTGATCATAAAAGAATAGAAGCCTTCGAAACCTGATGCTAAAGGAGGCTGCTGAAGATAAAATGGACGGACGAAAGAAGAAATGATAAAGTGCACAGAAGAGTAGGAGAGAAAAGGACCACATGGAACACGATAGAGAAAAGAAGAACCAGATGGATTGGAAATACCCTGAGACACAATGAGTTTGTGAAGAATATAATTGAAGGCAAAATAGAGGGAAAAGCCCCTAGAGGAAGACTATGGAATTAGTTCATGGACCAAACAAAGAGGAAAGTACATGGGAAGAGATATCTTTGATAACAGATAAGAAGCAATATCTTTGAAAATAGAGTCCATCAAAAAAGGACGTCTGTTGGCACTGAATATCTATGGAAATATAAAAGCTCAATACACTCTTAGTCTGGTGGTTTCGGCCGCAAATACTTTGACCAATTAAGAGCGATTTGATGAATAGTTACAACACAAAAATTGAATTCAGTTTTAATTTTCTACTGGTTTACGTCTGTTTTTTCCTCTACCAACATTATGGCTGCCATGCCTTCAAATTTTTTCTGAGTCGGACCTGCTCTTCGTAAACGCGCCTCACTTTACCAAATAACTATGCGCGCTCAAGTCTATTCGCACCGGCGGCAAGCCGTTAGCCGTGTTCTCGTGAGATTGGGCTGATTAATGTATGCAGCCTCAGCCTACCTTCAGGGTTCCTTACGTAGGAAATATTGACGAACCTTACTGACTTCAGTCTAAACATCGGCGTTCTTCCCCCGAAAATATTTCATTATGATAAACTGAGGCGCTCTCCTGGAACGTGTCGGGAAGCACATGGGATTTCAGTCGTGTGTCTAAGACTCAAAGTAGGTCTATTGGCGCCATCGCACGCTCCTTTTCCTCGTTCGAGAGGGTCTCAAGGGTATCCCGTTCCCTCACTCCCATTCAGCCCGCTCTCCCTCGACACCGAACTGTCGCCTCGCATACTCTGTTCCCCCCCTTCCCGCTCACAACCGGGAACCCTCAACGTCCCAAAGCTCTCCCTCTCCGTCTCGTTCTTTCCCATCCCGTGCCTTTCCATCTCGGAGCCCGCTTCAACTTTCCTCATTTCATCATCCTAATGTCCACTCCACGCCGGCATCACTCAACAGGAGCACTTCGCCGCTCTCCTGTGATTGCAATCCACGCGCACACTACATCGGTTCCCCGTGTTTTTCGTTGGATGCGAACCTTTATCACGCGCCACTAGCAGTCCTCTTGGTGGCAATGGGAGTGTACTTTGGGAGAAAGAGAGTGTGTACTCTTAGTTTCATCTTTTCTTTAATCCTTTAGTATTGCTCGTTCATGTAATTTTCTTTTTAAAATCTTCTACGCGGCATAAATGAAGTGAGTGGTTAAAAAATTATTGAGTAAATTGATAAAAGTTGGTCATGAAAATTAAAAGTGGTGAAAAACTGTAGATCTCTCTACCTGAAGAATCAACGAAACTGCATTCTCTGAACCAATTTTCAAACCGTATTCATAGTATGTTATAAGGCAAATAAGTTTTCCCTTCTTCTCTCCATGTGTCTACTCTAAGTTTCATCTTTTCGTCAATCCGTTAATATTGTTCGTTCATGCAATTTGCCTTTTAAAATCTTCTGCGCTGCATAAATTAAGTGAATTGTTGACATGAAAATGAAAAGTGGTGCAAAACTGTCTAAAAATTATAAAAAATGAGCTCCACTCAAAACACTCCCAAAATACACTTTATTATTTTACCTCCACTCTAGCCTTCTGCTTTACACCTATAAATAAAATGTACTACTTTAGGCGTCACTTTGTGGAAGAATCTTATCGTAGAATCCATATCAAAGATGTCTGGTATTGCGAAACGCGTTGTACTCAATAAGTAATTGTGGAAACGCATGAAGCATCTTTGATATGGGTTCTAATATTTTACACCTTTACACGGCTAGTGTCCCAACACCCCCTGCTACTCACCCATTACACAACTCACATGGTAGTGTGTGGGTGTAATTAAAAGGTATCAGAACTACCATGTGATAAAATATGTATAATTTATACACTAATTTTCCATTTAAACTTTATTATGACTCGGAGCGGCCAAATAAGCCTTTGGTTTTGGAGGAACAGGTGATTTAATGTACTATTTTCTACAATACCATTATAAATTCATTGTACATATTTATGCTCAATTATGAGCTTGCGTTAGAAATAAAAAACGGTTGACTCTTATTCTGAATGAAATATTTTACACCCATTATTATGAATGAAGACTTCCGCTCAGGTAAACATTAAAATCGAACATGTATTATTTTGTGGCGTAATATGGTGAAAACTGTGCCTTCCAATTTTTACACAAGCTTAGGCCTAATAAGAGTCATTTCAAAATTACGAAATTCAGCCATAACCTTGGCCGCTTTAGTAATATGAAGGTGAAAAACGTATATTTCGCACCGTCACTTGCAATTCTCTCTTCAACGTGATCTTCAAGAAGTGAGTGTCACCTTGATCATGTCGCCGTAGCACTCAAACGCTCCGTACACGGGGTATGGAATATTTGATGCAATCGGTTCCTCCTTCCCGTTGTAGAAGAATGACAAGGTCCCAGATTCAGTTCTCATCAACCCAACACGGTCACCAACCTGCAAAAACGGCGAAATTCGATTTGAAATAGAAAATTCTCGGATGTTTTCGAGTAGAATATTAGAAAGAAAGGCCCCGAGAGTAAGCTCATTGCAAAAATTAAATCACCACTGACAATTATATTAAAAAAATAACTAATGCAGAATCTGAATGGTTTAATTTTAAAATGAGAAGATTATCTAACGAAGTATGAGGAATTTAAAAAATCAGCGCGAATGAAAAATATGCCAGCGTATTACACGAATAAAATTCACAATTAAATTTCTTTCAGGTATAATATGTCGCTTGGTAGAAAATCTCACCAGCGGATAAACAGACTATTATAAATTGTGATCAAATAAAGAGAAGAAATTACGTAGTTAATTAAAAAATTGAGTGATCTTAATGTTGATCATTGCTTAGAAGTTGACCGCAACGTTAGTTTTTAGTGCTAGCGGATCGAGAATTGTTCCACAATTTCAAAAAATATTATCAAGATGAAAAAATACTAGCACTTCCTGAAGATGATAATTTGTAACGAAACTACGGTCGTAATGAATAAATAATTGTGGAAATAACAATGCTAGTTGTTCACCTTTCATCCTTATGAAGAATTATATCCAAATTGTGAATCCCGAGACTGTCAGGTGTTTTACAGCAGCTTCATAAATGTACTGCACTTTACCATAGTGAGATTAGAGTTTGGATTTAACGCTGACATTCATGTCTCAGAAAATAAATAAATGTTGATAAAATACCTGTACTCGATCGAGATTAATCTTCCGGTCCTTCATTACTAGGGGCCCATTGTTGTATATATTATTGTGGTACAAAACCCATGTTCCAGACCTTGAAAATGAATCGGAAATATAATTAATCCATGTGTTATAGCTAGCATTTAATTCGGGTATGGTTGTAATTATATTTTATAATTCCGAGTAAAATCATGCATTAATTAAATATTTAAAACCTTACCGGTCTTTAACATAAATTGGAATAAAATGACGAACCACATATTTGGAAAAGTATATCGGTTGAAAATGGAATATGCATTAATAATTATTAATAAGTGGTCAAGGATTGAATAAAATAAAACATCTCTTTATCCACAATTCATTTAGTCAAAATATAGATAAAAAGGTATTTCATTTTATTCAATCCTTGACCACTCATAGAGAAAACGGATTGCGTTTTAGTTATCATTGTTCAAGTATGGAATTTAACTATTCATCGCCTTTTTCAAGTCAAACCTATTTCTAGGTTCCTTCAATGGTTGTAATGAGAGATTGAGATGATTATAGATAGATAGTATGGGATAACATGGGCTTGCCTGTAGGAGACAAGACCATATACACACTACATTATGCAGATGACCAGGTAATTCTAGCCCAAGACAGAGATGATATTAACTTAATGTTTAGAAAGCTAAAAGAAGCGTATAGTGCATGGGGATTGGATATCAACATGCGCAAAACTAAGTATATGTGTATTGGAGGAAAAAAATGAAGACATTGTGCTAGAGGATAGCAATGAAATAGTAGAGGCCTGTGATTCATATGACTATTTAGGCATAAAAATACACAGCAGTGGAAAGAGCGCAGAAATGATTAAAGATAGGATTAATAAAGGTAGAACAACTATTAATATATTAAATTCAATACTATGGAGCAAAGATATATCAAATAGAAATAAAAGATACATATACAACACCATATTTAAAAGCATACTTACATATGGGAGTGAAATATGGCAAATGAATGTGAGTGACGAAAAGAAACTTTTAGCTACAGAAATGGACTTCCTCAAAAGGGCAGCCGGAAAATCCAGGCTTGATAGAGTAAGAAATGAGAGAATTCGAGAAATTATGAAAATGACAACAACCATTCTGGACGAAATCAAGTCAAAACAACTGCTGTGGTACGGACATGTTCAGAGGATGCTCAAAGAAAGACTGCCCCGCACCATCATGGAGTGGAAACCCTATGAAAGGAGAAAGAGAGGAAGGCCACCTAACTCATGGAGAAGCGGAATAACCAAAGCCATGGCGGAGATAAACCTGCAAGAAGGAGATTGGGAAAACAGAGAGGCCTGGATATTGGATGCCGTAAAGCGCAAGCAAGCGCTCTAAAGACGGACACATATATATATATATATATATATATATATATATATATATATATATATATATATATATATATATATATATATATATATATATATATATATATATATATATATAAAAGTTTGCCAGAGGAAGGCAGACGACAAACACAGAAAACAAAAAAATGATGAACACACAAAGTTTCTTGATATTTCGGTGCCACTAGCACCTTGGTCGCAAGAGCGAAGACTGCTTGTCAGTCTTCGCTCTTGCGACCAAGGTGCTAGTGGCACCGAAATATCAAGAAACTTTGTGTGTTCATCATTTTTTTGTTTTCTGTGTTTGTCGTCTGCCTTCCTCTGGCAAACTTTTATATATATATATATATATATATATATATATATATATATATATATATATATATATATATATATATATATATATATATAGCAGGGTGATTAAGGCTGTCGAATGTGGAGCAGACCACGCAATGGTTGACCCTAGAGACTATCTGAGTGGAAAGTAGCCTCCGAGAAAGAGAATTACATGCCAGCAAAAAAGAGTTAATTGGGTAGGTTTTTAGACAACGAGGTGAGAGTATGGTATGGATACATGCTTGAGGATATGCTATATTTGAGAATGGGACGAAAATTTGAGTCAATAGTATGTGAATAATGTTTGAGTATGTTTGAAATCATGATAGAATGTGAAGGAGGAGCGCGTGAAAAAGGAGTTGGAGGGGAAGTAAAAGGATATATATAGGGGAATAAAGGAAAGAACATTGCTGTGAGTAGAAACGAAAAGTTGTTCAACGTAATTATTGCTGTCAAATTCGAGAAAGAGCAAAAGAAGATATGGTATGAATGCAGAGAGAAAAAAAACGCCCCGCCAACTCTCAAGGTAGTCTGCGGAACGCACATTTATTTTTGCTGATGTAAAATGGGAGTTTAGTAATTTTGATGGCCAATAAAAAAATTATTTGGGAAATGGGTTAAAATAGCAAAGCTAGGTGAGGGCAGGGGAATGGTTGTAGCAAGAAAACAAAAAATACTAAGAGATTTGAGCAACGTCGGGGACTGTTGTAGTGTGCCGTTTGAAGAATTATACGAGATTGGGGTGGGCTATGACAAACAGAGTTGAGAACTCGCTTTCTTGGAAATTCAGTATGCAAAAGAAAATGAGAGACAATTAGAATACCATGTAGGTGAGAACATTGAAACATGGAAAAGCAGCAGGCGTAGAGAGGGAATATTGAAGTGCGAGTGTAAATCACACATCAGTCACTAATGTCAATTGTATAATTTTTATTTTAAATCTATTGTTTTCTCCACGAATTTGAAGAAATCAATAATAATTCTTCTATACGAATGGAATGGAGTGACAACGGTTGTAACGTTATGGAGCAATTTGTATATTTAGTGTTTCGGGAAAATTATTCAGGCTAGCTGAAATGAAAGAAAATTTTGCTTTTTTATTTTCCACATCATTTTACTACTATCGAGAATAGTTTCAATTAAATTGCGTCATTATCAGGATATTACTTTATTATTTTATTGTCCATTTGTATACACCGATGCAGAGTTAGGGGAGGTGAGGGAGAGAGTGTGAGGGAAGAATACGAAATGGTTGCTTGCAAGGAAGTGAAGGACGGTGGGAGAATGGTTATGCCTACATTAGAGTAGGTAAGTATTTCTAGGGAAAAAAGGCAAACGAGGGTACAGAGATGGACACAGATTTTACTGACGTTCAAAAAAGTTTTAAGAGATTACTCACTATGAATTTGTGAATTACTCACAACGAATCAATTTGTGTAGCGTGGTTTTTTGTAATAAAAAACGACTAAATTCTTTTGGAAGAAATTGTCATGAGAAAAATTCGGCCCGGAGCGGGAATCAAACCACGGATCTTTAGTTAGCCGGACCAACGGCGCAGACCACTACGCTATTCAGGCTTCATAATTTCCAAGGAAATTTTGGTGGGAAATTTATTACAAAGGAACTAGATCTTAGTCCCTTGCGGTCCATCAAAGATGGCAAAACAAAGGAGAAGAGGGCTTCAAAGAAGCCACAACCAAGAGACAGTATCCTTCCCCAGCACTTATGCCGTGCTTAGCCATTTGAAAATTTATTAAGTTCTTTTTGTCTACACCGAAATGGAAAGGCGTGATGGGTATGTTTGCATAACTTAATTTTTTGGTACTCACGTGATAGCATTTATATGGTTCGGCGTTTCGCCTTCTTCTGGAGAGCGGGTTGTGATGCCAATGCCCATATAGTAGTTAAATTTGCTACCTTCTTTTTTTTCTATGACCACTTCAAAAAGCTCGTTCAATCGGAGTGGTCTGTGTGTAAAAGCCACTCCGAACAAACGTTCTTCGCCACTGAATAAAGTGAAGGTAGGTGAAAGAAAATTGTCATAAGATTTTTTAACTCTAAAATTAACAACTAACGTGGACAAAAGGGTAAAAAAATGATGAATTATTTTATATTCCTATCAATTCCCAGTGTCATACATACCCGTCGACATAATTTCATAACGTTATAAATGCGGTCCCCGTTGTAATTACAATGGACACAGCATGAAACTAAATATAGTGATCTGATGACTCTGGCTACACTATGCCTAGATATTCTTTATCGTGGTTATGTTTCCTCAGACTATACAGCAAGAAGGTGGAATGTTATCGTATGTTTTGCTTTTTAAAAGACGAAACCAAAGAGCCGTAATGAAAAGGATTACCTTCCGCTATATGAGAACATACTATTTAACTCTAGTTTTAATTCATAATGTTTTTATCATTTCCAAAAATGTTTCCAATTAAACTTACTTCAATTTTTCTATTGTTCTTCCTTTATTGGTGATTGCTGCGTTCTTCCCGCATTTGGGGTGAAAGCGTAATCTGTCGCCGTCTTCGTTCGGTGTTTCTGTAACAAATTATTTCGTCCATTACATTTGGCAAAACACACTGCTGAAAGAAAAGAGTTAATCGAAGTCTTTTTTATTCATTTGTGGGTGCATAAAGATGTTAATTCATTTGATAAAAATCACGGTACTTTCAAGATTGTCAGGTACTTCAAACTGTTTTGCACATTTATTATGTGTTAATGGCTTGAGAAAAGTATTTTGGTTTAACTTAAAAGCATATAGAGGTTTGTATATCGCGCCTAAGTGTTTCTTCTTGCTGAAGCAGTGTAAATGATATAGATCGAATACAGCAGAGAGCAGCAAGATTTTCTAAAAATAGTTGCGATATACATTGCAGTTTAACTGAATTGTGAGGGAATTAGGGTAAGGATCTCTATCCGATTGAAGGGAAAAATATAGATTAAATCTTTATCGAAAGTTTGATGTAGACTATTTTTGCCAGTCGCAAAAAAATTTGCTAGAGTCTATTATGGTCGAAAAGATCATTAGTATAAAATTAAGGAGATAGACTGCAGAACCGATAGATTTAATCTTTTGATAGATGGGTAGAAAACGCTCGGAAGTAAAGCCAAGGATAACCTGTAGGAGATAATCCGAAATAGCTACCAAAGCGGAACACTTTCAGAGGCTTTTCAAAGAAGCGTAGTGATAGCGATACCAAAGAAGACAAGTTCTGAGAGATGTAAGGAGCACTAAATCTTGAGTCTAGTGCCACATGCATCAAAAATACTCACATGAGTAATAAGCCGAAGAATGGAAAGGAAAATTGGAGACAATCTCTCGGAAACCCAATTTGGATTTAGGAAGAACAGAGGTAACAGAGAGGCCATAATCTGCCAGAGAGTTATGATAGAGAAAAGGATAAAAAAATGAAAGGCAGTTGATTGCACCAATTATAGAACGCTATCTATCTTATCTCATGCCTCCAAAATACTCCTTAATATAGTTGAGAACAGAATAAAGGGAAATGTAGATACATATATCGGAGAGGACCAATTTGGATTTACAGGAGATAGAGGGACAAGGGAAGCAATTCTGACTTTAGAGAGAAGAATAGATATGAATAGAAGAACCTACCTTACCTTTATTGGCATAGAAAAAGCTTTTGATGATATAAACTGGGAGATACTCTTTAGAACTATGAAGGAGATTGGAGTAGACTGGAAGGGTAGAAGAATGATTTATCTATTGTATCAGAACCAAAGCACAAAAATAATCATCAATAAGGCAGAGAAAGAGGCTAGACTTAGGAAAGGAGTTAGACAAGGATGTCCCCTATCCCCATATCTATTTAATATGTTCATTGAGGAATCCATTCAGAACATGAAGGAAAAGACCAAAGGAGTAAAAGTAAACGGTGAAAGAATACATTGTATCAGATTTGCTGATGACATCGAAATAGTCTCTGACTCCGAAAAAGAAATGAATAGAATGCTGCAAGTCCTATCAGACACCCTTAAACAATGTAAATGAAAAGTGAATATACGGAAAACGAAAGTAATGGTTATATGAAAAAATATGGACGAAATTAAAACCAATATTTAAATTGACGACACCAGAATTGATCAGGTGGAACAATTTAATTATCTCGGTAGTATAATCACACAAGACAATAGATGTTTATTGGAAGTGAAGAGACGGATTGCTTGGGCAAAACAGGCATTTATGACTAAGAAAAATATTTTACCCAGTAAACATATGAATATGGATATTAGAAAATCCTTTGTAAAAACATTTGTATGGAGTACACTGCTGTATGGAAGTGAAAGTTGGACTGTAGGCAAATTAGAAAGGAGCAGACTTGAGGCTGCTGAAATGTGGATATGGCAGAAGATGACCAGAACAAGCTGGACGGAAAGAAAAATAAATCTGGAAGTTTTAAGGGAAGTGCAAGAAGAGAGAAGATTATTGGCGGAGATGGAAAAGAGAAAAATAAAATTTATTGGACATGTCTTCAGACCCAATGTATTTATAACAAACATTCTTGAAGGGAAAATACTAGAAAAGAAAGGAAGAGAACGGCCGAGGAAGAAATATTTGGACGAGATCAAGAAGAAGATAGGATGCAGCAACTACGTGGTACTGAAGCGAACGGCAAATGACAGAGATGAATGGTTGCATCGACAAGGAATCAACCTGTGGGAAATTGATGAATAATATTAGTAGCTGTTAAGATATCTTATTTATTCTGTTTTGGCAGTCAAATGCGAAGCACGATACCAGTTTTCACGCCCAGATAGTCGCTTGCGGCACTCGCTTTATTTCCCCAATTTACGATATAAAACGCGAGACCACGGCACTCGTATTGATTTTGGAGGCAGATAGAAGCACGTTTTATTCGCTTAAGTCCTCGATGAACTCAACAAATCCACAACTGAGCCACAATAAAGCCGCGAAAGTCACCAGATTTCAATGCTTTTGCATAGGATCACCCAATGTTTTCATAGTCACAACATGGCTAAATGCGCAAAAGCAATCGTCAATTCGGCTTCAATTCTCCCCGCTGGAGAGAGCTTCAAGGCTACCCCTGTGGGTGCAGCTCCCTAAAATAAATGAAATATAGATCTTTCCACTAAGTCTCCAGGGATTCCTCCCACCATGGGCTCGTCCAGATGATCCTTTTGTTCACCAAGATCTCTGACAAGTTGTTCTACGAGGATAATATCTCACCAACATTGCTAAATATTTTCCTCATCGAGGAATGAAATGGCAGAAACTCCACAAAATAAATGACCAATCTGAGCTATGTCCACATCAGCATTCATTGCAACACTCATGAGTTTTCTCCATTTTTCAGGTTAACAGACATTTTATAAAATGCAAATACACTCAACATTAGAGTGCTGATAACATTTTCTAGACATATTTCCCATAAAATGATTTAGAAAGCAAGTTGGGGACTATGATCCCTCGGAAAGGATTTGACAAACTGACCTCTTAACTTCAAATAAGATTAAACTTAAGTAAATGCTGACTTCCTCTTCCAATCTTAATACATAAAAAGCAAACTTTAACAATCTCACACCAACATCAAATGGTAGATATGGCTTTATCGGTTTCCCTTGCTACATGCAACGTAACTGCTACATAAGATATATAGTGGAAGCCGACAAACTTCAATCAATTCAATAGAATGAAATGTTATGCAGCTAAATTTTAAGGCCATCCTCTTTTGGAAGTGATTCATTCTCTGAACCATATGATGCTCCAGTCCACTAAACCGGTTGAAATAATTTCTTTTTTGCACCTCAAGCAAAACTCCTCTACATGTATTTCTTCCCCTTCATAAACATCCAATTTCTTGAATTATGGTGGAAAAAATTAGGTCCGAGGTTAAATTTCCAATATCAGTATTAATATTACACATACAAAACAGTTGCATATCTCCATACTAGATTACAACCTTGCTATATCTTAGCAGTATTACCATAGTCACATCACGGCAATGTTGCAAAATGTGCATTAGTGACCTTTCTGCAACATAGCAACAAATGCGAGGGGTTTTACAAAATGGAAGGGAATATAGTGGCTCCAACCTCCTCCTACCTCCACTCAACGTCATGCGTCTGGTCTCGCCGTCTGTTTGTACTAAAGAGAACTTGGTGAACAAAATTTACGGCCTGCCACGGCTTCGTTTATACGATAATGTAGTTTTAGGCTCAAACTTGTTCATTGCCGAGCGGAGCGGGCAGTTTATATAAACCATTTACTTACTGATCAGTTCATTTCTCGGAACTGCTAAATTTAATTTTCTAGGTTCATTTCGTCTCATCCCTAGCAAAAACTATTTGTACTAACGCATATTGCAACCACGTATACAAGATATAAAAGTGAAGGAGGGGCCGTGCAAAACGTGCCTCTTGTTGCCTCCCTCTATCCCTCTCCGTCCTGTCACTGAACTGCCTCCAATTCTACCTCCCCTCCGTGCCGCGCAGGTCTACTCCAGGAAATTCTCCGGTAGTTATATGTAATCTATTTCTAGGAACAAAGAACTCACGTCCGAAGGTTCCCTGGAAATGCAAGTGCAGCTTTCCGGCGCATTCGACTACTCTGTTCTTGAAATCCATCTCCACTTGGCTCGTCCGCTCGTCGATGCTTCGGCGACCCTCCACCTTGCTCACCCACTCCCCGCTGTCGTTCTTCACGCTCAGGATGGAGAAGTCGAATGAGCTCCTCGTGACGGCGCCCGCACATGACGGATCCGGGGGTTGGACAGAAAAAATGTCCTCGCATAGCAATAGGACAACCGTGAGACATAACAATGGGCGGAACATGTTTCTTCGAAGAGGTTTACACGTGCAATCAGAGGCGTCTCGAATCCAAGAGTGCGCTACAAAAGAGCTCCTCTTCACGTGTCTGCTCTTCTCGGAGGCTGCGGAGAATTGACGACAGTAGTCACAAAGATGGAAAACCTTGATCTCTCATCGTCCCTTTTTTGCCTGTCCGTTCTTAACAGCTTATATTTCATCTGAGATATCATACTTAGACGTCAGTCCTTCCGTCTGCCTTTCGCAAAAAATCAGGCATCGATCAAAGGTTCCCATTGAAATATGTTCATCGATCCAGATGTGGCTGCCTCCTGTTCTCCACACTTTAATGGAGCAGAAAGGCAGTAAAATGTGTTCTTAAACTTCCATACTGAATTCACACAGTTTGATGTCGCATTCCGAAAGTATAAAAAGTCATAATTAAACCCTGCGGATCAACATTGGCTCTAGGAATGTAAAAAAATTAAATACATCTTCCCGTCTTCATTGATTTAGGCATCGAATTCCATTAGCGCGTATCTTTTCTTTTTGCATGAATAGTAGGAAGAGAAAATATTTCTAAATTAGATTTGAAATCTGTTCTAGTATCTATTATTTCGTTAGGACATAACATGCTATTCCAAACTCAAACACCCAATTGTAATATGCATGGAAACCTTATAAATACACTCAATAACATAGCACTTTACCGAAAATTATATTTTAATATTATTAAAAGCTAAGTTCTCTGTCCATCTGCTCACAAATTCTCAAAACGAAATACTTATGTTGAATTCATTTTATTCCCTAGCAGCCCATATTTTTTAGAGTGATTAAAATTCTGAGCGCACAAAGCGAAAGTCGAGACCAACACCGAAAGAAAGGAAGTCTTTCAAAGTTTCTTATTCCTCCATTCAAATATATTTTAACGTACGAAACAATGAAGAGTTGGATAAATTATTGTTAGAAGTGCTCAAAAGTTTGCGTTTTCCCTTAATTGTCCCCTTCTCCGAAAGCAATGTCGAAGCCGAGTCTCATAAGCAAATGTATGGAGTGAAGGCCTATAATGGATCAACTGGGAATGATGATTAGCTGTCGCCACAAGGAAAGTATATCCTGAGAAATGAAGGAATTATTTAGGACACTCATACTATATATAGAGACTTAGAGTATGGTTTATTGAATGATAATCATACTGGCAATATGCCAGTGGGAATACATTGGACTGTAGTATCCAACTGTGAATACAAATAACTCAAAATGGTCATTTTTTCACCTAGAATTATGAACAAATCAATTTACCGCTGACTGATGAAATGATTAGAATTTTGAACGCGTGTACGAAAATATAAAACTCGATTTATGGGGAATTATCAGAGGTAGGTGTGAATATGAATGTATGGTAGCGACCTGCCATTAAAAATACATTGCAATAGCTAGAGGCCCGTTGGAGCGCGATATTGTCTTTAGTATTTGGCTTAATTTGATTGATTTACCTTCTGGTAAGGTTTGGTTGGCAAACGGACCAAATATCAAGACCTACTTTTAGACCCTCGGTAACTTAGATTCTCTGTGAAACTGGTAGTTCTCGTATTGTTTCTCTTTGGAGTTAAGAGCTCTCTGCCGGAGAGCATCAAGTGTATTCCTATCTTCGCGGAACAGGCTAAATCACTTGAAGCTAGCATGTAGACGGCCGTCATCCTTGGGTCACTCGGTCTACTTCGAATGCATGATCCAAGTGCATCGTAGCCACATGTGCGATGGGCGTCGGACGTGGCTGCGAAAAGAGGCCAACACCTCCCGATACCTCGGCCATTATAGACAGCAATGTAACCTGATGCTGCTGGGGACTTGGAGGGGAATATTACCAAAGTTACTCAATAAAAATAACTGAGGGTACGAGAACCAAACCACCATCCTCCCCGTGGTGGACCAAGTAACGGCTTTTGCCGGCAATTTGTGGTCGTTTGCCTGTTGGGCTAGTCACACCACACACTGCTTCCTAAAGGCTAAAACAGGAAAACCACCCTCGAGCGGTCCTTCTCGGATTGGGGCGCTTATAGTTTTGGGTGTGACAATGATGTGACAGAATCTAAAACGGGAGCTCATATGGAGTGGACGGAAAGCCCTAAGGCGTGTCCGTCTCGCATGCTTTTCTGCCATCGAGACTAATCATTCAGATATTCGTGTTTTTCGTTGGATTCAAACCTTTTTTACACGCCACTTGCAGTCCTTACGATGAGCATGGAAATGTAATTTTGGAGGAAGTAGGCATTGGAGATTCGAACTCAATCTTTGCTTAACGTCGATTTTTTACTGAGAAAGTAGACTATATCGAGGAAGACTTTTTCTAGTCGACTATTTTCGAATTTTGAGGTCGAATTTACAAAATCGACTAAAAGTCGACCTCAGTCATCGATTTTTGTACGACTGCGAATTAGATTTTCCGAATTATTTGTCGACCGTTTTAAACGTAGGGCATTAGTTGTAGAACATACTCTGGCGCCTTAACACATAATTTACAATTTTCCATATGCTAATGAAGCTGGCTATGAGGACGGAATGTGGCGCCTTTTTCAAACTTTTAGAAGGGCTCTAAATCATAGAGTCATACATTTATCCCAGTTATAGAATGGAATAATTTTAAAGAAAGCTGGTTAATATTATCAACTTTCTAGTTCATAGACTTGGTGCCTTCATTAGAAGACGATGCTAAAATCGAAACATTTCTCATTCCCCTTTTGTTTTTAGAAATATCTTGCCCTTTAACAGTGTATGGTAGCAAAAAGACTGGTTACATAAACTTCAGTCCACGTCATCAGTCCCACTCATTCTATATCAAGATCTATGTCCTTATCTCCCCTTCAATTAAGAAAACAGTGGTGGGTAGCTAAGGCTAGCAATTTTAACCTAAAATTATACACATAGGTGCCCACTCGGTGCAGCGGCTGACTGGGTGTATATCGCGAATGAAATGTAGAAGTTAATGTGCTGACCATAAGAATCGTCCGGATGAGTTCATGTTCGTTGTAGCCAAGAGTTCAGAGAAGAGGAAAAGGCGAATAGAATGAGCTGGACAAAGGCATATCGCCAGCTTGTTTTCCATCTCAACAGCTATGAGGTGTATGCTCACTTTCCACTATTTCATGTTCAGCGCGGGTGGCAATTATAGGCTTGTTTTTGTATTTCGACGACGGTACGTAGTTTCCTGTCCCATCGAGAGACATCTGATTTTGAAAATGTTGCGTAAAAAAGCTATGTGGTATTATATTAGAGAATTGAAGGACATCAAAGTGAAGTAAACGGTTTGTTTTTGAGAACTGTCTAATTTCCACATATATCAATATTTCGATATTCTGATTATTTCATTAAAATTTATTCTTTCGGTTAACGATTTTCTCATCAAAATGTATTAACTTCGTTATAAAAGCTAAAGATAGTTGAAAGTTACAAATGTTCCCGAGGACGCTCCGAAAACAACCGAATGACTTGTAACGTTATTTTCGCTGTTTCCGTGCAGACCTAAATGTTTTCTCATGCTTACGGTGGAATCAAGCGTGGTGAATTTCCTTTAGGCTATTTTCCCGCGATTTGATTTTCCTTCGCAAAGAGAGCTGAGGGATATAGAATGTGTTTTATGCTACAATGTTCAAATACATCGGTAAAAACACCGAACAAGAAATTAATTTAGCTTTCAAACGACGAAAGAAGAAAGAAACTGCGGATTCGAGCGGCACACCGGGATTCCGTCCACAGCAAAACAAAGTTCTGCTGTGGTGAAAACCATTTTAATGTATGTACCAGCTTATGATGAAAATTGTGATTACATATAAACAATAATAAATTTTTAAGTAAACGTATGCAAATGAATTTAATATAGTTACCGGAAGACTCGACAAATTTCATGCATGTGTTGATGGGTTGTGCAACTAAATAAAAACTTGAAGCCTCGTTATTTACTTGCACTTAGCATGCTTTACTGCTCATTTTTTTGTATATTTTTGCAATGGCTGTGTACAGTGGTTATTTTCTCTTCATTTGGACGCATCCTATACCATTGTCACCATAACTCACGAGAATCTCTTCGAGATAAGTAAAATCGAATTAACCTTGAAAATCCATGAATCCATTCGTTGGCAGTGTATGGCAGAGAATACATTTAGAGACCCTTTTAAGTGAGTTTAAGTGAGGGTCCCTTTTAAGCAGATCAATAGAAAGGAAATGATCCGTATCCAAGAGCGCCTCTAATTGCTGTCGTAAATATTTGTTTCAGTCATTCATTGGCTGAGATTACACAACTATCATTGCTTTCTCAAGTTATTTTTTTTCTTATTTTGCTAGCCCTTTATCGTTTGGCTTGTCGTGCTCGTTCTTCCTCCGAGAATACTCTGCTTTTCATAGTTTTCTCATCGAACAGGTCCTTCATCTCCGCAATCATTCTACTGATTATTTGTTTGCTTCATTCGTATTCTGCCCTGATTCTAGCCTTTTATATGTCTCTGGTGACTCGTTCACGGGACTTATATCCTCCTGTTCACATGGAAGGTTAGAGCAGTCAACAACACCCGTGCCGTAATTCGGACGTGCGTTGTGTGTGTGCGCTCGCAAAACGAAACTCGTGCAGAAGTGGAAGAGAATTAAGTCACAATTTCTTAATTCCCATTAAGTAATTAAGTTTTTCCGTGAGCATGATCAAGAAACATAATCAACAAAGAAAAATCTACTTGTTTGATAAGGCTGACTACGAAGGTATGAAACGAGAGTTGCAAAAGTCATTTACTAATTTAAAAAAAATAAGTATCAACAGTAATACTGAGGTTTTGTGGAATACTTTCGTCAACATTTCATGATCAGTAGTTAGCAAATACATACCAAGTAAATGGAAAAGGGTCAATGCAGACCCTAGGTGGTATAACGCGGAGGTTAGGAAAACATTAAAGCACCAGAGAACATGTCATGCTAGGTTAAAAAGGGCAAAAATAAACAAATCGTGCCGAAGGGCGTTAGCTGATTTCAAAAGTAAATTACTGGGAGGACACTTAAACGATAATCCCATGGCATTTTGGTCGTATGTTAGGGACACTCAAGGAAATAAACCAACAGTACACACGCTTAAGAGTATCAAAGGGGAAAAGCTAACCAACAGTCTACAAAAAGCCAATTCGTTAAACTCATTCTTCCGAAGCATTTTCACTACTAGCAAACCACATCTTTTTGATCCGCAGCCTGTTCGTTCCCAAACATTTATGCCTGAAATAATTATAAATTGCCGCGGCATAGAACATGAGTTAAAAAATATCAACCCCAACAAATCCCCCGGTTCAGATCAAATACCTGCTCGCGTATATAAAATATTGGCATCAGACATAGCGTCTTACTTAGAATTAATATTTACCAAATCTTTAGTAGATCACGTAGTGCCTAAAGACTGGAGAGTAGCAAATGTCACACGTATATTCAAAAGCGGCGACAGGGAAGACCCTAGTAACTATAGGCCTATTTCTCTCACATCCATTTCGTGTAAGGTATTTGAACACATAATTGTAAGCTTCATTCTGAGTCATTTAGATAGGGAGGAATTATTAATAAATAACCAACACGGATTTCGAAAGGGTAATTGGGTTTCTTGAGAAACCCAATTGGCCCTCCTCGTTCATGACATCTTCCTCTCGGGTGAAAATAATGTTCAAATTGACGCGATATTCCTCGATTTTAAGAAAGCTTTCGATGAGGTACTTCACGTTAAGTTACTCTCAAAACTAGAACTATATGGAATAGATAAAAACATTATTAGTTGGATTAATCAATTCTTACACGGGTGGGAACAAAGGGTTGTCATAGATGGCATTATGTCAAACACAGCGTTACATGGGGTGTTCCTCAGGGAAGTGCCATTGATCCACTTTTATTTCTCTTTTACATAAACGATATTAGCAGCATCGTTAAAAGTAAGCTAAGACTCTTCGCAGACGACGCGGTTGTATATAGGGATATTAACAATGCCGAAGATCTCGTTAACAATCGACCTACTTGCTATTCATGCTTGATGCGAAAAGTGGCAGATGGAAATAAACATAAAAAAGTGCGTAGCAGTCAGCTTTTGGAAAAAGAAAAATAGGCCAGGTAGGGCTTACAGAATTAATAATACGTAAATTATTCACGCTGAGTCTGTTAAGTACTTAGGGGTCACAATTACTCACGACATATCTTGGGGAAAACATATTCGGGAAATATGCGGTCAAGCATACAGGAAGCTAGGCTTTATCAAGAGAGTACTCGGAAAATGTGATGAGAAAGTGAAAGAACGTTGTTATTTTTCAATCGTTAGGCCTCATCTGGAATATGCTGTTAGTGTATGGGATCCATACGAAGCAGGCTTGATATCAGAATTAGATCGCGTGCAACGAAAAGGAGCTAGGTTTGTAAAACGATGCTACGATAAGTTTGCTAGTGTGTCTGGACTGTTAGAAGAATTAGGATGGGAATCACTATCACAGCGTAGATTTAATTATAGGCTTAACCTCCTAACTAAATTTCAGGAAAATCATTTCTCTGACGACGTAAAAAACATACTACTAACCCCCTCGTACTACGGCAGATTAGATCGCGTCAATAAAATTAGAGAGCTAGATTGTAGAACCGATAGGTATAAAATGTCATTATTTCCTCGTACCATTCGGGACCATAACAGCTGTGATCGTCGTCATGAATAGTTCGAATAGTGACGATAGGCAGACAGTAGATCTTTCTCTTTATATTCTCCACGTTCTTATTTATGCATGATGTAAGTATTGATGCTCTTATTTATGCATGGTATTTTGAATCTGTAGTAGTAGTCTTTGTATCCCTTGCAGGTTGGAACGATTGACGATAAAATGTTTCTTGGTTATTAGATTTTTAATTGGCGCTTTGCATGTGTAGTACGCGGGTTTCAATGTAATTTCGGTGTTCTACCGTATCATTCTTGCATGCCTGGTGTGGAAGCACCCCCTGCCACACGCCCTTTTGGGTGGCTTGCCGGGTATGACGTAGATGTAGAAGTAACCATGAAGTGCCTGTCAATCTCGGCAACATTACGATGCATCGGTGCCATGTGAAGGACACTTTCTCAAATTGGGAAATATATTGAAAAATGATAGGGCTCGTCTGAGGGGAAAAACAATGCAAACATGGCTATTCCATGGCTCTATCTCCTTCGGTTGTGGAAGGAGTAGGCAAGATTTATTTGCACCGATGGTCTTTTGTTTAATGTTTTGACATCATTGTTCGTTACCACAGTTTATTTGTTTATTTTTTTATACTTAACTGAATTTGAGTGATATGTGTCGAGTCTAGTCTATATGTTATTTTTTTAGAATTAAATATTTGTTTCACGTACAATTTTTGCGATTTTTTTCGTTGGTCTCCACTATTTTGGTCGCAATATGATCAACTGTAGTTAAAAATCATTTAAAAAACGTAGTCTCGGTTTCCTTTTGCTGTATAGAAGAGTGTCATATTTTTTGTAACTTATGTTTAGGTCGGAAATAATCGACGAAAATCGACTCGTTGTGCCGATTTCTAAAGGAGCTGTATAGTTAAAACTTCTGTCCTAACAGAGTGCAATGGAATATCAATCGGCCAGTGCTTGCTAGTGTATAGGAAAACCAATACGTATTTATGTCCTGATCTCGACCTCGGAAGGGGTCCAATGATATATGTCGCGAATATTGGCCCGAGAGGGGGGTTGGGAGGGGGTCAGGTCCTTCTTCGCCCTCATTTCTCCAGCCACTTTTTTTCTACCGGCCTTATATCTCTGACAGACCTCGCAACTCCTCACGTATTTTGCTACGTCTCTCCGTTGTATGGGCCAGAAGTAAAACCTCACTCGTTTATATGTCTAATAAAACCCAAGTGTCCAGCATAGGGCTACTAAGAGGGATTATCGGCTCTCAAGGGGCCCAACAAGTTTGGCCTTGCCACCAGTCTCTCCTTTGTGGTGTCCGTGATGATATATTTGACCGTCAACTATAACGTAGGTATTCTAGATTTGATTCTAGCTGTTTATCCAAGCTCTTGTTCAATTCTAAATACCAAGCATCGTCGACCTTTTTCCCCTGCCATTCAGGAGTTCCGATAAAATAGATGTGTTAAAGCGCGTCTGGGACGACTTTCCATTTACCTTTGCTATAGGTGATTACGCAATTTTATTGCCAGAGTTGCGTGACCTCGAACCACGAGGTAGGATAACCTCGAACGGATTCAATACGCTTGGGATCAGCTTCGAGTTTCCCGTTACCTACCATGTACATACCTACCTAAGGAATTTCAGCTTTTCCCTAAAGAAGCTACACTTTTGGTGATTGACTTTCAATCCGGCCTCTCGGAGCAGAGAAAAGGCGCGGTGAAGCATTTTCTCGTGGTCCTCATGTTTTACTTACAGTTACAATGTCATTCAAATACGTAAAACAGTACAGTTCTAACTCTGCCCCGATCACCGTATCCATCAATCTTTGAAAGGTTGCCCCAACACTGTGTAATCCGAACGGCATTACACGAAACTAAGAAAGGCCCTTACCCAGGAATAAGGAGGCTGTAAAGCCTTTCAGCCTCCTTACCGAGGATGATGGACGCGGTTTAGTCCCCTCCGTCCCTACTTCGATGTTCAAGAGAAACATGACTGATTACCAATGGAAAATTGCTTAGTGTTTTGTAATCTTTTATGTTATGGCGTGTATTTATTTCTTTTCTATGTTCCAGGGGACTTAAAGTCCCAGAACAATAAAGACTATTTTCTATTCTATTCTACTTCGGCATTCGCGTCCTCGCTGTTCGAAGTTTCCCCGGGTTCGAGGCTAGCAGTCGGAAATTTTTTCGCTGCTTTTTACTCCTTTTGTAACTGCTTCAAATTGCGTCTTATTAGTTCTTTATACCCAAGAAATCGAAGCCCTAATTGTGAATGAGACAACCCTACCTCTTTTTTTGGGACCAAATGACCAAATTACCTCTCCCACCATTGACTTGGCGTGGAAACGATCGGCGCGCCGCCACAATGACTTTCGAGGAATCAATCAGTCGAATGCCGTATTCGCGTGAGGTCGGAGCGGAGTCCTGGTGGAGTGTTTGGTTGGGAAGGATTTACTGAAGGTAATCGCGTCTTTTATGAATATTCGTCTTTGTCGTGAATGTAATTTCGGAGAAACAGAAATATTTTAAGAGAGACGTATTACGAATCGATATTTATTCATTTCTTTACTCCTTCTTCTACACGCTACTCGAGAGCAAACTTACATTGTCCGTTTTTGCCATACAAGGGAGATAGGATTGTATTATCACAATAGATGGTAATTTCATCGTGTCTAACAATAATTCTTATCGTCAATTTTCCTCGTTGATTCTCAGGAAGTCCTAGCAGGAGAACGATAACCTGCTATCTCTCAGCCCAGAGGTGGATACGTGGATCTTGCGGGATTGCAGCCGTGGTAAGTCAGAAAAAGGGGTATGGGAGCACTATACTTTTAGAGGGAGATGAATTTGTATATTGGTCATTTTAAGAGTAATGAGGGAAATTCTCATGGTGGTCTCGTAACGCAAACTGGAGGCAGAAAGGGATATTACTCCTAATTTTGTAAATTTTACCTAGTTAAGCATTAAATTAAAACCTCGTAGCATTCGGAGTTACTTGACTGTTCCGACCATATTTTAAAAGCCCTAACGAATGTTTTTATTTATCATCGGTTGGGTAGCTCCGATAAACGTGGATAATGTTCCGATCCCGACAAAGTGATTTATTGACAAGTTTTGAGATGGGTACAATTCCTTTTTGGACCCGTGGACTCATAACTCATACCTGATTAATGTTTTCACAGCAAAATTTTGTCTTAAATTTAACCATGGTTTTGACTCTCCTGCTAAATTATCCGTATGCATTTTAATTATTGTCCGTTGCAACCGGCATTTCCTTTTCTTCCTAACCTTAAAAAGCCATTCATCATACCATAGCATTCGTTTACATGTTTAAATCTTCGTCTTGAACCCGAGTATTATTTTTTTTCTTCGTATCCTCGTTCTCTAACGTCTTCAGGTAACTCGCATGCCATTTTTTCAGTAATCTTTATTACCATAACAGGCTATGATTCGAGTGTCCCTCTAAGACTCAGAATTACACCTTTTCGTCTTCAATCTTAGAGTGTGACTTCCAGCTTTGTAGGTAATGATTCCTTAACAAATTCTTCTTCTCATGCGGCTACCGAAGTGCTTGACTCCCGGAACATCTCACTTCTAGTTGGAACATTGTGTGGCCATGATTTCTTCAATTATTTCCTTCTCGCAAAGTTTTCGTTTTTCGAGAACCCTTAAAAGTCTAGTCAAATCTTTCCTTTAGATGCCAGCCATAAATGAAACAACCTTTGCTACCATCCTCGCCTCTACACCTCCTACACTGTATATTACGACGCATTGCGCAATTCTTTTATCATCTTGTCCTTTTTACTCGTGTCTTTTCCTCCGTGTCCTCCCTGCTTCCACCCTCTCAAGACCCGAGTTGAGCCATTACTTGATCTCAATCCTTCCGCAATTTCTTCCTAGCCTCAAGGACAGCCTTGTTGAATCTCATTTCCTTCGTACTTGAACATTCGGACGAGTCAGTGCCATTTGACTCGGCCCTCGACCCTGGTGTGCCGATATTGCTCGGAAAACTCATCCTTTGCGAAATAGTTTGGGATGATCGTCCCACTCCTCACCTCATCCCTCCAACGTTGTGATTCACGTGCAAAGCCATATAGTATCGCCTTTCCTAGCAACTTCGGAGGGTTCACTGTGAATCCACTGCTTCGACCTTTTTATTCGCTCCGTGTGTGACCTGGCCCGTGGCTTTTGTTACCCTTCGACTCTCCTACGGATAAGTCATAGGAAGTGCAATTCGACATTATATTTTCATTATATTATTGTAATATCCAATGTGTGAAGAGTAGTAAAAACTCTTCTGTTCATAAACTTAGGCATGAAGTATTGCTAATAAAAGTATGCGTCGCTTGATGTTGTCGATATATATGTATTACTTACTGTAAAACGGGCTAACTTCGGCCGCTTTTTAAGGTTTTCTATGAATTAGAAGATGAAGATAGTTATTAATCTCCAGAATAAAAACAGAGAATGTGGCCTCCGTGGCCTTGTATGAATAATCCCATGAAGTTATAACTGTTATGTAACATTTTGTTCGCTATATTAAATGATTAATCGTGGTCGAAGTTTCTCCAGAAATGAAGTAACTTCGGCCGCCAAAGATATTTTATTTGAGGACGACGTTACATATACCTGGCTTTACTTCAGTCACTAAATAATGAATAAGAATACCTACCTGTAAATTGTTTTGGATATAAATTTTCGTGGAAAATTATACTAATAAATGATTAAATAACTAAATTTTTTGAAGTAATATGATAGAACAAAATTTTTTAAACATTGTATAACATGTTTTTTAATAAGCTTATCAGGGAAATTACTTCCTTTTAACATTAGGTACAAATAGGAATAGGAAGCACTTAGACTTCAAAATATGTCATAACTGTCCTTTACGTTTTAGAAAATGTATCTTCCATGCCTTATCGGAAACTGCGTTTTGAGTTTTGTCACTAGTATTTAGTTTCTCTTAATTGAGCACACATCCTTGACGTCAGGAAAGGTAAAGAAGAGATTTCTCTCCTTATTTTTTCGAAGGCACTTAATCACACAACACAGCGAGAACACTCTCCTTCCCGGACACTTCTTTAACAGACACACTCCTTCCCGGTTTTCCACTGATTCACTTACCCTTGGATTTCCAATTGTTCTTCTCCCCCATGTGTGCAGTTTTCACTAGTTCCGTGAATGAGTCACTCCAAAATTTCTCTAGACTCGTTCTTTAGAGATCTGGAAGATTTTTCAGCACAGACTCCCTGTTTACAGGAGATATCCCTGTTGATTGGAATCCGGATTAAAAGTTTTTTCTATTTTTTCTCCACCAATACTTTCAACTGCTGTCTTTAATATCAGAGGAAATTCTGTTTTAGGCAGCGTAACCTGGTTCTTTTTTTTCCACTCATCGAGTGCCTTTCTCCATGCAACTTTTACAAGGTGGAAAAAAGTAATGTCGAAAGGTTGGGTGGGGTGTGTCGAGTTTGGGAGTATCCAATGTTGTTGCTCTCACACAGCATAATTACCTCCAGAGAAAAATGACTGGAAAGATTATCCCTGATTATAATCTTCCTTCAAGGCATTCTTCTCATGTAAGGAAGGCATAACTTCAGAAACCAATCTTCAAAAACTTAGACATCAAACCATCAGCTATCGTTTCTGTTATAATGCCTGTCCAGCCTGCGTGTAAATTTTTTGCCTTGTGCAGCACAAATGGCGGAAGATTTAATGTCATGGAGTGAAATTTAACTGTTTTTCATTAGCCAGGATAGCCAATATATAACTGTAGTTTTAGTCATTCAATGATTTGAATTTTAAAATATACTTAGTTGGATTATTACTGTGCACTGATTTAACTCCCGTTCTCACCACTGAGTGATAACTCTTCATTATTCACTTCACATTTCTAGACATTGGTCGTTTTTGGGGAATCAAATGTGCGGTGTCAGGAGCATTGACTTCCTGTTCTGAAGGCCAGTGTTTGACTCCTAGGAGAGTTGGATTTAACAGTTAGAATTCCAACTCCAATTTTCTAATCATTTTCTGTCTTTGAGATTACAATTAGGAGCAAGGTAGAGTAACACTACACCTGCATTTTCTGTGCCAATGGTTAATTTGAAAAATGTATGCCTTCATTGTGGACACAAGAAGTTGCTTTTTTAGATGGAAACTTGAATCAGCTCCTTTATTCCAATGGCTATAATTTCTGAATTGGAATGGTCTTGTCTTTGATTGACCTGAAAGGCAGACATTTTGCAGATATTTATGTATTGCTTTGGATAAAAAAAATTTACCAGGGGCATAACCTTTGGTGTAGGTTAATGTTGGGGGAGGGGGGGAGGGAATCTTCCTTCCTGGCTCTGTCTATTAGATTTGAAATGAAATCTTTCATATGGGGGGAGTGGGGAAAGGTAGATGCACCCCTCTTGATCACAGGCTACCCCCATGAACTTCCTTACTCAGTGGCTCCCTTGCATCGAGAAACAACCTTCCTCTTTACTTGTCTGGCAAATGTGTATGGATTTTCCCTCTTCCCTCATTTGAATGAGTTTAGGCCACTTGCTACCCTTAGGGTTGTTGAGTCTTCTTCTTTCTCAAATCCCCTTTTGCTCTTTGACATCAGGGTCCCTCATTCCCTTTAACATTTCTAGGGTTAAAATGTTAGTTAATATGGCAGCTTACCTAACTTGTATTTACATGGCATTCATTAACCCTTGTTAACATGCTGGTGGCCTCTGGTGGAGATTCAAGAAGGTGACGCAGCCCAGAGCCCAACAAACAATGCAAGTCGCTTTTCGTTTGTTTCCTGGGCTGCGGGCTATCTTCTTGGCACTTATACGGGCAAGAAAAAGGATTGAATATGCAAATTTTTTGCACAGTTAGGCTTCTCATTCATTAGTAGTTAACTATGCTCTTAGCATTTAATTTCTAAACATTACTTTATGCATTGAAGTATGAAAATTGAGAGAATAAATTTCCAAATGAGAATGATTTGTCACTCTGCTATGATTTATCTTAAAGATAACCCGAGAATATTACATTATTATGTCATTTGTACTCTTTTAAGACAGATAAAAACAATTCAAGATGTTATCTTGACATGCAAGAATTATAAATAACTTCCATTTCAAGTCCTTGCCTCAATCTTCTTCTTAGGTTATCACCTCAGGCTGGTTGGCAGCTACCGCTTTCCTCCGTTCATTTCTCCTTTCTGTTAGTCATTTCATTTTGGCATATGATCTATAACCGACATCTTCCATTATCTGTTTGATGTAAGTCATTCTGGGTCAACCTCTACAATTTTTTCTGGGACTGTTACCCTCTATTATCGTTCTAAGCAAGTTTTTGTGTCGTAGAATGTGTCCAATCCATTCATCTCTCCTCCGTTTCAAGCTCTCCCAAAGTGTAGCATGTTCAATTATTTTCTGGAAGGCTTCATTGTTGGAGATCTTATCTGTCCAACGAATTTTCAGTATCCTTCTATAACACCATAACTGAAATGCTTCCAACCTTTTTTGCTCAGCTTTTCTAATAGTCCAGGTTTCAGAGCAATAAATTTGGACACTCTACACATACACTTTAAGCAATCTTTTCCTGAGGCTTAGACTAATATTGCTAGATGTTATTTACCTCTTGTTGAATGCTACTTTCTCCATATTCATCCTCTTAATTATTTCTTTTTTGCTTCTCCCGTCAGCTGTTATTTTACTGCCTAGGTATGTAAATTCTTGTACAGTCTCCAGTTGTACCCCATGAGTGGAAACTCTGGTAACTGCATCACAGTTTTTCCCCACTCTGAAAATTTTGGTCTTCTTTTTGTTTGGTTTTGTGTTATATTGACTATTGAGTATAGTTTCCATTTGATTTAGCATGAGTGTAAGCTCATCTTCGTTTCTAGCAGTCATATCTATCTATCTATGGCTATATCATCAGCAAAACGTAGCATATCCACTTTTATTCCCTGGATCTTAATGCCCCTCTCATTTCCTTGCTGGTCTTCCCAAGATGCTCTCACTTCATCTAGCCCTTTTTGAATATACAAATTGAATAGCTGCGTCGATAGACTGTAACCCTGCCTCACCCCTTTTCCGATTGAAGCCTCTCCCCTGCAGTCTCCACATCTAATCACAGAGCTCTCTTCTTTGTACATCCCCCTGATAATTCATCTGTCTTTTTGGTCTATCCCCACCTCATGTAATATTCTGAAGAGTTTTTTCCATTGCACGTTGTCAAAGGCTTTCTTAATATCCACGAAGGCTATAAATGTTTCTTCACCTTTTTGTAGTCATTTCATCTAGGGTGAGTCTCAATGCCAGTATTGCTTCTCTTATGCCTCTTCCACATCTGAACCCAAACTGGTCTTCTGTTAAGTGTTACTCTATCTTCTTTTCTCTATAGAAGGATATCCTACGCAAAATGATGAGTTTCAATATTATTGAGGCATTAGATAAAATACTAATCGTGCGATGTGGCTCACATTCATTTGTTGAAGCCTTTTTGGGTAAGGGAACCAATTCACACTTCTGGAAGTCCGAGGGGAGTATACCCTTATCGTATATGGCCCAAGTCAATCTATAGAGTGTCTTATTTAGTTCTTCACCCGATCCTTTTTAAGATTTCTGCTGGAATTCCATCCACTCCCACTGTCCTTTTTTCTTTCATTTTCTGTAAGGCCACATCAAATTCCTTCCTCATTATTCCATTGTCACTCTCTACAATGTTATTTTTAAACTCTGTTTCTAACATTTGTTCGATGGTTTTGCATTCATCCACGTATCCTTTATATACCTAGTTTTCCAATGTAATCTTCCCAAACAGTTACCAGTTCTTGGTGGTCGTACATACATTTTCCTTCTTTATTTTTTAGCCCATTTTATCTGGGACAATGATGATTCCCCAGTGAATTTTAATGTCTCAATATATGCAGTGAAATAAACTTTTTCTTACAAGTTCTGCCCATGACCTGTCCACGTGGTTTTAACCCTCATACGGATTCCTGAATTTCGTTACGCAAACAGATTCGCTTGTTCGCCGTCAAGGAAATATTGGGCGATTGAAATCAAATTACATTTATTGATTATATTCTGTATGTTTATTTATTATATGTTAAGCTGAAAGACATCTTAAGGAGTAATATAGGACAAAATCAATAAAAAACAAAGGTACTTGCAATAATATTGCAAATAAAATTGTTTTATCATTTGTGTGAGCATGCCTTACAATTGACCTTAGAATGTTATTTGCAAATATTTTGGTAACAAAAGTCACACATTTGGAATATTTGTCTTTTAACTGTGCACAAGTGGCATTACAATCACTTACATTTTGTTGGCTCAGGTTCCCTGTCAATTATCCTTCTTGTGGATACCCGGAATGATTGAAATGCACCTTTTTACAGTTTTAGATCGCAATTTGTCCATTTGTCTCAGTACGTGTTTTCTCACCATATTGTCTGCCAATTATTCTAGGAAACTATGCTGGCGGTCCATTTTATTTGCTTTCCACGGGGGATTTTGTTTAGAAAAATCAAATAGGCTGCATTTCCACGCACACCGAAAAGATTCATAAAAAATGCATACGGCCATCTGATTGTTTTTATTTTGCATGAGTAAGACTGAACCATTTGATTCATTATATCTGTACCACCCTTTGAGACATTATAGTGCGATTTAATTTCGGCTTTGCGGTGCTTCTCCAAAACAATTTGTTATGGTGGTGCATAGATGACATCAAAAATACTGATTTTTCCTTTGTAGGGACATAAGAGAACAATGTCGTTGCTTTGGTAAATCAAAAAATTGAGGAATACTCGGCACGAGAGCGATTTGAAAGGAAATTCACTGGTATAATTTGTTTTATTTTTCTGCAGAGTACCCACCATCGTGTATCCGTTATTTTTCAACTTTTGAGCCAACTGAAGGGTTCCATAAAATTATCACAAGTTATAATATGCTTGCTTCCATAATGAGACCGACAAATTTCCTGTGCAAATCTCTCTCCTAAATTTGGGAGTGCTCTTGGCCCATTTATTTGACCCAAAATGGGATGCCTTGAAGAGGATACCCTGTAGATGAGTCATTGGCCAGAAATATTTTTATTCTGCACTTTTCTGACTTCGACGGAATAAATTGCGGAAAAGAACGACTGAACCTAACAGGCCTCTAAACCTAACACACTGCTCATTGACAGTAATGTCATCACTCGGTAGATAGTACTTTCCCAAATTCAAATTTATGGCATTCCAAATGGACCATATAGGTGTCTGATTATCACACCTCCTTCTTTTCGACATAGTCTCTTTATCATCAAACCGCAAATATCGAAAGATATTTTTGAAACAAACTTATGACATTGTAGCCTTAAAGATCACAGACCAAATGACTCCAAAGCCTAGGAGCACATGTTATGGAGGACTTCAAATGTGCGGCTGCAATTAGGAGTCCAATATCCTTTTCCATGAGCAAACTGATGGCCTTACTTTACTGAAGGTGGTCTTTACTGTTTTTTTTCTCTAAGTGCCATAGGGACTTCGAGGAGCATGGAGTGGTTCTAAAAAAGGATTTAGTATACCAGGTGTCAATCTTCAAACCTCATAATTTCAAATTCTTCCCATAATTCCACTGTTCTCCCCTTCCATAGCAAGTGCAAAATTCTAGGATTGAGATCGCTGCTATGGTTCTACTCCCATGTGTTTCTCTCTCCCTCACTCTCAGGGAAAGTTGAAAAAAGAAACAGTCAATACTTCATACTCTGAGCCTACCCTATTCAGCCTTACGGTAGTCACATGTGGAAATACCAAAACTATTATCCAGCATCCAAAACACCACTACTAACCTTCTTCACCCTTCTCGCCTCATATTTTTCAAATAAACAATTCATTCTCAAAATTAAATCCAAATCATTTCCCAAAGTATGGAATTCCTTGCAAAATGTGGAGGTGTTTACCGGCAAACAGCTCTGTCAAGCAGTGCAGTAAAATTTGAAACACTTCCTAATTTCAATATATAATTGTTTTTATACAGACTATTTTACAATTATGATTAGCAATAATTACTCAAAAGTCAAATTGATAACTGATATCATCTAGAGATATCTTCTAGGTCTTCCTCAACCTCATTTCTGAGTCTTATTTCAAGAATTCTGGTGTACACCTTCAAAGTAACGGAGGATGGTCATATGGGCCTATAGTTGCTGTATTGTGTAGTATTTCCCTTCTTGTAGATTGCTGAAAATATTCAGTTCCCGATTAGTAAGGATATTTTTCACTTTCCATTCTCTTCTACATGTCTCCCACATCCAATTAATCGCTTCATTTCCTCCAAACTTAATCATTTCCAGTGGCATGCCATCAGCGCCTGCAGCTTTACCAAGTTTTAGCATCCTTTTTATTAAATCCTCCACTTCGACATGTGTTATTTCTTCCCCATTCTATCCTCCTATTTGTGGGTTTGGTTCAACTTCCATTATTTCTACTTGCTCCTGGTGTCCAAAAGTTACAGAAAAGTGATTATGCCATACTCTCAACACGTCTCTCATCGGTCACTATCTTCCCCGTTTCTTCTGCTACACTTTTTACTCTTTTTCTGAACTTTTCTTTTCGGCTTTTCACCGTTTGCCAAATTCGGTGTTTATGACGATAGTTTTCTTCCACTTCATTTCCAAGCTCATCCCAACATTCTGTCTTTGCTTGTCTCACTGCTTGCTTTGACTCATTTCTCTTCTGTACATACTCTTTCCAAGCCTCTTCTGTTTTATCTCTAATCCAAGGTTTCCAAGTAAACTTTTTATCCTTAATTTATCCTTAAGCATGATCATTCCACCACTTTATCCTTTTCACCTCCATCTTTGCTATTTGTACTCCACAGAGTTCTCTGGTTTTATTTAAATGGGTTTCTTTCAATACCCTCCAGGCTAATTCCATTTGATCTCCATCACTGTCAACACTCGTTACTTCTATTTTCTTTTGTAACTCTGCTGTTATTAGGTCTCGATATTCCATTTTTTTTTTGTTCATCTCTCAGCTGTCCAACCTTCAACCTCTCATGAGGCAATTCCTTTCTAGGCTTCACAGGGCGCAGCCACAGCTTTATGATTAGTGGTCTATGCTCTGTGCTTAGTTCAGTGCGTCTGTGTACACATACATCATTTGCAGCATACCTCATACTTATTGTGTAGGGGAAATAAGCTATCACACCTCTTGCTCCTCTGTTCTCAGACTCAAAAGTTATTTTATGCGTTACATGCTGGCTGGTTTTATGCTGGTTTATGCTGACTCCTGGTTTTATGCTATGAGGGAAAAAAGTGTTGCCAATCAGCAGATTGTTATCTATGCAAAAATCATTCATCTTCTCTCTGTTTGATAACTTGCTCTCCACCATGCTGCCCAATTGATCCATGTCCTCATTCTAGGTTTCTCCCTATTCTGGAGTTCCAATCTCCAATTATCACAGCATGTCTGGTCTGTTCTCTTTGCCTTGTCCATGGTTTCCTGCAACTGAGTGTAGAAAAGATCCTTCTCAAACTGATTAGCATCTTGTGTCGGGGCATAAACCTGAATCAATGATATTTTCTCCTGCATTTCCAGATTCATGCAATTATTCATTGGCTCCCATTCCATAACTCTATCTCTATATCTACCCTCCATTACTATGCCTACTCCTTCTTTTGCTCTGCTGCAGTGTTCTACCCCAGAGTAAAACATGTGATATCCATCTTTCAATGCTACTTCTCCAAACCTTTCTTTTTTGTCTCGCTTATGCCCAGAATCCTCAGTTTGTATCTTTTCATCCTTTCTCCTTTCCAGTAAGTGATTTTATGTTCCGTGTGCTGAAAATCGTGTCCTTTCACTCCCTCAGTCGATTCCTGTTAATCCATCCGGCTCTCTCTCTATTTAACTTTGAATAATTTGTTTCACTCAAGTGAGTTATTGGCTCTTCCAAGCTAGCCGGTCAGAGGTGCTGCCTCCAGAGCCTAACGGCTGGCTGTTTTCTGTCAGGGTTGTCTCCCTTAGCCTTCAAAGATCCCTCTTTAAACCACAAGGCAATGGCCTCTGTCCTGTTGTACTCCTGTCAGTAGGTTGCCTCTTCCGCCAGTTCAGCTGTACCGAAGTCCATCTTCTCTGTCTTCACTGCCGTTGGGGGCTTCACCATGACCCTGGCTAGGGACCCTTATGGGGTGGTGCCGTTCAGGTCAGATGGACCCTGGTTTATTTTACTAGGTTGTTACTCCTCTGACTCCTCCTTCCTATCAATTAAAAGACAGGCCCTGGGTTTGCCACTGGTATAGTGGAGTTGTGTTGTTGAGACAAGGTGAAAAACCAAGGATGGCCATGATGATGGTGTACTTCACTTGGAAGTTTTGTAGAATATTAGTGGCATGCTTTATTCTTATCTTAGTGCCATGTTCTCAGCTTTCTATCCCACAGCCTTCAGAATTATTGCAATGACAATTATTGGGCAGGCTCAATTCTTCAGTGCACAGCGCTTAGAGCCTCAAGGATTCTTAACATTTCTCTGCATCAATATTCCTGGAATGAAAAATGTTAATCTGACATGGCCTACTATTTTTGCTTAGGAATCGAAAGTTGTATAACTTTTTTTATTATCTCCTTTGGGTATTGATATGGTGTTGATGATGGACTGAATGGGGAAAGGAGGAATAATGTGGGTGTGTGCAGGAATTTGAATGGAGTGTTTTTGTTGTAATTCAAGTAAAGTGAGTGATTCATTCTATTGCCTTTCACTGCTTCCTCTCTAACAGCAATTTGAGCATGGTATTCCTTGATGGTGGTGCTTTCAAAAAATAAGAGCAACTATTTGTGTTTAAAAATATCATGTTGGTATCTTACTGGTTGATTGGTGGTTTTTATACTTGTTTACGTTGTTCAGCTGTCCATCATATATGGAGAAAGTGGTTGAGATTGCTACCCTTTGTCTTGCTATTATAATGTGTTGTTCTCCATGCACTTATTTTTGTCCATCATCATCATTGGTAGTTCAATCCCAAGATCGGTTGACTGTGGCCCTACATCCTTCCCTATCTAACGCTAGTTCCCTTACTTCCTGGTAGCTCTTCCGATGTGAATCCCCCTTTATTGTTCCATGAACGTATTCCTGGGTCTTCCTGTGGGGACTCTTCCCTCTGTATTTCCTTCAAAGTTCTTAACCCTTTAACGCCAAGAAAATTTTTGTCAGATTTCCTTGATTTTTATATATGACTATTAAGAGCACTTAAATATTAATATCACAAAGTTTTAGCTAAATCGCATTCAATGGCTGAGTTATGGAGCATGACCATATGGTCACGCTAGGCGGTTATGTGGTCAATTTATTTCCAAATGAAAAAGTTTTCTTTTATTATTTGTAGGTTTATTCATCTTACACCAAAATATCTAGAGCAATATAATTTTGAATTATAAGTAATTTATTAATATTTATTAAATTGTTTTTAATCAGATGCACAGAAATTTTAATATTTCATTCAAGAGGAACACTTTGAAATACAAGGGAATACCCAACAAGACTATGTGCGGGTTATGAAGCAACAGAATTTGGAAAAACGCTAAAGAACATGGTGAAATTATAAAAGCAATTAAGAAAAATAAAAGTCAAACAATACAATTACAATAAAAGTTAAACACAATACAATTTTAAAATAACATAGGAAATAAATTGAAAAAGCTTCTAAATTACTGAATGAATTATCTCTTATTGTGGTGTTATTTTGTGTGAAATTCAATAAAGTGTGACCATATGGTCAGACCTGTGACAAACTACTTATAACATATCTACTATAGCAAATACATATAAAATAATATATAAATACATTAAAATGAACCTTCGTTTTTCAATATCATTAATTAAAATACATACATTTACTAAAAGTATTTTAGTAAGAACATAATTACACAAGTCAAAAATACATGAGGAGTAGCTTCATTGGCTCTAGAATGGTCTCACGAGTTTGGCAGCACCAAACATTATGATAGTGGTCTGAAAACAGCCATTAGTACTTCCAAAAACCTTTGGCGGAAATGTAAAACCATGTGGACAAAACCGCGGCCCTGTGACATTTAATTGTTTTGAGATTACAAAGCAAGTTCTTTCCATAACCATATGGTCATGCTAGGCATTAAATGGTCAACAAACACATTGTGTCTCAAGGTGTGTCCAATGCATCTTTTTCTTCTTTTCTGTATAGAGTTCCATATGGCTCCTTCCTCCTCTACTCCTCTGTAAATTTAATTATTTATTATTTTGCCTGTCCATCTTATCTTCTGCATCCTCCACCAGCACCAGGTTTGGAAGGCTTCTTGTCGGTTCAGGTCTGCTTCTCCACTGGTCCATGCTTCCAATCCATAGAGTGCCTAACTCTACGTGATTGTTTTCACTTACTTTTTCCTACCTTATAGTCCTATCTTCTCTGAACACATCAGCTGTGTTTTTACTATGAATGCCTTCTTAGCATGGGATATTCTCCTATTGATGTCTGTTGTACTTCTTTCATTCCATGTGATGGTACTTACTCTGATTTCTCGCCTCTCAAAGTGACTTCTGATTTCAGTTTTTCTCTTCAGCATACTTGGATTTTAATTTTTGGCATGTATATTTTCGTGTTCTATTCTTGATGAACTTGGTTCACAACATTTATAAACCTTGAAAGATCATCAAATTTCCCTTTTTGACTGAGATGTCATCTGCAAAGTGGATCATGTTTATTTCTTCTCTGTTTATCTTAATTCTGTTCAGTCCAATTTCTTTTAAGTCTCAAATAGCCTCCTCCAAACATATGTTGAACTTCGGTGGTATGAGGTTGTATCCTTGTCTTGCTTTTTTGTTAATTTTAGCTTCTATTCATCTTCCATCTCTTGATTGTATTGTGGAAACTTGCTTTTTGTGTGGCTTCTGTTGCTGTAATCCATTTCAAGTTAAACCAACAGCTGGAACATTTATTTCCACTCAACAATGCTGAAGGCTTTCTCCAGGTCTGTGAATGCCACCTACAGTGGCTAATTCACATGCGTTGTTTTCTCTGCCATTACCCTCAGGCATAGTATGGCCTCTCTAGTACCTCTGTTCTTCCTAAATCCAAATTGGTTTTCCAAGAGTTTGTCTTTGATTTTCCTTTCCATCCTTTGACCTATTATACGCGTTAGCATTTTGGAGGCATGTTACGCTAGACTCGAGGTTCAGCGCTCCTCACATTTCTCAGTCCTTGTCTTCTTTGGTATCGTGATCATTATACTCCTTTGTAAGTCCTCTGGGAGTCTTCTACTTTGGTATGTATCTTTGATTATTTCACCTAGGTTGTCCTTGCCTTTACTTCCTAGTGCTTTGATGATATTCTGTTAATGTCGTCTGCTCCATGGGCTTTTTCTTGAAGTCTTTTATTGCTCTATCAAATTTGTTCCTCAGGCCCCAGCTTCCTCGTCAACATCCCACTCGTCCTTCATCAGGTTTTTTTCCAGTGGCTTCAGCCCTTGGTAGAGTTATTCAATGAATTGCATCCATATATTCCCAGTGTCTTCATCCTATATCAGTATATTTCTATTAGTTTCCCAGTTTCTATTAGTTTCCCTGATGTTCTTACTTTTTGTTTTTCACTCTTTAATGTGTTTCTTCACTAGCTTGTAAATTGTTTTGGTGTTCCTCTTCCTCATGTTTTTGTTAACTTCCTCACAGCAGAATTTGATCTGATCTTCCCTGGCTTTCTTGAATTCTCGATTGAATTTGTTCCTCAGCATCTTGCAGAGGGTGGCTTTAACATCGCTTCTGGGGTTGTATTTTCTTCTGTCATCTGTTAGTTTCCTAATCTTCATCATTATCTGTGGATTCTTCGTTTAGGCCCTCTTGCTCACCAGTTGCTCCTCTTCTACTTCTGTGGTTGTCCTCGTCTGCTCATCCCATTTTCTTCAGTGCCCATTTCTCCTTCATTTTTTAGTTTCTCAACAATGCCTGAGATGCCATCTCAAATCTTTCTCTGAGCCCTTCCTCTACCAGTATTTTTGTGTCACATCTGGGTTCAAGTTTTTTCTTCTTAATCATGACCTCATTCCTGCAAGAATCCCTGTGCTTCAAGGCATACTTTAAACCTGCAAACACATCTGTCAAGATTTAGTTTCATCTTAACTATCCCTGCAGACCAAATGAATTTTCTGTCTACTGACCCATCTACTATTTTCCATGTACACATGTTATGTACATATGTCTTTCATTACTGCCTCCTGATGCAACTGTGCTGTTCATTCTTGGCTAAGGCAACAGAGTTTGGATACTTATCTCTAGGTTCTCTAGATTCTCTAGATTAACGCACTAAAAAGCTCAAACAATCACAAACTTTCTTTTATCTGAGCCCACTCACTCTTCTGATGGCTGGGACTTTCTCATTTATTTTTTCACCCATGCTTTCCACCTCTCGTGGATCTCTTGTGCTAATATCAGGTAAGACAGCATCCATATCCAGTGGAATAGGGGTGGCAGAAGCCAGTGCAAGATCTATCATCTGTGGTTCACTTACTTCTTCATCAACATCAGAGATTTTGCTTGCGTCAGTTTCTCCCACTGTATTTGGGTTAGGTACTGGTCATGGGCTCCTGTCATATTCCTCATGGTGCCTAAATAATGGGAATTGGTCTCATCAAATTCATCTGTCCATACAATTGCACACCTTCTTCAAAAAGACCAGAGATGGAAGCCCCCTCCCTCAGTATCACCAAGTAATGCTCATACCTCAGCTCTTGGATCTAGCATACCTCCTCCTTCAAGTAGTGTCCAAGTCTGGCATCCAAAGAATTAAAGCTTCGTCAACCCCTTCCACACTTCTTGATAGGATTCCATTGATGAGCAGGGATGTCATTCATGGCTCGGCTGGGGCACAGATTGTGAGTGATGCAAGCAGTGTTGACAGCATCATCCCAAAAGTTCTTTTGTGTACTGGAGTCAAACTTATGGCATCTGGCTGTCTCCATTGGGGTTTTAATGAATCTCTCTGCACCTCCGTTCTGCTGCTGGCATCTTGGGCTCAACTTCAAATGTTCTATACCATTCTTCTATAAGTACTCCTAAGGTTCACTGTAGCAACATTTTAATCCATTATCTGTCTTAAGTCTCTTAATTTTACCCTGATGCAAAGTCACAGAATTTGGAATGTATAGAACTCAACAAAAGCTTCACTTTTCTGCTCAAGAAATTGCATATTAACGTACCTCAAATAGTCATTCAAGAATGTCAGGGCAAACCTAGCTCCTCCCCTGGATGGAGGAATAATGGGTCCCTTGATGTCACTGTGCATGAGACCAGGTAGCTCATCAGCCCCACTTTCACTCCTCATGGTGAATTTCATCTTGCATAACTTCCCTTACATGCGTATATTACAGACCCTATCCCCCTAGTTTGTTAACTCTTGGATGGCTAGCAAAGGTATCTTGGAAGGCTTCTTAATACATCTGCCTTCAACCATCGTAATACATCTGCACAATCTTGGCGATATGTCCCATGTTGCCTCCCACTAGCTGGAGCCTCGTTTCACTTGTGAGGTGGTGAGGGAGGAGGTACTGGACCTTGCATGAGCTGCTGGGCTGGCCACCAAACCGTGACTTCTGCTGTTCCTTGCAGAAGTGGGCAAGAGCATGGACATCCTCTTCCAATCTTTCTGGTGGACTTACCACCAGGAGAACTGACTTCGTTGCCACCTTTTAGAGGGCCACTTGCTTTAAACTCTCTTCCTCTCTGCCATGCACTAGGATATTAGTATTTTTATTTATTTTCTAGCTATATTCTTGAACAATGATCTTAGCGGATCATAGAAATTTCCTGCTATGCCTGACTTTTTGTTTGCAAAATGGATCATGTTTATTTCTTCTCTTCTAACCTGGACTAATTTCAATCCAATTTCTGTACTTCTTCTATTGCATTCTCCAAGTATATGCTTGACATTACTGCAACAGAGGTTGCATCTTTGTAGAACTCCTTTTTTAATTTTGGCTTTATTTTTCTACATTTTTATACTCACTGTAGTAACTTACTTTGTGTATAGGTGGTAGATAATTATTCCATTGATGTAATCCATTCAGTGTTTTTTTATTCTGCCTGAATGTTAGTTCCATTGAATATTTTCAGAGGCTTTCTCCAAGTAGGCCCTAGTTCTGAGCTCTTTTCAAGAGTATTTCCATTTCTAACTATTAGATAATTAACGTCAATCATGCAAGATTGCCTTGGAGGGCTCATAGGCGGAAATTAAACAAAGGAAGGGTGCTAGGAGAGGTAATTAATTACTGTGAACCAACTTGAATCCATTTTTAAGACATCTTGACCAAGGTGAAAAGTTAATATCATCTACTCTTTCATAAAATTAACTATGTAATAACTACTGTTAAATTATCTTATGAAATCTTCTATCACCATGAAATTGTCCTTTGTAAAGAAAATTTTTCATCATCAGGAACATGTGGCTGGGCCTAGCTTGGTGTGTATGTGGTCCTGTGAAAATAATTCAATAGATAGTAACTTTAGTCAGACCAAATTAAATGGCTGCAGGGTATTAGAATAATACCAACTGAACAGGGTTTTGAGGCCATGAGGGGCATCCATGGATGTATAGGAGCAATCAATGGGACCCATATCCAAATCAAACAGCCCCAGGAACATCCCGGGGATTATCTTTGGAAATCATTGGAAATTTCCAATCACCAAATTATGACAATAGTAGTTTTAAGCTGCCATGTGTTACACAATATGTGCTTAGAGGAAGGGGAGGATGAAGATTTCATTGTTGACGAGGATAATGAGGCAATTTTTTTTTCTAGCACCATACCCTCCCACATCTCAATTGAGGGGCGTGATGATGGAGAGTATGATGATAAATTTCCCTCAGTGAATCAGTCAGCACTTAAAGAAAATCTTTCACATGGTGTGACAATTTTAAGTCTTAGAATAATAACAGACTGAGGCTGCCAAAAATAACCGTAAATAATTATATAACTCTACTTTCAACAGGGGTCACTACTTCTATTTCCAGCTCATTTTTTTCTACTGAGGAAACAGGGCTATACTTAATATTATGAAGCATTCACCAGAAAAACCTTAACCTGTCGTTAGCCTTGGCATAATGATATCCAACATCTCCAACATATTAAAATTTTATTTTTTAGTGAGAAGGGTCTAGAGAAGCCTTATCTTTTCCCTCTCCACCTGCATTCTTTCCCTGTGCCTTTCTCTTTTATCATCTTCTTTCCTCTGTTGATACCTTTATTTTTCTAGCACCATACCCTCCCACATCTCAATTTTTTTTCGGTGGATTTCCATTCTCTGTTTCTGAATGTTTAATAAGTCCTCATTAACTGCATTTTGCCTATCATCCTTTTCCTGAGACCTTTTCAAGTGGTGAAGCCACTGGTGCTCCAGCTCACTTCTAGTTCTGGCAGCCCTACTACCTCTTTGCATTAGGCTTCTTTTTTGTGACCTCCATTAAATTTTTACTTGTGTTTTCCTCTCTCTCTACATGGCTGGCAAGCACTTCCATGTTTGATGATGAGGAAGGTCCAGGCTGAGATAGAGAGAAAATTTCACTCTGAGATGAAGAGGAGGGCCTCGGCTCAATTGTACTGCAAATGACCTCTGAGGGCAATTTGGGGCATTGAAAGTGGTGGTGGCATTGCCCCTAAGTGATGATCCTTTCACACAGGATGAACATACATTGCTTCTATGGGCAAATATTTCATTGAAGTGGTCAAAATATTTGAAATGCAATGGTGCTCTTCCAGAGGCATGGGGGCCCATATACAGTTCTTATATTTTATCCACATGTTGTTGAATTTTTTCCTTGCTTGGGAGGCAGTCACCTTTAAAATAACAAAAAGTAATGAGGAATATAATTTGACTGTAAGAGGCATTATTTGTATATAACTGTTAAATTTAATAACCTTATGGCCAAGATCACCCATCTCCACTGATAGATTCTCCGAAAATTTGGGCCTCTTCTTAACTGAATTCAGTTCGTCAGACCTTGCTTCATAAGCAGATATCAAAGACTGTACAGCAGGCTCTGGCCAATCAAATTCTGATAAATAAGGTATTTCATCAACATTTTAGGTAATTATGCAAATACTCAGGATTAATATAGTACACCACAGCTTGGAAAATTCTCTAAGTTCCCACTATGACGACCATATGTCACTACAGGCAACCATAGAAAGTATGGGCTTATCATAATAATTAAGTGGTATGAAAGGCATTATCGACGAATGGAAGTGTGTGAAAAATATGAACACTTACTGTCAGAAAAATGTTGACTTTTCTGGGACACCTGGGCTGTCTCTGTCTTCCTCCTTGCTTTGTTGCCTTCCACATTGGTCACTTCTTCAACAAACAGCACATTTGTATTTTCTTCTAGAAAGATGTCTTTCTTCCCAAAAAAAGCACGGATGCCCTACAAATTCGCCCATTTCTCCTGTTCCTCTGCAGTGCATGTATACTTAATTTCACTTTTCTGCATATATAGACAGATGCAAAGTAAATTCATAAGACGGAAGTGAACTATCACAAATATTTAAGTACCCCAATATTATACTGTTTCATTATTTCATCATTCAAGTTATTTTCCTTGCCAATTCAATTGTAATTTGGCATTAAAATCAACTGTATTTAATGGAATGCATGGAACGTTCAATTGAATTTCTTAATTGAATATTTCCAACGTGGTATCCATAAAAGTAATTAAATCCATTTTAAATCAATAGGATATAACATTTTGCTCACTTGTTCCATTTCGAATTTTGTAGGTGAGGTAATGCGAGAGGTCAATGAGTTTTCTGGGCGGGTAGTCCAAGAGGTGCTGGAGTATTATGGGAGAATAAGTCCAAAGAAGGTGAGAGGTCAATCTTTCCGTGCGGGTTATCCAAGAGGTGCAGAGGCAGAGGGATTAAATGACTGAATCAATTGTTTTTAGGGGAGAGCAGAGAAAATAGTATTTTGCGTTGTGAAACAATTGAAGAAATATGTCATAAAATCACCCAATTTTCTTAAACTGACACCAAATGAAATGAATATATGGGAGACTCTGATTCAAGGTGGAATACCAAACTTCCTGGTGTTTGTCGTTTTGGCGTGCTGTCTGCATTGCAAGACTTTTACAGACATTCCTTATTATTTTGCATATTTAATTTCTCTTCTTGCACCAATACCCCTGTGTATATTTCACGTATTGTATGTGGAACTAAAAGTCTTATTGAACTATCAAATTTGGCCGCTGGTCGCTCCGCCATCTGTAAACACTTTGGCGCAGCCTGTTCCAATCATCTACTTCAATGTGTGCTCGTGTGTTTCCATCTGTTGCGAAGTGAGCTGATCTGCGCAGGGCGATTGGAAAGCACTCCTTAATGGTTGGTTTGACTCAAATTCTACATGTAGATGAAATTATTATGAAATAATGAAACAGTATAACATTGTGGTAAATTTTTTTTAATATATTAACATAAAAAGCAATCTATAAAATACACATAATATTTAATTTTTGTCTGTTTTTCCTTTTTGTCCATACAATACAATTCCTGTACAATAGGAGCTACTTCTTTCAAACTCTTTGTAAATGTTGTCCTTCTTTATTGCTTCATAAATTTGTGTCTTTCTACACTTTAACCTCTCTTGTATCTGCTTCATGGAAAGCTTTTCTCATTCAAAGCACTGGGTCTATTCCATTTACTTTTCAGTGTTAATACATTGTGTGGAATTGTGGAAATCAATCAACAGTTGCCATAAGGTCCCTAACATTCTCTGGTGTGGTCTCACCCTGTCAGCAGCATGTAGGAAAATGATTCGATTTCAGTTGCAAGCAAGGCTACGCAACAATGTTTATATACTCTCTGCCTAGAGAGGAGAGGGTTCTGCAAGTTGGAGGGGAGGTAAGTGTGCGAGCATGGGTTGGTGCAATAGTCAAGGAAGAGAAAGGGGGTGATGGGTAGGTAGAGGGGGAAGTGCTGTTGAAAATTTAGCACAATGTCTATAAAACAGAACTTGCAGCAAGATACTAGCCACTGGGGGAGGGTTAACGTTAGGATTAGGGAGAATTGTAAGTGTTTTGGTCAATGTCAATGCCACATTGTCCTGAGTCCTTTTTTTTACAATTCCCCTTAACCTAGGTTCACATGCCCAGGAATGGATTCTGTTTCTGCATTTGACTGTTTTTGTTTAGAGGTGAGTCGTTTGCAAACAAATGGGTCCTTGGATTGAACATAAGGACCAAGGACTGACTTCTACAGAACGACCAGTCCTTTTGTTCCAACTAGTCCTTTCATTCCTTTTGGTTCATCCATCCTCTCCTCCATCCCTCCATCCTCTTGGTCACTTGTTCCTTTCGGTCACTGGTCCCTTTCGGTCCCTCGTTCCTTTCGGTCAATCATTCCTTTCGGTCCATCATTCCTTTCGGTCTTCAGATGGAAAAGGAGTTTACATCTTTTTCTCTAAATTCGAGAAAATTCATTTTTAAAATTTAAATATACATCTCAAGATTGCGCATAGATCCTGAAGTTAAAAAAATACAAAAAAAATTTTAAATGTAAAAATGTTGAGTATAAAAGTTTGGTGATGTATTTGTATGCAAACACTTCTTTTTTATACAAACACAAACGCTTAGTAAGTTTTATGTAGAATATTTATTGGACAGCCCAATAAATATTCTACATAAAATTTACAAAGCTTTTGTTAATTCCTGAACATTATGGAAAAGTTTTACAAAGTTAATGCTGAAACAATTGAACTAATTTTAGTTCCCAAAACTAAAGAAAACTAGTCAATATTTAATATCGGTATTTTTTTGTACACACAAAGGGCCTTAAGTACTCCAGAAATCCTTTTATTCAATCTTTTTTACTTTTGAAAGCAATGTCATTATTTTGATATAAAGTAATACTCTGATGATTGCATTATAACTACTGGTGAATGACAATGTAATGACTAGTTTATTTAGTGTCATTCTCTTTGTTGACTTTTGTATATCGATGAGATATTGTGCCATTTTGTCATGATTTCACTGCCCCGCCAACTGGTCCTTGCAGCCGATCAGGGTACTTGAATGGGCTCTTTGTCTCCGCCAAGCACCTGTTTCGGCCATGGCTAGTGTGCTCTGTTGCTCAAATGGTGCAGTATATTTTTTGTTCTAATTAGGGAATATAATTTATTTTCCTCCCAAAACTTCTAGGGTCTTTGTTCCTCTCTAGAAGATTGTGTGTGGGGTTAGCGTCAGCTTAGAAATTTTATTACAACTGTGCCATGAGAGAGTTTATCTTGTGCTTTATGTGGGGAAATTATTTTCATGGTATGTGTATGTCCAGATGAATCAAATGCTTTTTTGTCTGTTGGAGATAATGGAGGTCCACTTTTTTTCTGTTCTCTGTAATTTTTTTCTACCAGGGCCTTCATTACCATGGAAGCAAGGATGGGGGAAGGAAAGTGTGTACTTTAAATTGCAATCCAACAGAAATACTGCACTTCTCATTGACTGTTCTTTCCTCTGACTCACTGACTCTTCCTTGTGTAAGTATATGCAGTTTGTGTTGGCAATTTTTTACCGCCCTGAGTTTGTGTTTTATTTCCCGCCTTTTTGTCATTGTTCCACCTCAGTCTGGTTTTTATGTAAGATGTCTAAGACGTAAGATGGCATAAGTTACCAACATATATCCTTTACCGCTGGTATCAGACTTTTATTTACGTAAGACTGCGTGACCAAAACTAATACCTTGCTCATCCTCCAACCTTCCCCAATCTTCATATTGTGATCCACCCACAAGCTGCCCTTAGGCCTTCCACTGATGACGTGCACTCTTGGCCCATGTGAAGGTTTATATTTCCACATCACTGCTCTCATCGGCATGGCTTCTCACACCCCATCCACCTCTGTCTCCTTTGCAAGTAAATTCATATTACCCCTTTTCTTCCAATACACTCTTACAGTTATAACGGTGGTGGGTGGGTGACCAGAGGGTATCCAATAGAAGCAGAAAAGTGTGTCCAATTCCTGTGATCTCCATACTTAAGGTTCCATCTGCAACACAGGAGCCCATGTGCTCCCAATGCAATTCTCTCCCACGCTCAGCTCAAGGGACTATGGTTCACTTCCTAGGAGGTTTACCTAGCCCCCTCAAATTTACTTGAGCTTCAAATGTTGCCAAGATTTCATACACAGTATGCACCTCTTACTTTCCCAGATTGGTTGCTTAATGATACTGTGTCTTTTGAAACCGGATAATGTTACATACTCTTTTGTGAGTGATCACTACAAACCATTTCACATTCATGGCTTTCTTTGAATTACCTCTAAAATGTTAAAATATTGGATATTTCCATTCAGGATCACATCCCTGATTGAAATTGATCAGGTAGGGTTGGTAGTCTTAGTGCACAAGAGATTAGGACATTCTCACAAGAGAAGAGAAGAGATGTCAATTATCTTGTTCCATTCCATTATTCAATATCAAGTTTGTCGATTGAATGAAAATTTAGCTTTAAAACTACCTTCAAGACCATTTCTGCTCCTATTGAAAGAGACAATGGAAATGTGCCATCCCTTTGACAAATTTTAGCCACCAATTAACATTACTGATTGTAGAGAACCTTGTGATTAGTAACTCAAAAAGCTTATAGCTCCTGTATAAAATTAGGCATTCAGTTTTCATACTTTGGACAGAGATCCAGGAATTCAATTAGGTGCTGCATGTGCTCAGTGTGCTGGTTAATGCTGGTTCCACTTGACCTAGAAGCTATTTGCAACCCATATGACTATTTAAACTACTTTTTTATTATTAATTCTGAAGTTGGATGTTGAATACTGATTCTTGTCATTAAATCTTGTGGAAGTTTGCAGTACTATTACTAGAGGACATTGGCTTTTTAAGTTCTTTTTTTACAGTATCGGTAAATATCCATTTATTTCAACACATCCCAGTAATTAGCATTATCAAAATTCAATTTATTTTCCTTAACAGTCAAATGCTTGTGTACCAGATGCTTGTGCTGTTCGAGTATTTTTACTTTCAGTACTGGTACCTCCATCAATACAGATTTCTTATAGTACCCAGTATTAGCAAAATAGAAAAAAATGATATCTGTTTGCATCAAATATCTGTAGTTTTGCCCATCCCTATTCTCTACCATTACACTCAGGCAGCATGTGGCTCTGGTGCCTCTAAAATGTTAAAATATTGGATATTTCCATTCAGGATCACATTTTATTGTATTATATCTTTTATTATTTATTTGACGGGGCCTATATATGTAACAACATATCAACGGGACCAATAAAAATATCTATCTATCTATCTGTTCTTCATAAGTCTGAATTTGTTTGCTGAGAAGTTGTCATCAACTTTCTTTTCCATTCTTTGGCTTACAATTAGCAGGACTATTTTTTGATGCATTTGATATCAGACTTAAGGTGCTCCTCTCATTACCCCATTATATCTTTTTTGATATCAAAATCACTACAACCTGCTGCAAATTTTCTGGTAGTCTGTCTGGTCTTCTTCAGAAGAAGGAAATTATCCATTTGCCAAGGAATGGGTAACTGGGAAGAAGGGGAAGAGTTAGGAGAAGAGTAACCTTGGGAATATACTCAAGATATCCTCTGAGCAATATAGTGTAACATCCAACAAAAATTTTGAAGGACGGTTTCCTTATTTTAACAGAGTAGTTGTTTTTTCAACCTGAATGTCCTAATTTCCTGAGCTAATCTTTGCTTGATGTCTGTCATACTTTTTCCATTCATTTTATTCAGCTTAAAAGGTGTGTGAAGGATTCCATCTCTTCAAACACTTCTAGTTATGGAATAACTGTCTTCAGCTTCTCTCTTCTATTTATGTTCAAGGCTTTACTTTTTCTTCCTGCTTCATGGTGGATCCTTCTTGTACTTAATCTTCTGTGCTCTAGGATGCTTGCTGGTTTCATAGCTTTTACACCACAACTGTGATGTCCTCAGACAGCCTAAGCCCTTTGTTTTCATCTCCATCCACCTTAAATCCTTTTATTCCCATTTCTTGAGCTTAGAGGACCTATGGAGTTGGACTTGCAATGTATAGCCTCTTGGACTGTCTTTATCTCACAGTTTTTTTGCAAATAATCAGCTAATTCTGTGGCAAGGTTGGTTACATTTTGTATGCTTTGGAACCCCTGCTGAGTCATGTGTTCCTTATATTCCTTATGATTATTCTTGTCTCTCTGTCTGATTTTTTTGTTATCTGCTATTCTCCATCCTGAATGTGATGTTCTTATCATGCCCCTGAATAAAAAATCTCTTCGTCTATTTTATAAACAAAAACTTGATGTGATTTTCTTCTACTGATGGTGAGCTTTAATCTTTTTCCTTAACAAGTGAACTGAATAATTTCTTTAGAAATCAGTGACTTTAGGCAACAAAACATTAATTTTCACCCAACAATTTTGACTTAACTCTGCGTACTACATCTGATTGAACCAGCACTGGGGCTTTATTGTTCTTTTCTCATCAAATCTCTCAGGAAATTTGTTATTTTTCAACTTTCCCAAAATTCAGCTGTCATTCTCCTATTTATATCCTTAGGAAATACAGAGGTTTATAATAATACATACTCTGTACTATTATTACTATTAGTAGTTCAGTTTTATTAGTATATGTACTAGTATTAATTATTATAATTAATTAATGTCATTAGTATATGTACTATTATTACTATTAGCATTACTACTACCATACAATGTACTATTCCACACTTTCCTCTTAATGTATATTCAACATCTGGTTTCCGTGAAAAATGTGCATCACAAGTCTGTACATACTGTAAACCTTAAAGCCTCCTCTCTGTGCCTATCCTTTGGCATTTAATATTCGATAACCTGATGGCTGTTAAAGCTGGCATGAAACATCTGATCATTCAGAGCTCTTATTAACACAGATGATATGGAAGGTCTGATGCATTTAGAATATCACTCACTATAACAGTGGTACCTCTAAATTATCCTTTAGTTGCATCTTGAGTGTTCCAGATCCATTGACTTTTTCTGATACTCCATTTGAAACTTCAGCCTCATCTATGACCTCAACAAAATTGCCAAACAATTTTACTCAGGGATACGCATGATTGGTGGAACCTGAATGAAGATACCATCACCTCCCTTTAACCCCTGCTTATCACACGTGGCATTATATAATTCTTTAACAGCACCATATTTATTTATTTGCTTTCCTTTTCTCTTCTGCTTTTGGACATCTCTTATCTTTACGCTCTTTTCTACTTAAATTCTCACTTCTTGGCTTACAGCTGTTTTTAGCTATGCAGCATCATCCTAGACAGTTGTTTTGAGTATTCTCACTTCTTCGTTGACTTCTAAGATTATTTATCCTATTCTGATCATGTTTTAATTCATCCCTAAAGTGCTGTTGTCTCTAATACATGCTAGGATAATGATTTTTGGTCTCTGCCAAGTGCTATAACTTCAATTGAACATACTATCACTGCAAATTGTTCAATATTTCACAGTCAATATTCAGAAAGGTCTGCTCTGTCTAATGGGATTAGCCATGTCTGGATTTTAACATGCCAATTCTTCTCCTTGGAGAAGAAAAATCACCCCAAGGGTGTGTCTGGCCAGGGAGGAGAAATATTGGCATTACGTAATCCAGAAATGGGAAATACCAAAGGACAGAGCAGACTGTTACTCTATCCAATCCTCTTAATCATTACTGCATTTACACTTCACCTCTTCTTTCTTCCTAAAGCTTCGACAAAACCCTCTGTCATCCAGAAGCAACATTCATAAATTGCCAAAGGAAAAAGGATTAACATTGCAAATCTTTTATTATTGTTGCTCACTCTCCCATGGATGACCACCCAGGAAATTTTTGAAATCATACCTTCTTAACTCTCTCATGGTTAAAGAAAACATTTTGCCAAAATGGAGACATCTATGAGAATTAGCTTGGTATGTGGGATTTCATACCTGGTGTGCAAGGTCAACTATTCCCTCTGATCTTTTGCAGTCACAGTATTTTGGATATCGTCTAAATTAACTTGTCACACGATGAATGGGAAGGATGGAGCCTTCTGAACTATCTGCCGATAACCTTCGTTTAGTTCCTTGTCACTGCTACTTGGATCTATTGCTTCCCAGCATTGATTTTATATTGGAGATTCCTTGGCTATAACTGAATGGCAAATCTTCTGCTAAGTTTGGACTGAAGTTGGCACATCTAAACACAGTCATGTCCTCTTATACACTGTTACAATAACACTGTTTTAGTAGCATGTTAAATTCCAACATAGGGCCTCTGATCAATCTCGCATTTTGATAGTTAGCTGACCTTGCTCTTGCATCCATATGACAAGTGTCTTTTTAATTAACACTGACTGTGTTACAGCTATTTATTTTCTTTTTTTCTCACTTTCCCATTTTAATTGTCATTTAAGGTTGGGATGACTTCTGTTTTTCTAATGATCTAGCCAGTGGTGTAGCTACAGTTTGAGCCCCTTGAGGCAGTCCTCGATCACTCTACCAAACTTTCTGAACATGTTAACTCATTTCAATATAAAATTTAAATGACAAGTAGTGAAAAATTGTCAAATTATATTTCCTTTGCTGACCTCAGTTAACTGCTCTCATTATTTATGATTGTTCATGGTAAATTGCTATAATAGGTAACTGATGTGGATAAGCTTTGTTTAGTAATCATTTCAGTACCAATTTTTTAATAGAACTTTTAAAAATGATGCCAATTTCACAAGGGCCTTCATTTTAAAATTAAATATTTTTTCAGAGAGGAATGCATATGTGAAATTTTTATTTCGATGCACAAGAATCATCATTCTGTTAAATTAACCAATTAAAGTTTTATTTTTGATCACTAACAAAAGCCAAAAATTGTACCATTCAGGCCTGACTTTTCTATATTAGACATGTGGCTGGGTAAAACTTCCTTCACTCACATTTCTATATTGATTTATTTTCAGATTCTCGAAGCGGACCTCACTTTAATCAGAAGATATTCCTGTCAGGATCACTGCTGGGATGAGTGCCTAGATACCTACCTCATTACTCCTGCAAGATGCCTCCTCGTTATGCTGTCATAAAGTGGTGGGATTCAAGCAATCTGTCCAATCCAGAAACCAAACTGTGGACCATCCAGGATGAATTTTCTGAAAAATCTCCTACAATGTCAACTCTACTCCATCATGTATGGCAGCTACTGGGTGTTCAGTGTGATGTGGAGTATAAGTCTCTCATAGCAGTGAGAATAGGGAAAGCCCTATTCTCTTATCTAGGAGGGACTTGTACTCCATATCACTCAGAATCAGAGTACCCAGTAGCTACCATACATGATGGAGTACAATTTTTAAGAACATGTATTAATTAATTACAAAAAATAAAATTTTACTAAGACCCTACCCAAATTTTAATTACCAAAGTTTCAACGTTGAACAGAAAACCCTAAAAATTGAGTTGGACTTATAGTAGTTTTTACAGCAAATTTTGATCCAAATTTTGAACAATTTAGCCAAATTTAGTCTCAAAATGCTAGTTTTTTGAAATTTTATTCAATTTTTTTAATTTTTCTGAAATTTTATTTAATATTTATTTTTTCTCTGAAATTGTTATGTATTGATTTACTGGACTGAGCAAGTTGAAAAATTATTCTAAGTCCAAAGTGTAAACATCCAAAATCATTCTAAGTCCAGAATGTAAACAATAATTAGAGGTAAAGTACACAGCTAACGGATAAAATGCAACTGTTTAAGATAGACTAGTTTATTTGTAGAAAAAAGTCAGGTTACAATCATTATAGTAGCAAATTATTTTCCCTAAGCATTGACAAAAATCAATTTGTACAAATTTTACAAAATCAAATTACAAATTAAATACAGCACATGAAAATGAGGCAAATATTTCTGGAAGACAAATTCACTATCTCAAACATATTTCAACAAGTAATTCCATTGTTTGCAGTCCACAAAGATCTTTGATGATATATCTGATGATATAGGAAGCCAGCAGCATAGATGGAGATTGGGGCATTGATGATAATGCATTTACACATCATTATAAGCTGATTCTGCACCTGAAAAATAGAAAATTATTTTTAGAGCAAATAATATTTATAATCTAGGTTTTCATGATTTTAATTTATTTAACATTGATTTTCATCAAGCACCTGAAATGTAACTTAATTGTATCTTGATATACTTAGTTACTCCTGTACATGAATCAATGGAAAATGATAATGAAAAATATTCCATGGGCACCAGTTTGAAAATTAACAGTAATACTCTTAATAAAAACTCATTGAAATGACTCTTCAAATTATTGTACTTAACAAATGAGATTCAAAGACTGACCTCCCATTTGATTTCAATAAATTATGGCTGGGTGTAGCAATGTCGAACCCAATGACAATTTTGTATTGATTTAGTGGACTGATTAAATGGAAAAATTATTTTAAGTCCAAAGTGTTAACATCCAAAATCATTCTAACTTTGAACCATTCAGGGAATGTGATCTGCACCTTTTCTTAGTCTTTGGCAGAAGCCTAATCACCTCTGAAGTTAAGTGTTTCCTTAATTATAGCATGAAAAATGTTCATTTGGAGAAAGCAACCAAAGGCCTGCAGTAAGTTATCTTTTACATGTGTAAGAAGATACTATGGCATTCGGCTTCAGACCTAGTCATCTGGAAGATCTTAATTTTAACTATATCATCACAAGTCATCTGACATTTATGGATTGATTTTAGCACCCATGTTTTATTATCAACTCAAAAAATGTGGAATCAAAATTTAATTATTCTTAAAAAATATTGGTAACATCCAATTCAATGCCTAACTTTTACATTTATTGATTGTGATTTGACAAAAAAATTCTATGGGTATTTAAGAGCTAATTTGGACTGGCAAGACATTTCTGGTTATCCACGGGAGCCTACTATACCAACTTCAACTGATGCATGTAATATCTATTTTGAAGCAAGGCTTAGTTAGGAGGCTGAATATCTCCAGGCAGTGTTATCAGTATCCAAAGGATGTTGGACCAAGGTATTAGGTAGACCAAGAAAGTCAACAAGAACAATTCTAATTGATGGGATAAATGTTAAAATTTCACTGCAATAAACATCCATGAAATACTTGATGGACAAAAAAATGCACATGTGCATATGCTGGAACTCTGCACTAAATCTCATTGCATAATTGGGAGGATATTCCTTAATTCAGAGCAATTTTAATAATGTGGTGAATGCATGCCTTGTCCAGCATAATCCATTCAAGAGCAAATCATCGAACTGCCATGGGGCCATCAATTCCAGTAACTGAATGAACGTACTGCTGAGTTTTCTTCAAATCTATTGAAAATTTGAATAGACTAAATAAAAACTTGAAAGAGCCTTTGTATTCCTTCTTATCCTCAAGACGTCTTCTTGCCCATTAGCTCATTTAAATACAACTTTATGTAAATGTATGGTCTAGCATGTGGGCTTTTTATGAGCTATTTGCATAAAAACCACTACAAAAGAAGACAATGTTCAGTCTCTACACAAGTTGAAGAATTTTGAAAAGAGTTCATTCAAGCAAATTATTGAAATTTTTAGCTCATTTCCCAAGATATTAAAATGAGAATAAATAACCCAAAAGGTAATGCATTATGGTAAGTTAACCCCGAAATGAATGTTTCAAATTATTCCTTAATTCCAAATATGGCATAGAAAAGGTACAAGCCAACCATATCATTACAGTCAGACCACCAAGAAGAGGCTGCATAGCTTAATATACAATTGGGTTCCACACCGCTCAAACCCCATAGAGAACCTTTAAGAGCAATTTTATTTCTCTAAGTATTGCCACATGTTACCTTCACTGAAGGAAAAAGCAAGGACTGCCTCATTGGAATAGTGTTGGTGTAAAAAATATGAAAAATTATAAATAATATGCTTAGCTCCTATTAATTTTATTGAATTCTTCAAAATTTACACTGGTAAAAGAATTTTATTTATTTCACTCAAAAGACAGCATATTTTTTAAGTCTCCCTGAAAAAGAAATACCACACAGACATTTACATCGTAGAACAAATTAGCTAAGTATGAAATTAAATTGAGTTTTTAACCTCTCCATTCATTAAGCAATTTTTAACTATTAAAAAAATTTAAGCAGCCAGTTTAACGTGTCATTTCAAGTTCTAGGGAACTAGAAATTTTAAAACCTGATATAAAGGTTATGCATAGATATAACAAGCATCATGAGTGGAGACATGATATTACACATTGTGGGTTTAGGTTCCTCTGGGAATTTTTCTCCCTCCGGATCTTTCTGCAATGAAATATCGAGATATGCAAATTACAATGAAACTACACAAATCTAATACAGGGACACCAACTTGTGGACAATATTCAAATCCTGGACTCAGTTGTACAGAAGTCTTTTTAGACAGACCCTCTCACAATTCAGACACTCCCATAAAAGGACACTGCCACTGCCTTCTATGGATTCAGTCACCCTTTGAAAGATTGTTCCGTGGATAGAAATCTTTTAGGTGAGCAATATCAGATACTTTGACTTTCCAAGTAAATTGTTTTAGTATATTAAGATAATTCTTATCCTTTAAGAATGGGAAGCCAAGGTAGAAGATAAAATATGATGATCAGTGACAAGTGATAGGGATTTTCTCAGAATTCTTGATCCAGCAATGCACTGTTATCTTGGCACGACCTGATGATGTATTGTCCATGAACAAGGGAATCCAGATTCCATTTCCGGGGTGCCAAAATCGACAGCTCTGTTAATGCAGCATCAGGATAAACAGAAGAATGGAGTCTGAATGGAAAGCAAGATCCTCCCCTGAAACAAGCGTCAAGGTAAGGATCCAGATGTCGAGGACGCTTTAAATCAGTGATTTTCCATTGTCAGTGAATTAGGGGTTTGCATCAGTGGTCCCAATTCAAAAAAGAAGTCTGAGGAACTAGCTTTGAAACTTGGTCGTGAATATTTTAAGCCATCTGATAGCTGTCTTGATGGAAGATCAGAAACAAAATTCAAGAGAGCTCATGGAGAAAAAAATAGTGTTTATGTTGTGAGTGCAGAGGAGTGGAAATTGAACTGACTGCCCATTCATTCCTACGTTTGTTTATGCATTATTTAATGGGATACTTCGCTTAATCAGGCCAGTCGCTTTGTTGGAGCTAAAAACACCAATCCCGATGTGTCCTAATTAACCTGAATCTACTGTATAATACTAAATTATGTCAAAAATTTAATGTATCCTTATAGGTTACTAGCCCTACATCCATACGTGTTTTGCCAGGAAGTCTGCATTTAGTTTGGGGTCACTGGGGGGTCTTATTCACTCTGGGTGAGACAATCCCAAAAATATTTTCCAAAGAGATGCAGAAATGAACCATAACCATCTTGCTTAATTCCCTATACACTACCATGGGTCACTTCTATTTAATAAACATGATTGATAAGTTACTATTTCTTTTCCTGTATCTTCTAGGTAATTTAGTTTACTACAACAAGACATTTTTCTGGATTACGAAAAAATAGTATTAAGTGGACTAATAATAAACACTATGATGAAAAAACGTGAGTGGGAGATGAAAAACCAGAGCTAGTCTTGGAAACAAAAGCCATAAAAAATTGCTCTTTCACATACCTAAGTGTGATACTTTCTCAAGATTCAAAATATGAAAATGATACTGCATAAAAGACAACAAGGAAATAGGATAATTTTCTTGATGTGATATGGTTGCTTGGAATGTCTGAGAAAAAATCCTTTGTAACCCTTCTGAAAAGGGTAAGCGCAACAAACCTACAATAAACTGGAAAAAGGAAGTCAAGGAAGCAATGTAAGAATTACAGTTGCTTTAAGGTGATTGAAAATAATTATTTAAATTTAAAAAAATTTATACCACGTTTTTAAAACTGACTAAAAACTACAGCAAACTGGACTCAAAAACAAAATTATTTCTCCTAGCCCCATACAGATTTCTTACCCCATAAATACCGCCCTAAAAATTTGTTATTGTGGATTTTAATAGCTATGAAAAGACTAAGATTTAAAACTACGAAATATTCTATTGATGCACGAATAGTTAACCTAAGTCACTAACAATTTTTTTGTACTGCAAATGATATGAACTGTTGAGTGAGTTTTCTCTACTACAGCTAATCCCTACACTCCTTACTATTATCTGTTGAACAATTCACACTAATTTGACTTTCATAGAGCAGCGGCAAGTAAGGTGAAAATACTAATTCCTCATAACGAGACAGATTCGGAACTTACATTCTTAAATAGAATACTGCTAATGTTTAGAATATAAAGAAAAGAATAGTTTATTCGAAACAAGAACTGGAAGAATGCTGTGACAAAGCCCTGAAAACATTGCTTTCTTGTTAAGAACGAGAGAAATTTAAAAGCAATACTGCCCCAAACCTGTCTTTCATTCAAAAGGCTCACACAATAAGCACTAAGTAATGTCAAATGCATGTCATTCAGAAGCCATCACCGATAGAGCCAAAGGTAACATGTTGATTGGATCAAAATATTGATTTGCTGTATCTTTAATAGACTATTATATTTATTAACCGATTTTAATTCGAAAAGTTAGCTACTTAAATATGGCTATGTTGCTGCTGTTGATGGCATGTGAGCTACAATTTTGTTCTGAATGCAACATAAATCAGTGTCTTAGCGAGAAGACTTATCGCATCTTACAAAATCATGTGCACAACTGACCCCATCTAATGGAAAACACGTATGAATCCACACTGCTTGAGGGTTCACTGTAATCCTATTTTCAAAAAAAATAAATTCTCTACTTTCTCCGAGTATTTGTTCTTACATTGAGGTTCATTAAAAGTAAATTTTTAATCCAACCAATTGCTTTTTTCTGAGTGTGCAGTCATTGAAAACCTTATGGAGTTTTTGGAAAAATGCATAGTGTTTAGCGAACTAGATAATTGAGCATGGTTGATAAGACAAATTGTTTTATAAAAATCAAGGGTGAAAATCCGTACAATCTGGAACCAGCCAATGAATGCACCTCTCCCAACAAGTTGCATCAACAGAACACAGAATGGGGTGAATACTCGTTAGTATGTACATCAGAACAGCATTTGAATAAATTAAAGTGCTATATGAAGGAAAACTACAATTTAGCCAAATTTCAAGTTGATCTACTGTTTGCAAAAAGGCATATTTAAGTCCAGCCCGCATTTGTGATATCCTAATTAGGGCTTAACCTCCCTCCCTACGCACCCCAGTAAACATTTTCTGAAATTCCCTAAATCAATACATAATAGGAATATTTAACCATTTAGTACCTAGAAGAGAATGTAAAATTAAACCTCAAGTTACATAAATATAATATCCCAGGCTTGAAACTAATTTTTTCACTAAACCATTGATGTACGTATTACCTAACTTATTTTTTGAGTGGGCCTCTAGTCTTCAAAAGTAATTCGAAATTTAAAAGAGATGCCGACGTAGTCCCTGTATGGTGTAAACTTAGAAAAAAAGCTAAGTCACAGTGCGAAGTTGCTTTATCAGCGCAGTGTTTCATTGAAGATTTTGTCTGGTCTGAAAGTTGAATGACCAGCTTTTCTATTGTTCCTAGAGTGCTGCTGATCGTAGCTCTCGCTCACTCAACCTCCCTTAACCATAACTAACCGGATCACATATGCTCGAACACTAAATCACTTTAAAGGTTTAACTTCTCATTATGAGATCACTTTCAGGGACTACAACAGAACCACAAAAAATTATCCATACAAAACTTCTTAAGCATGAATAAAAAATCACTCCTAATATTTCTAGGCATTTAGAATCCTCCAGCCACACTCCCTTCATGACGATCGCAAAATATAGAAAACATTTTCAGTAAAATTAATACAGACAAGAAAATTCATGGTCTTAAATGGTGGCGGAAAACTAAAAGATGGCAAGGTCCACGATACTATAGTTAGATGTTATATTAGCGTGTGATAAATTTTCGTGTGTTCGGGATGGAGTATTTAGAAATTTCTTAGAATTTTGTGAAAACAAGCTTTTCAAAGCATGAAGCTAGTTCATAAGGGTAAAAATAGTAATGCATTTTTAGTTTTAAATTGACGATAAGCTGCTACGGAACGCCGTAAATGACGTACATATTGTGCAAATTAACGAATGTACATTATTAAAGAAATTTGTTTAGTCCATTATGCTGAATCAAGATCGTTAATTTCTTGTAGCATCTCCGAAAGGATATAATGCTAGAGATTTAAATAATAATGATAAATTTTATTGGAAATTAAGCAATGTACATTTGCACTAGTCTTCACTAACTAATTTAAGTAATTAAACTAAAAAAATTCCGAAGTTAACACAATTTCAACAACTGCAATATTATCAAAAATTGAAAAAAGTACTTATAGAAATTTTTAACTTCAATGTACTGAATAAATCTTACTTTTAACACGTCCAACTTAACTATTCGTAGAAATTGAGTATATTTGAGCGTCAGCCATGCAAACCTTGTAACTATCCAAAATTTTCGAAACCTTAACGCATAAAGTTACTCGCAATGGCTCGGGGAGGGTAAACATAAGTAGACAAAATGACTGCCTAGTTTGATAGACCGACTAATAAAATTACTCTTGGAATATCCATTATGGCGTAGGGATGGGGTAAATGCAGACGAGCGATGACAAAAATATCTCCACCTCATTTTCATAATAATAGGTAAATAACTCACTTTGGCTGCTAGTCACATTTCTAGAGCGAAGATTCCGAGTGGTGTTTCCTTCTCCGTCAGCTCCGAAGAAGAGGAAGTCTCCATGCATTCCAGTCAACCTACGGCCCAGCCAAGCAGAGTTGTCGCTGAGAAGGAAATGTGGATAAAGTATGAATCGACAAGCATTGAATCAATCACAGTTGTAGTATTGAAAAAAAACTTTTAGCCAGGATAGGAACTAAAATAAACATGAAAGAAACAGCGATAAATTTCAAAAAGCTCGAAAGGCACCCGAATTTGATTATTCTGGAAGGCGACTGGCAACAGCTCATTTGGGCCATGAAGGATAGGAGGGTGAGATGGTTTAAGATCGACTATTTAGGGAATGGAGGGGGAGTAGAGAGATACTCTTTCATTTGCCTAATCCTCAGGAGACGCCAAGGTGCTCAAAGCTCAATGTCAAATTAGATAGTAGAATTGTGGTAGCGAACTGCGGCAGTAGCCTGCGCGGTACGTGATGTTGATAAAGGAAAGGGTCGTGTGGAAGGGGTTAGAGGAGAGGACTGCACATTAAGGAAACTGCCAACATAACTACATCTCTTTGAAGGGAGTCAATATTTCGCGGTAATTATCTTTATGTTCATCGTCAACAAACAAATCTGGATCAATACGCTGACAATGTTACAATTTCATTGGAAAAGCCCATCTGAATAATTGGATTAAGAGCCAACGAGCTAAAAAGTTCATGCGAATACTGGATTAAGTATTTTGAATTAAGCAACTAAGGTCTGCTCCCTTTAGTAAAATGTAAAGACCTGTGCAGAGTCAATTTTTAGAGAAATGTATTCCTCAGAAAATCTTCTGCGTACTTTCCACCCTGTTTAGCTACCACTGAACTACACTAGAATACCACACGGCACATGGAGGGATCGATATTTCACAAAAAATCCACCGTCAGGGATGTAACTCGGGCATTGTGAAGGGAGCTGGTACTCAAGCCTCTTTAAGATCCTAATTTACCCTTGAAACAATATGAAATAACATAATAATTTAACTTCTAGAAAATAATTTTCTCAGAACGCACGGCGTGTTATTTGCTACTTACAGAATTTGACGGTCTAAAAATCTGCGAAGACATTATGCAATTCACGATGACTGACATCGCAGGCGCTGATCACATCGTGAATCGACCGTGACCGTGAACCGACAAAAATCGGGAATTCATCCCTCACCGCAGCGCCGGTCGTCTTGAAGAATCTTCCAAGGAGTTGAGTGCGACGCTCGTACGAAGGCTTCCGCGGTGCACGAGATGAGACTGCTCCATGCCTTCAGATTTCCGCTGTGCCCGTTGCTATCCGTTGAAAGTAGTAACAGCAGCAGTCTAGTAGTTTTCAAACTTCAGTGCAGCCTTCTTTAACTTTGTGGATTATTACATCGACGCTCAGCATCTGTGACCCTTAGCTGGTTAGGATTTCACTAGCTGCCAGCAGAACACTACAAACAAAAATCCAGAAAAAACTAAAAGGGTAGGAGATTTCAAACTTATATTTGAGAGACATTATAGCGCGATGATTAAAACCAAATTAGTCCCCACAATTTTAAGAATTGCAGGAATAAAGATAGATTCAGAATATTCATTCCTTCTCACAAAAAGTAGCTTTAATTACCCAATAAATTTACGTAAGAATAAAATAACCCCACGGAATGGTAAGAAATTCCGCGATTGTATTTTTGAGAGATTTAAAAACAGTAACATAGGTTACAGAAATGCTCTTTGTCGGCGGGTTTGTCCCAAGAGCCAAAATACGGCTAGAGACTGCCACCACAATCCTTAGCCCCGGTATTTATACCCTGCCTGCTTCTAGATTTTTCTCCGATGTTCCCGAGTGTAGCAGTGCAATGGGGATCGCTTCGCCTGATATTTGACGCACTGGGCAGCCCGCGACAGCCACATTAAAACCAAAAACCCTAGCAGAATTTAAGATCTCATTAGGTTATCGCGGTAACTCGGGAAACTGATTTTTAAGAGGAGTGAAACTAATGGCAAGTTATTAAATATGGTCACTAAAATGATAAAATCTATAATTCAACGGACTGACTCTTCAACATGAGAAGTGAAAATATTTCACCGAGTATCGGAAAACAAGTTACCACGCACAACGGCCGGACACACACAATGATAATTTCCGTGATTGAATGGCCAGCTCACTGAAACTCCTCTCTCTACGTGGACTACTCAAGACAATATTTTCCCTCGGCAACTAATCACGAACGAAAGCAGTCAAATCGGGCTAGAAAAGAATACCAAACGTTACACCGCGTACTCGAAACACACGATCAGTTGAATGACCCCAGTCTTAAATAATATCATACGCCGGGATAGTATCAGGTCGTTCTTCGGCGAACTACTTGACGAGAGATCTATTTAACTATCCACACATGCTAGTTCAGCTCAAGAAATATAACTATATTCGCGCAGTCAACGGAAAATAAAGCGAATCCAAACTCAAGAGTGAGAATTATTGTCCGTTTCAGTATTGGAGATCGCATTAGGAATTCTATTTCTTCGCCCACGGAAATTTGAGGAATTTTAACTAACGAGGAAAGTCATCGAAGATGTGAATAGCCTGTAATTTGGTACGATTGGAAGTAAATGAAGGACAGCACTAGCAATACCTCTTTATGACTGGAGACTCTTGACTTCTTTTCCTCGATTGATAGAGAAACTTGCACGCCCTGGACGAATTAGTAGCTCTTCCAGTTGAAACGTCCGTATTCGTTGGTCTCGTAGATTCAAGTGACCGAACACTTGTCTCATTGCTACGAGGAAGGTGAAGAAGAGAGCCTTCTTTTCAAACGGTCTCCTCCATTGGTCGGAGTACAATTTCTAACGGAAGATACGATTGGTAGGTAGGAGTACAGCGTCGTCTGCTTCTTCGCACGCCAGCGTTGTTTAACGGGATGGGTGAATATTGGAACATGCCGAGTGGAAATGGTGTGGGCAGGTGAGGGGAATGCTGGATTTGGAGTGGGAAGGGGGAGGGGGGGTAGCAGTCAAAATGTTCCAACGACCTCATCCGATCAACTGTAGTCCGATTGGATTGGGTTTTTAGGGAGGCGACCGACAGCTAAGGTCATTTGCGCTATAGGGTATAGGTAAGGGAGGAAAAGTGGAGAGAACCCCGCGTCAGCATTAGCCTGCTCTTAACGAAAGGGGACCATGGTTTAACGTCTCATCCGACAGACGGATGACTGTACTTAAAGTGCCCTCCACAAGACACTCAAGTAGGGATCGGGTTTCTTCAGAAAAACATCCTCCTCTGCAGGGATTAGAACCCTGGCCGCCCGTATGGTTAGCCAGTAGTCCGAGAAAAGTGGCGATTCATCACAAGAATCTGGGAGGGAATTTAAAGTTCTGCCTTGGTGCATTCAAGGCAAAATAGTTTTAACTATTTTTAATCAACCGTACTTTTTCGTGTTTCTCACGAATATTTCACACATAACTTCTCGTATGATGCGCATCAGATTTTTAAAATTTTGATTAGCTAGTTTTGGGAACATAACGAGTGTTCTGCACACTTAGATACGGTATATTTCGTCCGGAAAGATTTCTTGAGCTCAAGTCTCACCCTGCAAGCCACCTCAAGGGTTTTGTTCCTTTTGTGTATTAAGGTAGTAGATTGAGCTTAAAGACTTATTTTGAGCGAAATATAATTTTACCTAGAGATCAATGAATTTGGTCTCATGTTAAAGAAAAATATCTCACCCTTCTAATGAAACAAAAAATTCAACCCCTTACCACGTCACTTTCGGGGTTATTTTCCAAAAAATACCAGCCCTTTTACATGGTCATTGGTAGGTGCGTGCACTCCAGAGAGACATTATTTACAAAATGAGGAATTTCTAACACTACGATGTCGTAAAAATACTAACAGCGTGTAGTTTGTTTGTTTTCTCAACTATTTTTGAAAATTAATCATATTGTCACCGCAATAGGTTCTTGGGTATCACAGAAAACCTTCCATTTTGAAGGAGTTTCAAACGCGCCGCCCGAAAAAAAGTCAGATTTAAGACCTATTTTGATATTTTTATTTAATTACTTACCATTTCTGTCATATAAAACTATATTATTGCACCATTAATAATGCAATATTAAATTCAAGTGTCCTACCGCTGGTGAAATTAAAACGTAAAGTTCTAATATGGTCTCTATTATGACTAGGGAACTATCTCGCTCGGACTACCTTAATTTGCCCAATATGTATTTACATTGCAATTTCATTTCAACGTCTAAGCGTTATTTTCAAAGTAACATTGACATGTAAACCAATTTCCATGTCCTTTATATACAATGGAAGTGTCTTGAGGAGGAAAAGGTATCACGATAGTAGTGGGGAGGGAGTTTTATTTTGGATTCAGGGTCAAGTGGTGATGTCTGTTGAAGGTACAAGTGTTGGGAGAAAATGGGGGTGGAGGAAGAGGTAAGATTTTAAAACAGATAAAAACAACTCTGAACGTTTAAATTCAGACACATCATTTGAAATCAGCACCGAAGTCAAAGTTGTATCTTTTCGCCATGCTAAGTGCAAAACAAGGAAATAGAGCGGCATACACACTGGGTGCACTCAAGAAATCTCGGGAGAGGATTACGGCTGCTGTTGATTCAATAGGTGTTTTAATGCGATCGGATTGAGCCAAGATCATCGAGATATACGACGGATTGCGGTGCGGTGGCGGTGGCAAATCTCTTTCGCCTCATTTGCGTTCACGTTATACGCAAATCCGAGGAGGCTTACAGCTACGGCGAAAACTGTTGGCCACGTCACGTCACGGGTAAGCCCGATGGAAAACGGTTGAGGTAGGGGAAGATGAGAGGTGGAAACTAATGAATCATTATAAAAAAATTTCCGGATGTAAGTTCCTGGAACTCGGGCCGGAGACTTTCAACCTATAATTTTCAACCAGAGACTGAGTCGTTTTCCAAAGTGCAAATCACACTCTGAACAACCTCCCCCATTGCCCTAAATCCCCCATCTACTACACACTCAGTCATTCTAAACTTTCAACAGAGCTATGCCTCTGAAATCCTGATTTTTCATACACCTGGTTGTAATTGAAGGCGAATTGCACGCAGGGTATAGTGAAGTAAACCAAGTCACATTCATCCATACCATTAAGGAACAGCGAATGATTTTTAGGAAATGAGTCCTTCCTTTGTGGAAAAAAGCCTGACTTTTAGGATAAGTAAGGATGAGGTTTACACTGTTTCATAAACCAACCCATTAGGCGCAAGAATTCCATATATTTCGAGGGATTTGGTAATTTCCGTGAGCATTGCGTCAGTTCTTCACTGATTATCCGCCAGGCAAGAGTTAGGATCGCCGACGTTTCGATGACTGACTCCGCCATATTACTCAGGGCGTCAATCAACACATATACATCCTTTCTATCATCACTGAGATTCCCATGCTCATACATCCCTCTCGCGATATCTCACATAGAAAGGGCTTCTACCTTTTGATATCATCAATTATGAGCGGTTGAGGTTACTCATAAGATTCATAAATTACTCATAGGCTGCATTCTGCCATTGGGCATTGTATTCACTAACGAATAGTATTTTTAATTAATATAAAGTTATTTTCCTGGAGCTTTTAGGTCATTAATTCATGTTTAATCTGTTCCTCTTTTGCCAACGTTTCGCATATTTATTATGCTTCATCAGGGCTTTTATGTATGTTGTAGATCTCCTGTTGAAGTCTTTCATAGTTGATTATTTTGGAATGACAGTTTTATTTCTTGATATTTGGGTCTTCTGCTGTAGGGTCGATGATTTCAGTGTAGATGAAGTTCTCGAAATAGTCGAGTTCTGGTTATATATACTGGTTTTTCCACGTTTAAATATATAGATGATTCTCTTTCGTGACCTCTTTTTTTATTAATATAAAGTTCTTTTCCTGGAGCTTTTTTAGTGTAGATGAAGTTTCAGTGTAGATGGAGAAGTTATTTTAAAGACTTATTGAACGTAGAAGATAACACCACATAAATACCGGAACAAGAACAAATTCATGATGTTGAGCCATTAGTGGAAGAAGTGACGGAAGAAGAATTGCAAAGAGCTATCAATGAACTAAAAAACAATAAATATCTAGGGGAGGATGGCATACCAGATGGTGGACCAAGGTCGTTTTAAAAGAGTTTTTAGATTTTAAAGAAAAATATGGAAAACAGAAGAAATAACCAAAGAATGGAAAAGAACAATCACAATCCCAAAAAAAGAGAGCAAAACTGGATTGTAAAGCCTATAGAGGTACCTATGCATATATACCAATCACGCCGTTCCCTTCCAGGGTAGGCACAGTCACAAAGTTTCACTCATAAATAGATATTTGTACACTTAACTCTGCTTCAATAATTTCCTCCATACTGACCTATCCTTGCGAATCTCTTTCGCCTCATTTACCCCCATACACTGCTTCATACATGTCCTCCTGTTTTTAAGACTCCTAATATTCCTCCTACTAAGAATGTGTCAGTACACTTCATATACCTCCTAGTGGTGGGTCGCGGGCAACGGTATAGCGTATAGCCTTACGAAACACAACTTATTGTGCATTATCAAAAGTGGTAAGCAACAAAATAAAATATTATGCAGAGGAAGTTTTATAAGATCACCAAGCAGGCTTCAGACGAAAAGTCTACTAAGACCAACTGTTCATACTAAAACAAGCATTGTCCAAACATTGTCCAAACATTGGAATTATAATGAAGAAACTCCCTTGCTTTTTATTTACTTTAAAAAAAGCGTATGACTATAAATGGTGAAAAAATATGGAAACTTTTATTAAGCTAAAAATATCTGAGAAACTAATAAATGTTAAAAAAATATATGCATAAAAGGATCAGAAGGTGAGGTTAGAATAAAAAACAAGTATTCTGAAGAATTTGACATAGCAACAAGAGAGAGACAAGTGATGGTGTGTCTCCTGTACTCCTCAACCTGGCTTCAGAAAAAAACCTTGAGAAGAAGTAAAGGCCCGTTTATCCATCTCCGGGTAACGCGGGTGAAAAAAATATTATCGATTTTCAAGCCAGGTGATGCTTGCACTTGTAAAATATCATGTCGCGTAGCCAAAGTCTATGTAATAAAACTTGTTAATTTCTAAGGATGTGAATTTTGATTGACTATTTGCGAATGCTCTTCCCTTCCACAGTAAAACTGATGCGACGTAAGGGCTTACGTGTTCCAAAGACTCTTTAAACTGGACTGGGGGGAGCAATGATAATTGTCTTTGATAGAAACACCTCTAAGTCATGAAATTTTCAAGGACATTTTAATCGAAGTTGGTCATGAAGGCCTTAAACTGGAGCGAGACGATCCATGAAAAAATGTAGATTATGCTTAGGGGGAAATGAGCATTGTAACGAAGACATCAAAAAGAGAATGCGTTTTTAGAAATAGAATTAATTCTAATGACGCTATCTTGAGGTCTCTAAATGAGATCTCAAAATGAAGTCCCTAGTATAGTCACGGTGATGGGTGCTTTTTACTTATCTAATAGTCTTTCGTTCTTGCTTACCTCGTGAAGTAATTTGGCTTTGAGGTGTGCCATACTGTTCTTTTTGGTGAACAGTTCAATTTTATCCTGCTCACGGGTATGATCAGTTCAAAATAGTTAATCCAAAAGAACAATTAAAGCATTCCAAAATTAGGGGAGGTTTTTTTTAAATGTAGTTTTAGCTATCAGAATAAAATCATGAAAATGTGACGCTCTTTTATTCTTATGCAGTTATGTGGTCACTTTTGTGGTTGGAGAACCCATCCTGGGTTCAATGGAACCATGAATGGATTTTCCTGTCACCCACACAATTGTATCTTATATAAGCTAATTGAAGAATAAAAATATAGGGGTCTGGAAATTAGTATCAGAAAAACTTGAAATATGTGAAGTAGCGGAGCATAAGAGAACATAGAGCTGGAAGATGGACAGGAAATACGGTACTGCCAAGAATACAAATACTTGGCTGGTAAAATAACTCAAATTGGAACCCTGGATTATGCAATTCAAGGATGAAATTTGCAAGGAAAAAGGGCAATATCCACGATGAATAGCATTTAATGGGACCAAAGCATACCCAAAGCTAATAAAATATAATATATAATTCAATTGTAAGAAGCATTACTACATATGGGAGTGATATATGAAAGGTGAAGGAGGAAAAAAACAAATGGATATCGGATATCAAACATCGGATAGCGTCAAAGAACGTTAAAATACCGAATATATTTATTATAGTTATCAGAATGGCCTATCATGATCATAAATATCTTTATAAAATGAAGAATATCATCCACTCCTACTGCTTCAGATCCCAAGTGAGCGCTCATAGAATGCCAATTAAAGTATTGATAATAAAATCTTAAAAAAATTCAAATTTAATGAAATGTAAATTAATATTTTATAAACAGCATCTCCAATGTCTTTTTGTCATCCATGTATTCTTTATCAATCTTCCATTTTATTAGATGATTGCATTTCGAATTGAAATGTTATTGGAAATAATGGCTCCAAATTAAGTGAAAATAATTACTGAAAAAGCAAATGACGTCAAAAATGAGATACAATATTCGAATCAACTTATACCACAAAGATATACATTTATAACGTGCAAAAATGACACTTACGGAGGTTATCTATGCACTGAAAGGTCAATGTGCGGCTTTCAGAGCAATTATAGCTGAGAAAATTTAGTTTCTCGTAGTTTCGTGGAGCAAAGCTAGGCAGATATCACTCCGAATATTAATACTCAGTCCCTAGGAATCGATTTTTATTATCACCACCGTTCAGCAAACTTATGCATTAAAATACGGAAGAATGAAAGATTTGATAGCTGTATATAGCATAGTATAATATGATGAATGGCTCTTCACTATTTATTGTACACGTGAGACAGTGCAGAAAATTTAGTTTCTCGTAGTTTCGCGGAGCAAAGCTAGGCAGATATCACTCCGAATATTAATACTCAGTCTCTAGGAATCGATTTTTAATATCACCACCGTTCAGCAAACTTATGCATTAAAATACGGAAGAATAAAAGATTTGATAGATGTATATAGCATAGTATAATACGATGAATGGCTCTTCACTATTTATTGTACACGTGAGACAATGCATTCGATGAATATATAAGGCAATAAAATGTTAATTACTTGTTCTGTGGAATGATTTAGTTTCCTTTATCTTCATCTTCATTCGACTCTTAACTCAAGACTACATTTCTTTTGCTGAACTAAAATTTTCAATCAATTGAACGTTACGTGACCACAGAAGCGTATGTTAATAAAACAGCGCCGCATTTTTATTTTCCTTTGATTCGTTACGTAACCCACGTACTGGCAAAGAATTCTTGGATTATTTCCGATCGGATTAGCATCGAGCTCACATTAACTCACCTTAACGAGAAGCTCTGCAACAAAACTCGATTGAACATGATATTCAGTGACTGTTTCTGAGGAGTGTACCGCAGCTGAACCCTTGAAGCATGTTTTTCGACGACTCTAGATGAACGGCGTACCGTAGCTGAAATCTAATTCTGAACCCTAAACTCTGTTCACCGAATCGTTCTCAGAGCTCAGGGACAAGTGTAAGGGCATTAACTACGTTACCAACTTAGGGGGAGTGGGGGTCGCCTAAAAATCTACGGCGGGTAACGAGGGGGAGGGGAGGTGCTTCACTTATTCACTTAAAGTAACGTAGCTGTTACAATGCGCCTGTTTATGTTTCTTACTCGTCAACTTCGCGTCTGCAATACTACAGAGTTTATAAGCATGAGGAAGGGCGCGCGGGGAGTTAATGATAAACTCACTCAATAACTGAGAAAATATTTTAAATATTTTTGAATTGAACGTTTCATTGGTAAAGACGACAACGTTACATGTCCGGGGGGGGGGGGGAAGAGTTGGGAAAATACTACGGTTGTCAACGAAGGGGGTGAGGGGGTAAAATAATTAACGCAAACGGTATCGTAGTTTACGCACGATCCTTAAGCCCCGACCTCCGCGAGGGGCATTATCTAATATTTGTATGGATTTTGGCTCCAACACCCTCCCCAAAATGGCTCGCCCTTGGTCTCACCATTTGTTTGTGCTCGAAAAAACTTGACGAACATAATTAACGGGCTGCCGCTACTTCGTTCATACAATGTTGCAATTAGAAACTTTAAATTACTTACCATGAAGAGCTAGAAGTTGGTGTGAACAGCTCATTCTCCGCACTGTTCCATATGAACTGCGCAGTACTTTTTCCTATCTCTAGTTTGGTTCCTCACTTTTCTCTCGTTCCCTCTCTTCCCCTCCATCCTTCCACTTCACTCCCTCCACTTCTACCTACCTTGCTTGCCGCGCAGGTCTGCGCCAGATAAATTTGCAGGAACTATTCGTAATATATGTCTAAGACCTAAGAACTCGCCTCCGAAGGTTCCCTGGAAGTGCAAGTACAGCTTCCCGGCGCACTCGACGACTCAGTGCTTGAAATCTATCTCCACTCGATCCGTCCGCTCGTCGATGCCCCGGCGACCCTCCACCTTGCTCACCCACTCCCCGCTGTCGTCCCTCACGCTCAGGACGGAGAAGTCGAATGAACTCCTCGTGATGGCGCCCGCACATGTCGGATCCGGTGGTCGGACAGAAAAAACGCCGTCGGATAGCGATAGGACAACCGCGAAATATAACAATTGGCGGAACGTGTTTCTTGGAAGAGGTGTACACGAGCGATCGAGGCGTCTCGAATACAAGAGTGTGCTACCGTAGAGCTTCTCCTGTTGTCTGCTCTTATCGGGGCTGCGGAAAATTAATGACGGTAGTCGCAGAGTTGGAAAACCTCGCTCTCTCATCGTTCCTATTTTTTTATTTCTGCTCTCAATATGTTCGCCTTACATCGACAATCTCATACTTGGCGTCACTCCTGCCGTCTGCCTTTCAAACAAATCGGCCCTCTGTCAAAGGTTCCCTTTGAAAATGCACAGCGGTTCGTTGATCGATCCAGACACGGCTGCCCCCAGCCCTCCATGGCGCAAAAGGGCAGTGAAATGTGCTCTCGAACTTCCATACTGAATCCTTTTAGTTTGAAGTCGCATTCCGAAGGCATAAAAAGTCAAAATCCCGCCTTGTGGATCAGCATTGGTTTTATGAAAGTAAAAAAAACTGAAATACATATATCTTGTCGTCTCAATTGATTAGGGCCTCGTATTTGATGAGAGAGCATCTTCGTTTCTTCTTGAGCCTCATTGTTAGAAGAGGTAATTTTTAAATAGATTTTATTTCTGTTTTAGTACCTACTTTTAATTACGAACATAAAATGCTACTCCAACCCCCAAACACCAGGTTTAATTTTCATGGCAACCATATAGTTATATTCAACAACGTAGCACTTTAGTTCAAATGATATATTAGCAGCAGAGTCTTCCGTTGATTCTCAGAGGGAGGATAAAATTTAGAGCTAATATACCTTGTAGTTCTATGCATGCTGCATAGAAGTTTACTTCGGATTCATATTATTAATTTTTTTATCGAGTGGTTATAGCACTTTTTGTCTCTTACAATTTAAAAAAAATATTATTTTAGTTAATTTTAAATAATGTTAAATATTATATTGGCAGCTTAATGTATGCGACGATTATTTCAAAGTTAATTTTGCAAAAGATAGAAAGGCTGCAAGCGGAAAAATAACTTTTAAAATTGATTTAAATGGGATCGCTTTGAGCCTTCCGTGGCCAAATCAGATAAAACTTTTGAAACGCCTACAGTTCAAAAGTACTCCTTATTATGTGCGATAGACGTACAAAATTTAGGATCAATCGGCTCAGTTCTTTTCAGCGAGAAGAGTAGTGAACATACAGACTGGCAGACGTCATATATATTTATATATATTTTTTATGGATTACTATCATATACATATGGGAACAATGTCAATATAAACGGCTCATTACTTAATTCATTCCGAAGATAAATAGACAGTGGTGATTACTGTATTTACTACAGGAACCCTAACCATTCCCCTTGGGCTCTAGGGATTTAAGTCCATTCTGCAGTGGACGTAAGCCGTAGGAGAGTCCTAGGCCCTGCCGTAAGCCGTATGAAATATTGTCAAGTCCCATTTTTACGGACACTTTTACGGCTTATATCTTACGGCAGGCTAAAGGCAGCAAATCAGAGCGCGCCATTGCTGCTGCCGGTATCAGTCGAGGCCCACTGCTTTGGGGGAAGTACTTTTGAGGTTAGATGTTAATAACGAATATTTTCCGACATCATAGTGAAAGCTTTTGAAATTACTTTTGAAACACTCACGTACAATAAATATGTAATTTCCGCGACAAGGAGAACCAATGTTGACTCTAATTTGATTTCGATCTTCCTGTCGTTCTGTTACGGCTTATTTCAGAATTGGTGAAAGACTCTCGTATGGAAATCCTCACGTCTTAAGTGCTACGGCTTGCGTACGGCCGTTGTAGAATGGGCTCAAGTTTTGAAAATTGTCGTACGTTGGTCCCTAGCAGTGTACACAATTTCTCTTCAATAAGCTATATGCTTATTATTTATTCCTGCAAAATACCGTTAGTGTTGGAAACAATGGAGACTTAGATAAAGTATCAATCAAAGTGTTCGAAGCTTTGCATTTTTCCTTAACCGTCCCTTCACCGAATGCACTGTTGAAGACAGTATTAAAAGCAAATATACGGAATAATTACTCATAGAATATCGAATAGATTTGGAATGATGAGTAGCTGTTGCCGTAAAGAAAACATATCCATAACAATAGAGAATTTATTTAGAATGCTCCTAGGAGATACAGAGAGCAATATTAACAAGTATATGAGTCGCGGAAGCCTTCAAAGAAACTTCATTTGAGTTGTTGCGAGATGACTAAATTCAGGAACATCCTTTGCCCGCTTCAGTAACATCAAGGTGAAACATATTTTGCACTGTCACTTGCAATTCCCTCTTCGACGTGATCTTCACGAAGTGAGTGTCACTTTGATTATGTCGCCGTAGCACTCAAACACGCCGTACACGGGATATGGGACATTGGATGCAATCGCTTCTTCCTTCCCGTTGACGAACAGCGATAAGGTCCCAGAGTCACTTCTCATCAACCCAACACGGTCACCAACCTGTAAAAACGGAGAAATTCGACTTGAAAGCGTACGTTTTCGAGTAGGCTATTAGTGAAAAAGGCCCCAGGAGCGAATTCATTTCATAATGTAAATCAACTTTTACAGTTATATAAAAAGAATAAAACACAAGCGCATTTTATGAATGGTTCAATTTCAAAATCAGGTTATCATACGAAGTATAAGTAATGAAAAAATCAGCGCGAATAAAAATTGTGCCAGCGAATTAGATTCAATTTTTATTGCATCCAGGTACACCTAATCTCTAGGTAGATACTCTTAATTTGCCGCTTTAACAGCCTATTGCTACTTCTTATTACCTGAGTGAGAGAATTACATATTCGAATTACCAAGTGCGTAGTATCAATGCTGACCAATACAAAAATTTGACTGAAGCGTTTGTTTTTGGTGCTAGCAAATAATTATTCGGTCGAGCATCGTTCCACATATTCCAAATATATTATCAGAACGAAGGAATAGTAACCCTGTCAGAAGATGTTACTATTCAACGAAACCATGGTTATAACCAATAAATATGTTGCGGAAATTACAGTGCTAGTATTTCATCTTCCGTTACTACGAAGAAAGATTTCCAAATTGTAAATCCCGAGACTGTCGGTGTTTTACTGCAGCTTCATAAAATAAATCAGCTGTACTTTCCCACACTGAGATTAGCGCTTGGATTTTAAGCTGAAATTTGTGACTCAGATATAAAATATGTTGGTAAAATACCTGTAACCGATCGAGATGAGTCTTCCGGTCCTTCATTACTAGGTTTCCATTGTTGTATATTTGATTGTGATACAACACCCATGTTCCAGACCTTGAAAATGAATCGGGAATATTATTAAACCACTTGCTACAGCAAGAATTTATTTCGGGTATGAGGCGATGATTTTTCATAATGTATGGAAAAGTCTTGCAAAAATCAAACATTTAAAACTTAGCATATATTAATTAACATAAATTGGAATACAATCGACGAACCGCATATGGAAAAGTATTTCGGTTGAAAATGGAGAATGAATTAATAAATTGTGGCTTAAGGAGATTATAATTGATTTTATAAAAATATTATTTAAATGATCGTCATTATCCTTGTTTAAGTATGATATAGAGCTATTCTTTGCCTTTTTCAAGTCCAACTAATTCCTTTATCCCTTTATTGAGTGTGAGGAGAGATTGAGATGATTAGTGATAGATGGTGTGGTGATTAGGGCTGCCGAATGTGGAACAGACCATTCTTTAGTTGTCTCAAGGGAGGATATGGGTAGAAAGTGGGTACTGAGGAAGATATGTAAGCAAATGAGAGTGAACGAAATGCGTTAAAAGGACCAAGCAAGGAAAGAGCATGGGAATGTTGACTGTGAAAAACAAAAAAAAAACAATATGGGGTTAAAGCAATGTCAGGGAGTATATATATTGAGTAGTTTAATGAAGTGTACGATATTGGGTAGGCGATGAGGAATAGCACTGAGAAATCGATTCTGAAGAAATGGAATGTGAAAAAGGGAGAAATAGGTAATGATGCAGTGAGAACATTAAAAAAATCGCAAAGCTGCGGATATAGAAGCGAGAATTCTGTGAAATTTGGAAGTGTAGGTGTAAATTACGCATCAGGCATTTGTGTAAACCGTATAATTTATTTTTATAGCTTGCGCTATCTCCACAGATTTGAAAAATGGGATAACACTTCCACTTTACTAGGGGAACGAAATGAAGACCGAATGTAAAGCTATTGAGAGAAATTAATTTGTTGAGTGTTCCGGGAACAGTACTCAGTAAAGTTATAGTCGAAAGAGTAAGAAGGCTTACATTTCATATAATCTGGGTTGTACAGTGTGGGTTTTGGCCTGGGAGGGAGTGTAGTGATCAGCTGTTAGCACTTCAGCAAGTGTTAGGGAAATGTTTGGAAATCCGAAGTCAATCACATTGTACATTTTCGGTTGGTAAATAATGCATATGACTGGATAAAAATACAAAAGCTGTGGAAAGTTTCAAAGAAATATGGATTGAAAGAGCAGTTATGGACTGAAATGACGTCGGTTTATAATAATCTAAGGGCATGTGTGGGAGTGAATGAGACCTTCAGTGACTGGTTTGAATGAAACAAGGCGTTGAGCGGGGTCGCAACAAGTCGATGTGATTATTTGATGTTTTTTATGGATAAATGAGTGGCGTGTGGGTAAAACGAATGTGTAATGGTTGTAGATATTAATGAGCGAGTTTTATTTCGGACAGATGATGCGGTCTTGATGACTGAGAGACACTGCATTTACAGGGAAACCTGTACAATTAATGCGAAGCAATCAGGAGAAGTGGGGGTAATACAACATAGACCAAAGTAGCAGCTCTTAATAGGGATAAGTAATAAGAATTACCATTTAATGAGGGTAAATAGCGAAGTAAGTAAACAAGTAAATGAGTTAGTGTATTAAGATGGAGAAAGATGGAAGGATAAATGGAGAGATTATAAGGCGTGCAAAAGCCGGTAGGAAAGTCTAAGGTAGTATGTGAAGCATATCTAGGAATTTTCGTTTGTCTAGGGATGTGGAAATCGCAGTGTACAGGTATGATTTCCGACCAACATTAAAATACGGCGGCCGAATCAAGATATGTCAGACTAGCAGAAGAGTAGACTAAACACAGTGTGAATCAGGTACCTATGAAGTGATAGCGGGAAAAGTTGGATGGATAGAGCTGGGCATGAGTAGGTGATGAAAGAATATAGGTTGGATGCTCGAGTAGTAGATCATGAAAGGGGTGTGGTTCATCAATTAGGTCTTGCCGAGAGGAGGGAAGTGAATCGAATGACGAAGCAGAAACGTCATAGATGCATGAATGACACGAGAGGAAGCGGACACTGCGAAATCAGGTGTGTATGCGTGTATTGGAAGAACTCTTAAGAGAAGAATAATTAGGTCACTCAATCGAGTGACCTAATTAATGCATATTTGGCCCATGCATAACTTCTTACAAGCTCTCCTATTCTTAAGAATAAATCTTAAGAATATTCTTAAGAATAGGAGAGTGTGTAAAAATTATGCATGGGTTTAGAAGAAACGAAATTGGCTTGCATGCATAGGAAATTTTGGAGGAAACTATTAAAAATCAGCGATTGTTGTAATACTAAGGACAATCACTACGTTTAACAATCGAACTCAGATCAATTTTGCCGGTTTAGCTCGGTATGGTATACGCAACGGGCTAGTGAGATCGATATGAGAGGCGGGCTAGCTCGGCCCGCTCTCTCTGCCATGCTGAGATTTTAAATCGCTATGAACCGATTCAAATAGATATTTAAATGGATTTTGCATTGGTAAACCAGGCAATCCGAGTCGGCTGGCTTAGAATATTCAGATCGGTTCGAGATCATATTGATCTGAGTTCGATTGATAAACGTAGTGATTAACTAAATTCGTTCACTGTGCCTAATCCCCGAAAGGGGATGGCGTGATGAGCACGTATGTTCGCATGCGCGTAATTTTTTGATACTCACTTGATAGAATTTATATGGTTCGGTGTTTCACCTTCGTCGGGAGAGAGGGTTGTGATGCCTAAGCCCATGTAGTAGTTGAATTTGCTGCCTTCTTTTTTTTCTATCGCCACTTCAAATAGCTCGTTCAATCGGAGTGGTCTGTGTGTAAACGCCACTCCGAACAAGCGTTCTTCGCCACTAAATGAATTGAGTTTAGGTGGAAGAAAATTGTCATAAGGTTATTTAAACTCCAAAATAAACTGCATATTAAAAAAAATTGGTGAAAAATTATGAATACTTTTAATCTATACGTAACTTCACAGAGTCAAACAAATCCTTTGACAGTATCGCTAAATTTGTTTTCAATCGCGTTCCCTCAAGTTGTTATAACATCATACATGATGGACACAGCATGAAAAGAAATGCAGTGACCTGATGACTCAAGTTATATATGCTGAGAATATTCCTTTTCCGTCGTTATATTTCCACAGAGTTTACAGTGAGTAGGTGGACTGCTATCGCATATTCTAAATTTTAAGAGATGGGAAAAAAGTGCCGTAATGCCAAGGTTTCCCTTCAAAATCGGGGCACATAACTCTACTTTCAATTCATGAACATGTTTTCATCATTTTCAAATGTGTTTCCAATTAAACTTACTTCAATTTTTCAACTGTTCGTCCTTTGTTGGTGATTGCTGCGTTCTTCCCGCATTTGGGATGAAAGCGTAATCTATCGCCGTCTTCGTTAGGTGTGTCTGCAACAAATTGATTCCCCCATTAAAGTTCGTAGAATTATGCTGAAAGGAAAAGAGTTAATTGAATACTTTTTTCTTTTCAGTGGGTGCATATAAATATTCATTTGTTTGATAAAAATCACGGAGCTTTCAACATAGATATGTCAAATACGCGATTCATATGCGTTATTTTTTATAGCTAATTTAAAGTATTTTTAGCTAGATTTAAAATTCAAATGTCAATATCTGAGTTAGTTGCTTACTGCTGAAGACGAGTTATAGATCTTGTACATATTCCCACCAATCTTATAGCAATCCTACATATTTATTGATCGAATGAACACACCATCGAATATTTTCCACAGCTCACAATTGATTCATGATATGACAATAAAGTTTATTTTTGAAACTTATGTCGTGAAATAATTTGCATTGTATGAGATTACTAAGAATTTTACGTTTATTTATAATCCATAAGCACGTGAAAACTAGTTTTTAGCTAGCTAGTTAGCCAGAGAGGCCTAATTTTTCATTACCCTAAACATTACAAGTATAATATACACGTATGATCTTCGTGGCTCAGTCCTGTTCCTTGACTTAGTGAAAAATTAACATTGAAATTTTCAAATAAGTGATGCATGCACTTACAAAATATGATGCAGCGTAGCCGAGGTCGAAATATTAAAAATTAGCTTATTTATAAGGATGGAAATTTTGGTTGACTATGTGCGAATGTTCTTCCCCTCCACCGTAACAATGACGCGATGTAAGGACTTAAGTGTTCCAAAGACTCCTTAAGCTGGGCTGGAGGGAACACTGATAATTGTTCCTGCTAGCAAAACCCGAAAGTCATGAGATTTTCAAGGACAAATAAATCGAAGTTGGTCATAAAGGACTTAAACTGAAGCAAGACGATCCATAAAAATACTTGGATTATGCTTAGGGGGTAATGAGAATAGTAGCAAAGGCATCAAAAGGACAATTCTGTATTGAGATATTTAATTAATTCTATGGAGACCATCTTGGGGTCTCACAATGAGATCTGAAAATGATATACCAAGTTGGCACAGTCCCGACGATGGGTGCTTTTACCACTTGTCTAACAGCCATGAGTGCTAGATTCTTTCGAGAAGGAGTTGGGGTCCCCTCCTCACCTTATTTCTCGTTGTCTCTCATTCTTCCCCTCCGTCCTTTCGCTTCACCCCTTTCGCTTCTGCCTCCCCTCCTTGCCGCACAGGTCTGCGCCAGGAAATTCTGCGGGAGCTATTTGTAATCTACGTCTAGGACCAAAGAACTCGCCTCCGAAGGTTCCCTGGAAATGCAAGTACAGCTTCCCGGCGCACTCGACGACTCTGTGCTTGAAATCCATCTCCACTCGATCCGTCCGCTCGTCGATGCCCCGGCGACCCTCCACCTTGCTCACCCACTCCCCGCTGTCGTTCCTCACGCTCAGGATGGAGAAGTCGAATGAACTCCTCGTGATGGCGCCCGCACATGTCGGATCCGGTGGTCGGACAGAAAAAACGTCGTCGCATAGCGATAGGACAACCGCGAGATATAACAGTAGATGGGACATGTTTCTTGGAAGAGGTGTGCACGAGCAATCGGAGGCGTCTCGAATCCAAGAATGCGCTACAAAAGAGCTCCTCTTCACGTGTCTGCTCTTGTCGGAGACTGCGGAGGATTGACGGCAGTTGTCGCAGAGATGGAAATCATCGCTTTCTCGTCGTCCTTTTTGTGTCTGTCTATATTTAAGCCTTTAATTCTTTCTTTGGCAATCTCATGCTTCGGCGTGGCTCCTTCCGTCTGCCTTTCGAAACAAATCAGGCCTCAATCAAAGATATCAATTGAAAATGTTCAGCGTCAATCGATCTAGATGTAGCTGCCCCCAGCCCTCCAGAACTTAAATGGCACAGAAGGGCAGTGAAAAGTGCTATCAAACTTCCCCAACTGAATTGGACTCGCAATCCGAGGGCACAAAAAGTCAAGGTTCCGCCTTGTGGATCAATATTGGTTTTAGGAAAGTAAAAAATAAGATAAAGTACATCTTGCCGTCTTCATTGATTAAAGTTTCGAATCTTTTCTTTTTGCGTTTAATAGTGAGAAGAGAAAATCATTCTTAACCAGATTTGAACTGTTCCAATATCAATTATTTTTAAGGAAATAAAATGCTATTCCAAAACCAATTTAAAGTAACAGCCATATAGCTACACTCAAACACGTCATGTTTTCGCCAGGGTCGAAATTCGCTATGAAAAAATCATTTGACTTGACCGGGATTCGAAACCGGATCTCCCAATTGCCGGTCAGGTGTGTTGCTCCAATGATTTTATTTTATAACAATATCATATTCATTAGCATATAATTTCTAACAATATCATATTGATTAGCATACAGGGCAAAAAAAAGATCCGCTCCAAAGACACATACATTTATAATACATTTTTGTTTTAAGTATTTTTTAGACATACATTAATATATTCTACATAATTTAGTTTTTTATCTCTTGTTTACATAAAATACTATTAAAAGGCGTTGAGCAGCCATGCTTTTTCATGCTCTGAGGAGGGTAACTGTTTATTTACTATTTTAATTTTATCGATTAAAGACGATCTTATATTTTTCTGACCTGTTTGACTTTCCACGAAAGTTGCTATTAGTTCTGTTAAGATTATACTTTCCTTATTGGCAGGAAATAATTTAAAATTTAGTGTTAACAGATTCTTTTCTCCAATATCTCCATCTCCGAATGTGTCGAAGTCTCTAAAAATGTTTTTAATTATTTCCCATTCCCTGTTTGGTCCTTTACAACCTAGTATTTTGTGAACTACATTGTCTATCCTTCTGCATTTAGGACATACTGGGCTGTCGCAAAGTCCAAGTCTGTATTTCATTTCTCCTGTTACCTTACAATCACTGCAAATTTCGTATATTATACTTTTTTCCCTGATACAGTGTTTCAACTTTGCATAATTTGTCCAAATGGTTTTTTCTCGGGTTTTTAAGTTGTTTTTATTGTTTTTTCATGCCCTTCTCATAGATTATTTTTGTCGAGTGAAGTTTTTCACCGGTCGCATATTTATTTTTCAAATGGATTGCCTCAGTCAGTACATTCCTAAAATACCTCATTATTTTCGCTTTCCCCAGAGCGCTCACCATTAGTGTTTTCCTATTGTAATGTCATTCTTGCAAAATTTCCGCTACTTTTTTCTGTTTATAATATTCGCTTTCATTTTTTAATTAATTAGGCTGAGGCCACCCAGTTTAGGAGGAGCATACAACTTATTTCTCTCCACTTTCTTTATAAATGCATTCCAGATAAATCTATTTGTTATTTGAATTATCTGAGCATTTTTCTTCTCCGGGAGTGGCCACACATGGGCCACATACCAAAGTAGGGGGAATAACATTTTATTTATAAAGGCTATTTTAGCTATTAATGGCATTCGGTGATCGGGGAAGTTTGTCAGATTCCATTTTATTATATTTATTGCCTTATCCCAGTTTTTCTACCATCTGAAAATAATTACTTTGCCACCACAGGCCAAAAATTTTTATTTCACTCGTTCGGGTCCATCCGTGAGTATTTTTTATTTCCTCCCCATGTATGTGTAGAATTATAGATTTCTTTCTATTTGTTTTTACCCCAGCTGTATCAAAGTGTTTAAATGTTTCATTTATTGTGTTTAACTCCTTCTCGTCCTTAATAAATAAAGTTATGTCGTCGGCATATGCTAAACCTGTATTCTTTTTCCCACATCGATGGACACCTATTCCGCAATTTTCTATTGCTATAAGGATTAGTTCTAAAGCCAATGTATACAACAACATTGACATAGGACATCCCTGTCCAACCGAGTTTTTAATTAGAAATGCTTCTGAGTGTTTTTTTCCCGATTTTGACGATTGAGTTTATTTCTTTATACATAGTTTGAATGATTTGAATTACTTCGTTCGGAAAGTTCATGTTTTCCAGTACTAGACTAATCCATTCCGTTTTAATATAGTCAAATGCCTTTTCTAAATCTATTGCTAGTAGAGCTAGCGTCTTTTCAGATTTTTTTGGGAGTGGAGAGAGCACAATATCCCTTATAAATATATTTGTATCGATAGCACTTTTCCTACCTGCCCCGCCATATTGACTTTCGTGGGCAATAGGCCTGGCCAATCCTTCTATTTTGCACGTTATACAGTAGGCATAAATATTATAATCGGCGTTCAGTAAGGAGATTGGTCTAAAGTCTTCAATTTTCTTTGGGCTTTTCACTTTGGGGACGAGGGTTATTATCACCGATTTAATGTTATCCGTCATCCTACCCTTTTTTGTAATTTCATTGAAGACTAACGCAAGAACAGGTTTAATGCTATCCCAGTACGTTAGGTAAAACTCATATGGGAGACCGTCGTTTGCTGGTGCTTTACCTTTCTTCAACTTATCTTTTATTCTATCTAAGTCGTTGTCTTTTATCTCTGCTATGAATCTCTGTTTAGCGTCAGCACTAACTCGAGGGAGAGTAGGGAGAGGGGGGGCGTCCTCCTCCCTCCACTGTCCATACTGCGCATAGCGGTTTTCAAAATGTGACTTGGCCTCGTCTAATAGGTGTTCTTCTTTTGTGGGGTTCCCGTCATCGGATTCCTCTAATCCCTCAACTTCGCCACCTCCTGCTCTTTCAACGGTTTTCTTCAGGGTTGCTAGCGTAACCAGGTCCCATTTATCAACATCTCCCTCCTTCTGCCATGAACGGGGGGCTTACTTTTTCAATTCGTGTCGCAGGATAGTTTTTTAAAGATCCCTTACCTTTTCGCTGAAGTCAATTGGCATTTCATTCGATTCCATTATTTCTTTGAGGGCATTTCTGTATAACGAGATGGTTTGATTTTGGTATTGATAGAACTCTTTTGTTAACTTTTTAATTCTTCTAATCACATTTCCTTTAAAGATATTCTCCCACCAATAGATGGGATCGGTTTCAATTGTTTTATTATTCATTTGCCTATCTATTTCTAATCTAATTTTGTCGACGATTTCATCTTCTCCTAAAATATTGGTGTCTAACCTCCAGTTATTTGTTTTCTTTTTTATCTGGGTATTCCCATGCTTCGAATGAAAGGTGCTTCGGGATAGATCTATGTCTAGAATTAATGCACAATGGTCAGAGATGGCCATTGACATAGTTTCAAAATATTTGATGTTTTTTCGCAGCGATCGGGAGACTAAGAAGTAGTCTATTCTGTTTCGTGAAGTATTACCTATTCTTGTAAATTGTATACTAGTGCTCTCATTTTTTATTGCCACATCTGTGGCTTTAATACTATTTATTAATGCTTTTAGCGAGGTACTGGGTAGGTAATTTATTTTACCTCTATTTGCATCGCTATCATCTCTACGGTAAATAGCATTTAAATCCCCCCCAAGGATAGCGTTTCCCGCAAACCCAATTACATAAGGGAGGATGGTTTCACCAAAAAAGTCATCCCTTTCCCTCCTCTTTTCACACCCTGAGGGGGCGTATGCGTTTATGAAATGAATGTCTCCAATCATTATCCCCATAATCCTCCCTGATTCATGACTTCGAATGTTTTTTACTTTTATACCTTTTCTGATAAGAATTGCCGTCCCAAGAGGAGAGGTACCGTGATTTGGAATGCTTACCCAATTTTCATCGTCTAGTTTCAGTCCCTCTCTCACTTCTTGGAGGAGGATTATTTCCGCCCCCATTTCCAAAAATTTTAATTTCACTACACCTAATTTTTTTGGATTACTCACTCCTGCAATATTTAGGGATATAATTCTTTTTCTTGTCACGTTTGATTGGCTTAGATTTGAATCAGTTTCCTCCTCGGATCCGCCAGTTAAGATAGCTAAGTTTTTTTGTTGCAATACATGCTTAGGTATGTTTAATAGTTTCCAAAAATTCGCTCAAAGATTGTTATACAAGACGTTTTCAATGATCTATTTACCAGAGTTTTTTAGACCGTTGTTTCTTCGGCGCCTCCTGGTCCTTCCGCAAATCTTTGGTGCTGCGGAGGGACCGTCTGCTGGTGTCTGCATTTTCCCAGTTCTCGTCAACTGTCTCCCGTAGCTGTCGTCTCCAGGGTGCGTTGGTAGCCACTGCAGAGATCCTCAGCGTTCGACCATGATGTACCTGTGGAGAGAGTACTGGAGATACGTTTTTTTCTTACGGTCGTCTCCCACTTACTTTCCTCTCCCTCTTTTTCACCTATCCCTCTCTCCCTTCCCCTTTTATCCTCCTCTTCTTCTTGTCTTTCTCCCTTCCCCTCCCCTCCTTTCGCTTCCCTTCCCTCTGCCTCTGCCATTTGACCACTGCTGGAATCTTCGTCGCTGTTATCAGCCCCACTCGGCTGAGACTGCCCCTCTCCCATTTCTTCTTGGAACCTTCCTATATTTTGACCGAAGGCTCCCGCCTTCTCGCCATCAGGTCGTCCAGCGCCCGACCCCTGGGTAGGCTTTCCCTCCTTTTTGGCTTTCACACTTGGTTCCACCTCAATCCCCCCTTTGTTGTCCTCCCTCCCTTTTTCCACTTTGTTTGTTCTTTCAACCACGAGCTCCGTCACTTCCATGTCTCCGCTGCCCCCTACCCCTTTCTCCACAGCAGCCGAGGGTTTACCGTTTCCCATTGCATTTTCCCGTATCTCGTCCCGCCCCTCCTTCGTCCCTTCATCTCTTCTTTCTCCTTGGTTTCCTACCTTCTCCTTCTCCATACTATCTGCCCCAATTTTTGTTCAATCACCTCTGTGGTTTGGCTGGTGCTTATTGCCCCCGCTCCCATGGTGATCGGCTGCTCGCGGTTTTCGCTTCGATACTCTTGTTCTGGGTTTTCCAGCTTCTCTGGGTCTCCGCTCTTAGTTTCCAAATCAGGCGTAGGTGTTTTCTTAATGATTTTCATCGATCTGTGGGTGCTCCTCCTTTTCCTCTTAGTACCTTTTGTTTCATTTCCTACGATTTCACTCTTCCTCCCGTCTTGGGTGAGTTCCTCCTCGGTTTCTCCACTTCCTTCCTCCCCTCTGCTCACCTGGGACACCGTCGCCTCTGCATGAGTCACTGTTGGTGTTTCTCGAGAGGCTGCTGAGTCCACATCCCGGTTTTCAGCTCCACTCGACTGAGACTGTCCCTCTCCCATTTCTTTATCGAACCTTCCTATCTTTTGACTAAAGGCTCCCGCTTTCTCACCATCAGGTCGTCCAGCCCCCAACCCCTGGGTAAGCCATTTCTCCTTGTTGGGTCTTATCTTGGGTTCCACCTCCTTCCCCCCTTTGTTGTCCTCCCTCCTTTTTTCCGCTTTGTTTGTCCGCTCGACCACGTGCTCCGTCACTTCCATGTTTCCGCTGCCCCCTACTGCTCGGTTGTCCTCGTCAAATATTAGGTTCTCTTCTACATTTGAAACTCCTTCTCCTCTCCTTCCTCTCCTGAGGGCGTCGGAATATTGGGTATTTGACTTTGGTAGTACAATTTATTCTAACATGGTCATAACTGCCACATTTTGAACATGTTATTTTTTGTTCGTCATAGTGTATGACCGCCGTCTCTCCTGCTTTCGGGATATAGCTTGGGATAGCGGATTCGAGAACCATTTTAACGGTTTTTGTTCCTGTGAGCACAAGGAATTTGCACTCACCTCCCCACCGGTTGTCGAGATAGTCGATAATTTCCCCGTATTTGGAAATCTCACGTTCTATGTCGCTTCTTGCGACCTCGAAGGGCAGCTGGCAGATTTTGACATAAGTTGCATTCTTTGCTGCCGCTTCGATTGTCACCGTTCCGCGTTTTTTACCTTTGGTAGGAAACGCGTATTCCCCGACGCTTCTCTTCGTTATTTTCTCCATGACACTCTCATCCTTGCGCTTCACAAAGGCATATCGCCTCGAGGCACCAAATTGTATTCCGAAAATCTCTTCTGCCTTCATCCCGAGTTCAACATCAATAAATTGATGGAGTTCAAGGGGTGAGGCTATCGTCTGCAGCTCTCCTAAGTTGATCTTAAAGTATATTTCCTTTCCATCGGCATAGTGCCGAGAAAGGGGGTCCTAAAAGTTAGCCAGTTACACCACCAAGCCATCTTCCTTCAAGGCGAATTTCGAGGGGAGTTTATGCGATCTAGATGTTCAGGCCTAAAGTCTACATTGTAGCACAAGAGACGAAGTCGTGCTAACAAAGCCACTGTCGCGGTGGATAAACCCAAAACTGTCGTTATTAAAACGACGAAATTGACAAATTTCCAAACATTGCATTTAACAAATGATGTGGTACGAAGTCACTCGCACGGGTGCATAAGTTTGCATAAACTCCCCTCGAAGTTCGCCTCGACGGAAGATGGCTTGGTGGTGTAACTGGCTAACACACTTCCTTTGCAGCCCTTATTTTCTTAGATTGATTATTAAATGAGAAATACTGAGCGCATAAGGCTTAAGTTTGGACAAACGCCAAAAAAGGAACCATTACTAAGTCTCTTGTTATTCCATACAAATTTCGTTTAACATACAAAACAATGGAGAGCTGGATAAAGTATTTTTGTGTAAAAAAGTATGTGTTGGGTAAAGTACACAAAAATTTGCGTTTTCCCTTAACCATTCCGTTCACCAAAAGCAATGTTAAAGACCAGTCTCAAAAGCAAATATTGGGAATAATAGCTCATAATGGATCAACTGGGAATACTGAGTAGCTATGAGGAAAGCATATCCTGAGCAATGGATAAAGGGGGAGGGTATAAAATGAATTCAAGACGTCTATTTCTTATTGGAATTGTGCGATCAGATAAACCGAGATACTTCGTTTTAATATTGATAAATTTAGGAAGCTCCTAATTTGACTTGAGATGTGGTTGACACTTGAAATTTGGTTGAATGAATGATAATCATACAGGAATAGGGCAGTAGTAATATATTGGACTACCATAACAGATTGTGATTAGAGAAGACTCGGCATTGTAATGTTTATTCCTGGAATAATGAACAAATTGATTTACTGCTAACTGGGGAAGAAAATTAGGGTTTGGAACTTTTGAAGAGAAATAGTAATTTCGATTTATAGGGAACTGTTGTGAGTGGGCTCATTATGAAATCATGAAGGCCTGCCATTAAAAATACATTGCTATAGGTAGAGGCTCATTAGGATGGATATTCTGACCTTCATGGCAAGGGTGGAATCATTTGAAGCTCTCATGCTGAAAGCTGTCATCCTTGGGTCACTTGATCTACTCTAAATGCATGATCCAACTGCAGCGTAGCGACTTATCTGATGGATGTTGGACATGGCTGCAAAAACTGCCCAACCCCTCCTCGGACCTCAGCCATTATAGACAGCAATGGAACCAGATGCTGTCAGGGACTCAGAGGGATATGCCATTGCTAATACTTGTCAAGTAAAAAATTCAATAGAGTGTATTAGGGATGAGTTGATTCCACTTTTTTGCAATTCCAATTCCAATTCCGGTTCTTTCAAATCGATTCCCTATTCCATTGATTCTTATTCCTAATAACAGGTGGGATATTGATATACCAGTAGCGTACGACTATTATTTAAACTCAATTATTGGCTGAAATAAAATAACAAAGAAACAAAGACAATTAAGTTGCTCAAAAAGTACATTTATTAACAAATAGCAAATATATCCTCAGCTTATTGAGGTAGATAAAAAGTACAAATTGATAGCCTACACCCAGAATCAATTTGGATTTCTAAAAGGAAAGTGCACAGAGGATGCACTTATAGACTTTGGTACTGGTATATATGAAGGGCTTAATAATAATGATAAAGTTTCTGGTTTATTTATAGACATTACAAAAGCGTTTTACTGCATAGACCATAAATTATTGCTTAAAAAACTTATGCAAGCTGGTATTGGAGGAGTTGCAAATAATTGGTTCCGAAGCTATCTTAGGAATAGAACTCAGTGTGTAAAGATACAAAATTCCTATAGCCAATTGTTTCTCTCGCTTGTGGTGTCCCCTAGGGCTCAGTTCTTGGGCTAATATTGTTCCTTATTAATGTTAATGATTTATGTCATGGTGTATTCAATGGAAAATTTACTTCATTTGCTGATGATACAGCATTATGTTACACTATTTCAAATATTCATGAACTAAGGTTGCAAATTCAAATCTTGATTGATTAAGATATTGGTTTAGGACAAATAATATGTTATACTAAGTACCAAAACTAAGTATATAATATTTAATTTAAGTAAAACATGTATGGAAGAAAAAAATGTTTATTACAGGTGTTCATTGAGCAAAATTGGAAGTTTTTGTGTAAATTGTAAAAAGATTGAACATGTCAATTTTATCATATATCTATAACGTTTACTCATAGGTGAAAATTTAAATTGGAAATTCCATAAAAATAAACTTAAACAAGAGATGATTTCTATGTTAAGAAAATTTTTTCTATTACGTTACTTGTGTCCATTATCGGTTTTTCATTGTTTATTTTGTGTTGGCAAATTCTAGGTTTCAATATGGCATAACTTCTTGGGGTGGAACCTATACCTCAAATATCCATCTATTATATATTGTTCAAAAGAAGACGATGAGAGTAATTTTGCACAAAGGAAAATCAGAGCATTCGTTTCCCCTGTTTGAAGAGTTGGATACATTATCCTTGAGGCATCTCTTTGCTTATATGGTTTTAAAGATTTTTTATAATAGGGGGAAATAGAATAGAGCCGAGAGAATATGTAAAAAATATATAATTATATTCATATTACAATTATATAATTGTGAATTTTTGAAAATTATTCTTTATTAATCGTCTGGACGCATGCATATTGTATTTAAGTGATTTGCTGGGAAGTATGTAAATTGTAAATATGAGAAATAAGTGTCTGCCTCTGTTAATATAATTTGATGGTAACCCCAAAACCAGAAAATACCTGCTGGGGTACCTAATTCCACTTTTCCACTAATTTTTCTAAGTTACTACCCTAGTAGCAATTGATATCCATACAATATCCTTAGAATGGTTATCGATATCCATAAACTGTTATACCTATCTAAAAGTAATATTGAGGGGATATTGTAATGATATTAATGTACCAAAAATATTTTAATACTGAAATTTAAAATAACTTCCAACGTTAACATAATTACTTAACTTTAAAAATTTACAATATTAAAATATCTCTACGTAAGTGGCATTTGATATTGTTGAAAATATTCTATAGTTACTTGTTTATTTACATGGCTTGTTGTAAAATGCTTTTGGAAAAAATAATTGAGCCGTTTAACTTTGGGTGTTGAGATCCAGTAGAAAATAAATATATTTACGATTACATGAATGAATCAAAATACTAGGATTTATTTTTCTATTGCAACAGGATGAGACTGAACTTTTTTTTCTCCAATTTTTGCAATGAAATGAATCATTTAAAATTTAGCATGCCAGTTTTTAATGACTTTTTCAATGCAATTGATCTTCATTCTCTCATTGGGTTCATTATACTTTCTTAATGTAATCAGTGAATTTGCAATCAGGATTCAACCATACTAATTGTGCATTTAATTGCTTTAGGTACTAAAACAGACAAATTCTTTACAATGGAGTGTAAAATACATTTTCATTCACCAACTTGAAAATTTATTTCACTCTCATTGTAGAGAATAAGACTTGACAAATTAGGTACACAGCCATTACATATGCAATTATTATGGTTGAGTGCTGATTTCAAATTCAACTAAGAGGAGGAGGGTCACCCCTTCTTAGTTAATGTCCAAGATAGATTTATATAGATGGCAACTTTGGATATTGTTTGGATATCCATACTATATTATTAGATGAAAATTAGATATTTGGTAATACCCAAGTTGGATATTATATGGATGGCATTTGGCGGCAACTTAAGATATTGTGTGGATATCTATACACTATTCTTGGATGAAAATTGGATATTGTTTGGACATAATAGTTGGATGTTACAGATATTGTGAGGATATTGTATGGATATCAATTGCTACTAGGGTAATGAGCATTTTTGGTATTAATCCTGTTAATGAGATTACTATTGGTAAAATGATTACTCATTTCAGGTTCCAAAGTTCTTTTATTTTGTTAGCCAGCGGTATATATTTTTGGATCTTCTCCTTGTATTTTTTTTCTAAGTTTCTGGAGCTTGGGATGGATATTTCTGAGGTAGATTAATTTTTTGGACTTTTTATTAGTACAGGCCAGTTGTGTGTTAGAGTTCTGTCTGTTAATATACGTCTGTCCCAATATATTTTAATGTGATAATTTTCTGATATCATTTCTGGTTGGTATTTGTACCAAGGTGGGTGGTTTTCTGGAATTAAGTTATATGTTTTGCATAACTGTAAGTGTATTATTTTGCACACATTATTATGCCTCCATGTGTAATCATTTGAAGCAAGCTCTCTACAGCCATTGATTATGTGGTCTAGAGTTTCTTTTTCATTATTACACGCTCTGCAATTGTCATTTACTATTGTTTCATCTTTGACTACATATTTCTGGTAATTTTTTGTTTTGATTACCTCATCTTGGATAGCTACTACAAACCCTTCTGTTTCGGCATAAAGATAACCCATTGTTAGCCATTTGTTGGACCTTTCCTTACCTATTTATTGCTGGTCCAATTGGTAAGGGTGTTTGCCGTGGAGGACTTTGTTTCTCCACGTCTCCTTCTTTTCGCTGTCTGATTTTATGCTTACTTGTGGTTCATAATCTCCATTTTTAAGCTGCAGGGGGTAGTGTTCACGTCTGACTCTATTATTGCCTTACGCAATCTACTCTCTGTTTTACTATACAAGGATTGTCTGAGGTTATTATTATAGTACAGTACACCCTTGGGATAGATTATCTCCGGGAGACTTCAACATAATGTTTTAATGGCTATTACATAATAAAATATCAAAATGGAATCTTATCTAGCCTCCCGGCATTTCCTAGTAAATCTTCTACAGTAGCGGTTATGTGAAATTTGTGCTAAGGACCACAAACTAATTTTAAATATAGAACTCAAGTAGCTTCTTTCCTCTTGTGTACAGCAAGAACTACCTGGAAGTTAGGGGACTAGCATACGATAGGGAAGGATAGAAGACTGCCATCAACCAATCTTAGGATAATAAAGTAATAAATGGACAAAATGGCAAAAAGCTGGAATACCTTGATTGTCCAAATTAAATTTATCATGGGAATGAGAAGATTGATGATAACCCTGCGACAAGTTTTGTTCTTATGAGGATACGAATGATGAAATAACGCAAAAGGAGTTGCAGTATGGGAGGGTGGAGGAAAACAGAAAAGACCTAGAAAGAGATGGCTACCAAATGAGGAAGAATAAAATGAGAAAGTACAGCGCTGGTTGGAAGATGGTGAGGGAAGATGCATTACAGAAATGAATGGAAAGATGTCATGTGAAGATGAAAATCTGAACCCAACACTGGAAGAGACATATTCTCTCACAAAGCTCTTTGATGAATGCGATATCAATTAGATTAGAGACTAGATTCATGATGTATACTTATATAGAGACCTGTATTTGCTACAAGTAGTGGTCGCTGATGATCCATGTGGAGTCACTCACTACTTTACCAATCAATCTAACTGGATCAGCTCTGTTTAGTAAATGCAACGGGCTAGTGGGATCGTTCTGAGAAGCGTGCTGACTCAGCCCGCTAGCTCAGCAAGTCTGAGATTTCAGATTGATCTGAACCAGTGGTTTTGTGGCACTCCTCATTATTCTTTTGGTTGTCATTGGGAAACAAAATATGATCATTATTATTCAAGGCATGCATTATAACCAGCTGTAACAAGAGTGGCAAGTGATGATATCACCCAAAACCACTGGTTCAGATCAATCTGAAATCTCAGACTTGCTGAGCTAGCGGGCTGAGTCAGCACGCTTCTCAGATCGATCCCACTAGCCCGTTGCATTTACTAAACAGAGCTGATCCAGTGATAGTAACAAGAGTGGCAAGTGATGATATCACTTGCCACTCTTGTTATATCATCAGTGCTATGTGCGATCATCAGTGCTATGTTTGATCAGCAGTGCTATGTGTCATCAGTACTATGCGCGATGCAATTCAACCTCCAATTGGGCAATTTTGTTCACTTGGAATGCGGATGAAAATTTTCAACTATGCACTTGTTTACACACAGAGTTTATCATGCTCCAACAGATAGGTTCAATTATTCAATATCATATTTCAGTCCGTGTTGGTAAACAAGGCAATCTGAGTCAGCTCACTTGGAATTTCCAGATCAATTGGAGAATGATTGGTAAACGTAGTGCATATCTTGAATTGAGTCATAAGCACTTGGTGTCATAGCCTACCACTGCATGTCTCCTATAGTATGAATTGTGGTACATAATTGGTTGTGCTATTGTAGCAATCCTTGACAAATTTGGTTGTAGGGAAGGAGTGTAGGGGATATAAGTTCACAGAGCTTACCCATGGCCAAAATTTGAGCAACCCTACAGAAGGACTGAATGGCATGATGCATTGCCATCAATTGACTGTGCCAAGAAATGCCTCAGATTATTCGCTCTTGGCGAAAAATGACCTGAGTAAAGAAGGTAGTCACATTTTCCCACACAATGTGGGCAAGGGTGGCTTACCCATTTCACTCCCACTGTCTGGGTACATGGTGGCCTTTACCCTTAAAGATTAAATTGAAAAATTGCAGTATAATTGAAAAATTCAATGCAGTATTAATTTATATAAAACAGTGATTGCATGTATAATTTTATTTTTATATATCACAACAAATATTCACCAAAAGTATATCCATCATATTTTCCACAAATCAACATTATGTATACTTAACGGCAATTTTATTATTTAACATCCCCAAAAGAAAATTTTTACCAAACAAAATACACTTCATGCCTTAAAAGCTGTACTGTAGATTTTTCTAACAATGCGCAAGAAGTTCAACCGCACATGATACCCATAACATTTCTTGGAATGGATTAGGACAACTTCTGCAGTAACAATACTCAGGTTAATCACCTAATAATACTAGCTCAATGCTTATTAATGGACCAAAGATAGGATACACATGATGCATCATGACCTTACATAAAAAAGAGGAACTACGAGTGCCATGACACAATGTATACTGGTGCACATAAGTGTTCAAGAGAAACTTATATGCGTGAGTCACAATTAAATGCTATATTGAATTTTTTTTAGTATTAACAGGGTTCAACAAACTATGCATGCTCATATCTCAACAATGACTAAAAGAATATGTATTTCTTGGTTTTAACCTTAAAATAAATTTTAAAATTCATAACCGTTAGTCCATGTGCACAATACAGCCAAACTTATTCAAGCATTTGCCAATAACTGAAAAAGAAGAAGCATTGGAATGATCACTATATTAGTAGCCACTTCAAGTGATACATTGGAATTGTTAAGTTCTTTAATTTCAAACTTCGTAAAAACTGTCTCCTAATCAAAGGCCTCAAACCATTCAGAGACCATCACTTAATTCAATGCATTAAGGCCTAAGTAACCTAAATTTATGTGCAATAATGCCATCAAGGTACTATGCTTCAAGGTTAATTTCCTGAGCAAATTTTTACAGATACTGACACAACAATTACTCCTCCAAGGCACAAGCATTCATTTGGAATTATGTCCCAATTTTATATTTTAGGCATTGATTCAGTGAGTGAAGGCTCTTTTGTTTGAGGGATGAACTAAAAAAATATTTGCAAGAGTAGACTAGAACAAAATCCAAAAACAGAATTATTTTAGGAAATTTTGAAATCAGAGAAGAACATGTTCATTGAAATGTACACTTAATCTTGTCAATCATGGGCATTTGCCTGTTCTTAAGTTTTGCTGTATCCAATGCATAGGACAAATTGTCTCTCTCTACTAATTGTATCTGACAAAACTTATGGCATTCACCATTGAAATATTACTCATAAGTATTTACCTGAGATAAAATATACTAGAACCACAATAACTATCAATTATTATCATTTGGCAGAAAATTTGTGCCAGATTATTTGTGCAGATTATTCTAATTAATCAGCAAAGGAAAATGTACTTCAAAATATGTATGTATAAAATAAAATAAACAAACAAATACAATCCTCTTTCAATATCTAAAATAAAACATGAAAATCTTCCATTAAATATCACAATTTCAAAAAATAATAAATCTGTAACATAGGCTTGTTATAAAAGGAAAATTAGCTTCACAATGACATGGAAAGCAACAAACAAGCTACTTCTGATCAGGATTAATGGTACTACCAGCTCTTGACAAATATTCAAGACTGTTACCTTTAGATTACGAAAGAATAGGATATCAGCCGATGACGAATGAAGTAAAAAACTCTTTCAACTTAGGTCAGTTTGATACACAAATAAAATCAATTAGGATTCGTGTACCAAAAAAATACATGCATAAAAGTGCTACTTAACCACTGAAAAGCATCCATGGTAAATAGCCGTGACAACTGATATGTATGTACCTTTGGGCTTGCCAAAAGCAAGACTAGAAGTAATAGAAAAATGGTCATTTTTTTTCTTGGAGTAGTATATGAATTTTAAAATTCAACCAAGAATTTTTTTTCATATTGAGCAACAAAGAACTGTATTTACCAAAACTCTGACACAGAAGTGCTTGAAACCTTGCATATAACAATTGGTCAGCTAAATATTTATCACAAAAAATAAGGTTTTTGAACCATGAAGACAAATATAATAATTAACCCAGTTATATCCACTTGTGACTAAATAAGGAGACATCAATACTTTCACTTAACTCAACATAGGAAATATAGAATTCTTCAAAGTCAGAATTTGTAATCAGAATACTTAATCTAGTTCTCTCAAGAGCACTTGACAATATTTTGACCATAAAGCTTTCTATCACTTCCTAATTAACTGAGACCATAAAGAGATACTTCATTCATTAATCGATTAAAAAAACGTACTCATGGATAAAAGAGAGGCTAATTATGGTAACATATGGGCAACTTGAGTTAATCCATGGTAATCACAGCAACACATGGAGAATAATGGCACAGAAAATATAAAATAACAGCAGGAAATGGAAAGCATAACAGAAATACAACTTTGGCATTGCTTTTTTGTACTCACTTGTAAGACAACACTTCATGAAGTAATCATGATTCACACTGAACATGCGGATCATAATATTGAGCTATAAAATTTGACAGCCCTTAGCTATGAGAAACAAAAAGGCATGACATATTTTGTTTGCCACTTCCTGATAATTTTCCCTGAATTTTATTTGGCAAAGTAAGTAGGGCTCAGCATTAGCAAACAATAGCACACTCTTCCATTTGTGTAAATAGCCTCTGAATTGATTCCTGAACAATTACAGAATAGAGGTTTTATCACATAATAAGCGGTAATCCAGTCTAATATTCTCAATAACACAGCAAATTAATGCAACAGGAGTAGTAATATGTACCTGATGCAATACTTATAATATTAATGGATAACTCCTGGTTGCCCATAATGAAATACAATCTTTGGAATAACTTGAGATTAATATAAGCTCTAGATTTAAGTTAAAATTTTGGTAATAAAATACTGGGTTCATACAAAAAAGATCACCCATAATATAATACAGTGACATCCTGATTTAAGAACCTTCTGTCCCATTACTTCTTACATTTTGAGCGATTTTTGACAGGCCTGAAATCAACCCAACCGAGAAAGAGAGGATGATATAAATGTATTCTTAAATGACCAAAAGTCTAATATCTTAGCACCTAAAAACAAGGATTCCACTGCATTTCATCTAAAGTGTTACAAATAGCTGTGGTACCCTAAATATTTCATGCTCTATCAGCAGTACCATATCTTAGTAAAATAAAACCGAGACAATAGAGATAAATAACAATGACATGATTCATTTTGAAGGATAAGTGAAAGTTTTCACCGATCAAATATGCCGATTTTCATATGTAACGCAATTTGTAAGTTATAATTCACCTATCTAGACTCCTAAGCATGACCTAACATCTTGAAGAAAATGTACATGAGCACACCTCAGTTCAAAAGATAGTGATATTTCCTTCAGAGATTATAATTCTAAATAACAAGGTAAATAAAAAATACTTTGTAGAAAGACAACATATGGTCAATGGCCAGGCTTTGTGTAGGCATAAACATGCCCATTACAAACATTTTACCTGATCACCAAGTGGGAAGTTAATATTCCATTCTACTGGATTATTTTTAGACCAATTCCTGATTACAAGTTTGGGATCAATGAAGAACATATTTGACCAAAAAAATTGATAACTCAATAGTATACACATTTACCGATCCAGGTGTAAAAGGACATAAATGCTCTTCAATCATAACACCATTATTCAACCCATTCAACAATAGTAAAGCTAAATTGAGTTGTTTCAACTAAAAATGGCAGACATGGTTACTAAGTCTCAACATTGATAACAGATTGATGGATGGGCAAAATTAAGTATGAAGGATTGATAAATTATGCATTTATCTGATGGAAAATTGACTGAAATATGGGGGAAGATCATCTATGAAATTACATGGTACTGAAGCAAATTTCATTCACATTAACAGATAGTCCTTTAGGTAAGACCAAATAATGTCACAACCAAGAAAGAGTCAAAACAGCAAAAAAATAAATCTAAACTCATGAAGAATGATTGTAATCAACTTTGAAGAGTTGAATGAATTGAGATGACCATTAAGGACTAAAACCAGGGTATCAGACATCTACAAGACTAATTGACTCATCAGAAGGTTCAGGACTACCAATAACAGAAATCTTTAAAAAAAAAAACTCGGGCGATCAGTGGGACTACTGTAATAAAAATTCTAATCACAGATGAATGAACTTACCATCATCACGTTACAATCTAAGCGATTAATACACATCTACCTTTTTTACTTTGAACCTTACACCTTACTTTTTACTCCAAATATTGACAGCCTCTGTTCAACATGGCTACATGCTTCAAAAACGGTACATATTGTTCTGATACAAGACCACACATTTCTTCTATGAGCACATTTTCAAAATCACATTGCCTGCAATGATTCCATTATCACTCATAATTTGGAGACTCTACACAAAATACTCTTCAAATTTAAGTGCTTAGCTACAAAATGTATACATTTTCACTCCAATATTTTTCAGCTCATTGTTTAAAAATTTTATAAAATTTAAACAGTTCAACATTAGCTGCAATTTAGTGGAAATGAGAGTATGATTATGTACTTCTCAAAAGCCCACAATGACAAACGATGCCATATAATTCATTGAGTACATGAAGAGGCCAAATTATGAGTAAAACAAATCCCTCAATTAAACATGTACAACTCAATACATATAATAGACACTACAATATCTAGAGGAACCACTAAGTATGCATCAAGTGTAAGTCATACACTATATACTCTACCAGAAGAAATAAACTTAATATAACAATATCACATTCATTTGGGCCACAAAAAATATGTATCAATGATAAACTTACAGATAGTTGAAATGGTCAAGCTTTCTTTTGGCACAATATTCTGTATCATTCTCAGATGCCATGGAATGGTAAAATGGCTTGACTGCTCACTGATTTAGACACCTTGATTTTCTCATTTTTACCAAGCATATGCCAAGAGCATATGCTATAGCTGTGAGAACATGACCAATAAAGTAGATGGATCTCCAATACCTAATGATAGCCTGGACATCCAGCAAGAGAAAAGCAATGCCCATGTATGAAAATGCTTGCATTCTGGTAAACCAAAACATCCAATTATATATTTCTCTTATCTGGAAATAAAGAAAGATAGAATGAGCGATGATACTGATTACTGGATGAGAGAATTTGCGACAAATTTTAGTCACACATACCAATCCAGAGGCCTCTTTTCTGAAAAGTTTATCATACAAATCCTCCACGGGCAGGTAAAATGGTACAGAGCACAAGCACAGGTAGTATCCTGCATAGACTCCATGCCAGACTGATGACATGAACATTGTCGCAGCCAATCTGTAGCCAAAATATTCAGACCAATTATATTTGAGCTTGAAAAAGTCAAAAATCAAGACCTTAGATTGTAGATTAACTACTTTTAAAAAACTCAAAACACTTTTGGAGTATACTGGTAGAAATTGCCCAACATATTTCAGGCTTTACAGTGAGTTTTACCACGGATATGAGCCGGAGCTGAACCAGTGAAAAGATTAACCACTCCTGGGTTTTTTCCTGAACTGGTTCCAACAGCAAAGAGCGACAGTGATTTGAAGTGGAGAGGAAAAAATTACACAGCACTCTGGCTCAGAGCAGAGTGACAGTAGAAGCTTCCAGTAGTTTGTCAACATACAAGCACAACAGATTGCAAAATTGGAACTCATTGAAATGTAGACCAGCTATTTGACTCTAGGCTCCAACCCAGTAAAAAGTAAAGGGTTAAAAATTTGTACTTGGACGGACAACGCTGAGAGGTCATGCATCAGTTTCAAAAATGAATGTAGTGATTTCCTTCCATAAAAAAATACAAATTTGCCTAACTTTCAGTGGCCTGGCAGTTGAATGTGTGGGTGTTTCATACTCAAGGAGATTCCACAGGGTTCCAGCAGTGGTGTGAAACCAATATCATCTTCGTCTGATGCATAGTCTGCGATGAACTTTTCCTTAATTTTATCCATAAAATATCATGGTTATAGCCACTATAAATCAAGTCATCCACACTTGAACTTCTAATATTGGTACTTTTCAATTACATGCTAATTTCCGATTTGGAAGTATTATAATACAGTTAAATGTAATAGTTTGCAGATAACAATGTTTTTATCTTCAAGAAAATTGAACAAATTTTCTTTAAATATGTAAAACTGCTAACTTTGAAGCAAATGACTGGACTGAAACATGAGTGTGATTGTCATTTGCTCTTTAATGAGAGGATCACAGGTACTTAAAAAGAACGAGTGAGTATTAACATTTTCAATAATTTTTTATTTTTTTAAAGTGGATTTGTGTATTTCAATTGAAATGGTGGATGAAGAATGAAGATAATGGGATCTTAGTGGCTTGTGTAACCTTGCGGAAAATTAGTGCAATTTTTGTGAAAAAACAAATTGCTTTCTGCAAACTGTTCAGTTTTACTGAATTATCACACTTCAAAATTAGAAATTAGTTACTAAAAGTACCCATATCAGTAGCTCAAGTTGATTGAATGCAACAAAAACTGTGAGTATTTTAAGATTAAATTTAGTAAAAGTACATAAAAGATGATACGTCAGGCAAAGATGTTAATGCTGTCATACCACAGATGGAACTCTGTGGAATCACCTCATGTGATAAACATCACACATAAAACTGCCAGGCCCAAAATATGTATTTTTATAGAAGTATATCACAATTTTCATGACTTGAAGCTAATGCACGACCCCTAAACATTGTATGATCAAGTCCAAATTATATACCATTCATTTTTAATAAGCCGGTCATCATGTCAACAAGTCAAAATTTTGTAATCACCCTAGCAGCCTTGATACATATATTGTCCAAAATGACCAGATGAATGATAAGTGTATTACAAGTAACTATACTAATGACATAAATATGGATGAAAACCTTATGAAGTGAAACAGCCTTGATACATATATTGACCACAAGCAAGAGTTGAAGAAATCATCATGCAACACAAGAAGATGACAAGCACAAAGCAAGAATTATAATAAAAAATGAAAGCCACTAATCTGAGTAAACCAATATCAGTGGTATTTTGAATGCATCACATACTGAAGTATTATAAACCATGGCCACCGATGAAAAGCTTTGAAGAGAAAAAGGAGACAGCATGGAAGAAAACAAAAATAATCTAAAATGAAGAATCCAAGAAGTAGTAGAAGAGAAATTAATGAGCAAGATAGTTGACTTTATGTAGAAACATATCAAAATAATTATTAAAGATTTAGGAGATGGAAAAAGAAAATATAAGGACTAAAGAAACAAAAGTAATGACATATTGAAATACTTTGTCATGAAAAAGTCTATTAAAATCAAGTTACAGACTAGAGGTTGAAATCAAGAGGTGGAAGGAAAATTGGAGAAGGGGAACTCATCAACATTACGGGCAACTAAGAGATACTTAAGAAAAAAAATAACAAATGAGATTCATAGAGAAATAATAAACTGATTTCTTCACCATGAATCACCAAAATTTGGTATTATATCTTGCACACCTGTGTGCGACAACATACTAAGCACATACATCTGGGTGTTCAGAAACAAAACTCTACCAATTATGCTACTTTTACTAAATTATGGCTACTTATACTTATCTTAATAAAAAATGGCCTCAGTGCACCCTATGTGACATTTGCTGACAATGAAAGACATTTACAAAGCAAGAAAAACAGAAGAAGAAAGAAGACTAACATAGAATTCATGTAAGCAATGCAGTAAGATAAGCATCACCTTGTACTGATAAATTTATACCCGCAGACTTGTAATATATTTTTGTGAATAATTTGAAAGTTCTGTAACATACAAAAGGCAGGCATGAAAAATTAATTTTCCACATTCACATGCCATCAAACGGAGGCAGCTACAATAAAATCAAATACAGAACAGAATTGTTTCAAAACAAACTATTCCAGAGGTAATAAAACTAAATGAGAAGCTAAATTATGATTTAGACGAGGTTTTGTAACCCAGCCATAATCTTTACTTATACAGTCAGAAACAAGAGAGAAGAACTGTATTAAATTGATTCAAAAATACTGCATCAAAAATTAGGTTGTACATGAAAATACCAATATTAAGATGGAGTAAAACCTTGATTATACTAAGTGGGAGGGACCAAATAGGTGGCATTATGCAAAACCAAAGTGTTAATCAAGTAAATCAAATAAAATCAAGGGTTAATGAAAATGAATGATGAGATAACAATTTTCAGGTCTCTTCAGTGTATATAAAATCATGCTGTGAGTCATATAATTTATTTTGGTGTCCAAATTTGATTTGAAATACCATATTTCACAGTATGTACCATGTACCTTTTCCCCAAATATTATCGTTTGAAAATTAATCGCTGGCTCGTTTCTCAGAGCTGCACGTCTACTATTTACAAGTCCACAAGTAACAAATCCATTTCACAACTGTTTCATGGTTTCAAGACTTTCTGTTTTTCAAACCAACAACTAAGTTGCAAGAGTTTGTAACTTTTGAGGATAAATGCACAAGTCCTCTCAGTAGAGTAGATCGCATATACAAGTGAAAATGGCAGATGTGATCCAGTCAATACTTACCTTTTATTTGAAAGTTACATTATACTTCAAAAGTTTATTATACCATCTTCCCTATCATCATATTTCTCTATTATTTGGGGAAAACAATGAACAGCGACTTGCAATGTTTTGGGGGTGGCTAGGGGTGGACAAAGGTTCAAATTTACACGACTACAACGGGTGAAAGGTTTCTTAAAAATATTTTATTCTGGATGACCCAATATTTATTATTAATTAACAATATACATATCATTTCATGTCTATTCAGTATTTTATGTAATTAAAGAAAAAAATCTAGAGAATAACCTTCCTTAATACAAGGACAGGTCACTCTACAACACTTAACCATGAAGATACACTAAAATATCATATTATTATGTCACATGCACTATTTCATGGAAAAAAACAACTCAAGATGATATCTTGACTAGCAGGATTTACAAATAATGTCTGTTTCGAGTTATTCCTTCACCAGATGCAGTAGAATAAATGACTTTTTTATGATTATCTAGTTTTGCCGATGACCTATTCTTGCTTGAGATCTTTTAAGGTAAATTGTGAAATTAGGGTATAGTTTCTTGTATATTTCATCATTTATATACACTTCAAAACATGGCACTGAGTCTTGGATACGAATGATAGAAACATAAACTCTCAAATATAATGTACGCTACAAATAAGAGCTGAATAAGGACAAGATGTTTCCCTCAATTTCCAGTTGAAAACTTGTGGAGAATTTACAAGTCATCTGATTTTGTTTGAGAAACAATTGTCACCAGTGCAAAATTGGACTTGTAACTTGCAGACTTGTAACTTATAGACTTGCAACAATGAGAAACAGGCCCCATATCTTATCAGTAAAGGCCACTCCTCACTTAAGCTAAAGCCATCCATGACACTCTTCTGAGGGCAATTTTAACCCAAAGTGGTTTGTATAACTAGGCACTTCCCAAGGTTTTAATAACAGGTGTTTTTGATACAAATCAAAGAGGTCAGGGAGAAGGCATTTGCATTGGTGGCCAGCGCTACAAGCTGCAATGTGTGATGCTAGAAGCTGTCAGCTTCTCCATCATCTTTGTAAACTCAAGATTTAACTTTTGCACTTACTGGCTGACACACTAATTTTGCAATTTGACAATGTATTCCATTGATCATTAACTAGAAGCAGCATGCATTTAATTTCTAGTAGTCTCTTTACATAGATAAATAGATTTTTTCATTTATTTATATTAATAATAATCCACATTCTTAGTGAAAACTATATGCAGCATACATAAAGTAAATTTAATTAAACAATTTGATAGATGATTTTTTGATTTGAAATAACAAAATACAGCTTGACCTGTTTCATAAAATTTTTTACCATCAAACAAAAAAATGACTGGGTGATTAAAATACCTAAAATGGGGAGACACAAGAGGCATGCCGATTTATAACCCAGTTCCATTCCTGAACTATTTACAAAAAATTCGACAGCATTAAACAAATACTTGAAATGCATAAATTTACTGAAATCAATGAAATGATAAAAAACTACCACAAGGAATAATAATAAGTGGAATAATAAGCAAAAGTAGAACATTAACAGCAAGGAATAATAAATATTGCAATAAATAAGCAAGGAATCCATTCCTCCATTGCTCACCCTATATTATCATGCCAGCTTGCATGCCAACTCTTTGAGGTTTCGGGATGAATAAGGGTGAGAGAGAGGAAGATATCAGATAAGTTTCTTTCTTCTCTTACATTTAGGTAGTACTGCAATGCAAAGTTAATGAAAATCATATCAGCTTAACTAAAAACAATAATAACATCAAGATATCTGAATTAATTCCTCAAATAAATAAATTATTTTCCAAGAATATATGTGAGAAATAAGGTCACAGAAAAATCTGACATGTACGAACATTTCCCTTTAAACAATGACATACATATAAAAGTGCACAAGTACAATAATAGACATTAAGTAATAAAAAGATAAAAACAAAGTGAAAATTTCAAAAGGGAAATGCAACAAGGGAAGCATTACAAATTTTTCCCTCTGACATGCAATCAAAGATATTTACGCAAAGCATCAAATACTTTTTTTGTTGACTTGTAATGTAGTGGTCCACATTGTCACCAAATTTCTAAGCAGAAAATATCCTGGTGGTACTATCATCAAGGATTGGAATACTCCATAGAGCCACATCAGTTGGGAGATTTGGGAACATTTTCTACCCCAGTTTGAAAATGGAAGTAGACAAACATATATTAATGTTACCTGATACTCCTAGGAGTTCGTTTATATACATGGATAGCTAGCCAATACTGCACTGCCATATTCCAGGTTTTCATAGCTTCTCTAAAGGTGCATACAAAATCAGCACGGTATGGATCAATGTTGTGCACTGTTTCAAAATCATACTTAATATTTTCCAGCTTCTTTGGATCAGATGACCTATGTGAAGAAAGCATATATGTGAGAATACATATCAAGAACATATTCTTGTATATAAAAAATTCCTCTCGAAACATACCTTAATAATACACCCATTATGTGAAAAAAAGCCTTCATGGAAAACCCAAAGAGCATATGTCATATAGAAAAAAAGGTATCTTTTGAATACTCACAAAGAATCTGAGAGAAAGCTACTATGCTTACCATATGTATTACAATGGGTTTCTAGGCTTACTAATTTTAAGTTGCAAAAATGGGCTGCGATTTTCCTAAGATAATAAGAAGCATGAAAATACCTACAGCATACTGGATCTTAATCAAAAGTAGAGTATATCTTTTTAAAATAGAAAGTACAGCTTATGGTTTGCTCAGATAATTAAAGTTTCAACGAAACATGTGAAACATATTTTATAACAATAGATGAAGAGCTCTCAGCTTTCCAACTGAGCAGTAGAGTTGAAGGGAATTATTGCTTCAAATATGCAGTACACCACAATATCCATGGTTAATGTTCTGGCCAGAGATGCCACACATTTATACTCTCACTTGTTTCAAGTGGGCTGTGATTGGTCAGCACTCTCCCTCTCTTTTTTAGCCTTCTAAGGGCTGTTCTCCATGCACTACTGGGCTAGAAACCATTGTCTGGGTAAGTGCTTTTCTTCTACAGCATGAATTTCAAGGCCTCTTTTACTATCTGGTCACCGCAGTCTTTAGTATGATGCAGAAGTAAGGTTTTGGCAAGGTCATTCCTGAGGCCTTTTGTTGAGGCTGTTTTCTGCCACCACCCATTTCTCGGGATGGAAGGGCCAGATAAACCCCCATGTTCTTTCAAGCATTTTTCTTAGGAGACTAGAAAAAAGTAGGGACAAAACTGACCAATCAGCTGACTTGAACCTACAGAGATGTATAAACCTGAAAACTTCCTTAAAACATTACAGCAGCTCCCCAAAATGAGAGTGATAGTGCAGCTACTCACACTCAGGGGTGGACCTCTTTGGTTGGAGGATGATCTGTCCCATTAAGCGAACAGTGCTTAGTTACATTGAATTCAAATTTATGCCAAATATGCTCCTTATTAATTTTGCAAATAAATGACTACAGGAACTGTAAAAATGTTTGTAGGTATGTATTGGTTTATGACACTGCACTTCCTCTTTTCCTTTTCCCATAAGGAGTTCATAGCAGGGCTTGTTTCAGTGGCCTCTCATTTTCCATTGGTAGGACATATCCCAACCATTCCAGCTACTTTCTTCTTATTTCCCAGATAATATCATGTAGGATGTCCATACTTTCTCTAATTCTGATGTTCCTAACTTTGTTCCATCAGGATACTCCTCCAAAAATGCATCTCTACCACTCTCATTGTTCTTTAAAATTTATCAGTCAATAGCAAAGGCAAAATAGAGGGAAAAGCCCCCAAATAAAGACCAAGGAATAAGTCCATGGACTAAATAAAGAGAAAAGTACATGGGAAGAGATACCAGACATAAAGGAATGAGTATTAGATAGGGAAAGGTGGAGGGCTACAGTCCACCAATCCTAGGATTGAACCACCAATGATAATGTTAATGGCCAGACTCCACCACAATATGTTGATATAGGCAGGACAATGGATTTCTAAATTCTATAGTTGTTTTCTTAATGAGATATTTTAGTCCCAAAGAATACCGTTAAGTAATGAAATGGTGCTCCCCACCTCACCCCCCAGTGTGCATCTTTCTAGGATTGCTTTGTGCAGTGTTCCCTCTATTGATATTTTTAACCCAAGGTACTTATATTCTTGACAATATTGTACATTCTGTCTAGTTTCAAGAATGACATCTTGTTGTCTTCCACCTGTGCACATGTACTGTCTTTCAAATAATAATCTGCCACTTATTATATCCCTTGATTACCTTGTGGGTCATATACTCAACAACATCACAATCCAGCGATAAATTTATTTCATCATCTGCGAACCAGAGAGTAAAAGGCGCTTTTTTTAAAAGGATTCTCAAGGCATCACATTGTCTATTCCAAGATTCTAAAACTTGCTCCAAGTATAACTTGAACAGTGTTGGTGACAGGCAGCATCCGTATTTCAATCCCCTATCAACTTTAAAATCTGGAGATATTCCATTTCCCAGCTTTATTTGTGCTTTATTCTCTTAATACACATTTTTAGTGGCTTTTATTAAGCTTGTACATATATATTTGTTTTCTCAAGGGCCTCCCAAAGTTTCATTTGAAGTACAGCATCCAGCATTTTTCTAGTCAAGGAGTAGTAAGTGCATTTTCTGATTATATGACACCTTTTTCTCAATATCAATGAACTACGAGAATAATATGATAAATGTTTAGCTATCATGATTGACACCTAGATTCTAAGCCAATCTTCCCAAGCTTTCACCCCGTGTGGTTTGATAAAAACCAAATGTAATCACCAGCAAGCCCCTACTTGTAGTTTTCTGTACGCTGTACACAACCCGAAAGCACAGAATAAGATTTAAAAAATTTTAACGTCAAAAATAGGACGTCATCATACAAACTCATGGACTAGCTTGATTGCTAAAGCTCAATGGTAATAAAAGGATAAAATTGCACAAGTTAGCATGCACAAAATTACGTTGAATGGGATAATGTATGCTTGTGAAGTGTATTGCAGCCACCTGGTTCACCAGCACACATTGTTCCTAGGTAAGACTCAATGGGTACTCAATAGTCAGGGACGAATGCCTTATATATACGTTACCTCGTTCATTCAAAATACACAATTATTTAAAAACTTAAGCTTTGTACCACAAGGTAATCACCAATCCTTCATCATCCATGTTTGATGCCTTCACTGACAACCGACAAAAAACAACAATTGCAGATGAGATTACCATAGTTCTTTTGTCCTTGAGGACACACAAACTCAGTTCCTTATCTTTTTTGAAAAGAACTCCAGAAGGACTGAAACAAATGAGAGATAAGAGCACTGTTGCATTGTGAAGTGAGCAGTACATCACAGGGAATGGAGAGCTTCTAATACCAACACAAAACATGCAACTCCCACTCATTTGGCTAGTCAGAAAGGTGATGCGCCCCCTTTGCATCCAAAAGGTCACAGGTTTAAAATTCAATTTTGTGTAGAAAACTAATTTTGTCTGTTGAATGACATGGTAAAATTCAGCTGAAAAAAGGAGATGTGAATACTTGGAACCATCAAAGATCATCAATTTCCCATGTTCGTTATCTTTTATAAGTTTGGAAAATGAGGCATAAGTTATGAAAAACTGAAGAAGAAAACATTTTCAGGATAGCTACAGACAGGAGATGAAGTAATTTCAGGGCTTTTACAGGATTAATAGACCACACTTTTAATTTTTCCACGTGAAAACACCATTTTTTGAAGTGTATTTTAAAGGAGGGAAATAGGAGCGAAATACATTGATACATACAACATGAGTAAATAGAGTTTTCTACGAAACAGAGTGCTACCACACTGCTTACAGTGTTCTTGGTCACCACTATCACTCTCGGCAAAAATCGGCCTCCATGTTCTTAGGTATCAATAGCCAATAGGACCACAAATTACCAGTGCACAATCTCAGAGAAGAAACAAGTATTCTGTCTTCCTCAGTGTGTGCTTCAAGAGTAGGACCAAAAAGTTTATTTTGGTACCATAATTACTTGAAAAATACCAATAAGAGCTCCGATACCTCATTCAAGCTTGGTACTAAAAACATTTAGTCCAGACATCAACAGTCATCTGGTATCTGAAGGATGACCCTAATGATAAATAATGAAGATAACAGTAGAAAGATTTAAGACTGGATGTGTTTCTAAAGTGGCTTATCCTGTTAATAGCCCATTTGAACTCCTGCATAGCAAAAGGAATAATGACAAATGTCCACAAACCCAGGAAGTGGAATTATCAGCTCCAACCGATCTTCATTATTGTGATAATCATTTTTTTACATTCACATTACTCCCCTCATAAAATAGTACCACTAACTCATTAAAAACAATCATACTTTGACTTAGAAAAGCAAATCTCCAAAATAATGGCTATGTTCCACGACTTTTCCAAGTTTACCAGGAGTGGAGCAAACCTGATTTCCAATAAAATTGGGTACATCTCTATAGTAATATACAAAAATTCTGGGAATCATCATAATATATTTAAAACTTTGTGACAGTTTGTAACCATTGGTCATTCAATCATAAGACTGGTGACTGCAGGGCAGCTTAAACGTTACGCCAAATTCTGGATTCAGGATACAATCATTTAAATAATTCTATAGGCAATATGAAGGTACAAACTTTCATTGCTTTAATGTTTCTTTTAGGATGCTATGAGTTGAAAATTATCTATATATTTCATTCAGGTTTGCAATAAAGTTTTGTTTCCTATGTGACTTACATCTGTTTGACAAGTCCATAAGCAGCCGGTCCCCTTCCAGGCTTGCAATCTCCAAGTGATGGGTACGCTCCAACTCCGGCCATTATGCAGGCACATTCAGACAAGACAAATCCAGAGTATATTCTCATTCGAAAGTTGAAAAAGCATGGTGTTAAATACCAGATACGATACAAAACTGATCTGTCATTGTAGAACTCATCTTCTTCAGCATACTGAAATGTCACATAAGACCACAACTTTCATTAACCTTCATGAATGGACAGAGTTAATTATTGCCAGTTTTACCATAAGAACTCTGAAATTTTTACAGAAAGGGCACTAAGAGAGTTAAGCATTGCAGGAGATCATTATGGAATACTGAAAATACAAGTCAGCAGCAAAAACAAATTTAGTGATAGCAGATGTGAAAGAGAGGTCAAAGGCATAGTAACCAAGTTTCTGGAGTAGAACATTTTGAAAGCTATAGATCATTAGGATGACCAACTCGTTAAAAAATGTAAAACACATACCTTGAGGGGAAAAACGTAACCAGAAATGAGAAATAAGCCTGCATACATGGGTACATATTTTAATTTCTTCACTGTTGCTTCAAAGCAGTTTGCATACTTGGAAAATGGCGTGTCCAAAAAGTCCAAGTAAGTACGATATCTGAAGTATGGCCCTAAATATGAACAACAAAGATATATGAAGAAAAATTTGAGAAACAGACGCGTATCTTACTTGGATTTTACAATTACTGACCCGTTAGAACTCCGGCGTAGCAAAAGGAATAATGAAAAATGTCCATAAATCCAGGGAGTGGAGTTATCAGCTCCCACTGATCTTCTTTATTGTCATCATTTTTTTTCTTATTCACTTTACTCGCCTCATTAATCTCGAAAGCCAGCCCGACGAGCTAAAATATAAGTCTGTCAATAACTATCTTACCAAGACTTTATGCAAAACAAACATTTCATGAGAAGAAAAACAAACCTTTAGAGTGAGCATCATCTGAACTGCATTAGTATGTGCAGGAGGGTAATCAATGCCAAAATAAATAGTAGTCCGAAAGAAGAATAAATAACCAAAAGTAAATACGAAACTAACAAGATGGAAAAACCTGAAATGTAAGTTTAAATTAAAATTACTGAGAGATTAGATAAGAATCACGTTAATCCATTTTTATGACGCATATTATTAGATGTAATATGCATAGGAGTAAAAAAACGATAGAAGAACTCACGAGGGTGGTAAGCAAGTGATGATCAACCCATTCAGTGCTGTGCATATAACAGGATGGATGATATGAACGCCGGAGACGATGTACACCAGTACAATCCCGGTTATGGTTGACACCCATTTTTTTAATACTAAATCTTCTATCTGACGAATGAAATGCCCAAATCCGATAGAAATGAGCAGGAGACTAAGGTATAATGTATCATCCCACTCCATCCTTAGCTTAACTCCGCTGGGTCTCAAATCATCACAATCATAACAACGATCACAGCTCACACCATTGCCATTGCACCATTGCTCAGGGATTTCGTTTGTCGTATGTTTCAACGCGGTTATTCAAAATTTCACACTGAGCCGACACTGGACTCTGTCACGAAAATGTCCTCAGGCTTGAGATGAAATCACAAATCAATAGAACATAGAATCACAAATCGAATTTTTTTCAATTATTAAAAAAATTAATTATAAATATTTTGACCTGTTGCGGTACTCTCACCCCTGATCCAATATCGGAGAGAAATTCATTTGCCATTACCTGGAATGAGGCCTTGACGTCTCTCATTGAATAAAAATAACCTCTTCATCGTCGGTAAATAAGATTCTACTCTATAGTTTTATAACCCTATTTATTTATGTTATTGAAGGAATAATTTTTTAGGGTCTATGCTCCATTCGTATTACTAGCGACTTACCATGGGAATCCATTACAAGGGTAAGAATTAGTTAATACTAACGCCCGGTTGACACCTACCATGGTAATTTTTTCTTCGCGGGTAAATTTACCACTGTTATCTATCTACAATAGTTGTTTGCTGCCATCCTAACGCACGTTAGTTATCACGGTTGAGTGATCAATCGACATCATCTTCAAATAACTGGTAAGTGATGAGAAAAACAATGGGGTCCATTAAAAGTTATAAACACCATTTGTACCTAGGTGATGAATGACAGGTCCCAATACTGGAAGAAATTAACACTTTTTTTAGGAAGCTAGTAATACGATCGGAAAATGACAAACTTATTACTATGGATTATCAATACATGTATATGGAGCAGTAATGGGAACGCCCAGTTGGCTCCAGCCATAGTAACTTTTCGCCCAGGTAAACCTACCACAAAATAACTACCGTGCACTGATCTAAAAGATACTGATGTAAAAAATGACATCTTTGGAGGAAGAGAACTGACTCAGCGCTCTTAAAAAAATGTGAGCTTAGTATTTACGGTGGGAAAAATTACGTGTTGAATTTCGATTGATTGAGACCACATGAAGGAAATGGATTCATTTTCCCTGAAAAAAATTAATGCTCTTTCAAAGGCGATTATTAGTAGTGACCGTAAAATAATTACAAAGAAGTTCAAAAAATCTAGCGTGACTTTTTTAGCAGTAAAGATGGAAGCACAGCAGGAAAATCAAAGCTTCCGGCAGTACTTGTGTTTTTCCCCCATTTGGAAAATTCTAGTTAGGATATCATGTTCAATTGAGTTACACATTTGCCTTTACTTGGCACGTAATACCTAAAATTTCAAATTAAAATTTTAAAATCTCATCAAGTCCTACACTAACTGCATCCTCGATCAGGGAAGCATCTGAAGCCGTTTAATACATCTGTAGAAACATAATCATAGCGATAACTTTATTCCCGTTGCCTTAAAATCTGGGCTGAGAGTTCCAATTTGTTTAATATTGACCGAAAGTACGCATAAAGATTCATTACTCCATCTACTAAATTTTTAGAGGTACTACTGCGGTGTTTATGACATAATTGATTGGAAAATTACTCATTAAATATTTACATTCACCAAAAAAGCTTAGGAAAAATACATCCACATCCCGAGAAGCTTTGTTTTTGGAATTTCTACCCGAAAATCAACAAGATCAATGCAAAATCGTTGGGCGTAGTTTTTTCCTTGCATGTCTAAAGTTAAATTTGATGCTCATTCGAGCGGAGCTGAATCTCTCACCTCTCATCAGTTTAACATGTCTAATTACAATCGGAATAGTAAACCAGTCTTGCTAAAAATAAAACTCAAGAAGCCAGCGGATTGGAAGTGACCGATAGTGAGCGCGATATAGAGGTGGGGGTGCCAAACCACCCATATAATGAACGTGGGGTGATGGTGATGGGGTCCAATGGTAAACAATAAAGGTTTAAAAACGTGTATTTAACAACAAATAAAAGTTCATTTATGATAATTATTTAATAAATTAAGAATTGTATGTGATTAAATTGTTTATAAGTGAATATCATCACAAGTTTGACATAGGACGATAAAGTGAAGATGGGTTGGCTCCGAAGAGTTATCTTGCTCAAAAGGAAAGCTTTCTTTGAGCCACCCCAACATGGAAGTATACCGTCACAAACCCTCCCTGGCAGCCCTTGAAATAAGACTGCACATTTCAGCTTCTCACCAGTCATCGGTAACAGTTTATCGGTAGATCCTACTCCAACATGGTTACGCGTGGTTATCAGAACCTTCACTATACATCCAGAGTCTAATAAGTGCTTTTGAAATGGAACTGTACGCGGAGGACGTTCAGTTCTTGATAAATAGATAAAAAGATATTTGCTCGCTGGTTGAAGCAATGGGCCGATAAAGAAGTTTGCATAGTAGTTAAAGTCAATAGATTCTGTGGAGGTCCAAAAATTTGTGTTTTACGATGACTAAGAGAAATACTGCGTCACCCGTCGCTGAGTCGAGTGCCTGACCAAAGGGCTTTGAGAAGACTTCTTAGAATACGCGATGTTGACGCCGCAGCCGGCCGCTTGGAGGCAGAAACGCGTGACTGTCTGAGTACCTCAGACAATTACCTATACCCTTCGCCATTAGTGACTTTCACGAAGGAAAGAAATAAAAAAGACAGCATGATAAGGAGGCGGGTATCTAATCGTCATGGACGAAAGATGGGGATAGATGGAACCGAACCTGACCAAAGCATCACGAAATAAAGAAGCCTCGGAGTATGTACACCATGGCGCTATCCATGCCATGAATTGTTCGTGTAGCCATAGTGAGCCAGGTATTATATATGATGTCAGAGACAGATTTCTGTCTTTTGCATGGTGGAGCACATTTACCTCGTGGTATATCCTGCTAAAACTATTCTCGGAGTTCGAAATTGTAAAGCGGTGCAGCTATTAAAATGCCCTTTTTAATGTTCAGCATTTAATTGGCAGCAGTAAAGGACCAGATCTTTATCATTCTTATCAGGTTTATCATTCTTGAGAAACATTTTACCGAGGCTTGAATACAAGAATAAAGTCTTTCTATCTTCTTCCGGACACTCATGTTGAAAATTGCTGCATAATGAACCAGGGAAGAAAATCATTTTAGCCTGAAAAAACGAGTTGGAAGCATGATTTCCGGGCTAAAATGATTTGCTTCCCCGGATTTTAATGCAACAAGTTTCAGTGCGAGTATTCTGAAGAAAAAAGACTGACCCGTCTTCTCTGGCGGCACACGCCTCGTAGTCGTAACGGGGACATTTAACTCTGCTGGAGGCGTGTATAGCCTGTGCATCATCTACGATAGAACCCGTACATATACGTAATCGTCTACATTAAGCAACAGCATCGGTAATAAAGATAAGATAGGAAGATGAGCGAAATATATCCACCTCAACGTATGCAGTTAAAGAGAACACTCAAAGCACCGAGGAAAGAGGTATCTTGCGTCCTCTTTTCTCATTTGCCATCGAATGATTGACCATTCATTCATGCCTTTCTGCCTTTCGGAAGGTTTCGTCACGGAATCCTTCTCCTCTCTTCTCTCCTCTCAGCCAATCGCTTCATTTTCACGCATTTTCCCTCTAATTTGATGCTCTCCAACATTTGCTTTCTTCTCCTTCCCCTTCTCCGCTTTCCCTCCACCGTCCCCTCCGTTCCTATCGTAAGCTTACAATCTCTTCCCAGGCAATGTCCTATTCAGTTCTTCTATCTTCCTCTAAAAATGCACATCATAGTTCTGTCCTCATCTATTCTACTCAATAACTCCTCATTTTTCCCATTACATTTCCAACTTACTTTTTCCATCTTTCTCCGCAACCACGTCCCTATGCCTTCGAGTGATTTTTCATCTTCCTTCTTAATTGTTCAAGTCTCTGATCCATGTAATGCTACACTCCCGATTTAACACTTTAGTAATCTCTTCCTCAGATCTTTGTTCATAGGGTTCGTTGAGTAGCTTCCTTTTCCTTTGAATTCCTTCTTTTGCCATTACTATTCTCCTTCTTATCTCCATTGAACAATAAACATCTTCAGTTATACCTACATACTTGAAAATATCCATTTGTTCAATCCATTCTTCATCAAGTTCGATCTTAATTTTTCTTTCCTTTTCCTCCAATAACCATATGCGTCGTTTTCTTCTTTCTCATCTACATTTCATATTCTATACACTCGGTGTTAAGGTCCTGTAACGTTCTTTGGTTTCAGCTGAAACTGCCATGTTATCTGAAAACCTTATGCTCTCTACTATCTTCCCTTCGAAACACCAGAATACCAGATTGATTGAATTGCTTTAAATCTGTGATACTTATTTCCATCCGGCGATGAGCTAACCTGTGTCTTTTCCATCGTGTCATTAATTTTGAATGCTCTTCGACTGTGATTGTGACCCCATTTTGACGACAGCTGTTAGTGAATTGTGGCATCGCTGATCCCATTGACTGAGACGAAATGTAAATTTAAAAATATCCAAAACTCTTCTTTTTCCGGTAGATGAACATACATTCAGGCATATCCATCACGTACATGCGCAAGAAAACCAATTGTGAGTGGGCACTGAGGGGAAAAAATGATTCTCGGCGATAGGCCCGTAAAGCAGATCTGCTTAAACGATTTTATCCTCACTTTCCTATCCAAGCATGCCTCTTTTGCTTCGATTACACTCAAAACTTGCCAATTGCGCCGATCATAGCATGCTCATTGCTTCGATTACGTTCCAACATTGCCTATTGCGCGATCTCCTGGTCTTAAAGTGGCCCCACCGAGATATTTACGTCCTTAATAAATTATTTTTATCATATTATGAAAACTTTCGGAAGAAATATTCCCCCTATCGGAAATGAACGAAAAAATGTTACCTTTCGATGCTGTTTCAACTAACTCATTGAAAAAATCATCTTTGGACTTTGAAAAGCTAATTCCTAAACTAATGGCTAATGTTGCATGACTTATCTAAGTTTATCTGGCATGGAGCAAACCTGATTTTCAATAAAAGGGGGTACGTCACAGTAGTAAAATATAAAAATTCTGGAAATCATCATTATATACTTAAAAATTTGATACAGTTTATATGTTAAGGAAGGTTCTAGACTCAGGATACAATCATTTAAATAACTCTATAGGAAATATGAAGGTATACACTCTCCTTGCTTTTATGTTTTTCTTGGATGCTATGGGTAAAAAATCATGCATTTCATTCAGGTTTATGATAAAGTTTTGACTCCCATGTCATTTACATGAGTTTGACAAGTCCACCGAGATATTTATGTCCTTACATAAATATTATTTTTTTCATATTATGGATACATGTGGAAAAATATGTCCTCTATCGGAAATGAACTGCAAAATGTTACCTTTTGCTGTTTCTCTCGCATATTAAAATTGAAATTACATGGTGTTCACTGGGAAAATGGGAAAAACACGCAAAAAAATAGTATTTTCTATTTAATATACATGTCATTTTCATGGAAAACTGTTTTTTAAGAATCAAATAGTTCCTGAAAATTGGTTGAAAATGAAATGGATGCATCTTACCGTCTTACTTTTTGAGTTATTTGGAAACTACTGCAAAAATCTAAGTCAAATGGTGGTCATTCCGTAGAAATGGCGCTGCAGTCGGCGTCGATGGCTAAAGAAATGCGTTCATTAAAAATATATTCGCGGCTTGATTAGTATTTTTTTGTGCCTTGATTCTGGTTTTCAGTAGCTCTCGCATCCCATCAGTGAAAGCAGGATTTATAAAACCATTTGAAGAAAGTTTGAATTAAGTGTTTGATTTGACTCACGCAGTCGCGTTGCAACATCTTTAAGACTCATAACACTCCAATGCTCGCATGGGATACCACGGTGTCCCAAGGTCATATATTTTTGAATTTCTGCTTTGTAATACAACGTAGCCTTCTCACCTTTTAAATACCTTCAAGCAAAGCTTTCTCATCCACCCGCTGTCGTTTCAACCCTGTGCCTTTATAATTTAAGTCCTTTCCTTTATAATAATCAGTGTCTCGTAGCAAAGTCGTTTGGGACACCTGAGTATCCCACGCGACCTCTAACGTGACAGTTTTGTACAGACAACATGAAGCTTTTCTGTTCGTCGATAGTAGAAAAGTTTGCTGTACATCGTTGTTTTTCCAGATGATTACTTTTGAAAATTTTATAGGCCCTCAAGTGTTGATACCTTTTCAATATTTATCAAATATTATTGACAGTTATCTCGTTGCAAATGCATCGGAGCACCTGAGTGCCATAGGCGATATTTTTTCACTAATCTATCACACCACAAAGATTTACTGTTCATTATTGTCAGGATAGTGCATGGTATTCATTTGTTGATTCAATAGATTTTATATCAAATTTACTAGTTTTTATTTGATTGAAAATGGTCAATCGATGACAGTGAAACAAAAAGTGACGAATAGGGACTATTCAAGATGTGACTGATTGTGAACTACTATTGACGTGAAAATAAAATTTTGTTGCATTTATTTAACAAATTGTGTTTTAAATGGTAATTTAGCCCATGGGATAAGAATTTTTAAAGTTTTTAACTATTTATGTGAAACAGAAGAAGAAGATACTATGGTATCCAATGTGATCACTCACGTTACCAATAAGAGCGCGAGCAGTCGAGTGTGAATATCCCTCCTCTGAAAAGTGCCTTCCACCATTCTTTCCCGTGACTCTCTCGGTCTACCCATTGTTCTCACAACATTCACTCCTCGATCTTGAATCAGATCTGATTAAGACGATCATCCATTCATTCGATGCGGCCAAATCAACGTATCACGTTCCTTTCACATACATCCGCCGCCGGAACATTTATTCCTCGTCAGATGTAGGTCGTTCACGAAGGAAGGAGTCCATGGATTGAACGGGAGGACCGAGGGCCTACTTCTGCGAAACAACCGCTCCTTTCGGTCCTTCGTTCCTTTCGGTCCATCGAATCTTTCGGTCCGTCGGTCCTTTTGGTCCCAGGTTCCTCTCGGTCGGTCGGTCCTTGCGGCCCGTCGGTCCTTTCGGTCAGTCGGTTTCTTTTCGGTCATTCGTTCCTTTCGGTCTGTCGCTCCTTCCGTTCCTTCGTTCCTTTCGGTCCGTCAGTCCTTTCGGTCCTTCACTCTTCTCGGTCAATCGTTCCTTTCGGTCCAAAGTTCCTTTCTGTCCTTCGTTCTTTTCTGTCCTTCGTTTCTTTCGCTCCTCCGCTCCCATCATTAAGAAATATGATGTTCTTTAAAGCACCCCCAAAATTCATCTACTGATACTAGCGGTGTAATCAGCAGTCCTTTTTTTTTCTTTATATAAATGAAACCTTTAAACGAAACCATATAAAAAGTTGGTAATAATACCTACCATCTTCTATTTTATCCAACATTCTTAAACGCCGTCATTACGGTATACCAAGTATTTCTAGTTTTTTTTGCGTTCTTTAAACACCAAGAACATATTAAAAATGAAAAAGCATGATCAACAATGAAAAGATAACGGTGAACGAGTGAAAAGGAACGGGTCCCGAAAAGGACCGGTCAAGAGTGAACGAGTTCCAAGCCAAAAAGGAACGGGTTTGCCCATCTCTCTTTCACGTTCATTCTTCACCCAAAAAATAGATAAAACGGAAAAATATGCTGAAAAGTTGATAAACGTACGAAATTCATGTGCATTGCCAAGAATCAATTTTAAGATATTATCTTCGATTTTCATCGGAATCACTCGAAGGCGAGAGCTCATAGACGATTCTCATGTTGAAAGCGTTAATGATGTTCTAATGCTGATATTCATGCCGGATCTCAAGTAGGATGTTGCTAGATAGCAGCGGCCACAGTGTTACCGCAATTTAGTGTTTTCAGTCACTTAGTCACAGATTGTGACGGCTACATCTCAGAATCTGTGACTTAGTCACAGTTCCTTATATATTGCTCCTACCTACTTCCTTCCTCGTTACTTCCGTCTTGGAGATGCTTGCATGTATCAATCGGACGCGACACTTACTCGAGGGAAGGTAGTTTGATTGAAATATTATTTATCTCGAAATCAATGAATTTTGTCTCACTTTAATGAAAATACCTCAACCTTCCAAAGATACCAAGGTATCAGCCTCTTATTGAACTACTTTCCGAGATTTTGACGAAAAATATTAGCTCTTTTACATGGAATATGGTACGTGTTTGCACTTCAGAGAGACCTTATTTCAAAAATGAGGAATTTATACCATCTAGATCTCGTATGAAAATACCATTGCGTGGTATGCATGTTTTCTCATCAATGTTTTTCATATTTTCACTACGGTAATTGTTCCAGGAATAAAATAAACCATCCATTGTGAAGGAGTTTTAAACGTACCGCGCTAAAAAAATATTTAAATGAAAGACATACGCAGATATTTTTATTATTAATTTAAGATATTCATTTACTTAAAATTTCAGTCATATAAAAGTATAGTATTGAATCATTAATAATTCAACATTTAAATCATACCTCCTACAGCAGTTGAAATTAAAACATATAATTCGAATATGGTCTCGATTATGATTAGAGAACTATCTCAATCAATTTATCTTAAGGAAGGCAAGAAACCTCAAGACAGGGAAATAGCCAAAATCATACTAATATTTAAAACAGGAAACAAACATGACCCAGGAAATTACCGGCCTCAATCGTTAGCATCACTTTTAAGCAAGATCCTCAAACACATTGTTGTGGGCAATATTATGACCTTGGATAATCGACACTTCTTATATGGCCCTCGATATGGCCTCCGGAAGGGTTGATCCTGCGAAACACTGCTTGTGCTCTTCCTTCATAAAATCCTGAAATCAGCTGAATTGAAAAAGCAAGTTGACGCGATATTCCTTGGTTTCAAGAAAGTATTCGACAAGATTCATCATAAAGAAACTCGTATACAAATTGCAATCATGCGGAGTAAATGAAAAAATAGTGAATTAGATACATGACTTTCTCAGTGATGGCAAACAAAGAGTAGTTATTGATGGCATTTGCTCTAATATAGTTGGAGTCACATCCAGTGTTCCCCAAGGAAGCGTGATCGGCCCTCTTTTATTCATTATTTACATAAATGATTTAAGTTCTCGAGTTAGCAGTAAACTGAGATTATGTACAGACGATACGATTATCTATCGGGAAATTAGCTAAGGCATGGATGGGGAAGTTCTATCACCGGACCTAAAAAACGTTCATTCGTGGTGCCAGGATTGGGGGCTAGAATCAAATATTAGTGAATGCACCACAGTATACTTCTTGCAGTCATCATGCAAAGCATTATAGAAACTAGGATTTATCAAGCGTATAATAGGAAGGTCTTCGGAGGAGAAAGTAAAAGAGAGGTGCTACTTCCTTCTGGTAGGTCGCACCTCGAATATGTCGCGAGCATTTGGGATTCTGGGCAGAAAGATTTATCCAAAAAATAAATAAAATACAAAGGAAAGCGGCGCGTTTCGAAAAAAAATCACAAGCGGACATACAGTGTTTCTCAGCTTTTAGAAAGATTAGGTTGGGAGCCGCGAGAGACTTGGAGGTTGCACGCTAAGCTTAGTTTACTTGAGAAATTCGGAACAGTTATATTTCAGAGGGACCCAGAATATCATTTTGCCGTCTCACTACATCTCTAGGTCCGACAGAAATGATAAAATAAGTGAGATACACTGCCGAACTGATAGGTACAAAACTCGTCCTTTCCTTGCACAATGAGCGTCCACAATAAAAACTGAGCTCCATTAAATACACTCCCATAATACACGCCACCATTTCACCTCCCAAAACCATATCTCCTACTTATAAGTTATTCGGCTGGTGTCCTAACACCCCCTGCCAGGAGACCATACGGCGGCTCGCAGGATAGTATGCAGATGTAGGAGGAGTCAGTTTCTTACGATCGAGAGAGAGGTTTTAATACGAAGCGCAATATCCGTGGAGTTTAACCTCCAAGTCTTCATGACAATGTCGGGAATTTAGCAATTACCATTGATCTTGGTTCTTGGGAGAGCGCTGATTGATTCCGACGAAGTCTGGATGCGTGGATGATTGAAATCCCGAGCACAACTCTAAAAAGCATTTCTGAGTGATGAATTACAGAAATGGAAATTTTGCACTTGTGATTTTCTGTGAATTATTATGCTGAACTTCCACCATATCACGCCTGATACTTCTCTGTTTGAGCATTTTCGAGCTTGATAAAACATGGGCGGGTGAGTCTATTCCTATGCATATTTGATTTTTTACCAGAATTCATTTTCATGATTGAGGCTACCGCGGGGCTTGATTGGAGGTTAATTTTACCGTTTTTTTGGGGTGCGCCGCGTCGTTCCATCTTAAGGACAATATTTCGCCGGCTATCATGAAGGCCATCCCCGGGTCCTTCCCCAGGAGTCTCCTGACCCGACATGTCTCTTGGACCTGAGGAAGCCTGCTGGATAGCAGGCGAAATATTGTCCTTAAGATAGAACGACGCGGCGGAAACCCATAAAAACGGAAGAATCAACTTCCAAAATACATAATTTATCATGCAATTGCTTTTTTCAATACCTATCTGGTTTAACACCTGATACATGATTCGAAAGCTCACTCTGAATACAGAATGTAATGGGCAGTGTTTCGCAAACTGATCTATCATCACTTGAGAGAATAATACTTGAGTAATGCAGAAAATGTAGCCATTTATCTTCCATTAATTGATCACTTTAGCTCGCCAACTTTAAGGCTAAAGACCATGGTCTTTTGCCTTAAAGTCGGTTTCTTACGATCGAGAGAGAGGTATTAATATGAAACGCAATATCCGTGGAGTTTAACCATTCTAATGAAAATTATGACAATGTCGGGCGATTAGCTATTGATGGCTGAAGACAGATGGGTGCTCCCATCACATTGTCTTTTTAGTTCAAAGTGATATTCGGCAAATGCTTCACACTAGAGATATCCGACACAGGAAACAGATATAATTTCAAACTTGCAGTATCATGGGGAATTTAAAAACCGTCACTTATTTTCATTTCATTCATATGTACCTATATACTTCACCCAGACAGAACATTAAGCTTGTAGCAGAATTTCAGTAACGTCGTAGCCGAAAAGTTGCGACCTTTCAGCAATTTTACACATTCAAGGTTAAGCCTTGTGGCTGAATTGTACCAAGAAAGGTTCATATGAACTTTTTGTGACATTGCAGCAAGGTTAACGCAAATTGTGGCGAGGTGTGGCAAATTGTGACAGGGACTTATACTGTAGAGTTGCTGCAACTTAATTTTTAAATGTTATTCCAGTCTTAAAATTTGTTATCTGGAAAGCGTATGACAATCCTTCTTGAGGATATTTTGGCGATATATATGATTAATTAACGTATAAATATTGGAAGAAGAGGGAAGAGTACTCGGCAAGAATTTTCTTGTACTGTGGTACAATGAAACCATTGGGCATGAAATGTGAAATATGAGCAGATATCAAGAGTAAATGTCGCACTGTTGAGTATTTAGGAGGATTTAGTCCTCTTGCATGGCAACTGAAATGATTATTTCTCTTTAAATACACAAATTTTGATATGACAAAAGTAATCCAAACTAGAAGGACGTGAGAAAATTTTTAATGATTTATATTGTTTATATCGATTGGTTGAACCATCCTTTTCCAGCCTTTTGATCCTCCAAACCTCTGTGGAAGCAACTTGCACTTGTTGTTTCATACTCTCCCACGAACATTGAGTCACGAACAAGAAAACGAAAAAAACTAAGAATAAAGAAGGGAGATGATTTTACTTGAAACCATATCACATCAATGACGTTGGGGGAGTAAATAAAAGCTGGGCTATTAAACTTCAAATATCTGAGCCTTACCTTCTCTTAGGAACATGCCTAGGGGAGAGCACATGAATCATTTTCGATGCCATATTTGGCTTGGAGAAAATTTTAGTAGTAGAGGAGTGGTTTTTCAGAATAGGATAGAGGTCTTTAAGAATAAAATTAGTCGATTGTACGCCTGGGAAATAAGTGACGCAAATGGAAAGGAAGCGGAAGTCTTTAGTGGGAGGAGGTTTGGTAGAGAAAGAATTTTTCCTTATTTTTTATCGGGAAGGGATTCTGGGTAACCACGCTTGAGGAGAGAATGGTGAAGGTTAGTAAGGAATTTATTGAAGGAATCTGGATGATAACAAATACGATGGCCACGTATGGACAGGGAGAAGGGAAGGGAGCGTTTGGTATGGGAGGGGTGGCAGCTGCTATAATGAAGGTATTGCTGTTTGTTCGTGGGTTTGATGTGAACGGAGGTCTGGGAATTCAAGCCTGATAAGGAAATAATGATATCAATGAAGGTGATATTGGAATTGGATATTGTTGCGGTGAAGGAGACGGAGAGGGAGTTATTGAGGGCGGAAAGGAAAGTATTTAGGGAATCAGTTCCATGAAGCATAGGAGAAAAATATCATCAATATAGCGGAGCCACAACAGGGGTTTTAACGGATATTTGGACAGTATATATACATATAAAAAGATAGTATAAAAAAAGTGTACTAATACTAAAAATAAAAAAAGTATACATATAAAATTATTGCTTCAGCCGTCCAAGGTTGAGATTAGCATTGTAGGGGCTAAACCTACTACCCATAGCACAGCTTTTGGTTTGAAGAAGCAATTTTTTAATGAAGGAGAAGGAGTTGTGAGTAAGGATGATCTCCGTCAGATCAAAGAGGAATTCCGTACTGGAAATTTTTGGGTTTGGGCGTTAGGAGAGGAAAAACCACAGGGAAGACATACCTTCAGGGTAGGGAATACTGATATAAAGTGAGGAAACATCTATCATGGCCATTGTAATTTGGGTATCCGTAGGGAGAAGGGTATAATTTAGGAGTTTAAGGAAATGTATCTTTCACAAAATACGTTAAAGGGAGCACCAGCGGTTGGACGTGGTAGTAAAAAAATGCCGAAATTCTTTCCTTGGGGGAATTGCGGGAGGAAAAAATAGGTCGGCCTGGATGGTTTGTGAATTTTGAGGAAAATATAAAAATGAGGAGTTTTGGGATAAGGAGGGGAGAGCAAGAAGATGTCCGCGGAAGATAGACCCTATACATGTATGTCTGTATAAATGATTTGTTCAGACGGGAGGAGAAAGAAAGTGGATAGCAAGCACAAAAATAGACAAACACAATAGTGATGTGAAGATAGAATGATGGCCGATTTCAAGAGGAAAAAAATTGTCTGAGAACCCTCAGCCTTTTTTCAGACTTAAAGGACAAATTCCTCCTTTGTCTCTAAAAAATAGTACGGCTCGCTGTCAAAATATAAGGAACCTACGTGTGAGTGTTTCTTATATCATGTGACACTGCTTTCATCTGCCTTCTTTTGGCATATTTTTATTTATTTTTCGTCACTCGAGTGGTCCTTCATGAAATTATATACATATCGTAGGAGAGTTCTCAGACAAAATGTGGGAAGACCAAAAGAAATCCTCATATTGAGTATTTTGTACGCGAATTGCATTCATACACATCCGTACAAAATTCCTACGTCGTTGGTATTATAGTACTTACCTCAAGATATTCATCTTTGTCTTGAAGACCCCGACTGGAATGTCGGCGAAACTATTATCAGTAAAAGCACACGCATTAGATTAGGACTCTTTTCAAAAGCACTAGGAAGAAACACAAGTGTATAATTTCATTTTAGCACTCCATCTCCACTGGCATACTTTTTACCTTTAGCGTAGATTTTACGGTAAAAATAAACCAAACAGGGTTTCCAAAGTTTACTTTTCCCGCTATATATTTGAGGGAATGAAGATTCATTTCTGATACATCGTCATTTTTTGTTAATTTATTGGGAAATGTGAGCACAGATGTACTGGTTTACACGACTAACTTGATATCAAGCTATGTCTGTAACGTACTTATATCAATGTTTACCATTTCACTTAAATATTATTTTACACAGCTTACAGGATAGCTTGTACCTAAGTTTAAATGATTTTCTACTGAAACATGCATCACTTCGGTAATTGATGAATACATCCTTTGGAATATCAATCCATTTACAAAGTGTCCGATATCATTCTGAGCACATCCCTTCTTATGACGTATCGATTATATCCATTCTAACTTATAAACCGTTCACCGTTGTCTTCCTTACAAAATACTAGCACATATATAGAATATAAGGTAAAAACTGTTTCAATTGAAGAAATAAGAATCAGGGTGGGGTGAGCGATCACAACGTTTCTTGCAATATACTTGACACAAATAAATGAGCTTATTGTTCGATACACCTTCACAGTCATCGGAAAATGTCTTCATGGTAAAAATCACTCGATGATGTGGTTTCAAAACCACATTCACGTCAGGGTGCAGCATATTTTGGTGTCCAGCACCCGGAAATTTTGAATTCAGCAAGCCCACTGGCAGACTTTCCTGCGAATTTCTTCCCCCGTTGTCACTTTTCCATCCAGTATTTTGAGGGAAAGTAGTTCCTTGACATTTCACATCGACACAAAAATGTTGTTCCACATAAACCTTCATGGCGTTACACGTAGTGTATCAACTAATGACTTGAAGTGACTTCATGGAACTTTTTCGAATCGCTTGAATTTTGTTTATTGACTCCGCAATTTCAAAGGGATTAACCTTATCATGTGCCTGAGGAAGTTGAAAATCTTCAGACTACATAGGAGCAGCTATCTCCAGCCGCCCACTCTTGCCGTTGCAAAGACATTGACCAGGGCCATAAGAAAGGCGCAATTGAGGAAGTAGCTCACAGATGTCGCGGCAGTGCCTACAAAAGAAGATAAAAAACTCATGAGCACATACCGTGAATAAATTTCTGAAAATGAAACAAGTGACCAAACAAATCTTAAATAGATACAGACAGCATATTCGGGTTCAAAAATATTTTAACAATTGAGATATAATTTTCATGATGGAAAATAATTCTTTAAATAAGTAACATAGTTGGCCATGAAATGTACGACAAAAATAGCTAATTATAATAATATTACTTCCGCTTCAGGATATTACACGGTGCGGCAGCTAAATTTGCTGATTTGAGTTTGGCGCCAGGAAGCGAGGTTTGGCCGTTAGAGAGTGCGGATAGTCTCATTCGAACTGGTGGCTTACATTTCTTTCGGCCTACTTTTTTGACGCAAATTTTGCTGCTGCACCCTGTATAGTTATCTTCAAACCTCACCAAGAAAATTGAGGAATGATAAAGATTCATTTATCATTCAAGAATTGGAAGATTAAGTTCTCATTTCTTATTAAACTCCTTGAATAAGTTGTAAATGGGCAAGTTCGTTTTACAGATATCGATGTGATGCGGAATAAGATGTACGAAGATGACAAGAAAGTCCGATCCATAATCATTATCCTCAATTTCATTCAAGAGCACGAGCGAAGAATTTTCACGATGGGGAAAGTCCATCGATCTATACGTTTTAACCTTAAATAAGTATAAAAATAAAGTTGACGAGTGCAAAAAACTGATTTACTACACCGTGAATTTCACGCGAACTTAGCAGGAAAAATTTCAATATTACTCGCTATTTCCTCACTTACAGAATAGTGAGATAATATCATAAGTTTCCCCGAAAGAATTAAAAATCATCATTTGATTAGGCAATCATCAACACCATTTTCTCACAAAATCCATTGAAATCATAATCTTCTCTCCGTAGCCGAGATCATAATTATTGTGATAAATAATTGATGAATGTCAGGGTTTTCTTACGGGACACTGTAAATGGAGGTACTCCAGAACCCTCGTTAGGTGGAGCAGGTATTTACTTTCAGTTACAAATCAATCAAAACATAAAGTCGCCGGAAAATAAAACTTCGTGACAGTAATGCATGAGTAGGATCTGAAGAAGCTGAATTTAAGCATTTGAGAAATAATTTGCTGGAGCAATTTGACCGGAATTTAAGTCCCTAAAAAATAAAAATTAGGATATTTGTAACGACGCATTCATTGAAAAACCAGTAGGTTTGATCATATTATCGGAGCTTTACAAGCTTCATGTTTATCTTTATCGATTGTTACCTGGAATCCAAAATTCAATCAGTCCCAAGTTGGGAGTATTGTATCAATGTTACCCTTTTATGCCAATAAAATTAATTCTGTACCTTTAAGACGAGAAAAAATATGCACGCTCAATCTGTAAACAGAAAATTTGTATAAAATTTGGTGGTTCCAGATGCGACTTTCTGAAAGTGACGGATATCCATTGCTCTGGCAAAACTTCGCATTTTTCAACAGTTTACTGTTTCAGCGACCGGTTTCACTTTGATGAGATCCCAGAATAAGCCTCATCTGAGAGAAACCAGAAATAAATTAACACTTGAAACATGATTTCGCTGGTACAACAAAATTTGAAGTCCAATATCACCATGGTTATCACGAGAGGAAATCTCCTTTTCAATCTCAGCAAACAATAGTTGTTTAGAGGCTTAGGCGAAAACTCAGTCGTTTTTTGGAAAATCGCGTAATGAATGTTAGTTTACTTTTTAACGTACCTATCTGAATATGTATTTCGGTCGATGATTTTTTTAGAGAGATTGTCGGTGATCCGAGCACTTGAGCGCGGCTTTCGCAGAGGGAACAAAAATTCACCCCATAAAGAGCACCCGAGGAATGTGTATGCGCGCCGCAGCCTACTCGGATATCCTCCACCCGTCAATCGAATAAACAACGAAAGGCAGAGACAACAAAACAGCCAAGAACTTGTACCCTCGACTCGAAACCTGCGCAATATCCAGTGCGACCATAAAAATTCGGACGCATAAAAGCGAACCTGCGGCTCGAGATAAATCACTCACTCCGTGCAAACTAAGATAGCATCGACGTTTATGCCCGGCGTCGCTTCGGATCGCTTGCACTGATGCAGGGAGGCAAGTCAAACCTCGTGAGTTAGGTGAGATTTTCGCAAGGGCTGAGTCCCCGAAGGAGACGGAGCTGAGCGAGCGACTCATGCACGAGGAACGGTTGCATCAGCACTCTAAAAGCGAGGCGGTGATTTTTTTGATCCATCTCACGGGTTAATTTTCGGCTTTATTCCTGCGCAAGCTATTCTCCCCCCACTTAAAAATAAGAGGCGACTGCGAGGTTGGAACATCAACGCGTGCATCCTCTCCTCGGTGAACGCAACCGTCAAATTAGCTGGCAGTTGATATGGAGACGAAGATTGAAGGAGTTGACAGGTACCAATCGGAGCGAATGGGGAACATGTAAATGAATGCATTGAAATAAAGAGAAGGGTATTATTTGGAGACACCGAGCGAAGAAATTGTGAAAAAACTTGATTCAAACGATGTGACTTTTAATTTTGGACCAGCATGAATCGCAAGGGTTACTAATGAGATGGAAAAGAGATATTTTTGCCCGTGGCGACCCATCTTTGAAGCCCAAATCACGCGAAAAAGTTATAGAAACTTCATTTTCCCGGACAGAAGTGGATGATTGTTAAACAACCATAGTTAGAGCGTATATAGAACAAAAATTATTTTTTGACGCAAAAATACTCCCACGGGCAAGTAATTCGGAATAATGACACGCATTAAAACGAGGTTTTTCTTTTAATTTTGTTTAATGTTCTGCAGACATCGACGTGTTACGTGACCGTAAAACCTACGCACTTATTTAATCTAAAATTTAATCACCTAAATGAAATTAAGAACTCACGTCTAGTAGCTTAGCTGGTAAGACATTGACCACTAAGGCCAACCGAAAGGGTTAAAGAAAACAGTTTAAAAAATTAAAGACGTTTCTCAACGTTAATACGTATTCAGTGAGCAAAAATGAGCATTCTTTTGTTCAAAGAAGTGGTTTAGTGCTCTAAATCAGTGTTTTTCAACGGAGGATCCGCGGTGTGCTTTTAAGTGGACCGTAAGATTTTTTCCCCGGCCCATCCTCTATTGCTTAGCCTCTTTCCTTCACTTACTTTGGAGTGCCAGGCGCGTTTCTAGGCGGTCATAAAAGACTCCGATGGAACCGAGTAGATAGGGCTGGGCATGTCAAGTCGTGACTCTGCGCGATATACTGCAGCCAGTATTTTTGCACTACACGGACGAACGAGTCCGCGAAACCTACTGAAAGACTGAGAGATTGGCTGTGCTAAATAACCAAACTTAAATAAAAACCTGACGATTCTTCGGTCTCAAATTGGCAATAAGAGAGGGCGAATGGGGAATTACGTGCAGGCTCTCATCGCGTGATGGCGCCCTGAATAGGGAAGGCTTATGGGTGAGAGAGAGGGCAAGTTTTGGATCTAGGATGGAGGGTAAAGGGGGAGTTGTGGGTAATGGGCGAAAGAGGGCGGAGCGGTAAAGGGTAGAAGTGAGGCGGGACGGGGCCCGCGACGTACTTTGTAAAAGTCACTCAGCGAGTTACGACGTGGTGCGGGGGTCGAAGGTGGCCTTAAAGGCACCTAGAATCAAGTAGGCACTTCATTTCATATTCAATTTTGTCGGAATACTCGGCGCGGTATGAGCGGAGGAGGGAGTGGGGGAAGGAGGCAAGGAGATCTTCCCAGCAGGTGGGAGTGACGTTAGTGCGGGGGAGGGGTGTGGAGGGGGGACGCCGTTAAAGCGAAGGGATGGGGGCAAGACGATGCACGAAGGGGAACGGAAGGGCGGGGTAATGGGTTCGGGGGAAGGAGAGAAATGTGTGCACGGGCTCATACATACACACACACACACGTGTTGGTTGGTGGGCGGGGGAAAACTCCTCCTCTCCGGTTTCGGCCCCTTCGCTCCGCGCGCAACTTATGCGGAAAAGGCAGTTTGTCGCAGGTCGTGTATGAACTGCGACCCTTAAGGAAAGGATTCGGGAGTCGGGGAGTTTTGGTGATTTCGGACGTCGTCGGATCGAATCCGGAATGAAGTGTTCCGGGGAAGGGGGAGATTTCCGTCTGGAACGAAATTGGCTATTAAAGGAGAAAAGCGAAAAGTTTTCACTTCGTGATGCATAATTCACTCAAATACACACACACGCTTACACAAATAATTTGAAAAAGTTATCCTTTTCAATACGCAGAACTTGATAAAAACCATCTGAAAGGATTTACATATTAAATAGCTTTAAATAATGGATGAAAATAACGCGACATAATAACTCGGACATTTGAAACAGTCACCGTCCAAAATATTGATGCTTGGGCATTAAAATATTATTTTTAAATATTATCATCGATATTGTGTGAAGAAGTCATCACGCTTGAATGGTTCATTGTTGATAAAGCAAATAAGCTAAACTTTGTCGAGGACGCTAAAATTTCTTTGCAAGAAATATGATAAAAATTTCCCTTCACCTCCCGTTTTATTAAAGAATCATATTCCAGATAAACAAACCAGAAACATATTAGCATTTTCACCTTTGTTATGATCAAGTTGGCGTTCCAAAACAGAAAAAAAGAGGGCCTCAAAAGTAATTTTGAGAGAACTAGAAAATTTACAGTTTCACTCTATTGTTTCGGTTCTTGTAATACAATAGTCTGTTTGAACTTCTACACCTAACTTAATACTCAACGAATGAGATTCTCCAATGTTTCGTGAAATTATATGAGTTCATTTCCTGGCAAATGCGAAAATACTTATGGTGAAGAGCAGGAATAATCCTGAGGTGCTTTAGTCATAGCGCACACTTCGCATTCCAGGTTGAAGCTAGAGGGCATATAGCCGAGAAAAATATATCCTGACAAAAACGCTGGGAAATTCGAGAGGATAAAAAATGGCTTTAAAAGGAAAGCTGTTTGGATACCTCGGGGAAGCGTCAAAGTAGCTACTTTTTTCAAGGTGGAAGAATTCATTTATTAGCACATCTGAGGAAAAAATATGAATTGCATGACTTAAGCAGGCAAACGAATACTTCATATTTGCGTACACTTATATTCTAAAAATTCTATGAATATAAAAGAAAATGAGCATAATAATTTTCCTACAACAAATTTTCTGTATTTTGACAGACTGAACTGTACTACAAATGCAATTGAAAATACAACCTACTTATTATATACTAAATTTACTGACCTTTACTGACCCTGACCAATAAGGTTTTTTTATCATCAAATGTCAACAACCATTTTAGAATCAGTCTTTGATACCTATTGAAATGGGTAGATTCTTTGACATTATTTGGCAGGAGATTATACAATTTGGGCCCCATGTACAGAAAACATCTTTTATACATTGTGAGATAAGGATTAATTAGAATGATAATTTGCATTTCCTAATTTCGACTTTGAGCCTTCACTTCGACAGTGTAATTGAAGCCATTTTAACGCAACTTTCCAATGATGTTTTGACGATCTTCAGGGACACATTTCTAGTCCGGCACAGAATATATACAACTTGGCGAGGGTGGGGAGGAAGGCGAACGGTGGGGGTGGAAGGGAAGGAGGCAGGGAAAAACTGAAAGGTGTGGGGGGGGGGGTGTGAAGGATGGGTAGATGGGTAGTTGTGGAGGTGGAGGAGCGCATGGGAAGAAAAGGGAGGGGTAAGGGGGGAAGTTAGGATGGGCGTTGAGACGGAATGATGACATGGGGACTTATGGCGGGGGGGGGAGGAGGAGGAGGGGCGTTATTCAGGCAGGATATTATGACAATGGGAAGCTTGGAAAAGGGGTCTAGTTTAGGCACAGTGGGACATCCAAAAGTGGAGAAAAGTTCTCAAAGATATCTTCCTTCAATAGGTGTCCCACTTCCCGGTGTTACCTAATCTCTATCTGTACCAGTGAGTTCATCTTTCGTCCTTTTTTCTCCAGGTGAGGATCTGAGGGACAAATCTGTCTACCCTCCCCTCATACAACCCCTTCCACGCCCTTCAAATTTTCCCTACCTCCTTCCCTTCCCTCCCTTACTACCGCCTTTCTCCCCCCCTTCCCAAGTTGTATACATCGTGTACGGGGATAGAAATGTGTTCCTAAAGATATCACCAATGCGATGTAACCGGTCGTAAAAAATTAAACTGCGCGATGAAATACCAAGTTAATTCGATTTTTCATAATACATTTTCACCAAGAAAAGCCCGAAACCATCGAACTGAGCTGTTTATTTCGCAAGTAACTAGCAACTTTCAACGTAAATTACAGGAGTTAAAAGTGCTCAATAGGTTCGCTAGCAGAACTTTTTATAGTTTCGAAACGTCGCTTGAAGAAGTGCTTTGTTGCCAGTGGAAACAGATGCCAATCTGGCTTTCCACCAACCAGAGTAAATTTGTTTCCAAGATACATCAGAGAAAAATTGTAGAGTTGGAGAAGAAACTTAGGCCCTTAGGGCTCTCAGAAGGCTCAATCTCTCTTACTTTTTCATGGAAGTCTAGTCATTCAGATGATCAACTGTTCTGGTGAAGGATTGATTAAGTGGTTAAAATGTTGGGCAATGTTCAATCTTTCCTTACCCTTGATTGAGAAATGTTTCAAAATTGTCATTTTCGAGAAATAGAGATTTTCCAGAAGTGTGACGTCAGCCAACCGGACGCAGAGAGAGTTGAAATGCAACCATTATTTGAAACTATTCATTTTATATGTTGACTATCAACTAAATCAGAGTGTGCAATATCAACAGCGATAGCTGGCGATATGTAACCATTTCATTAATATTTTAAAGCCTTAGGAACTCTTCTCTTTGTTAGAAATTACGAGGCGTTGAACTTAGAAAAAAATCGGCGCACAAGAATGACGAACGATGAGCGGAGAAGAAACGTGAAAATTTGTTCGGCAATTCGCCAGCAGGTAACATTCTATGGATAAAAAAATAGTCTCGTTCGAGTGTTTTGTAAATACTGAGCGCAAACGTTCAAGGTATTGTAATAAGTAAAAAATGAGAGATTTTTACTGTACAGTTATTCAAAACTTTACGGCATCAATTTTCGAACTCAGAAACGTCCCAATTTAAGAATCTTGGTTCAATGAAGCACAACTAACTGAAAATGGAAACAGAAAACGTCAATCGGGGGTGAGAGTTCAGAAGTTTGTTTCCTCTCGAGCACACTTCAGTGGGAATCAAATATTACGATTTGTTTGCAGATGAGCGCCAACTAGTGCGTAGAGCCTGAAACGGATGGAAAACAAAATAGGCGGAAGTTATGCAAATTAAGCAGCGACAGTTTCCGGTTTGAATTTGTGGCAATCACATCCTTTCTCCATAGCTCAGACCACTTTCCCTTTCGGACAAAAATCAATGATTAATGATAACAGACCACTTGGAAAAATAATGCGCATGACATTCAATACACTTAATCAAACGCTGCAGGCCAAAGAAAAACTAACTTTCACAGATTTTACATACTCCACAGAACAGCTGATTTGGCAGCTTTGAAGTCATTTTTTACTTTTTGTTTTATAGTATACATTAATATCGTCAGGGGATGATAGGTATTGGTATTTAAATATTAAAAACAGATATATTTAATCCAAGCTGACGCTGCGCAAGCTTTCTTTTGCTTCTTTAGGGCGTCTGGAATATAATTAACGAGCATCGTGTGTAGGTTCTCCTTCTCATATCTGTCATAACAAAAGTAAGAAACAAATATTTGTTTCAACCATAGGTGTTATTCGAGGGTGGCAAGGGGTGACAGTAGCCGCTTCCCAAATATTTAGAAGGGAAAAAATTCTTGATGCTACAAACTCGGAAATACAATATTTACGGGCACAGTTGTCGTTTTTCTGGTTAATTTACCTCAGTGACCATATGAAGTTTTGAAGGGAAACTAGCAAATATCAGCAATAATTCTGCAGTCGCATATTGCTCTCAAAAAGCTTTACATTAATCCATATATCGGGACCTTCCGGTAATCTCTGCCCCTCCCTCCCAGTCAGAAAGCTCAAATAACGCCCATCTTTATAGTTAACTAGCGAAAGGTACCCGTTGATATTCAACGGGTGTGAAAAACATTAAACTTATTTTATAATAAAACTACAAAACCTGAAGTATACTGTCAGGTAATGTCTGGTCTGTCAGATAATCTCTGGTTGCCAAGGAAATACACTCTTGTTGATTTCAAAGAAAAATGTGAGATTTTTCAGCAAAAATCACGATTTTCAGACAAATACGAAGCGTAAAAGAAAATGGATTGAAAGAATTAGAAACTTTATTTATTCAGCCATCCGAAAAAAATTCCAGTCCACTTACCTTCAGTGGAAGTACTTTTAAAATGCAAAAAATGAGACCACTGCTTAGCATGGACCACCAGGGGGACCTTTGGAGGCCCTGAGGGCTTTTTTAAATAGCCTATTTTACGACCTAATATATTTTCTATCAATATGCCAAGTTTCAGCACAAGAAGTGCGATAGTTTTTGCGTGATGGATCAACATACAGACAGACAGAAAGACAAACACCATGACATTTTTATATATTAGAAAGGATGACAAATGTGGCGGATTGGAAGCACCCTTTTTTTTATTAATAAAGCGGGGGTCCCGCCGCCTGTGTTCGTTTCCTCACCGCTGTGGTGTAGGGAGGGGTGCGCGGGCGACGGTCCGTGGGCCGCCGCCGCCGCCACCGTCGCCCCCGCGTCCTTGCGACTCGACCCGAGCACGACGGAGGCGATCTTGGGCGAGTCCTCGGCCATGAGGTGCACCTCGGCGGCCCTCCGGTAGAGGCCGAAGAGCGAGGCGAGGCAGCGAAGGGTGAGTAGCCGGGGGCCTCCGCCCCCCTCCCGGTGGGGCAGCAGCTCGGAAGCCGTCTCGAGATCCAGGTCCAGCCCCAGCAAGGCTGTCTCGAGCGGGGGGCTGGTCGGCTTGGGCTTAGGCTTCTTGCGCACCTCGGACAGGGGCTTGCCGCCGATGGTCCACTTGGTGTTCGCCGTGACGCCTTTGCGCGTCTCCACCTTCTCCTCCTTCTTGACCTCCTCTTCCTTCTTCGGCTCCGCCTCGTTCTCCTCGACCGCGGGCGGGACGAAGATAGTGACGGGGTAGGGGATGATCGCGTGGGCGGGAACCTGAAGGAAAATGTATGAAAAACAAAGTCAGTAGAGAAGGATCTCAGATTTTTCCGGTGAATGGATAGTAGAAAGTGGCCAGTGGTGCTGAGAAACATTGTTACTGAGCGGGTAAACTGAGATTTCCTTCACAAATACGTCAGATTAACTCCAATGGCGTGTGAATACATAGCGCGGAACTAAAACCGATCTAGCGCACCAATCACTAGAGTGATATGCATATTATTAATAACAAATTCAGGTAAAAATCTCCAATGTCCGAAATTGATTGGCACCACTTGTCAAAAGAAAGAAAAAATAATATGTTTGCTGGGTTGTTTTGCTGTTTAGTTTTCTGGTTGAGAGGTTGCGGTTGGCCATTGACGTTTCCGTTAAGCTAACACTGTAAAAATATTTTTGTTTCCTTCTTTTGACGGGTGGTGCCAGTTATTTACAGCCATTTGAGATTTTTTACCTTAATTTGTTACATTTCGAGGCCGTAGAGCTCAAGTTTCCTTGATTTCATATTATCAGTGCAGATATATCACTATTTCACATTATTGCTATATCACTTAAAACGGATGAAAAAGGTAATTTGGCCAGAGGGCAGACCATTACTGAAAAAATCGCAAATAATTATTAATAAAACTTACCTATTAATGTAAATAAAACTAAAATTCCTGTTCAATCAAAATAAGAAGAAAAAATTACCACATGGTTTGGGCAGCAAAAACTGGGGCAAACTGTAGAATTTAGCTCTCTGGGTAGAACGATAGCCAGTGATTCAATATAGCAAGGCAAGCAAGGACAACCGGGCAAACAATATTGGGAGATCCGGATAGCCCAAGCAAAGTGCCTACAATCAGAAGAAGAATCATATAACAGCTGTAGCAACAGAGTAGCAATAAAGAACTTAAACACAAAAAACTTCGAAACAAAAGTTAGGCTAACATACGTAAAAAGCATGAAGTATTTTAACAAAGAATTGGGGAAAAAATATGTCAACTGAAAATGCCGCGAAGAAATAGAAGGACTTATTAATACTTCTGAATACATTCCGAATTACAACAGCCCTCTGAAAGCTGTTAAAAAATTCGATAGCAGACGGAACAACAAATGGAAACATATGCTTATGAAAAACGATGAATAGACGCATCTGGCAAATCATGAGGTGTCAAAGTTAAGACTTAAAAGGTAGGAATGGTTGGCTGATGGGAGAGTGGCGAGGTTCAAAGAACCCCAACCTTGTATTGATGGTTGCTGATGGAAATAATTAGATATGAAAATCGGCATTGACACCTGAATGGTTTTCGCATGAGAAGGTATGATTGCGTAGGCGTATGTTCGATTTCTGAAAGAATTTTTATGTTTTTTCTAAAATTTGTAATTGAGGAGTTTGATTTCATGACACTTTTAAGTTTTAAGTTCATTTGGAGTAAAAATTTAAACATGTGCCACTAAGCAAGGTTTTGTAAATTGATTCGTTAAAGAGTCCCAGGCAGTCACCAAATGGCAAAAAGAGAATTGAAATGTCGAAGCGCGTAATTGTTCATGGTGATACATCATTGCTCGTTGCAAAGTAAGTCTGCTTTACATGGCTCAATTAAAACAATATTAAGAGAAGCGATTTTTGGCATCATCGTCGTACTTACATCCCGGCGGTTGAGTGTGGGATTGTAAAAGTGATTAAAATAAACTAGACCCATCCACGGTTAAAATTCCCTGCTTAAATAAACTGATTTTGTTCCAGCGTTGATTAATTAAAACATTGGATTCCTTAGGATTGATTCAATCACTTTCACTTCCGTAAATAATTTATTAAGTTAACGTTAAATTAATCAATTTGTTATTTGAAGTAATTAATGACACTTCCCCGATAAAGTCCATTAGCAGCACAATGATTAATCAGTTTGCTGTTTTTGTTTTAGTGCAAATAAAAGTTGAAAGGCGATTAATTAATTAGTTAACGTTATTGATCTTTTTTATCTTAATGTTAATTAGTTATGGAACAAATAAACAATTCAGCAGCGGTGGGATCGAATTGATATAAATTAAATTACAAACTTATGTGTTTTAGACAGAAAATCACGACAGTATTGCAACGAGAATCTATGCAATGCTGTAATCTGGCACCAAATTCAATTTCCATACTGCTATAAAAAGATGTTGATAGAAAGATTTAATATACGGCAGAAAAATGATAGCGCATTACGGCTTGATTTCATGGTCAGTTTTAAGAGGATGCGTGAACGGATTCTAATAGCTTCTTACTTGAGATATTTTTTCCAAATAAGCTCGGTAGAATTTTGTCTCTAAACTTTCCAAAAATGATGCAAAAAGGCTGGAATCATTCTCCTAAGAAAATTTCTCTATCTCGCATATATTTTCGACGCATAGCGTATATTTGTGCTTCCACGTAAGCAGCAATTCTTTAACAATTAAACGTGTGCCATGTTTCTTTATGCTCCTCTGCGTGATCAATTTGAAAAGACTCGTGGTACCAAAATGTTTTTATTTCCTCAAGGGTTTGCGCCTGAACTGAGAAATGGCGAAACAGACGCCATCCTAAACTGTTCGATAACTATGTGATGCCCGAAATTTTGCAAGTTTTACGATCACTACCTTAGCCATAGTATGAATCAAGTCTTCGAAAAATTATGCCAGGATGATATGTCGATAAAAAGTACAAAAATATGGGTGTTCAATTGATCATAAGGTGTACTTAGAAATAATTTCCCTTCTCATATTTTTTAACCTTATGGAAAAAACAGAATCCAGGAAAAACATAATTCGAAGTTCCAATAGTTTTTACGCCGGGGAAAAATCAATTCACCTAAGAGAAAGGACCTCAATACCTCACCACACGAAGAGTAAATGGCTGGGCTGCGTGTCTGGGCTGAGGGAATATTGCTGCAGGAGTGTGTTTGATGTTATATATAATATGATTTGATATGAAGGTATTGCAAGGACTTTCGTAATCCCGTACGTTGCACCAACCGGAAAAATCATTAACTTCGTGCAACTCAACGTCAATGGCTCAACATTAGTGGAGGGAGTATTTCGTTGAAATTCCGTCCATCCGGTGGGAAAATCTTAAATCATTAAAGATACCTTTTCAAAACACTTAATTCTCCATTTGATATGCGCCACTTATAATTGAAATTATTATTGGTACAGATAAGCTACTGAAAGATTACAAGTATCCAGGTTGAATTAATCCAGATCGTAGCTGTAAAAGTAATAGGAAGTTCCAAACCCTACCACCAAAGCTCATTAATTCCTTGCAGACCAGAGGGATACACACTCCTAAAGCAATTCTTAATTCAACTCACTAAGTAACTAGGCGCTAACCTTATTGTTGCGGGTGACTTCATCTTGCCGAAATAAGAATATATCGGGCGAAATATAAGGCGACAGGCTACGCCGAATAACGGAAACGGGAGTGCAACTGGGTTTCTTAAATGGCTCGTAGTATTAAAAGTATCAGGCCGTTAAAATTAAGGTTTTAGGTAGATCACATCGCGAAAAACGTTTTTTAAAGATGAATAATTTTCGATATAACCAATAGTTTTCCAGTTATTGGCATGCGAAGTATTTTGGTTTTTCAAATTTGAGACGACTATAAAAACACCAAAAAATCATTTTTCTGCGTTTAATATCAAATCAAATTACATGAAATAAATATACAAGAAATATAAAATACAGACACAAAAATATTCGGCCCTCACACGAAATTTCTAAAGTTGCATTACGTGTAATAATCGATTCGCTCGTTGTTCTCTCTTCATGCCAAAGGGAAACAATTTTTAAGGCAATCTTACCCTCTAAATACAATTATATATTTGAAAATCGCATCCCGTGAAATAAACGATTTTTGAAATTATCTGGCCCTTTTTTCTCTCTTCATGCCCAAGGAAAACATAATCTTTTAGGTAATATTACCCTCTAATTAAAATTAAACAAATGAAATTCGCATCCCGCTTAATCTTGTAATTTTAATATTCCGACTCTTTAAGGCGGCTCTGGCCTCAGAGTCGATCATTACGGTTTTTCCAAAAAACTTCAATATCCCATCTTTGCAGCACGTTTTATAAAACGAAGTTAAAATAAAATAGGGTTTCTCGGCTAGTTTTACGGCAATTCAGACTTCAAAGTGGATGTTTAAAAAATGGGATTTTTATGGAGGTTGCTCAGATTACAGCATAAAAACGTCTGTTTGAAGAAGAAAGCATATTCAAGCTTTAACTAAAAACTGTTGATAAGAATCTTAAAGTTCAGGGATTATAGAATAAAAATAATATATATGTATCTTACCATCTATATTTTAAAGTTATTAGCGAATTAATTCCTAGTAGTTAGAGCAAAATATTATTTTACCCATAAATCTTTGAATTTGGTCTCACTTTAACAAAAAATATCTTACTCTCCCAAAGTTATCAAAATATCAGTCCCTTACCAAACAACTACGCTCTCCAGAGAGACCTCAATTAAAAAATGAGACATTGCTTACACCTAAATCTCGTCAAAATATTGACAAGAGTAGTTTTGATATTTTCTCGACTATTAAAAAAAATAATATTGTCACCGCAGTAATTTTTTCAGAATCTCAAAAAAAGCCTGTAGGTCTGAAGGAGTTTTAAACGTACCGTGCGAAAAAAATGAGTCAAGTTAAAGACTTAACATAGATGATTTTATTCAATTACTTATAATTTCAGTCATATAAGAGTTAATTATTGCTCCATTAATTGTGTACTATTTAGTTCATTTTTTCTACGGTTTCTTAAACTAAAACGTATAAATCGTAGATGGTCTCCATTATGACGAGGGAACTGTCTCGCTCAAACTAACTAAATTGAAGTCAAACTGTGGTAGTTCCATGCTAATGGCGTAGCAGTTGGCTCTTATGACTTGAAAAATGTGGTAACTACCAATATATTCCCGGAATAATTTGCATAGTTTATCATTTAATTTTGGTTTTCGATAGGTAACCCATTTGATCAGTGAAAGTAGGATTTTTTTGATTGAATAAATAAAAATAAGTAACGAAGAATTTTTCATGACTCACGTAGTCAAGCCAGAGCCTCCTTAAGTGACGAGATCCTTGGCCAACCTGAATGCCTCTGATTTAACAGGCCGGCCTTCGAAATAAGAAACTCAAACTAAATGTTAAATCCCTGCAACATATCACTAACTTCTTCGCACGTATTGTTGAAAATAGATTGCCAAATCTCCACAGCCTACCCTCTCATTATGTCTTGTCCTCACTCTCTGTTAATAAACTTGATAATATGTTCCTTAAAACTGATCTTAAACTTATCCATATCACACTGAACTCAACCATTGACTGCCCCGACCTTGTTTTCTTGATAAATTTCATAATATCTTCCCGGCACACCAGGACTCACTCATTACTCCATATCCATACTCGCAGTTTATCGCTTACCAAACGCCTCTCTTCTCTTGTGAATTCCCTTCCTGTGAACATTGACCCTTTCACCATATCTTCCAGAGTCTTCGCTAACCTAGCCATATGTCATTCCCAAAAATAGTAATTTTTGCTATCTCCCCATGTTGGATCTGGATGGAATGCTGGATATTATCTGTTACCTTTTTCTTGTTATGTTTTTACGTTTGTATCCCTTTTTGTTTGTTATAAGTTCGCTATAAAATGGCTTTATGCTGTATAAAATATATTTTTGTCAATTAAATAAAATAAATAAAAATGCTTATATTTTATAGTTATGCAGTGTAATATTAACACATCCGTTGTAAAACCTGGTATACATTTCAGTATTTAAAAATGATTCATTTTTGCAGGAAAATATGATATAGTAAAGTAGGAATAAATGAATCTTAAAGCAGAAATATCAACATAATTACACAAGAAAAAGTTTTCAACTTGGCTTTTTTCCCCTCACGTATTTGTGTTTCCATTTTAATTTTTTCCTCGTTAAGACAAATACTGGAAGGAAATATAAGTATAAGAAGTCGACTTAATATGCAGAAGTTGGGCACTCGTTTGACAGTTTTGTATCTTTTCACTGTATGGCCGTGTTGTATTTGACGCAGGTCTTACCCGCTCCTCAGCTGCGTACCTACCTCTTGTCCGTTGAGGAACCAAGTGAGGTTGGCGGGCGGGTAAGAGGGCGGCGCCGTGCAGTTGGCCCTTATCCTCTCCCCGGGGCCGAATTTCCGCTTCTCAATGCTCACCTCGGGAAGTTCGTCCGGGAAGTCTGAAATTAGAGGAGGGAAAACATTTTACGGGTTTCAAGAAGTTTGAGGGATTAAGGGTACAACAAATGCGGCCACCTGGGCGCGAGAAAGATCAAGTGCGCAACCGATTGCGTAGCGTTAAAGCGAGTTTATTTCGTCGAGTCGACTCGTTTCATATATTTTCCTCTGGAAGCGTAGCCGCAGCTCAATAGATTTGCATAGCGCGGCTCCGAGACAGCGAGTTGCCAGATATGGAGCGACATAAATATTTATGGACGATCGCTGGCTTTAAGTCTCGTCGTTTAAATTCGGCGAGTAAAAAAATACAGTAAAAAAAGTCCACGCAACAAAAGGGCTCCAGCCTAGCTTCGTAAAATTTGAAGTCGCGACAATGGAAAAACTTCGTGCATTCACACAAGTTATTTTCTCACGGTACGACAAGTTTCCCTTGATATGCTTCGTCACATTTCATCGATGATGTCGCCATGGCGACGAAGTCAGTTGTACCGTGAATACATTACTGAAGTAAGCACTACAAAGTTGCACATTCCTTTCAACAAGTGCATCATATTTCAATGTAAATGAAATATATCCTGACTTATTCATGGAAATATTCTCAAATGTAGTTCGACTGGAATGAAGTTTGACGTGGTATTTAAAAATTCCTTCGGCATTAAAGTTTTGTAAAAACATATGAATATAGTGAGATTAAAAAATAAAATAATTTTAAGAATGGTAATAAACTTTTTTCATGGCTTACCACGACTTTACTAATCTTCTTGTGTTGTTGTTTCTCGGTAGATAAATACTATATTCTATTTTAAATTTGTTGTTGTACATGATCTAGGCATATTGGCATCGCAATTAAAAATAAATTTACGTCAAAAAGGTTGAGAAAATGTGATTATGAAAAATAAAAGCCACTAAAAAGTTGAAAATTTAGGACATTATAATTTTTGCAGTGAGTTTTAATAATGATCATCCTGAATATTTGAGAAAATGTTTGATAAATCCTTTATTTCTGGAATAATCGCCGTAGATTGCAAAATACTTTACTTTCACGATGCAAAGACTTATAGGCAAAGGGTAAAAAATTAACCTCTTAGATAAATAAAAGAATCTTGTTCCAATATCATTGAAGATATACCCATCTCCTTATATGCGGCAATTGTTAAAAATTAATTCACTGATTCGTTTACATCCATTGCCATCAAATTAAAATTTTAACATTGTTAGTATATGGCTGCGATTAAACGAAAGCTCTTCCATAGGTGAACTATCAAGTGGAGTAGATCTAGTTGAGTCGATGAGGAAACGTAAATTCCTGTGAGGGAAAAGTTCTGGACATAAATTGGCTACTACCTCATAAAAAGTTACCCGGGGATTAATTAAAGAAACAAATAAAACCTTGCTAATTATTCTTCGTCGAAAAGTCTCCAGCGACGCGCAAGAGAGATCTCGGCGTAAAGGACCGTTATTTACTTTCCTTATTGTCGAGTTTATAGAGCCTGAAGACAGAAAGACCCCTTATATTACAGTCTTTCTGTGTATCTCTCCGTTCCAATTTATAGGTTGCTAAGAATATAAGCGCCGAGAAACCCCTTACTGAAAAGGCTTGGCCGATTATTGCGTCATAAGTATCCTTTTATGATATTTTCTGGAGGTTGAGTCGATCATGCCCTGTTTCCAGGTTTGCAAAAAATATGAGCTTTGTCCTCCATCTCCTTTACAGAATTTTCACCGCCCCTTTCTCCCATTCCTCACGCTTCTCATGCCCGACCCAGAGACGCCGTCTTGAGAAAATCTATTGGTCATCCCCGAGTGGACCGTAACTTTTGGGCTCGTACCATTTTCGTTTTATGAGCAAGCGGGTCATTTGGAGAGGGGAGCATTTTTTTCTTACCAGAAATCACCATTTGCGTCCATCTGCAACCTTTGTGAAAAAACTGAGATACGTGGTAGGATGCATGGCCCCGCTGGGCACGCACCTGGGGAGGGAGAGCATCAGTTTTTTTTACGTCAATAGAATATTGGTCAGAATGACTCTAGGCTTCGTGCGTTTTCAATGGAACACTTTTCAAAACATATCCATTCACTTATTTTCCAAGCATACATAGCAGTGGGATAGTTTAGTCTCAAAATTGTCATTCTTTTCTATCTTTGAAGTTGTCCTCAATGATTCATTTTTCAAGCTGAAACACATCAAAGGTGTAAACCATGGCAACCAACCCAGTTCACCCCTGAATATGCCTTGTGTTGCTCTATGCAAAATATTTTGAATATTATAATCAGTGCTATCATTCCTTAGCTACTCCTTAAATCTCATTACTATTCACAGTGAGATCTTCAGGAAACAGCCGTGCTGTTAGCGTTTAGGCTCTTAAAATTTAGTAATCTACCCTGAGAAAGTTGTATAGTTTTTCTTCCACTTGTTTAAGTTTTCGGCTACTCATTAACCGATTAAGTTTAAAAATATGATCCTCTAAAGGTTACCTCTCATTGCTTTCCTTTCCTGCACCTTGATTGTAGAAAGACTTAGCGCTTAGCAACTGATGTGAGCTAAGTACGGCGTCCAATTTATTTTCAGCCACGAGAAAATTATGTTGAGTCTATGTAGTAAACCAATGAAGCAGAGAGACAGTATATCATCACCGCAACGCGTTCATTACTACCTGGAAATACTAAGTAACATTCAACAGAATCCACCAAATCACCACGTCCTCATCCATTATGCTTTCCACTTACGAAATTAAACGATAAATACCAGCGATGCACGAGTTTTTAGGATCCTGCGTCTCACCATATTGTTTACTAACCATCACCTTGTCTAATGTTTCCTTGCAGCACACCTTCTTCTCCAATGCAAGAGGTTTAAAATTACTGTGCCGAGAGCACCTGCGACCCGAGCATTTCATGACATCCTTGAACTTCGGTGACACGAAGAGGGAAAAGCGGATTCGTCCGTACAGCACTTGAGTATTCGGCGCAAAAAATATGACCTATCTTTTTATGCGCTAAAAATCACGGCACCCAAGTTAACAATGATATAGTTATTAACTTTGAAATGTCATATTTAAAGAATATAATAGCCATCCGTAATTACGGTGATTTCAGTTGACTATAGAGGATGTCTTGAGGAGGAGGATGAAGACTTGAGTGAATTATTAAGAGTAATTTGACATGTTTAGAACAATTCTTGAAAAAGTTAAAATTTCCATTGCTAAATCGGCGAACATGCATTAGTTGCGATGACTAGAACTCTTAGTGGGAAGTAATTTTTAAACGGGAACACTTAAAATAATAAGCGTCAAATATGATCGATAGAATTCTGGAAGTGTCGTTACTATCAACATGTTTTATAAGCTTGAAAAATAAAATTTGGAATGAATATGGATATTGAATACATACTCGAGGTATGAAAATAGAGCGCAAACAGTGAGGACTGAAGTATAAGGCACTGTGTTAGCAGTAGATCACTGTAAGCAATAGTTCTATTGATAGTGGAGTTCTCCGAGGTATATTATAATCATTGTCTCCTAGTGTCTCTCGCATATGCAGCACTGGACAACATCCAGATGGTTACGACGATTACTCGCTGTTTTAGTTCTATTTTGAGAGCTAAACTATTATTACTCCCTCTCTTATTATGTCCTCCACAGGCTTCAATCGCAGACACGAGGCCTCAATCAATCCTTCGGGAGGGGGGGAATCGTCGACGGTAGGGCATCCGGCGGCTGCGTCGGCAGATAGCGGGGGATCTCCCGCTCGCATCCTGGGACCGCGTGGAAGGGGAGCGGCCGTCACTCATCCACGGCGGGGAGGCCAACTCCCCACCTTCCCCATGGGATGATGGGGAGGGTTAGATACACGGATGCGCCCCGCCGGGGGTCACGGAAGGCGGCGCAGGCAAGGAGGGGACAAGGACGTGTCAATCGGAGTCAAGTGAGAAAGTGAATTTCGCCGAGGGTCCAGATTGAGAGCGGTGTGAGGGAGAGAGAGAGAGAGAGGTCGGGCCCCTTGAGTCCCGCGGACGACGACGAACGACTGGCTGATGCGATTGGAGGGCCGTGGAATGGAATCGAACGAGTCAGAGGTAGGGAGGAGGCCGGTGGAGAAGGACACAAGGTACGAAGGGAGGAGAGTAAGGGAGGGAGGGAGAGAGAGGGAGGAGGGGGATGTAATTGGAGAGAAAAGGTTAAGCCAAGTGGGATATCGCCGGGCTGCGTGAGAGAAGGATAGATGGATGGGAACTCGGGATTGAGACGGACAGGGGTCGTTATGTTGCTATGACTTCGCATGCAGCCAGCGAGAGTTATCGCGACGCGAGGAATTTGGGGATGAGGGGAACGAGAGGGGTCACGGGGAACGAGCACGCATGGCAACCGCGTCTTTTTCGGCCTTCGACGGCGGAACGAAACGGTGGTTTCTGAAGGTGTGCTCATTTCCCCACGTCACGTATTCGTCGGCAGCGGTCGAGCCGCTGAAGTTATTTGCACCTCGGGGCACCGAGTGGATATTGCGCGCGCTGGGCTGGGATGAGGAAATTCGAGGCTAGGAAAACAGAAGTGTAAAAGGGGGTCGGGATCCACCCAGTAAACTGGTCTACATGACGGGTGGTGGCGGTGTTTGCAATTTTCGAAATCGACATCTATGCCTGCTTCCTGGATTTCCTCGGGGAAATACGTTCTCTGCCTGGATTCGAGCGAGACCAAGTAAGCACAAGGCCACCAATAAATCGGAATGCATATCCTCATCATATACATAGCAACAAAATGAAGTACCTAACTTGTCCTTAAGCATTCCAAATATTGAGATAAAATGTTTAAATATTAATAATCTTAAAACATAATATTTAACATACTTATTCAACCAGCTCCTATACTAATGAGCCTTATGAAGATTAACCTTTTTGTTTTTTCTTTTGTCCCAATTCAAAAGATCCATTTGTTTTAGGTAAGGTTTAGACTCATATGATAAAAATAAAGCTTGGTTAATATACTTGAATCGTATTCTGAATCTTAAAATGTATATAATTAATACTTTTATAAAATTTTGAAAAAAGGAACCAATTTTTCATCGTCGAGGCTTCGGCCTATTGGGTGTTTTGAAGAAAAACGAGCCTGTGATGACATCGTATTGAGTGGCTAAGGGGTAAATAAAGCAAACCTACAGAAATGATCGAAGGCTGATTGTGAATCACAGATGATATTATTCTTGCCGAGATCAAAACGTCGTAATTGGGGCCAAACCAAGGCTACTGAAGGCGATGACAAATAGCACAGCGGCAGATGTGGTCAGAACGTGGAACTTAACAAGGGCGCTAACGTCAGGGATCAGGTTTACGTTAAGGATGCAAACATTCATTAGCAATTGGCAGTTTCCCTCCGAATAGACTGCGTTTAAAATATGCGCAGTGGTTTCTGATGAAATACAAGTAAAATAGAAAGGAATCCCTTTCCATTCAGTTCGATTACATTAATTTGCAATCATTATTATTGGGGCTCAAAGTTTTATTCTAGGAGATTAAGTTGTCACGACAGAATTCGGGGTGATGAATGACAGAGGCTTGGAGAGCGGGCATTGCGGGTCATGGCGGTGGTGATAGATGGCGCAGTATTTGGGGAGGAAGGCGCTATGAGTTAGATGCATGGGGCAACGGCAGGTGGAAGAACCGGGTGAATTGAAGACCAACGCTCTCGCGCCATACACATGAGACGGCGAGGAAGCGAGGAAAACAGAATAAAGCACACAAAATGAAAAGAATTTTGCCATAACTGCACGCCGCTGAAAAAAAAATGACTTCGAAAAAATGAGGAAATGAAATTTCGCAATTTAATAAGAATTCAAACCAAATTTGGATGCAAAAACTTTACTGGAAGCTAAATCGTGAAGTTGTGGTCGGAAGTTTAAATGCGTGTGGAATCACACCGAGGAGTCCCGGGTTCATATTCAGATAAGTTCAAATGCAAATTATGCGTTTAAATGCGTGCGGAATCACAGCGAGGAGTTCCGAGTTCATATTCGGATAAGTTCAAATGCAAATTATGCAATTTTATGGATACCAGATCATTGTGGGTCGGGTCGGGCAGCTGATCTAATGGGTTTCAGATTCTAAGAATTTTCGCTAGACGTAAGGATTAACCCACAGTATTCTTCTCAGTCACAGATATTTGAGTTGATTACCGTTTGAATTTAATATGAGCTTACCCTACAGAGTTTAACTGGTATGATTGTGAGGAAAATGTTTCGAAGATAACGCCAACCATCTCAAGATTTACATCTAAAAAGAGTGAGGTTAGACTGAGGTATTTCAAAAATGTGGTCGGAATGATTTTTTTAATCAATCGTTAGAGCACAGACTGAGACCAAAACGCAGACACAAATCCATGTGAGCAACTGAGAGCATTGTCAAATGTCCGCTGAAAATCGAGAGAAACCCGATCACGTTCGGCATATATCACTTCCGATACCCTTGAAATAACGCCAGCTTCTCCCAAGCCATTACCGGGGACCGTAAATCCTGTCCAATTGAGAAAAATGATCACTGCCCGAAGGTGGCATGTGCCCATTACCATACGCAATGGCTTTTATGAGACTTAACAACTTTGCAATTCCCTCATTCGCTGCATACTTAAGACGATCTATGGGAATTAAAAACTAGCTCAGAGACTCAAAATTTTATTAATGGGTTTATTAAAAATGGTCGCATTATATTCTTGATAGTCCATGAAAAAGCGAATTGATTTCGGAAAGAGATTACTTTTGCACGGGTCTCATTACATCGATGGCTTCCGAGAGAGGCTCAGACATGATGTCTGCGATTTTTCTGAGCGGAAACGGGAAGGCGACAAATGAGAAATAAACTGTCGTTCCAGAAAGGGATCGGATAGGAGGGCGGGAATGAATTGGAGACACTTCCTCTGGCTGTTTTCGATTGTCCTTAATGAGAGGATTAAAAATGGCCGTTAACTTCATTAACGATGATTGAGCCCTCGAGAGATTGTAGGAATGGAAAGAGAAGGAAAGGCAGGGGAAGAGAGAAGTCTGGCGCCCGCCATCATCCGATCCCCTTTGCGACAGAGGCCGTCGATCATTCATTAGAGCAGCAAGTCCCATCGTTGGCGAACCGCGAAATTTCATCGGGAGTTTTCACCGCGAGTTGCACCCGGGATCATCCGCTTGAAAACCCCTCCGAGCATACCTCCGGGAAATCGGGGGCCATTACACCGATCGGATCCCCACGGCTCCTCTTTCAAGTCTCTCGCAGCATGACGTGAGACAAAAAATAAGGCCTTTCGATCGAGTGAAGACAAAAGGCGTTTTGGCCGAATGATCGCAAATCAAGATCAGCCTCGTGGATGAAGCAAAATTTTAAAAAAATAAGAAGTACAAAAGAGTAGTTGCGACAGATTGGAGTTTTATTTCAGGATCAAAAGGGAGGTAAGGGAGGAATTGTTTCTGAGACATGTTGAAGTTCCCTTTAGGAGAATTAGGGAGGGAAAGTTAAAGAGGGCGGAGGAGGATAGTTTAAAGAAAGTTTCAACTAGACTGCGAAAGTATGAAAATAATCATAAATCTCCCATTACTATTGCTTCTATTATAATGGGCTGCTTTCACGCATGGCACACTTCAGCCAATGGAGAAAAAAGTTAGATAGGAGATGCCGTATTTTCTCCAGCTCTTTTCATTTATAAATTAATAGGATATTGGTAAGACATAATAGATCTTATAACCTCACTGTCAATGTTTCGGAAATAAAATTTTCGCTCGTCTGGGCAACAATCAATTCAATATATTTACAGAGTATTAGTTATTTGCATATTTTGAAATATTTCCTAAAAATGTACACGATGAAAAAATAATCTACGAGTTTTTGTTTGAAGGAGGCTGTTTTTACTTTTTGTGCCTTCTTTCTATATTTCAAATTTTATGACTAATACTAATATATATATCAATATTTTAATGCTTTTATTAGACACGAGTTAAATTACGGTAGACTTTCTTAATTTTGCGAAGTGTATTTTGTTATTGCAGGTTGTAGTGTGTTAAGTAATGTTTGAAGTTAAAAAATAATATTAAATGATGGATCAGGTTCTTTAACTGGTTTATATTATTCAAAGATTAAATGTAATAATTATTTTATGGCATAATTTGCTAAAATAACACAAAGTTGAATTCTGGGTTTTGATGATTTTTAAAAATAAGAGTAAAAATGTATATTAGCCGAAAATTCATATTGTAATGAATACTCTTTTTAGCCTAAATAGTGGTGAAGTCAAAAGTTACAATTGATGAAATGCATTTGCCTTTCAATAACTATAGTTATTAGGAAACAACTCATACACTAATGTGGGTTGAAGTCTTTTGATTGATTTAGCATTTCAATATCTGGAGCATTTTTCCAACGGATGAATGATTTTTTGCAACACTGTAATTTGTATCAACGAGAAACAATAACACATCTATACTTCATCGATTCATGTCTATAAGCCGTAGCCACAGTTAATTCCTGGGATAAGTGACGTGGTACCTCGTTACCGCTGTCATTTAGAGGGTAAGTTTCTTTCCGAAAGTAACCCAAAAATAAGAATATACTAATAATATCAATTAATGGATATTTTAGAGCCAATTCAATCATGTAGGGCAATATCACCGAATCGTAGTTAGGAAAGGATGATAACCTAAAGATATAAATAAGCCTATGTGAATTCCTGTTTAATTGGGAGCAAATGTGAAAATGTCGATTTTTATTTGATATTGTCATCAAAGGGTGGAAATGGTTTCTATAAGTACTTACCTTGCTCGACTATGAAAAACTCGTGAGTCTATATTTTGAAACCAGAGGACTTTTGTTTTTCGATCAATTTTTGCTCTTATTATTTCAAGGTTAATTATAATTCACTATTTAAGTTATCTGAATCACGAATAATAATCGAAAGGTTGTGATAATAGACCGCGAAGTTTAAATTGATTTACGATTGAACTTCCTTGATTGATGATGAGTTAAGAGTTAGCTGTTTTACACATAGACAATTCCATTATATATTTTTACTTCGATGTCCTCTAATTTCTGTAGTGCCATTTGGTCTGCCAACTCCCTCGGTAATTCTTACTTTGCTCGTACCCTGATTAACGTATGTCTGCCCTTGATTTTTCTGGCCTTCTTAAACATAAAATTCAAGATTTATTTTATCATGCCACAGTCAAAACTTTTGCCCGGCCTTCTCAATTGCCTGATTTTGCATTCGATTCTCTGTCTGATGCACTATATTTATCGCAAATTTACAGAGTTAATGCGGAAAATGAAATTATTTTTTTGAATGTTACACTTATACAGAGTATATTAATTTGGCTCGAACTTATGTTTAAATGTCGGATAAAGTTAATTAATTATTTTTCACAATTTTTTTCTGAATAAATTTTTAAGTACTACATGAGAAAAATTTATTTTACTTTGCCGCAATATATGCTAGATAACGGTATAATCTGTTGGGAGAGTACTTACAAATACGTTCAAGCAAGTGAAAATAATTTTTCAAAATTTGGTGATAATGTTTAAATGGGGTTATGAACGCTCTTTCCTATTCAGAACTTGCAATTAATGTCCAAAAGGTAAAATAAGATGCATAAAAAAAGGCTAATGCAAAGATTTTTCAAAGTGTTTTATGAGGAGTATGGTTATTTATGGATGGAAAACGTGAAAAAGGGAAGAAAAATCCCTAGAAAGCTTTGAAATGTGGCTATGGCGAAATATGTAGAAGATGCAAAGTAAGAAAAGGACAAAAAAGAGGGTACTAAGAAGAATTGGAGGGGAGTTATAGACAAAAAAGTAGAGAAAAGCAAATGGTATTGGCCACATACTACGGAGACATTTTAGACAGAAAGTCGTAGTAGAATGAAAGATTAATAGAGAGAGGAGGAGGGAGGAAGAACTTTAGTTTGATGACAGATACGAAGAGAGGAGGGACGCAATGGAGAACCCCACCAAAAACAGAAATGCTTGGAGACAACAGCTCCATTGAGACCTGTCATTCCACAGCAAAACTCAAGCAAGACTGCTTTATTGCCTGTTTACAAGGTTTTCCCCGTAGAGGTTCGCCACCTCTTGGCCCCCCCTACCCTCCATCGAGACAGGGATTTCCAGGGACGCCAGCTGCCTTCGGTTCCCACCGCTACGGTCAGCTAAAATCATTACAGTTATATAAAAGTCAACATTTTACGATCGCTTTATGGTCGGATCGGTTATTCACCATATTTAATTCGGTAAGGTATGTATTCTTATCATGCCTTATCGTGCCATAAGATGAGAACCGAAATGTATATTTATACTTCACGTGTAGATTTGGTCCACATGCTGTTTATTTATTTTACCATCTATGGTCAACACGAGTTTCTGAAAATTGAAGGTAGTCAAAATAAAAGAAATGCCTAAAAAACCTGCCAGTCTTTTAACCATTGAGTTTAACTGAGAATGTATAAAATAATTGTTTCAAATTAATAAATATTAATATCATAAAGAAGTGCTTGAATCCTTGATTTCTAGTTTTTAATTTATTCTTAGTGCTGCCCTTCCTCGTCGACTCTTATTCCGGATATTATTTGATTATGGATTCTGGATGCATATTTATACTTTATACTTTATTTTAACATGTCACCAACATTTACCCTGCATAATTTAAAAAAATTCAAAATGCAGTTCCATACTGTAAGATTAGTCAAATGATAAATTGTGTTTCTAGAATCTGAATTACAATTTACGCTAACATTTCACATGAGGTATACGAACGTATATAGGCGAAATCACATGACTACAGTATCTACAGTTCTTCCACTGGCTCAAACGGTTGAACATTCAACATGAATTCGCTCCTCAAAGTTTTCGGAGTTATACCTCTATTTTTAAAAAATGCGAAAAAAATTTCGAAAATCATAGGGCCACCAGTCCTTTAGATTTGTATACAAGATATATTCAAGTACTAGCGAAAGGTACCCTTTGAAACTCAACGGGTGTGAAAATCACTGAATTTATTATATACGAAAGCCACAAAACCTGAAGAATACTGTGCGGTCTTCTTTGAGTCGTCTTCTGAGTAAATGAAGTTAATCGCTTCCCTTGTGTGCATACATATATTAGCATTTAATGACTTATTTCAGTTGCAATATTCGTTTTCGATATGGACGATGAGTATCTTCAAACAGGATCGGAGAGTAGGGGTACAATCCAGCCGTTGAAAATGTCAAACGGAAGGTGTAAAGGGTATCCGTATTCATTGGTTTCGGTTTTTAAATAAAAAATATATGTTTTATTTAGATAGATAGATTTATAGATGGGTACCTTTCCGTGGTTTGGTTGGGATGAGATTTGTGCGGTTCTTAGTGTAACCCTAGAAACACCACGGGAAGGTGACCGACTTAGTTTCCCATTTTTCTTGATATAGGTATCCTTTTTTGGTATTTTTGTGGTAAATATTTAATTTATTTTTTCGCTTAGTACTTGTAAACACTGGTCAACATTAAAGCATCGCTATCAGCTCATTAAAAAATAAACTTAAACATTATATTTACGGCTTTCCCTCAGGAGTGTTGAATGTATACTTATTGTAAATATCCATTGAATTTATCGATTACCCACCTAAATAATCCATCATGGGGCCCTTAGAACTCTGGGCCCATTGGGGCCCATGTGACTCTAGGGCCTTCTTATACAGATATTTTCTCAACATATCATGGGCCTGCAGGAAAAAATGTTTTTTAAGAAGCGTTAATATCTTTTGAAAATCAAATCTTTGGTTGCTAAGTAAATATGATATGATTGATTTCAGAGAGAATGTGAGATTTTTCTGCTAAAAACATGACTTTCACACGAATACGGAACGTAAAAGAAAATCGCTTGGAAGAATTAGAAACTTCATTTATTCAGCCATGCAATAAAATATCCCAGCCTTCTATCTTGAGTGAAAGTACATTCAAAAAGCAAAAATTATAACCACTGCACCGAACCCGATGATTAGCATGAACCACCAGAGGGGCCTTTGGGGGGCCTTAGGGGACTCTGAGGGCTTTTTAATATAGCCAATATTACCCACAGATATATTTTCTAAACGGCTGGACCGATTTTGATGAAATGTTTTGTGTGTTTGATTGGGTCCCTGGATGGTCTGGATTCACAACTGGACCCGGTAGGTGGCGCTGCAATTGGGTTCTAGGAATTTTTTATATTTTTAAAATGATTTTTCGCATATCAGAACATATAAACCCAATATTTCACACCCCCCACTACCCCCCAAAATTTTTAAAATGAAAAAATCATAAGTTTATGAATAATTGACCGATAAAACCTTTTGAGAAGTTCATGAATAATTGACCATCTTAGAATAATTTATAGTTATGTTTGTGCACCTAAGGTGGCGCTGATGTCGAATTCTGTGTTTGTGTCATTTGACGCACGCATCAATGCATGCGCAAGTCGTCGCACTTGCGTCGTAGTTTAGCGTTGTTTTGACGAAACGAAAAGATTGAGATGCCAAACTCAATGTCAAATGTCACTTAGTATATAATTTATCGAAAATTCGAATATCGAAAAAACGTTTGCTGAACCCGCTAATAGCCAACGTTTGGGCAGGACAACATCTGTCGCGTCCTCTAGTAGGATTGTAAATATCAAACTGACGTGTATTGCAGTAAACATAATTGGCAAAAATACTGCAGTAGATGCTACATGGGTATTAAAGAAATCATTGGAGAAGAAAAGATAATACAAATAGGAGACGTACAACGTCTTAATTGATTTCCAAAAGACATTCGATAGCATTGGCAGAGCTGCTATTTTGGAAACTATAACCAGGAGAAAATTTCTGCAACATATTGTTAAAGCAATTAAAAGTTTATTAAAAATACCTCTCTTAACCTGGACACAGGAAAAAGATTGATAGCAACAGTGCAAACAAACAAAGGAGTAAGAAAAGGCTGTTGCATATTTCCAACTTTTTTAAACATCTATCTAGAAAATGTTGTAAAACGATGGAAACAAATCTTTGAATCGGGATAAAGTTGACTACAAAGCTTACGGTAAATATTGTTGTATATGCTGACGATGCTGTTATCATACAACGGACAGAAAATGACTGATGAATGAGAGGAGCATTGACCTTAAAACTATAGCGGAGAAATATGGAATGATGATGCCACCGCGAAACAAAAGTTAGAGCATTCATGGGAAAAAACCCTGTGAGAGCAAACTTTTTATAAAAGACCAAGAGCAGGTATCCACATTCTTGGACAAGAAATGTCTGTCATGGATGATCGAGGTGTCGAAAGCAAACTAAGCAAACTTAAACATATTAGCGGAACAATCAGTAGAAATCTAAAATATAAAGCAAGAAAAGAAACTATATTAAAATTTGACGAAACGAAGGGCAGTTCCAATTGAAATGTATGGGAGTGAGAAGTGGATACACTAAAAGAGAGACAGAAGTAAAATTGAATCAGCTGAAATGAATTGCATGAAAGCAGTAAAAGGTTGCACATTACAAGATAGAATATGCAACAAAAAAATAAGAAAAGCTTGAAAATTTTTAAATTTGAAGATAAAATAAAGAAATACGAAATAATTTTGTGTAAACAAGTAGGAAGAATGCAGCACGACCACCTCCTCAGAATTGCCTTTGAGTACAGGCCTTAAGGACAACGAAGCGTTGGACGTTCGAGGTTACGACGGTTTCCGGAACAGGCGATATTGCCTAATCCATGAAGTGAAGAAGAAGAAGACTTTTCCGATGCCTATTAGTCTTCATCAAATCAAATTGGATAATTGCTAACTCTTTAGCCATCATTGTGGAACATTTCTATTACACCCGCTTTGATACTACATTAGTAATTCCTTTAAGGAGCTGGACAGGGTCAGTAAGGCTGGGCTGAGGGGTTGGCAAGGAGGAGGGTGGAAGGTACCGGAGGTTGATTTGGGCGGGAAGGAGGGAGGTGGATCGAGCGGCCAGCGGAGAGGGGAGGCGGGAGCGGTTAATTTGTCGGCACTCTCGTTGAGTAATGCGGGGGTTAAGTGGACGCCCTCCACGGTCGCCGTCTTTCATCCTTTGGACCCGTCCGACGACTGCCTACCCGCCTCCCCTCCCCCCCTCACCATTCGCCCCCGCCGTCGAGTGCCATTATTCGCGGTCCGCTGGCTGATTGGTCTGTTCCTTGCAAAAGGCCACCCTAATGCGAGGAGGGTGAAGAAGGAGGAATTTAATAATTTTTCTTGCACTCAGATACAAATCGTTTTCAAGCCGCGAGCCCAACTACGAAAAAAATGATGGTGGGTATTCGGGTGAAGAGCGTTAAATTTGGAAAATAAATAAATTTGTTTCCATGTCTCTGATTTCGACCGCGCTGAAAAATCAATTAGAAATCGCAATTATATTTTCGGTCCTACATTTAAGTTGTTTACAATATTCAATTAATTGATTATTCCGTCATCTGATGCCATGATATTACTACCACCATAGGAATTAAGTCTTCATTTTGAACTCATTAAGCCATGACATTCATTGAAATCATGAAAATCATTGATCATTGATTGTTTTTTTGGCATTTGCATTAAAAATCCATTGTACTTGCGGATAATACTTACGAAATCTGATATTTTCTTTCACTAGAACTGTCCCATTGCCATGATTTTTACAAGTATTTATCATACCAGCTGGTTCCCTCAAAAATTGGATTATCACAATCATATCCTCCAGTAATAATATAAAATATTCCGAAAACTTTCATCCTCATTTTTATCGTATTACCTCATGCACGAAACCTATTACTAAAATTCTCATGTAATATCATTCCTACAAACAGCGAGGTATACTAAGAAGCTAGAAAAATAAAGTATGATTGAAAGAAATAGATTAAACAATAGCAGTTATGGCGAATGGAATTTTTTCCAATTCTAAACTTATTCGTGTAGGAAATAATGGGCTGGTGAGGATTTATTTCGTGATACAGTTTCTAAGGATGATTCATTGGCTATGAAATTCGCTTTTCCTGAAATAGAGAATGATAAAAACGCATTTTCAAAAATTCCCCATAGTAATACAGCCTTAATTTATTTCATCTTTCTTTGTACTACCAGCTCACATTTTGTCTGCAAAGTTACCGACAGTTTCCGGGGAATTTTAAGTTTGATTTTCAATTTATTACCCCAAGCGTATCGAAAATATTACTGTTTTAAATGAAACATCATTTAACTGAACTATGAGGGAAACAGGTGGTTCAAAATTGAAGTTGATTTTCTTTCAGAAGTTTAAGAGCTAAAACTTTTGCCCATCGATTTTGTCATAATATGTCATAATGCACGATTTCACTCAACAACCTATGCAAGTATTGGTTCACTGAGGCAGAGTAATAAGGCTGAGGTATGTGTAATAAGCTACTGTATACAGTATACTTATTTCTACCAGAGTTTTTTGATATCATTAATTAAATTAATCTAAGCATGGTAATATATTTAGGAATATCCCTTTAATTTGAAGCACTGTAAAATAAGCAAGATATTTTTTCAAAGCCACACTGCACAACTAAGAAATGGATTTTTGGGCGACATAAACAGCTTAAGACAGGAATTATTTATCATCGCTATCATGCATATGGTAAGCGTACGAAAAATATCAATCTACTTAGTAAAGCTTACGATGCGGCCCAACGATAAGGATGATATCCTTATGATAATACTGGAATAATTGACGCAAAATTATAATAAACCTTAACTGATAGAGTAAGCGCAAATAATGTTCAAATAAGTATGTATAGAGATACAACTTTCGGTTTTAGTAATGCTGTTGATAATTGAAGGACCAAATGACTTCGCTGAAAAACATTGTTAAATATCCTCCAGGTCTTTTCGTTGGAGGAATTATAAAATCAGTGTAAAAAATAACTCGGGTAACCCTTTATAACTCTTTCTCAGTGGTTCAAAATGTTATCCCGGGCTTTTTCAGGCTAGAATATATGGTACGTGGATATTTTCATCACTATTAAGATCCCCTTGTCTTCTGTAACGGCCCTAAACGCGGTATTCATTCACGGGATTTCGGAGTCCAAAGTCGATATGCCGCCTGAATGGAGCTAGAGCCCACATAAACCTTAATCGTGCAGACGGAACGAGATGTGGAGTGCGGAGTGGGGCGGGGGGGGGATCTCTCTCTCTCTCTCGGAGAATCGGCGAGGCTCGAAGGTCATAAAGGGGAGGGGGAGGAGGATATTGGATTCACTCCTTTTGCCAGCAATCGGTTATTAAAGTGCCACCCTCTACATAGAGAGTGGGAGAACACGCTCGGTCGCCATCTTCCCGCCTCCCCAAGGATGAAATTGCCCATCGGAGTCAGTCGTTGAAGCTCGTTTCTTTTTTTTTCTTTATTTTAATATGTCAATCACGTAATGGCCGAAAATTTGCCTCTGATGAGTCAGCGTGAGATCCACTTTCGAGGCGCTAACTTCTCATGAGATGTTCCCCACCTCCCACCCTCGTCATCTCTCTCTCCTCTGTCTCCAGTGTTCTATTTATTTAAGATAAATGTCAGGGCGGACTCCCCACAATATAATCAAGTCAATGGCGTGGCCAATTCTTTAAACCGGTCACTAAAACACAAGGAGTTCAAGATTCCCTAGGAATTAACCATAAAGAAATCACTCTTTACCACCGCTGATGCAGATATTTTAGTACTTCTATGACTATTAATTAGGTCAGGTTATTAGGTTAGGACAGTACTAGGTTATTAATTATGAATAGATATAATGTAAAAAAAACAATTTGTACCTTGAATAAAATGTCACTAAAGACGATTACCGTAGGCACAATTTGAGACAAAGTAGTGGTCCACAAGGTTTTAATATGGTTTTGGCAGGCTCATTGTAGCTCTGGCAAAGATACCAAAGTCGTCAAGGTAAAACCTATCGAAAGTTATAAGATATGAGGGTAAGTTTTAAAGATGTGTCATTTAAAAAAGCTAATGCTTGGTAATTAAACTAATGAATCTAGCGAGTAGATTAGCCAAATTATTCTAGTTTGACATCTCTTGTGATATTTCTGGCGCACAGAAAATGACTTTGCGGCGAGGACTCGGTTGATTCGTTCTGCTGGATCTGTCAAAACCTGTCACGACAGAAAAGAACAACAAGGTCATAGGGAACAAAATGGACCCAGCCCAAAGTCAAAGAAAACAATACATATCAGAAAATATAACTTTCAAAGGAGTACGGGAGGTTTTAATCACCTGCCGAAAATACAAATCTATATCCAATAATAATCAATCGAAAATCCATAAAAATATTGGAAAAATAAGAGAGAGGAGGAAACTCAAAATTATACTCAGCGATATCTCCTCTCTCATGTCACCCTACGAAAAAATCAAGCGGTAGTAAGCCAGAGTTTTCCCACATGTCCACCTGACTTTCCTAATCTCTAACACTGGTTAATCTAACTATCGTTGACCCTTTCTCTCCGAGGGTCATCGAGTGGCTTTGAGCCCGTTACAGTTAGATTTCATACGACGAAAATGTCTTCACACAACATCTGAGAAATACAAAGTTCATTAACCTATGACCTTAGGTATTTTTTGGGGCAAATAAAGTTATGTTTTATCTTCAGGCTTCGCAAAAATTGATGGTACAGACCAGCGGAGAGTTCAACGTCAAAGAGAAGGATTGGAGTGTGAAGAGCAAATAGAGGGACCTGATGTCTCCCGCCGATATCTCGATAGGTTGACTTTCTTCTCTACCGCCACAATGAAAGCTTTAGGATCCCCCGAAGTTAAGCTCTTAATATAGGAGTACCATCACGTTTTATTACTCTCATAATTTGATTGATGAGGTGTAGCTGAGTTTGGTTGAATTATATTCGAGCAGATTGAACTGAATTTTTTTACCTTGAAACACTAAAAGTCCAGTCGTTTTGACTTTATAGGAGGGTACATAACGAATCATCACCAAATTTAAAACATTTTTTTAAGCAAGACAGGCGAAAACGCTTCTGAGATCCCTTCACAGGTTATCTCCTTTCACAATCCTTAGTGACAAGTAAATCGCATTAACCAGCAACTTCTGCTTTTAGATTTTGGCGAGTATCTACTCACAGCGATCTTGCCTCCGCTTATCTCCGGATCTTTAAAAGATCTTCTGACAAAGTCAGGAAATGGTGAAGCTAATGCATATATTATTACTCAAGGCGTACGATACGATAACTCAACAAATCATGTTGGCCTTTAGTAGCCACGGTAGCAACTTAAAACGAAAAGTTGAGCTAAGAAACATGGCCTAGAAGGTTCCCTAAGGTTTTAAAACGATGTCATTTGAACATTACTGTGATTAAGGGGAGGATCCGAGCATGAAGTGAGGGAAATAGGAATCTAATAATTGATAAATCAACTTAAACCGACTCCAAATGGCTATTAGCACACACAATCATAAGGATATCAAGGTTAGATATTGCACCAGCGTACATAACCCCAAAGAATGAAATCATTTCATCGCCCTACATCGAGCTGTGAACCTCTGAAAATTAATTAAAGGCTAGAATACATGCAAAAGTATTGAAGCGCATCTTTCCTCCATGTTAAGGAGATGAATAGAGTAAATTATTTACTAACATACACTGGTCACTCTACAATTTGCTAAAAAATTCCAAATGGTTGTAAAAACGTGATTAGCACTAGAAAGATGCATCTTGTGAGAGTTTTTTTTGCGCACAAAAGCTTTTAAATGAAACATTAAGTAGCGGAAGGACATAAATTTCCCATTTCTTGCTTGGAATCATTAAATATTTTCCTCACACACATAACGTACATAATACAGGCAATAGGGAAAATTGATAATAATCAAATTCAAAACGCTCTAACTCTTTAATATCAGGCGTGCCAAATTCAGCATATACCTTTGGAGTAATCTCTGCTCATTCCAATACCAAATGTAGCGACTGTGGTACGAATGCGAAAAAAATTTCAAGAAAATTGAAATATACTTCGGGATGTTTTGATACTGTTTCTGCATTCTCCGCTATTAATTAATAAAGAGGAAAAACTCTTTTCCCAATAATCAAAATTTTGGTCCAGAATGGATTAATCTATATCCATTTTCAGCCGGGAACACCGTGATGCATTTCAATATACTTTTTCAGGGAAATGATCATTGGTCCAAATAACTCACCGATGCGATGATTATGGTTTTAATGTTCTCACGCTTTTTTCTCAAAATCTCCTCCAAAATTTGGCTTCATTTATCATCACAAACTGTGAAGTGAGCATGAGCTATTGACTTCAACTTCTTGAGAATCCAAGGCTCTTATCCGATCATGCATTTGGCTTTCCTTACCGGGCGGATGAGGAGAAAATGCCGGGAGCCTAAGCAGCAACCCAGGCCTTCTCAAATCTTTCCCGTCCTCCTATCTCCAACTCTTTCCTCTCTCGACTTGGACAACGCCTCCTGTGCCTCACCTTCCCCCTCCCATCCCCACAAATCCTCCCCACTCCGCTCTCCCCTGCTCGCGTCCCCACACGACTTCCCCAATGAATATCGGCTCCTCATCGATATTAACCCAATAGCCATAGCAAAGGACGGCCCTTTTAGGACCTCCACTCCCTGTCTTTCCCAACCTCATCCCACCCTCTCCTTCCGCCCAACTCCCCTTCCATCACCCTCAATTCTGTGCACTCAGGGCCCCACCCTCCTGCTTTTTTTCCTCTCTCCGCACCTTAATTTTTTTCCCCGGAATTCCTATCCTTTCTTGTACCCCCTTATCTTCGGATTCCACGCCGTTCCCTTGTTATTTTTTTAACCTCTATCGAATATTCTTTCCCTTCTCATTCGGCGACTCTGTTCCTTCGCTACGTGCGTTGCTGTGCGTCAACCTCTCCCGCCTCCACGTTCCTTCTCTCTCTCGTGGCCACTCTGCTCTTTTTATTTTTAAAGGACCGGGTCGTTTAATCCTGTTCGAGAACGTTTATTCGACGGATACCTGTTCTTCCGGAAAGGGAGGAGGTTGCAGAGGGGGGAAAGGGTTACGCAGTTGAGGAGGCTTCGTTGATGGGCACAGTAAAACTTTATTCGAGTAATCGAGGATTAAAGTGACGAGTCAGCCTCGGCTGCTTCTTTTTCGCCATTGAAACTGGCACTTTGAAACTTGGATAAGTTCAGTCCTACTGCGCCTTTACTGGCACGAGTGGGAGGTCGTCAAAAACTCTTTGATGCCGGCGCTAAAACAAGACAATCCTGTTTATGTTCATAAACTGCATCAACAGGATGTTTATGCGAGCAACGAATGGGTTATTGAGGCTGTTAAACTCGTTGTAACTTTAGAAGCATTGATAGGAGCTGCTATTTTAGAAGATTTGGCATGTTCAAGTTTACGCGCCGAAATATATATCGTACTTTGTTAGTACCACAGTTATCTATAACTGAAGCTAGGGGTCTGGGAGCGTGATAGGGTAGACTTAAGGGAAAACTGGATCAAAGAGTAAGAGAAACTTTTAAGCTGAGGATAGGGCAAAAATGCATGAAGGCTTTAGAGAAGGGTAATATTAGTTCGCCCAGAAACCTTTGAGGAAATGAGAGTAAACCCTGAGACCACAGGGAACTGAAACCGTTTTGAAAATGCTGCGCAACGTCTTTTATAATGCCACCAATAGTTGTCCCATATAAAAGTTTTCATAGTTTTCTGCATAGGTTGTAAGAAAAGGTGTAACTTGCTAGAGAAATGACTTTTTGAGGATACACTAGCTGGTATTTAAACATCGAAGCAATAACAAGGAATCTATATCGAGAGTGTAATATATAGCCATAAAACTACTGTAAGATAATATATATTTTTGCCTCCGACGTACGATCGGTTTGGGCATTTTCAACTATAATTTAAATATTTTTAGAGTAGCAAATACTACGTAGCAGTTTCATCAATTTCAATTCTGAATTCGGCAAAATTTATAAAGAGACTTAGGTTATGTCTTTGACGCTCGTGACTGATATTGCTTGCTTGCTAAATGAGACAAAATATCAATTAACATACTTGGGATCGTGCAAAAAAGTCACCTCAGGCAAATGAAAGCTAAACTAAAGAAACAAACTAAACAAACAAACTAAACAACCCTTTTAAGATCGAATAAATAAATATAGGAGCAAGGTCTTCATTAACTAGACGAGGGAAGTAAAACATACGTATTTCTTCGAACGGAAATTTGGTGGCAGTCTTTTAAATGACCTTTCGAGTCCAAGTGCGAAAATAAAAGCCTTAATAGACTCACATTCGGAACGAGAAAATATGTTCAAATGACTTCATCCCGATCATCCGAATCTTTGGCTTGACGGAAATGTAGTCTCACTGGTTCCAGTTGCCAGAGGTATCAAATTTTTCTTTGATTTCTCATCTTATTTCACGAATCGCCCGCATGAAATAATTCTTCAATTGAGATCTCTAAAGAAAAGGTTCAAGCTGTTGAATTCTAATGCCACCATTCACATTCTAGGTCCAGAATCCTCTATCGAGTCAACTTTAATAATGGACATAAGCCCACGTCCTTCATTTTGCAGTACGTACTTCAATGATTCGAGGAAGCCTTTTTCCCAGGCACATACACAAGTACCAACACACTACAGACTCCAATTCTTCCCTTTGCTCTTCTCTTCGCCTCTCCCACCCAGTGGACCTCGTTCTCATGTCCCATCAGCCCTCCCCTCTTGCGTCCCTCTATCTCTGCACCCAAGGACCCCTTATGGCCTCCTTGAGGACACCCCGGCACAGCACCCTCTCCCATTCCACCCTCCTACCTCTCATCTACCTCGCTTTGCTACCTCCTCGACGAACCCGGAGAGAAGACACCCACCTGCCGTCTCCTACTCGCCACAATTCTCCCCAACGCCCTTTTCAAAAGCAAGAGCCGTCCTCACCTATATAGAGGGCTCTTCCCCCAACCGCCCACCCTCCTCCGCCCCATTCAACGTTTTCGATGAAGTGAGCAGGATTTGCGCTTTACGGACAAAAAGCGGGGACGTCGGGAGAGTCCTCGTTTTCCGGATGTTTCGAATTGGATTTGAGGTTCCAATTTCCAACGCCCCGATATGGATGCGGTAACTCCGTTCCCTTATTCGCCACCTCCTCCTGCCTCCTTTACCCTCATGTGAGTACCCTATTCTCCCTCACCCCTACCCCAACAATCCCCCCCCCTCCCCTATGGCACCCTAACCTAACCACCACGTTCGAAAGCCCATCCTCTCTACTCCCTTCTCTCCTCCTATCCCTTCTCCCCCTACACCCACAGACGCTATCGGACGTACCCAAGCGCTCACTCCGTTCGTCATCCCCCTTCCCCAATACTCATAACGCAGTCGGCCCTTTTCCTCTATAAACGAACGACCCCTAAGCATGCCCACCATACCCTGCCATCCCTCGCTTTCCATCATTCGCAGTTCCAGCACGACCTCTACATGTCGCTTTCACCTCACTCGTTAAGGCGGTTGGAGCAGTTTTCGTTTATGTGAAGATTTGCGAGAGACTCAGCGTAGGTGCACTTATTAGCGTAAGTAACATGTGAATAAAAATATTTGCGAAAAAATCGCATTTTACCGATTTGGATTCTTGGGAATCTAATGCTATTTAAACACGCAGTCTTGTAGAACTTGGCATGTATTTTGAAATAATTCAATGGCATATGTATATAAAAATTTTCTCCTACACGCGAAAACATACGTTTCAAATTATTACAAAGGTTTCTAATAAAAATCAAGGTATACGTATAAAAATGTATTTAAATATGATTTTTGCATAAATTACGGTGCAAGGAAAATAATAAGAAATCATCAAGTGCAGTGCAAATTATATGAAATAGATGACCAGGGATCAGTTCATACAGTTTTCACATGATAGCTACAATGCCCATGTCTTTCGTCTTTGATGATACAACTAGAGCCCCTAATGAACCAATTCCAGATTATAGGACAGGGATCTCCTAAATCTTTGATAAATCTCTTCGGGCCCAGGTCAAAAAATCTCGTGTTCCCTAAAAAGTTGGTATTACGCATAAGGTATACTATCCTACACTTTTCGATTGCGGTGTAATTGCCAATGAAGAATTTGAGCTCTTGTAGAGAAGGTAGCTCTCTTCAGTCTCTTATCAACAGTGTCAACCAAAATCAATCTTAGATGCTAGTAGACATGCTTTCCGTAAATCTCATTGATAGTACCAATAATTAATGTTTAAAAATCTTAAATAAAGGCAACCCAATCTTTAATCAATCTTAAATGAAGGATATAAGGGTATCTATCAGAGAAAACGCAAGAAACCAGAAAGATCTGCGGAGTGCGATGAAGTCAGATAGTTGAAATTGTTAGGAAATGTAATTGAAACGGCTATTCAGAAAGTTACCCCAGCTTAGCAAAAATCCCACCATAGATATTCTTATCAGAAATATGCCTCCGCCGTGGTCTTACAGAGTACTCTTTGGTGAACGAATGCTTGGTAGGGTAACCGTCAGGATGGGGATAGCCAAAAACGTAGTGGATCGAAATCTTTTTGGCTTTCTGCCACCGCAATCTTTTGGTTATATTTTTAATGAGCCGAGAATATCACAAATACTTATAAATGTTGGTTATAAACGTTATATATATTTTGTAAATGCTGATGCCTTGTTGATTCAACCACTCTTCTCTGTCTCTTGCTTTTCGTTTTGATGCCACGTTGTTGTTGCATCCCATCCTCTTCTGAATCTCGTCCAAATACTTCTTCCTTGGCCGTTCTCTTACTTTATTTCCTAGCACTTTGCCTTCAAGAATGTTGATTAAGAATGCATGGTGTCTGATGACATGCCTTATAATTTTATTTTTCTCTTTTCCATTTCCGTTAATAACTTTCTTTCTTCTTGCACTTCCCTTAAAACATCCAGATTTGTTTTTCTTTCCATCCAACTTGTTCTTGTCATCATCCGCCAGATCCACATTTCAGCAGCTTCAAGTCTACTCCTTTCTAATTTGCCCATAGTCCAACTTCAACTTCCATAGAGCAGTGTACTCCATATAAATGCTTTGAAAAGGATTTTTATATTAATGTGTTTTCTGGCTAAAATATTTTTTTTAGTCATAAATGCCTGTTTGGCCAAGGCAATCTGTCTCTTCACTTCCATAAAGCATCTATTGTCCTGAGTGATTTTACTGCCAAGATAACAAAATTGTTTTACTTGATTAATTCTGGTGTCGTCGATTCATATATTGTTTTTGATTTCTTCCATATTTTTCGCATTACAATTGCTTTCGTTTTCTTTTAATTCACTTTTAATTTCGATTGTTTAAGAGTATCTGATAGGACTCGCAGCATTCCACTCATTTCTTTTTCGGAGTCTGCTACTGTTACGATGTGATCAGCTAATCTGATACAATGTATTCTTTCACCATTGACTTCTACTCCCTTTGTCTTCTCCTTCATGATCTGAATATCTTCCTCAATGAACATATTAAATAGATACGGAGATAGGGGACATCATTGTCTAACTCCTTTCCTGATCCTAGCCTCTTCCTCTACCTTATTGATGAATATTTTTATTACAAACTGTATTCAATTTTACTTAGTTTAAATTATTTCTACAAGATGGAACACCTAAAGGTTAATGGGTAAATTTGGGAATATCCGCGAAAAGTTTAGAACGTGCACTGCGTGTTGTTTATCCACCAGGTGCTATTTAATGTTTTTGTAGCCATTATTTAAGTAATATCAACGGCAATGAAATAACTGCTTTATAATTGCTAATAAAAATGAAAATAAAGGATTTATAGTGTTTCAGAAAAAAGATAGCGACATTAATCATTTGTATCGGATTAGAAAGAAAAAACTATTCTTACTCTTACAAATACTCAAAATTTCGTGTACGCTATGTTTGCATCTATAGGGAAAACATTTAAGCTTCAATTCTAACCCACCATAATGTACATTAATTACTCACAATCCGCGCTCTAACCACCTTATTGTTTAGACTTTCCTAATTTTCGCATATCTCGGCACTGCGACAAGAAGCAATTCCGTGTGACATTCGAGAGCGAATAAAATCTACGAAGTGTGCTTCGGTGACTTTTAACCTAAAATGGAGTACAATGAAAGACTTGTTTCGGATAAAAAAAGACTTGATTCATACGTCAAAATATGCACCTAAGATTACTGAGTTCACGAGAATAAAAGTGGTAAAATGCGGCGAGGAAAAATTAGAATGAATTTTAGAAAGGAAAAAAAGCATACGCTTGTTTACTTTGCTCCAGAAGACGCTCGCTAATAAATGGGGAAAAACATTGAACTATCAAAATAACACCTAGCAGCTAAACTCAAAAGCCTCCCTGTTGGAGTATCAGCGAAATTCGCGAATCCTCCTGAGTTTGTTTGTATCCAATGGGAACTCTTTACGCAGCAACTTAAATAATACGAGAATTTTACTTTTTCGACTGGCTAGAAAATGGAAACTTTCTGAACCTGAACTCTTAAGAAGTTTGCCTGGAGTAGAGAGTCTGAAGAAAAATGAAAAGAAAAGCAAGGACAGAACAAACAAGTTCATTCAATACCCCGGCATTTTTTTTAAATCGTTAACCTAGATAGGCTTAAAAATGAATGTTGGAATGTAATCTGGGAAGATCTGCTGGATATGTTGAACCTCACCACAAAGATTTCATTAAATCTGCCATCCAATTACACTTATGGCTATCATTTAGTTGAATAATATCACTATGAGAATGACATTTTCTTGTATGCGAGTGAATTTTTAATACATATTTTATAACTTTAAATGTGGATTTTCAATAATTACACTTCTTTATTTTGGCGACATAGAAAACATTTCACCATCTAGACATCTATTAGATTAAATTATACGATCCTTGGATTAAATCCTACGAACGATAAGAAATTAGACTTCAGAACGTACAGATTTAAGATAGAATTTTTTATGTAAAGAGATGGAGGTGGGAATAGCTATCATCAAGACTGACGGCATGGATTTGTTTAATGAAGCTGTTTGTCACAAGATATTGAATATTTGCAGCACCTTTCACCTTACTCTCAGAATTCTTATATTTAACCAATTAAAAGTGCTTGTACGTTATTCATTTTTTCCCCGTGACACCTCCTCAACAAGTTATAGTTACTAAAACTTCATATAACATATTGATCCCTATGTGTGTTGAAAATTCATACCTCAGTTCTCAATCTTAAGCAAACTTGCTGTGTACTTAGTGGATGCAGATGGAAGTTAAACAAAATTTGTATTCAATAGAAGAGGAAACAAATTAGTTGAAGAATGTTGGAGGGTCTATTAGGGTCTTAAAAATACAGGGAGAAAAATAATGAGATGAGAAAAGGAATTATGCCCACAAGAATTTGAGGTGAGCGGGCAGGAGGAAGGAAAAACCATAATTTATAAAACTATTAATTTCCCATTTTATATTAAGTAGAAAATTAGGAGTTGTACTGAACTGAAAAAGGAAAATAAAATAGGCGCCCGCAATAGGGTGAGAATCAAAATGAATCCCAGCGTATGGATATAGTACCCACCAACCTTAAATCGGAAGAATTAGAAAAAAATTCCGGCCAGGGAAGGGACATCCAGAGCCACCGTGAATGAGATTGCTGTTTGCCCAGCACCTTGTCCTCGCATATTCCCTCCCTTCTTCACCGGATGCTGAAGTGCATTCTCGTGCCTTCCTATCTCGCGTCATTTAGACGTCTCATTGCTAAGAATCGATCGGAAAGTTTCCGCATCTGACTTCACTTGTGGGTCCGCGAGGGCGCCGTTACGCGCTGGGTACTCGGGGGAGAGAGAGAGGAGGAGGAGGAAGCGATAATGAGAAATTCCGCTTCCAGATTTCCGTCCATCATTTCACTCCGACGGCAATTACACACTCTGTGACCGCGCTCGTAACCGTAGAAGCCAAATCCTCGTCCTCCCACCCTCATCCCCCCTCCCCCGCTGCATCCCCTCTTAGACTTCTTTGCAGTCGCTTGAAAGAGGAGGACGCAGCCGTGTGAGGGTGGATAAGAGAGAGATGGCGTCGAGTCACTTACGCAAGTTGGAAGCGTTGGTGGAAAGGAAAGCTTGGGATTGAAATTTCGCACAGGTGAGTGAAGTAATGGAAGGAAGGGTAGCCGGGTGGGAGAGACTCGATGCGAGATGCACTCTTGCACTGTAGCCGGTTGCCTGTATTTTGTGATCAACCACTGCCATTATTCCTTATATTTCCATTAATATGTAACGGCTGATGGTATTTTGGTTCGATTGGATCGGATTGGATTTGGGGGAGGTGACCGACGGCTAAGGCCATTTGCGCCGTAGGGGACAGGTAAGAGAGGAAGGGTGGATAGAAACTCGGCGCCGGCATTAGCTCGCTCTTATCGAAAGGCGCCAAGGGGACCTCGGTTTGACGTCTCATCCGACAGACGGAGTACTATACTTTAAGTGCTCTCCACAAGATACGTTGGGATCGGGCTTCCTCAGAAAAATTACCCCCTCTGCAGGATTCTGAACCATGGCCACCCGAATGGCTAGCCAGTACTCCAGTCACCACACCAACCCTATTCCCCAGTTAGTTCAAAACTGCGATCTACCATGTGACACTTTCACACTACGAGGAAACATTGTGACATAGATTTGGTTAAAAAAGCGACCTTGTCAAAAATCAATGTGAGAGAACGATGCAAAAAATCGTCAGCTGTCATAAATTCGAAAGTTGAGTGGCTACACCTCACTCTCCTATCAGCGAACTGATTTAAACCTTCATGGGTCTCCATTTTAACGTCCTCTATAGTTACCTGATGTATTTCAAACAGTCTTCCTAGGATATTCTTCCTACTCAATGTATCTTCTGATAGAGCTTTCAACAGTGTTACCTGTTAGAATGAGCATTATGATCGTATCCCTGCAGAATTTTTACCAAATATAACTCATTTTCGCGTCCTTTTTTGTACATTTTCATTGGTGATCCTTAAGACCATTTTAGGTTCAATAAAACTTATTCAATATCACATCTCTATCACTTCCGACGCTATCCCATTGGCGGTCACTTTATGTTCAATGCTCAGTTATTAATTGAACATTAAATCTGTAAGTTGAATTCCTATATTTTATATTTACATAACAATCTCACGCAATGATACTTACATTTTGAGGGAAATTCAATACAGCAGTGGTAATTTGCAGCATTATGAATCCGTACACCTCCAGAAGGAGGGAAAATTCAGCAAAAGGAAGATCAAAGATGCTTGATATCGCAGTTTTATGACCCATTGAAACGCAACACACACACACACACACCCTATCTATATTAACCAAATAGCCACCAGAATTCTACAAATATTCCAATCGCTCTCTGGAGTTTAATCCACAAGGAAAACTAGTGCGGTGCCATTGAAGCAATCCCAATACCCCATTCCAGCTCACTACCTAGAGGAAGCGACTGTTGCAATTACCCTCGGTTAACGATCTATTCGCCATTAAAGGCAAGCGCTTCGCTGAAGAGCCCGTGATGCGGAGTGGGGAAAAGACAGAGACCCGATGGAAATCCGAGGGACGGGTTCGAAATACACATGACAGGCACGTAGCCAGGATTTCATTCCGAAAGGGGAGGTCGAAAGAGATTGGAAAGGTCCTGGGTGAGGGTCTGGCGGTCCACTAACTGAAGACGTTAAGCAACTTACTCGCAAAGGAGGCAGAATTTCGAGAGCCGGTCCCCTTGCCAAGCAGTTCTCCTTCCCCTTGTATTCAACCCCCCCTCCCCATACCTCAACCATTCCCTACGTGCCTTTCTCATGAAGTCCCGTGAGGAGTGAATGAAGGAAGAAGAAGTCCGAAAGAGGACTCATCTGTGGAAGGAGGATGAACGGCCTGAAATCCGTGGGCGGAGCAAGAGAATGGACGGGGACGCAGCGTCTTCTTCGAGGACAATAACAGGGATGCCAATGGATGGGTGGGACGGTGAATGAAATGTATCAGCTGGGTATTGAAGGGCGCGAACGCGAGAGGGGTGGGAGAGAGGGATGGGAAAAGGTTTCGAGGCGAGGAAGGGGCCAATGGGGAGGTGGGAACTGCTACGAAGCGATCCCGGGATTGCTGGCTGATGTCGACGATGACGAGAGCGTTAAGGGACTCCCCTGGGGGGGGGGGAGAGGGGGAGGTAGGGCGGCACGGCAGGAGAATAGGCGTCTAGAGGGACTCTATTACGCTGGGACGGTGTCTGAGGGGGAAAGCGGCTTTGTGGTTCGCGGATGTTCGAGATGGTTTTGGAGAGGGGGTTAGAGGAGGGTAGAGAAGCGGGGTGGGAAGTTGGTGGCAGAGAAAAGAGGAGGGAGGAGAAGAAAACATGAAGAAATAAGAAAATGAACAAAATTGAAGAAGCGTTTCAAAATAAAATGCAAAAAAAGAAAACCGTTGGAATCTCTGCAGGTGTCAATCCATATGTGCGACTCCTGGCACAATTTAGCACAAAGAGATTTCAAACGAAGCCGTTCGTCAACTTTAATACGGTAAATGAGACGGAAAATATGATAACAATGTGCTCTTATATTCTACGATTAGAAGCCTGAGATTTTTGTACTTTAAATAAAATGTATTTTTTTCTGATAAATTCTCTCCTTTCCATGCAATATTTTCGACGAATAAAAACTAATTTGTGCCAAAGAGAATGCTCTTGAAGTCACATTAACCCCAAGTGCATTGATAAAATGAATTTACAGATTGTTTTGAACCCGTTCCAACTGCGACTAAACGTTATACTCTCCGAAAACGTTCATACATTAGCATATACAGCTCCCTTAAAGAGATCCCTGGGAGTTCAATAATACTGATGATTCAGAGTCTAACTTTGCTGAGGATGGACAGTCAGACAGGCGGCTTCCTTCATAGAAGTTCATCTCATACGTCAAATTATTCAATTTAATAAAGCATGTTAAATCATGGACAACCATAGACAAAATCTGTATCATCAAGGAGCAAAATTTCCAGAATACGGAGTAATATATAGTGAGTGATGTAACGGAGTAGCGGAAACTAGGAAAGAGGAAAGACATAATTTCTCAAATGAAACACGAGGACTTAATTAAGTCTATCAAACTGAAATCACTTGAGAAAGATGCTGAATCAAAGAAACAACAGAAATATACCACTGGTTATGTAGAAAAAAATATCTAGCTGGGATAGTAACAAAAACCTTTAGCTAATTAATATTCGTAACGGAGACCACTGAAGATCATTTAATAAATAATAATATCGATAATAAAATGCCTAACTGCCTAACAATCAGGTGATATATAACTATACTCGCTTCGCTCGGTAGGAAGCTCCGCCCCCTACACCCCCGGAACGGCTTCGCCGTTTAAATTGGGGTATTAAAAAAATTCCCTGAAAAAAATGGTTTACTTACAAGGGTTACAGTCGTCGAAATCCATTTTGAAGAGTTTTACGTTGATGTCACGTTTGAGCATCCGCCATTTTTAAAGACGAAGGCGTCATGGTTATTAAATTTAGAGTACGGACTGTGAAAACGACTTTCCGAATTGAACTAGATGTAAGGTTGAAACTACGGGGCTTAGAAAGCACCATATTCAATCCCAGGGCGTGTGATTCCTAGCTTGATATCATGGGTGGTTCTATGGGTTATTTTCGTTGTTTTGCGAAAGAAAACTCAACAACAATGATCTTATAGATTCGGTGAGTTCAGGCCTGACTTCGAGGAAATTAATCATGATGGAAAGTGAACACTCGGTATTTTTTCCACAATTTGGTTTATAAGGTATTACTAGTTTCAACGCAAATGCATCTTCAGGTCAGGTCAGGTCAGGTCAGATCAAGTACCTGAAGATGACGCCTTTGCGCTGAAATTAGTAGTACCGTGTAAAATAGACTGTGGAATAAATACCAAGCATTCTCTTTGTATAACAGCAACGATCTTGTTATCTCCATCTTACTGGAATATTCTACGTAAAAAAGTTTCCGAATTTAAAGAGACGACTGAGAGATGTAAACGTAAGCGATAAACAAGGAATGTAGACGCCAAATGAAGAAATAACTGAGAACTGCAGCTAACAAATCTCGAAAACGATGACCGCCGATGGTAATCTGATATACAATAATAACGATAAGAGGGAAGAACATCTGTCACTCGGTGACGGAGTCGCCATCCAGTTGGAGCGGCCAAATGACGGAAATAATATTCCTTGGGTTAAAGCTCATAAAGAGTGTTGCCAAGTATGCAAAGAGAGGCGGGGAAAAGGGTGGGCGGAGGGTTCAGGGAATGGAAAGGATTTCGAGGAATGGCCAGGAGGCCGAATTGAAGAGGAAAGGGATGGAAATTTATTCGGAAGCGGAGAAGGAGCCTCGAAATGTTTGAAGATTACGCGCCCGCACGATTGCCCAAAGGAAAGAGAGTAAAAGGGATCCGCTGTCATTTTTTAATGGCCAGGGAAAGAGGGTGAGAGCATGAATATTGAAGAAGTAAACATGTGGCAATGCAGAAAATAATTAATTACGTTGCTTGATGTAGAGAGAGAGGGGGGGTTTGTAGCGCGAAGCCGGTGCCCCAGATGACAGACTAGAGGTGAGTTTGTCCAGTTTAAATGTGAAGCAGGCGAGTGGTGAATTTTATTCATGTCTCTCGGATCCGAGTCTTGGCCTTGGATCTTAGGAGTGACTACACTGATAGAGCGGCAATTCAATGTCATCCGAGTAAGAATATCCAATGGTGTTCACAATCAAGATTTCCTTTAAGATTGAGGAACACAGGGTAGACCAATATTTGTAGCCAACCGTATCGTGCTACGTAAAAGCGAAATAGCAAGCTCGTAAAAGCTTCTCTCGGACGGCAGGGTGAGAAAATAATGTATTGCTTCTGAAATCCAAACTGACAACAGACCCCGGGAGAATTTTAGGATCCTGGTGAGGTAGGAAGACAGAGAAGCGTTTTGGGAAAAGGCGATGTGGCTTGAAATAAACTGACGCATGATCTTCAGCCATTATTGCGCTAGGAAGACTGCATGGTAGCCCAGTGGGTGAGGAGCTCAGCTACTGAACATTGGAGATGGGAGAATATCTTGGGAAAACCTCTCGAACCACCAAACAAACTGAGTGATCTAATGGGAGCTAGAGCTATTTATACGAACCATTCACCATACGGGAAATTAATATTAATTTTTTAAAAAATACCAAGAAAGTTAAAAAAACGCGGAATGAATTAAAAGTTTAGCCCTTTGCACGAGTGCGCACCGAATCACTTCTAGATTTGGCATAGCATATTGATTATCTTCGTATTAATGTAATACAATAACACCGAATAATGCTGACATACACTTAGCTTGGATCCTTGCCTTGCCGGGATAGGTACCATCCAATGGTAAATTTAGTGCAAAGCTCTTGTTGAGTAACGAAAACAACACCATAGGCATTGGGCGAGAAATTTGCAAATATTGTATTGAAATTGTGATTTGTTCAGCGGTCTTTTGAGTCCAGTCAATAAAAGTTGGGAGCGCATTTAAAAAAATCAGTTGTTCGGAGGGGAAAACAAAAATAGATACCCTATGGGGAGACTAATAATGTACCATATCTACTTATTCAAAACGATCATATATATTATTACAGAAAGGTCTTTTTCTGTCATTCCGTATATGCTCCGTTAATACTGCACCTACAGTGATAAATGAGGTATCATTTTAAACGTTGAATCACCGGCTTCTGACGAAAAATACACTCTCAATCTCAAATTTCACTATTTACCTATTAATTTGACTTAAAAGTTTCGTTTTTCCATGTCGATTACTCGCTCAAGGTATATCGACTCCACACATTTTTTTTATTCTAAACTTCAAAAAAAAGGTTTAAAATGAAAATAGTACGAAATGCACATAGTGATTGTACATGGGTGAATGGTAATCTGGTAAGTCAATGCAATTAAAACATTTTGATTTCATATTTATATGATATTGGCTTACAAAAATAGTTTGTAAACATTTATGAATATCATATTCACCGATTGGCTACTAAAACTGGGCAATGGCGACTTACAAATACAGGACGACGTATCCGCTGATGCCATCAACATTCCAAAACATTGCTACTGCGATTACGACAACATCATCATCAATGTTTTCAATGCAGACGGCATAAACGAACACAATGTATCCCAGTTTTACTCGACAGCCATTCTCTGCACCAAAAATGACGATTGTAATACCATCAACGATTACATTGTAACTAATCTTTTGTCTGGAGAGCAAAAAGTATACCTCAGTTCAGATTCTGTAGAGTGCCAAGAGACAGATACCGCACAGTTATACCCTGTGGAATTCTTGAATTCATTAAATCCTTCAGGTCTCTTACCTCATAAGTTGTTGGTAAAGAAAAATGCCATAGTAATGTTGATCCGCAACCTCAACGACAAGCAAGGGTTGATTAACGGTGCCAGGTTAATAATTACTAATTTATGCGAATACACAATCACTGCTAAATTAATTGACTCGGGTAGAACAGTCATAATTCCGAGAATTAAACTCACCCCTTCGGATCCGACCATGCCTTTCCGAATAACAAGAAAACAATTCCCAATCAAAGTGGCCTTTGCAATGACAATTAATAAAGCACAGGGTCAGACTCTTCAGAGAGCCGGATTGTACTTGCCAGAACCCGTTTTTTCGCATGGACAGTTGTATGTAGCATTTTCTAGAGTTCGCACTTTCCGTGATATTTATGTTTGTGTTAAATAAACTCATAACCAAAAAGTTACATACGACAACATTGTTACTTCTAATATTGTCTTTAAAGAAGTTTTGTAAATTGCGTGCCATTATTCAGTAACAGACGTCATGATTGTTCCTACTGGTACCAAACTCTCTTGCCTGTATTGTATTCATATGTTTTGTATATTTTTGCAAGAAAACAAGTATAAAGAAAGTAGTTTATGATACATCTTCTTCTCTATTTAAAACCCAATTACACCGTTTCCTTAACATACTTATTCCCTGATAGCGTGAAAGTGTGAAATTTTCGCACGGGTTACCTAGTTTTATTATAAAAGGCAAGGGTATTTGCTACGTATTTACAACTTCTTGAATTCGAACGAAGGCGCTCGATTCCGGCAATTTTTTTCATGGACAATCCACAGCCTTTAAGGTAATTTTACATTAGCTTAGTTTAGCGCTATTTTTTAAAGATACGACTTGCACACTGGAGCGTGAACTTCTCACACCTCTGTACTGGGTACTCGTCTAGACAAACCCTCACCAATCAAATTAACTTTCGCGTTAGAGAATGAGGCCATCACACTTAAAGTGGAGAGCAACAAACAAACTGCCTCTATTTTTAAGATCGCGGGCGATTAATGTTACCAACTCAGAGGTCCGACAGCTGCATTGGATTTATTCATAAATTTTCGCTCCATTTTGGGGCTGCATGTATGAGTGCATGTTTTCAATTTTCTGAATTGAATTGAAAAATAATCATCGATCATTGGAACAATTTGCATGGGATACGCGAGTGTATTTTCACTCGTTTACATATTTTATTCATGACAACATTTACAATTCAGGTGGTTCGCTCAAGCGAACGAAAATAACCGGCCAGGTGCATTTTATCTCGATCGAGGAATAAACATAAAAATACTAAACAAAAATCCGTAGATAAATGTTTAAAGTATCCCTCTACGCTTAAAGAACATAGATAAAGATTAGCACAGGTATAAAATAAGAATTTATCAATAGATTTGTCAATAGAGATGTACATCCGTGAGTATAAACCGCATTGAGGGTCTGCAGAATTATTTTAGGTATAAATAATTCATTTTCGGTACACCACTCTTAGTAAATAAGCTCCCCAACGTCCGTCGACACAGTCTTCTCTCATCATACTCAAAGACATCAAGCCTTGGATTCCAGCAGATTCGGAACTAAAGAGCAAACCGAAGTGGAAGATTATTAGAGCATCTTGTACCACACTAACCTGTCATAAAGATCAACATTAGGAGTATAGCTGCATCTATGGAAAGCTTTATATAATGTTATTTTCTCTATGAACTTCCCCAGCATATCAATCGCGGAGAATCAATCTTAAGTTAAACAGTGTCATAGTAGTGTATCCATAAAATTCAAGTTAAGTCTTCTTTCGTCTTCCGGTAATTTTAGAGGTGACTGTTAGCATTCAGCAGCTGAAATTTATGAAAGATTAGTAAAGATTCCTCAAGAAAACCCTCCCTTCAAATGTAAATCGGTCATTCCACCTCAATTCAACGAAAAGTTGTCCCTTATAGTCTCAGATTTTGCTTAAACTTGGTGTATGGGTAGTATGTGACCTCAAAAGAAGTAATTTGAAACCGTTTTGAGAAAAAAAAAAACGTTTTTCATGTTTCATGTGCCTTTACATTGTTCACAATTTGTTCGCAAAAAAATGCGTACCCTAAATCATGTTTTTCCTTATATCTCGGCTTTTTTCATCGAATAGCAACAGTATTAACCACATTTTAAAGCTTATTCTTAGCGAAAATGTGAAAAATTTTAAATAGGTATAGATCATGTAACAAATGCTTTTTCAAAACGGTTTAAAATACTTTGTTTGAGGTCACATGCTACCCATCCACCGAGTTTGAGCGAAATCTGGGACCCTAATGGACAAACGTTTGTTATTTGAGGTGGAATAACCAAAATGTGAATTCAATGTATACATATAAAATACTTTTTCATGCATACTTGAACGCACATGTCCTAACGTCTCATCTAGCCCAAGATCTGAGGGTAACAGACCAAAAGTTTCTCGACTCTTCATCACCGCCACTCTTACATTTAGGCCTATCGTTCAACATTTGACGAGAACACGAGGTGCTGCACCTGACGCCATTTCTTTACAACCTCAGGTCGGGATTTGACCAAGACTGGAGAGAAATCTTTGTCTTAAGGGTAGCACAATTTCAAACACAATGGCACGGCAGATTACAACACTGGCAATTGGGAATCTCTGGTAACGAATAGCTTAAATAGCATGAGATACTCAGCGAAGCTCAACGTAATCATTCTTGCCTTTCCCTCTTAATATCTTTCACAAACGTGGCCGCGAATCACGAGAAGCAAATGATCGAAGACCCCACCTCGGGGAATTATGAAAGAAAAGGGATTAGGTTGGGAGTCCCTAGAGACATGGAGGCCACACGCTAGGCTTAGCTTGCTTTAAAAATTCAGAACTGATAGGTTTCAGAGCGACACAGAGAATATTATCATGACGCCTCACTACATGTCTAGGTCTGACAGAAGCGATAAAACAAGAGAGATACATTGGCGAACAGATAGGTAAAAAAACTCGTTCTTTCCACGCAAAATAAAAACTGAGCTTCACTAAATACACTCCCATAATACACGCCACCATTTGACCTCCCAAAACCTTTTCTCTTACATCGTTACACGGTTGGTGTCCGAACACTCCCTGCCACACCCCATGCGGCGGCTCGCAGGGTAGTATTGAGATGTAGATGGTTGCTGTAATTTTCAGCTGAGCCTCTCACACCTTAGTTACCGCGAATCACTAGGAGCAAGAAGTAGATACCCCAACTTGATGAACGGTGTAGGAGGGACAAAGGAACTGCCCGAGAGTTTACTGGAGTCACTGATACGCGGATACTGCCAAAGACTGATCCGGCAATGGAGATGAGGGGAAAGATCAGGGTGATAAAGTGAGCGGATGGAAACAACTCGCGAGGAGGATATCGGGAGAAAGAAGGCGAGGACTGCAAAAACCACGGCCTGACGGGGGAGGGTAATTCGCGGAGAGGAGGTGGATTTGGCGGGGACTGCGTTGGAGGAATCTCCAAGCTACACGGGCATGCATCCCTAATTTTGAAAGGCTTAATTAAGTTTCACCTGTTTGTCTGGGTCATATCTTGTAATTTAAATATAATCTACTTCCTAATGACGTAGAGATCTTAAATTTAATTCATAGATCTAATTCCGGAGACAATATAATAATCAATATAAATAATGGCGATAAATAATTAATTACACGTTTACTAAAAAGTTTTCTCGAGAATGAGCTGTTTTCGTGCTTCAAATCTGTTAATCAAAATTTGACCAGCTTCCCAAAGATTTTAAGTTCTGAAACGTTTTCCCTCGAGCCACATTCGGTGACCATACATACATTCATCGATATAGAAAGGATATCGTCCTGACTACTTTATTTATAAACTCATACTACACGTGTTTCGACTGAATATCAATCATCACCATGCGTCATATCAGAGAAGGTGGAATTTATACATTAATCGATTTGCTCCGACACAAATTAATGAAATCCGCGATTATACACGAGAGATGAACCGGTAATTACGGCGCCTCTCATCTCCATAGAGTCGTTCTCCTTGACTGTTGTTCTCGTTCATGTACCGATCTATTTCAAGATCTACTAATCCGCTAAATAAAAGACGTAGCGTTATTAACCCGAAAATCAATGAAAAATTTACAAGCATTGGGGTCGGATTCATTAAAAAAACCACAGATTTAATTTATTAAGTTAGGATTTCATAACAAATAATTGAAAAATAAAAAGTTAAAAGAGTATTTCATTTGAACTATAAAACCTTTTTCCTTAAAAAGTCTATTTTCTATACACTGTTCTCCATTGAATATTCACCTATCAATATAATAGGCATAATATTTTTTCTTAATAATAATGAGGATCGGATTAACTGACAACAAAGGATCATTCGACAAATATCGACACTCTTTTTGATGCTCTGGTGCATCATGAAAAAATTCGTCGATGGTGGATTTCTTAGCAGCACCTGTTTCCCATTGAACTGGAAAGACATTCCTCAGGGGAGTATGACGGAATCATTCCAGTGATTTCCAGCCACGGACCCATTGTTAGATACTCATTCGACTTAGCCTCTTTCACTCGAGTGGTCACGAACCATGGAGAGCGTGAGATCGGAGCCGTCACCGCGAGGATCCGATGAGGAGAAGGAATGAAGGGATTTGAAGGTGAAGGGAAGGCCGCCAGAAGGCGATTTTGAGTCGAAGATGAAGCAATAGAATACGTGGAAAAAAGTGAGGACTGCAGGATTTCGTGAACTGGAGGATAAGAAGAGAGAGCGGGAACGGAAAGATTTTTCCAGTAGGTAGCCCGGCGGCGGCGGTGTCCGTGGCGGGCGCGCCGGAAGAAAACGGATACGTCTACATATACATAATATCCTGCGAGCCGACGCATGGGCGTGTGGCAGGGGGTATTAGGTCACCAGCCATGTAAAGATGTAAGGTTTTGGGAGGAGAAATGGTGACGTGTATTATGGGAGTGTACATAGTGGGGCTCAGTTTATATTGTGGTCGCTTACTGTGCGCGGAAAAACGAGTTTTTGTACCTATCTGTTCGGCATTGTATCTCTCTTATTTTTTCACTTCTGTCATATCTAGAAGTGTAGTATGATGTCATGATAATATTCTCTGTGTCGCTCTGAAAAACATCAGTTCTGAATGTCTGAAGCAACCTAAGCGTAGCGAGTAGCCTCCGAGTCTCTAGGGGCTCCCACCTTAATCCCTCTAAAATTTGTGAGACACTATATTTTCGCTCGTAGCAGTTTTTAGCGAAGCGTGCTGCTTTTCTTTGTATTTAATTAGTTTTTTGGTTAAATCTTTATGACCAGGGTCCCAAAGTCTCGCAGCGTACTTGGGGTGTGGCCTAACCAGAGCGAAGTAGCATCTCTCTTTTACTTTTTCATCCGAGTCTACATCAACATCACAACATAATATTCACCGCAACATCATCTTTCCTCATGATAGAAATGCTAATGAATGCAGTTTACAATTATACCACTATTAACTTAACTTAAACGTACAAAGATTTACTTCTCCTTTATGATGTTCATGCTCATACTTAATATTCATGATTTTCTTCCCAAGTTATAAATATGGATGCATTCACTCATTAATTTAGGAATTTCTTCCAATTATCGTACACCTTTCAATCTGTCAGTTCACTGGAAGGGAAATCCAGCAAATGTGAATATCTCGCCACCATATGTACTCCTTATATACTAACATAAGAACTGGTGGAGGAGTGTGACGGAGTTGTTCCAGTCATTTCCGACCTTTTTACTTGAGTGGCAGCAAATCACGAGCCGCTAGAAATAGAGAACTATGAGAGAATCTCGAGACACAAAGTGGGAGGAGCGGTGAAACTTGAGGGGTGGAGGGTGGACTCTAAGGGGAGGCTGCCACAAACCAATCTTGCGATGAAGATGAAGGAAAGGATCACGGGAAGCATTTCGTGAGCAGGAGATATGAGACGGGGAAGCGGGTGCGCGGGGATTGAGCGGGCGGTGGGGCCGGAGGAAGCACTCGCGGGCACCGTTCCAAGTTCCGCGTACCTATCGTTCGTCCAGGAGTCCCCGACTCCGACTCCAAGCGGATTATTGGTGTGAGTGTGAGCGAGGGAAGGAAGAAGGCAATTTGGGCCTTCGGGTCCTCCCACCTTCCACGGTCCTTGAAACCGTACCACCCGATACTTGATCCAGCTCTAGTTCGAGGATACTTGCTAGGGTGATGCTTTCCAGTATCGTGTAACACCGAAACCGCATACTAACTAATGAGAATGATCGCCATTATACTCGCTCTACTGATTGATTTCGTGATTGATGCGGCCTACTTTACTGCTCTCTCTCCACAGTATATAGGCGATGTAACTCAATCACGTCCGCTTTTAGCCGTCGTACGATTATCTTCTTTTTTGAGTTAGTGATTCCTATATCTTCTTGATGCTCATTCATAGGCTGTTCAATCCTAAGATTGGTTGACTGCAGCCCTCCACCCTTCCCTATCTAATGCTAGTTTTCTTAGTTCATGGTAGCTTCTCTTGTGTACTTTGATCTTCATTTGGTCCATGAACTCATTCCTGGGTCTTCCTCTGAGGATTTTTCCCCCTACTTTGCTCTTCTATACACTTCATCATTTCTTATTTTGTCCTTCTTGATGCTATAGATAACTTCATAGCCGTGAATTCAACAATAGGTGAAAAGTTCTGGGCAGTTGTTTTGGTCACCTGTGGCCAAAGATTGTTAAAATTTAGATAATAGTACGCATGGGCTTCGAGATGAATGAAAATATACCTCGTAGTAAGTCAAACATCGTATCTTCCCTAATTTTATTATAGAATGTACAACTTGCATCGACAGTTACGCCATCTACTGGTACCGGTAGGCGGCGTAACTGCCGAAGATGTTGATAGTTGAAGATAGTTGTAAATTCTATAATAAAATTGAGGAAGTTTCAAAGCTTGACTCACTATAATATCGACCTTCCAAGGGTCATCTTCCACTTTTGAATCTTAAATATATCTTCCGTAGAAGAGCAAGTTAAATGGCCAAGTGAAACCTTCAATAAATACATACGCCGGGAAAGTCTTAGATATTTCTTCACCTTCAAGGACGGTTCATATCATCCTAGATTACGTACTCAACACCAAGCACCATCTACGACTGTAGGTTGGATTGTTATTAAATTTTTGGGAAAAGGAAAACCCGTCCAACGAAACGTACATAATTAATCAAGCCGACCTATCAAATATAGAGTCGGTTGATACTTAGGTGTGACCCATACTTAGGGCTTGTCCTCGGGGAAGCACATACGGGAAATTTGCGGACAGGCAAATCGTAAATTAAGACTTACTAAAGGAATACTGGGAAATTGTGACGAGAAAGTAAAGGAGCGATGATATCTTTCTCTCGTGAGATCCCTCTTGGAGTGCGCCGCTAGTAGGCCCCTTACGAAGTAGGATTTGTTTCAGATATAGAACGAATGCCGCGGAGAGCAGCAAGATTTTTTAATAATTGCTAAGATAAACATAACAGTGTTTTTTTTACTATATTTTTATCTTCTATACCCGGAATATAGCGCATTTAACCAATTTATGTCGGGTGGACAATAATGATAGATTGCCAACACAACAGCCATGCCCTGAGTGGTGGTAATATTTCCACCCAGGCGGATTCGAACCCGCGACCCTCGATTCAGCAGGCTTTACCCTGTCGCCACCGCAGCCGGCCGGTGTTATTGAATTGTTGAAGGATTTAGAATGGGAACCTCTAACTGATCGAAGGGAGGAGTATAGGTTCAATCTCTTACGGCAGTTTGATGTAGACTTTTTTTTGCCGGACGTTCAAAATATTTTTCTAGAGCCAAATTTTAGTGAAGGAAACGATCATAGGCATAACGTTAAGGAAATTGACTGCAGAACCGATAGATTTAGAATGTAAATTTTTCTACGTACAATAAGGGACCATTATAGTTGCGATAGATCCGTTCTAGAATACTTTGACTCTCACTAGGTAAAGTAGGTTGTGCACCTGTGCTACATTATTGGCGAGTAACCCGGCATCAAATTCCTTGTATTATGTAGTACCTTGAAGTACTCTGTAATAGCTGCATTAATAATACTAACCAGTGGTTTTATCTTAAATTGTGCACTGCATGGTAGCATGTTCGTTTACTTAGCGCTCTCCTAGTCTCTGATCTGACCGCTCATTGTTGTCCTCACTGGTTTTGGCCTGCGCCTGGCATCCGGGCTGACGTGCGCGGTTCTCCCGTGCCACACAACTTAGTTGTGGCTTGCACGGTATTTCATAGATGTAGATCTTGAGCTAGATCAAGTATTATGTGACTCACTGTGCCCCTTGCGCACGAAAAAGAGTAGCGGGGGACGAAAGGCAGCGGCAAGGAAGGGCGTTGAGGGAGAAGAGGGAAAGGACGGCCCGCCACGACCGAGGACCGATGTGACTCCTTCCGAAGGGATTTCGTCGCTCACGTAGTGCCCGAGGAGAAGTGGCGGGGGTGGGAGTGTTTTTGGGGGGGGGTGGAGGGGGAGGTGAGGGTGGAGAGTTTTGCAGGTGTGGGCGGGTTTCTAGAGTGAGAGAAGGGAAGGCCGCTGGGGGAGGGGCACTTGGGAATCAGATCGGTCCGGGAAGAGAGAGGAGTGTGGGGGGGGGGGGAAGAGGAAAGGTATGGGAGGAGATAAAAGGATTTCGGGAACTGTCTCGATCCTCGCGCCAGCCCCCTCAACCCCGCTCCGCCCCCGACCTCTCTTCTTCCCTCTTCCTCCGTCCCCTCCCCCCTCACCTCTAACCCCTGACGTCCCAACCCCTATCCCTACGCACAGACGACGGGAATCGATTTACGCCCTCCTTCATTGGAAGCACCCTCCCACATCCACACAGCACATAACACATCCCTCTGTCAGAAGGACTTCGCGGTCAGAGAAAAAAGTATTGGCAACAGTCCGACTGTAGTCCACCTCTAAAGCGTCTCTGGCGGCGTTATCGTAAAAATATACATTTCGCCAAACTTATAACACTAGCATCAATGAGATTACGCATACTATTAGGGATATTGAAGCAAACGGAGAAGTTTACTATTTTTTTCATTAGATTAGAGATTAGTGATTAACTTAATTGAAATTACTTAATAGGCGGGTTCAATGGGTAGGTACACCAATTAGTAAACTTGTTGGATAAACATTTTTGTTAATAGGCTACACAGTACTTACCGAGCGTAGCAAGCTCGCTTTACGTTCGAAATTTTTCTATTTTTTATATGTTTGAATTCTCACAACCCATGAACATACGTAGTCTCTAGAACGTTGCAGAGAATGCGTAATGCGTGGTGAAAATTTTCCCCAAACCACACTCCCTTTAGGGGATTTGCTGGCCCCCTTGTAGATGTAGATCACCGCTCCAGAGAAAAATGTTGTACGAAGAGTAAGAAGCTAGCGCCATCAATGCATTGTGAATGAAGGAAAAGTTGAAGATGAATCTACTAGTTCACGAGAGCTATACAGGACACGAGAAAAATTAGAAGAACCGAAAGTTCAATTGAAGTGAAAAAGTTAAGTACAATGCAAGTGCCTGAATACGTCAGCATGAACAATAAAATTCCAAGTTTATGAGAAAAAACATGGCAAAGTAATCCTTACGGGCATTGTGATGACAAAGAAAGTGTCCGGAATGATGGCATAGAATGGGCAGCATGGGATCTAGTGATATAATGGAAAGGTTAGGTCATTTTTTTGGATAGAATACATAGATCATATAGAATAGGCCGTACGTGTATACTCATGCTAGTTAGATCTCAAAGAGATCAATTCCGTGAAAATGCATGTCGTTATCAAAAAGAAACGCAAGGGTTTCATAGTTTTTGAATTAAGAAAATGTATGATTTTGTCGAGCGTTCGGCATCTTCAGGGGTGCGAGGAAAGACTTGGTTCCTAAATCAAAAGGTCTCGCGATTACTAAACGCTGGCAGCATCAAAGTTGTAACACCACGGCTCAGATGAATGCTTATTTTTTTAAAGCAATAAACATGATATATCCGAGCTATGTGGATATACGTCTGCCATCTTTGGGCCTCGGCTCCGACGAGTTCTTCCTGAATCAGACCTGTAACAACATCCACTATTGGATAAAACCGGTCGTTACCTCTATATAACCCCGTGAAATCAGCGGCGGAGTTTACTTTTTTCTAGCAAACACGCATACGCTCTCTCACACACAGAAATGCCTCCTTTTGCTGAGGGCCAGTCCCTCTAAACCCATCCGTTCCAACACCCACCACCTCTCGCAAAACTCTCTCATGGAGGTATCCGAGAACTGAGAGGTGCCTCGTCCTCTTACGTCGCAGCAGAGGGCGGGGGCGGAATCGGTTATGGACGGGATGAGGTGGAGTGAAGGCTACCTTGGAGAGTTAAGAGGGAGATGGGAGGGTGGGCGAGGGGGAGAGAAATTTTTGTGGGTTCCTGTGCGAGAGAGGAGAGCCATGGGACGTTGAGGTGAAGGGTTGAAGCAAACTGAGAGAGAGAGAGAGATGTGGGGAAGGTTGAAGGCCAGCGAAGACCGGGTATAGGGCAGCGGAGGAGGGTGCAGTGGAATGTGTGGGCCGTAAGAGGGGTGGTAATAGAAGCGGGAGCTTGAGAGAGTTAAAGAGGGGAACGGGAGCGTTTCGGGAGACGGTTGAGGGGAAGCAAAGGGTGCACGGTTTGGGGTGTGGAGAAGGGGAGGTGGGTTGTGATCGACTTGGGTATCCTTTCCTCCTTCTCCCACCCCTTCTCTCCTCCTCCAACCCCTCCCACCCCCTACCACCCCTCAGGAGTCCGCCTGGCTTAAAGGATGAAAATCAAATCAAGTTAAGTGGCCATCGGGAGAGCGGGTCGAGTTTTAAATACGGACGGCGTCATTATCCGGGCGAGAGGAGGAGGAGACTGTATCCCAATCGAGAGAGAGAGAGAGAGAGGGTGGGATTTCCCTGTGTTTCCTCATTCTTTTTTATTTCCTTCTTCCTTCATTCCAGTCCTACTGCAAACGTATTACAAGATGCAAAATGGATTTCCCAACGGGTCCTCCGGAATGCTCAACGGATTAATTTCGTACGGTGTAGATACGCGATTCATTTGTGCCGCCCAGCTTATTGGGTTACGTCGGGCGAACGGGGGATCGTGCTTTTGCCTGGAAGATTTTCTTTCATTATTTCTGAATCTTTTTTTGACTTTATTTTCCTCGCGATGGGCACTCTATGCGAAGGCTATTTGTGATTTTTCTACGGACTAGCACCCGAAACTGGCTTATTGGTACGTATTAAATTGACATCGATTGGAATGAACATAGAGATCGTCTTATGTGGAGATCAACTGTGGATTGAGATACAAGGTGAGAATATTGGAAAATTTCTTACGTAAGCACTTAGACAAAAAATATTTTCATTTAGTTTCCTGCTTGATTCTACCAATCTTTTGAACAGTTATCATGATCAACGACTCAAAGCGTAAAATTCTCGATGAAGCACTGGAGAGATGCTTGAAGGGCTTAAAAAATATCTGATTCATAGATAAGAGTATTCGTGATAAATGATGCCATCAGTTTTCAATGCAGAATTCTTTTGATAGGACAAAGAAAATATATAAAGAAAACGGCAAATCTGCTTCATGTGCAGAGAATATTTAACCCTTTTTCCTGCGGCCTGGTCTCCCGATCATGAGGCCTACCATGCGGCTAAAAGATGGATTACCCACGCGTAACTCTTTCTCAAATAATAAATCCCATAGAAAAAGTCAGGAGAAAAATATTTATAATATCTGTGTTTTAATTACTTGAAGACCAAGAAACATTTAAAAGGGTTTCAGTGCATGGCATATTTTAAAACATTCAAGGGCTGGCGAGTAATCTTGAAGCGCTTCACGGAGCCCAGGTGTAAAAATACGTTCACGGCAGCCTAGCGTGCGAACTTACAAGTATATTTGTAGCTGTAAAAGGGTTAAGAGAGTAAATAAATCATTATCAGCCCACGTTAGGCAAAAGTAATTACCTCTCAGAGGAATATTACCGGTAACATAGGCTTCTGGGTGGAAAATGTGAGAAATAATTTACTTATTTTACAAAAATGATTTTTTCTGAGCGCTTAATTTATGATGCCATTTTAAAGAAAAGATATCAAGCTGTGCCGAGTTATATGCAAGCAAGGTTGCGTTATATCAGATTGATTTTGAATCAAAAGGGGATTTTCTGCACAATTGTTCCAGCCATTGTTACACATTACAGTCGGTCGGCAAGAGCCTGAGGACCTCTGGCGTAATGAAAGCAATCAAGCACCGTTAGCGCGTTACAGAATTACAATAAAAGTAGTTACGGCCATTCAGACGGATCTCAGCGCTATGCTTTGCGCGATAATTTTTAACTTTAATGGACGCATCAGGAAGTTATTTCGCAATAACAGTTACTTTGATAACGAATACCTATTAAAATTCAAGCGGAAGAACTTTTTTGTTTTTGAAACCGGGACAGTAACGCAAAATACTGCTCATTTATTTAGGGATGGCCATTATAAGTCAGTCAGAAGTTTTCAATTAGCGGACGGGAAAGGGCAAAAAAAGGTAGTCTGTTATTTATATAGCATTTGTTCGCTGAAAGTTTTTTTTACTACGCGGCCACCCCATCAGTACATGGAGCTATTTCCTCAATTTAAATATTTATTCGAGAGTTATAATGGGAGCGTGATATAAGAGCGAATGTGGTCCAGAGAGGAAACGAGTCTCCCCCTTGAATTGAGAACTTGAGAGAGAGAGAGAGGGCCCCGGATTTGGCAGCGCTATTTACTCGATAAACATCTCTCGCTAAGATCTTACTTTTTTTTGGCCTTCCGCATATGATGGTGTCCCTTCATCTCTCTCCTATCGAAAAAAGGACAGGAAATCACTCTAGTGGTGAGAAATATAATGGCACCAGTCATGGCTTGCCATCACTCTACCGCATCGCATCTACGGCTATGAAAACGCAGGACTTGGTGGTGAGGGGAAAAGTAGGCTTCATACATTTCCCCCGAGACGGAGAGGATGAGAGGAATGGTAGGGAGAGAAAAATAGCAAAGACTGTTAACCCCATGACCTTTTCCTCATTTTTTTTTCTTCTCAAGAAAATAAAAAGGCCTCCACTACTTTCACCGATTCCTACCTCCATAGGAAATTCCGGGTGCTCGAGGTTCCGTACTTTTCCTCGGTCGAAACGCGCGTCCATTAGGCTAATTGAAAAAAAATAACATAAATATGCAAAGCATGATGGGGGAATGCATGAGCGAGCATCGTTTTTGAAGATGTGAACCCACGTGTGAAAATCGGCAAGAGGAGAGGGGGGGAGAGAGGCGTGTGGAGGGCAGTGGGGATTGCGAAGAGTATTTACGGCTGGCGGAACGCTCTAGAATGGGGAGGAGGACAAAAGGGGTGGCTGAGAAAGGAGGAGGTTACTGAAGGGAAGATGTATATATGTGTGTGCTTTTAGGGCCAAACGGTGGAGGTGAAGAGAGAGTGCAGAAATAGTGCTGGGAGAGCAGAAATGGAGAGGGATTGAAAGGATGGACGCATCGCTCGGAGGATCGGAGGCGGAAGTAACCGTGTCTGGCCGGGAGAAGGAAATACAGCTCTGCCGTCCGAAAGAGGGGAAAAAAAGAATGCAGCAGGTTCCCTCACCTTCCAAATTTTCCAAACAACTTCTCTTTTCCATTTTCTGATCTCCTCCTTCCTCTCGCCACCCCACGAGGAGCCTTTCGTGGACCCATCGCCCCGTGAAACACGCGGGGATCTTAATTACCCGTCGCCAGGAGACGCCGCTCTGATTGGCCCCAATGGGCGTGGCTCTCTGTGATTTTCTGAAGTCGAGTCAGGGCGCGCTATTATATCAGGCGAACGTCGATTACTCTATCCGAGCGTCCTCTACCATCCCGCGGAGAGGGATTCCTTCGGTTTCGGTTGTGCTCGGAGGAAGTCAACGCTTTCTTGGAAGTGGAGGTCGAAAAAATTTCCTTCCTAGCTGTGGGATACGACCAACTAGATCCGAGCTCGGTGATTTTCTCGCACGACGATTACCTGTAAGAAGTGTGATTGAAGGAAAATTGAGCGAAAGGTCTCGTGAGGGAGAACTAGGGATAAATTCACCATCCACATAAAATAGGACATGGAAAAGGACGTACCATTGATGAAGGAGTTAGCACGGAACATGGGGAAAGGAAAGTATGGGAGGGCTGTGGTGAAACAATATTAGGGTTGAAGGACTTATCAATATGATACCTGACGGTTCATCGTAAAACCTTCGGGATTTGTGGTTACTTAACTTACCTGAAAACGGAATATTTTGATAACAGATCTAATACACAAATGTTTTCCTCAGTTGAGCGAAAATACGCATATTCCACATAACATATTTTAAAAATTGAATGTAGTCTGATTGGGACCACTTGCAACGCACAAAACTGAATTCGTAGTCTCTGGATTGAACTGACTTGACTGGCGAAACAGGGTCGACAAAAATTAAATTAAGCCAAACAGCCTTTGAAATGAACAACTTCTCCCACATATTGATCATATATTGCATTAAATAAGAAATAAAAACATGCCCTTAGGCGAAATTCCGTGATAAAATTTAGGTGCGTTCTGAACGCATTCCATTTGAACGAGAGCAACACTGAGGTCCCTTTTGGTGGCCAGAAAAATGCAGGGAGCCATGTAGTGAAGTCGACGTCAGTCACCAAGCGAGAGAGAGAGAGACCCCTTCATTGCCGTGCAGGTCTGAACACGAAAAGCAGGGGAAGTTTCGGAGAGGGGAGGATAGGGAGGAGTGGGAAAGTACTTATGCCCGTGGGGATTGGCTTAGATATCCCAGTACTGCTAGTTCATGTGTCATACCGAAGTTATAGGTAGCCTTACAGGCATTCAGGTTATAAAAAAATGATCCATTGGAACGACCGCGGCCACGTGATTCGCGAGCCAAGGGATGAGGGAGTCAGATCCTGGCAGTTTTGTAACTTACGGCAGTTATTTCAAATGCTAAGAGTCACGAGAAGGCTAAGCTGAAGTTTTGGCACACACTTTGAATGTACATGCAATTGTGCTGGAGGATTTGTCTCGGTTGCATAAATGAATTCAAACACACATTTCCGCCAACGTTTTACTCATTTCTGCATTCTCAGGTCTTAAAATGGATTGCAAGCTGAGTTCTACATAATTATCCAAATTAGTTTTTTTTTGATTATATTGAACTCAGCATGCTATCCATTTCAAGCCCTTAGGATAGGGAAGTTGATGTACGAAACGTTGGCGAAAAAAGGTCCTTGAATTCATTTATACGACCGAGATCAATCCTCCACAACAGTTCCGGATGGATATTTTTAAACCCACTGAACTCGAGTGAGAGGCAAACCATTTATAATTGGCGTCGTTTTTCTAGCCACTTTTTACTGAATTTGTCCTTCCTGACTGATGCACCCCTCCCAGTAGACCCCACCCAAAGGTCCGATTTTGGGACTATTTTACCTCCGGAATATTTGCTGGGAGGGATGCCATCACGTCATAGATAGTTTGAATGTGGGGTTGAATTTCTAGGGAGACTAACGTGGTGCCTTATTGCCTTCCACATCGCAGTACCCCGGCCGATGTCGTGAACTCCACTCTTGCCCGATATTCTTGACCTGCTCCATCAATGCCTTCTGCTGAGACTGCTGCATCTCAGCAGTGGGGTCGAATTCGGACAGCATGTAAAAGTTGGATGGTAAGCCAGAAAATTTTTTTCTGTCGCTAGGTCTCCATCCTACGACCCTCGGAATGGGACTTATTACTGATTGTAAGATAAATGCGAGGTGATTAAGACTAATCTTCTACCCTTTTAACACACGTTTCATTAGATTTTGTAATAAACTTTTTACATGAGCGCTAGATATCGTAAAAACTTCTATTTTGGAAAAACAAATGGGGAATTACGGCGGTAGTGGGAACTAATTTCCGCTGAGCAGCCAGCGATATTTAACTCGCAAGCCAAAATCACCTTTAACTCAAAGAAAAACATCCTTACCGATAGAGACATTTATCTAAATACAAGAAAGAGATTCATGAATGCGTATGTGCGGAGTGCTGTTTCATATGTATACGAGGCATGGGCTGTTGGGAGATAAGAGAAAAGAAGACTGGAAGCATTTGAATCCTGGTGCTACAGTAGAATGCTGAAAGTCAGCTGGATAGAAAGGATAACTAATAAAGAAGTGTTTAACAGAGTAAAAGAGAGAAGGAAATTATAGATTAGCATTCAAAAAAGACGAGAAAAATTAATAAGGCACATCCTCCGTCGTAATCATATAATTAGAACAATTATAGAAGGAATGATTGAAGGAAGAAACCGACGAAGAAAACCAAGACCGTCCTACATCATGAGCGATATGGATTGCACCTCCTATTAAGAGATTAGAAGGAAAGCAGTACGAAGATCAGAGTGGCAAGCTGCTGCAGACCAACCTCAGGGTTGACAACTTAAGAGGAAGATACAGCATTAGCGATAGAGTAAAAGCATCTTGCACGTAGTTTCATTTAATTTTGCGACCGTATGCATATAGCCTCATGAATTTAGCCATCGAAGGAATATATCGGCATAAAAAGATTTGAAATTCAATATATTTTGATTAAATCAGTATTATCATCAAACACTTAGCACAAAAAAGTCACCTGAAATCAGAACGATGATACAAATTCGTACTACTTGGTCAGTATAAAAGAATCGTGAAATTGTCACCGATCACTTCTTTCGGAAGGGAAAGAAACGCCCAGGTATGTGCACTTTTAAAAAGAAGGAGAATGTCGGACGAGTAATTTTTAGGCCAGGGAGCACTAAGTTGGCACGCACATGACAGCGGAGGAGTCAGGAGGGAGGCGAAGGGTTGGAGTGCAATGGGCGGCACCATGAGATGGAGCAGACGTTTGAGAAACGGCTCTGGGGCCGCTCTTCTCAGGTCGAAGTGGCTCGCTCGCTGGGAGTCAGGGGAGGAGGCAGGAAGAAGAAAAAAACAGGATATGTAGCGTATGGATGTATGCCGGAATAGTATCGCACGCTACACCTGCCATTTTTTCTCTCTCAACCAAGGCGAAGCGGAAAAGGGGGGTTGAGCTGGGGGAGGGGATGGGGGGGGGGGGGCGAATCGAGTTTCCGAAATAAAGTTTTCTCCTTGCGCCGAGGAAATTGTACATTCCCCGTAGGAATGCAGCCGCCGCATGCCTTAACTCCTCCGCAGCCTCGACCCGACACGCCATTCCCTGTTCCCTATCCTCCTCCATCCGCCTCGGCCTAAACCGGCGGACAAGACCTCCTACCTCTCCCCGTTGGAAAAGACCGAGGGATGTGTATATCGTCCAAATTCCACGGTTTGGATTTTGCGGTCCTTTGCGGTCCGGACCCTTGGAGCCTTATCGCTCACCAAACCCCTCCCTCTCCCTATATCTCCCCTTATTCCTTCTCTACCTCTCTTACTCCCCTGGTATCCTCCCAGACCTAAATCCCCCTCCCCGTCCACTGTGGTTCCGGACTCCTTGGCCTTGACTCGTGATGGTCCGAAGGAATTTGGCGAGGTGAGGAAAATGCATAAAGGTCGACTTGACTCGAAAAAGCAATCCACTGGACAGGGGAAGTAGGTAAAACAAAATCTTTTCTTTTTTGAATGCGCACCCTTCCGATTGGGCCAAATAAACATCACCGACATGCTTAAAAGGGCGATTTTACAATGACTTAATCTTCTCTCCTGATCAAACGTGAGCCGTAGGCTCCTGTTTATATCGCCAATTTCTCTTAGGCCCAGGACGCTGACTCTCTTGGAGACGCATTTCCCAAGGTACCAGGATACGGGTAGAAATAAACACTCGGTGATGTGGAGATGTGAAGATTTTTCTTTTCTACTTGGTGCGGGTCGTAATAAAACATCGCGATGCCACTCTTCCTATCCATTTATGAACGACGCCAACACCAGTCAGGGATGAGGGAAGAGGGGAAGAGAAGGCAATGGGGGAATAAGGTGATGGTGCCTCAGGTACAGGTTCCCGTCTCCTTTAAGCGCCAGAAGATCCGCGGAGAATCTCCGTCAAAAATGCAGCGGCAGAAACCGACGTGGAGCCGCGCTCCGCTGCTCTCTTGTTTCATTTTATTCATTCCAATTTTATTTTTTACTCCCGCTGATAAAGAAAATGGCGTTCTCCTGTCATCAAGCCTCCTCGAAATAAAATTGAAATGTTTACATTGAATATTTTTGCTCCGTTTTCCTACCTGTCATATTTTTTTATTTACCCTCCCCCGTCAACCTCTCTTTTTCTTCCGCTCTCTCTCTCTCACTCCCTCTCCTCCTTGCTCCAAACTCGGTCTCCTCCAAAGCTTCCTCCACTTCCTCCACATTTAAACCTCCAAGTCCCAATCTTCTCTACCGTCGTCGCAAACCTCACACCACCTTTGGCCTCCGTCTCCTTCTCTCCCTCCGTCATGCTCACCTAACCCTACCTCTTCTCATCATCGGAGATACGAGCGATGGAAATTTTTACCATGGAAATTGAGAAGCAAAGGGCTGATGCCCCCTCTCCCCACTTCTCCCAACGCCCGCTGTTGCAGCAGCGAGCTCTTTTTGGTTACTTCAATGGGCGGGCAAGACGCCAGCGACTGCTGCCTCTGAATGAGCCAGCTCTTCCTTCCCCTATGTAACTACCCACCTCCTCACACAAAACTCCCCACCGTCGCCCTCGTTGCGTTGATCATTCAAAGGGAACCGGGAGGAGCACACAATGAAAATAATCCCTTTCCGTGAGTCTTCAAGATGAGGGCGATGATGATGATGAAATGTTTAAACTATATCGGGGCATGGGTAATCGCGGACGTGAGTCGGGGGGGAGGAGATATAAGTGCATTCAACCGACGTCCCTTGCCTGCCGCTGCACCGGAATGAAAAATGACAAGAATATGGGAGGAGGTTTCTTTCTCAGGGTCTTGTCTGCGGGTATTTGGGAAGACTAATTATTCAACTGAGGCATCTGATAATGGGAAATGAAAAAGTATTGCACATGTCTGCACATGACAGCGCATACGAGGGCATCGTTCGTTAATGAGGGCAAACTTCGTACCGTTCCACGTAAATTAATTGGCGACTAATCAATGGCAGCATGTTTGGAGCGTTATCTCTAAGTGGAAACTAACTCTTTATTTTTTGAAATAGTTGTAAATAATGATACGCCAAACCTGACGACGTTTTTCATGAGAGGAAGTCCTTTCGGTTCCCTTTTATAATACTCTTCTCTGTACAACGCAGGTGAAGGCCATGAAATCTAGCTTAAATTAAGTGTGACAATACTCAAAATGAATTCTTTCGTAAGTAGTGCCGATATATAGTGTTTATGGAATACGTGCCTTCATTCAAAATCATCGAACGTTGTAGGGAAAATAAATACTCTTCGTTATCTTCCAAAAGAAAACCTAGTGATAATTCAACAACGACCCAATGGTATATGATAACTTACTGACGGCTAAATATTGTATTTCGCAGTGTCGCAATCTTCACACAAGTCATCTGGAAAGACGACCCACGGTTACTACTGTTATGATATTTTATCAAAGATTAGTATATTTTACGTCAGAGTAACAAACATAATTAATATTAACAAATAAAACTCTCTCTTTCATACCAATGGGTGTAACCATGTTACGAGATGTAATTCCGGAGTCAATATCAGATTCTACCCACAGATGTTAATTCACCGAAGAAGCGTGCAGGCAGGCGGTCAAGTGTCTGAACAAAGGTCCTTACTCAGCTGGTGTGATGAAGTTTTAAAGGAGAAATAAATAGAAATGTAAAAAGGGGAATAAATTTAACCCTGTTGAAAGAAGCGTGAGCTCAGAGGCTTGAATCCTATATTAGATTTCTCCTTGAAAATTACCATTGAGCATGTAACGGAAATGGCTGGAAATAGATGCAAAATAGCGTGATTCTGCATGAACTGTGCAAACTTTATTTTGATCGTTGGTGGGAAAGGGAGCTGGCAGAAACTAGACAGCTGAATCTTTCTTAACTAAATAATTACAATTCAATTTTATTTTAAAATAACATGAAAGTGAATAGTTTTTATTCATTAAAATAAGAAGTCTGTTGTTTTGAAAATTCATAATGATGATATTAGTGGAATAAGAACCCTAATATTTCTTCTTCGATTTTGCGCAAATGGTGAAGATTTATTTAGGGTGGGTTAGTAGTAAGACTGGTGGTGATGATTGACCTTGGACGAGTGATTTGCATATAAATCACACAGCGCTTCCGTTGGAGCTTCTGTCTGCTACTGTCAGTGCAATGACTAATTTTAATGGCATAATGAACGACAGAGCTGTCGTGCCTATAATTTTTGCCGAGAAAACAATCAATGGTGATTTCTTCTATGATATGCTGTGTTTGAATGATGCGCTTCAACATATAAACGACTTTGAGGTGAAGAGAGGACTTGTGTCATTCAGGCGTGACGGTGCTTCGCCCCACCACAGTAATCGTGTTCGTGCAGCGTTGCGCGGCCGTTTTCCCCAAAGATGGATGGGTAGGTTTGGACCAATTGCATGGCCACCGAAAAGACCTAACGCATCTCGACCTATTTCTCTGGGGAGATGTTAAGAACTTGGTGAAGGCTGAAAAGGTACGTGATACTGCCCATTTCTGCCGGAGAATTGTAGCTGCGGTAGCATCAGTTACATCAGAAATGCTAAAAAACATTGAGAGAAGTCGAATATTGGTTGACAACAGTAAATTAACGAACGGATCCCACTTCGAAGAGTACTGGTTTTAAAAAATTCCATAATATCACCTTTCATTAATAATTTGGTGGCAGTGTTAGGTTTTTGTTCAGTCGAATGAGAACTGGGCAGTTCTCTTTCAGGTATCCAGCATATGAAGTCATAAAAACCCGCTAAAGCTTAAGGTAGTTTGATAAGAGAGTTCCCATGTTATAATGTAGATAATATTCGAAGTTAACGCTCTAATTTCGGCAGTGGTAGGAAGCATCAATTAAATATTGTGATGTTAACGGTGCAATAATATACTTTAATATGGCTGTGGTTCTAAATAATTAAATAAAAATTGGATTAGATTTTTGGGGAGGCGACCGACAGCTATAGTTATTTGCGCCATAGGGGATAAGTAAGGGAAGAAGGGTGGATAGAAACCCGGCGTCGGCATTAGCCTGCTCTAAACGAAAGGCGCCAAGAGGACCACGGTTTAACATCTCATCTGACAGACGGAGTACTGTACTTGAAGTGCCCTCCAAAATACACTCAAGTAGGGATCGGGTCTCCTCTGAAAAACATCCTCCTCTGCAGGGATTTGAACCCTAGCCATCCGTATGGTTAGCCAGTACTCTAGCCGCCACACTAACCCGATCATCTCAAATAAAAATATGTCTTTTACTTGAGTCATTTTTTCACGCGGCATATTTAAAACTCCTTCACGACGGAAGGTATTTTGTGATCCTGAAGGTATAACTGCTGTGATAACGCATGTTACAAAAATAGTCGACAAAACATACAAGCTACTCACAGTTAATTTTTTGACGAAATCTAGGTGATAGGATTTATTTATATTTTTTAAGATAAGGTCTCTCTGGAGTGCCTACACGTACTGTTTCCCAGATAAAATGTCTGGTATTTCTCATCAAAAATCTAGGATATTTGTTCGTTGAGGGGCTGATATTTTGGTATTTTTGGAAGGAAGAGATATTTTTCTCTAAAATGAGATCAAATTCATTGATTTAAAGGTAAAATGATAATTTGTTCATACTACCTAAACAGGTAGAGTCAAATTTTTTTATCGTGTTACCATTACCCCGTTCTCCTATTCATCAAATACCGCCACAAGTTTTTCAATGGAACCACACTCCTTCGACCAGTTCATCACCCTTGCTTCCCCTCATCTTAAACGGGTGCGCTTTTATTCCTCGGGAAAATATTTTCGCCGGGCGGTACGACTCCTTTTGATCCGCTGTCTCACGCGGGCCATTCACTCGCTCGCTCATCCGATGGAATTGTTTCCGAGTGGGGAAGGGAGAGGCTAGGGGAGGAGGGGAGGCGAGACCTCTTGCGACGCTATGGATTCCAGCCGCGACGAAGACTTGAGTCTCCTCTGTCCCACCCCCTATTCCTCATCCGTCCCTCATTTCCGCCGTCACACATCTCGGTCCCCACAATACACCACTCCGGTTTCTTTCCACCCTACAGAATGTTCTCGATGGTGGGCAGAGGCTTACTCCACATACGTTAATGTGTTGACCCCTATTTAAGATTCAAACCGGCCAACCAGAGAGCTTTTGTCTTTTTGTCAAGGGTATTTCAAGGACTTAATCGAAAATCCAATTTAAGACCATCAGAGACAACAATATGGCTATTTTTTCCCCTTGGGAGTATTTTTTTTACAAAACATATACCTTAAGCAAAGAGCATTGAAGTTTTTCATGATGGAAATGGAAATGTATTGGTATTGCTCTGTCATGTTCTTGCAATAGTTACATTGCAAATCACTCTCAAGTTCGTCAAATATCATTTCTCAGGTTAGCGTTAATCGCAAGTCAAATGTAAACAGCATTATAAAGACCATAAATTAGAAACTTGATGAATGACCTTAAGAGAGAAACATAATTTTCTACACTCTGAAGCCTTTTAGGAATCGAATAAATTAAATTAGCATTGGCCCCAGAAGAGTAGTCATCCGTTCGTTGGGTGATACGTTAAGTTGTCGTTACTTTACGTCAAGATGACGCTATTTCCATCACCGGATATCCATCCTTACTTAAACTATTCTTCCTTAGAGCCATATCCACCCATCCTCATGATGAAAATAACCTCAGTTTTCTGTTGGCTCCAAAAAAACCAACAATCACAAACGCGAGACCAAAAAATTTCATCGAGCCTATCTCCGAAATCCTCATTCTTTTTCATACTCGCCCAAATTTGATTTTCAACCATTAGCATTTTTCCTGCCTTTGGGCTCCCTCCTTCGGCTATTAGAGCGTCGTGACGATGTCTCATTTCTTTTTGGCCGGAGCAATTTTGAAAAGATATCGCGTCTTTTCATAAAACGAGTCGCGGGGTCGTTAACGACGACACGAGTTGGCTCGAAAATGTTGCGGCGACGGAGGGAGCAGCCGAGGCACTGTGTAGGCATTAAGTAAGAGGAATAGAACAGCGGCCCCGAGGGACGGCGAGATGGTTATATACTGCCTATTAGGGTAAAAGAGAGTGAGGAAAGGGAAGAGAAAAGAAAGGCCATGGGACGTGCGTTGTTTCCCCTACGGAAAGAAGGCAAGGGTCGGACGAAAGGCTGCGTGTATACGATCGTTGAAACGACAGAAAGGTGAAAGGACGGGAAGGCGTGTGGGCAAAGCGATGCGGTGAGGAGCGATGAGCATTTTTCGCGCGGGAAAGAAGGAAGGGGAGGAAGGAGTGAGGGTCGGGAACGCTTTTGGGGCACGGGTGTCGGACATGCGGTGGGGGTGTGAAGGCTCACACTCGGGGAGAAAGAGGCGCGAAGGGCAGGTTTGGCGGTTATGTATCCCGTGGAACGTTGTTGTGATGCGCGCGTGAAAAAAAGAGGGAGCGTGGGAGGTCGCGATGTAATTTCGTGGGGAGGAGGGCAGCGCGATGTGCGGGGGAGGCTGGCAGAAAGGAACTGGAGCAATCGAGGGTGGAGGCAACAGCATGATTGGGTCGAGAAGGGCCACTGCGGGGAAGGAGAAATATATGCCTGATCCCACGCTGATGTATCCGAGGCTAAACTCAGAGCTCAACGACGTATATACATCAACTTCCTACTCTCCTTGCGGCGTGTTTCGCAGAGGCGAGTCCACTGCTTGTCCGGGGAAGATTGTGGTGCGTGGCACTCGGTTTAAACCTGACTCCCAGTCTGTAACTGAGATCAGCGCAGAAATCATGTGCTTTCGAGTTTGGGTACAAATAAAAAATAATGAACTGGCCTGGAAAAAATATAACCAAACCATAATTTTTCTAATTTATTTCTGAGTAATTCAATGGTAAATTCAAATTTTTGATACGCATTTCACTATTTTCACGGCGAATGTAACGTAAAAAGTACCAATTTTAACGGCGTCCGAGCAAAGCACCGACTTTGATAATTCGTAACTCAAACATAAGATGTTCAATTTCAACCATGATTCAGTATATGCTAGAAAGACAGTATATGTATAACTTTGCTTCAGTATAACTATAACTTTCATGTTTAAAAAACTTATACATAAACAGCGTTTTTTAAATATGTTGTAAGTGTAAGATTTGTATCTTTGACAATAAAGGTTGTTATTAATTTTGTAAAATACATGCATTTCAAAACTGAGACGTCGGAAAATTTCGTTCTTGGTCGCGTAGTAATTCCCATGTTCTGAAAATTTCCTGTTTGTATTTTTTAATATTCCAATACATTTTTCACAAATTTATTGAAATTTCAAAATTTCGTTTCACTATTTTCTATTAAAAATTCCATTATTACTTTCAAAAATTCGATTGGTTTTCATACTGATCGAAGTGAGTGGCCTCAGCATGCAAACCGCCTTGGCCAAGCGGTACAGTATTACCGCGTTCACCCACTCGGTCTAGTAAGTAAGCGCTAACCACCATTGGTGCACTCTGATGACTGAAGATGATCTGGCTTCGGTCTCGATGGAGTGTAGAGAAACACTCCCCCATGTGTTTTCTGATCACTCTTAGCATAAACGAATTCCAGGTTTTGCAAGCGTGTCCAGCTGCTATAATTTGCACTCGGATTCCGACAGGTCTTTCTATGGCCTATTCTCACTCCCTTATCCTCCCCTCACGAGTAGGATACATCCGGGGAATATTAAGTTAAAGGAACCAGCCTGCTGGCCTCGTTAGTACAGTAGACGCATTTTCTCTCTTTTTTCTTTAGTTTTTGCAGCATGTGGCAAGGGGGTGTTGACATACCAGCCATTAAAAGAGGCTGGGAATAGGAATAAAGAAATAGGAGAGGGTTTATGGACGGGAAGTGAGATGCGTTTCTTGTCTCGATCTGTTTTTGCTGCATTTGAGATTGGTCTGAGGAGGGGGGGGGGTGGAAACAATTTTCATACCGGTCTATTTGACAGCGTTTCTGCCTTATCTTAATTCTTCATTGTTCGTCAAACGTGCTACACTTCGAGCCGACGCATGAGTGAGTGGAAGGCTATGTTAGGATGCATGCAATGAGTAGCTAAAGAGAATTGGTAGGAAGATTTGATAGGAGAGTTCATTCATTGGTCATTCAATCCTAAGATTGGTTGACTGCCCCTCCACCTTTCCCTATCTAATGCTAGCTCCTTTACTTTCTGGTATCTCTGCCAACATACTTTTCTCTTTATTTGGTCCATGAACTTATTCCTTGGTCTTCCTCTGGGGGCTTTTCCCTCTATTTTGCCGTCAATCATGTACTTTACAAACACATTGTGTCTCAGGGTGTGCCCAATCCATCTTGTTCTTCTTTTCTGTATGGTATTCCATATGGTCCTGAAGGGAAAGTAGTTGGATGAAATTTTGTAGATAGGCGTCCGAGTGCCACACAATGAAGCCTATCTCTGAATATTAGAGCTTCTACAGATGAAAGTTTTTTGACATAATCTTGAAGGCCGTAGACTTGGGTACTACAAAGGCATGATGTACGTAGAATTGAGGGGTTTGAGATTCGGGTGAGTAGAAGGATGGAGAAGGTGAGCTGGGAGGCGAAGCCGAACGAGAAAACATTGTATATGGTTGAAGAGGAGAGAATGGTAATTGTGAAGGTTCGGAGGAAGCAGAAGAGATGGTTGGGGAACGCATGGGAAGGAGAAGGAATCTGAAGAGAGTAATAGAGGGCAGAACATTGGGGAAGCGTAGAAGAGGGAGGGAGAAGATAGGAATTCTGGACGAATTAAGAAGAGGGAGATTATATGAGGAATTCAAGAGGGATCTCATGACGTGCCATCCATACTAGTGAAAACGGATTAGGATAAGTGCTGTCCAAAACACTACCAATCAGCTGGTAGAATACTCAAATGAAAATGAAAATATTCAAGTAAAGCTATTTAAAAGTTTAGATTTTTTAGCATGTACCGTCTCGCCCTCGAATTAACGCTTGAGCCTCTCACCCCTTGAGGGTTTTAAAACACATACATATTTGATAATCGTGAATGCTTTTTGGGAAGATATAATTCTAATGCGATTCAGTTCGATAGTAGTCTTCTCTTTCAATTTTCTGCCAAACAAAGGGGAGACTGCGAGAGAACTGTACGAGAAGAATTACGGATGAAAAGAATTCGGGAAAATTCTAAAAGGTTGTCAATAATGTATCCTAAATAAAGGAGCGGTTAGCTGAGAGAAAAATTTAACAAAGAGTATCAGCAAAACTATCTTCGGATCGATCACTACTGATTTAATCCACATCAACATTCTATTCCGAGCCGCCTCATGGGCGTGTGGTAGGGTGTGTTCGGACACCAGCTGTGTGAATGATAATATTTTGGCTGGTAAAATAGCGAAGTGTATAATGGGAGTGTTTTTGTGGAAGCTAAGGTTTTATTATTGTCACTTATTGTGCTTGGAAAGAACAAATTTTTGTATCCATCTGGTTGGTAATATATCACTCTTGTTTAATCGCTTCTCTCGGAACTAGACTTGTAGTGTAACGCCAAAATGATATTCTGTGTATCGCTTTGGAACACACCCCTTCCGAACTTCTAAAGCAAACTGGACCCTAAGTGCAGCCACCGATTCGGCTCCCAGCTTACAATTTCCTACTTAATTCCTCTAAAAGCTGTGAAACACTATATGCTCCCTCGTAGAAGGTTTTAAAAAAAGCACGCACCTTTCCTGTGTATTTTATTAATTTTTTGGTTAAATCTGTCAGCCCATGATCCCAATTGGCAGCGGCGTATTTGAGATGTGGCCTAACCAGACCCGATGATGGTATCTGGTGATCATACGCAGAGTGGGGGAGGGGAGGTTTAAACAATTCCACCGCATCAACGTGAAACTCGTGAGACAGGATTTTTCTAACCAACAAAATTCAGATCACGCGAAAAGAAGGTTTTAGAAGATAGCGGGGATGGAAAGAGCGATCGAGGAAGAAGAGCAAGCGGTTTGGGACCGACCGGTGCACGGGGAAAGGGGTGCGGAACGGCGAATGTGAAGTATTGAAGCGAGGAGAAGTGAGTAGAAAGCTTCAGGACGGATGTGCTGAGGGGAGGAAGGGGGATGATACGCCGAAAAGAGGAGCGCCGGGCGTTTGAAGGTCTCAGTTGGGGAAAGGAGGGCCAAGGGAAGTAGGGAAGAAAAACGCTCAGCCATGTAGCGGCAGCTTCCCTCTCCGAGGTCGGAAAAATGTGGTAATTTAACGCTAACGCGTCTCAGCGAATAACAATGTCACGACACGTGCCCTTATGGCGCGCGAAATAAGGTCCCTCAAGTCGTAGCCACATGATGAAAGCGAGAGGTCGTGTGAGAGAGAGAGAGAGGTGTAGGCGGAGGGAAGTGGAGAAATGTGTACGGGGGGCAGAGTGGGGCGGTATATAGATGGGAAGAGAGTGCGCTGAAGATCAAGGGGGAGGTGGGGTGGGTTTTTCTTGGGGGGAAAGGTTTTAAAGGCGCCGGTATTGCAAAGGTGTAGGAAGGGTACGAAATTGAAGGGGTAAGAAAAGGAAGGGTGAATTTGAGGGTGGACCAAGGGGGAAAGGGGTTGTACAAGATGGGGCTGTGGACTGATGGGGTGGAGGAGTCTGCTAAGGTGTGAGCGGGAGCGGTGGGGGGCGGGAGGCGGAAAAAATAGTGTGCTCATGCAGACAAAGTGGTGAAGATATAAGAAGTGGGAGGTTGGAGACGACGGGGGCGATTACTCAAGGCGGTGCATGAAAATAATATATAAAAGAAGGGAGATAACACTCCAGCGTAGAAAAAAATGGCACACCGGAGCGGCAACGTGCAGAGGGAAGAAAAAAAAGCAGCAGAAAATAAATGGAATTGGAGCAAAATGGCTGGGAGAGGAGGGAGGGAGGGAGAAAAGATAAGGAAATTCTTGAGCGGGGTGTGAGAATTAAAATAAGAAAATATATTTTTTTGCAAGTGAAGGAGATGGAACCAACCGTACTTTCTTCTCGGCTGAGAAAATTATGCGGGGGAGCAGAAAGTAGAAAGGTTCGGGAATTAAAAAAAACGGGAGTTATTGATAAATAGCTCTGGATAGGAGCAAACGCATACCAACTATAATTTGGGTTAATTGGTTTTTTCAAGAAGTGTAGTGGAAAGTAGGAGCTTTGATAGGGATTCGGATAATATTTTAAGGAAGGTCATTAAAATAAAACTCAAGCTTAGAGAAAAAAATCACCATAATTTCACAAACCTCTTGCGTTCGTACCTCCCCATCGAGATTTAAAAGGAAATGAGAGTTTCATGCACTCTTTGAATTACCCTGATATCTTTCGATTTGTGCAGTTACCTTCGTCAAGCCCGCATGCAACTTGTATACTTAGGTTTACATTAGCCTCAAAGAGATTTAAAGAGCTGAATTTTAGATTAATTTGAACTGGGACAGTTGAAATATAACAATCTCCTTGGACAGTACAGCTGAAAGAATTGACTTAATGCAACTTTCTCACCTTCACCGGGGATGAAAGCTACAGAATTTTCGTGAAACTTAGTCACTCTCAATTTTATGAAATACTTCGGATGAATGCCGCAATATACTTTTATTTCAGCAAAACATCGCTGTCTCGGCAAATTTTTCATGCCCAAAACTTACAAGGTTGCTCATTCCCATTCAGTTTCAGTTAAGGTAACTGTTGAGAAGAGTTAGCCCGCAAAACCATTAAATTTAATATGCCTTGTATTGACCTCAGTTGTTATTTAACAATTATTACCTTATTTCGAGGGTTTAGGTCAAATTTAAAGCATAAGCTTTCCTTTGCCGACGTATTTATTGTATTACAAACATAGTACGCCTAGGAAGAGGGCTGTATATGTGAATTAGTGGCCATTTTATCGAGTGAGGCCACAAAAATAAGTGATTTTTGGAATTAATTTTGTAAATGTCTGTTTCCGAGGTGTTTGATGCGAGGATATGTGTGATAGATATTGATGTATAAATGTGTAGCATGGCCTGCATGTCCAGTATGTTAGTATTCTAGCCCTGAAGATGGAATATAGAAATTCTCGAAACGTTGGAAAAGGCAATTTAATGTAGTAAATTTTACCTTAACCGTCGAAATAAGTTAATGATCATTTAAAAAGTATCAACTCCTCAAAGTTTGGCAACGATAGAATGCCTAGAGAAGGAGTTGAAAGATTAACCTGACTTCTATATTTAGCAAATGACGCGGGAATGGAATATTCCTGGCTTTAGTCGATTCCCAAGCCTTCTTTTTTTCCCCCAGTATTCCCAGGTTACGTCAGTGCATTCATATCTCATTCATCAATCATAATGCTCAGGATGTGCAAAGTGCAGCAACCTAGAACAAGAACTGAAAGCTGAATGGAAGGTTATAGATTCAATGTGTTACTATTTAATTGCACGTAAATGCCCAGCTGCTGTTTGAATGATCGAAAAGAGCATTACCCGAATTAATCGACCACCTCCACACTGATGGATATGTAAAGAATCTCAAGCTTGACAGCTGAGAGCTCGATGAAATCGAGTTACAACACCACACAAAACGTCTGCTTTCAAAACTCGAAGTAATTTTCATTTTATTATTTTTGAGTGACTCGGGCTTGTGGCGGAGGAGAACTATGAAAAGCTGAAAATATCCTCCGAGTGAATGCTGGTTATGAAGGATTCCTAGAGCTACACTCTAAAAACCATTTCCCAAAATGCTTCGACCTTCTGGCGGAATTTCTTTGCAAGGTATTCATAATCTACATACGGATGCTATACTCGATATCCTCACCTCTAGGAAGGCTTACACCACCGGTCTTTATCATTCCATAAGAATCATTCAATCATTCATTGTTCAACCCTAAGATTGGTTGACTGCAGCCCTCCACCCCTTCCTATGCAATACCAGTTCCCTTACCTCTTGGTGTCTCTTCCTATGTACTTTCCTCTTTATTTTGTCCGTGAACTTATTCCTTCCTCTGGGGACTTTTCCCTCTATTTTTCCCTCAATTATGTTCTTCACAAACCTATTGTTTCTCAGTGTGTGCCCAATCCATTCGTTCTTCTTTTCTGTATGGTGTTCCATATGGTCCTTTCCTCTTCTACTCTTCTGAAAACTTCATAGTTTCTTATTTTGTCCGTCTATTTTATCATCAGCATCCTCCTCCATCGGCAGGTTTCGAAGGCTTCTAGTATTTTCTAGCCAGCTTTTCCATCAGAATATCATCTTGAAATTCAAAGTTATTTCTGTTTAAACTACACTCCCCCGCTCGGGAAAATTTTTTCCAGCGTTCCCGTTGCTAAAAATTTGGCTATGAAGATTTCACGGCGAAAGAGAAAACAATATGTACTACTCAATGGAAAACTCAGGACTGGTTAAAAGCATAAATTAATTTGCTCTTAAATATTTTTTTTTAATTTTATGACCCATGTAAATCTCTCATTTTTCGAAATTATTTAAGTTTTGAACGTTTTTAATAAGAAAAAAAGAGAAACTCAAGGTCAAGTAGAGATATCTTAAAGCTACTTCTGACTCGATGACGACATTTGACACCATATATGTTCCTATTACGCTGAAAAGGTCAAAATTACTTTGGTTGAGAGCTATATCTTGGCTGCTCTTTGAAATTGTGACTGGTGAGCATGGAGTTAGTTCGTTAATAGGAAAAGACAATTTATTGAATGGTAAGGGAAATTTTCCCCCGTTTAAATTATAAATTTGCACTTTACTGTAATTGAGAGTAAAATATGACAGAAAAGTTCAGGAAGATGACGAAATGATAGCAGCAATGAAAAAATCTAACGTATTGAGTTTGTATATATGAACTGAAAAAGTAATTCAAGGAAAATCAGAAATAGCATACAATTATGATTTTTTATCACGGGATACGAATACATTCAGCATTACGAAAAGTATCGTTACAGTGATTGATGGAAAAGGAAATAGCAACAAGCTAAGATAATGATCATGAAGTTAGCAATATAACAGACACCAAGTAATTTCCATTTGGTTTCAACAGGCTGCTCTTCTACGCTAATTCCATAATCAATTGATCACACAATAGACCACTTCGTGTGACAACTCAGGTAGGGTGATATCCAACTGGGAATTTAAAGCCATTTATATTGCTAAGAAAATGTACGCCGAAACGAATGACTCTGGCTTTATGTATTTTGCATTAGGACTGAAGAGCGGGACTAGGAGACAGAGGCGGAATAGAAGCAGCTAAATATTGACTGTAGCATTAATTTTAAATGTGACGTGAAATGCCAGTGGTCAGGGAATATGGCTTACATACGAGCTGACTTTGAAGAGGTAAAATAGTCGCCAGATTGGTGCAGCAAATACACTTTTCTATCTTAATACACCATACGAAATTCTAGATAATCCACAGAAACTGTAATTGAAAAGACAACTCTAAATGCACCTTAAATGTTACATTTACACCCATGAGTAATGATTAATTTATAGTTTATACAATGCTTGTTTCAAAAAACCAGTGTAGAATGCTAAAAAGGGTTGAAGGTTACAGATGGATTTTAAAATGTTACATATGAGATGAGTTAACAACTTTGGAATTCTTTGAGAAAATTTACCATTTAAAAAAAAGCTCCGTTGATTAACAGCGCCGAATCCAACCAAACCAACGCCTTTTTGGAACTCTGTCTTAATGGGTCAACTTAAAGAGAAGATATCCGTGAAGAAAATCGACAAGAATTTAATTAATTTCGGCGCCCGATGATTCACACCCATTTTTTGAATCATTTCAAAGAAGCCATAAAAATCGTCCTCCTTTTCATTCGGGGAGGGGGGAGTGCCGTCGAGATAGGCACGAAGAACGATGTCACGAAGGCGTCAAGAGCGCGAATCCGACGCGAGAAAACAGCACCCGCGGCCGCCGCCGCCGCCGTTCCCGCCAGGCAGCGAGCGGAGTGAACCGAATTTCAGATAGAAACTCAGAATTAATATTTTATCACGACGCTGAAACGGCAGAAAGCAGCAACCGAGGAGGAGGAGTCCAGGTATTGATGAGTCCCCGTCGTTGGCGCCTGCCTGGGAAAACGTCTTCAGTTGCTCTTATTTCCCGTCTCACCCTCCGCTCGGAATCTCTCCGATCTCTCTCTCTCTCTCGTACGCCCATTCCTCGAAGGAGCTCGGCCAAATTGGAGTGCAGAGTGATTGGTTGGATAAAAATGGCGCAAGGCGTGAAAGAAGTGAGGAAGTGCGCGGGTTGGGGGGTAGGAGGGGGGGTGCGGGAGCAACGTTGAGGCTTATTGAAGGGAATTTCGTACTTGGAATAGGAGCGTACTAAGGGGGACGACCTGGGGGGAGAGCAGATAAATATAAAATTGATGGGTTAGAGATAAAGGAAAAAAATGAAAAATGAACCAGAGTACAGTAGAATGGGTATTGGATGGGTTTAAAGGGTAAAGAATAGGAGAGGCATGAGGAAAAGGATGGGGAAGAACGGTTCGTTGGTTGAATGATAGTAGATGGTTGCCGAAGTTGAAAATCTTTGATCGCCAGCAGAAGAAGCTTGCCCGCAGTAATGAGAATGATTAAATTTTGGTTAAATCCATACCACCCCATTATGATTTTGAAATGTTGAAAGAATTCATTCCTTGGGCACTTATTGATCCACGCCTTAAGAGAGTCAGTGTGACGGAACTATTTCAGTACTGTGTCTTTTCTCGTGATCTGTGATTCCGGTATCAGTTTATAAAGTTGCCCATTTAGTACTCGAGGCTGACCGCATTCGACAATCGTACCATTTAGGAAAAATTTATTTAATCGTACCATTAGGGAAGAGTTATTTTGGAAATAGAGGAGAGAAACAAGGCGCTAGTATTTGTTTCTCTTGAAGATTTCACCATTAAACGTCCCATCCGAAAGACGAAGTTTTACGCTTAAATTGTTCTCTAAGTAAAATCCAAGTAAAAGTCGGAATTTAATTAAAACATCTCGTCTAGAATTCGAATCCGGGTCCTTTGTGATGGAAAGCTAGTAGGTACTCGAGGCACCATACCGACCAGAACCAGGTTTGGAATATGATTAAACTGAAACAAAGTAACGGCAAACAATGATAAAATGACGATTATCCACTTTGTTTTTAGTTTAAGCTTCAATTTTATCCTATGAAGGTTTTATTTTAAATAAATTACGAATAGGAGCTCGAGGGACGGCTACAACGGAAAATTTACTGTACGGATCGTCGGATAAATAAATATTTTTCATAAAACAGTAGTCGAGAGTTCCACAAACAGTTCTCGTAACCGAAAGTGGTCCAAACCGAGGCCCTCAGAAAGCCTGAAGTCTAGCCATTGCCACCACTTCTGCCTAAACCTGAAAAGTTACCAGAACGGAGAAGATAAAATACACTCTCATGAACAATGGCTGAAAGGTTTATATAATCAGAGCACGGGAAAATATGATCCAGAGCAAAACGATTTAAATTCGATTGTTTGAGGGGGAAGGATGAATGGAAAAAGGGAAAAATAATAAAATAAATCATGACTTAGGTAGGAATTATGTATCAGAAACGAAATTGATGCAGTTCTCTTAAAATGATAATCGGAAAAGTAAAGACACCGACGAGTCCTCAGTTTGGCGTCCCATTCGATGGACGGGTTTCCACAGCATTAGTGCCTACGCACCCCAGTGGACAGATAGAGACAATTTTCCTCAAAAAAATCTCCACCACATTCGGGATTCTAAATACGGTCCTCTTAATTGGAAAGACTGTACTCTCACCACCATATCAAACCAATCCCTAATCAGCACGGTTACGCAAAAAATTCTGTTAAATTTATCACTTCCCAGGGCTGTACCGATAACAATTTTTACGATTCAATCTGATACGATTATTCTGCTTCCTGACGCCATCGTATTGTCAATTCGAATGGTAATCCATGAACCCAGATACTATATAAAGTGGTGCATCACACGCACCTCGCTTTTACAAGCGTCAAAAAATAAAATTGGCGAAGTAATTAATGTTCTTTCAAATAAAATAAATCAAACCTCTCTACAATGTTTGGTTTGTGAGTGAACGCAGACTGACGCACCACTCTTCGATTCTGAGAGATTGAATATACATACCATTTCCTATATAATGGGATGGTATTTTCATAAAAAATCTCGGAAAGTAGCTCAACAAGGGGCTGATACTTTGGTAGATATTGATAGATAAAGGCAGACTAGATATTTTTCTTTAATATGAGACCAAATTCATTGATATCTAGCTGACATGTTATTTCGCTCAAACTACCTTAAGAGAAGATGGAAGACAAAAGAAGTAACAGGAACAAAGGAATCGGAGAGGATTGGGCAAAATATCTCAGTGAAGGGTTAAATAGTCAAGAGATGGTAGATTAAAAAGCGAAAAACTCCACCCCCTCGCCCCCCTCTGGTGTGAGTGGGCCTCCCGAGGCGTCACCTCGTCACACTGAGCATTTGGGACCGCCGTTACCTCCTGCCATCTAATGGCTCCGAGGCAATTCTCCCGAGACGGGTCCGATTAGATTGATAGGAAATTCACCGCCCGTCCCTCATTCTCTCTCTTCCTCTCTTCCGTGTCTTGCTCCTAGGTATATATATTTTTTTTGCACCCCCACTACCTTCTCTATTGTACCCCTTTTCTGCCATCTCTTCTTTCCCTTCTTTGAAGCTGACTCATCCAGGGCAACCTTTTTGAACCTCTAACTCTTTTTTTTCAATCCAAGGAGCCGTTATCGTGGCATTGGCGCAGGGTTTTCTTCCTTCCTTTCCCTGCCAAAATCCCAAGGAGAGGACGAAGGGGATGCTGGGAAAAATTATTACGAATATTTGTGGATTGTGTTAAGAAATAAAATGAAGTTAGCGTAAAATATAAAGGGAATTAGGTTAACTTAAGGTAGTTCGAGACAATATCATTTCACTTATAAATCAATGAAATTGGTCTAACTTTAAAGAAAAATATCTCACCTTTCCAAAGATACAAAAATAACAGCCCCTTACCGAACTACTTACTGAAATTTTTGACGAATAATACCAGCCCTTTTACATGGGAAATGGTGCGTGTATGCACTCCAAAGACGACTTATTTAAAAAAATTAGGACTTTCTACAACCTAGATCTTGTTAAAAATTTAACAGTGTGTAGGTTGTATGTTTTATCAACTCTTGTTGAAAATAAATCATATTGCCACCGCACCACTTTTCAGGATTGCCAAAAAACTTCCGTTGTGAAGGAGTTTCAAACGTACCGCGCGAAAAAATGAGTCGAGTTAAAGTCTTATATAAATAATATATATATATATATATATTTACTTAATTACTTAGAATTTAAGTCAGGTAAAATTATACTATTGCACCATTAATTTCTTCCCAATCTTCCCAAATAATTGCACCATAATAAAAGTGAAGAAGACCATTAATAATAATAATAATGTTCAATTCATGTTTCCTACAGCTGCTGAAATAATATCGTACAATTTGAATATGGTCTCCATTATGACTAGGGATATAAATCAGGATCATAGAAAATCTCTCCCATGAGAGATTTTTCTCTTTTTCATTATTTTTGCAAAGGGGCCCTTTTTCCGCACAGTCGCATGGCTTCCTTCTTTTTTCTTTTTCCCAAATAAAGACAAGAAGATGATAGGAACGCTAAATGGATGCTCTTGGGTATTTGACAGCCGGATTGAGAATTTTTAAAATATTGGTACGGGATGGTGACGAATTATCTCCTCTATGAGAGATTTCAGCCTCTTTTACTTTTTTCTAGGTTTTTGCGGCGCCCATTCAGGGTTTCTTCTATTTCTCACTGCCACAGAATGAATGAAATATGAAGGAAAGTATTGGAAAATTCTTACGTATATTTATGACTCGGATTTAGTAATAAAATAAATGCTTAGGATGTAGAGCTCTCGGGTTTCCAACCGGGTGATGGTGGTTTGTAGCACCGACGCACATTGGGCTGAAATCGAAAAAAGCTGGCCATGACCCCCGAAGCCGTCTTCATCGGTAAATGATCACTAATATTTATGGATAATATATTTATAAGACTGAATGAAACCAATTTGGGGTAATTTGGAAAATAAGGTCATAATTGAGGGGTGAAAATACTGGTCTGCAGGTTACAAATATCCACGGGCATGCCAAAATTTTAAAGCCGTGATATTTGTGGAATGAAACGATTAATTAGATTTTTTAAGGCAATTACTATAAAAAACAATTGTAAATAAGTTTATTATGATTTTATTATAGTATACGAATCTTAAAACATAAAGTTTTGACACAATTTGGACTAAAAATAGAGCAACATTATTCCGGAAAGACGTTTATTATTTATCTCTCCAATTCTACAAAATTTAATTCATCCACCTCTTCGGAGTCAAAATCTACTGATGACATCATTTAGTTATATCCCTCAATATTCTGCTCATACTAAAAAAGATTTTTGGCTTTCTCTGGTATGTTCGTTTTTGCTTTACGAGGAACTCCCGAAGAACAAGAAATAAGGGAAATTACGTTCGGAATAATCGATGGGAAAGTTCATGAGTAGAAATCAACCTAAATATTTTCCAGAGTTATGTTCCCGATATCTTCTTATATCCTTATTCCGGGCCTCCAAGGACCCCTTAAAGAGCTGATCAAATTTAAGAACTATATTTGACATTATCACATCTTGACATGTATTTGACAATATCCTTGAATCAATTCTTTATGCGAAGTTGGTGGCATGTATACCACGGATATATATGTTCAAACAATATGGCTGTATCTCGGCAATATTTATGAAAAATCGCAGCATTGATCATGAACTCACATGATATAGCTTTCAAAATCATTGAGAAGGGAGGAATATGCTCCTCGGCAATGATTCGAACAGGAAGTTAAATAAGGCATGATGGCAATAGAGGACTCATAGTTTTACTCGATGACTTTAATGCGATCACTATAACATTACTAAAACTTTGCATTCAATTAATTCAAATAAAGTCGACACGGAAGGCTCTTTTTTTAAGGAAATTTCTTTCAACTTTAGAAATATATTTCTCAGAATTAGACGCGTTAGGCCGGGTGGTGAACCTATGGCACGCGTGCCCAAAGTGTCACGCGGAGCAATTATTTCGGTACGCGGAGATGGGGGGGCGCTATCTCACTCGATGGGTTGGCTCGCGAGTATACTCTTATTTCATAAACTTTGGTTCTCAATCGCCAAATGGTTCGTCCCCCCTGCTTTAGGCTCTTTAGCTGATGATACACTTCTACTTGCCTTTCCTTGGACCCAGATTTTCACCTATAAAGTGCCTTAACTACCTTTCACTTTGAGTAGCTGCAGGTTAGCCTAAAATAAGGTTAAAACAAGAGGTTCGCGAGAACAGTGCCCAAGGTATACAATAAAGAGGGCCATAGAAATAATAAGTTGGAAACAAAATGTGCATGGGACTGGGGACATTCTGGGTTTTTAAACAGAAACGGTCAGTTTTGTAATTCTGACCGTGTGCGTCACGCTGAGAAACGACGAATGGCACCTTTCTTTGTTTAGCACTATCGAGCAAATACTGAAAGGGTGGAAGTAGGTGTAAGATTTTTCTTTTCCAACACATAAAATAGACTTCAACCTCACTGTTGGTGTAAATCTGTCAGGAGTGGCAAGTGGTGGTAAGTACTTTTATCTCTATATAGCTAAAATATTGGTGAAAAACTGTTCTTTTAAAATAATACATGAAATTATTAAATGAAGGTAATTTACTGAAAAAATACCTCATCATTTTCTAGGAGGGTGATACTATAAATAAATACTCTTAAAAATATCAACTTCCTTACTGTGTTTCGTCACCAGTAGAACAAGCATTGGAATATTTCGTGAAAATCTCATATTCCAGATTCATGCATTTTCATCAATTTTTGACGAGCTGTATACATTTAATGAACAATAATGATGAAAATATCTAAATTATATATTACCTGAGTATTCTTTAATATGGATTTTTATCTCCGGCTCGATATAAGAAAGTCGAAAAAGAAAAACAAAAAATGGCCAGCCTTTTTCGATTTCATTCCACTGTGAGACGTTTCGAAGGCAAAGTATGCCATTGCCCTCAGGATCAATAATAGTTCCGTCCTTAGGGTTCAGGTTGAACGATTGTGGTTTTTGGCATTTGACCACTCCCTCTTATTCACCTTGAGGACTGTGGAAGACTACATCTTCGAAATGTTGGTTCCGCAAGCCATTATCACCCGGTTAGGAACCCGAGAGAACTGGAGAATATTCTAAGTATTCACCGGGAAAGCCTGAAATCTTACAAAATAAATGTTGACAGTTAGTGACCAAGGAGTATCTCTCTCATGAGAAATCTTATACATTTTTTATTAAAGTAGAGGAGCGGGTTTTGCGGCACAATCTCTGGGTTCCCTTCCTTCCACGCCTTCGCTGCGCCTTATAGGAACGAAGAAAAGGTGACAGGGGTGCTGGATAACGTTCACGAATACTTTGTGTGGGTATTAAAGGGGTGGTAAAATTTTGACGGGGGAGGCTACCTGGGAATCTCTCCTATGGGAGGCTTAACTCTAAATAAATACTTTTTTTGCAGAGGGTCCGTTTTTTAAGGCAGAGTCGCGAGGTTTCCTCCTTTCTTCTTCCTCCCACGGAACGAATAGAAGATGACGGCGATGCTGGATAATGTTTGCGAATATTTGTGGGTCAGGTTGAAGAAGAAGAAAAAAAATGTCGACGGGGAAGGATCACAAGAGGGGGATTTTTCCTCTCGTAGAGAATGCTGTCGCGAAGGGAGTGTCGGATCCAAGATGCGGGTCTCCTCTCTCTCATACTTGAGGTGTTTTTTGCTCGAGCGGTTCGTGAGGTGCTTTAATGGCCGACGCCATTTAGAACGTCGTAATAAAGAGCAAGAAAGATATGGCCCAAGAGTGTCGGAGCGATTCTTCCTCACGACAGTCGGATTAGCGTGGAAGGTAACGCTCTCCAGTGAGAGGGACCATAGGTGGCCGCTACGGATTCCCTTCACATCGCACGAAGCATTCACGCCGCGTCCAATTACGGCAAGAAATTTCTTCCTAGTCCATAAAAATTGGTCATCAATGCTTCTAGCGCTCATGTAATAACATTTAGAGTAAAATAGGCGAATCAGCGTTTGGTTTCCAGCACTGATAGATATTTTTTTTCACTCTGAATTTATATTATTCATATCTTAAGTTAGGTTGAGCGAGATAGTTTCCTAGTCATAGTGGAGACCATATTCGAATTGTACGTTTTAATTTCAGCAGCTGTAGGAAGGAAATTAAAATATTCAATTATTGGTCCACTAATAGATTTATTCTTTACGACCCGGGTTTCGTCACATAATGATATCTTCAGGTGAACAGGTGACATCTTCACCTGAAGATGTCATTATGTGACGAAACCCGGGTTGTAAAGACTAAATCTATTAGTGGACCAATACTTGAATATTTTGATTTCCGATATGAAGAGGTTCCACAAAGTGAAGCCTGAATTTATTAGTTATAGCTGTAGGAAGCATGAATTAAATATTGCATTAATAATAGTGCAATAATATACTTTCGCATGACTTAAATACGAAAAAAATTAAATGAAAATATGTAAATAAAGTCTTAAATTTGAATAATTTTTTTTCACGGTACGTTTACAAGTCCTTCACAGCGGAAGATTTTTTTGTGATACTGTAAAGTTAGGGCGGTGTAAATATGACTCAATAATTTTAAAGATATTTGAGAAAACGTACATAAAACACACAGTTTTGGACGAGATCTAGGAGTTAGTAATTCCTCAGTTTTTTAATAAACTCTCTATGGAGTGCCTACACGTACCATATCTCATGTAACCAGACTAGAAATTTTTTGTCAAAAAACTGGGTAGTCTAAAACATTTCTAGTTTGTAAAAAAAAACTCAAAAGAAGTAGTTCGTTAAGGGGCTGATATTATGTTATATTCGGAAGGGTGAGATATTTTTGTTTAAAACGAGATAAATTCATTGATTTCTAGGTGAAATGATATTTCGCTCAAACAACCTAAGGAAGAATTTCGTGTACTTATATCATGCAAGATACAACTGGGCAAATAGAGTGAGTACTTGCATTATCAATAATGGAAAAATGGTGTGAATTTGGCTGCTGAGGTACGTCTAGTGCAAGATGTATAACGTTTCTCGTACAAAATATTGCATCAAAACCGAACTCAGTTTCAATATAAAATTTGAGCACATTCCGATTTGCACTCGTAGATGAGATACTTGTGGTCATCGTCACAGGTGATGCCCTTGTACCTTATGTTTGGCGTTAAAAAAAAAAGGTAAGAAATAGCAGTAATTATAATTTCATGAAGATTAAAGCCATGACATTATAAAAACTAAAAGAAGTGTTTAAAATTGTATAAATCTTAATTTTTATACGTTATTGTTTTACATACTCTGAAAAAAATTACTGCTGTCGAAATATTAGGAGCCAACTAGTGTTTTTCCGCCTTTGTCGCTGTGTTTTTTGTCTGCCCCCCTTTGGCATATTTTTATACATACTTCACCACTCGAAGGATCCTTCATGCTGCCCATTTACAATGCCATAATTGGTTAACTGAGTATTAAACTATCAAGGTCGAAAGTTGAGCAAAAACCCCATGTCCTACTCTAATACATTGGACTGTATTACAATTTTTATCGTCAAATAGCAAAATAGAGCCCAGATCATCAGTTTTACCACCCGTTTTTGAGTAAAAAGTCTTCCTCACATCATGCTTTATCGTCGTGTATGTCCCCACGAGAACTTGTTTTTCCAAAGAAAACATTACCGGAGGTGACGCAGCAAACAAAATGACGGTGATTCATGTATTCCCCCAGACGGTCGTCCAATTCTTTCACGCTGGACATGAAACATTTCGAGCGCTGCTTCGCATATTCATCCTGAACGTAGGGAGAAGGTTGGAACCTTTCTGATGCATTCCATGGGTGAGAAATTGGAACATCAGATGCATAGCTGTCGCGTATTGCGGGAGAGCTATCGGCGTAGACGCCGAAATTCACTGGTGGCCGCGTTGGAGAATGTCGGTCGGTGTCGGGCATTTTTAGTTCCAATCCCAGAAGGACACGAGAAGGTTCTCCAGCTCGCATCCCATGCCTTTCCTCTCTCCATTCTACTCCAATACGCGATCCTACATCCCTCACGCTACTCCACAACCTCCTTTCTCTGCGTGATCCTTCCATATTTCTCGCAACCGTCGTATATTCCTTTGGTCCACTTTCGTCTCGGTGAAATATTCTTTAAGGTGGAGCCCCACTTGGCTTGCTCACTTCCCAATAGCGTTACATCGGTATTTCTTGTTACACATCATTCACCGAATCGATACTCTCCGATTATAATCATTCAATTTGAAAGCAATATGATTCTTCCACACTTACTAAACATTATTCGATGTCTTATTTCGCTCTTACTTTTCCTGGCTAAAATTACTGCGCTTTAATTTATCGGGATTCCACTTCCTAATAAAATTCACCCACTTTGACAAAATATTTGTTTTAAATGAATCAAGGCTAAAACGATCCCAAAAGTCATTGAAAAAGACGTTCAGTCGTAAAAATCATATAAATTGTCATAGTTAAATTAACGATAGTTCTTATGAGAAATATTGTTATTTAATAACTATTCGATTTAGTCATGGGTGAGGACATCTAACCACTTACCTGCTAAATGGTTAACTTGATTACATTTGCATCTTAAGTGATGATTTTTAGCGAAGAAATTCTGTTTCAAAAGTCTTCTGGGAAGTGCATGAATTCTCTTACAGCTTGTTGTCATTATACATTTTCATGCTACTCCACTCTCGCTACAGATTGCTCCGTCATTAAAAAATGATTTACTATCAACGTATTCGTACTCCTTCGTTCGAGCAGAGGGAAAAAATTTAACCCTACATCATTTGTAATACAGCCATAGGAATTTTTATAGAGTAAATGTTGAGGACAGACTTCTATTTCTAAGAGCACTCTTTCACTGAGTATTTTTAAACGGCATACTTGGAATTCTCAATTTTTTTACGGCTCCTATCGATCGGTTTAGAGGATTTTACGTTCATTCTTGCTCTTAAATGGATGAAAATAGAGATCTAGAGGCGGAAGCCTTTGCAATGAAATACGAGGTACGCAAAAGAACTTTGCAACTTGCTCATTTAAACTTTGTGTATCGAGAAAAATACTGACAAGCTGTTCGGCGCACGGGAAATTCACTTCATTAATATTCTATTTTCGTATCATTTTTTTAACATAAATTGACTCTGCTAGCTCGAGACAACACCGAAATGAAAGTGCTTTTGAATTTAATAAATATTTAAGGCTAATTGGGCACCATTCAAAGCTTTTGCAAATTTTTCACTTTTACAGGTGAATTTAAATATGGTAATTTGAAGACCGCCAAAAAGGTACGCATCGTGGGTCCATTGTAGAGGTTGCAGGCAAAACATACTTACGCACGTTTCTGCTAATTATTCGCTGTGGTTTAAAATTTCATTATTTGATGTAATGACCTTCCACTCAATGACTCAAATTTAGTGATTAATTCGCGCTTTCAAACATTCCAAAAAACTGCCGGATGGTAATGAGTTCACTCATACCGAGGGTGTTTATCATTATAATTTCTATGATGCAAATTATCATTCAATGAAGGTCAATAGAGCCTCTCAAAATATGCGCTCAACAGTTGTTTACGTTTTCGCAATAGACGTCTGTGAAGGATGAAGCAATCCGGTAAATGGGACGGCGTTTTTTGTGGTGAAGTAATTCCATGGTATTGATACATTTTTGTTGAATTTAAATAAACACAGCAGCTCTTGAGGGGGTTAAAATCACTTTATCGGAACTATTCATTTATATAACTTTCAACCGAGGAGCAATTATTGAAAAGAAAATATGAAAGTACCTTGAATTATATTTGACTCCTAGCAATTAATTTGTCGTGCTTAATGTCTAGATCATGGTTAACTTGTCTTCGCGAACCCCTGTTTCAAAGGGTATTCCGATTCCAGGAATTTCATCTTCCAAGATCCTATCCAAGTCTCTCTACCGTCGCCCTTTGCTCCTCAAATTTTTTTTACCGTCAATCCATCGCTTCCTTCCCTCTCATTAAATCCTTCTCATCACAACTCCCCCTAACTCCCATTCCTTGGCTCCGGCTCGCCCCCTCGCCTCTACCAACTGAAACCCTCTCGTCTTCACGCAGACAAACGCTGGTCTATCTTCTCTTATCCCCATCATGAATTGCGGATTAATTCGAAATGTGGTCCTCTTTGCTCTCTCTCCCTTCCGGGCCCCATCCAAGGCCTCGGCCGCATCACATCTCAATTGGGTGATCGAATTTAGCCATCTCATTCCGCTGTGATCCTTTCAGGACGATTTAGCCCCGGCATTCCAATTTCACCGTTCTCCATCAAATTTGAGCCTTGGGAACACCGAAAGCGCTCTCATTGGTAAATGCGCGAGTTCATCGGGCGAAGTGCCGGGAATATAACGATTTTGTCAAAAGAATGTTGCAATGAAAAGAGTAAACAATGAGGTTTACGGAATGTTTACCATGGACAAATGACTTGGGTCTCGGGGATCGTCTCATTGCAAACGAAATCCCATATTGATTTTTTTGAGCCAAGGGATAAATGCATCCACTGAAGTAGTATCAACATTAGGGAATTAAATATTAGCCACTCAAAGCACAAAATATCCCGCGAAAGAACACAAATCACAGGGATGTCTTCCGCCTCGGGGATCGTCTCATTGCCATCAAAATCCCAAATCGATTTTTTTGAGCCAAGGAATAAATGCTTCCACCGAAGTGGTATCAACACTAGGGAATTTATTATAAGCCACTCAAAGCATAAAACATTCCTCAAAAGAACGCGAGTCACAGTTTTTAACGCATCGTATTCTAACGTGTTCAACGTTGAAAATTAACCGTGTCATGGGGCCAAAGTGACAGTCGAAGTTTAATAAGGATACCTAACAGTATTGGGAAACTTGAAGACAGAACCCCAGGTAATGCAAGGATAACGAAGACAATGCCAATTATAGTGCGGGCTGACATAAGTGACTTTCAAACAATTCAGGAGCTCCAATTAGAGGTGAAGGAGCGCAATAATATTCGAGAAGCGGAGAACGGTATGGGGAGGAGAATGGAGGGACGGGGGGAAGTGGGGAAGGTAGACAAAAGACAACCCTCACCACAGCAGCAGCGCTAAGGCTGCAAGATGGGAGCTTTGCATGAAGTGGTGAGGGGCGGGGAGGTGGGGGAGGGGGGACAGAAGGCGTGAATGGCTGCACTGGGCCTCGAGGCCATCGCGCTATTCGGGCCAGATGGAGGGATCTTCTGTGGGCTGATGTAAGCGGGACGAGCGGGATGGAATGCATGAGTTTGCATGTGAATAGACCGAAATATTATTAAACAATCAATGAAAACATATGACCAAAACCATTTATCGCATGTGTTGCACTTATAAAATCCATAGCTTGCCAAAAAAATGGATTTGAACATCAATAATAGTAGAAAAATGAGAAAAACCAGACAAATAAGCCCAAGATTGGAGGTATTGGGGGCACAGGAGAGTCGAACATTGAATGAAAAATTTCAACAGAACCGGAATTTGAAGCACGAAAATTATTTTTTAGAACCAAAAGACGGTGTATCGTATACCAGTAATTATGTACACTTGAGAGAATGTCCATAATTTATTTTCCATGCCAGACGAACGCGTTTTGTGAGACGATGAATAATTATCCATCCATTTTTACCGTTTATCTAGGAAGGTACTCTCAAATACTGCAGAGGTGTTCTTCTCCTCGATTTTGTCACTCAAACAAAAGATTACACATAATTTCATTGAACACAATGCTGATTATGGCCATGAGAGAGGCTAAATAAAAAGTGACAAGTTTTATCAAATTACTGTAAACACGGGATACTTTCCACAAAGTGAAAAATAGGAATTTCTAAAATCAATTCACTGAATAAATTAGAGGGGCACAATTGACCGGGAGAAAATAAAAGATACACAATGGCAAAATCAAATCAAAGTTGACCTGAGGTGTTCGTAAATGCATTTTATGCTATTGCAGTTTTTATCACTCGTATTTTCTGGGTAATTAATAAGTAAAACTAACTGCCAAGAGGGTGACGAGCTGTTTTCAATACGTTGTCCTTTACATTAGAATTAAAAAAGAGTACAGCTAATTATTGGCACAAGTGTACGCCAAATTTATTTACGCGCCGACGTTGATACCCAATATGAATTATTACATGAGCATCTTAAAAGACCGTGGATATATTTTGTATCACCAACATCTTCGATTTCTAGTAATTCACTGAAAAGTCATTATGATTCGAAAAATTTTCTCGCCGCATCATTCTAAAGATTGGTTTTGGTTTCAGCATTTAATCATGTTACATTATTATGATTTCTGTTTTTGGTAACACTGAAAATATTTGTGCTCGAAGCCGGCAGAAAGATCAGCGAAAGGCTCGTGCTGAATAAAAATATAACCAGTATAACCGAAAACAAATATTATAATATTCCGAAGATTTGTTCACTGCAGCTTTCCATACCATTACGGTCAGCTGACCACTTCATTCCAATACGCATATATGTTTATATGTCGCCGAAACCCATTGTTTTCTACATGTAGGTATTTGAGCCTTGGGTCCTCAATAATCCCTACCACACATTTATACTTTCAGAGTTGTTAACAAGAGAATTTTGTGTTTTAGAATGGCTCCTTGAGGCTTATCTCGTCCATTGTGTGAAGCTCACAGGGGAAAAATCATAAAGCAAAATCATAATTCATAGAGGCTAGTTCCGTAGTTCTTTGAAAATTCTGTCGTCTATCTTGGAAAGCTTTTATCAAATCTCTTTTCTCTCGACTATTTTGTAGTATATCTTCAATGATTCATTAACTAAGCTTATAAAAACAAAATAGGCAATTTTGTTCATTAATACGAATTAAATAAGCCTGCTTAATTGTAAGGATACTCTAATATAAGAGTGAACATGAGGAAATACTCTAACCTAAGCACCCGGCGCGAGTTTGCAAGTGCTTTGGTTAGAGCACTCAGCGCGAAATCGAGGGATCTAGGTTCGATTCCCAGTCCAGGCGAATGATTTTTCCTCTGTAAATTTCACACAATTCGGTGATCACTAGCGGGTGACTCCGTTAAAGTTACTCCGCGGCTAGTTCCGCATTTCTTTGAAAATTCTCTCGTCTATCTTGGAAAGCTTTTATCTAATATTGCAGTACATCTTCAATGATTCACTTACTAAACTTACAGAAAACAAAATGGGCAATGGGCATTATTACGAATTAAATAAGTATGATTTATTGAAAGGACACTCTAATATAAGAATGAACATGTGGAAATGCGCGAATGGGCAAATAAACTGAGGGAAAATTAGCGTTGTGGTGCGTGAAGGGGAGCGAGAGAGATTCAGGATGAGTGGGAATAGATTCGTGGGCGTGAGAGAGGCATGGATGTGCCTCAGCCAAGTTGTGAGTACGTACGTATGCGAGCGTGGTCGCCTCCTGGGCGAGAGGGTGGGAGAGAGAGAGATAGGTGGCTTGCAGTGCTAGAGAGTTGGCAAGGTTGAGAGTTATGCGGGGCGAGGAGGGAGGGCGGGAGGGGGGGGGGAATTTGGAGCGGGAGGAGGTGCTAGAGGCGGAAGCGTAGGAGTGGGAGGGAGGAGGGGGTGGGAAGGAGGAGGCAGGAAGCAGGAACCGAGGGCGGTAAGGGCTCCGTTGCGGTCGGGTGGAGATATCGAGAAATATTCTCCGCCTCCCCCGCCTCATATCATGCATGCCCCGCCACTTCCTCATCCTCCAAAGCACTCCAGAAGTTTCCTTCCCGCCTCCTTCTGCGCTCACACCCTTCTCACCTCTGATGGCGAGGAGGCAATGAGGTTAGTACATAGATTCAAAGAAGGGGATATAAGGAATCATTCATTATGAGAGCACTTGGATATATTTTGATCCATGCCCTTTGAAAAAACAGGATTTTATAAAATAAATTCACTGAATAAATAATAGGGGCACTATTAACCGGGATAATATAAAAGATGCACAATGGAAAAATCAAATCAAAGTTTAACTGAGGTTATCGTAAATGTATTTAATACTATTACAGTTTTTATCACTCGTATTTTCAGGGTAATCAATAAGTAAAGCTAACTGCCAAGAAGGTGATGGGCTATTTACAACACGTTTTCCTTTACATTAGAATAAAAAAAGCTAATTATTGGCACATGTTTGCACCAAAATTAATTACGCCGTTATTAAAAGTTAAAATGAATTGTTACTTGAGCGTCTTAAAAGACTGAGGATATATTTTGTAACACCAACATCTCCGATTTCTAGTGATTCACTGAAAAGTCATTATGATTCGAAAAGTTATTCCCCCACATCAATATGAAGATTGGTTTTGGTTTCATCATTTAATTGTGCTACATTATTATGATTTCTGTTTTCATTTTCACTAAAAATATACTCGAAGCCAGCAGAATGGCCAGCGAAAGCTCGCGCTGAATAAAAATATAACCAGTGTAACCAAATACAAGAATTATAATATTCCGAAAATTGGTTTTCATGACATACATGTCAAATGTAGCCATTAGAATGTTAAATTGGCCATGTTGAATGGATCTGACGAGCAGTTAATACAAAAAACAAAATTAACGGAATCATAAGCTTTTCAGTAACGCAATGATTCATCTGAAAAAATTAAAACAGGAGCTTACTTCAAAAAAGCATTGTATTATTCATAAAATAGATGTTTAAATTATGTGCCAAAGATATGCAAGGCGGATAACTTTTCACAGAAAAACAGGATTCACTTTCGTGCATCAAGACACCATCTACGCTCTTCTTTAATCATTTTCCTACCTAAATATCTTTAATCGCTGTACTGCATAGCGTTACATCGAATACAGCGTAGTGCATAGCATTACAGCACATATTGCATTGATATGAATAACTCCGAATAATAAATAGTATCTCTAGGACATCTATCTAGAGAACTATGTTCTAGGTATAGGTTCTGGGTTTAATTTTATCAACAGCAGACACTTTTCGGAGAAATTTCAATTCTTGCTTGAGTTCAATCAGAAGAGTTCTTCAAAAGCAGATCACCGTCCGTCTGGTGGGAAGTTAAACGGCACATCCCTTGCTGCCTTTCGCTAACAGTAGGCTGATGCCGAAGACGAGCTCATAATCCTAATCAAGGTGAACACCAAATCTCAAACAGGCTACTGATCTCAGCTGCCAGTGGCCTCACAGAATATCAAAATTGAAATGTATCTCGTTGCATCAAAATATTGCGTACAGAATCACACAATGAAAACATCGCATGTCGCTCACATCGTCTCACTTTGCCACGGTTCATACCGCTAATCACATCGCACCACATCGCTGATGTATCAATGAATTGAATGAACCTTTCCTAAAACACGCACTACAACCAAATAAACCTTTTTCTAAAGCAATTTAAATAAAAGATCAATGTATAAGCAACAAAGAGAAACAAAAGAAAAAAGGTTAAATAGATAACAAAATATGGGCAAATGATTGTAGAAATCCTCATAAGAGATGAAGTGACAGTGTAAAAATGGAAGCGAACACTTTACATTCCAGTTTATTTCCACCTTTCACTTTTTTCGCATCAGCCATCACAATAAAATTTTTTCTAAAGCATGCAAAACTTTGGTCAAATACTATTGAAAAATTTAGTACTGAATTACTGCAAACACAAAATGTGTCCTCAGCAGTTGGGGAGTTATCCTTAGGAGAAAACTTCAACTTCAGGTAGGTAAAAACTTCAATTACAACATAATGTATACATATTCATCTCCATTCTTGATATTTATCTCTATACATAGCAACAATTTAAACTGTTATCCTTCATTTATTATATTGTACTCAGCCTGATTACCAGCCCAAGGTAAAAACTTTGTGTTCAAAATTTCTTCAACATTTATACTAGTGTTAGAAAACTGAATAGTTTGATACACATTTTATTATATTTATTGTACTAAGCCCTGAGGATGCGGAAATACATTTGCAAAACGTTGTCGGGAAGAGGTGTTTGAATAGAATTATACCACGGAGGCCAATCATCCATAATAACTGCGAAAACGTATAAAGTGGTCAAGATCAACTTAAATTTAAATCTTCTAGCAGATGTCTAGGGAATCACCAAAAGATCCTTCATAATCTCACAAAAAAGATGTTGTTCATATTCCACAGAGTTATATTCACACCGACCAAGGTTGTTACATTAACAATATCACTTTCAAGTGAACAACACCTATTACTGTGAGATCATGGCATCTGTACTCCATCTTCAAAAAAAATATCGCCTGATACACTAAACTTAATCATAGGTCTTTCATGTTTTCCAGATTGTTTTTTATTGTACTATAATGATGAATGAACAGTAAAAATATTATCCTATCACCAATCGTATTATCTGGCAGTTTTGTAGCATATATCGCACAGCCCGGATGAACACTATCGCAATGCAGTATCCCCAGCATATTGCATATCTCAGCCGAGTCGTCACAACATTGCAAGGCTCTGGAGGAAGGAAAAGGGCTCCTGGCAGGGGCAACTCCTTCCCCTTTACACAGAGACCCCATCCTCCCGACCCCCCACTTGTCCCTCCCCACTCCCTCCCTTCCTCCCGCCCCCATCGGATCCACCTCCTCGCGTACGCCGCTGAATTATTTCAATTTTTAGCCGTCGCGAAATGCAGCAGCCACAGCACTTGAAGGCTCGACCTCAGAACTTCGTCCGTTCTTTTGTTTTACGGTTCTCTGAAATGCGGACCGCGAAGGGAGCGGGGAGTGAGAGGAGGCGAGGGGGGGTGGGGGTGAAAGGGGAGACGAGGGGGAGAGGGGCAGGGAAGCGGAGGGGAAAAGTAAACTCCGCGGGGAAAGGTCGAAAAGTGGAGGGAATAATTTCGCCGGGATTAAATTTTCATCAGTCGCGAGAGCCAAAAAGCATCCAGAATATACGTATCTGAGGCATCACTAATCGTATTATAAAAGAATCTAATTTAGTCCAGAGATATCCAGACTAAGGCTACAACGGCAAGGAGGAGTGCTAGTCAATTATTACAACGGCCAGAAATCTTCCTCATAAGTAAGCATCAATCCACCTGGCAAACGAAAATATCGATCGGGCTCTGGAAGCTTAAAGTAACATATCAGAGAGAAACAACAACTGCACCGGTATTTAATTCAAACATTCGCAGAGCTATCAGGGGAATAATATTCTTTCAAAGTGGAGTATTTTTGTAATGTAAGAACTCTTCGCTAACAGTACATAGAAGTATAAAACTAAATATAAATATAAAACTCACAATTCCTTCTTTTGAACATTTGCTAGCACTGATTACAATAATTTATCGTGCTTTTACATTTTCATGATGATTCATAAATATTCATATTAAAAATATCTGAGCTTGAAAATATTGATTTTACTCGACTTAAGTAAAATGTCAGGGTATATCAAATACTCTTTGTTTCCCGCTAAAAAGTCTTTATTCCCCACTGCATGCTAAAGAAAGAACTGATGAATAAAAATATTTTCTTTCCAACCTGATAAATTTATTCAATTCTCACGAGGTTAGAATTTTCATTGCAGAGTAAATTATTCTCTATTTTAACAAACAAACGGTATTTGCTTCATTGTAAGTGGAATACACAGCGTTGTTAGCAAAAAATATGGTTTTATTTTTGCATGGTTTAAAGTTTTTATGTTAAAGTATTGGTTAAAGTTTAAGGTTTGTATGGTAAAGTATGGTTTAATATACACGTTGAAGAAAATCTATGAAATAGCAGCCAAAAATTTACCGGCGAACTGCATCTGTAGACTACGTTTCGAATAAATTAACAGGTACAATTCGATAAAATTATTTTAAAAGCTTCCTCGAATAAAACGAAAACTTAATATCATGGCATATATTTCCGCCGAACATATACACTCTCATTTCAAGCCCTAGCCAAGCAAAGATATCACACCTACCGTGGAACACAACGTACTACATAAGATAAAAACAGGCTTAATACAAGCATATTTTGACGAAATTATCACATTTAACAATGAATTAAGCAATTTCATTACTATTAGAGACTCAAAACTAGCATCTTACACCTGCTCGTTAGAAAGAAGGCATCATCACAGTGCTCTACCTCAGTTACCTGCGAACGGAAAAGTATTAAAAACATGATAAAAGATTTAAGAGATTAAGAAAGGTTTTAACGTATTAAAAACATAGTTATGTTTAAAGAGGGAAAATAAGATTGGTAGCTATCTGCAAAATTTTTACACTAAAATGCAAAATGTCCATTTTCAATTTTTGCAGTGTAAAACGTGTGAGTACAGAGGGCTTAGAATAGAATACAATAAATTAAACCTTTATTATACTCTGGGACAAGTCCCTTAGAGCAACAATCCGATGCAATGAAATAACAGCGAGGTAATAATCAAATAAAAAATGATTTAGCTCAAACCAAAAACAAAATGGAGCTTAATAACATATAAAATGAAAGACAGAAACAACTACTTTCAGTAAAAAACAGTAACTATACTTGTGGTACAATTGAATTCAAAGATAGGTGTAGATATGGTACAAGATAATAAAAGACATGAATAAACCATTAAAAAAAACATTTTTATCTATAAAAAAAAGAAAAGTAATTGGTAATGAAAATTTAATACTGAACAGGCTAAACATTTCAGGAAAACACTCATTAAATTAAATTCCATAGAGTTTAGATTGAAAAACTGCCAACGAACGAGATTTCCTCAAATCAATTGGGATAGAATTCCAAAGTTATGAGGCGGCCACGACAAACGACTTGCGAAAGGTTCATTTGAATTAAAATTCGGTGGGTCGGAAGTAGGTTCTAGGTTCTGTTCTTGTAACCATTGCATGATAAGTAGTTCTCTTAGGAAACATATCAATAAAGTACTATGGTTCGTCTTTGGCAAAGACAGAAAAAAGAATTGTTCCAAGTAGGTATTTACGACGTGAGCTGGTATTCAACCAACCAAGATTTTTTATAATAGGAGGTGAGGCATAGGAAGTGTGTGCCAGCGTTCAGTGCGCTAAAAGCTTCATAAAAATATTTATTGATGTTGTAACATCTATCTGCGACTTATCTTTTCAATCGTTTATTTTACTGTCTGGCTAATTTTTATGGTTTACAGTACAATAGTGTGTGATAATAAGCACTATCACTATTTCTCTTTCACTACAAGTTTCACTATAAGGAAATTTTAAGTGGAGATCAGGTTCACCACCGTAACATTTGTATTGTTTCATCGAGTAAAAGCTGATTCATTAAGGTTCATATTGAAGTTTTAGGTAGAGGAAGAGAGGAGAATCGGTTTGAAGGAGGGCAGCAGATGGCAGATTAGGCGCAATAAGGGGGAAAAGTGGAAGTGAAATCCGTTTCCTAACTCGGAAGCATAAAACCAAAATGTGGAACAGTACGTCGCAAATCAAGTGCGAGAAAGCTGTTACGTTAAAACACGTCAATAGTGAGTGACAGGGAATACTGTTGCCGAAATGAAAATACTGTACGAAAACACATTTTCCTCCGAAGACCAGATTCTTAAATCACTGACACAGAATAGTAGACGAGAACGGGAAACTTATCAAATGAAAGAGATTTTTTTAAAGTTTAAATGGATGAATAAAATGTGAAAATAGAAAGCATACGAAAAGTCATAAATGACAAGGATATTTTGGAAAGAGCATGCAACGGATTCGGAAAACTGAAGAATTGGGTACGCATCAAGACAGAATCGATTTAGATGGAACGAATGGATATATCCCAAAAGATTAATGAAAGGGTTAATAGGCACGCTGATTAGATTGTGTACCTAGTTGAGAGAGAAACATGCTCTGAATGGAGAAGATTGGACCATTTTCCCGTTCGAGGTTTTAATTAAACATAGTAAAATAATTCAACTCCGGTGTCTTCTTCTCCAGAGCCTAATGACTGATTTTTTTAACGTTAAAGCCAACATTTCATTTTTCCACGATTTTTAATACTGACTTTTCCCTTTATAGTCACTTCTCCAATTTAACTAACCATGAATGACCCGAAGAATTTTTTCTATATAGCCACTCACTATTCTGCTTTGACTTTTTCCTATCGCACGTTGCTATTTTTACAGTAAAATAGTATTGCACGAATATTTTGCAAAATAAGAGAGATATGTTGTAGTGTTTAAATAATCTAGGGTAATTATGTTGACGATACTAAAAACTGCATCCTGCAACTATATATTATTAAGCCAACATTCGGGATTGTTGTAAATAATTAATATTATTTATGGTGATACATTTATTGTGTCATACACTGTATCAATAATACATAAGACTAAAATATGGCTTCGGTGTAGTTTAGTCAAGGTAAGATGCTAGAGAAAGAAAACTTTTGGAATAGGCTGAACGATGCATTAAAATCTGAGCTAGGTAGAAACGAAAATCATGTTTCATGAATTACTGTTTCATTTAAGGCTATATGAGAATACTAGTCAAAGTAGGATATATAAAAAATTCCGAATGAATTTGGTGGCGGAATTTCATTTATTCATCCCAGAGACGAAACATAACAGCATTTTTAAATGAACTACGTGGTGAAACATTCGCAGCAGAAAGAACCAACCGTGATTTTCACAATCATTGCACACGATTTACGGAGATAGGAGATGCGTTCAATATGTCATAACTCGATATGTAACAATGGGTAACATAAAGCGCCATATCTCAGTTAATTATTCTTTTTGCGCCACTTTTGGTTTTCACATCAAAATAACCGATTCCAAAGGACGATTTTGGAGTTTGTTATCGATTCAGAGTCTTTGATATATACGGGGATTATCTTTGATAGGATATTTTATGTGGAATTTTTAGGCTGGCTTATGGAAGGATAAAGAACAAAAAAAGATGGCTCGGGAAAATTTATCTCGATGCTTTATGAAAAACGCAGGCCACGGCAGGAAAAAAAGTGCGCATTCCTTTTCATCGGGATTCAATTATGGATTGGAAAACCTTTTGTTGGGATCCCACGGTGCTCCTCCGGCCTTGTATTCTTCATGAAATTAAAGCTAGCCATGAATTTTTATGCCCGTTCCACATAACCTTTGTGTCGCTGCGTAAGCCAGTATTAATTAGAAGGAAATAAATCCGCGAACGTGCTGTCATTTGCTGCTTATTATCTTCCATGGCCCCCACCAGCCTCCCTGATGACGTTTCTCTTGTCATCGATTGCTCTATTATCGATTCAAAAGGTGCGCGAGGATGAGCACCAGCACCACGTGAGGACGAGACAGGGGAGGGTGAGGTTTCGAGAGGAAGGAGGGGGCAAGAGGGGAGCGGAGGAGGAGGGGGGAGGGACTGGAACGGTGACAACGGCGGGGTGGTAACAGTCGCATTTCATATTTCATGATCTCGTTACAGCTCTCATTGTCGCGGGGTTGAGGATAGCGCGCTCATGGCCTTGCCACACACACACACACCAGTGCTGATCGGAGAGAATGTCTTCCACTATCACCATCAAACCGCGGGTTGAAATGGAGACGAAATATAATACGGAAAGCCTATCTTTTCCCCGCTCGACGTGAAAAAAGCATACTCCAAACACTTCAGAATTAAAAAAAAAATTGATTGCAATGTGATCATTGTATGCATTTTGCTCGAGAGAGCTGAACGGACGGGTTTTACACACTTTTTTTCCGATTACGGTTTATCTAGTGGTTTTGTATGCATGAAAACATTTTTCTCCATTCCTGAGGGATAGTATGCATGGGACGGAGAGTTTTCTTATGAGTAAAAAAATGTTTTCTGTTGAGAGATGGGATATTTTTGCTATCGAACAAGTTGTTTGGAAAAAAGAAAAATAAATTTGATGCAAGAAGCCGGAGGGAGAGAGAAATAATTCCTTAGCTGTTATTTGATTTTTTCTGTAACAAATTCTAAGATATATTTGAAAATATCTGACTTTATGAGCATTGCAAGAGAAGATACTAACAATTTTAAGAATAAATGGGAATGTTTTAATAAATTGGCCTAGTTTACACACACACGTGCCCACCACGCCACTCTGTTTCAGGTTCGGAAGAGTAAAAAAATATAATTCTTGGTGATAAGCCCGTAAAACTGTTCAAATATTGTCATCTAAACTGTCTTCTTCTAGCATACCCTTATTCATGCCTCCACTTCCCCCCCCCCCCCCCGAGAGGTTACGGATCCTCGGGCAACTATGTATGGCGAGGCTTCGGACAACTATGTCTAGGGGGGACCCCAGTAACAATGACTTCTGCACCCTTGGTCTATGGTTTACTAACCCTAAAAATATAGTTATTCGAGTTCAAAATTATAATACCCATAGGCGATAGAATTTGTTATTTTCAATTTGTTTATTATATTATATGTACCTTTATTTTGAATATAAAATAATAAAATTTTATTTCCTAAAATAGATTACGTGTCCCAAATAGCGCACAAATTTCCAAAACTATAAAAAGATCAAAGATTACGGCACAAAGTGTTCTATATCAGTGACGGGAATGCGGTGATCACCGGATTTTCATAGTACTCGTAATATTTCCCCATCTTGTGATTACCGATTGCTTCTGAAATTCGGGGCCCGGGGCAGTTGCCCCACTTTCTCGGCCCAAAGGGCAGTACTGTCTCCACTGCTTCGGTTTCACGCGTTCATCACTTCGTCCAGGCCCTCCCGCTCGTATGACTCCTATTATGTCTTCTCTTTAGATTTTATCTCCAACATATCTCATTCGTGACTTTTTGTCAAACTTTCTCTCACACTTCACTCCTCTTTCACAAATGTACTTTGTCATTCGACTCCCGTCCTTTCTTGCGGCATGGTCAAGAAAACGGAGTACGCTTCTTCCAAACATGCCCATTACCGGAGTTCTAATTCTACATTCTCTTATAACCCCACTCATACTGAACCCTAGCCATTTTCCTCCCGTAAATATTTTTAGAATTCCACAAAACCATTGCATTAGCCTACTTTTATTTTTTTCTGGCACCCCAAGTTTTACTACGGGCATTAAAGGGGGGTGGATACTTTCGCACACAGCAATTTTTTCTTTTTTAGACGGAGTTGGCAGAAACTCTATGAGGTTTCTCCCTCAAGAAGCGATCATCAGACACGACTTCAATCCACACACGTCCTAGGTACCATTTTTCTATTTCGTTGGTGATTCAAAATAGACAATTGATACTGATAATATGAGAAGAAATCAGGGAAAAGAGCATGGCTATTAAAGTGAAATGAAAATGAGACGGGTGGATGTTCTGTGAGCAAGCAAAACCAAGCTTCATTTTTTTCGTTGAAAATCCTTTATCATGCCAACACAAGCAGATGGTCTCGCATGATAACTTTAATTTCAAAACTCCAAAATATCCACGCTTTGGTATTAATGCATAACCCAACATCAATAGTCATCAATCCAAATGTTGAATACTTAAGGCTCTACACACCGTTATCTTTTCCGCTAACTACTTCATTTCTTAATGGTTACTGATTGTAACACATCTCATTAGTAGCTTCATGTTTCCTGTCGTCGGCCTTCCTCGCAAATTCTTCCCATTTCCTTCCACTATTGCTCCCAGAAGGAATTTACCCCTCAAAATGGGTCAAATGAGCTTGGAACTGCGCAGGAAATTTACTTGTCTCAATACTTCCGTTGGAGTTATTCGTTGATGATTCTCTCGATTCATTTGCTCCTCAGTATTTTCGACAGATCCACATTTCCATTCCTTCCAATTAACCCGCTACCCTGCTGCAATGGTCGATGCTTGGCTGTAGTAGAAAAAAATTAACGCACTCTTAATACGCTGATGTTGGTTAACTAGTCTTATCTTAATCCCTCATAGAGCCTCATTTCCTGGAATTCTTAGGTATTTTTATAGGAAGTTTTCGCAGATCTCCAATATTGGTGATATATACAGTAAAAATTATAACACTCCTCCACTTTCGCATGATCTTCTTTCAAAAGCTTATCGCAACTTGGTTACCGTCGTCATGCTTTTTTTTACATAATATACAACTTGTATTATCATAACGGCCTTTAACAAACCTAAAGGAGATCCGCTAGGTTTGTTAAAGGCCGTTATGATAATTGTATAAGTGTTACGAGTTTAATAGAAGAACTAGGATGGGAATTACTATCAGAACGCAGGTTAAAATTTAGGTTAAACCTTTTAAGTAAATTCGAAACCGATTTGTTCACAGATGACGTTAGATATATATTAAGAACCCCTGCGTATTATGCTAGGTTTGATCATATTAACAAGATTAGAGAGATAGATTGTCGTACCGATAGATTTAAAATGTCATTTTTCCCGCGTACTATAAGAGAGAACAATAGGCAGCATAGCAAAGGGATAGGTAGGTGAAATATAGTTAGAGTAGTCTGTAGTGCATGATGCATGTAATTACAACCAATAATCCCTTTGTTATTATGTAGACACTAACAATGTGACCCTATTATCTAGCATGCCTTCATTAAATATCCTAGTTGCATGTCAATAGTGCATGTTTGGTGATCCTCACCCCCTGCCACACACCCTCGTGGTGGCTCGCAGGGTATTACGTAGATAAAAATGTATTTCTTATACTTTTTCAATATAATTCAATACTCACATACGATTACCTTCTACTCAGCCAATATTGTAGATTTATTGCCAAGTAATATTCTGATGTGTCTCTTCATATACTATTATGTTCGTTAACTCTTATTTGATGCCATTTATCGCATTATCAATGTAAATATAGGCAGTCTTTGGCAAGAAACCTCATCCTTGTGTACTTACTCGTGTTTTCTCAGCAGGCTTAGCAGCCGTTTTTAATAATTGACAACAGCTCCTCATGCAGCCAGCACACTACAAATAATTAATCAGTACAACTTTGTAGACCGTAATCCCCTCAAAGCAGTTAATGCAGTGCATGGTGGGAGAAGATTCGCCGAATGCCACTTACTCTTGAAGTGGGCTGAAGGGCACAATGTTGACGTGGATGAATTTTTTATGACTGTGCGCGCTGCACATGTTTCCCGGGGGTTGATTCGATGGGGGTTAGCAGAGACGAGACGAGAGGAGGGCTGAGCGTGTAGGGATAGAATCGAGTTACGGCGACCTCATTACGGGGCCGTGGCAAACAAAAGCCCGCGGCAAAGCAGGACGATTCTCCGGGGGCAAGGGGGGAGGACAAATTCGAAATCGGTCACCTGAGCCGGTTAGGCGGCGGCGTCGAATCCTTCGCACGTTGAGAGCGCTCGGATGCGTACAGAGAGAGAGAGAGACACGAGCGCTGTCCACGTGCGTACGGACCGAACGTGGATCGACGCCCCTCCCGTGTCTCCACGTCCCTTATACCCTTTCGCTCCACTCCAGCACGCCTGTGCCTCCGAAAAACCTATCGCGCAAATGGTTTCCGACGGGCGCGCCTCGACGTGAGGACGTCCGGAACACGGAAGCGAGAACGCGGAGTATTCCGTCTGAGTTTTATTCTTTTCAAGTTTCCTGTTCCGTCTCCTCCCATTCCAACACCGTTTCGTCTCCTTATACTTTCAGAGTACTCGAAAAACGATCAAAGAACACTAGCGGAGCAACCAAGATCAAGTTGTACAAAATCCTGAAGCCAATGGTAATTTATGGATCGAATGCATGGGCAATGACTGTGGCAGATGAAAAGATACTTAGGAGGAGGGAAATAAAGATACTGAGAAAAATTTATGTCACTGTTGATAGGCAATGATTTTGCAGGAAACTTACAAACAAGGAGTTACAGAGATTGCACAGAGAGCCGGAAATATTAAATTATATAATAAGAGGAAGGGTCAGATGGGCAGGACACCTCCACAGAAAGCCGGAAACAACAATCTTGAAAAATTTTTATAGGAAACCGGGAGGTAGAAGATAGCGAGAAAGGCCCAGAAAAAGATGGCTGGGTGATCTGAAGAGATTTGGAGCGAGAAGATGGAGGACGAATGCTGAGAGCAGAGAGGAATAGAAGCGAATAATTCTGGAGACCCGGGCCCTTCAAGAGCTGTAGCGCCAAAGGGATGGATGGATTGAAATAGCGTAGCATGCCACTGATGCAAGGGTGAACTTATGTCCGATTCAAAGAACCACATTCATTCACTCGTTAATAACTAGCCATTCATCCAATGGATAACTCTGGCACTTAATGAATCTCTCCAAACGACCACTCTAAACTGTACTGCATATTAATGGTAGTAAGTTATTTGATGAAAGATTTGTTGTTGACTCCACTCAGTTCTCCCTCCGGGTGATGTTCTCCATGCCGACCCACGTTTCTAAATGACTTTCAGCCGTGGGAGGTCTCTTTTGAAACGTTGACAGATAAGGAAAACATCACCCGGAAACCAGGTAAGAGTAAAATCTGTATGTCATTAGATTTGCTGAGGCCAAACTTTACCAGGAATCTTAGCGACGACGCATAATATTTATAAAATCACCTTACATGACGGCAGTGATAATTCAGAAACCAGATAAGTTAAGCCAAGCAGAACACGAACGGACGCAATATTTCTTTAGCATGCACCCTTGCAGTTAACTCATTCGTTGCTCATTGAACGCTTCTTGCATTTTTTCCGAGACCTCTCATGTGCCTCACTTCCAATTGAACTGAAGTTCGAGGTAAACAGTCTCTTTCTGGCGACTATTTTACAGATCATAAATCTTCAAATAGGTAGATGCACGTAAGGATTGGCGAGTTGCTGCAAATCAATTGGCAGATCGAAGACCAAAGAAGAAGAAGAAATCTTCAAAAGTGACTTTAAAGAATACCTGTTCTCAATAATAGGTCTTTATAAAATATCAGAAAACCGAGAGAAATCTCTGTAATTTCTTAATGTGGTCACAGAATATCTCTAAGAGACGAGAGAGCTAGTGACGTCGTCCCGGCGGTGATAGCGATCGAGAAGTTAGCCCCGAGTAGTAATTCAGCGTTTTGGATGTTGCCCGGATAAGCTGCTTGGGGGGTCTGAAGCCAGTCGTGTATCAACGGGGTGTTAAGTTGGAAGGCCCAGGTGGGCTCAAGTGCACATTGGATGTCTTCACAGCAAGATCAATCGTGCTATATTCCAGTTCTCCGGTTAAATTACCCGAAGGGGACGGTGTGTGTCACAGAAGGGAGTTTTGGCACATGATGCTCGTCTAGTGTAGTATGTATGGCGGTAGCTAAAAATATTTTTCAAGAATGGTGATACTTAAACTGATGATTGTAATAATTTTCCTTACTTGACAATTATTGCCAACTTAAAGCAATTTTCCTAGGTTAAAATATTATAAACGTTCACGCACAGCATGATGTTGTGAGTGAAATTGCTTTATGAGATGATAACGCTTGATTCTCACGAAGGAATCCCTTCCACCCTAGCAAATTAGATGGACCATACATTAATTACTCTCCAGACAGAATATACAGTAATCATTCATGGCTAAAGTGGTGGAACTCTTCTATGATGGAGGTAAAGAAATCATCCCGCAGTTTTCCATAGGCAATAATTTTCGCTCACGACTAATTTAGACGCACTATCAAGTCACTCATCATCAAGTTATCGCTTTCTTACCTTCATCATTCTTCTGATAGAGCTGAAAAAAACCATCAATTATTTAAAGATTTTTTTCTTGCCTTTTCGCAATTAATTGCTGGATTATCATAAATCTTTGTCCTCATTTTGGTATCTAATTATCCTTTCATTTATACCAATAATTTATTCGTAAAACACCCAACATGCTTTCGGATTGTACATTTCTTCAAACGGACAGTTTTCATTAGCACCGCGGCAGGGTCTCTCTCTGGGGGCAAATTAAAAATTATTAGGGTTCCGTTAATGCTGAATGAGAAGAGGATTTGGTGAGGAGGGAATTAAGAGATTGAGACGGAAGACAACGGAACGCGTTGTCTGGACTACATTCCGGGAGGCCAAAGAGGCCCTTAAGGAGCTTTTAGCTTCGAGCAAGAACGAGTCAGACGGACGACTTTAAGGCCGAGTTAGTAGAGTGCGTCTCACGATAGGAAGGCGTCACCCTCTCTACTTCGCATATAATAAAAATGTCACGGAATTTCGATTTAAAGACCGAGCAAAACGTGTTTGCAGTGCATTTTCAAGAGTGACTCAGAGGTTCTGTTATTCATTTTTAATTCGCATGTCGGAGTGAATGAAAATTGGCTAATAGAGGGTAAAGTTCATTCTAACGGCAAAAAATGTGTCCTATCACTATTGGAGCTTTCAAAGTTCGCGGCGATCGCTTTCCTCCACACTCGCTCAGAATCGGACGTGCTCGTGAAATTAAGCCAAATTCATACCCGCCTTGTGTGCGAATGGAATCAAAAGAGAGCGACGTCGGGCCGGATCGTTCGACGGTCGACGACGCGACCGAGTGTGCGGCGGGAAGAGGTGGATGAAAGGATAAGGCGGTTTGGGGTTGACGGCCTCCCTCCCCCCGAAACAAGCAGCGGCCGTGCGTGCCACATCATAAACGCCAACCACCCCAACTCCCCTCATCCCCTCCCCACTCACAAGTGGGCAGTTTTCAGTGTGCGGTCATAATCGTTTCCCATCGAACATAACAAGAAGAAGACGTCCAGGAAACTCTTCGTTGCATCAGTTAGCTACGCAGTTGACCAATGCATTCTCTCTAATATGAGAAACTCAAGGGATTCAAATAAATAGGTTATTCAAGAGGTAGTGCAGGGATTTTCCCGATGCCCCGTAACGGGTCACTAGCTAAAGGTCAACGACATCATTTACTTCATCAGCATGCTCGAATCTATAGGAGAATTGGAAGTTGGAAGCAAATAGTAGAACTATATGACCATTTGACAGTCCTTACATTCCTTTTCTACACATAATTATTTAATTTTCTTTCAAACGACTTTGATATTACGTGCTGGCATTTCCAATCTTAAAAAACTACCTTTTCATACCAAAGAGATGGTAACACTCTTTCCCTCAATTGGTAGATTCGATCATTTGGGTAAATTTTAGGAGGTAGACAACATTACAGCTGGATTAAACACTTCTATTTTCCTCGCACAACTCTGGAAGACAACAGAACCAAGGTAAAGAACCGATGAATTTAAGAACAGTAAATACATATCAATCACTTTATATGATTTACAAACAGAATAATAACAACTGATGTCCAGACATCTACTAAGAAATGTATCCCTCAGTACGTAAAAACGTAAATATGCACTAATGGTGGATCGACGAAAGATCAAAAATGCTATCACGTAAGGGAAAAATCAAAACTTCAACAAGTAATAAGGCATACGATTACCAATTTTATACTTATGCTGTCCAGGAATTCCGCGCGGGGGAGGTAATTACCTTCTTTATCCTCTCTTGAGACCCCCAGGACTTCTATTATACCTCCCCGAGCCCAAAAACCTGAAATCGTTTTTCTCGAAATCCACCTCACGAAACCTCTCTTTTCAGTCAACTTCTCCCTCACTCCATCCCTCTCATTTCCTCTCCATTACACCACTCTTGGTTTTCGGCCATTGTCGTTGCGGTGGAATTTACGGTCGCGCCCACGCAGAAATCGAGGAGACGGGAGAAAAGAAAGAGAGAGGCGAAACAGAAATATCTCGGGGAGAGGAATGAGAAGAGAGAGAGAGAGAGACGTGGAGGGATGTAGTAAGGGAGGGAAAATAACACCGAGAGGAGATTAGGTAAGGGTCACCCCTTCCCCACCTCCGGATACGGTAAGGGACACGCCCCTTCCCCCCACTGAAGTTCCCTCATCCTCCTTCCTTATAACCCGCTGGCTTAAGCTGTCCTCTTCCGGCGGCCTCTCTCTCGTGCCTCACTCGAAGTGGGTGTTGGTTGCTGAGCACCCGGAGGATGGGGGAGCGGCGAGGGACACTTCGGGGGCTGTGAATGCAGAAGTGTCGAGGAGTAGAGAGAGAGAGGAAGGAAAAGGAGAGCGGGAGAGATGTGGACGGATGAAGAAAGAGGCATTGGGGAAGGAGGGAAAAGGTTTCTCTCGGGGTCCGCTAAGGTCTCTCCACATCCGCCGTCGACGAGAACTCCCAAGCCGGCTGCTAATTGGTCGGTTACATAGCAACAGAACTTGCGGAGTTTCGGTGAGAGCGCGAAGGAGGTTAAAGAGGGGTCGGCGGCCGGAGGGACAAGGAAGAAGCGGGAGCAAACGAGACATTTGGGGGGGTAGGAAGGAGGAAATACGATGCCGGTAGTCGGCAGCTGACTTAACCAAGAGCACTAGCGCTAGGTTACCCAACAACTGGTTGATAACGCGTCGTTAGGTCGTCGGTATCGAAAATCGTGGTATGAAACGAAGCTCTCAAACAACGAAGCCATTTTGTAGTATCAAGGCTAGAAGACAGGCAATCATTACATTTATTGCAGCGAAGTTTCGGTGTTAAACCTTTAAAGACCCATTGCTAATGCAGATGAAGAGTCCACCGGCCGGGCGTATAGAAAAATTCACGCTGGAATCGGTAATTAAACCCATTGAGCTTTCATCGTATGCCTAAAATAAACTCCAGTCGCGCCCACTGTATTTAAATCCGTAAACAATTTACAATATAATTTATTAATTTCTGAGTTTTCCAGCCCTTTCCAGTGGTGCTTGACTGCGTCACTACCCAGCAGAAGTCTAGCGAAATTACTTGCTTTATACCGACGACTTAGACACCGATAAAATCGTTAAAGATGACTTACTAAGAAATTATTACCCACGAAAAGAAGTCATTTCGGAAGCTATAAAACTGAAAAATGCCACCAGCGAGTATTTGTGAGGTAGTACTACAGGAGTATTGTTCATTGACTCATTAAATTCTCGTCAGTACAAAACTGGGCGACGTATATTCTGGCTTGAGACGAATTTCACACAACTAAGGATGCCATTCGGCACGAAGTTCAAACGTCAGGCAACTCTATCACATTCAGTCTCATACATAATTTTTTGAAGCTTCTCCCATGGACGTCTTTATTTTCCAGCAAACAAATGACGAAAAATTTCTCGCATAAGCGGTGGACGGCCAGTCAAAGACTATCGCTTTCTTCCGACGAGTTCCGACGAGTCAACGCCAAAACCACTATGAATGAATTTATATTTATCATCATCATTTGCTGTGTGCTTTCGCAGTTCCTTGGCACCACCTCTCTCTGCCCTCCGCTTCTCTCTTCATCCTCGCGTAGCCTTCTATTCGCGGTTTTTAACTACAGATATTCCTCTGCTTCCTTCCTCTTATGGATTTCCTCTCCAACACAGCCCGTAGCAAACGTTTCCTCCTCCAAACATGCCTAATCCAATTTCGTTTTCTCTCATGAATGACGCTCCTAAGCATTATTTCCTCTACCACTGTCTCCAAGATTCCTCGTCTTCTTCCTGCCTGACCGCTTGATATTAAGTACTCTACTCCATATCCACCTTTGTAGCCCTTCTGTCCTTTTCCTTTCTATCTCTTGTATTGTTCACGCTTCGTATCTGTACAGAAAATTACTATCCTCAAAATGTTTTAGTACCCTTTTCTTCATCCGAAGCCCAACTTACTATTTAGTAGCATAATAATCTTCGTTTGATAATCCTTACTTTTGTTTCTATTAAACATTTTCATCCCTCCTTCACTTCAGTACCAAGACATTTTCACCCTTTTACTTGTTCCAATCTTATCCCTCCCTTTAATTGTATTGTTCAATTGTTCCTCTTTCCTGACCTTTGTTACCTTAGTTTTATCTTTACTTACCCTCTGGTTATATTCGGATTGTTTATGCCTTACCTAGTTGTTTTAACATTCCCTTAAGGTCCTCTTCCATCTCTGTAAAAAGAATCATATCATCTAGAATATTACGAAATGCACTCTCCGCCGTCTTAAATTTACCCCTTTGCTGACTTACCAGCATTCCTGCACCATTTTATTCATGTAGATGCTAATAATGGTAGGAAACAGACTACACCCTATCAAAGCTCCTATTCCGATCTCAAACCACTGTCTCGCTGTTCCCTACTCTCATTGTACCCTCTAGAAGGAATATCATGTGCTAATCAATCTTCTATCCCTCAATTTCACCTCCTTCTTTTTCAGTAGCTCCAGTAGTCTGTCCCATAGAACACAGTCAAAAGACTCCTCGAGATCAAAGGAGCAAATGTAAACTGTTCTTCCATTTTTCTCTGTACCTTTCCACCACTGAAAAACGACACTTATCGCGTCTCCAGTACCCACTCCCTTCCTATTCTCTAACTGCTCTTCAGCCGAGCTCTCTTCCATCTCCTCCACCATTCTTTGGTTGATAGCCCTTAAAATGATTTTAGCAGCTTCATTTACTGGAACGATTGTCTCATGCTGTCCTAATATTTTATTTCCTTGTTTCTTTGCCAGTTGTATTATTTCAGTCCCAAGGAAGTCATCCAATTTGATGAATGATATAGCATAAGGACGTTATATCTTTGAAGACACCTTCAAATTCAATTCTTTAATGAAACCCATCTTCCAAGACATGATCTATTCTGGATATATCGCAAAGGTCAATTGGGGCTCAATACAACGCAAGAAATTTGTCGTGATTTTTGTCAAATATCTTGAGGATCCGCCAAACAAATTTAGTTTTACAGTTTTAGATCATTTTGGTAAATAGTTGAAGTGTTCGACATATCGTGCTTGTCGGAAATATCGTGTCGTATCGAAGTATCGGAAATTTGACAAAATTTCCGACAAATTTCCTGCATTTTATTGAGCCCAAAAGGTAACTGTTCTGACCTCAAGTTTATTGAAACCTGAATAAAATATTTTGATGATCACCCCTCATGTTGAGTTCTGCAAAACGACAGTTGAGTTCTGCAAACGACAGTATAATAGTGAAATATGGCTCTATTTTCTAACGCCTAGAGAACTCTACGTTATCCCATCGGTATCGACGATCTTTGCATTCTACGTGTCTCACTAACCGGCGACGCCCTATCGCATAATAATTGGAGCAATCCAAATAATTTGAATTTACTGATTCGAAGCGTTCTTATGGAAGAAGTACGGTATTTAAAAAAAAAGTTTTATCGAATGGATGCTAAGCTTTTCTTTTCTCTACACGAAATATCATTCCAGAATAAGTCCTACTAAGCTATTTCTATACAGCTTGTCAGAAGGTTCCTATTTGAACACAAACACCCATGCCCTGAGTGGTGATAATTCCACCCAAGCAGGACTCGAACCCGCAACCCTCAGTTTAGTCGGCAAGAACTTTACCCCGTCGCCGCTAGGGCTGGAAAGATGAATTTAAGCTCAGCGCAGAAAAAAAATCGGTGTACTATTACTTGCTTTAAAGTGAAGCATATTGTAAGCTGCCACATCCTAATGACAACTTCATTGATGAATGGATCACATATGGTATGGCTCACAGAACATAGAATTCAGTTATTAAGCCATTAAGATGGACCCAAACCGGCGCAATTCGCCATTATAGATTCTACATCTGCATACCATAATGCGACCCACCAAAGGGATGTGTGGCAGAATGTATAAGGACACTAGTCATGTAAAGAGGAGGGAATAGGAAGAAGGAAAGGGAAGGGGTGGAAGACATGATACGTCAATTGAGGACCTTCGATTCTGTGTCTCTGTCTTTTAAAGAATTTTTAAACCAATCAGTTCTACTGAGTATTTCGCCACACTAAAACTCGCCTGATCTGAATTTTTCAAGTAATTTAAGCCTGTCAACGTGATCTCAACGAGTAGAGGCGCAGCACTAGCAGAACAGAAAATAAGGGGGAAGCAAAGTGGGCGCGTGAAGAAATCAGAGCCGTGTTTTAGGAGGAAGATAAAGGAAGAGAGGGAGATGAAGGAGAAGGAAGAGGGACACAAGGCGAATTGGGCGGGAGAAAGTTGAGTGGCGAACTGGAAATAAAAGAGGGACGGGAAGAGAGGCGACGCGTAACCATGGGTAGGGGGGGGATGAAGTTGTGGAGTGTAGTGGATGGAACGAGGAAAGGAAGAGAGGGTAATATGAGGGGTGGGAGGAAGGAAGGAGGATGGGTGGAGAAGATTAAAGCAAGATGAGGCGCGCGGCGGGGCGAGATGGGATGGGAAGAATTGTTTGATCTAGGAGGGAGTTCTTAAGTAAAGAAGCAATTACTCAAGCATTTGTACCATTTCTGAGGTCTCCGAGCCCTCTCCCGAGTGCTGTCTTCTTCGTCGTCGCCGGCGTGTCCTCAACATGTGCCGACGTCACTCGTATTAATTTTCCGTTCCCAGACCCGCTGCTCACTCCTTCCCTCGCTCCACCCCGCCCCGCCTCTCTTCTTCCCAAAGTTTGCCTTCCATTACGCTCTAAATGTTCTTTCCCCCGTGGTCACAGCTACAACCTTAATGGCGTAATCGGAATCGGGGAACGTCGAGGGTAAATTTATCGGCCAATTTTTAATTTTGTTTACTGGGACACTAACGCCGAAATATGTTTAAATTTATTTACCAGCTCAAAGTTCATCAAAATAACATTTTTTACGATCTCGAGTAAAATTGTAAAGCGAACACCGTCAAAATTAGCTTCATTTTACAAAACGCTCCATAGTATAGGTAACACTTAGAACTTTTCAATCAATAAATTTAACTGTATCAGGCTGTGCTTGGTGGAAGTTGTCTATATTCATGCTGAAAAAAAATCACTTGGTAATTTCGCACAGATTTATTTGCTAGCACGAGGAGTTTCACCACACTGTGTCATAATCATGAGCACATGATTATGCCTTAGTGTGGAGAAACGCGTTTTGCCAGCAAATAAATCTATGGGAGGTAACCAAGTGTTTTTTATTCGGCATGAATTTACACTCAATGTTATCCCAGAATTACTTAAACCCGGTATCAGGCCTGACTCGGTGGAAACGTTGTGCATTCGTGCAGAAAGAGCAAACTTAGCAGTGTCCACAAATTTTCATTATAGTGACACGTCGCACGTTTTACCACACGCAGACTTTTGCATTTGAAAGGTTAGTTTAGCGGGAATCGTTTTCGGAAAATATTTAGAAAGGAGAGTAGAAAGTGATTCCTTCATTCGGAAAGAAGCTTGTTAACAGACGCCACCTATTCATTAAAATTCTTAAAGATCAATTTATTCGGCCTTAACGGAGGATTACTTACTGGGATAGGAATGAGAAATATGAAAGACATCAAAAAGCAGAATAAAGTGGGCGAATTTTTGTCAACGTTGGTTTACTTTGACTGAAGAATTATTGCTTTCGCTCAGTGATGCTGGCACTCATCCAATTACGTAGGAATGGATTTCAAGGCTAAATTTGAGTCGCACAGAATGAACACGAAATAAAAAAATTGAAATTATGCTAATGCATCGGCGTGGCGAGAAAATGGTGTTGGGATGCCACTCCATGAACAAGATCGATTGGAATTATGGTAAGTGCGCTTCTTGTTACTTGAGAGCTTACTGATTATGAATCTAACACTGGCTCATTCTTAAAAAATTCTTTCTTTTCTTCATTTTGAACGCCTGACAAGAGAACTCTTCCTTGAAAATAAAATTTTTGACGCAGGGTAGGCGGACTTTAAACAACTCTTCCTGAAGGAGTCTCATATTTATGTATGGCGAGCCAAATTATCAAACGGCTGTTAAAATTAAATTGCAAATTCTCACTTTAAGATATACATTTGTTAATAAAGTGTTAACAAATTTTTATTTGCAGTATTTTTCTTTAAATAATTTAATTCTGGAAATTATTGTATAGCACCATGCATAATGCTGTAAACTTATTACTCTTTTTTATATAAATTTTGAACGGTATTTTGGTTACCCCCACACAGGTTTCGATCTTTGGGATAACCTAAAACTGACATAAATTATGTGTTGGTGTTTTAATATATGTACATTATGGGATCATTAAATTATTATTATTTTCGAGCTGTAAATAGAGACAATTGATAATAGCGACGCGAATGTAGCACGACATTTCTTACGAAGTTAACTAAAAGATTTCACCACAGCAAAAACGCGCGCCAATTCAGGGTAAGCATTGCTAAAAATGCAGGCTCATCAAGAAAGGCTACTGTGTCGAGTAGGAATTTCAGAAGATAACTGAAATAAACGTCTAAGTTATGATCCTAAATGAGGGACAGAAAATCATGAATCTTGAGTTGATAGCCGCTCACCATTGGACTTACTTGGACGTGGAAAAAATTACTCCATGCCTGATGAAAAGGTAACTGAGAGACGGGGAACATTATCCTTAATTTTCGTACCGACGAATACGAGAAAGGAGAATTAATAGCGTACCGAGAAATAAAACGAATATATTCTCTGATAGATGACAAAAATGAGCGAGACATGAGGGCTTTCGGAGAGTGGCAGGAGACACGAGCGATACTCAGCGAAGGGTTTCGCCGAGAAGACACGTAACAAGGATTCCTTGAAAATTCTTCGACATAATGATTAACACTGGCGCTGTTTCGAGGTGGATCCTTTCATTTATTAATTACTTCATCGAACTCTCTGTGCTTCGCCATCATTAGTCCGCCCCTTTGCCATCATCTCCGTTTCCAGGTCAAGGGAGCGAAAGAAATTTATTTGTAATCGCCTTGGAGTTGTGTCAGGTCAGCCTTCATCAGTGAAGAAATATCTCTCCCTCTATTGATTACGAGTCGCTGGGAGAAGGGAGCATTTCTCCTTCTAAAGCGGACCTCGCTGCTCAATCTGGAAGTGCCCTTTTAAGCACGTCTCCCATCATAGCCACTCCATTAAAATATCCACTTTTATGTTTTTCATTAATTATTTACAACTCCGGAATTATGGATGAGAGAAGGGCGGTGTATATTTGAGGACATGGTGAAAAAAACGTCCAAGGCAGAGAGTATTTATTCAAAATTCAGCATTTGGGCAAAAGATACCGATTCCACGCTACAAGAGCCACACAAATAACATTTGTGGCATAGAGATGACATAGTTTATATTAAAATTGGATTTTTCTCGCCCAGGTTTCAGAGTTAAAGTAATACTTAATGTAATTTTAAATTCAAATTGGACCAATGATAAATGTGATGAGTCCCATATATATATATATATATATATATATATATATCCAGTTCCCAAATCTTTATCTCAATATGAAACAGAGAGACTTTTTGTGAATATTTACACGTGAAATTTTTCGAATGTTACGTAAATTCATTCGATAGTAAATAATGAGGGGTCATATAAAGAAAGCCCAAGAAAATTAGTAACAATAACTTTTTTATGCATAACGTCAGTGAGCACCTGAAGATGATGCCCGGCATCGAAATCCGGATTGTGCAATGAATCGATCTGTGAACTGACCAGTGGAGTGAAAAAGTTATTTTTACTAATAAGCATGGAACTCAAAAATTTGAACCGAGTTTTATTTCACTAATTAGAAGCCCAAGGAAATAATAATGATTTGTGAAAGATGTTTTACTCTTAGCTAATATTTGATTTTTGCTCGACTATTAATTCTCTTTTTAACCACATAATGATTGAGATAAAAAAGTTCTTTGAAATAGTATATATAACGATGATAACTAAAATTTTAAAATCGTCGTTCTGTTTATAAGCGTGCATAACAGCCGTTGAGCGTTGGAATATGACGGATGTCTTGGTTTGAGCATAAAGAATGGAAATTAAAATATGCAATTCAAAGAAAATCTTCCGCAATTAATTATCAGAACGCATTATTTCATTTATCAAACCTCACATCCGAGCTCATTTCGTGTAGTTGCACATCCTCATACTCCCCATGATGGAATACTCATAATCCTTCTCGCGGCTTTAGAAGCGAAACGGCGCCATTACGTAGCCGAAATGAATGAATCGCCCTTCCGCTGTAAACGATGTAAGGAATTTTTTTACTACCTTAACGTGAATCGTTCAAAATGACGTATGCAGGAATTATGGTGTGTAATATCGGTGGAATATATCATGCCCAATGTCTTACCGTATAAATCTTTCGGCTGTTTTTTGTGGAAAATGGCAAAAAAAGAGGCGTAATTTTTCACGCTCAGAATTTCTAAAGGTTAGTTAGAGAGTGGTTTCTGGAAGTACCAGTTATTACATCAAAATATATTTTTTACTAATTTTGATCAAAGTTATCGAATGAATCGTGCTCTGTTATTTGCTTCAATTGGACTGTCAAGAGCCAACAGTAACCACATCAAAATGTATTTCCAAGCGTTCGAAACACATGTAAATAACGTCACACGAAGTTTTTGCGCGGTTTTTGTTCCTGTAAAGGGTTATTTTTATGTTTTCGTAAAATTATGGGACATTTGGTTTTAAAACATGAAAAAACGGCGTATCACGATTAAATGTATTTTTTGTGTACTATAATTTTACAGAATTCCCAAGTAATACCTTTTCCCTATAGTTTATTCCGAGAACAGCTGAAGCATTATAAGCTTTTATTTCAACACATTCCACTCCCATGAATACTAATGATAGAAAATTATGTAATAACTACGTCATATGTCTTAGTGAGGATTTAAAAGGTATCTTTACTATCCTAAAGGATTTTTACATTTTACTCTTGCTGAAAATACTTCTTTCTTATTCATAATTTCTACAAAAATTACGCATTATGGTTCATTATTTCCATCGAGGTAACAGGCAGTCTCTTTTAATATTATTTTACTAGCCTTTGAGTTATTTAATCTTCTTCCTCTAAAACTACAGCCCTTTACGCGACTTCTTTTTCTGTCCTTAGATTGATCTTTTGTACAAGAAATATTCGTTCTTCGTTAGTTCACTGCTACATCACCTAAGCATCAATTGCTAGATCTCCCTATAGCTGTATTTCCATCTCGTATCCACTGGTAAATTTTATTTGCTGATCTTGTCTCTGCTATGTGACCTATTATTTGATCAAACCATCGGATTTTTGGTGATTATATGAAAATATGTAACCCTCCATTATCAGCTCATTAAATTCTTTATTTCTTTTGATTCACCATTCCCATTCTTTCTCCGGCTTTGTTTAAAACACTTTTCGTAGGACTTTTCTTTAATTAATTTATTTGCTTGTAATGGTTGGTTGTATGTAAAAGACTCCTTGTTTTTATTCATCAACCTCGCAACTATAAGTTACAACTGATCTTGTTGAGGTTATTTGAATTTTTAGTTAATATTCCTTAAATGGAATATTTTTGCCTTTTTCTGAATACTATTACTAAGTCTACAATTACATTGTCACTGACTCATTTTTCAAATTTACGTCGATAGCGAGTAAGTCGTGAGTCGTTGAGAAAACATTTATATATGTCTTCCAGTAAAAGGAACATACTTCACATCAGTAGACCAATTTACAAGAGAAAATAAACATAACTGCTGTGAAATAAATGATGCAAGAATTGTGTTTTAAAGTTTTTATCCCTATTAAAGCTTTTTTATCTCTTAGGTTTACGACGCGGAATTCTAAATACAAGCAAAAACTGTATATAAATATATGCTTCTGATTCGGCGTGATACCTTGATATTCATTACATGCCATTATATTATTTTAATTATATGAAAGGTATGTTTTCGTGTTAAGTATGAAATCTGTGCATATGCCATCGAATTATTTCGAAATATAAGTCAAGTGCCATTAGGTTACGTGTTGGAATAGTACTGAATCGCCAAGAAGCCAAATCGGTAATATGCAATTTTTTCGCTTTCATTTATTGATATTACTGATGAGTACGGTTATGAAAAGTTTCACGCAACTCTGTAGGTAAACTAAAATCGCTCCAACCACGTTTAACAACTAGTTCACCATACAATGTTTTTCGCTCGTTTAGAAGATATGAATTCACCACAAAGAACTTATCACTAACAAGTATCCCTTCACTTCCCAGGGGTAATAAAAAGTTGTCTTGGATTAGTAACGTGTTCCCTACTCCATCATCTCCCTGTCTCACCTTGTCCGGTTGATGATTGCTCGGTAAAGCCATCTTTTATGCTGAAAGACGCTCCAAGTCCCTCGTTTGCTCTCTCAGCGAGACTAAGTGGGCTGAGCCCGAAGCTATTGCCGTTAATTATTCACAGGTGCAGTTGGAACATTTGGAGAAGAGAATTAGTTGCACGCAAGCTTAGCGGGTTGGTTGGTTTTCCGGAAACTCATAACAAGAACCTCGCCTATAGTGGAATGCTTAATGCTCCAAAATGGTTTCTCACGTGGCGCTAAATCTTTCTGCCGGGAAGAAAGAGAGCGATGCAGGAGGAACGGAGAGCGGGAGAGGAGTTCGCTTACCTCCGTCGAGCCGTGGACCGCATTTACATAAGATATTTCTCTCAGACGAAACTGGAACAGAAGTCGTTTCGCCGAAAAGCGAATCTCCACGAGCCTTCTATTGATCCTTCTTCAAGGCAATACTGTTAAGCCATAATGTATGCCACCGTAAAACCATTACCGGAGCAATAAATAACGCTGAAAGTTAAATAATGGAAAGTAATACGGCGTATGGGAGTGATTAGGAGGAAAAATATAAAAAAGCTGAATACATTGTACGCCTGTCAACGCACTTGAATACATTTCATCGGACACGTGTATTACCACTGTGTTTTGAGGTGCAGATTAAGTGGATTGGACTCTAAATAATGAAAATCCAGTCATACGTACGAGCACTCAAATTATTACCTAATTATGTGGATCCACATCTGCCACAAACATCAAACTCTGCGATAAATTTTGCATACTTATCAATTTCCTATTAGCGGCAAACAACGAGACTCACTGAGGGTAATGAACATGTTGACAGAATAAAAATTCCTACGCAGTACCCGCAGTACGTTCAGATTAAATTCAGAATCACCTGTCAGTGGTTTGACAAAGTTAGCTAATGCAAGATAATTTATGATGGCGAAAGTTTTTGGAGCCATTGCTGGTCATCCTCAATAAAGGCATTCAAAGTCTCTTTCGTAGTAGGAGCATTATCTATGAGAGTCATAGATAACGCTCCTACCACGAGAAGAATGGAAGTTACAGCATATATTCCAGGAGAAGGAAGTTACCTTTCCTCAACCTTTCCAGTGGCCATTATACCATCAATTTCTGCCATTCAAAGGCCAACGTTATTAACATGTATCCATGCTGAATATCATCTTATGGGAGCAAAGTATATACAAAGCTAATAAAAAAGAAAATATAATTCAATTTTCAAGCATTTTCAAATATGAGAATGAGATATGGCAGATGAAGGAGAAAAAAAATACTAAATATTACGGGGATGGATTACTTGAGACGATCTGCGGGTATATCCAGAGTATATAACGGGAAAGAATTATGAATGGAAGAATAAGAAACATAATGAGAGTCACCCATCCAATAGTCGATGACATTTAAAAAGAAGCAGCTTGTGTGGTATGGTCATATAGAACGTATGACGAACGGAAGATTACCTAAGCAAATTATAATGAGGAAACCAAAAGGTAGAAAAAAAGGAAGGCCCTGAATTAGCTAGAGAGAAGGCATAGGCGAGGCAGTACGAGAAAAGCAGCTGCCAGAAAGCCTGTGAATGAATAGAGAGCAATGGCGGTTGGGCATCGGATAGCGTCGAAGAAAGCTAAAAACCTAATATTTACATGAATTTTAAGTTCTTTAAAGGGGTTTTGGTTCAAATCGAGCAGCCAACGCAAATAAAATGTGAGCGAATATTGGACAACCATTCCAATTTGACGCCAGAGGTTATTCCATGCACCAGTTTACTCTACAAAAGGTTCGCCTATGTATATATAAAAGATGTTATATTCACATTGGACTTAAACTATACAATATGTTCCTACCAACTCTAAAAGATCATAAAAATTAGTTTTCATACTTAAAAAACTCAAGGAATGGCTGCTTACTCTTGAAAGTTTAGACTTTGTTTTTAAGTGAAAGAAAAATAAATTGAAAATTGTTTATTTTTGTATTCAAATTTGTAATAAGTCTGTATCTTATTTTATTTACTGTTTAATTCTTGAATCTGGCATATTTCACCTATATTTGATGATTGGTTGTAGTTTATATCATTTATACTTGTAATGTGTATCGTCTTTATAGCGTGTATTTTAGAGTGTATTGTGCACGTATGTCATGATGGTAGCTTAACACAGGAAGTCCTTGAAGCTACCTAAAGCTCATTGTTTTTTAATTCAATTTTGTACGCCTAAAATTGAGCAATAAAATATCTATCTATCCATCTATCTATCTATCGATCATATCTATCTATAACGAACGCAGTTGGTCTTTCAAACTGACCCAACTTTCGTGCTCACGATCGGAATATCAAAAAATTAAACCAAAATTTCGAAACAAAATCAAGTTCGGCGGGAATGGCCTTAAAGCTTCCAACTTTCTTCTTTAACGGAATAGAACCCATTTTATTTTGGGCACGCAACATTTATTCCGCCACACCGTTTGGAAGCCGGCTTGCCCTCGCCCCTACCTGCCGCGTGCGGATCGTGCCCAGAATGATTCAAACCATCTCAACCGCCTTGCCTCGCCTCGTCCCACCGCGCCAACGGCGGGGCAAAGAGGGTGGGGGGAGGGGGGGGAGAGAGGAGAGTCAAGGGTGGAAAGTGGGAAGTGGATTCCAGCTCGCGAAATGAAGAATCGTTCCTTTTTCCCGCGCGCGCATCACCCTTCAATCGTCAACGATGCGAGAATGGAGTGCCGCCGCCACGTCAGAAAACGGGGTCACACTGTTTCAAGAGTGTTTTTCTCGCCTCCCGTCCTCCGTCGAAACCCCATCGCCGCTTCACACAACGCCTCTCCCACTGACACACCCATCGAATCGCTCCTATATCCATACCCACGCCTTTGAAAAAATTTCCCCTCCAAAGGTTCCCATTTCTCTCTCTCTCTCTTTGCCCCCTTCACTCACTCGGCATCGAAATGCCACGGGCACGAAACAAATGATTTGTGAAACAGATGAGCGGACGAGAAGAAAGGGGCAGAGCACGGGTCCGCGAACGCGTTTTGTGTCTCCGTCCGCCTGAGTGAGGGTTTGATACGCATGAACGCACTTCTTCGTATAAATAAATAAACGCAATGATCAACAATTATGCATATTAAGAGGAAATAATGAAATGAAAAAATATTCAGACATACATTTCGATTCGTTCCAATTTAAGCCTGCGAGAAAACGCAGGCTTAAATTTTACTAGCATATTAAAATTTCTTTTAACACACAATATTAATAAGATATTAATAAGATAAATTATTGAATTTTAAGGCAACCAAAAGAAATTTAAATCCGCTAGGTGTGGTGGTATCACAGAACACAAAGAATAGAAATACTAAAATGACAAATTATTTTAAATTTTTGACCATCTCTATGATATTCTTCAGACGGAGGAAATTGTTCGACTCTCGAAAAAATACTTTTATACAATAACGATAAATAATAATAAGGCAAATTATACAATTTTAAGACAACCGAAATAAATTTAAATCCCCAAGGTGTGGTGGTATCACAAAGGACACAAAAATCCGAAAAACCCAAAAAACAAATTATTTTAAATTTTCAATCATCTCTGGTCTTCATCAGACGGCGAAAATAGTTCTAATCACAAATAAATAAATTTATATACTTACAAGAATAAGAATAAGGAATACGCCCATTGACTGCTGCTTCATCTAAACTCGATAAGGGGGGAAATAAAACAGCGAAGAGGTTTATATTTTATTTAGGCCTTTATGCCAGATATTTGGAACCTTTGGCGTCATGTGAGATCATTCACCAATGCCAGATATTTGGAACCTTTGGCGTCATGTGAGCTCATTCACCAATGCATAATACGTATAATGGATAAGGTTCAAAAGATTATAAAACTTATTTAACATCCTGTACAAAGTACAGCATCAAAGATGATAATTTTGGTTTATGGGAATCTTTTCCTCCTCCACCAGCCAATTTTTGTGTATCAATCTTATTGATGCTAAATTTTAAAATAGATTTTTATTTGTCTTCTTGATTGTTTATCTTTTTAAATTTCGCATCACCATATTGTAATATTAAACCAAAAATCTTTACACTATACCTGTTAACAGGGCATTAGAAGATTAGAAGGGCAAGGATAGCGAGTCAGTGTGTACCTAATAAAACTGAATCCTCTGAGGCGTGAATCGGGGGAAAGAACGGAAGAAGAAGCGGAGAGAAATTCGGATAGAGGAATGGGATGGTGAGAGAAATACAGTAACAGGCGGTGGTTGAAGTGGACTGGAGAATCAAGCGGGTGGGGAGTGACGGGTGAGGTTAATCGGCACGAACAAAGAGGGCATTGTAGGACGGGAAGGAAATTTTTTGTCGGTTCGAACGGGTGGTGGGAGTAGGGCTTGGAGCGTGATGTAGTTTTTTTTTATTATTATTTTGAGGAATGGAGACTTTTTTATAGGGAACTGACGGCGGTGGCGAAACCGAGGATCACGCGGTAGAGTGGGCTCCGAAATGGGATGTGAGTATGAGAGAAAGGGGGAGTTGGATGATAAGATAGAGGGGAAAAAATTATAACGATGAACGAAGCGGATAACCGTGGGGGAGGGAATGGAAAGTTGTGTTTGTCTCTCATCCACCCCGGTATATTAGGGTAGAAATCCGATGGGAGTAGTCCGATATTTCTCCTTTACGACCTCCCTCGCATTTGCGTATCGGTGTGGTCGTAAAGAGGATGGCGCTCGGGTCGACGTCCCAGAATTTCCCGCTCTCCTCGGCGAAAAAAACGATAAGCTTACCGTCCATAATATTATTAGTTTTTTTGACTTCGCTCGCATTGTCCCAAGTGTGTTACATTAAAGGTTTGGCGATGGGCGGAGAGAGGTCTTTGGTAAATGGGCCAAGGGATGAAGGTCTAAGGAGGCTCTAAGTTTATCCTCTCCGTCACACCTGTGGGGTGTGACTCCGTAAAACTGTGGCTCCGAGTGGAAAGTGTGTTATCCAGGGAAATTGAGAAAGACGTCACAGGTTAATTAACGTGAAACTTTTACAGACCACAGAATATTTCAAACTTCAACACGACCCGGGTTTCGATGGCCAAGCATTATCTTCAGGTGAACACCAAGCGTCATCTTCAGGTGGACACCTGAAGATGATGCTTAGCCATCGAAACCCGGGTCGTGTTGAGGTTTGAAATATTCTGTGGTCTGTAAAAGTTTCAAGTTTATACATTTGTGATGTAATAACACAAAGTTAACGAATATCGAGTTTTATTCTAAAGACGTCACGAAAAAAAATGCTAAAAATAAAATCTAGTTCACTATTAACATCAGCATCATCATGAGTCGTTCTATCCTATAATTGGCTGACCGCAGCCCTTCCCTATCTAATGCTAGGTCCCTTATTTCATGGTAGCTCATCCTATGAACTTTCTTGTTTATTTGGTTTATGAACTTATTCCTGGGTCTTCCCCTGGGGTCTTTTCTCTTAATCTTTCCTTCAATTATGTCCTTTACAAACCCCACTGTGCCTCAGAATGTGTTTAATCCATCTGACTTTTATTCTGTATGGTGTTTCATATGGCCCTCTGTAAACTTCGTCATTTCTTATTTTCTCCGTACATTTATCTTAAGCAGCCTCCTCCAGCACCAGATTTGCAGTATTTAAGACTGTTCTGGTCAGCTTTTCCAATGGTCCATGCTCCCGACTCATAGAGTGCCATGCTCCACACGAATGTTTTCACATAATGTTTCGTAGTTTGTAAACATATCTTATTTGAGCACAGCAGTTGTTCTTAACACGAACACTTTCTTAGCTTGAACTACTCTTCGCTTGATGTCCGTTGCACTTCTTACGTCTGTTATAAAGGTACTTCCGAGATAGTAAAAGGAATCACTTGCCGTAATTTCTCTCCTCTTAGTATGACTTCAGCTTTTCTCTTCCGCATACCAGGATTTCAGTCTACGTCTTATTTATTTTCACCTTGTATTCTCGGAGAACTTGATCCATTACGTCATCAGCGTGACCTTCAATTATAACCACAATTTCAGTGTAGTGATATTTATGAAGGCGTTCTGTATAACGTCAAAGGTTCTACAATAAGCTTTACCTCCAAATTCACCATGTTCCATCATTCACGTTCACGACTGACCCAAGAGCAGGTGAATTATGGGCTTTCATTTTCCAACTCTTTACGTCGCAAAACGGTAGTAATCGTACCTTGACAGCATTAGCTCAATGCTGTGTACATAGTTGCATTATTATTAGTTCACAGTCTGTATAAACCGTTGTAATAATATTAATGGGTGACGGCATAATCTGTCGCATTCTCGAGGAGGACGGAGGACGATTGATGACGGATTCTGACATCGATGGCCAATCTTATTGAGACGTGGATCACATAGAACTCATCCAAAATCAACATTTGAAGTTGACAACGATCGTATATTGGAATTTTATCTCCTAGCTTCGGCGGCTTGAGTAGATAAACTCATTCTTATCTTGGGATATACCAGGGCCAGCTGACCAGGCGAACAATTGTATCAAGTAAATAAGTGATGGATCATTTACCAAATCAGCTGATGCGGTGGAATTCCCTGAGAAAAAAGCCCACGGCACATGAAGTTACTATTGTAGAAGTAGTAGACTTTCGTCAAGCTCATCCATCTTGGATGGATGCATTGCATCATCCAATCTTAAACCTAAATAATGAGAAAACATCTGTAGAATATGAACGCAGAGGGACTTAAACGAGCCATATACTGTAAAAGCAACTGTTTCAGGATACCTAAACACTACAGTAAGATACAATAAGCCCCTAAACAGATATTTACGGTATCTTCGTAATCCTGTTTTGATTCTTTAACCCCCAGAGGTGAGTAGGTCGTACAGAACCTCAAGATTTGAGACCACACTCCGATCTTCAGATTTCACGCTCCTATATATTTGCTTTCGGAAATAGGTTTGTAAAAATGCATCATAGTTCTCAGTTATTCAGTCAATCGGATAAGCTACTCCAAATGAGTATCACCGTTGCAGCAACTTCTGTGAAAAAAGACATTCTAATAAATAGTTTTCCAGTTCCTCTTTCTCGGAAGGGAGGGTGCTTTGGTGAGTAGTGAGCGGAATAGTGCAGTAGCCAGTCACCGTCTTGCAGATTTTCCCGCCACTACAGTCAACCTGTATCGGAGGACTCCAGTGATAATGTGATGGTATTGCTACTAAAAAATTATGAGAAAATTATGGGGATGTACGGAGCGTAATATCTTTTTAAAGTCCCATAAAAAGCATTCCGCACGAATTCAGATCTTTCGAAGTTATATTGTGGAGTTTTTACATCTAGCATGTGAAGATTACATAGAGAGTTCATGAAATATTTAGGAAAACTTGGAATCTACTTAATATATAATTTTTTTTGGCAACTATGGTAATTTTCCGAATGAAAATCGTCAGTTTCAAAGCGGGATTTAGGATGGTCACTGAATTGGCTCCGTGGAGTAGTCAATGTCAAAGAAGCCCAATGACAAAGTACAACGCAGCTCTCAGGTATGTCCCACCGGACAAACCGTCTCCAGGACTCTAGTTCTGCTATGGAAATCGCGCGATAAGGCGAGTTGCTCATTGTCGACGGGTCGCGACACGACCCCACATCAAGTGTCGAACGCCCTCGTGGGACGAGATGAATAAAAAAAAGAAAATGACCGAACAATGACGTCTTCTCCCATCGTTTGTTTACTCTCGGTGTTAACTTTAATCAAAATCCACTCGTGGGTGTCGAGAGAGGATGCTTTGGGAGTTCTTGTATGTGTGTGTGTATTTTTATCACGAGAGGATGTGGAAGAAGCGTTTGTCGGGTAGATGGGAATTATCCTTTTTTTCTTTTGCTTCCACATCCTCTTCGATGTTTTAGTTTTTGATTTGATTTTCGAGAGAGGAAACTCGTTATCTCCTCACCGAGAACGCCTGAAGATGGGAAGGCAAGGGATGGATGGACGAAGGAGAAGTTGCGAGGGAGTGGAAGGAAGGCTTCGAGGAAATTAACCGAGGCGAAGAGATGAGAGCTTGGTGAGGAGACGAAGTGTAATGGAGAGAAAGTGTGGAGGTGGAAATTGAAGCGTGAGAGAGCAGTTTCAAAGGATTGGCGAGATTTCTAAGTCCACAAGAAGAAGAAGAAGGAAGAGAAAAAGGAAGAGACGAAGACGGATAGATGGAGAATACACGTCTTTTATTTGAGTAGCATGACTGAGACTCTCAGCCTCGGTTTCATAGTCTCTGGTTTAGTATATTATCAACATGAAAACCAGGGTTAATTCTACCTCTCATTGAACGCTAACTCTCATGTATGGACCAAATAAAATTAATTTTCTTCCTTTATTTGAGGTTTATTAGCACGACCCGTGCTTTGACACTTTGTGGTATCTTCAGATCAGGACACAAAGTGTCGAAACCCGGGTCGTGCTAATAAACCTCAAGTGAAGTTAACAAAATCATTTTATTTGGTCTATAATGGATCACTTCCACAAAGTAAAGCCTATAACCAGTTCCCTTGTCCTAAAGCTCACGTGAACAAATCGACATTCTGATGTAGTGTACAAAACTCAAACTCTCAGTTAACACCAAGTTAATGGAAAAACTGAGTGATCCTCTGGTAAGACTTCATGAAGCCGCGCCGAATAGTTATCTTTTATACCTACCCACTTGCCATCATTACAAGTACAGTTATCTCGTGGAATTTTTCTATGCAGCATGTGAATATTACATCGAGCGTTCACAGATTTTTTTCAGGTAAACTCGGAGACCTATTTGATATATATATAACTTTAGCAATTGCGATAATTTTCTGGATGAAAATCGCCTGTTTCACATCGAGTTTTTCGTTTCGATGGTCACATGAATCACTGGAAATATAACTACAAAAACTAATATAAAAGGATTAAATATGCACTTTATTTTTGACCATTTGTGATTAAAAAATAATAAAAATGTCAAAAAAAGTTTTCACTGATATGAAAGTACGTTATATAAATATTTACCCTATAAACCGCTGTTCAGGCGATTGGTAATTGTTATGATGATATAAAAATTTTAAAAATGCGACGTACACAAAGAAAGATTTCTGAGCTCGAGTAAAAACTAAGATCATTGGTTTGTATCCTTGCAAAAAACCACAGCAAGAAAAGGGTGAAGAGGGGAAGAAAGGAAGAAGCTGAGATGAGATAAATGGGTCCTGCATACAGCTTCGGCTAAAGGGGGGGGGGCGTCAAAAGCTAACGTCATTAGTGACGGTGGCGGGTAGGCAAGGAGAGGGGTGGAAGAAAAGAGAGAGGTGCATGATGGGTTAGGGGTGGAAATGGAGGTAAAAGGGAAGGGAGAGGAGAACGAGAAGAATGAAGGGAAAGATGGATAAAAGAGAGAGAGAGAGGGATGGGAAGAGTTAACAGCGGAGGTGTACGTGTGTGAGTGTGGGAACTCACGTCCTCCTATGTGTGTGTGTGTGTGGAGGGGGGAGGGTGTGGAGGATGCGAGGAGAAGGAGGAGGTTAACATGGGAAGGTGGGGCGCGACCTTTCTCGGGAGCTCTGCCACCCGCCTCCACATCATTCCGCCGCTACACCTCTCCTCACGCCCCCACCTCCCGCCTCCGCAAGCCACCAACACCACCTCCTGCCTCGCATTCAAGTTGGCCTACTATTTCCAAAATACGACAAGGGCCGAGTCCTCTCCTTTCCCCTCCGCCAACGCTTAACGTTCCCGTCCGACGGATAGCGTAATGTAGTCAGCACGAGCGATCTCTCTCTTTCTCTCTCTCTCTCTCACTCTCTCTACCCCGCACACGACACGAAAATGGCGGACTGGGATGGTCTTCCCCCCTTCCTTCTTACTCTCCCTCCCCATCCCGAAAAGTTCCCGGGCGAAAAAAATCGGCGAATGAGAGTGGAAAGAAGGGAAGTAAAGGAACATTGGCGGAATTCGGGCCACATCCAAAGGAGGTGGTAATTTGTGAGCGAGATAAAAAAATTCTATTGAGCACACCGCTGCTTTGTTCGAATTTTAATCAGGGAGAGGAAATGTAGATATTAATACCAGATATGAAAGAGCGGCACGTATTAAGAGTTAAGCGTGCATAACAGCAGAGAAATTGAAAGCTTTTAGAGAAAGGGACGCTGTAGGACCGTAATTGCGGGTAGGTACATTAGAGAGACGAAAAGAAGTAACAACCTTCTGTCATCAACAGTATCATTTTTGCTCAAAATGGTGCGTATGTTTCAGGGTTACTGCGATAACAAAGGTGTTTAATTGTTTCGTCGTGGTTAGAGAGGAGTATATAATATAAAAGGTATGTATGTATGAGTGTGAATGCATATATAACACTTGTATCAACATAGCAAGGACACAATGCATCATATCCACTAGGAAGACGTCCGACCACTCGTAAATTATCACGCCAATTGTCACGGCGTCCTGGAAGACGGCACCACTGAACGGCTTAACAAATGAAGGGCAAAATTGACTCATGCCCAACACATCACATAAAAATAATGCAGCAACAACCTTCCGTCATCAGCAATGTCATTTTTCCTCAAAATGGTGGGTATATTTCAGGGCCGGAAAGATAACAAAGATGTGTTAAGGTTTTTGAGAAGGAGACGCTGTAATACTGTGACTGTGAGTAGGTAAACTAGGGAGACGTAAAGCAGCAGAAAAATATGCATACGCATAGGGTAAATTCACCGCATTGATACAAAAATAATAAGTAGTTTTACTCAGACTAACATTTTATCAATGATTAATATCAATTCCTTTTACTATTGCCATTGAAAGAAAAGATAATATTGTCAGGCATTGAAATTAATCATTAAAAAAGTTTTTGCCAATAAAAAATTTGCTAATATTTATCATTAACGAGCTGTGCCCGACATGAGTTGCAATGCTTCTTTTTCTTTCTAAGTAGGCACACCTTTTTTTGATAATTTACCTCCAAGCCTCATTGTTTTCACTGCATTTTATAATATTTTTAATTTTAAAATAGCATACTCTATCCTGATGTCCCCAATGATTTCTATGATTTTAATGGTTTTACCCATAATCTTTTCTGGATTCAAAATAGGTCCCTAAACGAATTTGAGACCTAGTCCAACGAATTCCCCGAACCTACACAAGAATTTGCAACGCACAAATGATGGAATGAGTTTCCATTCCATGCCTATGCTACGGTTTCCAAGTAAATAAAATATAATAATGTTGAAGTAGTGCAAAAATGTAAGATTTTTGATCCTCAAAATACAATTTTAAGAAAAAATGAAGCGTATACGAAAATCGAATGCAAGAATTAAAAAAGGGTAGCAAAGAGACCACTGCACCAAATCTTATTCTATGTACAGATAAATTATGTACCTTATAACGCGTTATGTCTAACTGATATGATTCTAATACCCGCGATATTATGTCGATACACGTGATTGAGCAACTCGTAAACGATCTGTTTCGTTGATTGCTTGTCGTTTCTTGCTTATTTTAGAAGCTCGCGTGCCAACATTTATTTGTTGAAACAACTCGCGCTCCACCTATTGTACAATTAATTTAATAATTCAGAAACCTTCGCGGGCGCGCGTACAAATCACCAAAGTTTCATCGTAATTTGAAGAATGGTATTGAAATGTATAGAAGACGAACAAACAAACATTCGTTTGTATGTATTAGATAATGATTTTAACCCCATGATTATAATCCATCATCGTAAAGAGAGCATTTTCAACTAAGAGGACGATATAATTTTAGGCCTAAGTGCTACGAGGTTAGTAGCTACTACTTTTATTCCAACTTGATTCTGCACGAGGAGAAAAATATAGCGATATGTAAAGGAATAGAAAAAGAGGAAGAAATGTGATGTGGAAGAGAGACAGGGGTTTATGAACGAAGGACAGAGGGAGGACAGAAGTTTTCGTTGGACAGATTGCCTAATGAGGTCCAAGTGAGTGAAGCGTAGGAACAAACGAATTTACGACAAAATTTTTTTCAAACACGCCAAAAAATGTATGGATGTATATATGTGTGTAGAAAGGACGCTCTGATGATAAAACGGTGAACGAGAGGGAGGGCGAATTTATATGCAAATATGCCCAGCGGTAAGCGGATCCAACCCTGGTAATTTGAAACTCGGATATCGAGGGTGGCGCCTCTTTCTCTCCGCCCCACACACACACACACTGTCTCTCTCTCTGCCTCCTCTTATCCCTCCCGGGGGAAAGTCTAAAATGTGTAATTGTGTGTGCGCTCGCATAGAAAAGGAGCCGAAAATGCAATAAGCGTCCGGATAAACGGAAGTGAAGCCGATTTAAGCCAAAGTAAGAGTGAGTTAGCATTATATGCCAGGCGGGTCCAGATTGGAAAATCTAGGTAAGCCGCGCCGGGGCGCGGAAGGATATGAGACGCTCGTGGGCGAAAATATAGCATCAACGGAAACGGCTACATGGGGAGAGGGTAGTGTTGGTTTAAAGACGTCGAAAATATGTTTTCCCGAGAAGTGGGGATGGGAGTTATGGGAGGACAAAGTGGCTGGAGAAGACGTGGAGACAAGGCGGTTAGAGAAGGATTTTACTCCGAGGATATTCCGAGACATTGCTGTGTCGCCTTACGTTCATCCCGAGTTTAAGACGTGGTCGCCGGGGGGAGTGAGGGGAAGGAGGATGGCGGGAAATAGATTTAGGGAAGGAGCCGAAAACCCAGAGAGAGGAGTGCCGCTCCACTTGCCGGCCACGAATTGGAAGTCGTCTACGCTGTACTGCGGTGGTGTTGAAGTGAAGGCTGCACGAATTACGTCGACGTTTGAGTACTCTTGCTTTAACAGAACGGGAGATTGTGGGGAATGTCGGGAATCATGCATTCACGCGCGCTGAGGGTCTGGTGAAATGCTCTTGAAACAATTAAACGCCACAGGATTACTCTGATTTTAGTTTCAATCACGCAGATTACTCGGTACACGTCAAGTCCGTGTATAATGAGATAAACCATGTGTGAGGGAAAACAAAGAATTGAGGTTGTAAAACGTAAATGTCAACATTTATCCGGAGCCAGAATCATGTTTTATCAACAGAAAAACGAAAAGTTACAGGGTGTTCAACGGTGACTTAAAAATACCTTGAATCATTGCAATGCCATACATATTAACAAACCCTAAACCTTTCACCTCGGAACAAATAAGAGCCTTGACGCTATTTGGCCCTAAAATGAATGTCCAAATTTAATTTCAACGGTAATGAACTTTCATGAATAAAATTTGATGTGAGAGTGATTGAATTCAAACCGTTTTTTATCAAAATCAAAATCAAGGGACACATATAATCCATATTGGCAAATATTTAAAGGAAATTCATCCCGTAAAGTAAATTAGGCTCCATTTCGTCAGATATTTAATTGTCAATCCGTAATTCCATGAGCTTGGAATATTTTTAATCACCCTCAAATGAAAATTTAATCGCAGAAAATTTTCAATCAAAGTTGGAATTATAGGATCGTTTAATTAAAAAAGGTATGCATTGCACTTGGTATCTAACTCAAAGGTTTTTAGCTCATATATGTCCTTCATCTATTGAATTTTTTTTCACGAGTTTTTAAATGTTTACGTTAAGTGGTTGGTTCAATTCGTTAGCCATGAAAGCACTTGAAATATTGATACGATTAATATTACTCAGAATATTTTTAAGCCCTTATGAAACTGATTTTTTTATCGTAAATATAAATTGGCAACATCCAAGCGTGGAGGATTTTCAATCAGCAATTTCTCAACTGATGTTTATGTATCACTTACTCTTAATTTATAATAACGGGGTGCATTATTCCACGGACACAATTAAGTAATGTTATGGTCACCACAATATTACCAGATACCACCAATATTACCAGTAATGACCAGAGGAAATCTCACTTTACACTAATTTTAACCCCAATAATTTACGAAATCCTATGGATCCTTGAATATCTCTTAGTTTCTCCAGGAAAATTGATACCCATTAAATCACAGCACATGTTAAGTTGACGATTTTCAGCGGAAAAAAATCTCCGATACTCTACGCCAATAATTGAATAAAAAAAACAAAGTGAATGTTCGACAGGAAGTATATTTCCCACGTTATCTTGTTTTAAATTTTTGACCTGGTTACAGAAAAAAAATGTAAAAATACTCAAAAAACACTGATTTATTTTATATAAAACATTAGCAGTACTTTGAGTTATTATAGATTTTAGCTATGTTATTGTATCGTGAATCGTTGACGCTTGCATTCGAAGAGTATAGAATTTGTATAATTGCTGGAAAATATTATGCCATGTTTTTGGTGCTTCAACAGAAGAAGGAAAACACTTACTTATCTCACTCACCGCTGAATCTTATAACGACCAAGAATTGCGGTGTAGCACAATCTCTTCAATCTGTAAAATTTCGTATTTATACTCCCCTTAAATATTTTATTTTAATAATTTGGCGACTTTAGTTTTTACTGACGCGTTCGAGAGTTCTGCTTACGGAGCGGTCTCCCCGTAAAAAACCACGACCGAGTTTCCAGATAGAAGAATTACGGCATCAAGAATATCCATGTACCTACGATAGCTGATAAATCAGTGACCTTCAGATTTCATGTGAGCGATTTCTGAAGTGTCTGAAAATAGAAACAGACTGTGGAAATGAAGTCGATAAATTCTGTAATGATGAAGGAATAAAAAACTTTCCTTTGGCCAGAATATGGTATATACTTGAGAAAAATGCCAAGCCTAACCGAAGCAGCGTTTTCCACATGATATTCGTCCACTCAAAGTAGAATGAGTACAACAAACGACTCAAATTTAATAAATTGATAGAATGAATTTTAATGCATGTTTTATATCCGTTCTAATGGCGAGTGCACTTGTTGTGTGCGGCAGTTATAGAAGAGGGTTCATCCTACACTCGGTCGTAATTGTCAAGGAATATAGGGGCTTACGTAAACTACATTCTCACGAAAGGAGGAGTACCCGCGCACATTTGGTGCTTCCAATTTGGAAACGGAGGAAGGCAGAAGGAAGAAGTCGTTATGTACGAGAGAGCGAAATATCAACGCGACCTATGGGAAGGGGATGAGGGGAATACGAGAGCGGGACCACCGGTGCCCGTGCTCGGCGACCTTAACACGGGGACCGCCTCGCGGGGGTAAAAGAAAAAAAATCATCCAATAAAAGCTTTTAAACGTCCACGAATTTATAGTCCTGAGGGGTGCGAGGGGTATCCGGTTATGGGGCGCGAGTCGTAAGCTCCAGGAGAGAGCGTGTTAAGAGAAGGGAGGGAGGGGGGGAATGTTGGAAGAGGTTGGAGGACGGGAGGTCGAGAGATTTGAGCGGGGATGAGAGGGAGGAAGGGGCTCGGGAGGTGAGCACCCGAAGGTCTTGGGGGCGGGGAGCGGTAGGGGGAGAGAAGGGCCCCGTGCGCCACGATGGATTGTGGAGGACGTAGCGAAACAAAAGAGGATTCCTGCGAAGGAGGAGATTGGATCGTTTCTTAAGGCGATTTAAGGCAGTGTGTGATGGGCGAAGGGAACGGTAGGCGTTGTGGCGGAGGAGGGCGACAGAAGGAGGGCGATGGGTGGGTATCGCTGTAGACCTGGAGGAGATGTGGGAAGGGGCTGGCTGGCTTTTCCGAGTCGGAAGGGCGGGAATTAGGCGTTTGGGATTACACGCGTTGCTGGGGTGTCATTTCGGCGGCTGTAATCTAAGACAAGGCCTCATTGGGAGCCCTCATTCCCTTCTCTTCCCCCCCGCCCCGCTAGATATCTCCCCCTTGGGATCTCTCTCGTGTCAACCTGCCCTCCTCACGGGTAAAAGGAAGTGGAGAGGCACTATGCTGGGGTATGTGGGGAGCGGGAGAGTCGCCTGCCCTTGGCGGGCAACGCCTTCGTCGGGAGGACGGGTCGGGCGGGATCGGGATGGGATGGTGGGAAAAGAGAGAGGGGTTTCCACACGATACTGCGATATATCGACAACAATATCCAACAGATAGATGATATCAAACAGCAATATTTATCAACCGAGCTACTAGAAATTTCAAATTGGGATATCTTTCGATACGCTATGCAATAAATACTCCACATACATACGCAACTGTTGTGTAGCAGAGACATCATGTTGCTATATAAATCGTTAAGACTTCGATATCATGCAATAATTCACAAACTGCGACGATATGCGGTATCATAAATGCGCGCTCATCTCCGAGCCAACACAGATGAGCGTGTGACATTGGTTTGAGGTGAGGACACCAGAAAAGAAGGGAACGGAAATAGAAAAGGTTGGGAGAGGGAAACGATGATCATTGAATTTTATTTTTGGTGGATTTAGGCCCGATTATCTGTGCTTTCTGGTTCAATTTTATAGCCAGAAGATGCAGTAACGTGATATAATCTGCTGACTTGGGTTTTGTAAAAAGCAATGGACTGTGGTTTGATTGAAACTAGCTCAATTATTGGGAGAGCGCGTCCACATAAGATTTTACACCGAGGAAATGTTATCTTTGCATAATTTTTATTACTAATAGGGTCCTAAGTTCACTAGACTCTATCCCTCTATTACACCCTGTCCTCTGCAATCTCTTTAATGCCTCTGCATCTCTCCCGCTTAACCGTTACACATACCTTTACATACACATTACCTTAAACATATACCGATTTAATTAGCTCAAGTTTTTGCCCATGAGTTTCCTCGTCAAGATTTTCCTCCTATTTGTTTTTCTTTTAAAAATAAATAAAAATGAAGCAATTACTAAATATGTAAATAAAAAGTTTGTTCCTGTACATGGTGATGTTGAAATTTAAACTAAATTACTGCTTAACAGCTATAGCTACACAAAAACAGATTCTTCGTGGAGGATAAAATCGCATATCAAACTCCTCGTCACTCTATATTTTGAAATGCTTGGCTCTCGGTTTTTTTCCCTGATATCGTACAGTTTCAATGCAATAGATACGTATTCTATCATTAGAATTATTCAATTTGTGTTTGAAACCCATATGGTCACCGACGTCCATGTTGATCGCTTACCAATATTTACATTCCCATAATGTATTGTTTCCCCGGGATGCACTGCGCTTGACCGCCTGCCAATATGGTAGCCATTGGTGAATCCAGAGATCGCGGTTTCTAACTCGTCAGATGGAGAATACAGCGCAACCTGCAAGGGGTACAATACTTTTCGTAATTAGCTATGATCTTAACCATAACCGAAGGTGTGACCCAATGTGGTGCAATCGGCCCAATTATTTTGTTTCCTATAATTCCACGTAGTAACAGCATTACGTTAAGATCCCTACGAACTTTACATAGTTCCAACTTACTATAGTTGAGTGCAATAGTTAGTGTAGTATCGGTAGCATACCTATCGTGTCTTGTATAGCAGTGACAGCTACTTCATTATTGTGCACGTTGGTGTTACCTCATCCCTGCTAAACACCATTGAGTTGGGTTACAGGGTAATATGTAGGTGTAACATACTCCTCACAAATTTATTTTGCCTTATATAATGGGTTATGTACTCAGACCTCGTCATTCTGATAGCACTACACATGGTTTCCTCCTTTTCTATTCTTCTGTGCACTTCCCTGTTTATGATCTACCTGTCCATTTGGTCTTTTGCATTTACTCCAACATTCATTTTTTTAAGGCTTTATTCTCATATTCATCGATAAGTTTTGATGAAACCTGGTTTTAGAGTCTATTTTCTATAGTAGTACTTCGGAAGAAAGATTTCAATAATATATATCGTCTAACGCGTTATTTCTCCCGCTTGGTCGTAGATGCCGGGGCAACAGATGTTGTGCGGGTGTAAATGTTCTCCTCGTCAACTCTTATACCATGAAATGCGAGGTAACGTAAGACTTATGTCGAAAAGCGATATTCAAATTTGAATATCACACACATCCCAGGCATCTACATTCCAGCTTTTACGCCCGCCTTCAGCCCCCCTTGTCACTCCCTGCCAATTTCCCTCTCCACGACCACGCCGCAACTCTGTTCGCCTCCTCTCGCCACCCCTCACCCCCCGCATTCTCCCCTGACACCCTCCACTACTAACTGTTTTCCATCCCAAACTTCCCTACCTCCCTCTCTCCTAACTTAACCCCTTCCCTCCCTCAGGGCAATGGCAAATTCAGGGTTCCACCTCGCCCCTTCCACGGTCGCTTAATCACTGCTCGCGAAGTGTTGTCGACTGTGGGGAAGGTGCGCGACAGTTCAGTTCGGGGGCGACTAAAGGGGTCTCCTTACCCCCCCCCCCCCACAGTCCCCTCGTTTGTCATTATTTCAGCGGCAGGGAGTCAAAAGAGATCCGCCGGGCTGATTAACTTTCCCAACGGTGATGGGCTGTGGGGGGTAGAGGAGAGGGATGAAGGGGGGTAGGGGGGTGTTCACGCCGCAAAGTATTGGCGAATATTCGAAACAACAGGTCCTGATTCAATCGCCTGGGTGACATATGCGTTCCGCGGGATTCACAGCGATGTTTAATTTGTCAATGGTCGCTGGCTTGAGCAGGTGCGCGGATTGCGTGGGGAGGAGGGATAAGGTAGAGATTGGGGGGCGAAATTGGGGGGAAGCGGGCGGGGAGTGGAACGCGTTTTACTGCGAGAGAGGTGGAGTTTAAATAGGGTTCGGCTTGCGTTCCGTCAGTTTTAATTGGATAGGATTTTACGCATGCCACGAAGGGCCATTGTTTCCGTTGAAGTTCTGTCGGACGGGAATATTTTCTCCCTTTAACCGGATGTATTCCGCTCTAACGTGGAACTCAATTACCGATAGACCCACATTGACGCATACTACGCGGGACTCGACAGAGTGTGGAAGGAACAAAAAGTCGACAAATTTTCAGGTGCACGTCGTCAAAAATTGGGACACATTTCGCTCACGCGATAGGGAGCACAAATAGACTACGATTCACGGATTCTAACAACGGACACTAACGAAAAGATCTAGTGCTCAAGAATAAAAACATTTAAAAATTATTTAAACACTGAGTGTGGAAATTTATCATGAAAAATATACTTGAATTATTAGTTAATATGAAAATACTAGTTGAATCCCTACTCCGATGCTCACATAGCTCACATAGCTCACATAGGTAATATTAAGAGAAAAGTAGGTTTGAACTCGTTTGCAAGACTTTGTAAAAGATTTTTTTGTTGAGCAAGTAAGTACCACAAGCTATTTCAATTCTACTTTACGTGAACGAATACGTGAATGCTGCAAAAAGTGCGTGATACGTTTTTACAGCCCACAATAAACTGTATTATGAACCCACTTTTGAAATTTATATAGTTCTTTACAGGTTTGTAATATATATATATATATATATATATATATATATATATATATATATATATATATATATATATATATATATATATATATATATATATATATAGAAGAGTAGATGAAGCAAGGACCATATGGAATACCAATGAAAAAAGGAACAAGACGGATTGGACACGCCCTGAGATACAATGGGTCTGTGTAGAACATCACTGAAGGCAAAATAGAGGGAAAAAGTCCCCAGAGTAAGACCTAGAAATAAGCTCATGGACCAAATAAAGAGCAAGGTACACGGGAAAAGCTACATGAAAATATGAGAACTAACATTAGGTAGGGAAGGGTGGAGGGCTTAAGTCAACCAATCTAAGGATTGAACAACCAATGAATGAAATGAATAGTTCTTTTTGAATGTCAGAAGTTTAAGATGGTGCCTACCGATATTACTCAAGGTTTATTTATCGTACAGTATAATACCACGGAACATGTATGCTAATTTTAAACATACTTTCACAGAACCCTATCTCTTGAAATATTACTTTTTTTACACTCATATAGATTATTCCTCACGGTATCCATGTCTGCCAAAAGTTATCCAGATTTCACAAAACCTTTTTTAAACACCCATTTACATTCCATTTACTGCCAAAAGTACAAGAAAATCGCAGATATTTCAGCGCGAAGGCTTTAGGGAAGCGAATGAGTTTGAACAGAGGCAACACGCCTACTCTGATATGGCACGTGCGCCGAAGATGACGTGGGTAGAAAAACGAGGTCACAACAATTTGCGATGATGAGAAATAAAGAAATCCAACGATTTGTTTTCTCCTCGCTTGACATTGCGAACCTGTGAATGACTACGGAGCATGGAAGAGACAATCCCTATCATCATCATCAGTCTTAATCGATGAATTTTCGTTAAATAATACATTTCACTGCATTACGCACTTCCTAATTTTATCATTGCCTCCATTTCCTAGACACAAAAGTTCCATACATTTTCCAAATTTTTTGTTATTACCACCGTCCTCTGTCGATGGATAACAGCACATCATGCGCTTTCAATTATTATACGTAACTGCAAGAAATGGGTGACTGAAAAAATCTATAAAATATGGTCAAGAGCCCGAAAAGCATAGCTTATTATCACATATAAACAGTGGTAATGATACCACTATTACCTTATTAATTCGATATTCCTTCACTAAATATTATGTATAATTAAGCAGTACATTTCCGTCGATTCTTATGCGCACAATCGTAAATTATGAAATTGTCAGATGTAAAGTTCAGCGGAATTAGTCATTTATTTTTTCAGTCTCACATTTCAACATGCATTATTCCAATTGCAAGGTCAAAATATATTTATAACCTATTTACAATAATCTCCTTGATAAAATCCCACGGTTTTCTATAACATCATCAATTATTCTACAAACGTAACCGTATGATTTTTCAGCACACTGGTGACCTGATTATCAAACATGCACATTGTCCATCATAACAATCGATTTTAGAGTCCACTTGCGTGAATACTCAAGGTTTCAGGCATTCTCACAGAGTTTCGCTTTTCCACCATTCACTTCTTCAAAAAGACATTTCCCACTGATTACGATGTATACCTAACCGTTAGTTTTTTACCAGCACAATCCGTCATCACACATTAAGCATAATTAATCAGTGTTCCTTGATATCTAGATTAGGGAAAATTGCATGCCGATCTATTAAAGCATCTTTTGCTTTTTATTTCTTTTTCAGAATATAGTTATATTTAGTTCGCAGGTTTCCGCGGCGTTGATCAAATGATTTCAACATTTCTTGGGTTGCATCCGCGTCAGTTGTGACAACTGACGCGGGAAATGTTTAAATCATAGTTACATTTACTTTCATGAGCAGAACATTGCATTGAAAAATATTTAAACACATCAACGGAAGCTTTAGGTGGGCTCCAAGGTCAAGACCTGAATAGAGCCACCATCAATGTTAAAAATGTTCCCTTTACATTCGGTTAGCAGTGAAATAAATTACTTATTTTTTCAGTTACACAAAATTAGGATATAACATTTAACATCTTCATAAACCAGACCCTTGAACCATTTTCAAAACTTCAATTTACATTTGGTTGTGGTAAAATAATGAACCTTTCAGATGATTTAATGGTTAAATTTACAAAACCACAACTTAAAAAACACACACGACCCGGGTTTCAACGCTTGAGCGACCTGAAGATGACGCTCAAGCGTTGAAACCCGGGTCGTGTGTGTTTTTTAAGTTGTGGTTTTGTAAATGTAACCATTAAATCATCTGAAAGATAAAATGGAATACCACAAAGTTAACAAAGAACTTGTATTATTTAAAATAATGAACGTTAAATTCAGTAGAATAAAAACAAAAAAAAAACATTTGAGCATTTGATAATCATTCAACATTTTCATTTTACTGATACTTTCATTGAACACATTTCTTTTACAGACTTTTAATTTACAGCAGATTAACAGTGATTTAAAACACTTACTTAAACATAAATAAATAAGAAAAAATAGTTCAATTTATCTATAGGACAGTAGCTATTGTTCGACCATTTCCAAATATGTTTTACCAGATTTGCATCTTTTAATTATTTTTGGCAAGAAATGGATTATTTTAAGTCCCATGTACAGAAACGATTTTTTGTACAAGATAATTCTTGATTTGGGCAGTATATAATATAAAATGACATTTTTTCCTTGATCTTGATAATTTTTACCCATTCGTTTAAATTTTTCTCATTTATGAAATGAATACCCTAATTTCAGAGACTTAAAAAAATAGAAAGCAATAGTTACGCGCGAATCTTCCATTAAATCATAAACCTACAAAGGAAAATGAATCTTATAGTGTCCAAAATAACCTGACCAGCTACTGCTTACTGTATTATTGACAAACACATCTGAATGGCAATCAAAATGGGTTCGCTTCCGGTAAATTCAAAGCATTTAATTTCATTGCGAATCTCATCTCTTGGTATATACTCGCCATTTTGAGTGAATTTGTGCCATTATTTGTACATGCAATAATTGGAAACCCCAAGGTAATAGCTAATTTGCTGAAAATGTTAATTACAGTGAAAGCAATATTGAGGCTAAATTTGTATCAATTAAAGATATACGATGCTCATGAAGTGGTTAAATTTATGGAAATATTACTCAGCGATATATAAAAAGTTTCATTGATGAGAAATGTTGTGGATGTCCTAAATTTAAGTCCGGTATATAGGTCGCTTTTTGTATACGCATACATAAAATTCAGTTTCTGGTTTCGGTGAAAATAATGGACTCGAATAAGAGCCATTAATATTTTTAAATGGTTAACATCCAGGATACATGACCTTGTTTTTTTGTGTTGTCCAATTTGTATTTTTACTCGCTTCACGGGACATTTAATACTTGCCGGGAAATTCCCATTTCCGAATACAAATGGGAGGTCACTGAGGTAGGGCACACACTAATGTGTTTTTTTTAATATCGTGAGAAATTCACGAAGGGCTATGGTGTGCATAATTCTAAAATTTCACCATCACGAGGGGAATGGAGGCATAGATGAAGGTTCAAATAGTTTATGCGCTCATTGAGGCAGATGGCCAGCATAAAAGTACCTAAGGAGCCACTTTCCTTAAGGCTTGTAAAGGGTCTTAGTTCTTCAGCTCGCAGCGTCTATGCAGATGATGTCAGCTTATAGAGCTAAATTTGTGCTCAATGCTCTTGCCACCTCCAAAGTAATTGTCCTAACAGCTCTTGAGGGATATTGCTGAGATGATGGTGCCAAATGTGGAAAAATATGAGAAGCGAGTAAAAATAAAAAGAATAATCTAATCGTTTTTAGTTTAAAACAAAATCGTAAAAAGTCAAATTATTTCCAGCACATAAAACTATTATTGAGAAAAGGCAAATTAGTTAGGATAATGTGATGTTTAATATGACAGTCTAGAATTTCTTATCACATTATTCATGCCCCTTAGTCAGAAATTATTCAAAACAATCTTTTAAGGACAAAATTATCGTTGGATATAGGACTGATGTTTAAAGTCTTGTCTTATCACTTGAGCTATCAAGTTCTGAAAAATTTCTGCGTCGCATTTTGTCTTGAAATGAAAGACTTTATTTCCTTTCATGCACCGTTGCAAACAGGCAACTCACTCGATTTATGGGGTGCTGCCGTATGTCTACACATAAAAACAGACAATATGTTAAAAATAACATGCAAATGGATAATATTAACATCTGAGAATGCAATCAATAGACTTTGAAGTTAAGTGGTGACTACTTTTCGTTCATGCGGGCAGCGGTTAGGTAGGGAAAAAAGGCACAACCAAGCATCACTGAAAGGCTTCTCCCCTCATACTCAACTATCCCTGCCATGAGAGAATTATCTCGAGAAAACATAGTCCATTAGATAGCGGTATTTCCCAATGTTAATGTTAAAATTATTTAGAATAACTATAACTGATTTAAAAATTCAGGACTTTTAACGACGATTACAATATTTCATCAACGAAAAAGAGAGATATTATTTTTTGTTACGTTTTCTTTTTCAACAAACTAAGCGATTCTTTATTTTAAACTTTTTAAAGGACGCAAAATGTAGTTCTCACCTTTATGTCCCGTCCTTTTTAAAAAATGAACTTTCTCTTTTCGTTTAAAACAATGAAATTTATTTGATTATGATTTGCAGCGTGTTATTTATAAATTTGCCGTTTCATTAGGTGTAAGTCACATAAAGTTAAAATGGTTTAATAAACATAATGATAATTTTACAATGAGTTTCACGCCGTGATAATTTTAATGAGTCACACGCAAAATGTACCTGTACATAACACGAAATCATAATAAAACGCGTTTCCTTCTGTATCACACATGAAAAAACTCACTTCAAGGGATGCAAAAATGCATGAAAGTAATTTTATTAAGAATTATATGCCAAACACAGCTTAGCTTTTCCCATATTATGACTACAATTTATACTAGGATATCAAAAGTTTCGTAGCAGACCAAATATTACGATAACCCTAAACGTAATCATGCCACACCAAAGCTGATAACATATATCCTTCGTTGGTCCATATCATGTTTGGACGGGCTCAACTTGAAAACAGGAACCGTGTAAACTTAAGAGGATGTTTTTGAGCAGATGCGGATATAGACCGCTTGTAATAAGCTCAGGTTCATAAATAGAAAACTTGGAAATAAAAAGTGCTCAAAATGGCCAGGATAAGACTTGATTTATGAACGAAAAGTTACACTTAATTGTATTATTTCCCTCGTTTTACGCTACATACAGAATAATTATGATAACATTTATTCGCCTGTACTCTTATGAGGTCTTACAGAATAAATGGTCATGGAAATAAACTTGAATCAACCCAAAAATATAATTGAGAGGACATATTTTTTCCAACTAGTATTTCAACGAAGGAAGGTAGGCAATTTACAACTATTAATGCTCCCGGGGAGATATGGTGGAAGGAGCCCAAACTAAATAAATTAAAACTTATGGTAATTGCAATGTCAAGTTAAAACCATGGAATTATCCGCATCGCTTGATCAACCATAATCAAGTAGATGAATATGATAGCTCACTGAGAAATATCTACTTCCATCAAGCATTAAGTTTCCCTCCGCAATAGTAAAAAGCCTCCGGTATACGCTAAGAAAATCCCATATTTTCCTTTGCTTCTGATTTTCTACGATACCCTTAGATTTAAAAAATAAAAAAAGCCGAGTTCCTGAACTTTGCCTGCACTTTCCTTGACAGCAACATTCAAAGCGAAATAAAACTCGATACCTTGAAGACAAAGTTGCTCAAAACTCGGAGGAAAACAATGCCGTCGCGATGATGAGGAGACGGTTATCCGTCTCGCACACGAATGGTTTCTCAGTTTCATTTGTTTTTTTATCTAGATCTTTTTTCCGGACTGGTGTTTTTTTCCAAGGGTAGGAAACGAAGGAATGTCCAGAGTGATACGGATGGAAAGGGGGAGCTATAGAGAGCCAACTCCTTCCCCCCCCCCGCACACTTGTATGGACATATCACTTTCACGACGTAATCTTCAGAAAGAAAGGGACAGAGTTAAGGGGAGACGAGGGAAAAGGGAAAGATATAGAGATACGAACGCTAAAGGGATTGACTCAGTCAAGATTTAAGGATGGGGCTGGAGGAGGAGGGTTAAGGGAAAGAGAGGGAGAGAGCGAGGGTATGTAAGAGAGAGTGGGAAGGGAGGGAGAGGCGGGAAGAAGAAATCCTAGCGCCGGGAAAGATCGGGGGGAGGGAAACTACAAGGAAGGGCAGGGAGGACACATAGGAGACGGGGGAGGGAAAGTTATGAGAGGAATGGGTGTATGTGAATGTGTGTGAAAGAGGTAGGGCGAGGGAGAGGCGGTCGACGTGGAGGGGTGAGGAAGGATGTGCGGAAATGGTGAGGGTGTTCCTTTCGGAAGCTCGCGTGTGTGGGGGTTAGGGAGCAGAGAAGATTGGGAGGGGGGAGGGAGCAACGCATATTCTTGAGGGAGGAAGGAATAGGTGAAGGTGGAAAGTGGAAGGGAAAAGGGTGAAAGAGTGAGTTGAAAGGGTGGTAGCATGGGGGATGGTGAGGAGAAGAAAGGGGATTTCCGCTGGGAATGGAACGGGGTGACAGGAGAGAGTATGTGCTTACTTGTGCGTGTGGTGGTCCTGTGTGTGGGTGCCGGAAGGACGCGCGCCGACGGCGGGAAGTTTAGTGAAGGATATAGGGACGAGAGGGAGAAGGAGTCCTCTCCAACCAACTTTATCGCCCAATTAGATCCGCTTGCTTTCCAGTTTCCGACCGCTGGGGCCCGCCTCTCTCTTTCCCCACCCCCCAATGCTTCCTTCTCACATCTTTTCCTACCTATTCCTCATCTTCCTGCTTTCCTTACGTCCGTCCTCCTTCCCTCCCCGACCCTCCTCCCACGTCTCACCGCGGGTGACAAAGAATCTCTCCGTCTCCGTTCCGCTATTGTCGCTACACCCACGCCACATCCCACGGGCGAATTTATCTTCCGTGTACTTTTATATCTCTCTCTGCTTCCATGCTTCATTTTGCTGGGCAAGACTTGATATTTATGCACAAGGGGCTATAATAAACATTCACCATATCACGTTATTATTGAATTAAGAAATGTGTCCTCCATGTACCTCTCACTGCACTATATTTTTTATGATATGCGACCACAATTCCTTATATCCAATTGCCTTGCAGTGAATATTTATATTTACTTCATCTCGCCCAGAAAAAAAATTGCTTGCAATTTCGATGAATTTTTGGTATTTTTCTCATATCGACATATCTACCTGAGGTTCTCATAAAAATATTTTGGTGATCTTGACCTTGAAAAATGCAGTGTTGACAAGTTAATTGCGATAAAGTTCCCGGTTCCTACTACAGAGCATCATACACTCGGCGCGTCAGGGCGTAGCCATATGGCTACGGTGGGTGGAAATGGGTTAATCAGTGTGCTGCTGTTCTTACAGAGGTAGACAACATATCATGGAATGCAGAAGACATTTTCACATACAGAACTTATTTAAAATTTTGATGCATTTCACACCTCGAGATTTAAGCCTGTCATATATTTAATTTCGTTACCGCTTCCAACCATGACATAACGAGAGCTATGGCATTGAATGAATATTTTTGCCCCAGTAACTATTATATTTTTTAATGCTTTGTCCAGATCCTCGAAATGCTTTATCACCGGGTGGCCTTAGTTTAATTTCATAACTCGGAGGCAAGAACATAATTTTTCTGCTATCATAGACAATTTAAATTGGAATGAAATAAAATCTCTTATTTTTCATCGCCTACTGTGCTTCTCTTTAAGAAATTCAAATTACTCAGAATGACTAGATATTCTTCAATCTCATACCAATAATATTTTGCCGAACCCTAAATACTAGATATGTACTTGATATACTGTTAAATACTTGATATACCATACTGTAAGAACAACAGCAACCTGATTCAAAATTCACTGCTAGGCAATTGGATATAAGGAATTACGGTCGCATACCAAGATATTCAGAACACATTTTTACTGCAAGAACTTATGCTTAATTTGATGTATTTTACACCTCAAGATTGAAGTCCATGATTTACAATTCCAACCATAACTCACAAAAAATTCAAACCTTTTCTTCAATTTGTAGGAATATAGGAAACAAATTTTTACAGTGCTTCTATTATAACAGAAACGGAAGTAATCCCTTACCACCAACGATGATATGAACCATACTATCCGTGAATTAACTATAAAATAAATTAAATTACATCAAAAGAAAGTATTTATAATAAGCCTATCAATATTAAAACTTGCAATCCAAAATAAAGTTTACGAAAATATATAGCCTGTTCATGGACGCCCGTCAATACATCCTACCTGATCATAATTGGCAGTTCTGAGTAATCCATAAATAGCCGCACAATATTTTTGAATTTTTAAGAGCAAAAGGAAAAGAAAACATTCAATTCCATTTAGTAACAACGGAATATAAATAAGAATGACTAGGAAGATAAAACAAATAAATTTAAATAAATGTCCCTTTAAATAATAAAAGTAATTAACAAATGTCTAAGCTTGAAGGTGATGTAGCAAAACGTGAATGACGGTGAAGGAAACAACGGACTGCCAAGAAATCTCATGGAACCATGCAGGTGAAGCATGGAAGGTCTATGGATCACAAGCGCCGTATGAAATTTCTCGAGCATTATGAACTTTACGGTTGAGAAGTAATTTACTATTTAGGAAAAATAGACAATATGACCATTAAAATAATTTAGTATGTAAGATATTGAAGATAATCATGAGAAAATGAATGAAAATCAAACAACAGCATCCTATACATCTATACATCGTTGACATGTACACATGAAGTTTGGAAAAAGTTAAGGGGAGTGCGACACAGGTTTGACATCTGCACAATTCGTCCTTGCTCCGAAGAAATACTTTCATATAATTTTTTTAATACGCTTATTAATTTACTCAAAATGATTCATTGACTAAGTCTTATATTTTTTATACAGAGTGAGATACTTAGCGGTCCAGAATTTACTTTCTCGTAACATGGATTCTCAACGGTAGTTTGGGACATTGGAAACAAATAAAGCAGGAAAAGTGGTGATAACTTACATTTTATTTTTACATTACATTCATGATTTGCGTATCTCATTCCTTCCGAAATATAATTCTTTTAGCCCGCATTTCTTTACCAATAATTCGCCTATCTTCCCATGAAAGTGATGCCTAATAAGTTTACATGCTGCGATATCTTAGTTTTAAATCTAAACCACACCTACGATTCCGACCAATTTGGCACCAAATGTGAGAAAAAGTGTAACTAACAAGAGACCAACACGCTCTTACATCAGGGATAAACACTTGAATAACCATAGCAGATATATTTTGGTGGTGACTGATGGCAGTATCAATCAGATAAATATGTTTTATCTTAAAAAATAAGCAGTTTTATAAATTTACAACATAAGGTCTGAGTCGTAGATAACTCTATCAAGAACCGACCGTTGATAAAGATTGATATAGGGCGAAATCCGTAAAAAAATGAGTGTTTCGGCAGAAAAAATAAGAAGATGCTGTTGTCGATATAATGCGCCGAAAAACTGCGCCTCTTTATAGCCACTGCAGGGAGTGATTTTTGCGACACCAAGTAGGGAGAAAAGGCCTTTATGTGGAGAGCGGATCCTCCAAAGGACCCCCGCTATGACCTGCAAAAAGTTCACTCAATCCTTTCTTTCCCCAGCAAGCGCTTCGAAGGAATAGCTTTCTCAGAGTTATCCTCCTTTTATTCCTGGAGAAGAGAGAGAGAAAGAGAGAGGGAGAGGGAGAGAGGAGGGAAAAACATACAAGCCCCGCATTCCGTTGGGCGTGGGATAAGGGCGAAAAAAAAAACGAAAATAAAAGACTGAATGAAAAAAATAAAAAGCTTAGCCTATATCTTTCAGCCGGTTTTAAAATTTTATCAGGAGACTCTTGGAGAAGTTTTCGCCGTCTTTCGGGCTGCGGACGGGTTAGAAGGGTGTAGGATGGAGAGAAATGGCGATGTCGGTGGGCATTAAGGGGTGGTGGAGGGTGGGCATGAGAGGTGGGTTAAAAAGGAGGGAAACCACCCCCGCCACTACCCATCCCACCGGAGGGGGAGAGGGTTGAATGTGAGTGTGGAGGCGGGGATTTCAACCCTCGAGTGGTGGAGGAGAGAAGGACAAGCAGTGTGAGCTGCGGTGAGATGGAACGCACACGAGGTTTTATTGGTGCTAAGGGGACGAGAGTGCAGGAAGGAAGAGGGGAAACGACGGGGAGGAGTGAGAGCGTAAAACGGGAGAGAGAGTTAGGCTCGTGTGGAGTCCGGAATGTCAGGGGGTGGGCTGGGAAGAGGGTGCGTAAGGGGGTTTACGGGCCAAGGAAGGAAGGATGAGGAAAGCCTGATATGTTTTTACTCACCAACGACCACCATGGGTGCCGATTTGATGTCCGTGTGGAAGAGGGGTGCGTCCGCGGACACCTCGCACTTGTAGACGCCGGAGAGGCCCATCTGGACGTCGTTCAGACGCACCTCCTTAGCATTTGATTGCGATACCTATACAGAGGAAAAGAAGATAAAAGTTGGATTAATCAGATGATCCAATCTCTAAACCCAATTCTCAAAAACTCTATGGAATATGGATCGTTTTTTACCGCATATAAGACGACCCTTAGTACGGTGTTAATGGCCATATCACGTAAATAAGTCCCGATTACTAACTTGAAAGTATCTCTGATTAGTCTTAGAGAGTGTTACAAATAACTTTTTTTCAAATATCTGTTGAAAATTTTATAGTGGACGGCTAAAATACATCTATGAAATACCTAAGTAGCTAAGTACACAGCTCACCCCGCATGAAATTTCCGGAATGATACATCTTTCTGCATGGTTTAGTATTTTGTAGGACTAATTATCAATATCATGACTAATACTGAACAATAGTTAGAACAATAATTAGTGTTGCGGGAGCATTTTAGTTGCGTAGCGCTCTCAACTTTTCTGATCTGACCATGTATTATTTTCTGTTTATGGCCTGCACTTAGCGGTCAGGGGAAAATTCGCGATTCTGAAATGAGCTGGGATGTGTGCTGCATGCCTGGAGAGGAATCAACCTGTGCCTCAATCCATAATGGTGGCTTGCACCGTATTTCATAGATGTGGATAAGCCGTCCACAATAAAATTTTCCACAGATATTTGAAAAAAAATGTTAGTTATAACATTTTCAAAGACTAAACAGAGACTTCCAAGTTCGTAATCGGGATATATTTGCGTGACATAGCCATTAAAACCGTGAGATAAGTCATTATTGCGATAGTTATGATAACAAATCAAGATTCTAATACAAGAAGGAGAAGTTTGAGGTCTGCGAACGCTAATTTCACTACATTACCACTTGAGAGTACGGATTTAAGGCGCTAGATGACTTGATGGCGCATACTCGACAAAAGCTATCGGATGAAATTCGGGTAAATTCGGTATTCTGGACGTAAAAAGGGACATTGGAGACGTGTAGGTGGCAAAGATTCGGATATCCCGAGACTGCAATCGGAATATCGGATCGGTGAGAACGTTGAGCTTGAGTGGGGGTGTGGGGGTAAATGAAAACTTGAGGAAAGTACGCGGATGAGAGAGGGGGTAAATAAGGCTCCCTAGTGAACATTCTCCAAACTCGTCTCGCGACACATTTTAAACTCCCTCTCTATTCCGTTGGAGCATCCGCTGCTTCGCTCTCCTCTCACACGAAAGGGATTAAAGCTTGGGGATCTCATCACTTTAAAAGCGTCGAAGATAGAGAGACAGAGAGAGAGAGAGGTTGAGTCGAGGGCAGATGGGGGAGGCTGGAGGGAGGGACGGGGTGAGAGAGGAAAGTTTACTTCATGAGAGTGGAGGAGGAGCAGGAGGCCAAAGGCGCAAGCGCCAAGCGATGCGACGCGGGACGATGAGCACTTACTAGGCGTGTCGGCACTCATTGTGAGACGGAGGTTACTCCGAAACACTTCCGCGACCATTTTTCTCCCGGAATGAGAAACGGACGACGCCTAGGAGGTTATGGGGAGGGGAGCAGAGAGCGGGGACGGGCAACGAGTCGAAGCGTCCGAGCGAAGTTTCTTCTTTTCCCACCTCCCTCGCAGTGGAGTAGACACGAATTTTCTTTTATTTTCTAGGATTAAGAGCGATTGGAAAGAATCGTGATGAAAAGAAAACACTTTGTACAATCCCACGCTCTTTCTCTTACTGCATCGATCAATTTCGAAGACTATGGCGTCATCTTCAAGGCAGCCAGAGTCATTGTCCAATAGTGGCAATAGAACATTAAAGAGTTAAATTGTGCCAAGTGTTTTTTCCATCAGTTACCTTGAAATGACGCTAAAGGTATTTTGAGCGAGATTAGTAATAATCTAGATCATATTCGAATTATGCGTTTTAATTTCAGCTACCGTCGAAAGCATGAATTATATATTTCATTATAAATGGTGCAATAATATACATTGATACGACCGAAATTCTATGCAATTAAATAAAAATACTCCCATGAGTCTTCAATTCGAGTCAATTTTTTCACACGGTACGATAAAAACTCCTTCAAAACGGAAGAATTTTTGCGATTCTGAAAAAAATACTGCGATTACAATGTATTTATTTTAAAAAATAATCAAGAAAGAATTCAAACTAGACACTTAATTTTTCGACGAGATGTGGGTGTAAGAAATCTTTAATTTTTAAATAAGGTCTCTTTGGAGTTTATACATGTACCATTTCCCATATCAAATGACTGGTATTTTTCGTCAAAAATCTCTTAAATTAGTCCGGTAAGGGGATAATATTTTGATATCTTTGATAGGCTGAGGATTTTTTCTTTAAAATGAGACCAAATTCAATTATTTCAATGTTAAATGATATTTTGCTTAAACTGCTACTGAAGATGTCAACGGTGATGGATGAAACCAAAAAATTAGCGTGTTAGTGAGTGGTATATTTTCATCATATTTAAAGTAGGAAAAATCTACAAATTATCACTCGTGCACCTAGTATTTTGGAATTTTTACGGCAATAAATGTTTCATCTACAGAGCAGGTAACCATCTAATGACAGGCGGTGGACAGCGGTATTGATAAAAATGATATCTTCGAGGTACCTTTGATAAAGATTATCTTGAAAATTTCCTATAGCCCTCAATATCGGTTGGAGTTGTGAGGAACGTGAGGAATGGTACAATTCCTGTTATTTCCTAGAGTAATATAGTAACAAAAACGTTTATTTTTGATCATTTACCTTGTAAATGATGTGGTTGGATTCTCATATTGTAGTAATATTGACCTAAAATCACCCTATGCAAAACATAATGTTTTTACTGTAGATAAATTGTTAGAATAGTTCAGCACAGTAGAAAATTATTTTTAAAAATAGTACAAAATTCCTTGTAAGAATTTGCACTGTATGCTTAAAAGAAATACTCCAATGTTGAAAACGTACCATTATTGTCATTTATATGGCAAAAGGTTGGCCAAATATACTATACCAAATACCTTTAATTGTATGCCTAAGCACTTACACAATCTAAAAGGTATGGCAGAAATTAAGAAAAAGGTTAAAGAATGGTTAATTAGCGAAATTATAAATTTATAATCCCTTATAAATATGTGCTATACTTATGAATCCGTGATACTTAAGTAATCACTTCCTTTCCTCCTAATTTTCGCTATACAAGTTTGGTAACTTATCCAATGTCATTACATTGATTTTTTCTGCCTTTCATTTAAACATGTATTGATTATTATATAACTATTCAACTGTGTTCGTAACATGCCGCTTTGTATGAATTATATGGAACCTTCTGACAAGCCATGTGGCTTTGAGAGACCAAGAATGAAATCCTATTTGCAATAAAGGCATTTTCATATAAATGACGCTTCAGTCATGCAAATTGATCGGGGAATAAAAACGTAGGGTGAAATAGCCAATTTTTCATTGTAATCATCTTTTCCGTTGTAAAAATCCATTGTGAATCATCGGTCTCTCTCAATTTAAACGATTAAAATGTTTATGACTTCACATTGTCCATTCAAAGGGGCAGTAAACCCTTCATTGGGGACGTTAATTAAATTACGGGGATAATTAAAAATCGAAGTTTTATTGGTAGCGAAAAGTTGCGAGAAATTCTTGAACAGTTACGAAGAAACATTAACATAGCATTGGGCGAAAACGATTCTCGAGGGATTACCTTTTAGGGCAAAATTTTGCGTTCGCTTTATCTTCTACTCTACGTCAGCCTTTATGTGAGCTCGCATCAATCCAACATTAAGTCAGAATGAGAAAAATGATCACAATTATAAATAGCTATGACCTAAATTTAAAAATGAGGAATGTACGACTAGAAATTTCCCATAATGTATTGAAGGCAAATAGGGATTAAGTCCTTGATAAGTCGATACTTTATGACCAATCTTAGTTTTGAAGAGCCTTTTCTATATATCGATTAAGAAACTTAAAAAATTGATTTTTTTAAGTTAACTACTATCAGGAGCTGCTACCCTGCTTCACCTTTAAAGGTTAAAAGTGATGAAGACAATTTTAAGATATCAGGCACATGATAGCAATAAAATCATTATGACTAATTATACTTAATATTTTGTGATACCAGGGTGAAAATATGTGAGTTAAATAATTATTCATAAATGAGTCAAGAAATGCATTTAATATGAAATGTTGCTATTTTCTTCTGGTATATATAAACAAAGGTACTTCCAGCCTTCCCCAATAGATCTAGTGTAAGTAGATGGACAAGGAGGTTAGACTTTTCTTTAAAACCGATAAGTTCTAGCCACCAATCACATCGTAAACACACTAACCACGACTTAGTGGTATTCGACTCACCACTTTAACCGATTAGTATATAACCTTTGCTTGTGGTAGTGTTTCTGTCATTAACAAGCGAGAGTGCTAGTTGCCAATCTTAAGAAAGAGGAATGGTGTTTCCCACACCTAGAAAACTTGTCAATTATTTGAATGCATGTGACATGAATGGGTTAATTATATTTCAAGGAATTGACCACAACATAATGAGTTTTGGACGTCCATAACATGCAACCAAAAAATAACCACTGCCTGAGGGAGAGACGGATTTATTTCCATAGTTATCCAGCGCTGGGATCTTAAGGTTTGGAATTAGACATAGGTTACTTCGAAAGTCTATGAGTTTATGGCACACATATTGGAAGTCATTTCAAAAAGACACCGAATAATTAGAACATGTAAACAAGGGACAAAAAAAGAGAAATAAGGAACGAACAGAGAGATGTAAGTATTCCCTCCGCCGCAGTGGCTCACGACCAGAACGAAAAGAGATGACGATACCAATCCAAGAAGGAGCGAGATAAGTGTAGGAGTCCGTTGCATGGTTAGAATACTTTCTTACAGCGTGCGCCCTCCAAGGCTGCAACAAAATGTCTACGTCTACATGTCCTTCGGATTCCTTTGAGAACGTCACACCCAGAGTGTCTCCATCTTCCTCCGCTTCTACAATACTACCCTTCGACCAGCGGGCGGTGTAGGCGGTGTTGGGATACCAGTCGTGTAATTAAGTAAAGGTTTTGTGAGAAGAAATGGTGAAAAGTATTGTAGGAATGTTTTGAGTGGTGTTCAGTTTACGTTATGGTCACTTATTGCGCGTGGAAAGAACAAACTTTTGTACTTATCTGTTCGGCGATGAATCTCTCTAATTTTATCACTCCTATCTTACCTATAAATAAAGTGTGGCGTCAAAATGATATTCTCTGAGTCGCTTTGAAACTCAACTGTTCTAAGTTTCTCAAGCGAATTAAGCCCATGAGTACAAACTATGAGTACAAAAGCACCTAACTCTACCATGAATACCTCAGTAATCATCGCGATATATTATTCACCTGGACTGGGAATCGAACCCAGATCCCTCGATCCCGTGACGAGAGCTCTAACCAATTAAGCCACCCGGTCGGCGTCCTCTTCCACTTGGAATCTCATGGGAGCTGGAAGGAGCAAGTTGTCCTCGCTGGTACCGTGGATACAATGCCAGAGGTACCCGTATGCGAGCGCTAAGCGCTCGGGGTAAAGCCCAACTTTAAACGCAAAGGTGTTTACTTTTGTGCAAATCCCGTGGCTAGTCCCGGATAGCTTAAAATTTGTGTTTACTTTTATTTACTTTGGTAAATGATTTTTCCACTGTGAATTTCACACAATTGTGTGATCACTAGTGGGTGACTCCGTTGAAGTTACTGCGCGGCTAGTTGCGTGATTCTTTAAAAAAATCGCGACCCTTTCTTTCTTTCTTCCTGGAGGCCTCGAGGAGGATTTTTAGTTAGGTGTTACCTAATTCTGGCTGTCTTTTACATATATATGTATTTCCTATACCTTCGGATTTCTTTAAGAACGTCCCACTCAGAGTGTCTCCATCCTCCTCCACTCGTCCTTTCATTTCCCCCTCAGCCCCCTCGCTATCATTCCGTTAATCCCTCATCCCTCTTCAGCGCCCGTCATTTGTCTTTTCCATCCACCGCACTTCATCCACAGCCACTCGCTCCCTTTACCGTGCCCTCTTCTTCCTCCCGGAGGTCCCTCCTCCGAGTCGCCCAATCCATACACACGCTCACATCTCCTCAACATCGAGAGTGGCGAGATGAAGACCCCGCCGTCTTTTTCCCCCGATGACAGATTCCGACAATCTTGTCTTTTTCTTTCCCCAAGAGAGAAAAAAAACATATAATCCCCCGTGTTCCTCTCTCCCTCCATCAAGTTCTCGTTTTCCGTACCCGCAAAACTGTCCCTCCACTCCCTGCTACAGAGGGCCATCCCAACAATGAGAAGACGTCTCTCCTTTCTCTTTCCGTTTTCCACTTTTCTTTCCTCGAGAAGACTCGCTTGTCTTTCGTACAAAGCCATAAATTTTCGGCTTTTCTCTCTTTCCCTCCCTATTCCACCCCTCTTGCACTTCGTTTTCTCCTTTTCGCCTCATGGGGATACAACAAATGTGTACGGCGGTAAAGGGTCCCGATGGGAAAATGGACCCCCTTGCGCCCGTGTAAAGAAAGGTAAGTATAGTCAATGGGACCGCGGCATTATGAGATCGCCGCAGATGTCTCCGAAGGAAGGAAAAGGTTTAGATTTTTCTCTTCGACTTGCCTCTTACACTTGGGAACTCGAGCCTTGCGTTCTGTTTTGTATTTTTCTTTTTTAAGAAAAAAATCCTGTGGTAGATATTACTTTCGTTTAGATTTTTTTTGCTGGGAGAAAGGTCGCTCGCGAAGCGTAACACGTTTCCAATTTGATTTGAGACGATAAAAGGGACTAGAAATACCCTTGAACTAGCAATATTTTTTATAAAGAGATTTAAGCCGAATAGATGACATTTGTCAATAGAAATCGTTTGAAATGATCGGGACCAAAACTCGGATCTTCCAGTTGCTGGACAAGGGAGTTGGCTGCGTATTTAATGATTTATCGTGACAAATTACTTCAGATTGGCGTAATTTTTGCACTAAGGCTCGTGATTGCGAACCGTTTGTGTATTTTCTGTGAAATGTTTAAGAGAGAGAGAGTATATCCTACAGGATTCGACGTTGCAGTACCTTAGTGGGTAATCAAACAGTGATGTCTTTTGAGCAATTAAATTTTAGCAAGTGAGAAGGGAGTGGAGGAAAACAAAATAGAGGTGGCGAATAACCCGACATTGACCATGTCATAGTTATGACGGATTGATATTGTTCCTCCACATTCGACGAAAGAAGTAAGAAGCTTGAAGATCCCCACAGATGAAAACTCTTGCAGGTTTCACTGGAAAACCTCAACTACCGTCGGGATTCGAGCACAGGCCTACAGAACATGATGACAGACATTATTAGATTGTGAAGGAGGAGAAGTCTCTGGAGGAGAAGATTAGGATTGTGAAGTCTCTGGAGACTTTTCTCTCTTGATGTAGGTCCTTAATATTTAAAGTTGGAGATAAAATTACATACTCCGTGTCAGCGTCTACATCTACACGACGGAAGAACCTCAAAAAGTATCCCAGTCACATATATAGCACACGTCTCGGTCATACGTCGGACTCAACTTTAGGGTATGCCATTCGTTGCCACGAGGAATGAGGAAGAAAAACGAGAAGCCGCGGGCGACGAATGAGGATTTTTCTCCTTCCCTGATGGCTCCATACCCCAAAAAGTATTCTGTTTTCGGCCTTCATCCATTCCAGTTTTATGTACAGTTAGTCCCATCCCCTCTCGCACTATTCGTACCTCTATTTGCTCCTGCGTATCTCATGCAAAAGAGCACTTGCGACTCGAACTCATTAAAACTTTTTAGCCGATATTCTTCCATAAAACGTCTCCTTTTATCCCGCAAATCTCATCTTTCTTTCCTTCGTCCATTCATTCGCCTTCGTCTTTATCGAATCTTTTCAGGCTTTTTCAACTCGACGACTCCCATCCGCCCACTATGCTCGCAATTTCCACCGACAGTTTCGACGATTTATCCTAAGATTCCCCGCCTCTGACGAACGGATTTTTACGCTAAGCCAGATTCTGTTTCAAATCCGTATTGTATTAAGTGCCTATCGAGAGAGCTTCCCTTTCTTTCCTCCGGAAAATTCCTGCCGCGCATTATTCCCGTAAAGTTTCTCGGAGAAAGATTTAATGAGGTTGAATCCTTCCTTTAAAAGTTATAATGGCTACAGGGTTGATCGGATTCCAAAAATTAATTCTCGAGAAATTTGAGGCAAACGTTTGGAATTATTTTGCAATTCACTCCAATTTTCACTTGACACTGATTGCCTATTGGCAGCAGTTATAAAATGCTTTGCTAAACTCGCCGTTCACCCGAAACGGCTGGAAAATTGACTTGAAAATTCTAAGATAATCACGCCGGGAGGGAACAAAACTACAAAACACCTATAATCCCTTAATCTGATCAAATTAAATCCTCTAGCAACGCACCTATTAATGCGCTATATTTAAAATCTCTCGCATAAGAAATGAATAAAAAATATGTCTACTTGAGGTTTGAATTATTCACTACATATCATAACAAAATATTTTTTATTCACTTTAACAAATGTGAACGTACCATAACATACTATGAGAGGCCACCCGAGAAATTCCAATATATAAGTTTTTTCTTTTCATATCGATTTACTTTAATAATGAGTGTTAATTGCCAGACCTATATAAAATTATGCTTAGGTTATGCGATTTACTACCGCATGTTGATCTGAATTTAAAACATTTTCGTAAGTTTCACTGAGCTTCAATCCAAAACATTCTCATAGAATACGCTCAGATATAGGCAAATAAGTTTCTGGGGCCTTAATAAAGGCCTGAGGGTTAGATCAGATACTAATTATATAAATATTACAATAAATAATAGAACGGCCTTTGGTACTGTGCAGCAAGAAGTTGCGGAATATAAATCTCTCTCACCAGCATTGAGGCAAATATGAAATTTGGCTACCGTCTTCCTAATTTGTTAAGAATTACGTAATCCGATGGTTCACTTAATACAAATACAAATTTACCATTCATCAAAACACGCATAAACTAACAATCAAAAGAAAAAACTACCTCTTAGCAATTGTAAGAGGGAAAGTCGTCACATTCAATCATTTTTCCTGAGTATTCCACAAAAAGTTAATGTAGGTAACAGCTCATTACTCATGCAGAAAGCATCAATAAAATATTTGTGAACAATTGCGCATTTTTTTGTTGATCCCATGTTCAAAAAATTAGAAAGCAATCAGCAAGTATTAATAAATGGGTTCAATTTAGGATTAAGGAAAATTAGCGGATATTAGAAAATTAGGAAATTTACCGGTACGAGAACTTTAATGAAATGTTTTGAAGAAGAGAAATTCAAAGCAAACTTATCCTTCTCAAGTTTTTTAATGGCATATTGTCACTGTTTTCCCAGCGTTTTGGTATAAAGTATCGACCGAGTTCTCTGTTTGCCTATTTCATACCTGCGACTCGCAAGGCCCGAAGGATAACGCTTTACATGAAGGCGAAAACAACCAGGGTGAGGGCTCTGACAAAGAGCCGCGATGACAGATATTCATACTACACATTGTGGAAGACGCATCGCTGGAAAGCAGCGGCTTGGAAGTAGACGTCCGAGAAGAGAGGAAATGGGGATGTTACGTGCGTTTGTGCGCGAGGCTATTTGATGTGATGACTATTGGGGGATGAATGAACGGAATGTGTGAAGATATGCGGGCGGGGATAGTTGGCGAATCCGTCGCTCGCGTAGTGCAAGCTGAGAAAGCGCTAAAGATATGACAGGCAGATGAGTCAGTACAGAACTTGTTACGATAAATTTGGTCGGAAACAGTACTTTATTCTAAAATTAAATGATGATCATTAATTAAGTCAATGGTGGTTCATAATAAAATATGATTGATAAAACAAAAGGATATTAATTGGGGCATGATGTAATGTGAAAACGAAGTTCACCAGAAACTATGATTCTATTTCAATGAAATAACTACCGTTATGTCACAGCAGAAATGTACCCGGCACGTGGCGGAGCTAGACCATTACACATCACATAGGGGACGGTGCATTGTGGCGATTTTTTCCCGCTAAAGATGGAATAATGCTCACGTTAAGTCTTACCTGATTATCCCTTTTGAAATATGGTGATAATATAAAACATTAACAATTTAAAGATAGTCGAATATCAGATAAAAGAGGGGAGGAGAGTTATACCCCTATCGTTTTTCCAAGGGCACCAGAAACTCTTGCCACACCATTGTGCTATAATATGATAAAATGAAAATTCAACGCCCGTGATTTCAAATATATTTCATGTTTTCTTTGGCTGCGTTAAAAATAGCTAAGCTTTACATTTATTACTTCTGCTTTGCTATAACTAAATCAGTGCAAAATTACCAGATTAGCATTTCTTTTAAGATTAGGTGAAAAATGACGGTTCCATGACAGATTATTTTCGTGGCTGCTGATTACTTCGAAAGACTGGCACCTAAACTAAGACGTTTCCGCTTTTTTGAGCAAACATTTTAACTCTTCCCTTATATGAGCTGACGGTAAAAAGTGCTTTGTGTGCTTGACCAGTAATAAAAAAATAAATAAAATGGCCAGTTTATCATTTACTTGATAAGTTATTAACTTGATAATATAAAATAATGTGTGCCTTACCGACAGGATGTCGTCTTGACCTTAAAAAAAGTAATCGCACTTACACAAGGACTGTGAATGACTTATTCAAGCTTTCGTAAATCAGTATAAGGAAATATAACGCCGGATGGACATTGCAATTTCTCCCTTAAATAGTATTGATTTACTTCCGCAAACACACCACCAAATCTCAAATTGTAAAATTGTGCGCTGAATGTTGAGGAATACTTGCACTCGATCTGTTACTTATGAAAGATGCACCTTACCCGGGGTGGAAAGTTCTCTGAGATTTCTTTCGGCCATGAAATTCAAGCACCAACCATCCATAACATCTGTGACAGCAAATGGGTTTTCCTCCTGCGAATGGGTAATGGGTGACAGGTACTACTTTGGCCCATTCACCGAACCGAATCACCTAGCCATAACATTCACAAGATTGCGACGTTTGCAGGAGACGTCTCACCTCAAATAGTCTTCGAGTCCCGCACACATACCGTTTATACGGCAGACATATCTAATAAGGACCCCTTTCCTTTTGTTTTTTTTTGGCCTAGCGCTCGTCTTTTTTCCCCTCCAAAAATGTCTCCCCATTCCTTTAAGCCATCCACCTGCTCTCTCCTCATACGCCGCCGCTTCACGGTTATCTGGATACGCGGTCGTCCCGAGGAATACGGCGTGTGTGAGTGAGGATGGAGAGGGAAAGGGAGAGGTTATAGGACGCCGGGAGAGAGAGTGAGGGAGGGGCCATACCCGAGGAAATATCACGGGACATCCGATTTGGATAGCCGAGGGGGATAAGGAAGAAGATATAAGAGGAAGCGTGGCATAAAGTGGGTTTGTAAAAGGGCTGCGAGATGAAGCCTGAAGTGAGGCACATCCAGTGGGATGCGCCATAGCTTGAGAGGAGAGTGAAAGGGTGAAAGTGGTATGGTTGGCGGAAGGAGTTAGGGTATAGGGTATAGAGGAAGAGAGGAAGGATTTCGAGGATGAAGGTTGAGTGGGGGAAGACCCTGAGGGGGAAGGGTTTAAAGGGGTTACAGTGTAGGAGAGGAGGAAGGTGTGTAAGAGGTACCGGAGACACACGTGGCGCGGGGACTGGGGAAGGGTTGAAAAGGAGGAGGACCCTTTGAGGCCTCTATACATGTGCAATTCAGTCCGCGTTGTTTCTCCGCATCGCGTTCCCTTCCCTTCCGGCCCTTCCCTACCATCCAGTCTCACTCGTCCTTCTTCAAATCCTTCTCCACGTCCTAACCAACCCAATCCCATACGCAAGACACACTCAGAAAGACAGACATTCTCTTCTCGTATGTGCCCCCCTCTAGTATTCCCCGTCACTCGCCATACTCTTTCGTTTTCTTTCCACTTTAATTTCTCCTTCCAGCTTTGCATACTCCATATATCAGCTCATCCTCTTTCTCGTCGTCCCTCTCTCTGTCCTTCCTCTCCATTGCTAACCTCGGAGTTTCCCTTTGTATGTCACTTTCACTGCTGTCTTTGTCTAAGCCCCCTTCATCCTTGACACTCTTCCCTCTTGTCCTCTGGTATCCTCTGCTTACCCGTCTTCCCTTCACTCTCGTTCAAGCCTACTTCCCTTTTTACCGTAACGTTGTTAGAGAGACATCGTTTCAAATGAAATTCAATAAATTTACCCTCATTCTAAAGAAAAGATAATTTTTCCTAAAAAATACAAAAATAACAAATCTTATTACTCTTCGAGATATACGCGAAAAACTTGAAGCCGTTTCACATGGCGTACGGTACGGCAGTGTGCTTCGGAAAAACTGTTTAAAAATGCCAAAATATCACGATGTGTTCTCAATTATTTTGTAAAAATATGCAATATTCATTGAACAAATTTTTCGAAAATAGCAATAAAAACATCACTTTCACAGAGGTTTTCAGCTTACAACGTGAAAAGTACTAGCCAAAATAAAGACTCAAACATCTATATTTAACTAATTTTTTTAAATAAAATTTAAATTTAAAAAAATAACTAAAGGAAGGATTCAATCCAATCAAACAAAGTCATTCTAGATGATAATTACCGTATTAACATGGTGATTATTGCATCAGTCTAACATTTTCAGTAAAATTCGAATATGATCTCTTATGTTACAAGGAAAAACGTCTTTCTCAAAAGACCTAAAGCCTGGATCTTCGTTTCATCTCGCTCTGCTTTCTATTTCATCCACTTGAACATCAATTTTTCCTTTCTGCTCCACACGTTTCGTACGTCAGTTCATTCTCTTCCTCCACCTCTCTTCCTCTTTCCTTCAACTCTATTCCTAACCTCGGGAGTTTCTCTTTGAATGCCTTCATCCTCGACCTTCCTCTCCTGTCTTCCGAACCCCTACTGTCCCACCCTCGCTCGTTCCCTTTCTATTGCTCTGCACGCGGCATTCCTAATGCCACTTCCGTCATCTGCCGCCGTAACCGCTCCTCTGCTGTGTTACAGCGCCCCCGACTGACTCCGAGTGGCAAGCGGAAGTGGAGCGGGATTGGATGCGGGAGAGAAGTGCGGGTAAAGAGGCCGGCGACATGCGAGGCGGAAAGACAACGGGGAGTTTTGGATGTGTCATTAGGGCGGGAGAAGGGCAATATTCAGATTATGGGAAAGGGCATTGTTAAGATCTCGGAGTGCCACGTAAAAAGTAAATTGGAGCGAGTTCGAACTTCAAACTTCAGCAAGAGGGTTAGTGAACCATCCCAGCAGTGAAAACATCAATTCGTGGGATAAAATGACGGATTTGAGTAACTAAATGGATTACAAAAATAGAATTGGAGTATGAGATTGAGAAATGCTGAGAAAAAAAGAAGTTCAGAAGGGGGAAAGTCCGCATACTCCGCAATATGACAAACAAGTTTGAAAAGGACTCGAGAGGGGTAGACAAATTAGTTTGGTAAATCCAAGGAGATAAATTAGTAGGCAAATACGAAGAAAATAAAGGTAAAATACCACAAGGAGTACACAAAAATGAGTGCTTAGACGAACTAAAAAAGGATGAGGGAAAGCATGATGTTGAATAGAAAATAATACCCACTATCAACCCTAATAACTACTCTATGCTAGGAAAGGACATCATGGATGAAATTATTTAAAACAGTTTTCTAGCCCCAACTGCAAATGCAAAGTTCTTTAACTTTGCTAACACTGAAAGGAAATTGGGTGATGGGTGTGTATCAATAATACAGATTCATGGAATGTAGTAAACTGATTTTTCATTAGAACTAAAACACTGGCGATAATGGAACCTAATTTTTTTACAGCCTTCAATATTTCTCTCCCATTTTATTTTCAATTTCTGATATTCTATTGAGGGCAATTTAAAGACACGAATCCCATTCACCCTCTCCATACTTTGTCTTTGAGCTATACGCTGTGAGATATCGACGTTTTCTCCCTCCCCGCGTCACTTATTTCCCATCCACGTGCTCCCAAATCCTTTTCTTCCCGTCGCACGGACCCTCCTCAATAACCGCAAATCCCTCCCCGAGACTCCGGCACTCCACCGGCGCTAATTTCATGACCTTCTTGCGTTTCCCTCGCCCGCTCCGTTTAGTGGCTTCTCGCCACAATGCCACCCAAAGTCACAAGTGCTCTTCCTCCCCGTCCTCCTCCCCCCGAAACACACTGGAGGATTTATTTCCTTGCCTTCCGTCATTCGCCCCCCGAATGGGGTCGGGTCTTCCTCCTCTCTCCTCTCATACGCCTAACCCGGCAAATACGTCCAGCGTCCAGAGCCAATCCCATCAGTGCCCTTCCTCTCAAGTATTTTGATCGACGCAAGTAACATAAGATTTCCTGTAATTGAAGCTTTTATTAACAGAAGCTTACAGTAAAATATACAACACAACTTCGTAGAAGAATCTTTTATTAGTGTCCAGTAGCAAAAAAATGCTCTGTACTTTTCAACAATTATTTCATATGTACGAAGCATTTCAAAGCTCTATGGCATTGCCAGGTACAAGAACAACCTGATGATAGCTGTAAACCTGACTGGCGATAGAACTTGACGATGCTGTAAAGCTGTGAAACGCGTCGTATAAATTAAATAATAGTGGAAAAGCGCGAAGCATTTTTTTGCAAAACGGATACCATTAAAAGCAAAAATGCTAAACTTTGATTATTTCAGGCGTGTATTCTGCGAAATTCAATACAAAAGCACAAAAATATATTCACTGTGAAAAGAAAAATTTGTACATACTTTTCAACACACTCAGAATATCTGCGACCGGTTTCACCACGATAAGATACTTTCAAGTCAAAAGATGTCTTATTAAAGTTAAATCAGTCGTAGTTGTTAATAAAGAGCGGTGAAGTACGATGGTGAGGTAATGCCGTGACTTACTTTTTAACCCTCTATACACCGACTTTTTTTCCCACCATGTGCATGTGTCATTTCATTCCTGTTACCCCACTCTTTGGAGAATCAGGAACTAAAAGTTACGAATGAGAAATATTTTCGTTGCCAAGCTGTACGATTGATGTCACAAAGGCGTATAGACGTAAATAAACCTTATCAGATAAAAATCCTTCTATATGCTACCTCTAGGACACTCAGCGTGAGAGAGGGTTCGTTGAAATGGCTCAATTGAACTCACGAGGTAATATTGTAAACGATGTCAGGGAATCTAATAAAAATGGGGAGACAATAATTCAAGAACACAAGTCGATTATTAAAGAGCATGTTTATGCTATTTTTAGTGATACAGTGAATTAAAGACAACCACTATGTCTAGGGCGTTCTCATATATGAGAAAAAGGCAATAAAAAAACAAAACTTGTCGCAGAAGAAATGCTAGCCCTCTTAAAAGTGACAGGGACAAGTTGAATTACCTAGAAAAACCGTGAGTGGACTTATTGAAATATATTGAGTGGGACCGAAATTTTCAGAAGAAAGATATTGCGATATGAAAAAGTAAGCAGCATAGACACATTTAATGATTAAGCAGCTTTAACAAGGATATTTTTGAAGGTAAGGTCCTCGGGGGAAATGAAAACTGGACGACTAGGAAAGGCCAACATTAAAAAAAACTTAATCAGCGAATATGAATCCTTTTCATATGAGGAACCGAAGAGGAGTGCCGAGTACAAAAAAATGTGATTCCAGTGACAAGGCCTCGATCCTTGAGAATAGAACAATACCTCTTTCGCCAACCCGTCCCAATCCTTCGCCTCCCCATCACTCACACTTCACCCCCCTCCCATACCCTCCGCCGTTTCCCCGATTTTGGCCTCCCCATGCCCTCCCTCCCCCCCTTCGTCGGTCATCACCATTTCTGTCCTCATCCCTTTTTCGCCCAACTCCTCTACTGACTCCCCCCCTTCGTCCACCCCCCCAACATGCCCCCACTCCGCCCCCGCGCTTTCAACCCCGACGTCTTCGAAGGCGACGGATTTATCGACCTCGTGGGGAGAGGTTGGATGGGCGGAGAGGGATGGGGGTCAGGGAGTAATGTGCATGAGGTACGAAAGTGGAAGAGAGAGGGATCATATATATATATATATATATATATAGAAAGAGAGAGAGAGAAAAGGGTGTGTCGAGCGGAGTGTATAGCGGGGGCTAGTGGGAGTGGCGGTTTCAGAGGATTGGGGGAGTGTGGAAGGTATGGGATTGACTTGAGCGAGTCGGGACGCCGTTTGCCGTCGGCCATTGCCGCGCGCGCCCCTTGCGATCGTCATTCTTGTCACGTTGTCCTCTTGAATTTCGATCTCATTCCGCGGAGTGGAACGGTGCCTATCCGAAGAGCCATCGCCTTCTGCCCCACCTTGCAGACAAACCTCCTCCTTCTTGTCCCTCACGACGCGTCGCACCCCCTTCCTCCCGTCTCAAACCCTACCTACCCTCAGGGTCACACCGGTGTACCCTGTTCACTGTCTCACCTTCGTCCCCCTTTCCCTCCTCTTCTTCTTCCACTTCTTACGATTCAACTCCCCAGACCCCATACCCCGTCTTTCCCTTCGAACTATCCTACTTGAGTAGCATAAGCCACCGCCGATGTCTTCTCGCCGGGTGGCGTCCGACTCGATGGAGTGATCTTCTCGAAATAGCCGGTGTAATACGTTTCTTCTGCGTCTTGCAATGTCGATTTTATGCCCGTAATGGTTTCATGCTTTTTCTTGTTCTCTTTAAAACTTTACGCGATTAACAGCAAGAGCTGCTGTCATATAGGTTAAAACGAGGAAAGCAATATATCCATGACAAAATATAATACATAATAATAGTAACATCCACACTTTAATATATTACTTCAACACCGACCATGGATTCGACATACTATGTCATTTTCAAGGTGATGGGACAGACACTCTCACATGTATTTATACCAGAACGACCAGAGATTGTTGACATCTCTGTGTATGGTCCCGAATAAAATTACCCGCTGGGTCAAATTACCTTTTATTAGAAATATATCTTAAAAACTACAGAATATTGTCCCCAAAAATAATTGTAACATCTCATTTTATAACCCTTTGACGCTTGACAAGATTTTATTTAATTATAAGGACAATTATGACCGTATGGACAAAAGTGGAGTGTATAAATTAAGGTGTGAGCACTGCGGTATTTGTTATGTTGGACAGACTGGTAGATGGTTTATATACAGAGTGAATGAACATAGAAGAAGGTTTATACATAATGATGGAAAATCTTGTTTTGCAAATCATTTATGCCGGTGTAATCATTTTAGCAACTTTGACATAGATATTTTACATTGTAATGACAAAGGGCTTAAATTGGATTTTATGGAAAAATTTGAAATTGTCAATAGCCCGGATGAAGTTTGCAACGATGTTTTATTCTGTTCTGACTCACCTTTGTTAAAGCTAAGCGTCCCTATAACAAAACCCTGACCTTCACCCAAACCCCACTTTGTCCTCTGTTTTACGTCATCGACCTTCATATGTTCACCCAATCTGTTATTTCCCCCTCCCACTTCCCCCCTTACCCCCCACGCCTCTTCCATATACCTCCTCCTCCTACCTTTGCTCTGGTCGCTCTGGTATAAATACATGTGAGTGTGTCTGTCCCATCACCTTGAAAATGACATAGTATGTCGAAACCATGGTCGGTGTTGAAGTAATATATTAAAGTGTGGATATTACTATTGTTGTGTTATATTTTATCGTGGATATATCGCAATTCCACTATAAAAAGCCTGAAACGATTTCATACGAGGAAAGCAATATCAAATCGTGGTGGAATGGTGGTAAGGTGGGAAATATTTAGAATTTGTCCTTCGTGTTCTCTATTTGTACTTTTACTCAAAGCGACAATTTGAACGCACTTTTTCAATCATGGTAGTAGGCTGGTAATTTGTGGGGTCGACTGCCGAGCTAAGCCATTTTTGATATAACTGATTAGTTAGTAGGGTGATGAGAGAAGAGTTGGATGAAGGAAGGTTGCATAGAAATTCGGAGTTGATAATATCCTAATTTCATTGATAGGCGCCGATGACCTACAGTTTAACTTCCTCATGCATAATTCATGGATTCAGGCGTTAAATTGTGGAAGTCCATGATAAAATCAAAGTGTAAATCTCGTACTTCTCCGCAGGTAAACGCGTTACGATGTTTTATAATAGTAGTGCATATCACCAGTGCATAGTTCTGCGATAAGCATTACCTGGAGTTGATGGTTTAAGACATTGAAACGCGTTTTTAATCAATAAATCCGTGGCAAAGTACAAAAGTTTTACTTTAACTATAACTTCTTCTCTCACAGCTCCAGTTCTAAGCACCAATAGCTCCCTACTTACCATCGAAGTAGGAATCGCTACTCTATTGAAAACTCTTCCATACTCTCAGGCTTTGGATTCAAACTCTCGGGATGGAATGCAAAAACTTTAGTTAACAAACCAACCCTTGCGTTTGCTTTGATGCATCCCCTTGAAGGAGATGGCATTCTCTTTAAATAACGCTGAAATATGATGCAGTACTTAGGAAGTTTGGGAAAAAGAAAGGGTATCTTGAACACAAGGTACACTCATCGCTCCCGCCGGTCAAACTCCGCCTCCGAACACGATCCCTTCAGTCTTTGCACCAAAACATCATTTTCCCTGAGTGACAACATCTCTTCTGTCACTCAAGGTGACGCCAGACTACCAAACCTCCGCGTTTCATTTCTTTACCTCAACTTTCTCTTTTCTTCGTCCATCTCCTCGTCTCCAAACTCGGCTCCCTCCTCTCAGAACTGTATGACTTTCTCCCCAGTTCTTTTTCCTCCGCGACTCACTTATTCTATGGCGGGCAAGTCGATCGGCCACTCTAGACTTTATCCATTCCCTGGATCCTCACGTTTTTTTACCTCAGGGACCTCCTCGTACGCCAGAGGACGACATAGAGGTTTCCGCAGTGTTTGTACGCCCCAGTCCGTCACGTCCCGAGATAGCATGGGCACCAGCCGTGATTCATCGCGGGAGCGTGTGATTTGATCCAGATCCCTTTCGTCGAGGTCAGCTGTCCACACGTCGTCTCCTCACTCGTCCGCGTAGCCTCGCGCAGTCCGACAATCCACTTCCTTTGCCTCAATTCAATTTGCTTCATGTAACTCTTCTCTAATCCACTTCTGGACTGCCTGAAATCCGCTCGTTCACAATATTTTTCGTTCTATTTCACCCTTCACTCGGCCAGTGTCACCACTGCAATCTTTACGCGGTGCACGACACTATTTCAGCACTTGTAGTGGAGGTCTGCCCGTGCTTCACTTTTATTTGACAGTGGCCAAGGCAAATTGAATTTTCAGCCAATCACTGCCACTCCACAGACTCGCCAAAATTAAAGACCGTGTGTCGGATGTTACTCTCCGACGCCGTCATTGTATATTTTCATGTAATCGCCAATTCTTAAAGATTTCATCGGTCTCAAAATGTTACTTTTGTAATGTTACTTAAAAATTCTTTGTAGTGAAACAGAGGATAGCGGAAACAATTATGAGCGTAGGCTTTCAGAGCCGTTCTTAGCTGCTACGTGGCATTCGAGTTACGCTTCGTCTTTAAATTATTTGACTCCACATTACTCTCGAGATACAGCGAGCTCATGGATATCATGGTCTCATTGATCGAAGCAAGCGATGTTGTCGTTGAGTTGAACATCGCTCACTACGCTTCTAAGACGCTAACAGCGACCCGAGAGTGACGTTAAGCCAAATAAAGTAAGCTGCACTGTAACCCGAGAGCCACCTCAACATTGATAGTGGAAACAGGTGGCAAATTCATTACCTGGCAAAAAAAGTAAATAAGACCTGCGGAAGGTAATGGGGTAAGCAAACCTTGCTTTCGCCCATGGATCCCTAAATTAACCGGAGGCATTCTCTTGAGACAATTTATGCTAAAGATTTAAATTAAACCCGAATGTTAGCTTCTAAGAAAGAAAGTAGGTAGAGTGCGAAACGATCAAGATTATATCCACGATGAATCGTAGCAGTGAACGTTTTAAGCCAGTCGCACTCGTCCCGAGCCGTACGTTTCGGCTGGCAGGCACGGTTCCCAATATTCTTGACCTCTTGCCCTGGCACCCGCTTCAACTCGGCCTATCTCCAAGTCTTCCCGTAATGTCATTCACCGGATCATTTCGCTCCCGCAGCAACCAACCTCTCCTCCACTTTCCCCGCTCCTCGCGGTCCCATTCAGATCCTCACGCCCTCGTGTTTCGAACGGTGAACGAAGCAATCTCTCCCTCCCTCCCAAGTCACTCCTATCGCGCCATCCTCTTCTCTCTCTCATCAGACACTTCTCTTCGCGGTCGCGCGACAATACTCCACCGTCCGCCTCCTCCGTCTCCCCAGCTAACGCTCACACTGCACCTCCGACGCCTATTATTCTCCTGGCCTCCTTCTTCCCAGTGCCTCATCCTTTCACCCTCTGCCCTCCATCTGCTCCTCATTTCTTCATTTCCCCACAACAGGAGCCATTCCAAGTTCAATCCCCTCTCTTTTCACGCCCCTTTACTCTAATACATTCCGTTTCCCACTCTTGCCTCCAGCCATCGCTGGAGTGAAGGGTTCGGCTCTTGTGTCTGAGTGTGTGCATGTCAGGGGGAGAGAAAGCGTGTGTGTGTGTGTGGATGAATCCGTAATCTTCCAGGGCAAGGATTATCTCTCTGGGTTAGGTTTGTCATGGGCATTATCGCTCTACGAGCGTTGACTTCCATTAGGGGGGACGTTTCGCTGGAGGCAAGGCAGCGTCTCCAAACCCCTCTCCTCACAATGGTTGAGTGAGTGGCTTTCTCTCGAAGAAGGGAATAATCCATAGCTATGGTGCTCAAAAAAGCAGGAGGCTTATTATTTATCGATGCAAATAACTCACACTAGTAGTCGACAATATGTGACATCCAACCCAGAATGACAACCCTTGACAGGTAACTGTTTCGACAAATTAACCGTGAACAAAATGCTCTTATAAAACTAAAAAAAAAGAATAATAAAATGAATTGCGCAATGCAAAACTAAATTTTTTGTGTGAAATTAGATATGTAGATCCACGTCCAAATGTTGTAAAAAACTAAAAGTGGATGTCACATAATAATCGAATCACATTTTTCTAGTAAAATTTCTCTTTCGAATGTGATAATTATTGGCTCATGACTCACTTCTTTCACAGCTAAAATTTCATCTTGCAAGGGATGGATTTTATGGATTGAAAAAAGAAAACCGTAATTTGTTACATGATTAATTACGTTCGCTGCTGGGAAATTTTGAGAAAAAACATTGAAGAAAACTTCAGACATTAATGGTGCTGAACAGTTCTAAGCAGTATATCCGGTTCTTTCATTAATGCTTATGAAGACAGCGCTTGAAAACTCACAACGATAATGTAGAAACAGAGACCTTACACAGTTGACCCCGATTGATCATGATTGCGCAATGGGGAGAGTGACCGGTAGCAGTCCAACGAATAATTTCAATGCCGGTCCAGTAAAGGGCTCTTTTCAACACAACTTAAAGATATTTCTTTGCACGTGGTTATGCTTATGATATTTTGTTCTGATATTCGTCCGTCGAATAGTTAAAAATTAAAGAATAGCTTGAGGTACGTGGAAATAGATAAATTATTACTCTAAGAGAGTTGACGTATTTTCTACTGGTGCGGCGGTAATATCGAATATTTGAATTATCAAACGCAAGACACTTATCAAATAGACACGATTATCAAACGCTACTATCTACTTAGCTGAAATTATATACATATGTATTATTAAAAAGCGATATCGGCTTTAAAAATAATTTATTGACATTAAAGGTGAAAGAAAACCTTAATGCAAACATTTTTTTACATTCACAATGATAGCGGTGGGCAGGAAACGGCGCTTAATCTGAAATTGATAACAAACATCCAACAATATAAACTCGGCATGTTATGGTTGCAATATTTGGAGTGTACAGAATTTTTTTCTGTAGTTCTGTTTTTAATTAATCCGTTTGGTTGAATTGAATTATTATGAGGGATTTGTTTTCGCCAAAGATTTTTGACGAAATCTGGTGTAACTGTACTCTCGTTCATCACGAGGCTGTAAACAATAGCTTTTCAAAGGGGAAAAGTTAACCGGTGTTGAAAATCCTGGTGAAATTATTTATAAAAGCTAACCAGCATTTGGAAATTTTCTAATAGTTACTCAGTGGCTCCATTTAATTACCTCGTAAAGTACTCCTAAATGGCCGATTAATAGTGGCAACACTGAAGGAGCTGCCAATTTTCACGCTCAATAACCAATCCGTCTTACGTGCCAAGAAATTACTTCTCACAATCGATAGGTATTTTATAATTCTTCTTCCCATTATATTTACAAGTGTATACAACATTATATTTACAAGTGTATACAACATTATAAAAGTCTTCCCATTATATTTACTCCGCCTATTGACAAAGCATGACCAAATGTTGATATGATTTAAATGAGGTTCTTTAATTAACGAAGGAGCAAATGTAATTATTTATGAGACAAGATGAGTTCTAATGCATGCACCGATTCATTAGATAAATCACTACTTATCGCAAATGTCTCTGCATATATCAAGGAAAGCAGGCATATACCCGCCGGGACTATAACCTCTTCTACCTGTTAACATAGCAAATAACATAAAATTATTTAATATTAGAAGGTTGCTAAGTTCTACACGACGTGATGCTTAAACGAAAAAAAAGAATGCGAATAAAATATATCCAGAATGACAAGCGACAGATTAGTGCGTATCGCAAGACAGAGAGTGCTCACGGGTAGAGGAAATGTCGGTCCAAGGAAAAACTGTTGCGATAACATGAACTAGCGAACGAAGAAGTATTTGTTAGTATTAACTATAGAATTTTCAATGCGGCAACGAGAGTCACCGTAAGGGTTGGTTAGCAGAGTGAAAGATAACCGCTGAAGCAGCTCAAGTATGGATTTCCAATTGTTTCGTTTTACTCGATCAAATTTAGAAGCATATAAAATATAAAAAATGACGAGGAGTACTTGGAGGAGTATGCGAGGAGTACTTGGCAATAAAAAAATAATCAAAGGTCATAACGACTCTGTGTTTTTTTAAAGCAACGTAGCAATACGTTAAATTGCTAGGTACAGGTTAGAAACAAGATAATTTGGCAAGTTTAATTAATACATTTCCTTAACTAGAGTGGGGAAATTACCAATTAACACCAAAAGAGCGTGATGATACAGATATTTATATGCATTTCAATTTCTAAGAATTATACATGCATTGATCATTGTCCTTTCCTCGTCCATTCGTATACCCAAAATGGGAAACAGATTTCAAAACAAGAAAAAGAAAGTGAAATTGAAATGAATGGCGCCTGTTGCGAAGATAAACTACCAGGAGGAAAAAAAACTTCGGCTCTAGATGACGGTCATAAATTATTTTCCCATAGAAATTAACGCGTTGATATAATTCACACTACTAATCCCACAGCACACATAACGGATAGAAATGAAAACTGCTTTTTCATGCTTTAATACAGAATGGGAGTGAAAAATAATGGAAAAAGAAAAAGCTAGGAAAAAGTGGCGAACACAATAGGCGTTTAATTAATTATGCAAAGAATTTACGTGCTGTCATATTCTATGCATTACGTTGCTTGAAATGAGCTACGGTGGTGAAGAACAAATTAATTCCACCAAGGATTCGATTTTCTGCCGAAAAAATCTACATAACTTGTTGCACTATAAAGGAACAGGCACTTCGCCCTACTAGTACGCCTACGCCCTAGTAGTGCTAACGTAAGTGCGCTAGTGTAGAACTTAGGTACTCATGCTATGTAAAGGGAGAAGATATAGTGGATCGGATATTGATATAGGCCCTTGAAAGTCAGAAAAATTCCGAAGTATACTGGTAAAATAAGAGGAGATGGCGGGTTGATACATAAATGAGGTCTTCCTTTCTTTCTTCATGACCACCAATGATATAGTAACTCTCGCAATTAATTACGTGTTTCCCTATATGACTGATGAAATTGCTGCACAGCAAGACGTGCCTTTGAACTATACAACTCCACATAAACGATCATGAATAAGATGCAAATATATTCCTCCTAGTTAAAAAATTTTATATTGTAAAATAACATCATACGAACGCAATACGATTTCACTTAAATACTTTTCCGGGAGCCACACCGTAGATTACCACTAATTAACAAATCGGTAAATATTAAGTCTGATTACATTTCTTTTGATACAGCCAGTGCTACAGTATATATGGCGGAAAAAACAGGATTGCTGCATTAATAATGATGGCAATTAGGCACGCTCTGAAACTCGAATATTCCAAATTCAAATCCAAAATATGAATTTTTTTCCTCTTTCAACAGCTTCAATCGCAAAATAATTCCACCGATTAAAGCGTAATGACGTTAAATGTAGGCATTTCCCGGAAGATACGCCACTTTTGACCAAGACACCACAAAATTTGTATTTATTAGGTTTGATTAATTTATTTTGATAATAAAAGGAAATACGAGCACGCTGGGGAATTCTTTGGTGAGCTGTATTCAAATGAACTCCCGCAGAATTTAAATGTGCACATTAAAACACAAAAGACGATTTCGAAAACCTCTTTCACTTTACTTCGGGAAAAAATACGCTTCGAATGATTTTCTCCTCGAAAAGACTGCCGGGCATAACTACGGCCTCCATGGAACCAAACTCGCAGAAAAAAACTTCGATACAATTTACGGGAAGGGACATTATCCCCGAGGTTCGGTTGGCACGGCGATGTGCGACACGGGCGCCCAGACGAACGGAGCGTGTATCGATGATTGATACATCTCACGACCGACAGATTGAAAGGAAACCAGGAAAGTGAGGGAGGGAGAGAGGGAGATGGGGGAAGGGCAGGATACAAGTTACCTCGAAAAACACCGACCAGGGACCGGAGAGGGAGGTGAGGGAGAGGAAATGAAAAAAACAAGGAAAGCGATGAGGGCGATACTAAAAATGGGGACAAAAGGGACAGGGAACCAGGATGAATGGGGTAGGCGGGACATAAGTGGGGTGGGCGGGCGGGGGAACGAAGCGGAATGGAGGGAGAGGTCGATTTTACGAGTGGGCAATATAAGTAAAAGGATCTTGCGGGGCGAGCTGAGGACGAGGGAAGGGAAACAACAGAAGGGAAGGGGCAGAGCGAGAGAGAAAAGTAATGCTGGGAAAAAGAGAAGGGGAAAGGAGTACAAGAGAAGAAGGAATGACAGGGTGGCCACCAGCTCTCCTCCTTAAAAATCAAGGAGGAAAATCATTCCACGAGGTTATTTTAATGTACTGAATGATAAATTGTTTTCACGTTGAAAATTATTTTACTCGAAATTAGAAGAATCCATCCTTTTAATGTAGATTTATAAGGGGGAAAATAAAAATACTTTTAAGTTTTAGGGACGCCTATTGTTCTATTTTATTTCTTTCTTCACCCCTGCATAAGTCCAATCTCTCATAATCCTGTCCGAAAAATGTATTCCCTTTCTTCCCTTTCCCCGATCACTGAACGTCTTCCCTTCTATCACAGCCTTTACCATCCCTTCGCCTCATTTCAGTTCAAATTCCCTACATACTCCACCCCTTTCTGATCTACTCAAGGAGGTTCCTTACATACTGAAGCACACCAGGCACTTAATTACTTACTTTTTATTTGTTTTTAATTTTTTTATAATTTTATATTTAATTTTTTTTTAATAATTTTAATAATTAATTTTAATTTTAACAAATTTTTATAATTAATTTTAATTAATTGTCTTACTCTCCGTCCACCGTACGTCCTCAGTCCATTCTACACGTACATATCTCAAATGCCTGCGGCCTGTTCTCGTCTTTTCTGCACCATACAACGCCACAACCATAGCAAACTCTTTGCCCGTCTTTGATTTATCATCATTTTCCCCCATTTCTGAATAATTCATTCGCTTGCTCTATTCTCCTTATAATTCCTAGCTATATTGATTTACTTCCTAATACATCATAATTTACAAAACGGGAAAATATTAAGAATATCACAATACTAAGCATAATTTGAGACCCGAGTTTTGACAAGTGATTGTCATCATCTTCGAATCGAAACCTAGGTCATGAATTTTGTTTTAACAAGTGCAAGTTTCTTGCACAGTGATTTAACAAGGAATTCCTCATAGTTACTGAGGACGAAGTTCAGATTATTATTGTTTCAACTGCCTCCCTGGTACATATAGGACAATGGGACATGGTGTTTTTTTTCCATTACAATAACTCATTATTATACACCCGTATGAGTATGAAGCGAAAATAGAAAATTGCATGAGTGGTGAAAATTTGTATTCTAAGTCATTTTCATAAGCAAATTCCACTATGTTATACCTGAATTGTTTAGGCAAATTGAGATTAATATGTTCCTAGTCACATAAAAGAACATATTCCATTTATTATTATATTCAAGCAGCTCTGAGAAGAATCAAGTAGGTATATTGCAATGCAAACGCAGAAAACATTTGCTACTTACCGGTTAATTCTTAGTTAATGGCTATATACACCAATAAGAGATTTAAACTCAGGTTTCTGAAACCGTACGCCTCAACCCCGTCACAAACAAAGTTTTTTTGCGCTTTTGTCAAAAATATCAACGAGAGTAGGGAATTTATATTTTAAAATAGCTGATAAAGCATATCAACGACACCGCCCTTTAAAATGATGAGTTTTTGATACGATCTCATTGTCGGAAATTAACATTTTTTTCAATTTAGTCTCTCTGGAGCGTTAATCCGTACCTAATTCAATTGAAAATGACTGGTAATTTATGGCCAATCATTCAAAAAATGAAATGTATTACATTAATGAGTCTAAATCCACAGAATTTTATGAGAAGTGGTATCTCGCTCAAACTACCACAAGTTCTGTGAAGTAACGATTTTAATAAAAGATTAAAGGAGTACTCTTGACGATAACTGCATAAAAATATTATATAAGTGCAAAAAACATCCGTGCGCTACGAATCTGGATGGTTGGCGGACAAAAGAACCACTTTCAAGGCGAATAAATTTGCAGAGATAGTAGCATCGAAGATACAAGCAAACATCATTCAGCACCATTTAAACTCAGGAGTAATTGAAAGTAACTTTGATAACACGAAAGATTACACATTGGTATGAAATACTATTTCATGGCTTGAAATTAAATATTAGCATATTTTCAAATGCTTCACACAAGACCAAGGGTATGGTTTCGCAAAATTACAGTGATATGATTCTGTGTCGTAAGAAAACCCTGAGAAATCAAGAAAAGGATTTCGTCCTCTCATCATCGGGGACAGTTAATGCAAGGAAGGTGGGTTGTGGTCGCGGAAAAGAGGGAATTTTCGTCTCCCGGAATAAGGACGTCGATATGCCTACATTTTTACAATTCAATAAAACCCGAAGTTAAACATACAAGGGGCAAATTTTCTAGCAAATATTGGGATAATTAATTGATTTCTATGTTATATCAAAATGAAATATGCCGGGGGCTTCATTTTTCAGTTTAAAGTGACTGTTTTTACCACTTTTTTGGACCAAGCCTAAATAACCCTGTCCAGTATTTCAAGTAAACAAAGATTCATGTAGTCGCTCTATCTCTGAGTGCCTTCACTTCCGAAGTAATTCTCTTAGTTAAAAATCACAGTGGAACCGAGAATAACGTCTATTTCCTTCGACATCCTCATTTACACCGTGACTAGTATTTTCATCGTCTAATTTAAGTGATGTTTCATTAGAAATTAAGAAATTCGACGAAAAGAACTTTCTCGGTTCCCGAAAAATTTTGTGAAGGGTGGCCAGCCTGAATGGACGCGAAGGGGGGAAGTGGATACCATGAGAATAGAAGTGAGGCGTGGGCACTCTTTTCTGGGGGCGAGAGGAAAATAGAGGCAATAACAAGAAATGTGCCGGGGTTGATGGGTAAATGTGTTGTAGATGGGGAACAAGCGGGATGGGGGTAGAGGTTGGACATGAGAAAGACGAACGGACGGGAGTGGATTGAAGAGAAGGTGAGGCGGGAAATATTTCGGGTGCAATCTGTAAGATGGTTTTCGGTTGGAGGATCGGAGGCGTGGCTTGGAAGTAGTAGAAAGGTTTCGGTATCCCAGATTAAACCGAGGCACGAGGGACGAAATGAGAAGATGAAGTAACTTAGAGAGAGAGGGAGCCGTGTGAGAATGAGGAGATTGGCGATGGAGAGAGTGAAAGAGAGAAGAATCGAGATCGTTGGGAGGAGGGAATAGAAGAGGGCGTGGGCTGAGGAAACTGAGGGGGGACTGAGGCGGGTGTTGGAGGAAGTTCGGAGCGAGACAGGGTAACAAGGAGGGGCAGGAGAACTAAAGTCCTTAGGACGGCGCGAGGGCGGAAGCAAAAGGGGGTGAAATTAATGGAGAACAATGAATGGGAGAAAGGGAGTAGGAGGAGGAGGGCATCAAGGGGTGAAGTAGGGGCGGGATGGTTTGGCGTCTTGAAGTTAATAAAGATAGAAGCATAAAAGAGTTAAAGTGAAAAAGAAAAATCGCGGCTAAAGAGGCTCTTAGGAGATGCGGAAAATGAAATGAAACGGAGAGAGAGGGAAAGAGAGAGCGACGAATGAGATGTGCCAAGGAATTTTACGCATCGCAATCGAGGGATATTGGAGGATTAGAGGGGAAGGGGACTTTGTCTCTTAATGCCTCCATATCGCAGTGAGGCAGATTAAGGGGGTTTTGCTTTGATTGCTTCTCATTGGTGAGCGCTACGTTTTACCCAAGTTTTCCGTCGTAAAATTAAAAATCTGTTGATATTTTTTTTAGAGCGCCGCACGTGATTTATGTCATTATGTACTTTCTGTCTCGTTAAGAGGTAGAGGTCGCGGAAAATATGAGAATTCTCTTCGTCATGCTATTTTTAGACTAGTCAGTACCCTATGGTTAGAAATTTACCCAATTTTTAATGGTTTTGGCAAGCTAAAATCAAGTTTATCTCCTTTTCACGCATAAAAATTAAGCCAATTATGTGTTTTTTGAAAGACTGATATGCGAGATAAATTGACCAATAGTAGGGTTTATAGATTAAGTAAATAATGAAGAGAGATATTATTTTTAAAAAGAAAGGAAAGATAATCAGGTTCACCGTGAAAATCAGTTGTAATAACTTACTGATACATGTTTGTTCTTACTGGTACACGTTTGTACGTCATTTGCATTAATTTTAGTCAAATACGGAGTTTTAAATTTTCGCTTAAAAATGCTCCAGTTTTGAAAAAACTACAAGTTAAAAAATACTTCTCTTCATCAGTTGACAGGGAAACACATAATGTGATTCAAATTGATACTCGGTAGTGTCATTTTGTAAGGTGAGAAATATGAAATGGGAAAAAGCGCGTTGATCGATAATAATATTGAGCATCTTGGTATTCTTAATGAGAGCCTAAGAGAAAAATTAATTGAAAATTTTATATCAATATATGTCGATCGTGGTCAATTTAATCTAATATATATATATAGGTTCAGAAATTATTTCAAAATACAAGGCACACGAGAGGTATGAAATTAACCTATTGGATAAGTAAGGTGTGTAAACACACCTCACAATGAGCTTTTGAGCTTGTTGCAGTATTTCAGAGCTGTTTGAGTTTGGCTATCTGATGCGGAGATTTCTAAATCGGTTGATTAAAATTCAATGTGTAACTGGAACAGATGAGAAGGAATCTAGGCATAAACTGATATCTGGCATTTGACTTTCACAACTGATTAGGAGTGTTACTACTTGCCGTGTGGCTCCAGGAATGTATTCTTAAGAATGTTCATGCCAGTTCGATTATCATGTATTCCAGAGATAACAGAATGGTACTATTAGTTTTCAATTAACATAAACATATTATGCAAAAAAAATTTCTTCCTCGCAACGCTGAGTAAGGAAACGGATATTAATTTCTCGCATGAGATGAGACTCCAAATATAATTTTCAATCTAACCTTTTCGCCTTAGCAAGGCGTTTTAATTTCGTCCATCGCTTTATCGCAGGAGAGCCACAAACGTGCTATCGCATGAAATCTTCGCTCCCTCGGGGCAGCGAGCGAGCGAAAAATATAGGATTCAATTCTGGGGCGAGCGAGGGGATAGATAGAGAGGGGGAGAGAGAGAGAGAGGGAGAGAGAGAAAAGAGGGAAAAAAAGGAGGCAAGCGGACGGTGTAGGTAACCATTTCGACAATGGTTGTCTAATCTGTGGGCGGTTAGGAGTAATAGGAACGGATTTTGGGGCAGGGAGATAGTCCCTGGAAGAAGTGAACGCTTGGGTTTAAGAGGCGTATCCCCTCCCACACATACACACAAACACAGAATCCTTTTTCATTCTCCTCCTCCACCCACCCCCACCTTTTCTTATCGGTCCTCGCATCTCCCTCCACTTCTCCACCTTCCCTCAAGGGCCGAGAACCGAGAAAGGGACGAATTCACGACGCTTTGTGTTCTGTTTGGCCACCCTCGCACCACCGTCGTCGCAGTTCCTTTCTGGCTTCGGAGGGAGAGAAGGGGGGGAATACCCCGAGTCACACACCTCCCCCACAAGGTCCACCCCCCTCCTACCCGGCCAAGGTGTTCCCAAAACCCAACAACACCAAACAATAAAACTACCAAAGCACACACTCACACACAACCCAGCGTAAACATCCTTCAGCCAACCTCTCCTCGCTCCTTTCCCACCCTCTCTCTCTCTCACCGTCTCAAGCATAACTCTCACGGCAAGGATCCTCCTCCTCTTCACCCTCTCTCGACCTTCTCCTCCTCCCGAAAATTTCACCTCCAAAACCAAACCCTTTCTCCCGCGTCCTCACTTCTTCCTTTTCTCCCAAAAACCTCCGAAACATTCTCCTCGCCCTGAACAGTGTGTGCGAGTGAGCTCTCCTTCCTTCCTTCATCCGACTCTCCTCTTAATCCCGTTCCTTCCACCCTTGTCTCCCTCATCGCATACTACTTTTCCAAACCCCCCACGGATGGGTGGAGCGAGCCCCCTTTACCCTATATATGGTCCCCCGGGCGGGCGCCGCCGTCCCCGAGGCTTCCCCATGGACTCCGCCCATCCCATCCCCTTCCCGAACGCATCATCCCCCGCCCGCCGCCCTCCGCGCCACCCATTACAAAACCCTTCCGGTCATCTCTTCCCTTACCATCTCCAATCTTTCACGATTAGAGAGGGAGATAACTGCGTGGGTGGGGTCGGGCAAGAGATAGGGCGAGTGAGAGAGATAGAGAGGGGTGGGAGGAAGAATGTGTTTTAGCTGGACGAGAATGGGTGGGGAGGGTTGAGAGAGTGGTGTGGTGTGTTTGGTTGAGTTTGGCTGTGGTGTTGGTGGGTTCCGGCGCGTTGTTACGGGTGCTGGAGGGAAGCGGGGTGAGGGAGGACCATCTAGGGGTGGTAGTTGAGGGAGCGGTGGGGTGGTCTGGCTGGGGAAGGAGGTTTGGGTCGGAGGAAGCCGATGCCTGCTCGGCGGTGAAAAGGAGCGCAGGGAAGGAGTGTGGTGGGAGATGGAGGAGGGCGGGCGAGGAGGGGGGGAGGGGTTGGAGCGAGGGAAGGGGTGGAAGGATGAGCGAGGCCGTCTCCTTCCATAAGTAATGGCCACACGAGCGAAATACGGCGTGGAGAGGAGGGAGAGAAGGAGAGAGATCATTTATCTGTACCAGTTTTACGAGATGAAAACTTCGAAGGAATTTCGGTTCGCCGCTAAATAAAGACCAGCGGCAGCGTCTCCACCGGACTTAAGACGAGCATTTTATGGCCATGGTTTGGATTCGATTTGCGACACTGATTCAATTACACCGAGGAGAACAAGCCCCTTCCTCCCTACGCCTGGTTGATTCAATCAACCGCCAATATTTCGATCGCCTCTTATGATTCTATCCAATTAAAAACAGAAGAAATCTTAAATTAATGACCTTACCAATAGTATGATTCTTTAAACGGAACAATGAAAAAAGGATAAACAATAAAAAAGGTATACATATGTATTGAGTATTATCTGGTGTTCATAATCAAAGAATTTGATTTTCACACTTAGAAGAAATCGTTTAAAAAAGGGTTAAATCTTGGGATTCTTGGATTTACTATCGAATTTAATGGAATTATCTTCAAATTTATGTTAATGAGTATATATCATTATTTTTGTCGGCATTTTTTTCCTGATGAATGTAATGGAGCACAGTTGTCACTGTTGGCGTATTGTCTTTGCATAAGTTACAGGATAGGTATTTAGATGATATACGAGAATATTTTTCATAGTCATAGCTGGAAATCACCATACTTGCTAAAACGAATTTACATCATTGTCATCAACGTCCAGGGATACTTTAATAGCTTATAACTTACTAATTTATGCTAAAAATACCCTATTAATCGTAATACTCGATTTATTTCTTTGTAATGTTACACTCGTTTTTCTCCCTCCTTTTTTATATATATATTTAGTAAAATACACTCAACACTGTATCACACTCCCTTTTCCTTTCACACAATTTCACTACCCCACACTGTTTGCCTCCTGGCTCGACACTTTCCCCCAACGCATTCTCTCCTTTTTCCAACAAATTCCTCGTTCCCATGATATTGTTTATACTGAAAGGACTGCCAACCCAAGAGTGATGGATATGTTACCCATTACATAGCCTATATAGGCAGTGGAAATGAAAATGATTATCCTAGGGTGACACTTTGGCCTGAGAAAATAAAAAAACACTAGTTATTACTTGAATAAATTGACACTGTGCATCTTTTCTTACTACAATTACGGATGTTCTCATTTAACTAGCTATTAGTTGCAGAATTTATTCTCGGGTTCTCCACCAGGTTTGCTTTTCTAAATTGTCCGAGGCACCAAAGATAATGATCAAGTTGTCAGAAACGTCGGGTAGCATAGAAAATCTGACCCGGTGGAGAAAAATTCCTGCATTGTGTTCATTGAGAAATCACTAGATCCTACATCAATCACTATTGACGAGGGCTATTGAATTTTTTAAATGCTTATAACCTAATAAAGAATATGAATATAAATATATCTTTTTCCACAGTAAAAATTATTATTCCAGGAGTAATAAAAAACACGTGAAAACTGTGGTGAGTTGGATGAATCATGTAACTTAATTATCAGCAAACTAATAAAAAAAATTATTTTTCAAGTAACTCTTTTATGAACATGTTAACGATTAAGAAGACGTATCGAAGATTTTTTGAGAAGAAAAGTACGAGAATATTTTTCGTAATCAGTGCTGGAAATCACAATACACATAAACATACTTGCTAAAACGAATTCAAAGCATTAATATAAACGCCCAGAGATCCATTAATATCTCATAACTAACTAATCAATGCTATAAATACGTTTTCACCGATATAGGCAGGGCAAATGAAAATAATTATCCGTACTTATCCTACGGCGACACTTCGATCCGAGAAAATCAAAAAGACACTAAGGACTATTTGAACAAATTAACATTGCACATTATTTCTTAACGAAATTATCGCTGTTCTCACCTAAAAATCTATTTATTGCAGGAATTCTTCTCAGGTTCTCCACCAGGTTAGCTTTTCTATATTGTCCGAGGGCACCAAAGATAATGAGCACGAATTGGAAAGAAGCGTCGAGCAGTATAGAAAATCTGACCTGGAAGACTCGGAAAAGAATTCTTGCATGGAGCTTATAGAGAAATCACAAGATCCTACATCAATCTATATATTTTTCCACAGCAAAAATTATGTTTTAAGCGTAATAAAACATGTAAAAACTGTGGAGAGTTAGATGAACCAGCTAACTTAATTATAAACAAACTCTTCCAAATAATTATTTTTCTACGAACTCTTTTATAGACATGTTAACAGTTATGAAGAGTATTGAGTATACTTGGGAATACTAATAAATTTTTAAGCCTCCACGCCCCTTCAAATATCGCTCCCATGAATGAACCATTCCATTAGGTAGATTAAAAGATGTGAAAACTGTTTTTTGTTTAGTACGAGACACAAATACTGAGATCCGAGACTGGTTCCATTTAAGCTCAGTTTTCAAGTAACGGGGTAAATGGAGTAGCGACACTAGGAAATGGGCAGGTGAGGACTCTCGGCTGAACTCTTTAGATTGAGTCAAACACCCTCGGTAATAAAAGGAAAAATCGATCACGGTCCTCGGCGAGCGAATGGAGGAAAAAGCGCTGGAACATTCTGTACGCATGCAGTCGCCGCGGTGTCGAAGGAATGCCTCTTTAATGCCTTATTCACTCCGACTACTTTTTTGTCTTCATCCCTCCTTTTTTATCCGGCTTTGAGAGAAGGAAATTCCAACAATCGACGTTTTCCTCTCTTTTCCCCAGAGCGTCGAGGAACAATAGCTTTGTTTCCGCCACCAAGCCTTTTCTTATTCCCTTCCTAGCTTCTTTTTTCTCAAACATTCATTCCAGACTTTTCACAAAAAAAACAATGGCGATATCCATTCTTTTCTCCCGCTTTAATACCAGAAGTTATCTCATAAAGTGTCGAAATGCGGCTATCAACGCCAAACATCTCGCATTCCCCTTCTCACTTTCCCAATCCTTTCGTATTTTTCCACATCAACACTTTCGGGCCATCTCTTATCTTTCTTCTTTCTCTCTCGCTCTCGTCATTTTTACAATTCACACGTCACTCTCATAATGGCGATTTATATGTATAAAATCGCGTTTTAATTTCATTCTCACTTCTCTTGTTTTATTTTTTTCGCCCGAGTGTTCCCTCTCCCCCCCCCAAAAAAAGCCCCATATCCTTATGTATTTCATCTGCATAAATCCTCCTTTATCTCCACTCGACCACTCTCACTCTCCACACTACCGACTTTTCCTGTCCTTTCACCCTTTTCCCTTCACAATTCCTCTCCCTCCTCTCCACTTTCCAAGCCTTTCCTGTTCTCGCCCAACTGAAATCCCCAGCCCTTCCTCCTCCGTTTTCCCCCTTCCCCACATCATCCCCTCCCTCTGTTTACATTTTCCCATTGTTTCCCTCAAAGCAGAGAGCACCCCACTATCCTCTCTTCATCTTCTTCACCACTATTCTTTTCCCCTTCTCATCCCACGGCAAGAAGGCGTCTTCTATTAAGAATCCGATTCCTTTCCCTCTCTTCTTTATCCCTCTCCCCCTTCCCGTCCTTTTTAAGTTCTCGGAATCGGCCTTAGGCTATCCGCCTCTCCCTCCTATTTCCATCTCTTTTTCTCTTTCCTAAATCCTCACCTCCAAAGCTGTTCCCCCCCCTAAGCATTTCCAGCATTATTGCTGTCCTCCCGTAGCCTTCAGCCTCATGCCATAAGTAGCATAGTCACTGGCGTCTCTTCCGCCTCAAGCTACCGGAGTCTTATGTTAGAGCAGTTGACTTAGTTTTCAAGCTGTACTCTTGTGGATCCCTGCGCCTGTCCCGATTCTCATTTCCGCTAAATCCTCTGCACTTAACGGCAATGGCCTCTCTCAGTCCTATCAGCTTCTATTAGCACTACTTCGGCATTTTTTTTCGCTTATCGTCTGCTCTTTGCCCTCCCTACTTTTATTCAAAATAAATGCATTTCTTTAAAGTCAATTCCCTGAAAGAATACACAGTACAACAGCTGTCCTTCCGTGGCCAGTGTCTTTATTTTTGTCGAATGATATGTTAGGGTCTCCGCTTATTTCGCCCAAGCTCTCAGAGTAATAGTCAAAAGCAACTGCTTTTGTTTCTCAGATGTACTTTCATGAATCTATAATCCATCCTCATTCACTTTTCTTCAAAACTTTATTCTCATTGAGGGTAGATGCTTTCTTTCAGCACAGCCTCTTAAAGTGCCCTCGCCCGTGTACGTATCGCTTATCAATCTCTTCCTTTTTTGTCCTTACACCTAATACCCATTTCTCATTATTCATACATCATTTGTAAGCCATTCCACTTTGGCATGCCAAGCATTTCTGTTGTTCTTCCGTAGCCACCGGCCTCATTGGCAAAGCATAACTGATGTCCCTTTTCCTTCTTCCCGTTACTGCCAAAGTTATACACAGAAGAGGTTGATTTAGGTTTTAACCTGACATCTCACCGTTACCACATCCATCTCCATCGTTGTTTTAATATATTCCTGTTTTTATAATGGAGGTGAAGACTTCCTGTAAACTAAGTCTAGTGCATATTTTGGAACATTGTTGGTTTATCTATCCCTCTAAACCTTCTTAATTTATGACCTTTTTAATGATTCTTCACTTCCTACGTTCTTAGTTTTTAAGCTGCCTTCCCGCGGATTTCTCGCCCGTCCGGATTCGCTGTCTTGCAAAAATCTCCTCTCTTAATGGGGATGATCTCTCTTCCCACCCATGCTGTAGTCTTCCCCGCCTAGTGCCCATTTCGGTGAATCGTTTACTTATCTCTCTCTCTCCCACTTTTGCCCTCTTACCTTTTTAATGATTCCTCGCTCGCCCGCTATTCTTGTTTCACAGCCCTCCTCCCCCTCTCAGTCGCACTTGAATGTGTTCGCAACCATTGTTCGGCTAGCAGACAGCCTCCTCCTCCTTCCTTACATGCCCTCCCTACGTCTGTGTGTGTTTCTTTCTTTCACACACACACGAGCCTCGCCCTGTCGCACCAAGCCCATTATTTTCTCCGCCAGAGCTCTATATCACTGCAGGCAAAACTTGTATCTTCACTTCTCCAAGATGCCAGTTGGCGTTTTTCTTTAATCTTTTAGTATTCCGGCGATGCAGAGCCATACTTGAAAAACAATCTGGCTTTTTTTCCCCCAGGAATGAATAAGAATGAAAAAAGAGATTCGATGCTTTGAAAGAAAAACGGGGCCAAAGGTTATTCTCGGTCGTGTACACTGCACACATAAGTTGCGTGAGTGGTGCGAGTAATCAAGTGACGGTGATGCATACTCAAAATGTCAGAGTTCTGGAAATTTAAAGTCCTCGGAATCCATTACACCACGAGAGGAATAGTTCTATGTTATGCCATTTTCCCTATTTAAGACTCGAAGTCATATTTTCTAGCTTTGACCGTGATCTTCGTTCACTAAAGGAAATAACATGAAGGCGACCGAAATGGCCATATTTGTAAAAGGCTGTGTCTGACAACCGTAAGGTCACACCGTTATGCCCTGCCTCGGGTATGGATATTGTCTCTGCCTTGCTATTGTAGTCACCGGTTATACGATGCACGTAATTATAGCATTAGTATTACACTGTAACATTTGATGTCATTTCGAATTTTTTAATTTATTGTTTGAAAAGAATTCTCGTTTGTTTACTTGCTGAAAGGTTTTTTGGTATTTCGGTTGGGAAGGAGCTTGCTGATTGTTGCGCGGGAGGACATATTGAAGGGTCAGCTGCCGACTCCAGTGAGTGCGAAATATTTTATTTAAAGAAAATAAATGAGTTATTAAAAGTGATCTAATGTTACAACACCTATTCGGGATGAAAGAAAAGAGAGATAAACCGTTTGGCTAGGTAATTTGGATAGGTGAGAGCTGAGGCAATTTGCGCTAGTGCAGGAGGGGTTGAATATATGAGGGAATGAACATGGGGAGAGGAGAAAGTGGAGAGAGATACTCCGCATTCGAATTAACCTGTTTTTAACCTAAGGGGCCAGAATACCAAACGGGATTGTTAGAGTGGAATCACAGTGAGAGACGCTGAAAATGTTTCCCTTAAGTGCCGTTGCTCACGGCGACTCTTTTATCGACTTCTATTGATATAAATAACAATGGAAGAATTTGTACATTGTTTTTATTTTTTTCTGTACATTGGGTTATGTTTTTCTAAACTTTTTCTCATATTGATCCAATGTTCCAATTTTAACGGTTATTCGCGCAGCGAATTCCTCGGCCCTGGCCCTGGTAAATTTCGCGCGACTTTTAGCCACTACGCATAGCACTCAAAGTGTGGACGGAGTACTTAAATCGAAGTACTCTCCATACATCATCCATTCAAGAATCAGGTTTAAAGTTTTAAAATATACATCACCGCCAGGATTCCAACCCAAGTCCTATGCATGCGAAGCCAGTACTCTTACCGCCACACTGACGCGCTCAACGTATTTTCTTTTATGAAGGCATTTTCTTTGATTTCACGCCTATATCTCACGCATTCCTTCTTCTGTCATAATATTCCGCTCAACTCAGAGAGAACGTCAGTGCTTGCGTAACCACGCTGAGTGACGCAGCTTCGAATCCCCGCCTTTGAAAAAAATGTTATCGATGTCGCCCAAATTTTAACTCCTTTCAGGGGTAATAACAATCTAGTTAACATTTTTTTTCACTTCAAGGCAAGTCAAATTTCTTCTCTCCTGCAAATTCTGATGAGCACGTCTCCAACGCCTTTGTCGAGGTATCGGTTCTACAATCCCGGAAGTCCTTGACCGAGTTGGGTACGAACCGGATGAATCGAGTCACGAGGGTAAATGGAGAAAACCCCTTGTTGATCTCCACCAAGCGTCCGTCCTCCCGTTTCGTATTTCAATCAATCGCTTTCCAGTCCACCTCCCGCGACCTCTTGCCCCTCCCTCCCTCCCCTTGCCCCCTCATCTGCCCCCCTTCCCGATCCTCTAAGAGACTTTCGGAGACACCATGGAAAACTTATCCTTAAGCCTCTTCTCCCTCCCTCCCCTCTTCGCAATTCTAGGAAAGCACGACGTACGTGGGCTTATGGTGCACTGTAGGCGCCACCAGGTCGAGGTGAGGGTGGGAAGTGGTGGAGGAGGAGCGGTTGGGGTCTTGGGAGGGAAAGAAAGATCGGAGGAGAGGTACAGGAGAGGAAAAGTGGATACTGGATACGAATGGGTGAGGGGTTGGGGGAGGATTTCAAAGCAGGGCGAGGGAAGTGACTTTGGTGGGAGAGAAGAAGTCGAGAAAAATAAAACAGGGGAGCGGGTTTCATGTGCATGTGTGTGTGATTTGGTAAATCCCTGGGATTGTGCACCGCGAGGAAGACTGTAGCTGGGAGGCCACTGGGATAGGGGAGCGGTAGGTATGTAGGTGAGTCCTTGGAAGCTGGCAATAGGGAGTATAGCTAAGCTCGTATGGAAACGAAAACTTCTTGTCGAGTCACGTCGAATTCCCGACTCTTGTTATCCTATTGCAGCCGAATATCGACGCGGGCAAGGGCACGAAAGGGACTGGAAGTAGTTGTCAAATAGAAGAGGGTGGTGGTGGCAAATGCGGTTGTCAAACATGGAGGCAAAGTAAACTGCTTTGATTGTGGATACGATTCCATTATTGGAAACACAACGCTGTGGTATATAGCACGCAATATGAAAACTGCTCATCGTATCTATTTCGAAAAGGGTAGGGTACAATTGTGAAACTGATAATTGAGTCGAAAGCATACGAACCACTTAATATTCATGGAGAGATTTTGTTATTCTAACTGCAATGAGGGGCACATACTGAGATTTTTGTGCATTAACATCCAGCGAAATAATTAATCTCGCCGCTCATGCCATTGCAGCGTACAAATGATCTATGTGGAAATCTATGTGGAAACAAATGTTTTATCTGGCACTCATTATGGAGCCGCAATAATTACAGAATGATTACTGAAGAGATATTGACTATTCATTCATTTCCTATATCATAAATGAGATGAATTTACTCCTCCGCCGATAAATATGAATAGTGCTGTTAGATTACTTTGAAAAAAATGGGATACGTCACTCCTATAACCAGAGTAGAATCAGTTAAATCGATTATACTCCTCTTTTTACATTCCATATCTGCAGTGCCGGATTAACAGTGGGAGTGTATTCACATAGCTACAAATCGGCGACCTCGGGTGGTCTGGACGCATGGTGAACTAACTGGTCACGCTCAGGATTAGTTGAAAATTATCTATGAACAGCTTGCTTCCCTCGGAAGAGATAGAGATGTTACGCGGTTGTGTTTCCAGATAAGATTGAAATATGGTGCGATATTGTGTCCGATTGCGGAGTGTTAACTAAGAATATAAAAAATATCACGAAGTTTTTATGCGTCATTCATTACGTTAGCCAACGCGTTATTTATTGATCTAAGGGTGGACTCACAAGCCATCTATATGCTGCTAACTAAAAGGTATTGCTACCTGACGCTGTACGACCTGGATAGTGGTGTACTCAATAAACTCAAGCCTATATATCCACATTCTCGTCAATGCCGATTATACTGAATCTGAGGCGGAATTGGTAACCATAATAAAGAACGTCAAACGTGAGTCTCAATGACATTAATAAAAAATAAAGAAGATGAATTTCCGTAGCTGCAACTCTTAGAGGCGACCAGGATATGAAGAAATGCAACAGAAATCAATGCAAAAATAATAGCTATATTCAGTACATTCAATGGGCAATTCACAATAGATATATTTGATGATAAGGCTTGTTTTTGGTTTATTATATGCGTATAAACGTTCTATCAAATTCAAAGTATGGTCTTAAATTCTCCAACATTATAACCTTTCGATGTTTTGAGAACACTCGAATAAATATCAGATAGAAAGTAAACAAATTTTCGAAAATAGTAACAGAGAACATAAGTAATATACGAATAAGCCATTATTATTCTTACAATTCCTTAAATGTTGACTATATTTATGCATCATTTAGTAAATTTCATAGATAGTCAAACTATAATTTTGCAATATATTCAGATATTTAGTTTAGACAAACGAGCATTCTAAAACTTTAAACTATTCTAATTTGGACGAAAGTATTAAAACACATTGCAATTTAAAGACCCAATTAATCTGGGCTACTCAACATCATTGACCGAGTATTTTTTAGACGAACACATCAGGGAAAAGATTCACAGACACTTAAACGTGTAAAAAAGGATTGTGGCAAAGGATGGGGGGCGTTACAGTCAGAGAGGAGAGGAGAGACTCGGAAGAGAGGGTTCAAGAGTGGATAAAAGATTCCAGCAAAGAGGCTCTGTGCAAGAAGAGAAGACGAGACGGGCGAAAAGGAGTTAGAGGCACGGAAATAAATAGTCTCTCCGGAAGGAAACCCGTGAAGCGGAGGATGCACGTGAATATATATTGAATAAAACAAGCGATGTACGACGGGAGAGAAAGAAAATGGAATGGAGGCAGTACATAGAGGTGGTTAGGAAGGAGGACTCACGAAAATATACATATATGAGAGCTCGGAGAGAGGAACGGAGGAAAGTGCGTGGAGAGATAGTTGGGGACGATGTGAGGTTGGGCTGTGGAAAAGTATTCTGAGGCGCAGGAATATTAAGGAGGCCAAAAGTAGGAAAGAAGAAAAAGGGGAAGAAGGAGAGAGAGAGAGGTATATAGAGGAGAGATAGAGAGAGAGAAAGATGGAGTGAGTGGCGAGTTTTTGGAGGGCGAGGACAGAGGGAGGGTGAGCAGGGGGGGATGGCCGGGGGAGGAGTCGTGGAGAGACTTGGGAGTTAAGCCGCAGGGGATGGATCGGGGAAAGAAGGCCCGACTCGCTGACCCTGCGAGGGATGTCCTCCCTCTAAGTTCCCCCTCACTTCTTCGTTTTTTTTAAGGCCACTCCCTCCCTATCTCTTTCCAAGCCGTGCTCTTTCCTTCTCGCCCAACCCCCGTTCCACGCTCACACGCACACATGTGCAACCCTCTCCTGCCCCCAGGGGGAGGGGGACGGGAGAAAGGGAGGCGAAAATCTCCCACTTCGTCCCCTTTCCCTTCCTCGCCTCCGAGTCCTGGACCCGCCTCCGTCCCACCCCCGCTTCCCCCCCGCTGCGTCGCCAACACATCCCCTATCGCCGCCACCTCTCTTCTCGGCCTCCGGCGGCGCCCACACCTCGCCCCCATGCCCCCGCCCCCTCCTCCCCCGAGGGGGCTGCCCCACACCCGCTACGACTACTTCTTCTTCTTCTTATGCCACTATTTTTTTGTCGCCCCACCGCCCGTCCTCCATCCATCCCAGCAACGCCCACTCTTCCCCCACTCCCCCAACAACACATCTTCTTCCTTTAGCACCCGATCTCAGACACTCTCCTCGCCCCCGAGTTCCTCTGTGGGGTGAGGAGACTTCTCCCACGGGAGATGTGAGGACGGCGAGGGAGAGACAGAGGAGAATCCCCTCCGTCTTGTACATACATACATACATGCATTCGGGAGAAATCTCATAAATAGGGCGGGGTTGGAGGGGTTTATTAGAATTTGCGTCCACTATGCTCCTTGGAGCATGTCCAGATTGAGCTCCCCCATCCCATCTCCCCCCCGCTGTCTCCCTCCGACCCCACCCTTCCTTCCTTCCCCACACTTTTTTTCTCTCTCCTCTCGACGCCTCTCGCCTCGGCGATGAAAAGTCCTCGCCGAAATTTGTGGTGGCGCTGAAAAACGTTATCAACTTCATACTCGTTTCATCGATGCGACCGCTTTTGAATTCTGGCCCAGCGGAGACGGGAATGTGGGGCAATAAATACCGCTCTATTTTTCCCTGCGTCGCAGATTATTTGCGAGTTGGGAACAGTTAGTTTATTTATTTTTCATTAGCTCATCATTAAGTAAACACTTTCTTTCGGAGGCAAGGAGATTCATCGTTAAAGAATCCTTAGCTCTCACGTAGATTTTAACATGTCGGCGAGTTGAGATTTTTTTTAAATATTTCAAAAACTCACCAAATATAATGTTTTCCTTCGATAGTAAAAGTGATAATAATAATAGAAATTGTGAATCATACGCCTTATTTGAATCAACAGCTTGGCGTACAGCAGCGCCTTACCATAATCTTAAAGAGACAATTTCGGACAGAATTATCTTAGTTATTCCATAAATAAAGAATTAAATGCTAAAAATGCACGAATTAATGAATTTTAAATATATGCCAGGCTACATTAAAATAAGATGACAAATCTTCCCTTCCTTAGTTATACATCTTTTTAAACGTTCAATATGTACTAAACAAATCAAAATTTTGAATGAATAAGTAGTTTAAAAGTGGGCTGTGAGAACTCAAAAAATACAGGCCCTGTAGGTAAAGGCGTTAGTTATTTCACCATTTCTCATTGGTCAGCGTAAAGAGGAAAACTCACATATGATCCACAGTGGGAAAGATCTTTATGTACATTTTATGTTTGAGGCGAAGTTTAACAAAATACTGAAGCCTAACTATATTAAATTCTCCAGGGAGCCAAAAGAAAAACTTGAATGTAAAGCCTTTCCCGATAATATTTTCCGCAGATACTTATATTTTAATGAGGACACCAAATTATTTCTTAAGCGACCAAATCTGTCACCATTTATTGAAATCACACTAAATAAATGAATTCTGACGTCCGTGGTAGCATGTATATTGTGTCATCAGCTCAAAAGTTACGAGTTCGATCTATTTATGCCTAGGGCATGAATTATGTCCTTAACAAGGCAATTAGGTCTTGAACCATACGATAAAACGTTATATATTGCAACATCCTCATGTAAAGTTATCTTAATTACTCCCTATGCCTTTCTCACCGGATTGGATACAGTTTGAATACTTTGATAACGTTTTCCAGAAGTGAAATCCAGAAAAGCTTCCGAAAAATCAACTACATCAATATCACAGTAAAACGAGTACATTGATTAGAACCGGAGGGACTCTTAAAGAGAAAGCAACCTTCGGAATTGGATGCTGTTACTCCCTCTTCTGAATGCGGTACCAAGTGTATAACTTAAACAAGAGTAATAATCGCGATGCCAGGATGTTTTTCGTCCCGGCCCCGAGCGAAAGCTTTATCTAGTGGAAGATAAGAAAGAGTTGACGACATGTTATCAGTTGATTCCAGGAGGGAAAGAGGATGAGGAGTGAGGGAGGGAAGAGGCTTGAACGTGCATGGGATGCCCAGGGAGGTAAGTAAAGGCCGGCGGGGAGGTGGAAAGTGCGACGAAAAAGGACAGAGTGGAAAAAAGAATCTTTGTGAGAAAAGGGTTTCGTTAGATAAGAATGGAGGGGATGGTGTGAGAGTGGAGGAGGAGGAAGAGGAGTCGTGTTGGAGGGAGAGGGAGGAGTTGGGTGTTTCGAGAGGGAGGGGATGGGGGCACTGGATGAGGAGAGTCGCTGGTGGCGGGAGCTCTGCCTCTAATGGGTAGACATTACCTAGGCTCAACGTGGGTTATCGGAAGCCGACCGTGGGCTTGGTGGAGGTCAAAGATACTCAAGGCCGCGGCGGAACAACAATTCCTTGCGACACTGAGCTCACCGGCATCGAAGTTGAAATTTATTCAGTCTGATGTGGAAATTATCGGGAATTTAGCGACACGGAGATAATTTCAGCCAACCGCCAGGCTATCTATTACATTGACCTACAAACAGCTACAAGAATGGGCCAAAGTGATCATTCCAATGTGAGGAGTGCCCGAGTAAATCAGCAAAAACAATACCATTCAAGTTAAGCACGGCAGATATTAAAATGATATACAATAAACGTGAATTTCATTACGTGAGGAATTACTTCATGTTCTTTTTCATTTTGCTATTTAATTATGTTACTTAAGTTCCTATCTCCGATTTTAAAACCTCAAAAGTCGAGTTATTTGATGGACACTCAACTTTATATGCAGTATTTCAACGCACCAGCATCGTCTTTCAATCATCGTTACCATCTCAGCTTTTTTACCTTATGTTGGGTATCTGTAGCCCCTTTATAGGTCATTTAATGTTTTCCACATGCTCCCTCACGTTCTAACTCACAAACTTTATTTTCCCCCCGCATTAAAAATAACGTGCAGTGAAATAAATACACAAAAGATAGCAAATGATACCAAATATATTTTTAAAAATAAAACAAAATTCTTCGTATAGTTTGGAGTTGGAGTTTCGTGTTGAAAATCATTGTTTTTTACTTAGGTAATAGTGTGATCTTTTTAGTTATCTGAGAATAGCTTCAACCCTAAGTAAGTAAGAACAACCTTCAACCACACTCCTTTGTTCGAGTTTCTGACTTTGTAATACAATTACTAAATTACATGCCATTAATGCTTGGGACATCAACTCCTCATGTATTTCTTTATTAACCGAGAGTTTGATGCATATTTGTTCACGAATATACGCTCTCAAAAGCCATCCTCCCGTCATTTTACAGCAAGATTACCTTTAGTGCTTCATTCTGTTCTCATATTTAACTGCGATTTATGTATCTCCTGGTACTCGTAAGTTTCAAAGTAAAAATACCAGGTGAAGAAAGTTACATCTTGTCACCCCAATAAATTCGCTTCCCTCCGATATACTCCAGAGAGATGAATGAACCTCTCCTCCAGAATGAACTCGTATTTTTATCTTCATATCTAACCTTCTACGTTAATGAGATTCGAAATGCTAATTCTTACCATTCTCTAATCAAACACAACAAGTTCAAACTTGCCATAAATTTCAATCCCGCTGTCGGTCCGCAGTAGCCACCGAGAAACCCCCGTAGATCCTTTGGGTTCCGGACCAGCATAGACCGCGACATCGGTACGTATTAACATCTCCAACCGTTACTCGTATTTCATCGTCTTACAAAGAGATATATGCTGACCATCTACTTATTTTTTTCCTTACAATTAACCAATTTATCCTGACCAGGTTTAGTTTTCGATTGCTTCAGGATAAAAGTAGTAGAAATAAATATTAACCGAATTAAAAATATAATATATAAATAGGATTTTGATCTAGCAGTGCATCATGAGCGTGAATTGCGAGCGCTCTGGACCAAATTTCATAGTCCATGTTCTTATTTCTTTCCACCAAGATATTTTATGCATCATTAATGCTCATACTAAATACCGCTATTATAAAATTTATGATCGCTTAATTTTCGATTCCTCTACAAATATTTACATTTAATTTTACCACATAAGTATTTTTGTGTCTCTTGCATTATGATTATGACACAAGTTAAAGCAATTTCATAACTATTAGCTGTGGTATGGTTTTCCAGCATTCTACATCTCCACTAGTCATACATCAATTTCATAACAAATATAGTATAATCACCTGTTTTATTTAAAATTAGGCAAAAAGGTATGAAATATAGGCATGCTAAAAGTAAAACCTTACGGCGATAGAATGTGAAATTTTAACACGATAAAGTGAAAATTCGCGTAAAATTTCAATCAAACAAAATTTAAATTGCGTGCCAGCATCGATTCTTAACCTCTTAAGTGGTGACTAAATTTTCCCGTAATCATACCCCCAGCGTGGGTTTTTAAATTGGTTAGCTTAGAAATAGATTGAAAATTGAACTATACCAAATTAGTACAATTAACCCGGAAAATGTTTTGGGAGTGGACGAACTGAACATCAAGTCGACCACGGAAATCTTCCGGGGTAGAACGTTTTGGGCAGTAGAGCACGGCCCGGAACTTTTCCGGGCATGCCACTTAAGAGGTTAATTGATATCCTAGTTTGTTCATCCTACGTCGTATGTTCTTCCGAATGAAAGTCGTCTCTGAGCGTAAAAAAGTTTTTCGACCAAGTTAATTTCTCCCACAGTATGAAAATAACTTTCAAGTCCGCAGGGAAAACGGCGGGTGTCAATTTTGCCGAGGGGTGGATTATGATGTCATTAAACTGCCGAGAAAAAAAATTATATCCCCCGAGAGGGTATGAATGCCATTCCCGAGAGATGACACCTGCGTAAAATAAAAACGGGGAAATGAATACCGGGGGAGAGTGACGGCAATAGGGAGTTAATGATCAGGGTACAACATTTTGATATACTTGTACCCGAAGGAGGAATATGACGAACTAAATTGATGGAGGACCGGACACGGGCGCCTGGGATTTGGAACTCTATGGAGTCCACTGGGGACTAGAGGGATTGGAAAGACTAAAAAATATAAACCGATGGGGAGAACCATGATATGGCAAAAGCATATCCGCAGAAATACGAAAAATGACAGAGAGTGATTGGAAGAGATAAGGAAAAATTAGATGAGTGAAGAATAACTTTGTGAAGAATTTGATGTTCTTGAGAAGTATAGAGACGAAAGAGTAGAAAAGACAGAACGAAATAAAATCACACATGAAATTAGAGTCAATAGCTTAATTAAGATGGCCACAAGTGATGTGCTAAGTAAGGGGAGCTTTCAATTCGCTCCAATACGCTAATCCCTTCACATTACAACATTGCAGTTACTTTTCACTTGCTACAGACCTAGCGCATTAATTAGCGCATTTCAAACAGATTTGAAGCAGTTTATGGGCGCTAAAACAATAGAAGAATGTCGATAATATCATCTATTACAGTCGTATTTAGTGTATTTTCCGTAAAGTCATCAAACATGGACTTCGTTGTATTTACTTACTCCGAGGTAAAATAAAAGTTACATTTTGTGTATTAATGCTGAACGAATACAACAACTATACCCGAAACATTCGGCCGTGACTGATGTGAACCCACAACATTATAACTTATAGACAGGTTACCAAATGTTTCGCCTCATTGTTCCATTCAACATCTTTCGTGTGCGCTCAAAAGTGTCGAGACGTGTTTCGATGTGCACTGGCTTCAACATCTTAAATGTAAAACTCACTAAAATGGCGGGGGTCTTCAATAGAACGCTAATACTATTATAAAATAGTTTAACCAACTGGTTTTAGTTTAAGGAAGTGATTAAAAATTCTTTGTAATATGTTTAGAACTTATTTATATCGTTAATCATTTTGTATAGCAACCATTGAGATGGATGGAGAGATGCTAACACTTGAAGCTGAAGCCAGTTCGCTATCTTGATAACCCTCATTTTTCTATAGAGATAGTGTTTATACGCACTAGTCTTGCAATTATACTGTTTTTCATCGATGAATTACCAGAAATTAGCATGCAACCTCTTCTTTTATATGTATTCTCCTTACATATTTTGCTAATTCATATACATTAATAACCACCCGTATTCTCGATGAAAACAATTGTCAAGTTGAGTAGAATTCATCGCACTAATCAAGGAAAGCATGGAAAGGGCAGGGGTAAAAAATACGGTTGTTATTATGGTTGTAATGGATCAATTTAATGGCGTTGTGCCCTCTTTATATATCCCACAATGATAGCAACAATCAAAACTGTTACGAACTCAGCCTGTTAGTCGTTTCATGGTAAAATGTTTTTAAATTTCTTCAAAGTTTATAAAAATATCAGATCACTTATAAATTTAATAAAAATGTTATTATATTCTTTGTACAACAGCCGTGAGGATGCAGAAATAAATCTGCGAAATGTTGGTGGAAAGGTGTTTGTTTGGTGGTTGAATTCATTTATACAACCGAGAGCAATCCTCCACGTATACGTATGTAGTGGTCAAAATCAGCTTTCATTTAAGTTAAAAAGAAATAAACGTAGTAAAACTTTTAGAATTTGGAAATAAGAGGGAGACAAGGGGAAGCAACAAAGGGGAAGACCAAGTAAACGATGGATAGATGACGTGGGAAATGACCCTCAGAAGAGAGACATATTCAGGGACGAAGTAAGAAGGGAGGAGACTGGAGTGACAGACAAAGACGGAGAACCTTGGTTAATAAATAGACCCTCACGAGGTGGAATAGGAAAGACTGCGCAGAAGAATTGATGAATCTGAGAGTTAGAAGATCTTTATAAACTACGAGATCAAGTGTAAACTTAAAGCGAATAGACTGGTTCATGATGATCCATCGTCATGCGTTTATTATCCCACCGTAGGTTGTATGTGGAGGCGACCGGTACCTTAGGCCATTCAAGGAGGACAAATTGGATTTTCCGTGTACTATTTTATGCAATGATTGCTACGCGCAACAGCAATGTTCTAGGCCAGTTCCCTAGGCGCAAAGTTTGAAATCATATTGCCTCGCACTCAGTGATATTTGACGAATTACATACTTGGAATCGGTGCAACAGGAAATATGAGTAAACAGTCCCTTTGAAGCCTACATAAAAGCAATGCACGTTGGGCAATAGCAGGTTATTCCAGTTTTAAAGAATAAAATCTAAAATCTAAAAGCCAGAGGATTTTTAAACTCGAAGTACAATTTCCTAGTTTATGCAAAAATATTTCATCAGTTCGAACACTTATTTAAACACCAGGTATATCGCTATATTCATCGCTAAGCTTGAGTTTTAGACTATAATTTTTGTATTTGACTCAAAAACACCAAAAGAGATATGATGATCACGTTTGATATTCATTTCAGTAAAATTTTCTGCTAGAAAAGCAATTTTTCTCCTAAATCCAAAAGGTATTTCAAACCAAATCCTCAGAAGGGAAGGCAGTACTTTAGCCACTAGGCCAACTCGACCCCCCTCAACTCTGTAAATCTATTTCTCTTCTCTGACTCTAGCAAAAAATATACGTTGAAATAAGCACACAGGCGCTTAGAGATTTTTAAATTATATATCCTATTCGATTCATTCAAATAGTAAACTGCTAGTGACTCCAATAAACGAATCTTTGGATACAAATCAGCATTTTGACCTCAAAGAAAGGCAATTCAAAGTAATATCTTTGTTTCCTCTATCTTTTGGAAAATAGGAAAGGAATTTTCTTTAGAGGAAATTTGGCCACTGAATTGAATATTGGAATATGAAATTTGTAAATTCTAGTCACTTCTTTTCTAGAATTGCAATTATTTGAATGTTTAACAGAGATAAATTTTAATATTGTAATAGTTATAATGATTTCATAATGAAACTACTGCTAAGAGAGCGAGTGAAATGAATACAAGACAAAACATGAGGGACATAAATATTAGTTAATACGTATTAACAAAAAAGAAACCGAAAAGGAATAATTTAAGTTTATTATACCTGCAGTGAAATATCTGCGAGAAACGGCAAACTAGGCATTGAGGAAATAGGGGAGAAAAGTCAGCACGTGAAACTAGTCTCCTGGGACGGAAGCTAAAACACCAAATTTCCTTAATCCCTTCCATTTATTGGGAATTAATCTACCCCACGGGCATGGATTTCTACCTGCGAGGAAGAAGATTGATTCCAATAAAGGAAAATGATTGTTGGTATTTCGAGTGACAGGAATTTTTCAATTTATTTTAAGATCAAATAGGGATATTTTTAAAAATAAGAAACGGATACCAAATAGAAACGACAGAGGGAAGAGTTGAGAGGTGGTGGGTGGCAGGAGGGGGAAGGAAACGGAATAAAAAAAACAGTCGTGAATTCGAAGAGGGTGAAAGGAATTGGGAGAGAGATTAGATGAGTAAAGAAGGTCCAAGGAGATGAGGATGGAGGAGAAAGAGAGAGAGAGAGAAAGATCGGTAAGGGTTTGGGAAGGCATAGTTTAAGGGGGGGAGGGATTTAATAAGGAAAAGTGAGAGGGGAGGAGAAGGAGAGATCCTTAAAGTGTGGAGGGGGAGAGGGATGGTTTGGGGGGGAGTGATTTAAGAAGGACGGGCGGCCTTAAAAAAGTCTAAGGGATGGGGTGAGAAAGGGGTGGAGAAAGGACCCGAAAGGGGGGAAAGAGAGGTGATTTAAGGATAAAAAGGGAGGTTTGCGAGCGGTGGGAGAAGGATCTGCGAGCGAAAAAAAGCAAAGGGCCCGAGAGGTCGGATGGAGTGAATGGAAAAAAACACGGGCGGGAGGAGGAGGAAGGGATTCGTTGGGGAGGTAGAGAGATAGCGTGAATGCTAGGGAGTTGAAATTTATATATACATATAAAAGAAGCGTTGGCACGTGGGAGAGAATGATGCGTGGACGCGGCGACTTTAATTAGTGAAGTAATCGCATTACGAATGGTACGAGAAGGGAGTTGACGGACTGAGGGGTGTGGGGAGCGGCGGTATGGGGAAGTGGGGGAATGAGGTGGAAGAGAAGGGAGGGCCAAACGCATTCGGTGCACGGCGGGGGATGCAGTCGAAGAATCGTACACGCAAAGGGGGGAGTGGATACTGCACGCTTTCACCAACTGGGAGGATATTTCTGGACGGAAAGGGCAGCGCGGTTTCAATTGGAGAGTGGTCGGGAGCCATAATGGGACGGATGGCGACGGTGAGGATACGCTATGCAGTTAATATCTGGACAGGAGATGAATAGACAGACACAAGCACAGACACACTTCACGCACGTAGCTAATTCCTATATAAGTAAAGACTTGACAGAAGGTAAGGGGTGAGAATAATTGAAAGTTGGGAGGATGACTAAGATGTTTCGGATCGGTCAAACTTCTTTCAGGGGTAAAGGATAAAAATACGCATGTATAGAAATATTCTTAATATAATAATATATTATTCACTGTTATTATATAATGTATCACAAGGGAGGTGAAAAAGAAGTTTAATGGAAATGATATTTGATTATAATATTTGCAGATAATCCTATGATTTGGGACGAGGATGGGAATGAAATGCAGGACAAACTAGATGAATGGAATAGGCAAAAGAAGCTTCATGGACTTAAAATAAGCACAGAAAAAAATGTAGTGATGGTTGTCGGCAGAGATGAAAACACCCGAGTAAATATAAAAATAATTGGTCTACCAGTGAAAGAGGTGGATAATTTTTCTTACCTAGGCACTGCAATAAGTAAAAATGGTAGGATAGAACATAAAATTTCAAATAGACTAAGTAAAGGAGGTAAATTTCATTAGAGCATTAAGCATCTAGTATGGGATAGGAAGACACCATAACAGGCAAAAATGATCATGTACAAGACGTAATATCTACCAATAGTTTTATATGCAGCTGAAACTTGGACAATGACTGAAAGACAGTGGAGTAAGGTAACAGCAGGAGAAATGAAGTTTTTGAGATCAACGCCGGGGAAAACCAAACTAGGCAGAGTGAGAAATACCAACATAAGGGAGCAATTAATATAAAAATATTAGACAAAAAATAGTAGACAATAGGATTAGATGGTTAGGACATGTTAAAAGAATGGAAGAAACAAAAGTAATGCTAAGCACAATAAAGGAGGGACTGAAAGGAAGGCTGAGGAAACGTTAGATTGACGAAGTGAGTAGGGACGTGGAGGCAAGAGGGTACCATTGCGATGAAGTTGTCCGACAAAAGCTATGGAACGTTAGAGGGCAATGGCGAGGCTTAGTGAACTCCTAGACCCACATTAAGTGGAACAGTATTTGGATATGTATGTATAATGATATATTAATACTCAACCGGTGAAGAAGTTCCAACAGGACCGTAATGTCTCACAAACCTTTCATCTATTTATTTGCCCTCTCCTGTCAAGTACACCATTAGTGACCATTTGGCTACACGGAGGAATATGAGTAACTTCATGGTAAGATAGGGTTTGGAATTTTTTTGAAATTCGCGCCATATGGATATCGAAAATTACTATGGTGACTCAAATATTAATCAAGCACATTTTCCGGTTTGTTTGAAAACTAGGGATAACAGTAAAATTGCCCGGCTCAGTTGCTCTGAAGCATTTCCTGTGACAGATCAATTATGTATCGTCCTGCCAATCTCCATTAAATATCGTTAATTTCTTTGAACCTGTGCAGGTCACCGTAATTTGGCCTTCAAATGGCAATTTTAGAGTGCACTGGATGTAATGCCTGCGGTTTCATTGTACGGAGCTGCCACCCCATGGCCATTAGATAGTAAATATTTGAGTCCACATCCCTTATTACCTCTAAAAGTTACGCAGATTTCTCCTGATACACTCAGAATAATGCATAGTATAATGACGCACAAATGACTGACCGTATTGAGAGGTGGAGGAGAAGGAGGAGGAAGGAAAATGGGAGCGGGAGGTAAGGTGATGGAGTGGGCGATGAACGAAATGGAGTTGGAGTGAGGTCTGATGGATGTGTTGAAGGGAGGAGAGGAAGGAGGGTTGGACGAGTCAAGGACGTCCTGACCTGAGGGGGAGGTGGTTTTTTTGCCCAGCGTGAGGAGGTGATGACAAGGAGGTGGCGTCCGAGAGATGGATGACGACGCTCCGGGGAGGAGGACACCATATACTGATTTTCGTATCCACTCACGGGATATCAGCGGGCGGACGACCAGCCGATGTTGTCCAAGCAAATTCAAGCCGATCCAGTAGCATCCCGGGTCAGCGCTAGTTCCTTTGCCTTTTCTCCACCACGCCTCTCTATCCAAAATTCCACGAGGCAATGTGACTGTGCTCACGGAGAGGACCAGGACAGAAAGGGAGAGAGGAAAAAATGAACTCTCCAGATGGATTTAGGATTTTAATTAAACCCTGAGGTGTATATTAATTAAGACCTTCCCTCCGGAACTTTATTTCGCTTTAATTATCGCTGAGGAAAAAATATACACCTATTGTGAAATATAACGGTCTCTCTTCTCGCGGAGGATGCTGACATTTGTATTCAGGAGACCCCGCGTAAATTTTTTTCCGGCGTCCCAACCCGTATCCATTTAACCAATAGCGTATAAATCATCTTCCACTCCCATTGGAAAGGCTCCTTCATCTCATGCGGTCGCCCGCAGGTTGGATTGGATGATCCACGATTATTTCGGGCACCTTAATTAAGAAAGCCCCAAGTCGAAGGAGACTCATCGCTGTGGGTCGTGAAAGATAACAAAGCGATTTCCGAACGTAAACAGACCGGGTAAAAATTCGAATTTCATTAGTGGGCTTAGAGAATTACTGCAGAATATTTATTGGAATTCTGTAACATGAAAACACCGATAGCATTCGCAACAGGGACTGTATGGTGTAGCTGGAATTTGAAATGCTCACAATTGATAGAAATAACAAAAAATAGGTACAGAAATAACTTTAAATTCTGATTAATGTTACCACTATGTTTCATTGACTTGTATTAAATCTCAAAACTTACTTCAGCCTTTCATTTTTATTTTTCAGTGCATTCCCAAAGGGTGCCAATTACATTTCGTGTTAAAAAAGTTCTGTTCCACGACATGAAGTAAAGGAATACTATCCGATTTAACTATTATGCATGCATGAAAATTATCATGCGATAGCCTTTACTTGATATAAGTGCAATATCACAAGGTTCTTCAAAAAGTTTTATTACATAGCAAACAAACTTTTCGACTATCCCGACAAATAAGTGTCGTAAACTAAAAAGGGAAAATTGATACATATTACGCTAATATATTTAAAATTGATATGTTATTTTTTCCCAATGTCTTCATACGTTATAGTACAAGTAACAGATGATTTTCATTTTTATGAAAAATATAACTTAGACACAACCATACGCGGCAACGCCTTGGAATGTCAAAAGACATTTTAGTGATTTCTTTCAACCACCGAAGCCAGTTAGAGCTATTCACTCCAAAAGTGTAAGAGAGGACAGAGGTTTCAACTCAAAGCGACGGCAGCTGCGGAGTGCCACTTTGTCAAAGAGCCGAGTCGTTTAGGATTTCCCCTCTCCGAAGGAGAATTGATGCCACTTTTCGCCAGGTGAAAGAAGTATTGGCTCGAGCGCCGGCAAACTCCACACGGGATGGAAAGTGGAAGAAGCTTGAGCGGGAGATAAGATGCGGCGGCGGGCGGCGGTCCGAGATACGGGATGAAAAGAGGTTCTTTGGCAAGCCCTTTGAAGAGGAAGAGGGACAGGTCGGAGAAGGAAGAGGTAAGCTGAAGAGTGTCGTGGGAGGAGACACATGGTGGGCGATTCGGCACGTAAAGAGGGAGGGACCAGGGAAGGAGGAGAAAAAAGTGGGTGTGGCCGTATCGCAAACAGGGCCGTGAATTATTCGAGAATACGTTAGATTAGTAGTGTAATTGGCCAGAGTGGAGTGCTCTCGCGAATATTTGGGACTCTGGACAGCAATAGTTAACCAAAATAACAAATTCAATGCTAAGAATACCTGCGCGCTTCGTAATAAACTGCTATGAGCGAACATATAGTGTTTCTCAGCATTTAGAGGTTTTAGGTTGGGAGTAGCTAGTGAGTCGCAGGCTACGCGCTACACATGTTTGCATCATATATTCAGAGCAGGTTTCAGGGCGACACATAGAATATCATTTTGAAGCCACACTACATACCTAGGTCCTACAGAAGCGATAAAATTGGAGGCATACATTGCCGAAAAGGTAGACACAAAAATTTGTTCTTTCTACGCAAAAGTGACAATAATAAAACCGGAGCTCCACGCAAAACACACCCATAATACTCTCACCATTTCACCTGCCAAAACCTCATCATTTATACCTTTACACGGCTGGCTTCCTAATAACCCCAGCAACATTCCCCTGCGGTGGCTTTTAGGGTTATATGTAGATGCAATATTTTGTGGTCAACTTTGGAAATTTTAGACGCGTCATCGGATGTTTGGGACATCGATTTCCAGACGTTTATGAGACCATCTCAACATTTCCAACACATAAAGGTACTGACTGTTGACTAATTAGTCACTCTATCAAATGAAATGTATTTTGCTGAATTTACTGAGGGATTATCGGCAGGCGGAGGCCAATTTCAACCAACATTTTACTGAATTCTTGATACTAAATGTTGATTCGAGAAAAATGCACAAGTTCAAGATTTCATGGACTTATGAAAACGATATTGTGGAAATATTTCGTTTGGCGCTGAAATCATCTCACCAGCGCATTTGGAGTCGTGAGACGCACTGTGTGGAACCTTCCACCCGCGCCCAAAATTAGCGAAAATCACTGCGATACTGCACTCATATCTTACGTTCTTGCGGCTTCCGGATCTAGACTCTTAGCCTATTGTATTTGCATGCCAGATTGAACGGGACAACATTTAGTCTAACATTAGTTATAACGTCAAAGCGTCAGAATGGACAACCCTGCACACGTTACGTCGCTTTTAAGCCCTGGGGGAAGGATGCCTTAGAAACCACTTAAAATGACTTCGCACGTGACTAAGGAGTCATGGGGTACAATCACGAAGGGTACGAAATTTTGATGCATTCAAATCACAATCAAAAATCTCACGCAGCCCTTCCAAGTTTTTCCCACGGGAATATTGGTGATGCAGTTGAATACCGATGTTACAGATGAGGTAAAATAAGCCCCCACGATAAAACCTTTCAGTCAAAGATCTGTAGCTTATTACTAAACGCCTCATAATTCATGTACCACCTTATCAAGTGTATCTTTCTTTATTCATATTTTTCTATCTTTAGATTTTTGTCATTGTTTGCTCATCATTGCCTTTATACTGATAGTTTTTTATGCTCTCTATATTTTTTTGTTCTTTACTATATTTGTTTGTTGATGACCTTACAATTGTTCCTAAGCTGTAACTATGTATGTTGTGTTACTAATTTGGTTATTTGTGTTCTGATCTTAGAGATCATCTCGTCCGAGATCAATAATTATTTTTCATTCATTCTTTAGAGGAAGAATAAACGATACAGGGGACTCTTAAGTTACACACCTGAGGGGTTGAAACTCATCAAATTCTTCATCCGTTTGCTGTTCACCTCGTGACCCCCTGACGTGACGTATTCAGAATCAGAGTGGTTTCAAACACAACCCCGTGAAACTCAAACATCAGAATGAAAACCAGTAGATATTAACGTCGAAAAGAGAGAAGGAGATGGGACAAGGGACACCATACCTATCTCCATCCTTGAGACCATGTTTGTCGTTTGGTTATTTGGGAAGGTGACCAACGATACGTAATTCTCCGTCTCTTAGACAACGGATCAGGATGATAGTCGAGGGATTATTTGGGGAATGGAGAAAGGGTTAGTGAAAAACTTTAGCATATTTATTCTGACATGGCCCTAAAGAAACAAACCTTTACCTTACTTTAACCTCTCATTCGACAGGCGAAGTATTACACGTGAAGTGCACTCCACACACCAAAAGAAGGAGCCAAAACACAAATAATATGCCTCCAACACTGACGGCATCCGGACCCAGGCCCTGTTGATGGGAAGCCTATAGCTTAGCCACCGATTCAACCTGATCCTTTCTTTCTTAGATTTAACTTCCAGAGTCAAAGGTGAAGAAACAATACATATTTGAATCTTTTAGATACTTGGAAAACTCCTCCACTTATGAGCGTCCCAAGTTCTTTAAACTATTTAATTTGCTTATTATTATAAGTTAACACAATCTTTTATCCAGGATCAGAATTTTTTCCAAAATATTTCCATCAATGACGGGAATTGTAAAGGGAAGCTACTGTACTCACTGCAGCATTATTCCGATTTTCTGATTGAAATGACGGGAAAGAGTAGATCATGGTTGAGGAAGAGGCAAGAGAACCACTTCCACCTCGTCCTACCGTACCGGAGTCCGACGCGATTCGGCCAGATTAGACGGACAAGGGGGAAGCCGAGTTTTTTCTTCCAATTCCGTCGAGTCCCCCGACTTAGAACATCTCCAAGACATTTATTCCCGTCCCTCACTGCCTTCCCTCCCTCCAGGCCTTCCTCTTGGAGGCTCACGTGCGTGAGTCGGAGCACATCTTTGGGGAGCTAATCTGATAAGACCAGAGGACCAGGGAGGGAAGGTGGAGAGAGGAACGAGAAGAAGGCTTGCGGGAAAAAGCAGAAGAAAAGCTCCTCGGCTGAGCAAGAGGGCAGATTAAGAGACCCCCAAGGGTACGTTGGAAGTTGGGTTGTCGCGCGGGTTGAGCGCGCTCTGGTGGTGGGGAAAGAATGAGAGATAGAGGGAACAAAGAGTGGGGGAGGGAGAGAGGGCTGTGGGGGGAAGGTCTCATGGCTTGCATGCGGGTTTTTGTGCGCGGAAAGAGAGGCGAGAAAAGAGAACAGGAGGAAATATCAGCGGGAGTGGAAGAAAAAAATATATGAACGAGAGGAGAAAAAGTTTGCTTTTTTTTTGGTCGTAGGGTGCACAGACTGAGGGAGAAAGAGGGAGTTGGGGGGGGGAGCAGAGCAGATTGGGGAGAACTGTCGAAGAAGGGGTAGTGGCACAGGTGAGCGAAGAGGCAGAAAAAGCCCCACGTACCCCTCGACCCACCTCCGCAATCGGCTCTGGAATGGGGGCTCTTGTCGGGGGCGGAGCAGGGGCGAGATTGAGGGGCGGTGAGCGGTAAAGAGAGAGAGAAAAGACGATGGCAAGAGAACCCGCGCTCAGCGAGTGGTTAAGAGGAGCATCAGCAAGAAAAATATTGAGAGGAAAGAAAGGGAGAGGGAGAGAAGGTAGAGAAGGAAAGATTTCTCGTTGGGAAGCTTTCGGAGGGAAGGGAAAGAGAAAAAAACCGTGGGAGTCGGCGCGGATGAAAGTGGTCGCGTATGGGATGCGATGAGGGGGCGTGCCCTTCCCCCCCCCCCCTGAGTGCGAGATCAGTTGGATTCCCCGATTCGGAGTATGGTTGTTTTAGGGCGCAATTCTTTTTTTTTAACGCGTCTTGCTCCTCTTCTTTTACTTCCATTCCAAGAGGGGAGCCTTCTCTTCCAGGAATTCTCCGAGATTACGCAAATCAATTCATATTCAGGATACGTATATCCAACCAATGGGTTGAACAGAGGATAACGTTGAAGTACTATTTCTGGGAGGTGCTGCGTGCCCTGAGATCTAGAACATTTCTTTTGTAAGGCGCTGAAGCTCTTCTGCGGGCTCACGTCGGCGTTGGTTATGTATGTGATACGGCAAATACTTCGAAGGAAAGATAATATTACGACGCAAGCCGAGGATTTGGGAGAGAGAGCTTTCAGGGGAAAACCTTTTGTCAGCAAAATTTGCTGGCTAGGGGTGGAATTGTAAGTCGAAAGTCTTGTGGCAAGTTATTGTATTCAAATAGGAGATGCTATCAGTTCTCCAGTGCAATATAATATTTTTGATACATAAAAGGCAGCATGGCACACATATTATTGGTAATTTTCATAAAGCTGATTCTACCCAAAGAGTTGGCTAACTGATCGGTTACCAAGAGGAGAAATTCGTTCATACGTTAACAACATTCCAATCCAATTTTGCTTTCCTCCTAAAATCATTGTAATTTTTATATAAGACGATGAAATGATAAATTCTGTTAAGGAATGTCGTCTTTGCACTCATTTGTAAACGCTACCGAGGAAATTTTTGACGACTCATATTTCGACCACTAATTAAAATAAAAAGCTTTTAGTTAAAAATTAATCTCTACAAGCCTTTATGTAGTAATTCCATTAAAAACTGAAATCAAATCTGAAACGCCATTAAAATTATAAAAAGAAACGTGCGCCCACGAATATATTTCATACAACACAATCCCTGGCATACGATGATAGCCATGCAGATAGAGAAAAAATGAATATCAAGACAATTATTTGACCAAGGAACCTTTTAAAGCGAGAACAAAGGTAGATTTCCAGATTGGTTCTCGTGGGAGAGAAAGGATGTGCTCAAAATATGGCGAATTTCCAGGAAATGAGAAGGCGCAATGGAAACCAACAAACGACTTAGGGGGCTGTAAGGTAAAAAAAGGAACGGTACGGGAGGGGATAGAGGGTTCGTCCCTCTTGGCTCCTCCCAAAAATATATGAAGGACTGAGAACTTGGAACGGTTAATGCGGACCCGGAAGTGGGCGGTCACAGTCGGTAAGCAAGAGGAATACGGACGAAAGGATGCCGAGAGAGAGAGAGAAACGCGGTGGAAGAGAGAGGCGAGCAAATGAATCTGAGGGAAGAACGAAGGGCTTTTCCCTCCAAGAAGAAAGCCGTTGAGGAAAGAGAAGTAGACAGAGAGAGAGAGAAGGTTAATTTAGGACTGGAGTCGAGGGCATTTTGAGGGACATTTTGATGTTTGGATGGGGTGAAGGGTGAGGTAGAGGAAGAGTGAGCGAGTTGAACCGGGCTTTGCGCTGGTTTCTCGCGGCCGAAGGGAAGGACGCAGGGCGGACACGGGCGGATCGAGCGAAAGGTGAGGCAGGCGAGGCAGGGAGTATAGTAGCGGCGGCGCGCGGGGGAGAGGAGCGAGAGTGGGCGAGCCGGAGAAAGGAAATTTCATAAAGAACTGCCAACAGGATTTGAGCGGAACAAAGCCGAGATAGAAGAGAGAGAGGGAGAGGGGTCGAGAGAAAGTGAGGTGGAGGGTTTGGGGTCGGTTGTAATGGAATAAGAGGATATTCAGCCGCGCCGAAATAAAGAGTAGGAAACTGGGAGGAGGGAGGTTAGGGGATATGAGGGGGAGAGAGGTATGGGAGGGTAGGGACGAGTGCCTGGAGGTCCTTCCGGCGGTGGGTGGTGGGGGGAGCAGAAGAAGGAGTGGTGTGGGGACTGCCTCAGTCGTTATTATAAGAGAGGGTGCTTGGGTGTGGGGGTTTAGGTGGGGGAAAGAGTAAAATAGGGGGCGTTGGAGCAGAGGGGTTGAAAATGGGGGGATGGGGGAGAATTGAGGAGACGCCTCTCACGCGACGCTTTTATGAGGTGGGGAAACTAACTGTTTCTGCGGGTGTAATTAGCCATAAACCCTTAGAAAAATGAATTCACACTACGGGATAGGATTTGTTTACTCCTCGTCAAGGCGAAAGAGCGAGACTAACCTGTATCCCCCATGCCCTCTTGCCCCATCCACTTACCCTTAAGGTAAAAACTCCACTCGGCATTAACATGAATTTATTTCATTGCCTATGACGAAAATTGCAAGCCAAGCACTCAGCTATTTGAGTCATAGCCGAGTGAGAAGATCATTACAAAATTTCTGAACAAATAGTCTTAAATGTGACAGAAATAAGATCAGTAGATTCAAAAAATGCTCAATTCACAGATGATAGTTACTATTTCATCATAATTCCACAGTGTGTGTAATTACCCAAGAAAACTTTTTAACAAACAGCGAAATACAATTAGAAAGAGTGACCAAAGCTGCATTCCATGGGATTTCCAGGTTATAACATGTACTTGTTAAATTGAATAACAAGTGAAAACTGAAAGAAAATCGGAGAAACATTAAGCTCAGTCATCTAAACATATTAAAAGTGTATTTTGTAAAAAAATATGGAGAAGGTTTAGAGGAATTTGGCCTAAGTGATGCACAAAAATGCTTGATTTCACGCCAAGAAATCACAATTTAATGTGAATTCAGTCTTGTGTATACACCAGATGAGAAATCGTGAAGCTTTCGATGAATTTTCGAACCGAAATTTCTTGGAGTGCTCAATATTCACAACATGTGACGAAGAGAGTTGTTTTAATTCGAGATTGAAACTGATACCACGTCAACGTGGGTGCAATTTCAAAAGCCATGCATACACTTATAAGAGTGCCTGCCATTCTTGATGGACCTTAATGGCACATGACAGCTAATTACTACACATCCTTTAGAATTCAGGGATAGATCGCCCAGCGGCCCCGCTCCTACTCTACCGAGAGAGCCGCAAGTCAAGTTTACGTGGTTCGGTTCCGTATTCGGCAGGCAGTTTCGGCACTATTCCTTCAAACTTATAAAACACAAAATAAATAATAAATTTTTAATTTTTAAATGTCATTCACACTAATTGTTGGAGCTGATTTTTTAACGACCCAGAAATATAGGCACTCGCCCCAATTGATGAGGAGCATCGAAAGCTGGGATACAATGCCGACAGCTACCCCGTCCGTAATTGATTCATCACTTTATATGCATGAAGTCAAAAGCGTGGTGAGAAAGTAACACACCTGGGGCGATGCCTGGCGTCCCAGTGATAATAATGATCGCTGTACTGGTTTGAGTCGTCCGCCACACCGCATTGGCTCCAGGGGCAGCGTCGTCCCCACAGTTGATTTCCGATGCGTTCCGAAAATACTTCCGCGGCCGAGCGACCACCAGCCACATAATTGAATGCAAATTTAATGGGGAGCATAATGACATACAGTCGGGAGTATAGATTGTACTACAGGCTGGCAGTCTAGTCGCTATTTCAATTAATTTTTCCCACGGTAGCGTTCTTTGTTTTTGGCGCACTCAGTGGCCTTGATAAAGGGATTGGGATGAATTTTTCATGAGACTGAGATATATTAATATGGAAAATTTTTTCCAAATGAATGAGTTGGTATCACTGCCAGTTATGATATAGTTCTCTGCATGTAAGCCTCTTTTCAATCCAGGAGACCTCTAGAGTTCAAAACGCCGTATTTTAAGAACTATTTTGTGAGGAAAAAGAATCAAAGGAAAACGGTACTCAAACATATATAGTTCTCACAACATTTTGCAGGTTTATTTACGATATACTGATGGCGAAAACAAAGTTCTGTGACGATAGAATTTTTGCTCATTATAAAGAGATTTCCTTGGTTATTTTAATAGGATAAGGTACGTTTCATTAAAAGTAAATTTTCGTCACAAGAACTTAAGTGTATGAGCCTATTTAAGAGGAAAAATTTTCCTGTTTGCAGTACTTAAAGATTCTCATTCCGAGTGTCATTATCTCGAAATCTCTCTATACTCTATGCGTATTTATACCAGAAGATATTACAATTCCTAAGTGAGAATTTTTTCTGCTGTATTTATTTCTAGGGTCTATATTAATAATCCAACAGTTATATTCATGTTATTCACTCGTTATACAAGCAAGACGAAAGAATTATGTGATACTCAATTTGCTGAGATTAAATATACTATCATACTCTCATCGGTAATGATGAATAAAACCATTGAATCATGAACATTTACATTATTAGGATATTAGTAAAAAGTACCAAAAGTTGAGTTCAGCCGAGATAAACGGTAACGCAGATATCATCGCAAATTTAGAAGGAAAGCAAAATGTTTATTACAATGCAATTTGGGAGGTTCTCCCTTTAATATTTGTTTAAGAGTATTTAAGGGGAACTGACTCCAAATATGACGGAATGAATATAATAAAAACCTAAAAAAATAGGTATCATTTAAATAGTTCTCGCGCAACTCCGAGAAACTCATGAGCCTTTCCTAATATTTTTTTGACGGATCGCAATTTAGTTTCCTGCAACTGCTACGACAGTCTCGCGAATAAATTATTAAGAGTCGCGTCCTTTAGTGCTGCAGGATATCAAATTCAAAACGTCAAGACTAATGGGGGGAATTAATTCCCTTGATCCTTCCCTCACCAACGTCAGTGAACACGGAAGAAAATTCATTACTAAATCTCTCTTCCATTCTTCTCGATGGGGGGAGGAGGCATTTGAAATTCAAATGGCAAACGATTTGAGGAGAAATAAAATTTCATTTCCGAATCCACAAAAATGTTCCCCCCCCCCCCCCACACACACAGTTTCCCAAAACTTGGCCCGGAGAAGCTTCCGCCGCCCTTGCGTGTCCCATGAATGAATGGCTTCAATTGGAAGCGATTATTATTACCGATCCCGCGGATCTCGGTTGCAATGCGCACTCATTTTTGCTCTCCTAAGTTCTCTCTCATCCCCTCTCTTACATCTCACCCTCTCTCTCTCTCTCTCAAACTCTCTCTCACTCGACGTCAGTCTTCATTCTTCTCCGAGCCGCCGCCGCCGCTGAAGACCCATCCCACCCCACTCCTCCCCCGCTCCTCTTCTCTCTCTCCACGCCACTCCACAACTCCCTCCCAAACGCCGTAATTGTCTCAACTCATCGCCCTTATCTCGCTGTCCTTGCTCAAGCGACTCTATCGAAACGACAGGCGACATCTCATTTGCCAACTTGTCCAAATTATCTTCAAGACGTCTCCTTCAACAGTCCTCCTCCTATTACTCCTTCCGTCCTCCCTTCCATCACCACTCTCTCCCTCCCGCCTCCCTCTTCAGATTCCCTCCTAATCTTCATCACCAAGCACTTCAAAACCTCCTCCTCTCCATCCCTTATTCCGCTGCTGTCTCTTTTATTTCTCGTTTCATTCCTCTTCCTTCGTCAAGGTTCATCCCTTGGCTCATTTTTTTCCGTGTTTTCTAATTTATCCCCCCTCTCTCTCACCTCCTCGCTTCCCTCCTTCATTTCTCCCGACAAGTTGGCTCTCCAATGTTTTTTCTTTTGTTTCACCTTCATTATCCTCTTCTATCGTGTCCCATATTCCGACTCCCTCGCGCGTCCCCTCGTCTCTATGTCCCCGCTCCCGGGTTTCCCCTTTCATCCTCCACTGGCGTCCTCATTTCCTTTCAAAACTGTATTTCTCTCCTACCCTGGAAAACAACTTCAAGCCTTTCGGTCTTTTTTTAAAGTTATCCCTATCACTCGTGTTGTCAAAGCCTCGTTTTGTTCTCCGAAAGACTCTCCGTTCAACTAATTCAGGACCCCCAATATTTACCTTTGGTATATCTCTTTTCATGCCTTCCGTCGCTTTTAGACTACTTTTTGATCAGTGGAAAGGATTCAATCATTATATTAAAAAAAGATGTGCCGCATGTAAAGCGTCAAAGGGAAACCCCACAATGACTTTGAATCTAATGAGCCGCATCTCGAGATGGTTTACCAACAGGATTTTCTTTGGCATCAAAGGCACTCACAATTCTTTTAGCTGAGAACCCCGTCTCCTTCCATCTCTTAGTCATCTTGAAATAAAAAATTCCAAATATAGGAATAACAAAAAAGGAGCAAAATCTTACTAAGGAGTGCAATGTATTGATACCGAGGGTAAACCAATGCCTTTAACGATAGGAAACCAAAATGCCACGAACCAACTTTGCTCGGAAGCATCTCCAACTCCCGGGAGAGGTGCTGCTCATTTCAAGGCCTATTTCGATCGTAGGTTTCTGTGAACGACGGGTTTCTCCCTGCACCTATTTTCCTCTTACTTGAAAGGCAATCAATCATTCTTATCTGCTATTCTCCCTCTTCTTATCACAACTTTATCCTATCCTATCCATTGAATTATCATAATATACAGGGCACACATTTTTTCGGTTCCTAAAGCTTGAGCCCGGAGAATTTATTTATTCTAATCCTACGGTTCTCGGGGTAATTTATGAACATTTTAATGAAAATTTGAGTGAAATCGACGCTAAATACAGCGCATTTAAAGATGGAGGTTGTAAGGATGGCTACGAAAATTTGAAAATAAATATAAAATACAAAAACACGGCATTTGGTGAAATTCCTCGACATGACGCATTAAAGGAAAATACAAAGGAAAGTAATTCAAATCCAGGAATGTGTTTTGATAACTTCTCCATAAAATTTACTAATTTACCAAAATTAGCAATTAAAACGTATAAATTACGTTAATATTTTCAGTGATAAGATGGGAAAGTTGATTTTTTAACGGCGGACCAGATAAATGGATCAAATTCAAGATGGTCACCATCATGCAGTTCCTCTCAAGGTTATGGGGAAGATTGTATAATATTTTTGAGTTCCAATGCGAGCGTCCTGTGTAAGTTACCGTCGCCCCTACGTAACAATTCATTGCACAACGCTTTTACATACCAAAATGTGCTGTGAGTAGAAGAAAACCAAATGAAATTAATCAGGCTGAATCATCTTGAGCAACTTAACAATGCCCAAGTAGTATGAAACGACTGGACTTAAAAAAATGACGACCATCAGAAAAGAAGCTCGAAAGTGAATATTTATTGGAAAATAATTTCAACAGCTGTAACCTAATCAATTTTTCATTCTTTTTACTACCAATTTAGAGCCTGAGGCTGAGACAAACAACTTTATTTAATGCTATAAGTTTCATATCACTCCGGATCAGTCGAGAAATGATCCCACAAAGGGACCGAGCAGCTTTTAGGGAGCTGAAAATATTTCCCAAGGAATTAGCAAGACATTAAGACAACATAATTAGTGAAAGTACAGCAAGGGCCATTACATTAACTCGGATCTACTTAGAGGGAATCAACTGATATCTTGCGGACCAAATTTGAGCTTTTAATGCGTCTGATCTTTTACTGAAAATATTGTTGCTTCAAACTTGAAATAGTGGAAGCTACCCATTAATGGCTTTGAAGTTTAACTGTTATACTGTTTCAATGATTTGATTTATGTCGGCTGTAGATTTGGTCTCTAAGGCTGCTTTTTTCTGATCTGACCATAGTCATAAATAACTATCTAAATATTAACAGCGTAGGAGATTTGATTTTCCCAGAAGATCGCATTTTCCGCAAAAATTCATAGGTAAATTTTATGGACGATGTTTCTCACGGTAATTTCTCGGAAAATACACAATTCGCATGCACAATCTGTGAGCATTAGAACGAAGAGTCAGATTTGAATGAAATATGAGGGAAGTCAACATTACACCGGCAAATCCATGGCGAATCACGTGAAAATGGACGGAAATTCTCATCATGTCATGTTGATAGGATCTGATCCATGTTTACCTTTCGTTGTTTCTCTTAACACTTTCACTGAATCACCTAGCATAATACAAAACCCCTTCCGGTATTTTTTTTGATTGTGAGTTTGCATCACCCTCACAAATCACCGTTCCCTTGTTGAGGATGAAGCAAATTGGATGGCATTCTGTTTCTGATATCATCAATGTCCCAGCAATATTTTGAACATGTACCTCCACTTAATAGCCTATCAGTACGAATTGTTTGCCACGAGTTTCGAGTCATTAAAAATGCTTACCTTAAATACTATGATGGAGGCAAAGTGCTCAAATGTGACTTTTTCGATTTGAGTGAAATGTGAGTTTCCAATTTAACATGACTTTCAAATTTAACAGTACAGATTAGTATCTCTCGATTCATCTTACATCAATGCTAACTTTTTCCCCTCTTTGTTAATCTGTTTCAAAACGGACTCCTTTGCCTTCCTTGTGGGACTTGTCTATCTATTTTTTGTTCCTCTTCAGAAGGTTCAACAAATATATTGATATTGTATCCCAAAAACTGTCTTAATTTTGCAGAATTGCTCTTTTACCCTTAGTGAAGTCAACTAAGCTTACTAATTCATTCGTCAATTCCATTTTCCTCTCCCGACTACAGCCAAATTAAACATTTATGGCAGCAAAGGATCTCCAAACCTGTGTAGCACAATAGCTATATAATATGAACTTTCGTTCAAGCAGTGGTAAATAAAAATAACGGAGAGACCTGAGTGGTTTTTTAATGATTATTATCATGAATGGAAAAGTTGAAAAATTTGATCTAAAATTCAACTAGAAAGTTTTTGAAGCAGGATATATTGTAAGTTCATTCAGACGAAGTTTCCCATATCTACCACATTTTTTCACGTAACCCTCTTCTAATTCAATAATGGAGAGAATTCATGCTCGGCATAGTCACAAAAATGAAATTGTAACAATAAAGCATTCTATATATTTGGAGCTGCGAAATGAAATGTGGCCCACAGAGGCTCTGGAGTGCTAATCGTAAACTGACTTTAATGGTAAAATTTTACACGAAGATGAAAGGATTAAAGAGAGTAGGCATAGGATGAATGGCAAGAAGTAATTCACTTACGGCAAGAATAGCTTGTAGAAAATATAGAGGCATACCATCGGTGACAAGAAGGCTAACAATGTTTATTTGATCGCACGATTCCAATGACATGTAGCACTATGCTTCTCGTTGTATCACTGACTCAACTAATATGGTAGAGGTTTCCGAATTCTCAACACAATTGACTAACATGTAAATTTCTCATCCTCGTTCAAAGTGAGTAAATTTTGTCATTAGATTAAAAAAGGAACATGCTCTTGATTGTAAAAACGGCTCAGAAGCATGAACTTAAAGTGGCTACTATTTTACATTTCACTCATACTTTTGTAATTAAGGAGACATTCTTGCAGCTCGCTGAGTTACGTTTAATCTAAACGAGCTTCAATGGATTTTTAGTTTTTAGGTCACCCAATGAATTATATTCAATCCCACCATACCCTATAAGCATACTTGGCCACCATAACTTCAACTTTTAGCATTGGGAAGTAGTTTTAAGTTGGTTCAACCACTGCTAATCTAACGCAATAAGTGTATCATCGATATTTTACTCCATGGTCAACGCACCGGCTTCAGCTCAGCATTCAAATTTTTTTACCAACACAGCTACTATTTAACCATTATTTGAATAAAAACTTTTTCATGCTTGTTCACTAAAACCAGTTCCGCAGTCCAATACCTGCTGGAACAAAACCAGTGCAGGTAGGAAGTTTTTTCCTGCTATTCCAATGGAATCGAAACAATAAATGCAGACATGTTAATATTCTTCACCGTTGTGATGACAATTTTCAACGAGAGAGACGAACAAACCTCGGTATTTTGATTGAAAATAAATGCACGGCACTTTAGCAGCCTGGCGTTTTTGTCACTTCCCCATTGAATCCCCTCTTCTCCTCAGCCCCGTCAGGCGCAATTAGTGTAAAACGTAGCATGATGAATGCACTACTAATTCCCAAGTCTCCCTCTATCGCTTCCAATTCCTTCGAGGCAAATTGACTCGTTGTTTATCCCCAGTCAACATTTGTTATTGAAATCCGAACCCGCTGTCTGTTACGTTCCACCCCACTTCTTTCACGGGCGCCACCCACCCCCACCCACTCCATATCCCACCATTCTGTCGGATGGGGCGAGGGTGTGGAGGTCGCGCAGTGCCCTCGTTTCCTACTCTCCCACCAACCCCCTCCACGGATTCCTTTCCACCCCCTAGCTCCAGACCCCTACATGCCGCCCCTGAGTCTGTCTTCCCACACCATCCCCTTTGGCGCCCCCCTCTCCATTCTACTCCTCACTTGCTCTCTTCACCTTCCTCAACAACCAGCCAAAACTCTTTTCCAGCACGTCAATTCCTTTCAAGCAGTGACGTCCCTACGCTTTCCAGACTTCCCCTCGCTCCAGCGTCGGCACCCGTCTCCGTACCCTTCCCTCCATACCCTGCCCATACGTCCTGAGGTCTCCTCTTCCTTCCTACCACTCCCCCCTCCCCAAAAAACCCTTAACTTTTCCTCGCCTCTCTCATCGCCCTCTCTCTTTCTCTTCGGGTCACAACAAACCGTCATCTCCTCCACCCTCCATCGCACACCCCTCGCTCTTCGTCGTTTCAACCCCCTTCAACAAACCCCTTCTATATATCTCCTTTGATTTTGACAACTACCCATTCTCTCCCTTCCCCCTCCGAATCGCATCCCTCCCACATCTTTGTCCTTGTCGGTACTTCCTCTCACATCGCCGCCCATATATACCCCCTTCTTCTCCCGCCCTCACTCTCTCTGTCTCAAACGCCGTTATTCTTTCCTCCCAAGGCCCTCTCTTACTTCATAACAACCGCCACCCTTTCCTCCTTTTCCCTTTCTAGTAAAGTCTTTCCACTCCGCATCATCCTTCATTTCTGCGCCCGCCCAATACGTAGAGCCACTCCCTAGGAAGGCCCGTCGTTCTTTAAGTTTTTATATCGCAATCGACCGTATCTTTTTTTTTCCTCGTCGTATTATCCTTTCATGTCTCACGCCTAACGCGCACTCCCGTTGACTCCCTTTTTCCCTATCTATTTTTGGATCCCTGTCATCGCAAGCTGAGGTTATTGTTATTTTTTTCCCATCGGCTATAAGAGAATCCGCCGGTTCGTTAATCCGAAAAAAAATTAATACACAGAGACGTCGCTCCGCATAAAGGAACCAATTCGTCTGTTTTCTTCCAGGATGTCGTGGGACCCTGAAGCGCTACCGTGGGCATAATTATTTATCGATTTTTTCCATTCAAATGAACACATTCATATGAGGCGGAAATCTAGCTCTGTCTGAATTTCCAAATGACGTGTGTATTTGAAATGCTCTCGGTCACAACAAAGACGGTCTATAATGTGATTATTCTCTCAGTAGTTCCTTATTTTAGCGGACCATTTCATCTTCTGGGAATGGCGTCGGCTTAACAGCAAAAGAGGACGGGGGATCAAAAACGTTCTCCCAAAACGGGATGATACTTTCACAAATTTCATCTCCCTCTCGTTACCTCGCTCACAACGATACCTAAGTTTCTATTCCTTTCACCGTTTGGACGTATATCAATATTTTTATTATTTGGATCCCACTCTTTATCATCTTTCTCTCTCTGTGGAAAAAAAACATACCGCCTATGGATCTTTCAACCTCCCCTAATATTATTCGCAACTAGCTATTCCCGACATGCGTTGAAGTGCCTCTTTTTCTATTAGAATGGATTGTAATTTTTCTTAAAGTAAATTAGTGAAGAAATCTTACGTGCTGAACAAATAAACTTTCGGACCATCACTGAAAATCACGTCGGAAGTCCTCCAATCGACCACTTTTATTGCCCATAATTTACTTCTCAGCCTCATTGTCTTCAGTACACTTTATCATATTCTAAATTCGCAAAATAAAACAGTCCATATTGAAGTCCCCATTGATGTCCACACTTTCCATGGTTTGGCCTAAAACTTGGTTCCTCAACAATTTTGAGACCTAGTCCAATGAATTCCTTGTACCTACACATTAATTTTTAACGCACAAATAATGGCAAGAGTTTCTATTCCATGCCTATGCTGCGATTTCCAAGTAAATAAAATATTCTGTTGTTGTAGTATTGCAAACATTTAAGATTTTTGAGCTTAAAAATCCAATTTCATAAAAAAGCAAAGCGAATACGAAAATCGTATACAAGATAAAAAAGCAAACAAAGAGACCACAGCACCAAATCGTATTCTACGTACAAACAAATTATGTCTCTTTTAGCACAAATTAAGTCTCACTGATATGATTCTGATGCACACGATATAATGTCTCCCTGATACGATTGTGATGCACGTGATTGAGCTACTCGTACACGATCTGTTTCGTTCCTTGCTAGTCGTTCCTCGCTTCTTTGAGATGATCACGTGCCAATACTTATTTGCGGAAACGACTCACGCTTCATCTATTATACAATAGATTTATTAAGTTAGAAACCTTTGCGGGCGCGCACATAACTCACCAAGTTTCATCGTAATCTGATGAATATTATTGGAACGCATAGAAGACGAGCAAACGAACATTCATTTTTATACATTAGATATATTTTTCCGCGCTCCGACCTACTGGAATTCATTCTCTGTCCCAATTAATTTCTACCCCGCTTAGCTTCAGTTCCACATTTGTTTCTACCCACCATAAAATTTCGCTTTGTGCCCTCCACTGATTCCCATTTCGACTGGCCCGCTTGTTTCACTCAATTCTGCCGTCTTTCACTAAATTCGCGTCAGTCAAAGGTATATAAACCATTACCATTTTAATCTGTCACAGTATTCTCACCTAACTAACTAGTATTCTCTGCTGTGATGACTGGGTAGGTTGTTTTTGGAGCAAAAGCCAACTGGGGTAAATTTTGTCACTGAGGAGGAGCAGGTAGCAAAAGGACTATTTGTGACATAAAATAGATGGTGAGAAGCCCGATGCTGGAATCAGAATACCATTAACGTTAGGGGCCAAGATATTCACAGTTTGATGTTTGATTCCACGAATGAAGTCCTCTGAAGGGCTTACTACTGAGCACAAAATAAAGATCAAGGTACGGTGGCAAAGCCTCACCCTCCGCCCGGCTGAGAACTCGAAACCTTCAAATGGTAAGGAGTTAGCTTAAGCCATTAGAGAAACTTGATCCCCACGTTATTACATTGTTAAACTAGTTCACCGCGAAAAACACTACGATCCTAGAAAATCATGCGATAACACACATTGGAACACACATGCAGAACATTTATAAAGAGATAATATTCTGATACTACTTGGAGGTTTTACTCAAAGTTGAAAGAAGAACCTCCCAAGTCATCCTCTTGAAACTATTACCGATATGGTATAACACCCGCGCATGTTGAATTTAAGTATACTTTAAGAGCCGCCACGCAAATTCGTGAACGTTTTGTATCTTGTATTTATCCGCCACAGGACGGTGGTTTATGCCCTACTGAGACAAACAGTGAGGTGGTTTGGGCGGACGGTGAGCTCGTTCTTTGACCTCGAGGATTGAGGTGGTTTAATACTACTGGGAACACGTCTTTCAGTCGCAGATAAATATTGTCCTTTGTGTTAGTTTATTTACACACGCTGTTACTACTGAATTAAAGCTGTTTTTATCGTGATCATACCCGCAGTTAAATCCTTGCTCCGGCGTATTTGCCTAAATACAAACTGAAATTATTGTCATCACAATCGGTAGACAAATTAAATCTCAATCACGACCGTGGCGCTCAAGTCTAGTTGAAAAAACCTTCAACATTTCGATCTAAAAAAATAAATGCTCTAAAAATGGCACCGATACCCAAAGATTTTGAATAAACGTGAAAAATTCAAATAAAAAATTCTATTTTAAATAACTCCAATAAAGGATTCATTAAAATTCTGACTTCACTGAAAGATTAGATTCGGGATTCCACAGAACAAAAGGGATTGGCGGTATTCCGTTGAAAAAATATCCACCCCTGGCTCGACTTGAACCCGATCTCTTAGAAAAGACGCCTCAAGCACTCACACACCACCGCAGCTATCCAATCCTCCATTACATCATCCGTCCACCCGCAGTCCCTCGACCAGAATTCCTTCGTCTCATCTGTGATGTGCTCATTTTTTTAACTCCAACCGCTTTCCGTCACCGCCGTTAAATTTAATCCATCGCCCATTTCTGCCGCCGAAAAGGCATTTCGTAGCAAATCGCATTAAAGACGAGGAGAATGCCTCCAGCAGTGAAACTTAACCATTACTCTCTCTCACACTCCCGAATCTCTTTTCCCTCCTCTCCTCTCTGCTTTCTCTCCACTCATTCTCTCTCTCTCTCTCTTGCGTTACCACGCCAGATCCTCTCTGTCTCCCTTTCCCTTCCCCGAAACCGTGAAAAACATGCCCTCCCTGTCGCTCCATTGGTCCCACTTGAGACACCGTCCACTTTTCCATTCCTCGAATCATTATCTCATCACTCACCTCCCCTTGGTTCTCCTTCACCTCTCCTCTCTCCTAAAGTGCCTCCTCTTTTGGGTTGAGTCAATTCTGGTTAAAGGACTGGTTTCCCATTTTGGAAGGCAAATAGTCCAGATATTTTCACAAAAATCACACCTATTTTCGTACCTATAAGCGTTACCGCTTCAATTGCAGAACTTAGTCGCACATGTGCCTTTGGTTGTTAATTGGTTGGTCGGTTAGTTATATCGGAGGGCAAGCGAAAGCTGATGATGTTTGCATAACCGAGGAGAGGTGGTTAGGGAATAGTTAAATGTCGGAAGGTGTCAAGAGGACCACGAACTAACGTCCCATTCGACAAACAGATCACGCCACTGGAAGTGCTTTCCACACGGCACTTACTTAAAGATCAAATTTTCTCTGAAAAATCACCTCCTTTACCGGAATTTTAACCCCGGCCCTCAGGATGAGAAGACAGAACTCCAATCACCACACCAACCCATTCCACATGGACGGAAAAATATACTCAATGCTCTGTAAACAAGCACTTGAGTAGGACTTGAGACTAAGTGGAAAAGCTTTTATCGAGCTTGGAGCATAAAGCTAGCGCTAAGCAACGTACCATTCAGACCCCCACTATAACCTGACACTTTCAAGGTCCATCATCCATGAATGAAATCCTAATGCCTCACACCTTCCCCTTACGGAGTCCATATTTCCTTAAGATGGATCAGGCTGCGGGACTACTAATTCAAGAAATTGATAATACTCAAATAAGGCATATTTGAAATGCGTTTCATAAACTGACACAGAAAAAAGTCTAGATTCTTAGCTTGTTTTTCGGTAGTTCACCATTTAAAGTGAATAATTTAGTTAGGGCTCCAATACAGATTGCTCAGATTACGGCAGAAAAACGTCAATTTAAACAAGCAAGAATAATCAAGCTTTAAATTAAAAATGCTGACAAGGTGCAAAAATTGTCCTATGAAATTGGATAAAAATAAAACAGGCATATTATTATCGACTTTTTAAAGTAACGAGCGATTTACAGCCGAAATTAAAGCCATATAGCAAATTTGGAAGGCAAATAGTCCTGATATTTTCACAAAACGTATTTTCGCACCACTGAGCGTTACCGCTTCAATTACAGAACTTAGTTGCACATGTGCCTTTGGTAGTTAATTGGTCGGTCTGTTGGTTACATCGGAGGGCAAGCAAAAGCCGAGGAGTTTTGCTTTATCGATGCATCTCATACTAATAGCTCTGCGTTCGACTCCAATTGCTGGACAAATGAGGTCGTTAAAAATATATTCCGGAAATAATCTGTAAATTTTGTACCTTGATTTTAGTTTTTAATAGGTAAACTGATTTATCAGTGAAAACAGGATTTTTAAACAAAATAAATAAAAATACGGAATTTAGTATTTGTGTTGACTCAAAAAGGCCAACGAAACCTTATTGGAGACTAAATTATTTCATCTCATCTTTATGTCTTCATCCCTCCTTTTTCTTGCGTCACCCGACGCAGGTTCGTTCGATCACATTGTCCTTTTAATTTCATTTTCGATCCCTCCGGATCGGCGTACATCACCCGCCGCGTGCTGTCTTTTATTGAGAGAGAAGCTTTCGGGAGTCACACGACAATTTCACACACCCTCATTCTCATCCACAATTCCCATTTTTCACGTCATTCTCCTTAGACCTGGTCCAGCCCGGAGTGATTGCAGCCATCTGTTGAACCGAATCCTAAAAAGTTGGCGTGCAATCAATGATGTAAAGTTATAGAAGCAAAAATCACGAGTTTCCTTTTATTCAGACTCAGCGTAGCACATAATGTATTCTTATTCATTTTACCTAATGATCTTAGTTTGCTAAGAAATATAATGTAACCAGTAATCAACTGAATCTGTTGAACGAAAGGGAACTCGCTATAACTTTGCATCATTGATTGCACGCCAAATTTTTAGGATGCAGCGACCTGCGATAGCCTCTTAGACATAAGCGAGTGTTAGCTAACATTAGAGGACCATCATATTGCTTAACTACTACGATAGAGGTGATGTTTTTGGTGAAAATTTCCAATTTATATTATGTACGCGGTCAATTTTTATTCAAAATAATATCCAAAGCGACAAGGAGTTTTGCTCCCTCTCTGTAGAATAGATGGCAACATTTAAATCATTTCTCTTTTCCCATATACTAGGTTTAGCATAGTACAAAATGAATTCTTGTTCATTCTACCTAATGAGCTTAGTTGGCTAAGAAACATAGTGTTGCCAGGAATGTGGAGTTCAAGGAAATGAGAAAAATGACACCGTTATTATAACCTGTAGAAAAATATTTCAAAATTAAATATATAGGGTGGACCCTGCATTGTTAAAATTCTCCGCAAGTCATTGCAACACGCCTTTCTCGAAGACTTCACTCCGGTATAGCCCGAGAATCTCAATTCGTATTTTTCCTCCCATTCTCTACATACTTCTAATCTATTATAATCTCGGACACTGAGTATAAATTTCGTCTCAATTTTTCATCTTATATCATACACTCAATATCCCCATCCTTTCACTCCATTCCAATTTCTCGATCTCCCTCATTCCCAAAAGATAACGGCAATTCTGCGACTATCAACTTCTAGGCAGAGCCGTTGAACGAGAAAATAATTTGCAAGGTAGTTTTCTATCACTAACTGCTATTGCTGGCTTGGCACTAATTTCAGAATGCGCCTTCTCGGAATTATCTTCAGCCACTTTTATTTGTAGCCGGGAGTGGTATATAAAAATATTTTTTTTTGGCAGTTGAAGGCGAAAGAGACCTTAGATGATTTAAGTTATCAATGCATCGACCGTCAATACTTCATCATTATTATTATCTAAAGTGTTCAGAAGTTTAATCGGCGAGTAATAATTGATATATTTAATTGATTTTGATGTCATCAATAATATTTTTCTGTTCCCATTTCTGTTCTCAGATATGAGTACAAAATTAATACTTAATTACAGCACCAACCCATCGCATTTAACGAAGAATCAGTTTACTGTGAGCGTCAATCTATATTGAGATGACATTTAATAGACGAGAGAATAATTTTCTCCCTAAATTATCTCATTTAAGAGGGATTAAAAAACAGGAAGTACGTTGGATTTTTAACTTGTGATGCTCGCTGTGTCATGCTGTGCTCGCGACGTTTGCTCTGGTATCGCCCAAAAATCTCTCATTTCCGCCATCCTTTTCTCCTGCAGCTTCACTCCCTCGATCTTTGTCTCTATCTCATCTCTATTGCTGACGCCCACGCATAAGAAAAGAAGAACATCGTCGGGCGCTGCACGCGCACACGCCCTCCATTCTCAGAAAGCTCTCGTCTCCGACCGCCACCTTTCTAAACTCCCTTTGTCTCTCTTCCTCTTCATACTTGAGTCTCTCCCATCCTATCCTACTCTCTTCTCATTCGAATTCGTTCCATTTCCCCTTCAATACCTCCTGAAGCGGTTAATGAAGTTCGCAACCTCCCATCTCCCCTGCCTCCTTTACGTGTCTTCTTCGTTGAAAATCCCCATGGCCCTCTGATCTTCTCCTCTTTTCTCTCTTACCGCCTCTATCACTCTCTCACTCCAACCTAGTGTGTAGATGATAGGGTTGCATATACCTCCGCTTATATTAGTGTTCCTCTCTTTATTTTTTTCCTCTCAGTATTCCGAATTTCCAGCTATTTGGAGAAGCTGAATTAATTTTTTCTCTACCTTTTGAGAGGAGGATCAACGTAGACTCGAAAAATTCATCAGGACTCGAGCAACAAAAAACGGAAAACACGTAAATGAAATGGAATGCACAGAGCCGTTATTTTTGGCATTTTCAGACTTGTTTACTTCCTATCGATTCCTGGCAAGTGTGTTATGTATATTTGCTTCGTACTGAATGGGCTTTTTGTGAGCGAAAAAAACAAATATTCGATAATAGAACAGTTATACTCCCCTCCAATTTTTCCAAATTGAATGCTAAAATTAATGAGTAACCCCGGAGGGGTTAAAATGGTAACGTACTTTCATTTGGACATTTTCTGAACTTCAGAGTTCATGACGTTTATTCAAGTCCATTTAACACCAAATTATGCCTCAAACTTGCTTCCAATTACTAGGCACACAGTGTCTCATATTGAGAGTCATAAATAGCTATTTAAAAGATAATTCTCCTTGCACCTCTCGATGAAACTAGTAGACATATGTATATTAAATAAAAATGAATGAGAAAACTTGCCCAAGTTTAGGAAGCATCAATATTGAAATAATTTCTTTCTAAACCAAGTGCAGTGAAATATTTCTTGAGTAGATGTTAATTTCAAATTTACTGAAAGCCCATTATATAAGAATGAGCTTTAATGGAAATATATATTACACGGGACTAATCAAACGCTCCATCATTTTCACACAACATTCCTAGCTTCGTGTAGGCCCTCTGATTACCCCATTGTGAAACATCACCCTTCCAAACTAGCTCAATTTTCTATAACTCTAGCGTCACCAGTTTATGTCATAGCTAAGAGGAAAATTCACAGTTCAAACACATCAATTAAATTATTGTCATACTCCATCGTCATGCCTTCTTTCTTGGGTTGCCTTCTGTTCATTTGAGCACAACCTTACCCCATACTAATTGATACTGTTCATCATATGATTCACATTTCTAACATAGCTTCATATTCAACCACTGACATGAGATTGAAATATTTTTAAAATATGTATACAAATTGCTGCAATTATTCTATTGCACTTGTAAAAGGTTCAACTTAGGCATACTGCTATCTCGGGAAAGATGAAATTTTATGGGAGTCACCTACGTCACCATTAGTCTTATTACTCTGGAAATATCTAAACTAAATTTCTTCAAGCAGGTGATTTAATCCTAGTTTCGTTAATAACAGCAACTACGACATCAACATCTGATGTAATTACTAAAAGAGTCATTTTTTGACTAATGTAACTTAATTAAAGTATTCTGTGAGGGCACAGCGATAGAGAACTTATTGACTGAAGTTCGAAATCTGGAAATACACTTAACAAGTCACGTCTAGTATCTGAAATTTATTACTTTAAGAACCAAAGATGTCACTTTTAAAACGTGTTTTACAATTTTTATTCTCTAATGGAAAGTAACTTATACAATTTTTCCCCTCTGATATCTAATATATATTTAAGTGATTAACAAAACTAATGCATTTATTAAATTATTTTTTCACTGAAGATTAACCAGGAGCAGTTACTTTGCGCTTTATATTAAAAGAATTTTTAATTACCTTGCCTTCTCTGGAAGCAGTAATTTCAAGTGTCAAAGTGCTGTCATATTAATGGATACAATTTATAGGACAATGCTGTCATTAGGTTCACAATTGAAAGTTTTTTGAAGAAGCCATCATCTAAAGAAAGACACCAAGGGTTGAAATTTTCCGCGAAAACATTCTTTGACTTTGACCCGGAATTCAAACCAGGATTTATGGACCGTGAATTTGTAACCACAACCATCGTCTCATGTGCCATAACGTGAACTTGAGATGCAAACATCTAGTTACATCGCATACACCCATCTCAAAATTCGCACCGAAGGCAGATAGCATGGTGGTGTAATTGGCTTACACACCTGGCCAACAATTGGGAGATCCGGGTACGAATTCCGGTCAAGTCAAATGAATTTTTTCAAGACAAATTTCAAACCACGGTATATATGTCACCTTACGAGTGAATTTGTACCATGTCATTTGTACATGTACGTCAATAGAATACTATTGGAAACCTAAACAAGGACTAATAAACTTCCTTATTTTGGAACCACGAGATGTTGAAGTTCCTTGCATACATATCAAACAATATTATCCTGGATAATAACTAAAATGACCAAAAATAATCAATTAATGGTGTCCGATCTGAGTTAAAATCAAACTGATGACAGACTGTATAAATTTCTTCTAATGCAAACATGAGCTTACTTGGAAATATAAAAAAAATCATTCATTCCGTGTTTTCAATCCAATCAAAAGACGATTTAACATGACAGTAGAGATAGTGACGGAATAAGTTACTAGGGAGTTCTCACTTAATGTTTCAATTCACACATATGTCCTGAACAGAATGGTGAACCAACATTCCTATTTTATTATTTCATTATGCCAGGAGGCGATGGAACAACTGAGTGGATTTATTTTGTTACTTCAATTTGACTTCGCTGGAGCATATTCATATGCGCCATGCGGGAATCAACCCACCTTTCCCACCCCCTTTGGGGAAAATTACCGATTTTTCAAAAAGATAAATTCAGGTCCCCACTTTTCTTTTTTAAAGGCGCACCTAACTCATCGTTCATATTTTTGGAATCCACCGGAGGATGCTGGAGTGACAATCATTGTGCCTGCCTTTGCAGCTCACGGGGCCTCTTTTCTATCCCTCCACAGACGACCCCGCTTCATACCTACTCTTACATTTGCATTTTTTCCAAAGCTCCCAAGTTAAAAGCCAGCGTCAAATAAACCCCCCATTTCTCCTCACTCTACGATTCTCCACCCTCTCACTCTCTCAACTTCTCATCCACGCTCTCCTTTAAAAAAAATATCCCATTTTTTATCGATCACTCTTCTTTCTCCTCCTTCCTCCTCTCCTCCATTGGTCTACTCCCCCCTCTCTCTCCTTCCCAATATCTTCTCTCATCCTATCTCCTTTTGCCAATCTTCCCTTTTTTCCGCTCCCTTTTCATAGGCCATCGGGGGGATATCTTCTAATGCTCCCGGCTCCCGCTCCGCTCGAAATAGAAAATCTTTCTCGATGCGAGAGCCAAGGTGAGCCTCGCGACGAGATTAATGGTGTTCATTTGTTTTATTTCGCTGACACGTCAAGCGAACGCCTAAGCTAAGCGTTTCTGTTTGAGCGTTCGCGGGGACACATCCGGGATTTAATTAAATTTTTGTTGGGAGGAGTGGGACGTTATAACTTGGCGCTTTAAATTGGATTCTGATATCTTTGTGTTTACCTCTATTTACCGTGACAGTGGAAATGATCTTATCACGCCCATTAATTGAACTTGGCGAAGAAAAATACAAGTAGATCCCAGTTTTATTTCTTTTGGTTCCACCTGCGAATGATATGTGCCAAGGATCGATGAAACATGCTCAGTCATCTAGATAGTGGTAGGTGTGTTAATGCAATAGTATTTTGACCGAATTAGATAGAGAAAGTCAACCCTTACAACTAGATTGGTGTTCACCACACATACCTAAGTTTTGGAAATGAATATACAATACTAATAAATATATCAGGATATTATCTAAAATTCCACAGAAAACCCAGGCAACCTTCTCAATATTGCACATTTCGGGAGCTGTGCAATTTTTTAAGTCGCAACGTCTGAGTGAACATGGTGTTGGATGCCTCTTGAGGACCAACGTTTCTATCTGAAGTGAGATAATGGGCACCACAAGCTAAACCAAAGCTGCGATATTTCATGGGAACCTGTTATATAAATTAGACTAAGCCAGGAGGATTAAGTCGGGGAATCAGCTTCTAACTTCATGATTCGTGTTATTCATATGATATTACTATTATTAATTGATACGCCCGCCATAGAGCAAATACAAATCCATGTTAAGACAGAAAAGTACAATTTCAATTCATTAACTGTCTAAATAAAATAACCTAAAACCAACGCCGAAATTTGAGTGAAGCTCACGCGTTTAAAGCCTGCTAGAATATAATTTCATTTTTCTGAGTAAAAGTGACAGAAGCTGAATACATCATAAAAAACTATAGGAGAGTCTTGGCTGGTTAACAGAGCGGGAGCTGTTTGTTAACGTCTTGAGCGAACCACAGACTCAAAATATTTAGAGGTCAACGTTAAGACTCAAGAGGAATCGAATGAATGGCTTACCATTCTTTTATATCCTCTCTCACTCTCAACTTGAAGAGACTTGTTTTGGACCCTTCTTAATGAACCTTCAATCAATTAGTTATGTGGCCAAAACTTGATAAATGAGACGATATCTCTTGAATGAGAATGGTTTTTCCTTAACGCGCCTGGTTTGGAACTGGAAGGGTTTTCGTTTCTCCTCTTAACCGTTCAATTGTTAGAATATAACTTCTTATTCTTACTTTACATAAAATAATTGAGAATCAATTTTGTAACGGGAAATAAATCCCGAATTTACTTCGCAATGCATCGTAAATGACAGGATATTTTGAAGAGCTCCATCTGCTGATTCAAAAAGTGTCATTAAGACATGGCCTAAAACATGCATTATCATTGGCCTCAATGGTGCCATCATTTTGACAACCGCCAGATTGTTCCGTAGATGTAAATAATATAAAAATGTTGAAATCATTATTTACAGTGTTAATTTTAATTTGAAAATTCACCACAGGAAATGCCACAAGAAACACAAAAAGGAAAAAAATGAGTGACAACATAACAATCTTCCACTTCATGTAATCGAAGAATGAAATACGAATTTTTGTTGCACAAGATCTTATATTCCCCATATCAGTTCACTGATTCATAAATGAAGAGCAAGAATCGGCCATAAATGTTCAATTGTCATTTCTTGTCCAGCATTTTCATACCAGCCGATAGAGATGGTGAATATACGATCCAGAGTGGATGAACACGAGTTTAATCCCTCAGATATGCTGTCAGGCTTTCCACCATGGAAGGTTATTGGTTGGCGTAACGGGGGATGGGCCAAGGGGCGGGAGGAAGGAGGGGAAGAAGGGCGAAAGGAATGTGCTTTGGGATGGTCGTTGGAATTTGATCGCCCGGTCGAAGTGGATATCTGTCCGAGATCTCCGCCCGCCTCCGCAAATAAAAGTACTGACCAATAACCCGTAAGTAGAGCAGAGTACGAAGATGGAAGTGCGGGCAGGGGATATAGCAGGGGGAAGATAGTGAGGCCAGGGAGAATGATTACGAGGCGGTAGGAGCAGAGGCTCCAAAGGAGTAGCTGGCTCTCCGTTAGGGTCAAGATCTCAGATAAGAGCGGGGAAAATATTTTGACTTCAGCAGAATGAGGTTAAAATTATCCAGTTCAACATTTCTTACTTCAAGCCACACCATTTATTTTGCAAAAAGTTATAATGCTATTGCAACACTGGCTAATGTTAAACGTTAATATTTTTTCACGAATAAGAGGAATACATGTAGAATCTTGAGAATAACTTTCACAGAAATCCTTCTTAAACTGGCAAAAAAAGTTCCTCCTTTTGTTGCCAAAAGAATGGCAAAAATGTTAGTTGAACTATAAGTCAAATATTCCACTAATCTGTAAAAAAATTAATGATATGTATATATTGTCATATTCCTAATCTCAAAAAAATAGCAAAAGTTAAAAGTTATGAATAAAAATACGCTAGCTACTACTATTATAGAAATTTTATTTTCATCTAGACAGTTGAAATATAATAATACAGATGTAGTTTAATGTGTGGTCTAACTAAAACTTTTTATGCAACGAGGATTTTAACATCACGTCAATCGCTTCTCCGAGGTATTGTTTTCGATGACCTTGACTATTTTCGTCAATTAAAGAACGCCATTTACAAAAAGACAAAACATATTTTATTTAAAGCAAAGCAGTAACATTTTACCTATTTCCATTGCATCATAAATATAATGAAAATATAAGCATTCTAATAAATAGTTAATCAGGAGAATAAGTCAACCAAGTATTTTCAATAAACAAGATCAATGAGGAGGAATGGCGAGAAAAGACACTAGAATCGTACAACTATTCGGAAACTAAGGATATTCACATTAGGAAAATATAGCCGTTTGACGAGATTCCTTTTTAACGCTGGTTATCAATAAATTAGGATTAGCAAAAACTTTATCATCACATCAACGAGACTTTTTGCCCTAACTCGTGGCACTAATCAGCTCTGGAGTATAAAATAGAGCGGGTTTGCGCTGGTAAGTTGATAGTGCACGTTGATTGTAACAAGCGACTTTCGACGTTAACTGGTGGAGCAAATGGCTACGCAGGTCCTCTTCCGGAACTTTAAAAAAAATTGCATTAAGCTCACACAAGCTAATTGTTGTCAGTGTAAACGAAAACCTAACTGGCTCTGCACAGACCATTGAAAAACTTGTCATGAGGGAAAATCCCACGTATATTCTATCAAAAGAGACTTGTGGAGTAATTAGCCAGTGTAAACACACCTTAAGAAGTGCGTCACTACTATACATATGCATAGTTTTATAGCTTTTAATATAAATTTTACCTTAACTTGGAGGCTTGCTGGATTACCACTCGCGTAAAAATGCCATAGCAAGTTTCAAACATTTTCCTTATTACATATCTAGTTGAATGAAGGTATTAATATTTCATTTTTGGTACTCAACTTCCAGAATAACGCCATCAATCAAGCGTGTTTGAACATAGCCATCGATTGTGTTTCCAAAAGATTAATATATATTAAATGAATCTTTACATTACAGTGGACAACTAGTCCTAGAAATCCGCCATAATCACGATCAAAATGAAGTTTCTATTAACCTAAATTTAATTATTAAATATATAAAAATAACCTAAAAAAGAGAGGGAGAGAAACTCCCAGGCAAGGCATATGAGAAAGAGAAACGTGTTAATATGTTTATTTACAATAATTAAGTCACATTTTGTATAACACATTAGGAGTATTAAAAAAAATTTGGAAGGAAAAAGGTCGCAGAAATTGACCGTCTTTTAAAAATGAATCGGTTTACTTTCTCATAACTTTTTTAATCGACTCAATTCGAGATTTTGGCAGACTAATAACAACTACACTTGATTTCTGAAGGAAGTGCATTTCACTTGGAAATTATTGAAACTCCGCTTCGTGAATGAAGCCATCTGTTGTGACGGAGCGGCGTCACATAGTTGACAATGCCTGCGTCTAGCGCTAGATTAATGCGAGAATTCAGCGAGGGACGTGGTGTTCGCCGTGAATACAGGCAGCCTGTCAGACGCACCTGCATCACCTCTAGAGAGAATCGCAGGCACTCATCAGAGCACGCATCGGGAGCAGAATATGTAGTGCGTTGATTAACAAGCATGTACACGGGTTAACTGAAATGTAACATAGCGAAGTCAAATAAAGATCAATACTAATTACAAATATTGAAGATTTCTACGAAGTTAAAATTAACTGTGGATATAGATGAAATGATACATATAAGGCACACACACACCGGTATTTCACACACCGGTATTTCACGCTAAACTCTTTAGAGAAAAATATGTCCAACTCTGTTGTGCAAATTTATGACATTGCATTCGAAATTGAATTATGATTCTTATAACATTTTAAGCATATTAGATTCTACTTTTGTTTCATTCATAACATTTTTATTATTTTTCCCCAACAAATTACCAAGAAAGCCCAAGTCAACATGCAATTTCTATCCACAAAATTTAATTACATCATTCTACGAACGAATTCATGCACAGCTTACCTGACATAGTGAATACTCATGTCATAAATAAAAAATTGAGCATTTTATCATGATATACCAAAAACGTGTAACCTTTTGGATATAACTTGAGGGGGCGCTCAATGAGTTCAAAATTTCAAAATTAAGTGTTTTAAAATGATAGCCAATTGACACTTTACGTCCGAGAGAAAATTATATCTGGGAGTAATACGCCATTAGGATTCTTTATTGCGTTCTGTAATAAGTTAATTAATGAAGCTGATATACAATGCAAGAATTTTCACAAATTTTAATAGAATAAACTTATAACATTGAGCGTTAGATGTTCAAAAAAGGAAAATTTGGAAAAAAAAATCCTCGATCAGGTAATAAAAACACCGAATGCTTGACATCGGATAACATTTATGGAAAGCGCGACGATGACTGCTCAAACCTTTTTATTAGAACGAGACAAAAGGAGGATACTTCAATTCCACTCTTAAACCTACCACCCCACGAGTTTGACCAAATATATACATATGCATGCATAAATAATAAAAACTCATTTTTTTTTCGAGGGACGGGAACGTCCTCATAAAGCTTACCAAAAATTGCCTCACTTAAATCTACAGAGGCACATGCCTCGAGGACGAAGGGACAATGTTTTGCTTTTTAACATGGGCTGGTGCCTCGGAAGGAGGAGGGGTGGATAGGGTAGGGGAAATTTAGGGAGGGTTGGGGTGAAAGGGAATCGGTGAGGGATTGGAGGGTGAGTAAAAGAAGGGGTGGTTGGTTAGGAGAGAGAGAGAGACACCAGAAAACAGAACGAAAGAAAGAAGAGCGAGATCCATGAGAGAAGAGAGATGGTTTGTGGCAAGAGAGAGAGAGAGAGAGGGAGGAGAGCACATTTACGTGGATGGATGGGACGGAAATGAAAAAAGGGAATTCAGGAAAAAGGGGGAAGGAGGCAACGTGGAGAGAGAATTTTTGACTCGACGGAGAGGAGGGGGTCAGCTTGTGAGGAGGGAGGGAGAGTTGAATACGGGTTGGTACGTGGATAGGGTAGGGAGGAGAAGGAGGACAAGCAGTACAGGATGTGGCATTGAGGGTTAGTGTTGGAGGAAGGCGATATTTTTGCGGGGATTGAACTGACCCAGAGGGATAGTGAGAGAAGAGAGTGGGAGGGGAGTCCCCGTATTAACAAGTATTTACGAAAGGGGCGACTCGGGCCAGAGTGCACGAATACATTTGCGTATATACAGTTTTCATTTGCCCTTTGTTCCGGCCGAGTGGTTCTGCCGATCTGCGCTGCCCCAACGGCTGCGAGAGGAGGAGGTCCTCTCGCAGGAGTAGCGAGAGGAGTGGGGGCCCTGGACCAAGCGGGAGATTCGCCGTGGTGGGCCAGGATGGGGGGGGGATGGAAGGGTGAGCTCGAATCCTGGGTGGGGGAGGGATGGTGGCAGCAGTGGCAGAAAAGTGGGTGGAAAGGGGTTCGGTGTCCCAGGGTAGGGTGCGTGGGAACAGCACGGGAGGATCACAACAGGGGTTTAGGGACCATGGTATGAGGTTGGGCTGGTCAGGGAGGAGCAGCGCGATGGCCCCATCTTTCCTTTCTTTTATTTCGCTCGGAACGGGAGAGAGAGAGCAGTAGGGTAAACACGAGCGGTAGGTACATACGTTCATGGAGGGCAGGCCAACATGCACACTTACCATTCATACGGACGGAAGGGTGGTCGAACACGATCGCCATCCGACCTCCATCCCTTTCCCATATATCGCCTCACATTTTCCCCTTCCACCCGCGGTCATTCGGGCGTTCTCGCTCATTTTTTCCCATCTCTTCCCTACTCCACGGCTCACACACCCATTCCCTTGCTCCTGTTCTCATGCCCTTAAACCCATCCACACATCATCATATCTCCCTCTCTGTCTCTCGCCAGCGTCCCTCCCGGCGAATCTCAAGAGCTTCAATTAACTAAATATTCCAATTCATTCGCAAACAGCACGATTTCGCGTCTGCGTTCACTCGGAAGGTCAATTTGAGGTCATGCCCGTCCCTCAGCCTTAAACTACGTGACTCATGACCGGACACCGACCGGCGTCGGCGAAAATGAGAAGCGAAAAAGCTCGCACGACACATTTTGGCCAACGAGAAAAATTCCAGCAAGAATTCCATCCGAATTTTCTAGTGCTTTTTCTTGGTAGATAATAGGCGTATCATAACTAACTTCGTTACTTGTTCTATTTGTTTAGAGTGTTAGGTGTTGTTGTATTTATTTTTAAGAATAGCACATACTTTTATTGTGTTTCATCAAGTCAAAGTACAATAAAACCGAATTGACGAACTTTGCACACACCGATAGGTAAAAAATAGCGCGTTAACTCAATTGTATATCATGCGCGCTCGTAAATAAATCCGAAACTATTTTTACAGCCATCAGAGTAAATTAGTATTCATTACAGTGCCATTATAATTCTGTGTCAATGAAGAAGAAAGGCTATCCTTGGCAAAGACTTAAAACAAGGAGATAAATTATTTGACAAATTATAACACATTGATAAACTTTTAGAAAAAATCACCATATCGATTCATCATAGCAGTTTTAATAAACAATAGCTATATAAACAGTGGTAAAATCTTGAAAGAATTAAGTGCAAAGATCAAATGCAAAGACTTCCCCATAACGTCAAAAACTCGATTGCTGGCAGGTCTTTTTGTTGTTTAATGGAATGTTAAATCGCTATGTCGCACAATTCTTGTTTCCAGATTTTTTTTAAAATTCTCAGGTTCTCTTGTTTTTCTTAGTCTCTATTGCCCTTAATATTGCCCGTTCTCCATTTTGAATCAAAAATGTTTTAAACTCAAAAAAGAGATATTTTCACCATAAACTTTCTCTTTTACCTCAGTACTGCTGGCAGGCAAATATAAAAGAATAAAGGAACCCATTTAGTCGTACTGGCTTTTATTTTCCCTTCAAGTGAATACATCCAGGGAACAATGCTTTATCATACACAAACGGAAAATACTAGTTCGCACAGATGGCGCTATTGAAATTGAACGAGTTTTTCTCGTATTTTGAATTGATGAATTCATGTTAAGAATTTCATGTGATATTATTGTTAAATATGGCTCAGATTATTACAAGCAAGTAACTAATAATTGGGTTTTGTGATACATGTTGCACTTTACCTAATTAACGAAAAACTAACTTATTCATGGATCGTGCACATTACATGTAAAATCTGCGCGCATAATTCGTGCTCTTGAAAAAAAATATTTAAGTGAAGGTATTTACATAATTTAGCCTAACTGTAATTTTTGCTTATGTTAATTTATTCCAAAAATATAAGTAATAATGAGAATAAAAGAAGACCAGTGGGGTGCATTTTAGTACTTCATTATAAATAATCATCTTCATTAAAAACGACACTAAAAAGGAGAGAAAATTAGTTTGTTTCTTAGTTTCATTTTTTGACAAAAATGTAGGCAAAGGAAATACTAAACTTGCTTCATATTCATTCCCTTAGTCTAAATAATTTTAATATAGGTAAGTATAATTTACGCACGTATTGCAAAGTATTTATAGTGCCTCAGGTACAACACCTAGGTATCAAGAATTTACTATAAAGGATTTGAAGTTATACTCAAACGCTTAAATTAATTAAATATATTTCTTTAGGTGCGAGTTCTATGACAGGTATTAAGGCAATTTTATGTCTTCTTTCCGCCATCTACAATTGAATAGTGGCTTGAGAGCTCATTTTACTTGCGTGGGCTTAAAAATAGCAAACGCCATCATTTTTCTCTCATAAAAATGAGCACATAGCAAAATGCATGGGGGCGTGTACGGCTGGTAGGATTACGTAGACATAAGCCTTCCCACTACAAAAGACGGTCCACATGCCTCCCAACTTCTCCCCAAACCTCTGCCGTTTGTCTTCGTTTCTTCCTCTGGTTACTAACCTCACTCATCCGCCTCCCCTCACTGCCGCTCCAGCATTCTTTTCATAATACTTCTCTTTCGATCTCCTACATCCTTTTTTTTTACCTTTCTTTATTATTTCTAAAGCTACTTTGGAGCCAATTATAATGCTAAAACTGGAACTCGTATCGTTTTTCATTACATTGATTGGACGAAATTTCATGAATAATGTGACCATAAAATATGGCAAATTAGTATTTTACTTTACAAAAATCATTATTGCTAAAATTAGATATGGACATTGCAGATGCTGGCGAAGAATCCTCGGAAAAAAACAGTTAGAATGTTGTAATAATATTACAAACTGGTGTCTGATTTCCATAACCCTAACTGTATCAAACGGCACAAAAGAAGCTGTAAACTAATGATACTTATGATATCAAACCTTAGAAATTGATATCGGTTCCCACGGGAATATTAAATTTTGTCCCAAATATCTGAAAGTTTCATTAAACTTACAACAGTTGACAGGACAGGCAAATGACTTTCTGCGGAGCACTTGTAAAGTACCGACGGTTCTCGATATTCTTGTACGACACCATTTCTAAATGCAGTTCTAAGGGAAAAATCCTCCCTCACCCGCCAAAAAAATATATTTTCACGTCCACCGCTGTGTAAGCTGTAGTGCCATTTTTATTACATATCTCGAGAGCGGCGTAAACTTCCACCCTATTTCGTTCCAACTCCTTGCCCCCTAGCTTTAAAACCTTCGTTCTCCCGTTTCCCTACTTCCGTCGCACTCATTCTATCCACTCTATTAATTTCTCCTCCTCCTTTGCCTCAGAGTCCTTCGTCTCCGCCCCCGCACTCTGCGGCGATGGCCCGGCTCTTCCTACTTTCCCCACCCGTCTGCCTCCTCCCGCTTGCCAAAAAACACTCCTCGCGGACTAACTCTACTTTATTCCCCGAAGCGCGAGAGCGTGGCCTTGTTTCCTCCGGGGATGCACGCTCGTTTCCTCTCCTCTCCCATTTATGCACTTGTGGTTGGACACACTGACCGAACTCGTCACTCGATATATCGGGCGCTCACATAACTCTCTCCCTCGCAAAACCCAAAAAAAACCTCTTCCGAAACAGTAGATATCTCCTAACACCGCTCCCTCTGTTTTCATGCAGTTATTAGTCCGCTGTCGTTTGCGTGTGAGAGCTCGCAACGAATCTAGCTCGGAGGTTGACGGACGATAAAGTGAAGAACGAGCGGAGTAATTCCACAGGTATTGGATTCCTTGACTCCCTACCGGACGACAAAGCGAATAATCAGCAAGCTTTTTAAAGGGGATCATAAAGGTTTTTTGAACTCTTTGAGCAGTACAGCGGAACTATCCCATTTTAAAGGATGACGTTAAGGCTAGGCTCAGGTTCTCATGCTAAAATACACCTGAGAGAAAAGTTCGTTTCATAAACACATTTACATTTGCTTTTACTACAGACTTCATAGGAAGAGGCCATTCTTTTTGTCAAAGAAAAGGGGAATTGTTTATGAAATTTGTAATTCGGCGATAAAATTAGCAAGGACTATCGTTCAACTTTCATGGTGTAATGAAATTATACTATTCTATGCTGCGTGTAAAAAAGCAGGATTTACAAACATGACCTTCTTTAGTAAGAATAAAATCAACACTAAAACTGCAATAAGAGAAACACCCTTCATTACAGTTTTGTCGTAGAAAACGTGCATATAGTAATGATGATCATCATCATTGTAAATTACCATCAAAATCGTCATTTTATTATATAAACTCACTATACGCAGTTATCAGAAATTGCCGATTACCAATTGAGTATCGCCAAATTTTTTTTTCTTTGAGCAATACTGTAATACCGTTTCTGTTATAAAATTCAAGATCAAGAATATATCTTTACAAATTTGAACGTTAAATTATGCTTAATGAAACATTGAGGATACCAAACTTCTCGCCGACTGAAAAAGTGCAAATCTGGTTAAATCTTTCCATTTGAAAAAGCAATAGAAAATAGAGAGACGAGGCCAACTAATGAGCTACCAAACATGGCCTAACGCTTTTTACAAGAAAAGTTCATTTTAACAATCTCACGATCAAATAAAGATTTAAAATCGATCACGGATAACCTATCAAGCTAAAAAAATAAGCTTATTCAAAAATCTTTGTTTTTGGCATTGTTGAAACAGCAAAATGGAGAATATCGCGGGACAACAACGACCTCGACGTCAAATGACGGGCATTGACTTACACCTGACGAATTTTTGAACGTAGGGTAAACATATTTTCTCTCAGTGGGGGATAAAAAACTTTGAGAAAATAGGAATCATCGCTCTTATTTTCTTCATTTCCTTTTCTTTGTGTCCAGAATGGAAAACGTCGGTGACTGGCATTAGCTTTGATTCAAATTGCTCCCGAGTCCAAGGCATAAAAAAAAAACACTAAATCCTTTCCACCGAAGCACGGGGTGTAATGACGGGGTTTCATCCGCAGAGGACCGCGCCCATATCCCAGGCCGCATTAAATCAACTGATCGCATCTTCCATCTCTCTCTCTTCCTCTTCCACGTAACTCGAACCCTTATGCGATAGTCGGCGGAATCCTCTTCGCCGAGCTTCCCATCAAACCCTACCCTTCCCCTGCTTACTTACGCGCCAATAACGATCACGTCAGCGAAAATGTTTGCTCAGTGTTGCGCCTACGTCATGGGACAAAGGCATTACCCTCCGCTTCACGTCCGTGGCTGTGAGTGAGGGCCTCCAAAGTATACAGCTTTCATTTTTTCACTCTCTCCGGGAATATCGATAATTGCGGCATTTTGGAAATGTTGGGAAAAGTTTATCATAAACTGTGACTCCCCCATAGACGAGGTCCTAAAACATAGGACATGTTGATTTGCACACAGGAGGTGGTTTAAACTTTCAGTCAAGTTAAATGAGTAAAATCAAAAGTCCGATGGTATATTTGTAAACGTATCCAGTGTTAAAGGTCATAAAAATGAGTTTTAATTAAAAAAAAACTCAAGGAATGGCTGCTTGCTCTTAAAAGTTTATAATTTGTTTTTGGCCACAAAAAAAACTAAATAATTGTTTTTCTTTTTTTTCCTTCAATTTTGTAAAAAAAGATTTTTAGTAAAAAAGATCTTATTTTTGAATTTCATGTTTGTACACTTAAAATTGAGCAATAAAAATATCTATCTATTTATCTTAGCACTGCAAGTGACAAAATTGTTATAACTAAGCATTGCCAATTTCAAGGCATAAGTGGCGGAAATAGGAAGCATCAAATTAGATAGTAACACTACGATCTTTCCATTCATGAAATGATAGAATCATTTCAAAATCGATTGTCATTTAAATTGTTGCTAAAATTGGTGCCATTTCGATTCCAAGGCTATCACAATCGAAACGAAGAAGAAGTTGCCACAAAAGGGTACGTGAATGCTAATGCATCTATTCTAGAGAACCCAACGGAATGAAAGGCAAATTTGCGGGAAGGATGCAGAGATCGAGGCCTGGAAAATATCAAGGCCAGTCAGAGGGAACAATGAGGTCTCGAGCGAGAGGAAAAAGAAAGTTGAGTATTTTCTTTTCTTCCGCGGTATTTTCTTCGTGGTCTGCTGGGCTCTTCCGTTCAAGGGAGCACATTAGTCAAATCGTGTAGGATGGAACGCTTAACGGGTCTGCAATCTTCTCTAAACAGAAAGGTTTACGCATCCTTGTTTTTTGAGCTATCTACTTAAGTAAAGTCATACACGTTAATGACATATATCGTGAATGTTCATTCATAATACTAATAATTGTTACCACCTAAAAAGTAATACGAGATAATAATAGGCTCTGTCTTCGAGCAGTTTTTTGAGAAAACTGTTTTTCTTGGCAACAGCATTGCAAAAAACTTTACTGCTACCGCTTTTCATATACCTAACTACCTACTCTTTTAATGTCTGTGTAAAAAAATTAAGAATATGAAGCCAACTATGGTACTGGTAGAATGATTATAAAGAAATATAGTAAACCAATCTAGGCGTAATCCAGCGAAAACTTATTTATGTATGGTGTGAGCTCTTTCTATCACTTACCAAATTCATCCAAATTACGCAGATTTCCACAATCTGCATCCCGTTGGGCATTAATAAGTGGGTAAGCATCATTTTTAACCTTGATGATGATATATTGTCAAATTGAACAAATGGGTAGGATAGAATGGGAATAGAAATTGATCAGGGACCAAAGTCCTTTGGGACATTAATTCAAAATACATACCACCATGGGGAAACTAATAAAAACAAAAATACAAAGAAAATATGCAAAACTGTGGGGACTAAATCAGCTAGAGAGAAAAGATAATTGAAACAATTGTCACGTTTGCAACACCGAAGCGTAATTATTAATCAGCCAGGACACTGAAGGATACAATAATTAGAAAATAACAATAATCGTAATAATTATCATATGGTGTTAAAGAGCGATAATTTCACACACATGCAAGTGCATTTTTATCGATTAACAATCTTTATAAGGTCCTGAATATATTTCGCAAGATAAACTCCGAATTAAATCAGCTGAGACAAAAATTGATTACAAATTATGTTATTCTCAAATGTACAAAATACCTTGCAGATTAGTCGCAACTCAAGTAACGACGGTTATGATGCTATAAAGTAAGGACTCAATGTTGATCCTAAGGAAATAACGTCGATAAGATATCGAATACCAGGGAAGAAAGGCTTAGACCGGGAATAGTTCAACGGAAAATATTATCGAAATCGGATTTCCACAAAGACTACGGAGGTTACCACAATAGGGTGGAACCCAGGCAAAGGTGACCCTTGTGGGAGGAGGGGTCACGGATCCGAGGCGATGGTGCCTTCAAACCAAGGGCGACCCCTGGTGCGGGGTACCCCATTCGAAAAGAAGGAAAGTCGCAGAAAATAGGAGGAGGAATAGTTTTAATCGAGGAGAAAGACTTGCGGTGAAAGGTCGCACAAGACAAAAGCTTTCAATGGATATGAGAGGCATAGAAGGGAGGGGAGGAGAAAGAAAAGGTAGCACTGAGATGGGAGGATATGTCAAGAAGGACGAACGGAGGTGGATGAGGGGTGGAGGAGGAGTGTGTGCAAATAACTATTAAATTGAGAGCGAGTCGGAAAGGAGCCGGCGAGAGAATTCTGGATGAGGAGGGTGGAAAGAATGGATGGGGGAGGTGAGAGGGTGACGAAGGAGGGAGGGTGGTTGAGCAGAGAGAAAGGGCAGGAGGGTAAGAACAATAGGGGCAGAGAGAGAGAAAGCGGCAAGAGGGAGAGGAAGGCCGGATGGAATGTTGTGTAATGGAATGTGATTGATAGGGGGGAGATATTGGTTGAGGGTGAGTATTTGAGCCTGCGGGCGCTACACTGATGGAGAGCAGAGAACGATGGCTGGGGGGGTGAAGTGGGGTGCAGAGGGAGGAGGCTATCCCTTTCCTCCTGCTTGGGAAGGGCCCCCAACGAGCATGGGAAGAGGGTGAGGCTGGAAGAAGTGAGAGATAGAGAGGGAGCAAGGGAGGGGGTTAGGTGGTCCCAGAGGGTATTCGGTTGAGACGGGGAACAATTTGGAAAGAGACAAATGGTATTTCGGAAGGAGTGCATTGTGATCAAGGCGCGCGACTCCGAAAAGGCATTCTCTTCCGCTTTTCTGCATGACCTCACAGATTCGGCCATCAAATTATAATTCATGAACTATCGGTTGGTCGGTCGTGGCTCACATGACTGCAATGAAAGCGAGTGGTGTCCATTTTGGATCCGTGTTACCGTCAAAAACTCTCAAAGGGAATCACGTTTTGATATCACCTTACGCACCCAAATGTTTCCAACGTTCGAGCTGGATATGAGACGGTGGAGATTATTCGATGAAATAATATTTATATTGAAACTCAATGCGTGTTCAAACCGATCACGGCTACGGAAGTTTTACATAATCTTTTCATCGCTCATGGAAATTTATCAACAGGCATGAATTTCCAACTAGTTAATCGTTACATGAAAGTATTTAATTAGCATAAAATTCTACAATTAATTATCAGTTCGTCATTACTACCTGGGCTTCAAGATATTTAATTAAAATATTAATTTGGAATGCTGGACGAACGTACAGATTGAGGCTGACCAGATTTGAATAAATTACGATAAAAGGAAAGCTTTTTATAATGAATATGATGACGTTAATGTGGGACAGATTGTTAATTGCTTTAATAAAGGATTGATGATAAATAAAGCGTTATAAAGTTAAATTCAACGGTAGCTGCCGCACGATATCATAAACAGGACGTCTATTCCTAAAATATGTGTTTCCCGAGATGTCCGAGTAACTGTAAATGCCACTTGTTAACCGCAATGATCTTTTTCATCGAACAATTTGAAATCACAGCCCGCATTAAAGACTTTAGATGATAATCCACAGCAACTATAACCCCCCGTTTAGAAAAGATGTGAAACGAGGCCAACTTTTTTAGATCTTGAAATCTTTTAAAGTTTTAATTAGTAGTAGATAGAGGAGGACTTTCTTCCCCTTAGTTCGGGTTGAGTAGAAGAAGAGGAAGAAAGAAAAAATCCTCAAATGATAAAATATTGTTCTCGCGCACAGTTTCACAGTTGCTTTTAATTTCGACCGAACAATTAATTAATTAACATTTTCGGAGCGGGAGGAGTTTTTTAAGGAGGAGGAACGTTAACGGCTGGAGTAAAAACGTGAAGAGGATGGTGGAAGGGGTAAAAAAATAATTAGGGTAAAAGTGGAAGAGTGGCAGAGGCGTAGGAGAAGGGGGAGAGGAGAAGGAACCCAAGTGATAACAATACGCTGACCCTTAATGTTGGCGGAGAAAAACGTCCCATGAGGGCACGGGAGCGTGCCGGGATGAGTACGAGGGTCTCAGGATACGAGAAAGGGAGAGGACCTGGCTTCGGAGAGAGGAGGAGAGAGAAAGAGGGAGAGAGTGAGAGAGAGGGAGAAGCTTCGAAGAAAGGGAGGGAAAGCTGAGAATGAAAAGCGTAAGGAAGCAGTTCGGTAAAAGCTTCGAGAACAGACGGGCGAAGACGGGGTGGTGAAAGAAGAGAATAAAAAGAATGAAATTAAATACTCGGGAAGGGTGAGGAGCGTATTAAAGAGGGAAGGAAGTTGGATTAAAGAAGAATAAAGAAAATATCACAACCCTCCGACTTTCTCAAGAGGATAAAGGAAGATAAGATAGAGAATCTCGAGAGAGAAAAGGAATGGAAAGGGACTCAGGAGAACAAGAACAGTCCTTAATTCATGGGTCGGAGGAAATGCAAAAAGAAATAAGTTCTCTTTTAAGAAGAAAACGTGCGTGCACTGTTAAAAAAAAAACACACGGAGCACTCGTCTTTGAATTCAAATGCGGGCGCATTCTCGGATGGCCATTATATTATAACGGCCACGGGGTAGGTAGTGATAGATATAGTGGTAATAATCGGGTTTCCAAGGTATTATGAGTGTTTGAGGTCTTTTTATACAGTAAAATCACCGTAATTCAATACTAGGAAACCAATACTTTTTCTAGAATACCTCAGAGCACTTCACCTTAAACCCAATTGGGACTGTGGTAGTTAGAGTACTGGATAACCATACGGGCGGCCAGGGGTCAAATCCATGCAGAGGAGGATATTTTTCAGAGGAAACCCGATTCCTACTTAAGTGTCCTGGGAAAGGCACTTCAGGTACAGTACTCCTTCTCTCGAATGAGAGGTAGATCGTGGTCCCATTGGCGCCTTTTGTAATGAGTAGGCTAATGCGTACGCCCGGTTTCCATCCACCCTTCCTCCCTTACCTGTCTCCTATGGCGCAAATAATCACGGCTGCCGGTCGCCTCCCCAAAATCCAATCCAACTGGGACTTCTGCAAATGGCTGCATGAATAATTATATATGTTCACGCGGAAAACTACTTCCAGTGACGTGTTATTACTAAAGCTACATTTACACTGGATACAAAAATAACTAAAGAAAAAATCACAACTTAAGTTCAGGCTGCACTATCTTAATTCTTCAAATCAACCCATCTGTGTACTTTTCTTTTTATGTCTAACATTTTGTTTTTTCTCTTCTTTGAAGTCCAATAGTCAAGAATGATCCAGTTTTTAAAGCAATATTTTTTAAAGCCCATTCTGTTGTAATTGATAAGACCATCTCAATGAGAAGCAGTTCAAGAAATTATTCTTCCACATGATTGGGCAACTTTACATATTCCCAGGAGAGGATAGAGTCATCATTTGCATCACATCCCGAGGTGCTTAGTAAATGCCTTGCTCTAGTAATGACCTTGCTCCAATAATTTTTGAGTCACCCGCCCGATTGAACACATCGTGAAAATTACTCAACCCGCAGAACTTAGCGCATCTTTATTCATTAATAATGCACGACATTTCGGAGCCACCGGCACGAGGCGGAAGCCATTCGTGCAGCATGTCCCAGTTCACACGATTCATCACGTGACCACGTAACGCTCTCTCATGCCCTTGGCAGTACTTGCGCACGTGACCTTTTGCAGGATCACGGGTTTCGGGCCCCGATGAAGTGAAGGCATTGCACCAGGCCCACGTCGGATGGCTACACGTTACAAAATGAATGCATGAGGTAGAGCCGGGAAAATGATGGACTGCGGACGTCCATCAAAATGTGGCGGGTGGAGAGAGAGGGAGAGTAAGAGGGAAGGAATGGGTGGGATGGGACAAAGGGCCCGATGGAGGGGAAAGAGGGGGTGGGGAAGGGAAGCAGAGCCGTGAGGGAATAGAAAGTAGGGATGAAAGGAAATGATATGGCTAGAGAGTAAGTCTTTCACCGAGCTTTTCTAGGCAGTAAATCTAAATTGAAGGGATTGAACAGATTCTCCGATGTTACTACATTGTGACTTTCCATGCACAGCATTTCCATGTTTTACATCCCAGCGATTCTCATATGAGTCGTTTATCTGATCAGGATACAAAGTTTGTAAAACAACCCTTAGGATAGAGCACTGGAAAAACTAAAACACTGACACTTCAAATTTAACGATTATCATAATACCCTGACTGTAATTCTAGGAGAATTTGTCAAGTGTGTTAATCTCCTAGCTAAGTACGGCATAGGAAGTGGGATACCCAAACATCCGAACGTACTTTTCGATAACGTGGTTGCAGGAAACCGAATCACAGATACCCAGCATAGAATAAGCAGAATTTTTTACTGCCATCTGTGCTATCTCGTGCAATGCCACCCTGGAAAACAGAACTGTAAAAACGACCCAACACTTACCGGATCAATTTTTGTTGAACAACTAAAGCCGGAAAATTTTTCCACAAAATACTGTTGCTCACTAATTTTGAACCAACGTGAAGAACATGTAAGCTTAGAATCAAAATAACCTCAAAAACTCTACCGGTTGACGAAACATGACCAAAAATGTATACTGCTAATACTATTAGGATTTGGCTTAAAGAGACGAGGCTAGAGGCAATCGTGGGGCCAACAAACGGCCAAGGGAGAGGAGATAAAAAAAACAAGGCAAATGGGAGGAATGGTGGGAGAGTAAGACAAAGGACTGCGTGGGAGAGGGAATTGATGTTGGTAGGGCGTGGCGGTGGGAGGAGAGAAGGGTCAGTTTCGGCTTTAAGGGGGTTAGGACGGCTGGCAGGATGCAAGACAAGAATGCATAATTATTTCAGGCTGGTGTGCGTAGAGCGCGGATGCCTTGAATGTATATTTGGACTCGCGCGCACTGCTGGGCTCCTCAATGGTTGGTTACGCATGCCGGCGCGCTTCAGTGAATACACATATAAATATGCAAAGGCGAGGATTGCTGCAAAATCAGTTCTCTTTTATGAACCGAGCTCTCATTAGAGCCAACAAATGACAACCCACAGACGAAAGACAGATGGAATGTTAAAGCATATACCTTAAATAAAATAATAAAATGAAAACTTAACTCAGGACATATAGTTAAACAAATAAAACGCACATAGTTAAATACAATAACGTAAAAATACCTAAGCTCGTAAAACAGACGTAAACCAAGTAAAATATTTAATAATAATTAATCTTGTAATGAAATAAAAAAATGCCTCTATCTCTCATATACAGATACTTAAAAGCTTTTTTTCTTTCTCCGAGCATAGCACTCATTGGGGACACGATTATCATATAAAATAGAGAACTGAGTCTATAGTAACGCTCAAAGATACAGTAAGGACTACCGCCATAATAATGGATTCCTAAAAATTACTTCGTGATAACTGGCCCTTATGCTTTCAAGGCTTTAGTATTGATACTAAACTGTTGATGGCTCCAGTGTCATCAATAGTATAGAGGCTATTAAAGTTCAGACATTAACGTACTAAGAGCAAAGCAAGTCCATTGAGTGCTCTGACATACCATAGTGAACCGTTAATCAACTTCCTGTTCCTCAACGTAGATATGTCACTTACATTTACCCGATTTATTATTTTCTCTCCAGCTCTATCACTAAAGTTTTTCGGAACTAATATATGCATACATGAATGCCGTAATATTCACATGATATTAGTTTAATTCTGAGTAAAAGATTTCCTTTTTCCAAAGCTAAATTTGCGATTGCAGAAAAAACGGTGAATAACGGATCAACCACAAACATCTCAATAAAGCTGTAGAACCTAACCCCGATTGGTATAATGTTATCAGAAAAAAATTCTGATTTTTGTCAAGCAGTAAAGAAACTTAGCCATCGTTGTAAATGGTTTATGTTATGCACCATATTTCTCGAGTGGTCACAAAGATGAAATATTTACCCTCTCATTTACATTTGTATATAGTACTTAGGTTAAAATATTGTCTTTTCTTCACAAATCACGACTCGATAGAATATCATGTATCTTACGACCTATCTTCCATTGGTGGAAAGAAATCAATACCATAGTCGTCAGTATTTCAATCATATGGTTGAATCACTACAGCCCTCCATTTGTCTCTGTTCTTTTTCTGCAAATTATCACTTAAATTTTTCTTAATTTAGCCATTGGGAATATCAGTTGGTAAAACACTTAAAATCTACTAATTCATTTATCCTGCAATAATTTACCTTAGAAAACCTTTGTATCAATAGTTACGTGAAATCCATCTAAATCTTTTCAGCCTCATTACGTTCTTCAATGATTGTTCTTCTCCTAATCTTCAATACTCAGTTCATTTCATATTATCTGTCCACGCGGTATTCGATTACAATGGATCTGAAGATGTATTGAATATATTCACATTGAACCGTAGAGTTATAAACGTAGTAGAAGCTAGGAGTAGAATATACAAATAAGATTCCTCAATTTTTGCAGTAACTTAGCCAATGGACCACGAACGCATTTTAAGGAGGATAGAGGGAAAGTGACGGAGAAGTACGTCCATTAGATACGTAGTATATACTAGGTTGATGTAGACACACAGGAAATCCGTAGATGAATACAGTATTCTCACTCTAAGCCGTTGATCGTTGACGCATGTTTTGGAGAATTGTGGGAAAATTAAACAGAAAGAGTCTGATAGAAAAGTGATAGGAAACTATCAGTCAGCTATCCGGGGAGACCATTTCCAGCTGAGGTTTTTGGGACCTTTGAGGACAACCTTATTGAAACAAAAGGAGAGAAATGATTCGCATTTCAAAGTGCAGTTTAACGGTCTGTACCCTTCACCTTGACTACTCTTCATCAAAATAGGGGTACTCAAATTTCACTGAAAAATCTCATTCAACGCTGGGATTCAAACTCAGGGATATAGGCAAAGTTGACACCACACATATGCAATGTCCAATTGTTTTTAGCTACAGTATTATTTTACAGTTCTACACTGTTCAGTTACAGTATTTTTCTAAGTAAATACTGAAATGATGCATGGACGTGCATACATTAATTAGCATGCATGAGTAATGTATCGCGCAGTCATGTTCAGGAGGTTTGAAAGGGTAGATTGTTTATTACAAGCATAGTAGATGCTAGGAGGATGTAGACACAGGACTCACACCTATCAGAGAGGAATCGCGCACGCATGTTCAGGAGACTTGCGGGCAAGAGCGATTGTGTGAGCGCGGTCGCCGCGATCAGCGGCGGTGAGTCGAACCACGGAGGGAGGAACACCTGCGGGAACTAGGCAGGGATGGAGTGCCCGGCCCCGACATCTCCTCTCTCCGGGAGAACGCAGGAGAGTACACGGTGGAATAAGGAGTAGGGCTTGAGAGATGGAAGCAGGTGGCCGAGACACGGGGAAAGAGCGCAGTCGTGAGCAGGGTAGCTCGTGAAGAGGAGAAGCTTGGGACGGAGGTTGAGAGCAGGGCCGTCGGAGTTTTTGAGCTGGACGGGGAGGAATTCGCAGAGAGTGCAGTTCGCAGGGAATTAGGACTCGGGTGAGGGCATGGAGGAAGAGGTAGGAGAGGGTATGAGCCTGAGGAAGAAGGCCTAGGAAGAGAAACATGTGATGAGGAGGGGTGGGGGGGTGAGCGAGCAAAACGCGATGAAGGAAGGTCTCGTGGAGAGAAAGAGAGACGGCACGGGAGGTCTTCCGCGCCCGGCAGTCGGAGGGGGAGCAGCGGCGAACGAGAAAATTCGGCGGTGGGCGGGTTTTACGGTCGAATATGGTTAAGTGCCAGGGGACACGGAGGGAGCTGAATGGAATCATCAAACGAGCAGCGAGCGGGAAAGGATGTAGTAAGGGTTGGAGTACTTGAGAAGGGAGAGTACGGGGCTGGGAGAAAGGCTTACGAGTTGAGGGAGGGGACAAGCGGGCAGGTGGTGGAGACAGTGGACTAGCGTGACGAGACGGAGAAGGGGCAACAGAGGAATGAAAGTTCGTGTAGAAGATCGAAAGAGACGGAGAGAGGAGACCTTGGTCGCTGAAGAAGCGATTAGCACTTGTGCTTGCACGAAACGAGGCCGCACGACTAAGTGGGAGGATTAAGAGGCTGAAAACAAGGTCCTGGATCTATACACCGTGTCTGTGGGCTACATAACTGGGAGTTTGATGGGAAATTCGAGGACAACACTTTCTCTGCTTTGCTATTTCGAGGAAGTGACCGATAACTACTGTCACTTGAACCATTATGGATAGGTAGATGGGTCATTAAAAATAAGGATTGCTTAGGGAGAGGATTTAGATAGAAGAAAAACTCGGCGCCGTACATGCCTACAGATAACAATTAATGTAACTTCAAGGATCCCTAAGTTCATCACGTCCCATTCAACGGACTGGGTACTGCATATAAGAAGCTCTTTGCGCAGCATCCAATAAAAGGCCAGGATTCGGCTGATTCTCATACACTGCCGGGAATTAAACCGAACTCCTCGGAATGGAATAAAGTTTTCAACTACTAACTACAACAATCAATTCCTTAGGGGATGATTCCTTCCTGTATGTCTCAAAAATTTATTTTTAAAAATATTGTTGAATGCTGAACATTGATTTTTATCTCTTCTCTTAATATTTGGAGGACTTACTTGAAAATGGACTATGGTACTCACTTTTAGCTCTATTAATGCCATTACAACTATGGTTCAGCCTCCACTAAAGCATTTCAAAATAACGTTTAATAGTTAAACCTGACATAAAGCTAAATAATAAGCAAAATTCTGATAAAAGAAAGAAGCTACTCACGATTTTGAAACCCAAAAGAAAGCGCCGAAACTCCATATACAATAGCACGAAGCAACACCATGTTGAAAGTCATTATACATCTACATTTTACCCAGCAAGCCACCTCGATGGTGTACGGCAGGGGATAAGGATTTCACTAAAAATTCTCCGCCACCTTCAAACCCAACCTCTTAGCATCGGAGACCAGTTATTACGCCACCGGCATCCCTTGACACCATACCGTCCGCTTTCGTGGGTCCATGACCATCAACCGGCGAACCGCGTCGATTACCTACTTCTGTCTCACTTGGATCGATCTCTCTGGTCCCACAATGTTTGCCCGAAATCCACCTGCCCCGCGATAATGGAGCTGTTTACGCCGGGGAGAATAAACTATTGACGGCGGAGAGAGCATCCGACTCTTCTGCCGCGTCGGAGATGGGGGAGGATGGGCAGGAGGATGGCCTGGTTCGAATCGGCCCAATCACTCGAAGAGTCCTCTCCGAAGGGAGACAACAGGGGGAGGAGGGAGAATACGGACGGAATAGAGAGGTCAGAAGGTTTACCTCTTCGAAATTCCTTCCTTGCAGTCCTTTGTATTTTATTCATTCCCGGTCTGGGTGGAACTAGACGAGGATTAGATGGATGAGAAAAATAAGTCGTGGGGGAAGGGTTTTGGGACGGGAGAGCAGGAAGAAAGAAGAGATAGAGGAATGCTTGAATACCGAAAGAAGTGGAATAAGAGGAGGGGACAAGGCGGAAGACGAGGCGGCATGCTGAGGAGAAGGAAGAAGACTCTATACATATATATATAAATATATATGTACTAATATATGAAGGAGGGAGTGGAAAGCAGTAGGTGGCTCACAGTACTCGTGTGTGGAGGAGGAGGAGGGGTAGGAGGAGGAGGAGAAGAGGAGGAAATTAGGTTTCGCCGCTGGATGCGGTATCCTCCCTCATCCAACGAGGGAGAGGAAGATGGGGGGGTATCATGGGGGAGAGGAGGAGGTGGTGATGAAGAAGGGGGGGAAAAGGAAACCCTCACCCCTCCAACCTCCCCTCAACTAACCACATTTCCTCCCCCCCACGTCTCAACAGGCCCAACTATTTCCCCTCCCATGCTTCTCCCCGCCTTCCCCGTGCCCACGCCTACTTTTTCCGTCGAGGTAAACATTAAAATTCTAAATGCGGAGGAAGAGTAAGTTGGAGGTTATAAAGGGGATGAGTGGAGGGAGGAGAAAACTGAGGCGGGGTGGGAGGAGCCGCGAGGCCGAGGGGGAGGGGGGAAAGTGGCAGGAGAAAGGGGTGGGGTAGTTGGGATGACGGCAAAGGGGGACACGGGTGCCCGACTCGAAAGACTTGCTTTCGTGCCCGCGACAGGATTAGACCCTACTTATCATATCTGATAAACCTAATGGGGGGGGGGGATGAGAGGACAGGGGATCCATGGGGCAGAGGTAAATTTAATGGAGATATTAATAAATAAACAAATTAAATTATGGAGCGTTATTATATAGGGCATAAAAGAACTACGTATCCCACGTACAGCGTGTATGTGTGTGTGTGTGTGTGTGTGTGTGTGTGTGTGTATGTGTATGTGTGTTTTTGAATCAATTTTCAGGGGACGGTGGTTCCCATGAGAGCGTGAATGAGTTACATGGGGACGAATCAGAGGCCCAAACACGGTTTTAAAGAGCTGCGCCCCTTTGACTATTTGCATGGATTGACCCCGGTGAAAGTGAATTCATGATCAAGTGGCTTCGGACTATAATTCTGACGGTAAAGACTGGTTAGGGCTTTGATCATTTTTCCTTTTTACCTTCACAGCCTTCGATCTCAAATATCCTTTTTCAGTGACGCAAGCATCACTATTTTGGGGTATGCCTCATGGTTGAGGTCAAGAAAAATATAGAACGATTCAACAATAAAATTACTGTCATGGGCTGTGGAGATAAAAACTGTTCCTTTACTTTTCTAATGATTTAACGTAGTCTAAAGAAAGGGTTAACAGACTTAAGCAGCTGCGTCCTTCTTTATTTTTTCCTCCATCAAAAAAAGGTCGAGTCCAAAAAAAGCTGAACAACTTCGGAAAAGTTCGTCTTTGAGTTGCATGCCCAACTTTTAAACAATCTAAATTATCTTGATCTATTCCTCATCTGCTTCACCTCCTTCCCCATCTTAAGAGCTGTATGCTGTTACTCTCAAGTTAATTTAACGCTAATCCCACTTTAAGTGACATGTGGAGCACGAGAAATATTTTCGTTCAGTTCTAAATGGCGATGTTTCCCGTAAAAATCCAGTTCATCCCTGAGTAATTACCTTTTAGCTCAGAGACACACTTTCACGTTTGCAAATGCCCCGGTTTTATTCCCCTACCTGAGAGCTATAAATTTTGTCTTCTGTTTATAAACGGCCTGGGCATTTGGTAATCATCCCATTATCTTTCGAGTGATTTTATGTCGAATGCAGTGTGGTGACACTCCCAGAATTTATCGTTTGGAGACTATTTTTTTAATGCTTTTAACAACTCAGAAATAAATGCGCCTTTATTTCATGGCACATTTTCAAGCTTCTTTCAGAATACTTCGCGCGGAATCTCCAACTTCTGGCCTCTTGCCATCCTTCATACAGTCGCAAAGAAAAAGTAACTTATTGGATGATATTTCGAGGTATCCATCTTTTACTATGTGAAGCTCAAAATAATATTTATTTTAGCATTGAAATTTCATCCAGCAAAATGTGCTTCGAAATATACGGAATCATCGTTGACTTGAGGCAAAAATGAGCAAATGTAATATTTTATCGTGGTTCTTAGAAATGATTTTTCCTGAAAAGAATATATTAGTTTGTGAACCAACTCATGAATTACAAAACAATGTATGTACACACTTCTTTGGGCTCATAAATAGTCAAAAAGAAAAAAAACTCATAATATTTCTTGAGATCAAACATCATTCCTCTGAAAAGTTACGATTCTTTAAGCTCTAAAGCAAGCATAATGTTTACCTGTTCGTTGGTTACACCGCATTTTGCAAAATACACAGTGCTGTTACGTTCGACAATAAATTGAGGAACGATGAGCAAATAATAACCTACTCACAAACGAGCCATAATCCACCTTTCAAAAATTCAAGGCATGAATTTTATGTTCACATCTTAACGAAAAATCGATTTCCTAATTATTTTCGTTAGAATAAACATTCGCGGCTACCCAAAGTAATTCCCACAAACACTTCGGTTACCGATCGCTCCTCATCTCTGTGTATTGATCATTAGCGTTAAACAAGCTGAATCGAAGGAGCAAAAAAAAAGAGGCAGGAAGAGGAAAAAAATATCCAGCAATCTCTCCCACCTCCACTCTGGATCAAAAGGATTTCACATTAAAAGGGATTAAGCTCATTTTTCATTCGGGTGAATGGCCATCTTTTCCGCAGAGCGCGTCGGAGGCAAGGCCGTGAGATTAGGGCACGCCGGGAGGCGGTTTGAGCAAGCGGTATTGGAGGTACGTCATACGGGGATAGAGAGAGAGAGAGAGAATACCCACACACGGTATGAGGGAAGAAGATGAAGCAAGACTCGTTCTGTTATGTGTGCACGAGGAGGGTAGAAAAAAAGAGCGGGCAGGAATAAAAAGAGATGAATTTAACGTAGGCGTGGGGGAGGAGTATTATGGGCGAGGTATAAAGGAGACAAAAAAAACTCGGCGTTGGAAGGCATGGCGGCATATGAAGGGGGAAGGAGAAGGTTTGGGAAAGGGGGAGTTAGATGAGGGGAAGAGTATTTCTTGCATGTTAGCGGGATCATGGGAAGAGGAGTATGAAAAACTAACGACACTTGGACGTCCATTACATTATTAAGATGAGCTAGTTGATTATTTCGATTACCTATCAATGGTTTGTTCCTTTTATGGAAATCCGCTTCGGCTTCATTATGATATCCACATAAAATTACCCATTTTTTCTGGACAATCTCCCACTCTTCGTCACCAAATATATAGCAGATGTGTAGTATATTCCATAATCAGTGAGGAAAGTAGAGCATTGCGACCCTAATGATGTTCGCTGGTTGCAAAGACCAACTTCCATCCAATGTTACGAACATGATTTTGTCACACCTGAGAGAAAATTTCATTAGTTTATTCTTCATTTATAACTGTTCTGTATCATTATTTACTCGGTCAACACATCACGTACGATGAAAATACAATTAAGGTAGTGTTTTAACAGACTCGGAGTTTCTTTTGCCAATAGATGCTTTCAGATGTTTCTAGATTATGGCCATTTATAACTTTTAAAAACTATAATCATGCCAATTGTTTCGATCAACTGCTTTTTCAGATGAAAAAACTGAAATATTTATAACTTTCAAATAAAAAAATCTTGCAATTCTCCATTATTTATCACCATCTGTAGAATTTTCCGATTAACTCATGTTTATATTAGTTCTCTTCATTAATATCTCTAATTTGACCGTTCAATTTATTTATTTCAATATGTTAAGACTTCCAGTAGGGTGAGTAGTCGTTGCTAGGTTAAATGAGCAGGATGTAACGTTAAGACTACAGAGGGGAAAATAAAATTTCTCCAATCTATCCACTGATGTATATCACCGTTCAAATAGGTTCAATGACTAATTATTAGAGAAGATGACTAAACACCGACCCAATATGTTCCAAAATGAATTTGAGGGAATAATTATTTGGTGATTGGAGACTGGAGAATGGAGAGGAAACCAAAATCGGCATTCGGCCTCTTCGATCGAGAGACGCCAAGAAGTCTACACTGAGTGCTTTTCGCACACCATTCAAGCAGACATCCCAAACGGGGATCGGATCACCCATAAAAATAAACACTAATGCCGTGGCTCGAACTCCCAATCTTGAAATGGGAAAGCAGTATTCTCGTTACCACAACTCGGTCCTCTGGAGATGGTTTCTTTCCCAATAACCAGGCAAAATATTTAAAAAACTATGGCACATAGATCATTGGTTCTTAGCCCTCTAATACTACATAAAATCCTCACTGGAACTCGACCATGAGCATCTTTTGTAATCTCCGTAATTCCTTGCCAACAACGGTAAACATTAAAAAAAGCAGAAAAATGACATATATATTAAAATCACCAAGCTCAAATAAAAGCGAAGTTAGAATTATTTGTTTTTGTTTTATGAAAATCGTTTTTTTTAATGAAGAAGTCCAAAATTTGTGCCAATACCCAATGAGTATCAATTTTGCATAGATTACTTTGCATTTTCTGCAATCATCTAATATATACGACGCCATCTATATCTTTATTTCATCGTCAGGTACAACTGTTTGTATGAAAACGATGCAAACAATTATATTTGCGAAAAATGTTAGCTGAAGCAATTGTACTTGACTTAATAATTTATCTGTGAAACGCGCTGTATATATAAAATAATTGTACAAATGCACAAAGTATTCTTTGCAATATGGAAACTAATGTAAAAATTCAAGGAAATGACGTCTGATGTCATCAAGTTTACCCTTTCCAGTCCAATGCCGACCTCCATTTCATTGTCCATTTCCTAGCTCTGAGTTCAAAGTCGAGTGCCATTTGATATAATTTAGTTTGTGTCAATTATTTCAAATTTTAGAATAGGTATCTGTGGTTGAATAACGTTATAAATTTCATTATCATGTTTGAAATGAAATGTTCCACGTGCAAATATGACTGATTAATTTCATTTTTCCAGAAACGTACGATCAAACAGGAAACTGTTGACCCCTTAGAAAAATTGTAAGATGGTTGAGACCAAACTACAGAAACTGGGCGAAAATGAGGTGAACTGGAAAGGGTTATTATCAAATAAATTTATATCAGTATAGAGCTACTAAATGTCAAAAATAAATTAAAGCTCCTATGAGTAGAGTTCAAGATATCACTGAAAAATATGAACCATTAGTGGGATCCAAAACCGGAATGGAAAGTCAAGACTACCACTATCAGACAATCACGATTTGCTTGAATTAGAGGTTTTTTTTGGAGGTTTTTGAGTGGGGTAGAATGGGACAAAGAAAGAAACGTGTGTTGGAGCAGGGGGTATTTTTTGGTGAGAAAGAAGCGGACAGAGGCCTTGTGGCGGGAGGAAAGCCGGGGTGGAGGAGGTTAAGCGGGGGAAAGAACAGGTCGGTGAGGGAAGTGATGGAGAGGAGGAGTGGGAGGGAGTGAAGCTGGGAGGAAGAGGAGGGAGGTATATGGAGGAAGACTGTCGGTCCAGTGTCAGCGATTTATCGACCTCGGACAATGCAAAATTAATGACAGTGCGAGGCGGGTGGCAAGGCTAAGCGAGGGGGCGAGGGGGAGGCGGAGGAGGGAGGGGTCAGGGCCGAGTGGGGTGGGGGAGGAGCGGAGGAGAGAGAGAAGGGAAGAATGGGAGGACTTAGGATGTGGTGGCGAGGTTGTGCGTGGGGGGGGGGAGGAACACGGGGCTTGAATGGCAAAAGTGCGGCGGAGGGGCGGCGGGGAAAAATGGAAGGGATGAGGAAAAAAATAAGAGCCGGCCAGGTTGGATGGGGATGCTCATAGGTGAGGATTCAAGGTTTGGAGGAGAGGGGAGTGTGTGGGGAGGGGATAGGAAGGACGGGGCAGGGGAAGGGGGAGGACTTTGTGGCAAGGTTGGGGTGCACGAAGCAGAATGAGAAAAGTGCGGGAGGGAGGGCGGAACATGGAAAGGGGATGTAAAAAAAGGTTAGCTACGCCGGGAGAACGGGGGTTGAGGATACAGCGAGAGAGGGCGGGGGTTTGAGGAGAGGGAGATTGATGTTAAGAGAAGCGACGGGAGGGTGGGAATGGTCAAGGGGGGGCTGGTCGCGTACGGGGATCTTCTTGGTGCGGGTGGGAAGAGTTGTGGTGTGGCAGGGAATGAAGGATCGAGCGGGGGAGGAAGATGAGGCGGGGGCGGAGAGGGCGAAAGGGTGAAAGAGCGGGAGAGGCAGAGACGGGGAGCGAGGTGCATAAGGGGGGGTATGGACTAGAGAGAAGTGGGAAATCTTGAGGGATGGTGCATGGAGGGGTTTTGAAGGCTCAGATGGGGCAGTGGGAGTAGCCAGCGGAGAGAAGCGAGGGAATAAGGAAGCAATCCTCTTGTTTGTTTGCGTTGATGCTCGTTTTACGCCGGGGCAATAAAAGGAATGAGGTACGTGAAACGAGAGAGGGAAGGGAGGGAGGTGGGCGAGCAGAGTTCTCCTACCTCCTCTCCAGCAAATCTCTGTTCCGAACTCCTTACTCCACTTCCCCATACAAACTCAAGTCCCCTCCCCTCCATTTCTCTTTTCCTCACCCCTCAAAACCCACCCTTAAAACCATGCAGAACTGCTCCCCGCTTCCCCTCCTTCCCTCCCCCCCTCACTCCACTCCATTTCCATCTCAAAGGTCGTCTGCAGGATGTAAATGCTCGATTGGGAAGCCCTCTTGCGGACGAAGAGGAAAATAGGGACACACCTTTTGATTCCGGGTCCCGCAATCAGTCGTCCGTCCAACCGGCTAAACGGGTTGAGTTTTAATCCAATCGAGAGAGCTTCCTTCACTCCAATGAATATAATTCATGCCTAAATTTTTTATTTTTGCGTAAATGATTGTTCCGAAGTTCATTTTGGAGCCGTAAATGTGTCTGTTGAAGAGATTTTCGGTATCAATCCAAGGTAGTTGAAGTTGAGATGTGTAGCGCGACATGTTTTGGGAGCAAATGCAGTTCTCCTACTATCAGAGATTAAAATGTCTGGGCCGTTTGTAGTAATTTGCCGAATTTATATTAAAAATAACACCAATACACATTATCTAGTACATGAAGCCTTGATTAAAACAATTCAGATTTTATGAAATCAACCTTCCAAAAATCTCTCGAGCATAAGTATACTTACGGTTATATAAACAATTTATGGAGTTTCGACTATCGTCACGAAGAATAGATTGGAGAAAAAAAACTTAAGTGCGGTAATTCATGTTTTCATGCAATCATTTTTTTCTTGACAGGGAAAAGTAATAATGTGACGATTTTGATGGAGCACAAACATTTTTATTCCAGTCGGGGGAAATATTTTATTAAATAATTATGTTTTTAATAATAGGATGCAAAGGCATTAATCACGTTTATGTAAATCACATCAATGCACATGATAGCTATGACTTCCTCTAAACACTAATCTGAATGCGTGAGGAAAAAGTCATTAAAATAGCAAAATGGCAAAAAGAACGCATAAGGAAATAAATTAAAATTAACTGAAATTTTCTGTAATCGCAAACATCAGACAAATCATCGCTTTTTTATCGAAATGAAAAGAAACTTGAAAATTTGGATTTTTAAAAAATAACGCGAACTTTTCTCCAGTGGACTACTTGTATTCTTAATACATGGAGTTTTACTGGCTTACTGCTAGAAGTATAAAAATGAAGCAAAGAAACATGCTATTCATTGAAATTTCATTTTGAGGAAAGATAAAATCTCCACCTTTGGAAGAATAATAGAGGGGAAGGAGGAAACCGTTGAGAAGTTTTCCTTTTTCTGTGAAATCTCTGAGTGCCAATTAATTCCACCCCGTAAAACTTAAAAGATACACTCAACGGTAACCGAGCATGGCAGGAAAATAAAAGATGTATTTATCCTCAAGGTGTTCTGTGACAGACTAATTTTTATTTGTGTACATAAAAACCAAGAAAACCCTCTCTCCAAAAGGAGCCGACCTAAATGCCAATTACACTTGGCAATTAGGGCAAGGAACATATCTTGCCTTAAAGTGCACTCAGGTGGTGGAAAAGTACGGTAGATTGGAAAAAAGAATTTTTGTTGTTAGGCGGAAGTTGAATTTTATTATAAATATAATAAAATAGTTTCAGTAGTTGTCACTACATCATTCTTGCGTACACACTCACATTTAACGCACATGAAATACAATCTCACGTCAACAACAAGACGCGAACGATTTCCTTTAGAGTTGTTTATTACGTGTTTTCACCATTTATTACTTATGTTTCACAATTTCAAACCATTAAAAAATTCAATCATTAACACGCGGCATGCTCAGCTGCAAATAACAGATTTGAGTTCCCGGTTCCAATAAATCACTGCCAAAATCTGTAAATTAGCAAAATATTCCAAAACGGATTCGATTATAAAGCAACCGTACATCCCAGAGCAATAAATTTGTTCATATCATTTTTTTTCGAGCGAGCATAAATGTAGATAATAAATATTTTTCTTCATATTGCGAACGTTCCAATTTATGGCCGAGATTCCTCATGGGAACTATCGCTTGCAATCACTAATGCCGGCGGATGGGTCCCCAGTCGGTATGTATACTACCTTCTCTCACCCCGTTCCCCCGCGAATATTCCCCTCCTTCCTCACCCCCATGTGTTTCCCAAGCACACTTTCCCTCCGATTCAATTCTTTGTGTTCTTTCCCACCTACCCCACCCACGTTCCTCCTTCGCTCGCCCCTTCTCAGTCGCAGATCCGGAGGTCTTCTCTTACCCATGCCCGGAAAGACTCCTTCCAACGGCGCATGTCCTCCTCAGCCGGCCCTCAAACCCCCTTCTCCCATATAGACCCACCCGTATCTCACTTTTCTCCCGCGGGGAAGAGCGGAAGAGGCGCCGAAGGTGTGGAGGGAGTGAAATAACTTTTCCTTCCTCAGACCCAAAAATCTCTCATTTTCCCTATCCTTCTCAATTTCCTCCCCCGTATCTCTTCCACTCTCCCTCACACCCCGCGCAATCATGGCCACTCTTCTCGCCCTCACAAACACTTTCATCCCCTTCTATCGGTCTTCCATCAAGATGCGATATCCGAGGTGTAATTTGGCGTAGTGGTTAGTTTGCCGAGGGGCGGGGCTGGTCGACGGGAATGGAGAGGAAAAGCTTAAAGGAAGCGAGCGGAAAGCCGGGAGAGACGATGAACGCGCAGTTTGCGGCCGTGAGGAGTATTTGGGACCTCATTGCCGTTCGAGTTACGGACTCCGTGACGGGTCCCGGACGAAGCTGATTCTGTTTCTCTTGCTCAAATTTCTACGGGATGAAATTAAACGTTTCTCACTTTTGCTTTCTTTCCAGCAAGAGTGATGCTGTCTATTTGGCCGCAAACCACTCCGCCTTTCCATAATGTCTTCCCCATCATAACTCATTCACATTGGTAAACGCACAGGAATAAAATTTTTGAACAAGTTTTTCGGCATAATCGCCACTTGAAAACATAAATGAATGAGGAAATGAAAAAATTACCGGAGAAGGCCACAAACTTAATGAAAAATGCACATGACAATGGATGTGTGGAGAGGATGGGACGGTGTGGAGTGTGGCCTTCTATGGTTCGGGAGCATGGACCATTGGAAAAGCTGACCAGAAAAGACTAGAAGCCTTAGAAACCTGGTCTTGGTGGAGGATGCTGAAGATAAAATGGACGGACAAAATACGAAATTATGAAGTTCTCAGAAGAGTAAAAGAGGAAAGGACCATATGGAACACCATACAGAAAAGAAGAACCAGATGAATTGGACACCCCGAGACACAATGAGTTTGTGAAGAACATAATTGAAGGTAAAATAGAGGAAAAAGTCCCCACAGGAAGACCCAACGGATAACTTCAAGGAACAAATAAAGTGGAAGGTATATACGAAGAGGTACCAGGAGGTAATAGAATTAGTATTAGATAGGGAAGGGTGGAAGGCTGCACTTAACCAATCTTAGGATTGAACAACCAATACACGATGACAATGTATACCGTTAATAAGAAAAAATAATGCGGAGCTAAAACGGTTATCTGATAGGAGAGTAGATTGCAGAGCTGTAGTAAATAAATCTTCAGACCGACGACTGCTGAAAAAGAAGCGTATTTGCATACATGTTCGCTGAAACTGATCACAAATCCCATAAGCGTGCAGGTGCGCAGGCGACATATACTGCCATCCATTTCATTTTTGTTGAACAATATGTTCAATTAGGCCGGCAAAATTGCTGCCGTCCTCTTGTGGGTTTATAAAAAAAATTAAAAACGGCAATTTATTAGCATGAAAATCCAACCAATTGAAAGTTGTCTTGTTTTTGTGTGGGTTAATTAAATTATCTCGAGGAAGAATCATAATGGCATAATTTATCACCTCGATTGGTACACCATTTGGTGGATGTAACCAACTAAAAAGGTCATTTTCGACATTCAGGATAGGTGAATGCTTCGATAAGGGAAGAATTACATGCGGAATACTGTAGAGGAACCCGTAATTGGCGAATAGACAAATGTCAACGGCAGGTGGCAAGAGGTCGGCAAACTAACGTCCATACTGTCAGACAAAGAACGATTCTTGAAGCACTATCTACCCTGCACCCATGCAAAGATAAATATTTCCGCTAAAAAATTACGTCCTCGCCGAGATCCGAATCTGGACCATTTGGATGCAGAGTCCAGCACTCAATCCACCTAACCAATTCAATTTTACTTCACGTATATCATCTCAGTTTCCTTACCTCCATCACGTCGCCGATAATTTGGTTGTGAAGTACTACGCTCTCCAACTTTGATTCTCTCATTATAATGCATGAATCGTATCCGCAATTATGTGGATACGCATGTTGAAACCGATTTTGTATGGGACCCACACAAGAATGGAGAGGTGACGAACTTGGAGAAGGTGCAAAGAAGAGCTGCTAGGTATGTGTTAGGGAAACACAATAAAATAGAGAAAAGTTTAGAGTACTGGGATGGGAGAGTTCATAGGTTAGGACGAAAAGGAGCAGACTCTGTGGGATGTATAAAATATTGAGTGAGGAAAAAGCATGGGATGAATTTGGGAAGGATATAGTAAAGCCAAACTTGGTGGGAATAAATGATGACCAGGTCAAGATCAAGTATCGATTACAAAGAACAAATGTAAAGCAGTTCTCCTTCTTTAATAGAACCATGCGGGTCTGGAACAACCTACCAGCGAAACTCTTGGAGCCCTTCTCAAAAAAATTAATTATTTTAAAAATTGGTTAAAAGAGTAGAAGTCTATCAAGGTTTATTATTTTCATTCGGCTGTTTTTATTGTTCGCACCAGGCCAATGGCCTACTTGTAACTATTTAATTATAATAATAATACCTGACCTGATAAAATATCTCGGAAAACAAACTCGGAACATATCTTTGCTAGTTGATCTTTCTGCTATACTGATGATTATAACATTGGGTCAACTGTGCCTACAAGATTTCTGTCAACCTCTTGCTAATTTACGGAAATTATTTTCCATGCACCAGCAATATAAATCACCTAATTACTGTTAGATACCATTCGCATGAAAAAAGGTGCAGCGTTGGTATTGGGGATAATTTAACGGAACGAAGACAATTTATTCCCTTCGAGTCACGATACATGCGCTTCGTAACAATTATTGGCACGCCGCAAAGAATTCGAAGTGAGCGGAGAGCCGGAGATTGAATCTTTGTGTATTCACGTGGTTAGCTACTCTCCGAGGTTCGGGCGCGGGCGAAACTATAATTTGCGACTGTGCCTCCACCTCTCGAGCAGCAGCCGAGGGTGGCCGCGCTGCCTTCGTCATTCCGCTTCGTCATTAAAACACCGCCGGCGCTGATGAATGTGCCATTTGAGCCTGTAAGAGGGTTTTAGATTCGAAACCATTTGGGGTAATTATCGCCATTTGCTCCACTTTTTTTTCAATCTTTTCGCGTTTCTTGATTTATCTTTGCTTTTATTTTGCAACCCATGCAACTCTTTAATTGGGTAGTTTTCATTCTCGAGTAGCCACTCGAATTTGGGTCACAGGAAGCAGCCGTTAAACGTCGCGATGTATTTTAAGCTCTCAGATGGGATTCATGTCTTCCTTCAAGGTCAGTTTTATTCAGCTTATCATCGAGGCGTATATAAAAGTCACAGTCCACAACAAGGATGCTGAAAATGGAATGTAGTCAAAGCTATCATTTAGTAAAAATGAAAAGCAGTATCGGGTATATATATTTGCCTTAGTTATTATTGACAGTCATGGACTTCCACAGGAAATATATGAAGCAGCCATATTGCTATTTTCAACTGACAAACCTGCAAAACAGTTTAGTAAAATACACCATGGTGTCATGATTTAAAACGCCATCAATTTTTAATAATACGCACCACGTATGTGTAAATTAATGTGAAAAAACATCAATGGTTCCAGTAGAAATAAAATATTTAAAGTATTTTCTAATGTATTTGAGGCATCATACGACAAGAGATATGGCGTTAAATTAACACCTAAATAATACAGTAACTAATTTTGCAGGTTATTAGCTGATGATTTATCGTCCAAGATGACAAGATAAAATAGAGCATCACCAAAAATAAACATTAAAAACAGAACCAAACCGATGATTAGCTAAGAACTGTTATTTAATATTTGATATTTGATGAGATGATGAATAACTAAGCCAAAGAAGGACCATAAACCCTCGGTTTTCTCGTGTTTATGGATGAATATAGCGCTAGAGCGGAGGTTTTATAATATGTAATAACTCAACCTTCTTTTTTACCCTATCTCCACATCCCCTCGCTGCATAGTTCTGTTCATTATTTATTTTTTTTAGTCTAAGCTCCTTCTTTCCTTTGACCTCCATGTCTTTATATATTTTTCCGTGCCAATATTCCTCCCCAGCTAACCATTTCCCTTTCGTCTTCTTATTCTCCTGCTTCCCCATTCAGACAGCGACAACGTCTCCCCCAACCCCTTCCTTTCATATAAAACGTGTTATTTTTTATATATCTTTCCCTTTGTCTCCACTCCGTTCTTCCGACCGGTTTCAATTTATTTTTCGTCTTTGAAATTCTATATCGCTGAGGGCGAGGCACTTCTAGAGATCCGTGGGTCGCGGTTATGTTAATTCCACTCCTTCAGTCCCAACCAATTTCAACATTTCCTATCATTTTCGTATTCTCGTGCTTTAGAAGCTTAGAAATTGCCATTGGCTTGAATGCATATAGCTGATCGATTTGATCACTCGTGCAGAAACGTTATGACCGGGTGTATCATTAGCATTTAAGGATTTCTCGTAGAATTTTTTTTTCCGCGGAGAAATTTACAACGGTGAACATTTAGTGCAGTATTTTGAAATAATCAGTAGCGTTTGTCCCCTCTCATGTTTATGATATGCATAATGAGTAACATTAATGTTTCATAACCTTAGTAAATTTCTGTTATAATTCATTGTGTTTATGTTGCGATGGGTAATTACAGACATAAGGAATAACTGACACTAGTATAATTCCACCTATTATCACACAAGGAATTCAGAACAATAACTTTTGGTAAAAATAATAAAAATAAAACTAATATTTTAGACTAGATAAGGAGAAAAAATTCCATTATAAATGATAAAATGAAAAATTCATTTTTGTTAATTTGATTTTTGATGATTCACGGAGTTATTTGGGAGCTCTATACTCGCACAAAATATCAAAATGTGGTGAGAATAAAAAGTAAAAAAGCGGAGTATCGCCATTTCATATTTTTTCAATTAAATCAATAAGCATATTTCACCATATTTTGTCCGCTGAAAACATTTAGTCAAATATGGTTTTCTCCCCAATAAAAGCAGGAAGTACTAGGCAAGCGTGTACGTGTGTATGAAAGCGATAAAAGCAGTAATCATACATGTACATTAGGTTCAATAGTGGAACATGTTTAGAGAAAATTTGAAATATTTAGCATACCTATTGTATGCATTAACTGTGGTTTTTGGCTGAAATTTAATTGTTACAAAAATATCCATCAAGTATATAATTTTTATTTTATTTTCAATGAATCACCCATTGCCATCAAATTAATAATGTTAAAACGATTCGTCCTTACTTCAATTCCAAAATGATGCACCTATTTATTTGGGATTTACCGAAGTATTTTAATAAAAAATTCTAAACTCTTCCCTCCAATTCGACTAGCTCTTTACTTTGTCGAAGAAGAGACATTCTTGACACTGTGGCACAGTCAGTGACATACAATTCATTTCTATCACCTTATAGCATTTGTGCATATGATATGCTGGCTGTACGTGTTTCACTGGTTTTCAGATAAAACATACTCGTAACGTACTGCTGTGATTGAGGCTTCTGCAGGGCTTGGATGGAGTTTGATTCATCCGTTTTTATGGACTTCCACCACGTGGTTCCATCTTGAGGATGATATTTTGCCGGCCATCCTTAAGGGAAATATTTTGTCGGCTATACTGTCACTAGTACCTAAGAAAGCCTGTAGTATAGCCGGCTAAATATTGTCCTCAATATGGAACGACACGACTTGGCGGAAATATCGAAAAACGGAAGAATGTCATAACATACTAATATCAAACATCAAACCTCATAGCATACTAATATTTCTAGCGTCGAAAAAACTGAGTCAAACTATCCAATAATTGTGTGAAAGTCATGGTGGAAAAAGAATCCAACTGCACTAGGATCCCAGTTCAGACGAATGATCTTATTTATTAAAAGTTTTTATCGAATTTTATCTTTCTGTACGGGTCAAATTTTGTAACAAATTTAGCGCACTTCCCGATGACGCTACATGCTAGGTTTAGCTTACTTGAGAAATTCAGAACATGTGTTTCAGAGAGACACAAATAATGTTATCATGATGCATCACTACATCTCTAGGTTTGGCAAAAGCGATAAAATAAGAGAGATACACTGCCGAACAGATGGGTACAAAAACTCGTTCTTTCCGCGCACAAAAAGCGACCAGAATAAAAACTGAGCTTCACTAAATACACTCCCATAATACACGTCACCATTTCACCTCCCATAACCTTACATCTTCACACGGCTGGTGTCCTAACATCCACTGCCACACGCCCGTGCGGCAGCTAGCACGGTAGTATGTAGATGTAGATGACGAACAGCTCTGAAATTTTGTCCATAAACCCACTTTTATTAAAATTGAAATTAAGACTTAATTTAACTTCGCGGTACCTAACTAAAAGGTTTTCTTGAGTATGAGCTGTTTTTCTGCATCAAATCTTGTTACCAAAATTTGACCAACATCTCGATCAGTTAGAGCTCTGACAATGTGTCCATAGACTCACTGCCGGTGACAATACTTAAAGGATTAACAGAAATGCTAAATAATTGATCGCGCTTTTATATCCTTGAAATGAACCGTCAAAAACGGCGCCTCTCTTCTCCACGGAGATTCGCTCTTTTTGGTTGTTGCTCTTGTTCACGGACTGTTACGTTACAAGATCCGACATCCGCTCATAAAAAGACGTTTTGTTACTAACCCACTCGAAAAAAATAATTTACAGACATTGGGGTTGAATGCATTGGATACATAAACCACACATTCAAATGATAAAGTTAGAATTTGATTAAAAGTGATCGAAAACTAAAAAATTATAAAAAGATAAAACCAATTTAATTCAAAAGTCTGTTTGTACTATGTATTATTTTGGTTGAATTTCTCACTATAATGTGACCACTTACGGGCGACTCCGTTAAAGTTACTGCGCTGCCCGATTCTCGGTTCTTTCAAAATATCTAAGAGCGTGATTCTCCAAGTAAACTAGAATAAAAAATCAAACCTGGGGGAGAATTATTCACCAGGCTACTGCGTTATGATTAAACAGAAATACCAGTTTTCTAAAAAAAAAGACTTGAGAGAGCTGTGGAGCCATATAAGGCCACGGGGAATGAACGTTTTTCCGTCTCGCTAAAGTTGTGCTCGTAGGTTAAGTTCAGGTACAGGTCACACGCTACGACTCAATTAATCATCAATTACTCTCGAAACTTCAATCCTTTCCCCGCACGGAATGACCTTGGGCGCGCAATGCTCGCCCAAATGGATATATTGTACTACATACGTGCCAAGACGCCGCCGGCGCTGCTGACACTCGATCGCTCCTTGCACCGAATTGAACGTCCGTAAAACTCACATCACACGCCGTGAAATTTCCTTGCCTGCACCACAAGGAAAACCGTGCACCACTCTGCACCCCGAAAATAATTCATAAGTTATACCCCCACCACCCCTTAGAGTTAATTAGGCATCCCTACCGAAATTACCAGTTACTCCGACAACCGCGAGAGCAGTGAATGGACGCACTTTGCGCGGAATGATAAATAGTATGGTCTCCTTTCTCCTTACCCAACCACCGCGTAAACTCTCGTCTCGTGTCGAACCCCCAAACCATTTTCTCGTCCTTCCTCCTACCTTCTTCATCTCTCTCTCACTTCTTATTCACTTTCTCTTTCTCCTTTCCGATTCCCACTTCCTCTCCTTCTCTCTCCTTTAATAAGGCGGCACGGATCTCATGCGCTTGGAGGAGAAAATTGGATTATATTCCGTAAACGCTCGAAGCCGGAAGAAGAAAAGTTCCTCGATCGATCTTCCCTTTAGCAACCGCATGAGGGGGGGGGATGAGGGGAAGGGTTTAGAGAAAGGGTGGATGGGGTAGGTGGGGTAGGGAGAGCGGAGAAGACAGGTGCGTGAGTGGGAGAGGTATGAGGGAGAGGAGATGGAAAGGGAAATGGAGGAGAAGTTGAACTACGAGATATATACCAAATCTAGGCATCGCACTTCGATATGAATTGTCTTGCAAAGGACGATATACAAAAAACAAAGGATTCTATAATTGCTTCTATAACATATACATAATACTCTTCAAACTGTGGCAGTGGCGTTAGACAACCTCCATGAAAAGTTGAGGAACTAGGCAAAGAAATTAAGGGAGTGCAAGGGGGAAAGTGAACCCCATTTAAGAAAGCGTGTATTAGTGTCTGGCAATATTTTTACTGTGATCAATAATGATGCAAGGAAAGAAGAATTTTTTTACCAATGCAGCAGCATATTTATCTCCACTTATCACTTCCATCAGCTAAAATATAATAAAAAAATAAAATAACTTAGTCCTGCTGATACAAATATATGACAACTCAGTCGCGCGAAGAGCTAGAGAGAATGGAAGCATAACGGATACTCGGCAAAGAAAGAGAGATAAACCAATTGGACTCATTTGCGACACAATAGGCCAATAGAGAGATTAGAAACCGTCAAAATCTGGTACTGGAGGAGGATGCTGCAGATAAAATCGACAGTCAATATAAGTTATATGTTTAAGTTAAATAAGGAGTTTACAGAAGAGGAATGGGCAAGATGGAACACCATACAGGAATAGAAGAACCAGATGGATTCGACACGCCCAGAGGCACAATGGTAAGTGAAGAACGTAAATGAAGTTAAAATTAGATAGAAAAGTTCCCTGAGGAAGACTGAAGAATAAGTTCCTGAAAGAACTAATGATTGGCCCACTTGGAAGAAATATTACAAGGTATAATGTATTGGATTAATTATAGATGAAGATGACCCCCTTGGAAGAAATATTACAGGATATAATGAATTGGATTAATCATAGATAAAGAGTATGAATGGAATACTTTGAGTGAATCATGAAGAATGACAAACTAAATAGTTGTAAAAGAGTGAAAAATTTGGCAGACAGAAGAGTGGAGTATATAGCTGCTGTTAACCCATCTTTGGAAAAATGATCACTGATGATGATTATAACTCATCATGAGAGGCCATTACTTTTATCGTGCACATTTAACGATATCACGTACAGAACTTACACAGAAATTTTTCACATTTATATCGGGTATTTAGTAAGTATTCGAATTCTGCTACTTCGAATACCCAGTAATTATCGAATTATATCGATATAGAATATCAAATAATAATTGAATACAAAATTCGAACGATATTCGAATTTCAACATCGAGATAGGACGTGACTCATTGGAATAGATAAGACTTTATCGCAACACAATCGCACACTGAATTATAAAGCACATGGAATTTACACGGCATTTTTAGGACATTCACTAACCCGGTTGAGCTTGGAATGTATAACACATAATCTATGGCATAATCATTAATTTATCATAATAAGGTAGCTATGGCATAATCATAAATTATTAATGTATCTAAAAGTCTGCTTCACAACACAACCACTACCCTTTTGATCCCAAAAACCATGCATCGAGTGTTTTAAAGATTCACGAGATGTGGGATCTGAGAAAAGAAATAGCAACTATAAAATTCGATTCATTGTCACAATTTGGTAATGAATGAGCAAATGACTCGTCGAAGATATAGAAGCCTTCAAATCAATTGCTCGTAAAATACCACTCTTCATCGCCGTCACATTCCATATGGTTTTCATTTTTGTTGTCTTTAAATTTGGAATCGATATTTATCCAAAAACCAAAATAATCATCTCAAATCGAATGATATTGCGGGATCGGATTGGTATTCCGGCGAAGACAAAAATATTGCTGGTTATTCCCAAGATGAGGTGTGCGGGTTGACGAGACAAGGAGAAGTTGCTTAGGGGAAAAGGCGGAGGGTGCATACGTACCCCTTGCCCCACTGAGTAATCTCCCTTGTATCGCCCCACCCCTTTCTCGAGGCGAGTTATTATTTTGGATGAAGGGAAGCAAAGAGTACTTGAAGGGGAGAGAAATGCGGGTAAAGAGAGGAAGGCTTGAGTGACACTGGTTTCCAAAATAGTAATATATTGCAAAGAAAGGGACGCGGTGAACCTCAAACTGCGTTTGATACCACAAGGCATATCAAAATATCATACCATATCACATTCCTATTGCATTGCTTTGTATCGCAAACGCATATCAAAGATGTTACAAATTATCTTTTAGTATAAGGTGACACCGCGTAACAAAACGGCGCTAAATTTGAGTGGCCAACTGCTGAAGATTTAATTCCAATAAACGCCAATTCTAATGCTCGGTATGACCCGGAGGTGGATTATAAGCATAACTATCATGACAATCTTTGAATGCACATTCTAAAAAAAATTAATAGCATATTTTCTGGGACTTATAGCAACTAGAAAGTAATTGAATATTAATATTCGGTCGTCAAATCTATCCAATCTTTTAAATCAGGGAATACTTGGAAATAATCACACATCTTCAGATAGTAATAGCCAAAAATGTATAGTTTTTATTTTTTAAAATTAGTTTTCACTCAAGCTTAAGGTGGTTTCATCGTAAACTCACTTAAAATGGCTATTTATTCATTTCTGGCTACTCAAAGAAGGCCGTTATCTTCGTTTGATTGAAATCAGAAAATCATACCTTTTAACAATATTTTAATCGCAAATGGATAAAAACCGAATTGTGTTCCATGTGATAGTGCATGAAAAAGACGAAAAATAGAATTTATCTCTCAATTTCTCTAAAAATGTTTATAAGATGAGTAATTTCCATGGAACTAAAAGGTAATTATATGCATACACCCTCTTCGTTTTAATTTTTGTGCTTATATTGTATTACTGCAATAATTGAAGTCTATATGCATTCATTTATAGAAGATGGCACTGCAGGCAGCACATATGACTTGTGAAAGTGTATTCTAAAAATATATTTATCAAATTATCTGAACACTTTGTTCTATAATTTTGTTTTCTAAAAACTAAGGCAAGTCATCGATGAAAGCTGTTGTATTTAAACATCACAGCCAAAAAAATAAAATTTAGTATTTGATTTGACCCATAAAATCGCAATGAATCTATCTTAAAACGGAAGGATAAATTCACACAACTGAAGACTATTATTTACGATATTATTTCATCAATTTTCATTTTATATGCAGCCTGACTAACGAAAGTTCTATTACATCTCATTAACTAATGACAACTAATGCATCCGTGACCTGTGGAATAGTCTAGTAATAGAATAGAGGGAGGCCTTCAAAGAATCGGTGGAATACGACACTCCACGCCCATTCCGCGTGACGGCAGAGAAATGCAATTTCTCCGATATTTTTCAGTCGACTGATAAAAATAATTTGTCCAATTCAATCTATCGCCATCGTCCAACATACGACACATTTTCAGCGGATTTTTTTTGTACAGCTCGTTGGTTAATTGCCTGCATATTAAACTCAGTTAACATAGAATTTAATATTCTTACGTTATATAATTTTGTCCCACTATAACAATGAAAAGTGCGACGCATGGAAGTATCACACGGTCCTGCAAGGTAGTCGGAGCGTCGGAGGCAAGATGGAGGTTGAGAGAAAGGAAGGAGAGTTAGCAACGTGAGTCAGGGTAAGGAGACGGCAGGAAAGGGAAGATGCAGAAGGGAATAAGACGGATCAGGACGCCGGAGGGAAAGGGGAAGACGTGGAGTGGTGGAGAGGAGGAGGTAGGGGGATAAGGGAGGTTGCGGCGGGCAGGAATGAGCAGGCCTCGTTAGAAAGCATTCCTCCACCATTGGCCGCCGTCATCAAGGGAAGGGAGGAAGACGGCTTGCGGGGAAGAAGGGGGACTCTAGGGAAGAGGGAAAGAACTGAAGGAAAAGGAAGGAGCGTGCCAAGATATGCGGTGAATGCGGGGGAGGGGTGCGGGGGAGGGTGAAATAAGAAAAGACTACGGGGGAAATCGTTTTTTTTTCGATTGTTCTCTCTGCAAGAAAGTAACCCCAAATGGTGAAGGGGCGTCTACTATCACACACACACTCCATTCAGCGGTTTTACGGTAAAACAAACACGTGACGCAGAGAAAATACTTTCTCGAGTCATCCGTCTTAAATGACAGTTCTGGAGGAAAATTCAAGGAAAGTTGTTCGCCACACTTTTGGGCGGGGCTGGGAGTGGAGCGTTTGAGCTCAAAACTGCGCGAAACCTAGGTTTTTTTTAGGTTTGAAAAATTTATTTGACCCTCAATCCAAGCCGAAGATTTCCCAAAAAAAAACTAAGTAGATTCTATACTATGATACATCTTCTGGAGGTTCTATCACTGCCAAAACGTCACGGTACGTGCTGAATATGGCATTATTTATGAGGATAGCTTCCTCTGTCCCTTGAATTCAGAATTTAATGCTCTTTCTTACTATTATCCATCTCAGTTTGAATTTATTTCCGAATGCGGAATTTGACAAAGAAGAAAATTATTTGCCTAAAACGGGACTCAAATCAGAAACCCTCACTATTGCACCTAGTAATCTATCCAGTCTCCGAAGAATGTTTCTCCCCAGTGGAATTTTGAGGAGTTCTAAGAAATAAGTAGTTCTGGACCGCTGAAAAAATGATGATACAGAAGAAGTCCAAAGCGTACGCTTAGCGCCACCGTCCAAGAAGTTAAAGCTAAACATGGAACTCTATATTACATCATATATCCTACAGTCTTGTACAATTGCATCTTTCAAGCCCACATATGCAGGTAACAAGGACGAATTGGTAGCTTAACTGGCCAAAATACTCGGCGCGATATCACTGGACTCCGGTTAGAGTCCATATGAAGGCGAATGCACTTTATTTATAGAATTTCTCACTGATATGAACTTGAGGGTGTTTCAGTTAAGGGTATGTTACGGCTATTCTCGGTACCCTCAGTGTTCACTTCCTTATTTTGGAGGTATTTTGATACTTCACCAAAAATGCACTAATTGAAAATTATGTCACGATTGAAACCTCTCAAATGTTTTTAACTTTCCCGGATACAGTTGACTTCTTGATTACATACATAAGAACGATAGAAAATCATTCGAAATGACCCATGTTAGAAATTCTATTACGATTGTACGTTGAGCAATACCAATTTTAGGATAACGGTGAAACGTAAATTATTTTAAACCTTAAGTTTGCGGATTTTTGCGGATTCGCGAGTTTGGACGTCTCTTATATTTTCCGAGTTATCAAGACACGCTCGGTATGCACAACTCTGTAGCAAAGCCCCAAACCATAGGTAATTCCCTTTCTGTCTTTAATCATGCGACGTTTCACGTCCAAAATGAACTCAATGAGGGATAATTCCATCACATGACTACGGTAAAGAAGAAAATGTTAAGGTAAAATGCTTGAGATAAGCACCAAACCATTAGAGTCTCACACTCACGGAAGCGATCATCCCTTGAAAGTCAGTTGTTTGGGAAGTTTCAGTCAATCGGCTTACGGGAGTATCATATCGGCTTACTCCTCGAGACTGACAGTTCAAGAGAGTTTCCCCAGCTCACTTCAAACCAGTCTTCAACTTCTCCAACTGCTCGAATACGAGTGCGCACGATACACAGAGTTACATATATGACAACTGGATGCATTTCCTCTCTCGAGTCCACCGCCGCGTGGGGGCGAGGAAGTTAACCCCGAGGAAACGGGAGAAATTCAGCGCGAAGAAGGGACTGCGACGACGAAGGGTAGGCGGAAGAGTGAAAGGTCGAGAGGGGAGACAGGAAAGGTTAAATATCGAACGCAGTTGAGAGAGAGGGAGAGTAAGTGAGTGGCAGAGAAGAAGGAAGAGGAGGAGAAGTCAGGTAAGGAATGAGAGAAGAGCGAGAAGGAGGAAAGGAATGATATAGCCGTGGATCTTCTTCAAAAGGTTTTGTTGCGATAGAACTTGGGGGTGTGAGAGAGAAACTTGGATGAGGAAAGGGAGCAAATAGGTTTATTGGGTGGTTGCGCGGGGGCAGGGGTATAGGAAAATAGGCACGCAGGCGACAGGAGCGAGAGGGGAGATTATTTATGCTAGGGGATTGGAGATAAAACGGGATAGGAATGGAGTTGATTGATAGATCCCGTTGATTGATTATCGTTTTTATCTAAACTGATAAAAGGTGAGACCGGCCCTCAACGAAAGTTTCCCGTTAAAATATAAAACCGAACTTGAGAACTGAAATGAAAGACGGAATTAGTGAGGGTGAATGAAGGAGTGTATAATAATGGACATGGAGGGGAGGGTGTGTGGCGGGTTGGTACTACAAAAAAGTGATAATGACGAACGGAAGGTGAAATGCGATGGGAGAAAGGAAGGAAGGAAGCAGGCGCCGCCGGCTGATGTAGTTTGCCGCTTGGCGACAATAGCAAACGGGGGTGAAGAACAATGAAGAGAGGCCGCCGGGTGGGTAGGCGGCGAATGAAGAAGGAGGTTTTGATTGATGGAAGAATGGAGCGGAGGGGGGTGCAGGGGGGTGAAGAGTGGGATGGAAAGAAAACCCAGTGATGGGCGGGCGATCAAGCGAGAAGGCTTTGGAGAGTGAGTGCCGTCGAGAAGTTCAAGGCACGGACGCAAACGAGTGGAAGGTGAAAGAAAGGAAGGGCGAGAGACGCGGATTTCAAGTTGACAGGGGATCACAGTCTTGAAACCTGAAAAAATATTCAGAGTAACGCACTGAAAGGAAATAACAGACACGCATGACGCATGAAAAATAAATCACGAGAGGTCGAAAAAATAAGGCTGGAAGCGATTGAACACATGAAAAGAAATTGGTATTATGAGAGGATTTCAGTGGAGTAAAATTACTATTCTCCCCACATTGCGCAAGCCTACGATTGATTTCGCAATATTATTACATTTTTGTTTTTGAGATTGCTAATTTGACTATAAATTTCTTACTAGTAATTTAACGCTTTCACTCATTAGTTACGACTCGATCACAATGCAGAATGGACATGAATGAAAGCAAGGGTTCTGGAATGAAACGCCGAAACTATCCATTGGCGAAATAGATTGGAGACGTAGCCGGATTAAAGTTTTTATTTCTGCCTTTCCACCTGGACTAAGCACACAATAAGCGAAAGATATCCTACTGTTTTTCATTTCTTCATCTTCTTAATAAAGTATGCCCCTAACAGCGACTTTCAAACACTTTATTCTACCATGATCAGAAATAACTTCCTATGTGTTGTCGATCTGACCGACAGATCGATGATGGTAGGATTCAGATTATTTTACTGACAATGAGACCTTCGTGAGTGAAATATTTAAAGACGCAGTTCCTCTGCCGACGGTATGTTTCGAGGGGAGGCTTAATTTCATGTCTACTCGGGCGGAAATTCAAACACATGTCAATCGGGTTACTTGGCCGGTATGTTAAAATAGTGGAAAATAACTCAAAAGAAAGATTATGTATATACACATGCCCGGTAACGATAATTAGGATAACGTGAGGCTGCTAGAGAGAATCAAAAATGAAGGTGATGAAGTCAAAGGTTGAACTTGACATTGAAATCATACAAATATAAACGAGATCGCGACAAACTCTACGACGAACAAATAAGAATTGCCTTGCAAGTTTTGCGACGAAATTTCAGAGGAAGCTCCAGCTGTTTCTCCGAAAATTTCTGAGTGAAGACAACACACAATCTATTGTGCGGAGGTTGCCACCGTTTCATATTGAGGGCAACCCCTCCGCTGGTCCGTCCGCTCCTCCAACTCACGTCTCCCGCGGGGCTGGCGAGGCGTGGACTTGATGTGAAGTGGAGCAGTCGATTGGCAGCGAGTTTCTATCGCGAGCACAGGATGGATTGAGTGAACGAGTTCGGGGAAACTTCAGTTGCTTTTTTTCCCTTATTCACTCACAACAGTCCCGCAACCGCATAAAACAAAACATTTCGCAGAAATTCACCGAAGGATATCAACTCTACGATGACACGTCGTCGGACGGAAATGACTCCTGTGTTGAATCTCCTGAGTTGAGTAATTAATGTATAGATAACCGAATCAGAAACACGTGATTAAACAATATATATCATGTTCAAGAAGAGGGAAATTAACAATAAAATAAAAATTAAAGATTGATGCACATCTAAAAAGAAAGAAAGATACATTTTAAATCCTATGCATGCATTATATTCATTCATATGGTCATTGACAGAGAAAGTTTAAATCTCGAAAGCAATAATGTGTTATTCGAGGTTTAGGGCGCAATACGACTTTGATCTATGGACAACACGCAAATGTTTCACAAGAACTCAACAATAAAAGCCGATTGTAATCTGAATGACGAACATGCATATAGAGGACTCAAAGTTTCTCTCGCTCTCATTGACAATTTTAATTTATCTTTAGTTTAACCTAAAATCACACGGTCAACTGGTAAGTGGTATTTTGCCGGCCTCAGAGGCAAAGGGATGATTCACACGACATAATTCTCGTCTCCATCGGTAATTTCAACTGTTCGTAAGTTTAATTTTAGCTTGAGCGTGTTATTTAAACTAAAGTGGATTTTTGAGTGATCTTCCGACGTATTTTGTTGGATTTTACACGAGTATCTTTTCCTGAGTATTTAAAAGTGAAAAATAAATAAATGAATTAATCAAATAAATAAAATATTAGGATTCAAATACCTGAAGAGGAGGATGTTTTTCATAGAAAACCTGGAGGGCACTTCAAGAATAGTACTCCGTCTGTCGGATGAGACGTTAAACCATGGTCCCTAAGGCGCCTTTCGATCAGAGCGAGCTAATGCCGACGCTGGGTTTCTATCCACCCTTCCTCCCTTACCTGTCCCTATGGCACAAATGATCTTAGCTGTTAGTCTCCTCCCAAAATATCCATTCCAATCCAATGGGAACCAAAACGTTTTATCGGCAATAAAACGAATTTTAATATCACAAGTAAAAAAAGCATAAAATTACAACATATTTCAGGAATAATGGTCCCCAAAATTGGCTAGTAAATATGTCGATTGCCGGTGGCATGAATAAAATTACTTCAAACCCTCGTTTTGTGTTTCGTGAATTCTTGCAACCCTGGGTCTCACGAAGTCAAGCTTTTCAATGTTGAATTCATGATGTGCTAAAGTGGGTAAAGAGTTGGGCAGTGTGAACAAGTGTCGGAAAAAAGACGGAGACGTGCGCCTGATTCCCGTGGGTTGAGGCGATCGAAGAAACTCCTGGAGAGTGTAGGCGGCAGGGTACAAGGGCAGCGGGGGTTGCGGCGTTCCCCGCCCTCCTTCCCTCACTTCCTCCCCGCTCCTTCCCCGTACACACAACTCCTCCCATTCCCAGAGGTGAGGCAAGACGCCACCGAAGGGAATCCTTCGAACTCTCCTGGAGTCTTTCTTTATTCCCGACCTCGTAGAGTGCGTATGGAACATTGAAAAATCTCGGGGAGACTCGTTAAAACTGGTGTCGGACAGAAATGCGATCAGAATGTTTTAACGAGTTGAGGGGCTAAAATACATGAAACGTTCTCTCATTCCGAGAATTGCCGGCTGAAAAGCAGAAAAAAAATAACCGGGCGAGCAGGGTTTGCGTTCCGCCGTAGCGGCTGAGGTAAAGGAGTGCCAGGGAGAAACTTTGCAAAGTTTCTATTCTGAGGGAGAATAACGGGACAATTCAAACCGCCAGACGTGGAGCCTTCCCCTCCAGTCAAAGAAAAATAGCTCTGCTGTGCTGAAATGCTAAGGGTTTGTTTGGACGCTAACTTTTGCGTTCAACATCTGACATCAAACAAGGAAAAGAGGTCGGGTGTTCTCCTATACGTCCAATTACGACCTCAGCAATTTCTTCCATTCTTGCAATAATGTACAATTATGAATAAATTCGATAATTCAAGGTTTGTTGGGGAAAAAATAACTCACGCCGATGCAATTTGTATAATCACAAAAACATTGTGAGTTAAATTGTAATTTTATCATTTACTTATTGACTTTAATTATCTTAAACATCTTCGTACTTTGCTTTCATTATTAATTTGGAAAGAAATTTGAATGATGTTTGCGAAAAAATAAAAAGATGTAGAGAGGAAAAAAGAGAAAGAAAAGAATGTCCACAAAGTTGGACAAGGAAATTAAGTAAGGAAGAGAAGCCAAGCTAGTAAGTTCGTACACTATCAAATGAAAAATAAAGAATGAAAGCAGGGCTTGATTAAAAGAAGTTTTTAATGACTCACTCGATCATCAACAAAATTATAACGAGTTTGAAAGAAAATATTTGTTGGTAACTAACAGCCGATGTGCAACAATTTGGTACATAAATATAAATTTGTATTCATGCGCCATGATGGCCTCCGCACCAATTAGGAGATCATTTTTGTATCCAAGATATTGCGGAAAAAAAGAATAAAACGCTTGAATTTTTAAAATGGGTTCCAAATATACATTAACAGTTTTCCGTACTGCGGCGCGTAAGCCATTAATATTTAAAAATGAATTTTCCCCGAAAGCTACGCGACGTCTAAGTTTTACATTCAATGACTTTCTCGCACCATTTAATATTCCTCTGAACTTGGTCTATTTTGACTGCACTTATAGAATTTCATCTACATTTCACACTGAATCTACTCTCATTAGCATTGGGGATCGAGATTTCATAGTCCGAGGATGCGAATAGGATTTGGCCCTTTAGAAATGCAATAAAATACTTATATATACAACAGAGTCAATTGAGAATAATGAGGGAAGTAATGCCGCTATGATGAACGCGCTCGTCATGAACGGCTTCATTGTTGGATTGGGTTGTAACTTCCTCAAGCCTTTGCCAACGTCATTTCGTTCACATGATTCCATGACAGATCTTCATTTGAATCAGGCATCCGACTGCGAAAATCTCTGTGGGAAAGTTGAGCGGATTAAAATGTCGGCGCAAAACGCTATCGCCCTAAATTCATTCTCAAATATTAACCGGGCACCCATGAACTAGCTCCTTCTCTCTCTCAGTGCTGTCGGAAGCATGCATTATGCAAGATAACGGCAGCGCATCAAACAAGTCCGATGAATTAAACCCAGCTAGTACGCGCGCGCGCGCGAGAAATTTGATTCAAGCATGTGAAAGGGAGAGAGAGAGAGAGAGAGAGAGAGAGAGAGAGAGAGAGGGAGAGAGTGAGAGAGAGAGGAGAGAAATAAAATCCGGTGCCAAATTTGCACTCAATTCGCGTGAGGCATAAGTTAGATTGCTTTGCTTATTCGGCGCGCACATTAGCCCAAGGGATTGCCAGCGAACGGGATGAAGCCGGAGAAATCTTACCGGCGAGGCGCTAGGGTCTTTTGCGGGGTCCCCGAGTCTCTTGGATGGACCCGGCTAAGCCCTCATTAGGAACTTCGCAACGATTGCCGCCTTGTATTTGACGCGAACGCGCCGGGACTTCTCTCCGCCTCTGACGCGTGTTTCCGGCGCGTATCTCCGGAGGGCAGGCAGCCATACAGGGACGCCCGAGTCGCCACCGTCGACAAACCCAGGGAGCCGACCCTTTTCACTCGATACCGGATGGGTCAAGGCTTGAGAAAGGGCGAGGAGGGAAGACCAAAGCGGAGTTTGGACAGATGGGAGGACATCCGAGTACTCTCCAAAACCACTCAATTAACGCGTTGGAGTGGGATGAGGGAGGGAAGAATGAGTGTCGGGACGGTCGAATCAGTCCGCGGAGTTCCTCTCCTCGCCACAGAATGGTTTACACTGAAAACGGAGACGTAACTTTAGAATGAGGCGTAACCTGACTTCTGGTGGCAATCGCGCTGTATCTTTAAGCGTACCCACGAGTAAATTTAATTCTATTCTTGATATGGTTTCTCCGTTAAATGACGTATTGTCATTTAATTAAAATTTTAGGCATTGACAGAGAAATGTGTCCTTTGATTCTTATTTACAACAAAATTATAAATTTGCAGACCATTTTTACAAAACTGAATGTAAATGCCGTGCAATTCGAGATTAGATAAAACATGGGGGAAGTATATATTTATTTATAATATAAATTGTGACAAATTGTTATGAGGGAGAGACTTCATCCAGCTAATTCGTTGTAATTTATACCTCAGCACCCGCCTATCTCACAGAGTGAGATTTTGATAAATCACAGCTCTAAATAAAGTCTAAGAGCTAGCTATAAAGAAAATGCGTCTAGAATTTCCCCATGGATTAAAGAGGCCAATTTAAAAATGTCCGCGGAATAAAATGCAAATATTAAACTGAAATTTTTATTTCTAATTGCGAAAGGATATATTCAGCGGAAGCAGTATTTTTAATCTATGGGAAAAAATTTCAATATTTGGTTCGACTGACACAGTACAACAGAATTTCTTTATACTAAGCAATTGGATTTTTTGTTCTATGTCAATAAGCAACAATTTCACAAAAAGAAATTTTATCTTAGGGTACTTTGAAATGCAATGTACTTTGGATAAAAAATATCCCCAATTTTGATCCATCTTAATTAAACCCAACCTAACCTCGCATAAGTAGTGTTTACTTCTTGCTTTAACTACCACAATGCTGGTGGTGAATGTTTTGCAGTGCCCGTTTGTCCACTTAAACATGTAGCTTATAATTGGCTAACTTAAGACATCACTCTTCATTGTGACTGCCCAACTTGACGCAATAGCTGAAGAGATAAACAAGAGCCATCTCCTGAGTTTTCAGAAAAATTATGAGACGCAGTGTAAACTCATTATGCCTAAATTGCTTACCAAAGCCCTCGCTGCTACTGATGTTTCAATGAGCATAAATCGAAAGGCCACAGCGTAAGACTCAGTGAAAATTTTGCCCAATGTTACACGCTTTATGTAGGTCACTTGGCAGCAGGTATTTACCACTTGACAGAGTAATCAGCAACGGAAAAGTTCGGGCAATAACTTCATCGAGCCTTACACATTGATCATCCGTATAATATTAATATCTCGAAATCCCTCGCACGTGATCAATTTCAACCCTTTTGAGTTGCGTCGTTATAAAGAGACTTAACTTGATAAGAATATAAGACAATTAAACTTATGTCGCATAATAATCAGAATAGATGAGAACTACACGGAGCATCATAAAAGAGTCGAGGCCGACACGCATAGGCGGCACAATGAGACTTAAAGAATTGGAAAGGGTATAACAGAAGGTTAAGTCTTACGAAGAGAACGAGGAGCAAATACCTAAATAACATACAAGGACAGAGTGAAAAGTTAGTCGGAGAAAGGGTAGTTAATCTTCCTTAGGATTGAATGACTATCGAAGAGTGCCGCGCACTCTCACGTTGCAACATCTCCTTAAGCTGCGCTCATTGTGAACCAACCTCTCCTCCTCTCACCACGCATCGCGACTTAATCCAAAACCGCTACCGTCCTGTCCGTGGGAGAGGGGTTGCCATAGACCGGTGTTGAGTGGGAATGACTAAAGAGAGAAACCCACCTGCCCACCTCATCTCTTTTGTCTCCTACCATCCAGTCTCCATCTCATCTCCGACACTCCTCCCCAATGCTTGTCCCACCAAGGCCCACTCTCCTCACAGTTAATATTCCGGAGGGAAGGAAAATATGCAGATTCGCCTCGGAGCCCGTTCCTCTCCTCTTCTCCACGCACTTGCCCCCCCTTGCCCGCTTGCCAAGTCCTATCCCTCCTCCACCGAATGCGAGAGAGGCTGAGGGAGACCGGGGGGGGGGGGAGGGGTGGAGGGGAGTTGAATGGGTGAGGGGAACGGGCAGCTGGTGTCTTTTTCCAAGAGCGAGGAGCGAAATGGGAGAAGGGCTTCGAGGAAGTAGAACTGAAGTTTCGAGGTTTCCAAATTCCCGACATTATGGAAACTTAAGGAATAGAAATCGGGAAGTCGTATTTCTCGAGAATGCTCGAGGAATAACATAATGCGCCATTTTTTTAGACACATTTGCATAGATCATCAGTAATTATGGCGGAGGCAGTAAATGGACGGCTCAGAGCTCAAGTAAGCCGTATCTATCGAAGTGAGTTTGGAGGAAAACGAATCTAAAGTTCTGTACATTCCTTCCGTAAATCAGCTGTTGTCATTTCTCTCGTGTACTTCTACCAAGTTGAGGTAAATAGTCGAACTTCGGACTTGGTACTCTCCAGCACTAATATATATACGACACCATGATATGTATGTGATCTTCCATTTTTGTGTTCCTATCCAATTCCTCTCTCATTCTCTGTTTGAATTATTTATATGTGAATTCATCGCTGAGCGGCCTGAATGAATAAACGAATGATTGTATAGCCTGAATGGATCATTTCTTTCTTGGGCTCTGGGTGCCCCGAAACGCCTGTTCAATATCTTTAACACTGTCTAAATGCTTTTGTCATTCTTTCCTTTCGCTTTCTGTTTTTGTCATTCTCTCTCTGCCGATGGATGAACAGCCGCATTAGTGTCATCTATTGACCGCTCTTGTGGGACATGTCTTGCGGGTGTTTGTTCATATAAACCCCCGCTGATTCCAGTGGTTTCTTAGTATACTGGGTAGCTTGGTAGTGCGTGTATATAAATATGTTTATGTATAAATGTGTATATACATATATTTATACGACGCCATCAAATACATCTATTTTCAAGAAATATAAACATTGACTGAGCCAGTTATACACCAAGCTTTCCTAAAGTTAATTCACAGTGAAGTAATGTTGAAAGGAGCAATCTAGGGCACATGGCCATTGTGTAGGCAGTCTTGAAGAGCGGTAAAGAAGCCTTTTGCGTAGATTGACGCAAATAAATAAGTAATTTAATTTGTCATAATTTCTATAAAACGAGTCGAGCAAATATCGTGTCTGGATTTCTTTATGACAGGCCAATGTCCATCTTTCGGCATCATATCCCGAAGATGCTCCCAGCGATGGACGAGAGCCGTCATCATAAAAATAATGAAACGATATAGTAGAATCCGGTAGACCTCTTAGGAATACTGCTCGATTTACTCGACGTTTCTTTGGATTCGGCAACGTGAAATAGTAAAAACTCCTGGGGAACAGGCGAGGATTGCGTTCCCTCTCGGAAACACTGTAAGGAGTAAAGGAGGTATGTGAGGAGAAGGGGGCCTTCGCTGAAGATAGTGGATGGTGACGAGGTGGGCGAATGAAGAAAATAGCAGCCAAACGGCTGGTAGCAGCGGGTTTAATATGAATGAGAACGAGGAGAGAGTGGAGAGGGGTTGGTTGGTTAAAGAGGGGGATGGAGAAAGGTATAGCGGTGGGAAGAGGTGAAAGGGTGCAAAAGGACATATTAAAGGGAAATGAGGGGGTTGTACAGGAGGTGGGGGGTTAAGAAGGGGCGATTGCTAGGACGGGCGAGAGAAGACGGCTCGGTAGAGAGAAAGAAAGAGGCAATATAAGAAAAAAAGCGACACGGGGGAGGGAGGAAGGAAGGTGCTCGGAGGAAAATGGAAATAGAGTGAGAGAAGCAAAGAGGAGAGGAGAGGTATTATAAAACGGGGGGGAGTCTCTACAGCGTGAGGATGAGGAGTGTATAATAAGGAGGGGGTGGTCTCCTCCCTCTCACAGGGGATTTTGGAGCGAAGGACCTCCTTGCACGAGAGCAACCCTCAGTTGAACACGGCTTCATCGACCCTATGTGCCATATTTAAGCGGTCTCAAGGCGACCACTAATATAAGAACTACCCACCACCACCGCCAACCGTTCACAATCTCTCGGTAAAGAACTGGCAAAAAAATAATTGTCCCCTGACCTAGTTACCTGCGATTCTTTAAGAAAACCCAGATATGCATGGCTCGAGTAAAATATTTTTTTAACGGTCCTAATCCGAGTAATTTGAGTATTTATCGTCGGACATCCACACAGGCTCTCTAGGACTTGACTGAAAAAAATAAGCTCCACGCTAGCTGCACGGCAAGACGCATTTCAGCCTCACTAATTTCTTACTCAAATACTCAGTAAATTGGGCCGGATTGCTGGCGTGAGGTTTGAAGTGGCAGCACTCGGTTGACTTTTCAAATGCTATCAAAGCAATTGAACTTAAATGTCGTCACCAACCACAGTATTCAACCCAAATTACGGCGGGATGGATCAAGATAGAGTTTTCCTAGGGCCTACAAAATACCCACCGGCTCGTTAAATTTGCGAATTAGGGTATAGAGGCCAGTACCAATCCTTGCACCGCATGTGGATCCCTCGCAAAATCTTGTAGCCGCCATGTCTCACGAATCAAGTTCATATTTCAGGGTGAATAAGCTTGACCCGAATCCAACTGAGACCCATTGGGCAGCAAATGGACGCATTTAATACTGCACTACCATGCATTGTTCAAAAATAAAAAAAAGAATTCTCCAGTTCAGTTAGGTTGATTAGACTATGACGATAATGATTTTTAACTATTTAGTTTTAAAATAAAGCAAAATGGGTTTTGCTGTTAAAACTGCGGAATCTTAAATTCAAAATTTTCGTGTATTAATGGAAGAATACTCACAAATTTACACCACAGACTGTCAAATATAAACACAAAAACGCGATTAATCAATGTGCAATCCAGTATATTCACAAGTAAACTCTAATTTCAGCTAGTAAAGGTAGTATTGTAATGAAATGACAGGTTACTCGTATTTTGGTTGCACTATGATCCACATAACCATATAAACAATTGAAAAAAAAACATTTGATTACATCCATATGAAGTGAGCAGCTACCCATGCAAAAACTAGTCGGATTAGTTTCAGTATCAAAAGAACTGTTAAACAGCGAAGCAATTTCTAAAAATCAGCTTTATGTTAGTAATTAAATTATTTCCTAATAAAGTAATACTATTAACACCTTTAATGCTAATTAAAATTTATAAAACTACAATTGAAAGCTTGAAAAAAAAAGTCCATGAGCATTTCATAAAAAATTCTATACTGATTTTTACAATAGCAATCGGCTTCATATAACTCCTCATATAAATATGAAGCGATCATGAAACCCTGATGCCCCCGCGCAGTGCCAAAATATTTCTCCTAACGAAATATAGAGGAAAATATTAATTTTCCCTCACAGCTTGAGCTCCACTGAAATAACGTTTTTTCTCAGGTAACAGGATTTTACGATACCTTGCTACCTCTCACATTAATCTCTCTTTTTAATCCAATTTTCCAGACATTTAATTCAATTTTTGATTTCCTCTCAAGACTCCTCTCTAACCCTATCTTTAGGATTATTTTTTTTCACTTAACTGGCTCTTTTCCAGCAAAAAAAGCATTCATTAATCTTAAGAAATGTACACAATACCACATTTACATAACATGATTAGGAAGACTGAGTGATATATGGAAAAAAGAGAGTTGGGTACTCTCGAGTTCCACTTAAGTTATACAATGTAAAATTTTATATAACAACATGATTTAATTTGATATCTCACATTATGACTAATGTAAAAACGTCTTGATGTAATTATTAATTCCCCAATTTTTGTCACAAATTAATGGAGGTAAGATATATTTGCCATTAATATACAAGTCTGCAGGAAAAATAATTTATTTAAATACGAATCCATATCCACGAAGTGACGCCTGTAGTCGTAAATTATATTTAAATTCGTATTGAACATGCGTTTGTGAAGAAAAAGAATAAAGACAGAAAGAGAATAGTTCTTGCTTTTTAAGTACTAGTAATTACGAAAATAATACAAGCATCACATTATAAACTAATGCTGGATAGTTTTTGAGGTCTTTCAAAAAAAAGGAAGGAACTATACTAGCGTCTTCTAGAATAGTTAAAAATAAACTAGCCACCCAAGTTGCACAAACCTATCGTCGTCATTTATTTTCTCTGCGGTCGCATGATTCATCCGGGACCGCTAAAAAAATTGAAGCTCCTGCCTTTATTCACCGGTGAGTTATGGCTCGGACAGGAAGACATTTTCTTCTACGCAGTAAATTAAATTCAACATATTAGGGACGGGATGTGGCCAGATGGCGACGTTAAGCATTAAAACGGATCGCACGTGTTTCGCCGGAACTGACTTGAATTTTCGCATAAAGTTGACTTTTCTCGAAGTTTGCGTCCCCTACTGGAAAAAAATGAAGAATTAATCAAACAACCATGGCGCGTCATACTTCATTTTTAAACTCGGAACGGTAAGGGATGAGCGAAACACCCGCGATAGTCGCTAAAAACGATTCCTCGCATAAGAAAGTTCATCACCTCGAATATTTGGATGAAATTCCGACTCCACTCGGCCTTAATCTCGAGGATTCGGACCCGATGAACATACGTACGATCGATAGTGAACGACACATACACACCGCACAGCGGGGACGTGGAACTCATTTACAGGCATGAATGTAAAAAGAAATTGATAAATAATATGTTTTAAAAATACATGTATGCGAGCCGGTTCTTCGTACGCATAAAAATATTTCATCCTTTTTCCAGCCATTTGTTTCGTCAGGAGTATTTGCGACAATTCGTGGGTGGTCCAGATGTAATGCGGAGAGAGAGATGGAGAGGAAGAGGAGAGAGAGAGGAAGCTGGGAGTTATGGGGAATAGACCGAGGGATGAAAGGAGGACGGGAGCAACGGGATGAAGAGGGTGGGGGAGGTTGAGAGAATCATAACCGCGGCAAGAGGAGCGACTGTATTTATGCGTCGGGAGGGGTGCTGTTGAATGATGGGGGAGCGGAGAGGAGGATGGGGAGCAGAGAGGAGCGGAGACGGTGGTGCGGCAGGCGCGGGAGGTTGTGGGAGGAGGGTGGGAAAGCAGATGAATGAGGTCGTTGCTGATCGAGGAGGAGGGGAAACGGGCGCTCCGTGGAAAAATGCGGGAATGGGCGAAATGAGAAGTCCTCGAAAAATGTCGGATATATATATTATATATACACATATTTTTTTGTTTGTGCCCGGGCGAATGGAGAGAAGGGAGCTGTAACACTCTGGAACGAGCGGGAACGACCATCGCTCTCCCCCCTTGCCAGCATCACCATTGATTCCACTAAGGGAAAAAAGGATACGGTGTAATCAAATCATCGAACGGCAGTAATGATCTAATAAAACAACCTAATTTGACGACGCGACGATATACCAACAAAAAGTACACGCCCGTAATTAATATACAAAATTTGACGCCTGCTTTTATATATTTTAGCATTAGGCTAACCTTTTATGATACAAAATATTTTTGTGTACCAAATAAGTTATCGTCGGTGCTATAAATCCACGGAATGAGTATATAATTGAGGCATTAAACAGCAGTATATTTTCGCTACGATTTATTAGGGCTAAAATAGAAGACTATTAACAAAATCTCCGTATTTAAAAGTGTTTTCTGCTTTGATTTAGAGGAATTTGTTAAAAACTGATTTCTATCACTTGTACTAAACTTTTCAGCGTGACATTCCCATTCAATCCTGTGTCGAGTCTCGATATGCTTGCATCACGTTTTAAGTGTGATTTTAGGCATACGGTCAGAATAATAAGTTAAGTACACATGCAGTTGAATCACCACAGAATTGATGGCTTTTGCATCTGCACCGTCTGTGACTGAGAAATTCAAATTATTTTCCAAGAAAAATCCTCTCCACCCCATTAAAATTAACCTCTTCTAATTGAAGTCCTCGAGTACATTACGTCTATTCACATAGCACCACACAGTGCATTAGCACGAGTTACTTAATGGAGGCCATAAAAGCGGGACCAAACAGAGGCAACACAGCCATAGAATTCATACTGCTAGCAGATGTGGAAAAGATCTCTAATATGAAATTCGTCCTAAGAAACAAGCTCCACAGCTATGAACATGAAATGTGAAAAACAAATTCCGCAACGCGCCCTCTACCATTCATTTAGATAATTTACATCTCCCTCCGAATGTCTGAAAAGTAAAGCGTCCTGCAATGAAACTTTTAGGTAACTATGTAATGAAGAAAAAAAGTAAAACGAAATAAAGCCAGACGTAATTATAACTGGATAAAAATGTAAGCTCGAGTTTTCAAACGCCTTTCAGTGGTCCAAGAATTGCATCTGGGTCACTCCCAAGTCTCTCAGAAAGAATACGGACTCGCAGGAAAAAAAACAAAATATTGAACCACTTCATCCTCCCTTCCGCCTTCCAACCCGTTCTCGGAAAGAATAAGAAACGCAAAAACGAACATAATGGGCATATGTACAAAATACGGATAGTGAGAAGAGATGGCTTTAGGGGTGAATAGAAATAAGATGGGAAGCCACATATGTAATACGTCACTTGATCAGGGGCGCGGTACGCGCGTTATTGAGTGGCCTGTAAGTAAGTTGACAACACGGCTAAGAGGAATGATAAAAAAATGATGCATTAATGAACAATTTTAATCGGAAAATATGAAGCATGAATAGTAAATTAGGTTTGTCGTAAAGGAAAAATAAAGATTCGAAGGAGTCCCAGGCGTGAGGGTGAAATTGCAGGGATTATCTTCATACATACAGTTGGGGTGGAAACCAATCTACACCAGCGTACTAAGCTGCAAGCCCACATGGTCGTATGGAGGGGTTGTTAGGACAAGAGCCGTGTAAAGATGTAAGGTTTTGGAGGTGAAATAGTGACGAGTAATATGGGGGTGTGATGAGTGATGTTCTGTTTCTATTATGGTCACTAATTGTACGCGAAAAGAACGAATTTTTATACCTATCTGTTCCGCAAAGTATCTCTCTTATTTAATCACCTCTGTCATCCCTAGATATGTAGTGTGGCGTCATAATAATAATCTCAGTGTCACTCTGAAACACAATTTTGAATTTATCAAGCAAACTAAGCCTAGCGTGTAGCCTCCGAGTCCCTTGGGGCTCTCAGCCTAATCCCTCTAAAAGCTGAGAAACACTCTATGTTCCCTCGTAGCAGTTTTTAATAAAGCACCTAGGTTTTCTTGTATTTTATTAGTTTTTTTGGTTACATATTTCTGTCCAGGGTCCAAAATTCTTGCGGTGTATTCGAAGTGTAACCAGAGTGAAGCAGCATCTCTCTTTCACTTTTACCCGAGGACCTACCTACTATACGCTTGAGAAATTCTAGCTTCTTTAATGCTGTGCCGCATATGCTTTTTGTGGTCCCCACGTTATATCTAAAGTTATAGTAATTCCAAGATATTTCCCTCTGTCTGAAGATTTCAGGTTTACACCACCCACTGAGTAAGTATGCCGTTTGTGTGATGACTTTCGTAATATGTGTACGGTGGTGTGTTTCTAAGATTAAGTTCTATCCCCCACTCCTGGCACCACGAATAAACGTTGCTAAGGTTACATGACAGAATTTCTAAAGGCCGGGCACAATCAACGTGTACGCGTGACGCGATACGTAAACGGGACAACGGGAGACGGGGAACGCAAGTCAGCGGTCACAATCGACGTTAACGCGGCCCGGAGTAACTATTGACTAACGCAGGTGCAGCTAAGAGATCAGGTGTAAGCAAGTGTGGAAGTAAATTAGTTGTCTTAGCCCAGATCAATCTTCAACAGTTGGATGTATCTACCGACAGATGGCTCCCATTCCCGGATTCTCAGGACTATTCTGATTGGTTTTCCGTGTACGGGACACGGGAAGAGATGAATGTTGCCCACCTCTCGCGTACACGTACTCCCCGTACATATTGATTGTGTCCGCTCGCTATACTTTCCTGTCAGCCATCTTTTCGCGTATTCCCGTTAACGGCTCAAGTTACACGTACACGTTGATTGTGTCCCAGCCTTAAGTCTGCGTCTTTGCCTATTTCGCGGTAGATGACTGTATCGTCTGCAAACAATCTTAATTTACAGCTAACTTGAGAAATAAGGTCATTAAAATAAATTATGAATAAAGGCTGCTCACGCTTCCTTGATGAACACCGGATGAACACCATATCACTCCAACCATATCATAACTAAGTAATACTGTCTATGCTACTACAAGACAACTACTATTTGTAATCAACCAGTGAGTTCCGTATATAATTCACTATATTTTATTAACTCCACATGAATACAATTTATATATGAGTTTTTTGAGAGGAACCTTGTCTAATGCTTTCTTGAAATCAAGAAATATCGCGTCAACTTGCTTTTACGATCACCTGATTTTAGGATGTCATGAAAGAAGATCGCAAGCTGTATTTCGCAGGATCTACCCTTACGGAAGCCATGCTGACTCCTTTGTTAAAGACTACTATCATCCAGGAAGGTCATAATGTTGCTAACAAAAATGTGTTCAGGGATCTTTCATTAAAGTGATGTTAAAATATAGGCCGATAATTTTCAGGGTCATGTCTGTTTCCTTTTTTGAATTTTGGTGTGACGTTGGCTATTTTTCAGCCTTGGGGCACCTTGATTTTCTAAATTTATTTCCTCATAATGGTGCAATCTGTGGTGCTAACTCCTTGAGCTCGCATACTAATATTCCTTCTGGGCCTGGGGACTTGTTACAATTACCGCTGTGGCTTAAGTTTTGGGTTGCCTCACGCCCCAGGCCCATCCTTGGGTGAATGAGGAGGACGCACGGTGGACAGCATAAATCCAATAAAGGTAGATTTAGTCATAGTCCATCGATATCTCTCGTCCAGAGCAGCCTAATTTTGACAGTAAAATTCTCTCCTTTCTTTAACTCTATCTATCTCACATTTTCTTGTTTGTTATACCCGATTTAAAACTTCCGTATCAACCAAACGCACGCAAGGGGCATAAATTTAATAGATAATGAGAAACACAGTGACATTTAATGAGCTAGTGAGAGTAAATACATAAATCCTTAACAGTTTTGACAATTTTTAGAAAAAGATTACCTTAAAGCTAGTTATAATACTGCTGCAACCCAACCGAAGACGTCCAAAAAACAAAGTGGCTACGACAGAAAAACGGTTAGTCTTTTAAAATGTATTCGAAATAAAAAGTGTTATAAGAAAAGAATTGCTAACGTTAGACCATATTATGGGACATATCATGCAAATTCTAAAGAAATTACCACAATGATTTTTCTGCGTATCATACTTTATCATGAGCATTTTTGAAAGAGATTTTGCAGCAATAAGTTTATTCCTACCTTAAAATTTGTAAAATCAATTCAGTAATGAATTATTTGGTTTCCAATTCAGTATTATAAAATGACACGAGATGATTCGTGAACTGCAATGCTCGATAAGAGTATCCAACCTTTGCTACCGCAGAATTCATAGTTTGAATTAAAGTGATTACATTTCTGGCCCGCAATAAAAGTTGGTAAAACCATAAAATCCCTATAACATTTTTATTTCCCCATTCTTCTGACATTAATATTTTCTCAATAATGATCAATCAGCTGATCAAAGAAGAGTCTAGATAAAAAAGCTCATCAAGTGATTATATTCTCTTCGTCGGAAGGTATTAATTAAGACTTTAACTTGAAGTAGATCTTGAGTTCCAGGGACGTCTAATTCGACATTAAAGTGATTAAGGCCCGTCGTCGAAACGACAGCAACTTGGTCCAATCTGAGAATTCATTCTTGGCTTCCGCGCCAAGAAATGTCTCTTGAGATTTTTAATCGAATAGTAATTTGAAAAATGGTTATTGCGATGAGGAAGAAAGTTGCCCCTAATTGTAGGCGACAAGACTTTTCCACCATACCCGTCGTAGGCTTTTCATCATTTATAAAACTGAATTATTAGCTCGGTAAAATAGGAATAATTGAACATTTTTTTGTTTTATAAGTGTCGCTATTATACGTGAAACTCTAATGATTAAATTTCAAACAAATAATTCTATTTGAGTATGGAGCAAATGACAGCCTGCGGAAGGTTTTGCTTTGAAAAGAAGAAATTAATTTAGTTCGAGATCGTAGGATAAATAACATACGACAAATAGTTTTACGTCGTAGTCAAGAATGATTTAAGGACTGAAATAAAATTTATATCTGTAGCTAGGTATGTAATGTAACAAAGGGACGCAGATAAGTTTTAATATTCAAGAGAAGCACTGATTAATTTGCAGATCAGAAATTGGAGGAATCTGTTTGGGACATTACGGATGATTCAGCACAGAAACAACATTATCTGCGGATGAGCATTTCAGAGTGCATGAATTCAGACTTAAATAAACTTCTACATCGAGAGTAAATCCATACAAAACACCGGTTAATATTCACTGCATGACAGTCGTCTAAAATTGAAGCCTTAAATCAGGCGCTAATTCAAACTAATCCACTGAAGCGCATGAACTCCTTTGAAAGAATGTTGAAAGAACCGCAGAAGAATACACATTTTATCATGGGAAAATAAATCTCCGGTAAAATAATTATCACTCTTTTTTGGATATTACAAAATTCCTTCGCGGACGGGAGGCGACGAACGGGATTTGGAGCAAATAAATAAGAATGAACTAATTTTCCCCCTGGCCCCGAGTGCAATTGTAAATATATAATCAGGCGATAAATTCTAATGCGGAGGAACTTTCACTTAGTATTTCCCGCTTCAGGAATAAAATTCCATTTTTAAATGAACCTCCTGCTTCTCCAGCTGCTCTGATCCTCTTGCTCAACCCATCTCCTCCCCCCATCATTGTCCCTCCCCCGCCCTCCGAAGCCCGCGTGATTTTGAAGCGTCGCCCACGCAACTGCCTCATGTACTTGTATAAATATATACATATATATATTTATTTACTTATTTTTTTCAGAGCGCGGCTGTCATCCATAAACAACAAAATATTTATTAAAAAAATAATATAGCAGCGGGGACGGAGCTGAGCGTAATTCATCCTTTTCCCTCCCCCTACCACTCCATTACCCCTTTTCCACCTTCCCACCAATCCCCCCACCTGTCGTCTACCTACCCAGCTACACGCCTCCTACTCCACTCACCTGCTTCGGCGGCGCTGTACGGCTTCCTCCACTTCCAATGCCACCTACCCGAACCCTCCCCCCCCCTTGCCTCCGCACCGAAAACCGCCGAATCCCTACCATTCCCACCCGACTCATATTTTTTCATCCTCTTCTCTTTCCTCCCACTCCCCTTGCAAACCACCTCACCCCTTCTCATCCTCAAACTCTTTATTTCGTCGCACACCGTCATCTCTCCCACTGCATCTCTCTCTTTTTGCCTATTCACGCTTATTCGTCTCTTACTTCACCTCCCCATATCCCACTTTAGCGCCCCCCCCCCTCCCGCAGATAAGAATAGAGCACCAACGATTCCAACGAAGTCTTTTTACATACCCCCCTTTTCCACTGCTTCCTACCATGTATTCCCTCAAACATTCCCCATTCCTGCTCCATTTACGACCCAACCCAGTGGCTAACGATTGGTAATATCCGTGACGCAACACACAGGTAACGCGTCAAATAATTTATTTATATCTTTCGAACTTTTTTATAACAAGATGTGAAATTAACTCAGCTCGTGTTGCAGCTTCAAAAAATGCCAAAACCTACAGTATCTAATTCCTAGTAGCACTTGCATTTTCAAATTCAAAGTTGAAGATTTTACTTGGTGGTAGGTTGACATGGCACGTAACAGCCCAAATTGGTTGTAAATTCTAACATAGCCAGTGGAAGTTCGTCATTTACCTTGAATGTGTGATGACACTGATATTATTAGGGCCGCTGAATATACATAACTAAATTATATACAAGGTCTATCTCACTATATTCTAAAGGACCGCTTAGTTGATAAAAATTTGAAGACAAAGTCAGTCTGATTGTATTCTAATGTACGCTGACAACGATGTTATAGCATTTATGTAAATTTAGTGACAGCTTACAAATATATTTCGATAATAATTTGAGGTAGTGACTCATGCTGAGAGGGTATTGTCAAATATTGTCGTTTTATGGTATTGCACCTATAAACAGATAATTATAATTCGTTAACTTTAACCTTAAGAGTACTAGTGTTCATTTTTATGATTACCAATTGTTAATTTTGTTGATATAATATCACGGGAACAAGTATTTTTTCCTCAATTTTCCTCAAGGGAATTTTACACGGAGAATTCTTTTTCTATTTTTTCACCCCGCTCTCTCTCTCTCTCACTATTTCTCCTGAAATCGTTCTCCATCCCACGCTGCTCCTCCTCTCGATGGCGTATTCAGAATCGAGGCGCCATTACGCTCTTGCCCCACCTCCTCGTACCTCTCGTCTGCCTCTCTCCCCGACTCAAACCAGTTTGTTCAAAGCTACGCATCCTTTTGAGTGCAGTAATAGGAACAACCGCATTTCTCTTGGATGTGTGGGTGAGTGTAAAGCCGTCTCCCGTTCGCCTCCATATATATATTTATTCTCTATATCCCATCCCTGCCCGCCTCTCCTCCCCCAGCCACTCGTCCTACCAATCAGCAACTTGCTTCCCCTCACTCTTTCGCTCCCGTACACCTACGCTTTCCATACAACACCTTTTGTCAATAGTACCCCGGCGCATAGCCATCGTATACATACATTGTATGCTCGTCATGCACACGTGCCCACGCCGCGTACTTTCGCAAAGCAAATCTTTCCATCCACTTCCAAATTAATCGCGCACCTCTCCCTGTTCCTGTTTTCTAAAGAATATTTAATTATTATTTTCGCCACTGCACCCCACCAATTTCGTCTCTTTCGTTTTATCCAAGCTCGTATTTTTAAAATAAAGATATCACTGCCACTTCACGCGTTGAAAGTTAATCACTTGCCGATGAACAATAATTATTTTCTCTCATTATTTTCCTCTGGTATGCTGCCCACAAGTCTCCGTTTCTCATCGTTTGATCGGGGTAGAGAAGAATGTTTTTTTATCCCTGGATTCATCAAACGCATCTTCCTTCGTCTGTTTTTATTCCGTGATTTTTATCTGTACCGGCGTTATTGCTATTATAATCGCCGCCGCTGAGTCGGGAAGGTGCGAGCCCTATTGTCGCATCGGAGGTAGTAGAGAGGTTTGTGTACAGCGGAGTGAGAGGGGATGGAGATAATAGCTCGGCCGGGTCCACAGACGAAATGAGGTAAAAAGGTTTAAGGGGTGGAGTGAAAAGGGCGGGTTAAGGGTGGTCGGGAGAGAGAGAGATTGTTAGGCGCGCGCGGCAAGTGCGCCCCTTTATATCCCGATGCGCAAATCACAGAGCCTCATTTGCGAGGGCATTTCCGCGCAATTAACCGGAAATCAATGGAATGCTCTGTGATGCCGATGCGCAAGAATAGCGACGGTCAAAGTGTTCCGCGGGCGAAGTTCTGCAGGCCGTATCAAACCGGCCTCTTTGTGCCTTTGGGCTGAAAATGGCCGTGCATTTTTCTTTTTAACAGAACGGTGCAATAATTTGACCCAGGATTTTGCAATCGAGTAATGCGTGAACCACTTGAACTGAAAGTGTTATGTCACCGCGAGGGTGCGGCGCATATGTGCCCTTTATACGGCACCAAAAACAACTTCGCCTTTATTCTTTACACTTAAGGTACCTTACGTACATAAAATGATATCTTGGAGTAAAATCGTTCTTTTGTAAGTACACTCGTTAAGTGGAGAGAGAGGTCGTCGGATTATCATGAAATTTGCAACTCGTCTCTCAAAATGCAGTTTTCAAATGATTTACTTTGAAAGTTCCATTACAAAATGCTATGAATTTCCTAAACCTGCTGGCCTGATGCAATACCACCACATGCCGGCTAATGCAATAACAGACTTTAAACTGACAGATTCCATCAAATACAGCCGGAAAAGTTTCCATCAATAACCAAGGCAACTGAAAACAATTAACTACTCCGGGGCACTTAAAACGTAGTATAGAGTTCAATTTGAAAAAATATCAGTTTCTTAAGCATATTTTCTAGTTAAATACGTTCGTAGTTTATGTTCATGCTGAAATTCCAAATTAAAATCATGCATTTCTACAAAGTATTTGGAAGTGTTCAAGTCTCTCTGTCGCCAACCCTTAAGTTAAAGATAAAATTCAAATTAATCATTTTTTTATTTCAAATTTACCACACAGTACTGTTTCGGCTGTAATGTAATATTTGAAGAAACGTAATATAATCGAGGATAGGAGCTCGTTTGTGATGGTACCTCATCATTCATAAGACTGGATCATTCGTACGACTAGTTGTCTCTTTTTTTATATCATTAATTCCCCAAATCATACCCTTGAGAATGTGTGTTAGTTTCCCGATCGAGAAATTTCTTATGTAATGCTATGTTTGGAACTCGATGTCGATTTCATGATTTGAAATGAAACTGAACGATTCAATTCAAATGCTCACAAAAAGAAAGAAAACAAAGCAAAGAAAAATTCTTTGTCTGGTAAATATTTTATTCAAGAAAATTATAAGTAAAAGACGATTAAATGTCTTCGGCATCAGTAGCATGAATTATTTAAGCCATAGTTTTATTGATCATTAAATATGAAAGACATTATTAATGAAAAGATCAGGGATATTTTTAAGGATAATAATTTCTTTCTCGCAACGCGCAATTCTTTTAATACAGCATAATAAAATATTTCAAAATTTGCAGTAATCCGGAGTAAAATTGCAAGATCATTAAATATACAACCAATGCTCATTTTATTATCTTTTAAATCTTACTAATTACCAAATATTACATGGATAAAAATGCAGATAAATGTTACAAAATTCCCCCAAATGCGCATAGGTACAAGTGGGATTTCCTTCCCTCATAAATAAGGGCGCTACACGTTGATTAGAACCTGAAATAATGGATTTTTATAAGTATAACTCCATATAAAAATACAAAGTTGCAATTTTTAAAATACATGAGAGAGGTGATCGAAAAACAGTGGTTTTTATTCAACTTACTTGAATAAATCTCACGTAAATTGCTTTTGTAGAAGCAGATACCGGAGTTAAAATGCATTACAAACAGTAAATATTCAACCAAAAGAGTTATCTCACACAATGGTGACATCATTTCATCGATTTGTTGCTTTTTTGGCGGTCAAAAGTGTCCTGTCCCGCCAATTACTCGCCGACGGTACGTGCTAAATAATTGGGCAACCAAATGCTTCCCTGTCATTGATCAAAATAAATGCCCTCAGTCAATTCGCGTGCCAGATACAATGTCCACTTGTTGACTTTTGAGGTTTTTTTATGGGGAATAAATTTCAGGGAGTAGGTTCAATCCTAAAAAGTTATGGCTTATTTTTTTAAATAATTTGATTAACCCATATTTTATTTCACTTTGACTCGTGTACTGAGGTTGTGAAGACGCGAGGACAGTTACAAAAAGCCCTCTTAGATATTTCCATTTCAAGGCAGGCAAAAAACAGCATAAAATACCTCATAGTTAACTAAGTTCAATTAACAGTGTTATCTAACTCACGTTCTCAAATTTCTCGACAGGTAATCTTACAATTGATACTATCTTAGGTTTGCTATCCAGTCATTAAAAGCTTCAATTAGACATTATAAACTCGTTACGCAGTACTTCAATTTTGTACGTATTTATTTCCTTCCTTCATATTTATAGGAACAAATGGCTCATTCTAATCATTTTCATCACATTCGAGACATACTAAAATACCACGAAATACGGGATGGATTCAAAAGGCTATCAAATACGTTTACACGTCATTTTTCTCACAGAGAAAAGGAACGACAGGAGAGCACCTAACCAACCCATTTAATCGAGACCAAACCAGGGTCTCTTATAGAGCTGTATTATAACATTCCCCAAGCTTCTGCCACTACAAAATAAATCGCGACCCTCAAAGGTACATTTGTACCACGAGCCTTGCTACCATAGATTCTATACTAACCGGTAGGAGGATGGGAAAGATATTTTGTACATCAATCATGAATGAGAAAAAATCCGAAAACGTTGGCCATCATAAAGGACGCTCAAATTCGGACAGTAAGTACAATCGCTTGATACAGTTAATTGAATATTTTAGAATACAAAAAAACGGAAACCGCACACCCAGTAATTGCTTGTTTTTCCTTAGAAAGTCATAAAATTCTACCCACCAAATTTTAAAGAAATTATAAAATGCAACGAAAGGAAACACTACGGAAGGTAAGTATGACCAAAACATTTAAGATCATAAAGGAATAATTCAACAGCTTATTCATTCAGGCACCAATATTTCCATGTTTACTTTTATTTTCTCTTCAAGAGATGGTTTTTTAGTCCAACCTGCACCTTATCCACTACTAATGTGGAAACTTTTGAGAGCTGGTGAGACAATCCAAACCCCCACCGCTCAAATGCATGAATACAAAATCATAGCTTGAAAGCGTACGCAAGGTAGAAGTAATGCTCAATCCAGTCACGCCCCTAGGTTTCGATAAAAAATATTTTAGAGACGCTCAGAAGGAAAAAAATATATCTTGCACTGGCTAAAGCGATACTTTCGGTGAGGAGAAGGAAGACCAATTGCTGTGACCTCGCTCACAAAAATAGATGCGTCGGAGGTAAAGGACCCAACCAAGAGGCAAGGGTGAATGATTCCCCGCTCTATAATCGCCACTCAATCAGGGAAGATACAGTTCTGAAATCAATATCCACCAAAAATCTCACGGAGTAATGTATCAGAATGCAAGAGAGACAGTTACGAGCTAAACGCCATTCTTAGACCTAAGATTTTCTCTCAGAAAGTGAAAGCAATTTTTCTTGAAAGCTCCAATCAACCGCCAGCATTAATTCAAACATTCTCCATTCCATTAAAGACTCTTGATAGAAACGGAAATACCATCTGCGATGAATATCAATTCATACTACCTAGAGCGTCAGCATGGATAGTACTTTAATAATACCCTTACCTTTGTTTCATCGTCTCAATGTGCTACAGAATGCTAGCGATGAATGGTGAAAACTGAAACACAACGAAATTGATGCAGGGACTCGGTGGAAAGATTATCTCAAATCATGATGATTATCGAAAATTGCTGAAGTCTCGCGTGAAAATATCTGTTTAGCTTTCCCGGCTCTGCTTGAAAGTTAGCCAATATTTTACGTTGAACTTTGATTGGAAGACGAATAACGACGACGAAGGAAAACTTAAAGGAGTTACTTAAAACAAAAGGATGATTGATTTATAAGCCATCTATTCGAATGAAATATATAATAATACATCTAAGATAAAGATATTTTGCTATTAAGTTACGTTCGATTTTAATTACACTTCGTGATAATTAGCTCTCATTGTATAGTAGGTTTCGAGCGTATGAGTCTGATCTGTCAAAGACGGAAACTAGCTTCTTTTCATTCGAGCTCTTGAATAATGTCTCTGTCTTGAATAATGTACTCTGAAAGTCTTAAAGACTTAACTCAATAGAAATATTGGACTTATGGACATTCAGCATTAATAGTTGATTATCCTTACCTAATGCTTAACTCCGAAGCTACTAAAATCTCAACAATATTAAAGGCCTAGTCATCTTCAGTATGATTCAATTAATTGGCTGTATGTCAGCATATTCTTCCAAACCAACCGTTTTCATGTTTCTGTCGCCATGTTTCCTTTGCCTGCTTCAAACCTATAAGCGCTTGACTCGTGATAAAATTACAATCAGAGAGCTGTCATGACCATATTCTTGTATCTAGATGACATAATTGCACGACCAATAACTCCGCCAATCCTATTTGTCTCGAATATTTTAGTCCTCTATAATATACCTCTCGTTCGGTGAGTACAACCTAGTTCTGAACCCACGAAGCACTATTTTTCCGCTATATTAGTAAAAGGAAAATAAGCCGGTCGGGATGACAAGAGGATAGATAGCAAAAGCAAAAGCTCCATAATAACTAATTCGTCCCTCAAATTGACCCATCCAATTTTACCACAAAGACTTCTCACGATTTCAAAGACTTCCGACATTTAGTTGACACATTTTCCACACTAACTCACGGTGACACAACTGGGACCAAAAATCCATTGCCTTAAATACAGCAGATAGGAAAAGATTGAAATAAATCATTAAATGTTATTCCATGGACTAGTTTTTATTTATGAATGACCTTCCAGGCTGCCAATCATCTCTGTCCTCACACGTCTTCTAAAACCAGTCATATTTTCAATTATCTTTCAGAAAATTACTACCAAACTAAAGTAAATCCATAAAAAAACATTATTCTTTGACTATCCCGTTAAAAATAAAAAAATATTTATGGTTTTTCTTATAAACCGAGCACAATCACGAATTAACCCCAAATATCGTTACCATGTGAAAGTTATCCAGCAGGCTAGGAGATCCTGTACATCGTGACAGCTATTAGTCACCAATCAATATCACCAGTAAATAATTGATATGTTAAGTAACATTTTTTGGACCATGCCGCCACCCCTAGGTAACTAAGCCAAAGCATTGAAAACTAATAATCATCATTTACATCACTGGAATGCATATATGTTCTCTCAAAGGTGTACTAAAACAATGAGTCTATAGCAAAAATGAAATATAACCGCACACTTCCTCGAAAGCTTGGGCTGAGCTGGATTGCCTTGGAAACTGATTTTTCGATCGCACCTCACCACACAAGCTTGAGTGGCAGTAGCAAATCGGATTGATCGTTTAGCTAAGCCGGAGAATTACAGAATCCAACCTGCGTGAAACATTCACCCTTCGCCAGAGTGGGTGGTGTATTTAGGTATATTCCTGGTACGGACGGGGTGGAAAATATTTGCTGCGACGGAGCCTAGAAACCCATCTCCCGACTCACTGTAGGAAGGAAGCTCCAGTGGGAGGAAGCGGAGGAGGCAAGCAACCAGCCAGACGCAGGATCCTGGAGAGGGCAGTAGGGCGAGAGGGAAAGGGGGAGGAGATGAGCGGGAGAGGAAATACTCTCGTGGGAAGGGCGAATAATTGAATGGAAGGACTGGCTGACGAAGGGTTTGGGTGGCAAGAAGGAGGAAGCTCGATGGAGAGCGAAATGAACAGGGGAATTAGCAGTATCAGAAAGGTAGGGGGGTATCGGCGGCGTCGGCGGGAGGCTCGGGGATCGGTGAGGGGGGGATGAGCACGCGAAGACGTGGTTCGTTTGGCGGGGAGGGGGATGGCTGGGCTGCCGACCGGAGGGAAGATGTCTGGCGAGACGTGGAGTCATAATCAGATCAGGCCTTAATCCAATTTACCGCCAGGCTCCCTCTCTTCTTGTCAGTAACTCTTTCCTTTTGCCTCAACCACTCCCCTCCTTCCCTAGTTTTTGCTCCTGGGCCACGTCAAAAGTATTCACATTTCGCATCTTTCGCCCCTCTCGTGCGGAATTAATTGCCACAATTTCGCCACTTACACGACTTGGAGGGGCAATGAAGCGAATGCTTAATAGACAGTTGTAATTTTCCGATGCTGCGCAAGGGAGTTGCTCAGTTCAGATCCACTCCGCGGAGTCGTAATTTTAGCGACTCCCACCCCACCTCGATTTATTTTTTTTCATTCTTCTTTTCCTTCTTTGTGAATGACCTGACACGAGAGAGGAAATGGACCATTTGGAATAAAAAATACACGATCGAGTAAAATATGGGTTTATTAGGGTGGATACGGTACTCACTTCCTATCCTGAAGAACCTTGGTTCAAAACCCTTAAGTTCTTCCAAGCGGGTAATTTTCATCAAAATAACAGACTTTTTTCATAGGTGGAGAGCAGTGGTCAGTAAAACTACTGGACGCAAATAGCTACTCTCTACATGTGAAGATGTATGAACGAAAGTTATTTGATGGCGCATTTATTGGATCCACTCACTCTAGATTGGGAGCAGCCGAAGATATCCCTGTCAGATATTGGTAGCAATAGACGGTTTTCTGACCATTGGCGTAACAATGAAAGTAGAGCACTATGTCCCTAGGATGGGATGTTAAAACTGAGGATACCTTGGTGAATTTTGTTTTTAGATAGGCTATTGTAGACGCTGCATTTCTCTCAATACTTCCTCCATTTCTATAATGAGCCCTTCCTTTCCAGCCAACGCATGCATAATAAATGTCACAAATCATCTCAGTTTCCGGTTACCTTCCCAAGAACAACCACCGCAGCGATCTAATATCGGAAGCGATCGGAACGGTAAATGTAATATCTTTTCCACGCGCGCTGCGCGGTAATATCACCGCTGTTGCGAACAAGGCTATTAACTGGATCGACCAAAGCTGACGTGATGGCAAGTTCGTTCGCCCTCAAACACGTTTCCTTTTGTTCTTCACATTGCCCTCGCACCATTACACGCACTGCAGCATCCCATTCATTCCCTTGCGTGCTTTTTATACTTTGCCCTTCCACGCCTTTTGGGATAACTCTTTTTTTCCCTCCCCCCTCGAGCTTTGGCCATCCGCCCGGGGCACTCTCTTGTCTTCAAACGCTTTATCGGATGATTTCCGTCCATTGGCTTTGCCTCTCTCGCGAAATTATCCTGCAAATTTAGTCCGGGGCAGCGGCCCGCAACATGGTTATCTGCGAACCAGAGAGGGGATGAGGATGGAGGGGTTGAAAGACCGCGGCCAAACCGCATTAATATCCTTTTTCGTCTCGTAATGCGGTTCTGTTCCACGACTGAGTCCCGCTAAACGCGATACCCACTCGCGCGACCAAGCACCCGCGGAGACGACGATCAACGTGTTTAGCCCCACTCTCTCTCTCCCCCCCAGAGAGTATCCGTTCGCTCTCCCCGGTTCCATTTCGCGGTGACCGGAGGCGCATACCTGGCTAATGCGGTTCAATGGAGTTATACGGAGTCTGAGCGTCGCCGCCTGCCACAACTCCACTTTCATCCCTCTGCCACTTTGGCAATAATTGAGTTAGCCCGTGAAGCTCTCTGAATATCCAAACGCAAACTGTATTGTTATGTTTCATTGTGGAGGGATCCAACTTCGACTAATGGCCTGATATCAGCGTCTTAATATTTTATCAACCCCAATCCACGCCTTGAGTACTTAAGATAATACCATCAAAATAATCACCAATAAAATGATGTACTTCTCCACAAATTTTTCATCGAATCAACAAAGTGAAGCTTGGTGTAGCACAGTATAAGACGTTAAAAACTGATTTTTGTCTCGAAATTATTAATAGATATACAAGGGTTTGGAGGAAACGTAGAGAAATGCGTAATATTAATAAATAAAATGGCTTTTCAATTTTTGCAGTGCCCAGAAAGTGTATGTACGGTGAATGTAATAATCTCTAGCCTAAAAAAAGATGGGCAAAGCCTCTAAATCAGCCTAAATAGTTCCATTTCATCCCAAAAGATGTCTAATTTTAAAGTGGCTCTTCAGCAAAGAATGACAAAAGGTTTCTTTGGGACAGGGATAATGGCGCTTAAGTGTCTCACCAAGTTTTTAATAGGCAGAAATTTCTAAAGGCGATTCAAATAAATATCACTCTTAACTCCGTGAATTATAAGGAGATCTGTGCAATGTCACACCCCACTTTGAATATAGTAATCGAGTCATTTATGAAGGCTGTTTTAGCATAATATTCAAGAAAAAATTTACCTTCTGATGGTTTTGTTTAGTTCTGGAGCCATTTAATTGACGGAGAAAGATCCTTTTGATAACATATGTGTAATACCTGTCTGGAGTAACACGAGTTTGCGCTGGAATCATTGTATTTAGCAATAAATTAGCAAGCCCAAATCCAGGGTGGAACCCGAGATAGTATTATGAAGTGCCAAGAAATGAAAAACTGCGATAAATGAAGAGACTACCGTAACAGTAAATATTGAAATGTGATTTTGGGATAAAAATGGACATGTGGATAACGAAGAAATGTAAATATTGACTCTCACCCACTCTCTCTCCAATGACCAAAAAAAAGGTCTTTCATATCGTATATTAACGATGGGGAATTTCTGGTGGCACATTTGAATTCAAAATTTATTCCAAAATTTTCGAGGAAAAGGCACCTACGCTAGAATAAAACGAAAGTCAGAACGCAAGAGAGAGAGGGAGATAAAAAAATATTCAGACCCTATCCAAAAATCCTACCTCATTTACATACTCCCGGTCCTTTCACCTGCGTTTCCCGTCTTTCGCATTTCTAAAAAAAACCCACCAATCTCAAAAACGCCCTTTTTAGCCAATCATCCTTCCGACGCCTACCAAAACGGCCGAAACGCGTCCAGTGTGTGTACATTTCCGGAATCCAATCCCTTCGTAAAAGGGTACGCGCAGCATCTGGTGTATCAGTTGACAGTGACATGACCTTCGGAAGACCAATCATTTCGCTCCCCCGAGGCCGAGCGGAAGGAAATCAAGTATGGGAAAGTGGAAGAGGGACACCCCATCCCACGACGGGGGGGACATTGCGCTGGCCTGTCGCGCCAACTTTCCTCTTTCCCTCCTCCCGACTCCACCTCATCACCTCCTCTTCACCCGCTTGCCGCTCCCCGATACGGATACACTCACACACACACTCACACTGTTGTTGAGCCCGATGCTGTCACCACGTCAGCTGCGGGTGGATATCGCCATTGGGTTGCGCCGTGCTCGCGCTGGGAGGGTGTTGAGGGCCAATGCGCACCTATGCCCGGACTGGATCCCGTATTCACAAGTTAGAACAGTCATGAATGAATACGCATTGTCATCATTAGACAGTCAATCCTCAAATGAGTTGACTGTAGTCCTCGTTTCTAACCTTTTCCTTGCTAACTTCTTAATGCCCCAGTAGCTTTTCTGTTCCATGTATACGTAAAATCTATGTATCAGTCCCTCGGTCTTCCTAGTTGGGCTTTCCCTTCTACCATTTTCCTTGCACATTTGCTACGTCTCAAACTTTGGCCACTCCATCATGACCTTGTCTTCCTGATGGTCATCATCAACTGGTATTTTGCCTAAAGGCAGGTCCCAAACACCAAAGCTGTATCCAATTCGTCTTTTCCCTGGTCTCTTCCTTGGTTTCATTGTCACTTCTTTATATCTTCACTTCGTCTGTCATTTTCAGCCTTCTTCCTCTTCTCTTTCCTCCCTCCACTGTTTCCTCGACTGATGCATTTAAAATCCCCCTCACGCTCAAAGTATGTCCGATACAGTTTCCCTTTCTCCTATGTATTGTTTTCAGTAGTGTTCTTTCCTCCCTATTTCTTCCCAGCACCTCCTCATTTCTCACCATATCCACCAATTTCACTCTCTATAGCCTCCTCCACACTCAGATCTAAAAAGCGTTGATCCCATTCTTCTCTTCTTCCCAAAGTCCACGAGTCGCATCCATACAACATAACACGCCACACATCACAGTCGAGAAGAAAATTATGTTAAGCACCTGATGGTGCTCAACGTAATTTTCCTTTCAACTATATTTCTGTACAAGTCTTGGTTTCTGATTCCATGCGTCCATTTTATCTACGGCATCAGCCAAGTTTCGAAAGCACTAATTCCCCTCAATGGTCTATATCTCTGAGCCAATTGGTGTAACACTTCTCACAAATGTTTTCATGGAGTAGTGCTCCCTTATTGGTAATTCCACTTTATTTGAACACGACAGTCGTCCTTTCGCCATATGAGTTGGCATACGGAGCGGAATTATATCTGCCGGGATCATCAAAGAGATCTCATTCTCTCCACGGCCATTGAATGCCTTGTTTCTTTTCCGACTGGCCGACTCTCAGGCGTTCGTTCCAATTTTCGAACAGAGAAAAAATGAAGGAAAGGACGGGCAAAGAGGAGGCGAAAATCATGAAATAACGCCCGCAAACCCGTCTCCGGACGAAAAACGTGCGAATGTGGGAGGCATGGGGGAGAAAATTAATTTTCCACGGAGCGAATTACAGCCGCTGCGGGGTGAGCGTCACGGTTTCTTCGCATCCGTGACCGTGAAATTGATGCGCTGTGAGGGCCCATCGCAAACAACATCCGAGCGACGACAAGGGGATCGATAATGGCACCGCGATACCTTTGTGCAGTCGTGCAGTACTGCGGGGATACTTTCGCGACGCGCCCTCCCCTCGGCGAGAAGTCAAATTAAAGGGGCATCGAAAAAATGAGTGGCGTTCTCTTTTTTCTTCTTCTTCTCATTTCCCGTGGAAAAGCGGAACTTAATTCACATCTACATGCTATCAAGCCAGGCGTCAAGTGGGTGTGTAGATGTAGATGTAAGGACATAAGTCATGGAAAAGTGTGAAATAGGGAGTAGGAATGTGAGGGAAAGAACGAAAAGTGCACGGTGCTACAAAAGATTATCGCTTCGCTCAGTTAACTTCTACAGGTGTTATTGAGGCCAGGGAATACCCTTAGAAAGAGATGACCTACCTTAGCGGACCTGCATCTTTCATAGTTTCCGACCTCTGCCTAGATTCTGGTGATGTACTGCATGGTTGATTAAATATTCTCCGTGTTACTCAGAAACTCACGTTATCTGAATACTTCGAGTAAGTACGAGGGTCATCCAGAAAATAAGTTCCGTTTTGGTCTCTAGGTCGCTAGGGTTTATTGTTGCCAAATCTGGAAACATTTCACCAAAGAGAGGAACCTTCTGAATAGAATGAGAGGTAAAGAGCCGCAGTAGTCTTAAAAACACGGTCACAGCAAGTTGTTGAAATGGAGCCCTCGACGTCGCGTCCCTCCACCTCGGTGCCTGTTCCGTCTCGAGTTGTTGTGCGCGGAGTGATGCAAAAGCTCGTGAATTTTTGGGCCGCTATAGAATTGAAGGGGACGCTTTCCTCAAGTCCATAGTCACTGGAGATGAAACCTGGGTGCCACACTATACCCCAGAGAACAAAAGGCAATCCATGCAGTGGAAACACACCACCTCACCAAGTGCGAAAAAATTCAAAGTTGTCAAGTCAACCATGAAGACCATGACCTCTGTTTTCTGGGACCAAAAGGGAATTTTTCTGATTGATTTTTTTCCTCAAGGAGAAACAATTAACGCCTCTTGGTATTGTGAGACCCTGAAGAAGCTTCGTCGGGCCATCCAGAACAAGAGAAGAGGAATGTTGACATCTGGTGTGTGACTTCTCCACGACAACGCTCGGCCTCACGCCGCTCGTTCCACCTCGGAACTTATGGATCACTTCGGTTGGGATGTTCTGACCCATCCACCTTACAGTCCCAACTTGGCCCCTTCAGACTTTCATCTGTTCACCAAAATGAAGGAGGAATTAGCCGGAGAACGTTTCACAAGTGACGAGGAAGTGAAAGAAGCAGTCACCAACTGGACCAAGGAGGTGGCGGGAAGCTTCTACGAGGAGGAGATTCCAAAGCTCATTCCTCGGTATACGAAGTGCATTGAGGTCGCCAGATATTATCTGGAAAAATAATACCTATTGTCAAGAACATTTCCTGTAAGTTAAAATTTTTTCAATAAAAACTCGATTTAAAAAATAAAAACGGAACTTATTTTCTGGATGACCCTACGGTCATAACGCGGCATATATCCTATGGGCATAATCCGACGGCAATAACACACAGAGCTTTCGGTTGGAATAGTTTTTGTTGATGAGATTAATGGTGCGTCGAGGGAGGGGAATCTGCATCTCTTCGGCAGTGTATTTCTCTTATTTAGTCACTCGTCTTTTAGCTATAGAAGCATTGTAAGCTTCAAAGAATATCCTTCCAGTTTTACTGAAAGTCGCATGATCTGCATTTATCTACTAATATCCGACCAGCGCAGTCTCCGAGTCTATAGTAGTTCCCGATAATAGAGGAAACGTAAACATGACTCAATGAGTCAATAAATTTATTTCCAGCAATAAATATGGATACAATTTAAAATAGGCTTGGAAATTTACTGATCACGTTGTCCAGTAGAGTGGGCAGCATTCAATAGAAAATTTTTCTCATACAAAAACAAGGTCATTATAGAAAATGGAAAGTTAAAAATACAAATGCATTCAGTCTTCTTTACAAAACTCATGTCGCTTCCTGCAGCGTTTTTAAACTTATGGTTAAACTTTTACTATAATCATGATAAATATTTACAAAAGAAGCTTCATAAACAATATTATTAACCAAAATGTTACATTGATAACATTATTCCGTCTGAACCATTATTATAATATATTATGAAAAGTATTCACATCACTTAGTTGAGATAACTTTTAATTGCATTACTAAACGAATTAATCGAGCTACATTTGTTACTTCAATTGGTAATTTGTCAAAGAGTATCGGTGTCTTTATTATCTTTACTTCTTGTTCTACAAAATTAATTCTCAGTTCCACCATTCCCGCTTTTAATAAAGAACAACCACTAAAAAAAAAGATTTTGTAAAAGTTGAATTTTTAATTCAATGTATAATGGGAAAGAGCTGGACGTTAGTCATGCGCATGCCACAATTTTTTCGGTTTTTCTCTCTTTTCCACATTTATTCGTCCTCGCGGTATCCGCATTCGCGTCGCTCACAAAATTCTCCCTTTTCCTCCTTCCATGCGCCCTCTCTCGCTAAATGTCACTCTCATTAAGCCCTCCATTTGCCCCTGTCCTCCCAACCGCCCCGCATCCCTCCTCAAACGAACTCCTCCTGCCCAAACCCTCCGACTCCCTTTCTTCGACTCATCTTTCGCCTCCTCACGCCCCCCACATCATTCCCCCTCTCTTTCCTTTCGCGGCCGTCACTCCCTCAAATGGGGAGGAGAGAATGGAGGGGGGGGGGTCCCACAGTCTTCCCCCTTTCTTCATCGGACGGAATTCTTTGGTGGACATCATCTTGTTTCCTCGCACGTCATATCATACGAGTGGGGGATAAGGAAGTGGAATTTTAATTATGGTGTCGACAAATAGCCTACTGGCTTGATTAATAAATATAATTAATATATTGTGGATTCAATAAAGGTACAGCCTTGCTTAATCAGTAATTGATGTAATTCAGAAAAATATTTCACTTAGTTTTAAATTTACTTTCAATTTTTTTCACTTTTCCCGGAAAGCAGCTAAAAAAATCCTTTTACGAGTACAATAGCTTGCAATCAGCTCTCTATCATCGGTTGTTCAATCCTAAGATTAGTTGACTGCAGCCCTCCACCTTTTCCTTTCTAATGTTAGTTCCCTTATCTCCAGGTATCTCCTATGTAATTTTCTCTTTATTTGGTCCATAAACTTATTTCTTGGTCTTCTTCAGGGAACTTTCCCTCTTTCAATTCAATCATAAATAAACGCACAAAAACTTATGTTCTGTGTGGTTAAATATCCACCTAACCTGCCCGCCTCCCTGCTTTATCCAGCCATCATCGGCGTCGAGGCGAGGGACAATAACGCTTTTACGAAAAAAACTCCGAGAGAGAATAATGACTATAGCAACTACGTTTCAAACTACAGAGTTTTTACTTGTACTACTAGTTTAAACGCTATTGCGTACTCATCTGATGATGACGCAGTGGCGTTGAAATTGGTAGTACCAGCAAAACTCCCTGGATTGAAACATAGTCTTTATTATCGTTTCTCATAATGGATTTCCACAAGGTTAATCTTGAATGGATTGAATTTTCCAAGTGAGAGAAATATGTTTTATCGATTCATCAGATGCGTGTACTTATTATGCACCCAAATCAGCTACACGTAGTTAGAATGTTTGTATTTTCAGCAGAATGTTTTGTGTTTTCTATTCAATTGTATTTCTATTTCAATCAGATTAAATGAAGATGCATGACTAAATTAGCAACAAAATTTGGCAACAAGACGAGAGGGAAGTATACTACCGCTTTGTTGGCTAATTTGCCAATTAATTGAGTGTTTTAATTTCAACTTAGAACTAAAATAAATTCCAATCTTCACTACTGAACCTAAATGAAATCTAAACACAACAGTAATTAGAAATTTAAATGGAGAACAAGTTCATTTCGTGCCATGAACACGAATGAACTGCCACCAAAATCTGGATAGGAGAGAGCGTCGTATAGTTTACCCAGATAACAAACCACGCAGGCGGCAGTCCCGGTTCGTTTAACGCAAAGGGAGCAGATTCGATCTCTGCTGTATATGAATAACTGAATGAAGACCCAAGTTTCCAAATTAGAGTCGAGATTCTTGTATGCACCTTATATTGCGTATGACTTAACTTCAGGATGATGGTATGTAATGCCAACACCATTCACGTCACGAACCCAAAAATTCTCGCCAGTGAAAAACATTTCAAGACGAGAATCTTCCAGGAGGCATTAGAAATTAAAAAGCATAACAAGAATTTCAATAGAGACCAGGGACAAAAAATAAGTGAATCATGGCTTCCAGTAATTTATAGAAAGAAAAGCGACGTCCAGAAGACTCTCCACCAACACCCACCCTCTCCCCCTCTTGCACCACCGTGGCGATATAAATTGATGCAAAATAAAGGCACTTCGGTCATTCAGCCCTGACGAGGTCTCCGGCAAAGGAGAAGAAACGTTGGCTTTTTTAAATCTTGACGCGGGTTATCCCAAAAAAACCGTCACTGCTTGCCGAACATGGACCGCGAAAGTTTTAATAATTTAACCAAGTACTTGTTTTTCATTCATAAAGGAGTAAAGCTTATGTATGCACTCAAAAGCCGGTTTTACATGGTCCACGAAATTGTACAATTTAATACAGCATGTTTTTGTCAATCGGGCTCGTAATAGTTCCTTGCCATCTCGCGCTCATGCATCCTCACATATGTTCTTGAAATTCACCACTGTATACAACGCAATTTAAAATGCTTGCATGTACATACATCAGATTTTGCAATTACGTGTCTTAAGACAACAGGCTTAAGACTAAACACGAGGCCCCATGAAAGACTCTGAAAATCAAAGACTTCTCGACTACGAAAACTGCTACCGAAACTTAACTTTAAAAATGTATAGCAATACTTTCAGTTTACTGAACAGCTAAAGCCGCAGGGTTTTCACAAACTTCGCCATTTAAAATATCATCCATAGTTGGCAGAAAGGAAATCTCTGGGGGTTCCGCCGTATTTCTCATCGTTAGCCATTTTTGTTTCGTATTAAGGGCTCGCGCCCTCTTGACCGTGCCGACTCATATTTCATGAACGGCAGACAAAGAAGAAGATAACCTTCAAGGGTTCCATGGCGCTCCTTAGCCCAGAAATTAGTTCCAGACTTTCTATTTCTCTCTTTAACTTCCCCAGCCAGATATTCATTATTCCATCCCTCTCACTAACCCGCTTCCGCTTTTTCCCTCCAGATTCTATGTCCCTCTCTTCCTTTCAACGACGCCTAGTGCAAGGGAACATTCAAGTATTGAGCAACGCCTCGGAGGGTGTTGGGATCTTCTTACAACACCTTATGTATTGGGGATTGGGGCTGCAAGGTTATTTTAAGTAAGATTTCAAATACTCGTGACAACGTCTTGGTTTCATGTTATTAAGATTTAATTCTACTTTTCTACGAAAAATCTAGATCGTCACAACCCGTTTTGGCTAACTTAGCCATTATAAGAGGACATTCACTTGATGGTGGCTACGTAAACAGAAACGCTTAGATACAATACAGATTTTTCACAGAAATGTACCAATTCATTTTAATAACATGGAAGCTTCCCACAGAAACTCGCCTGAGACCGTCAAATTAAGTCTTTGTGTCACTTTTTTTGCTCGTTGGGTAAAAAAAATTTCGTTTTCATCTCTGCAAAAATCACGTAGTTTACCTCAATAAACGGTTTCTTAAAGAGAAATTATAGCCAACTAAGGGGTGGAAAGTTAAACAAGTTGGATGTTTCAGGCTCAATGCTCAGCTATCGTATAAATACTAGCGTTCCAATGGGGAATTCGAACATTTAATTCTTTCCGCAAAAGGACAAAAATCTCCAATCTTATATGTTTCAAGCGGTGGCACCAATTATATACCCTCAATTAATAAGAACTTTACTTGATATATCCTCTGTGGGTTCTAAAGAGTATGATTTCAATAAATTGCCACCAAACTTCGTTCACCAAAGTTTTTTACATGCGCATACGTCCAAAAATCTATACCACGTTACGTTAGGTTAGTGTGAGGGACATGAAATCGTACGTAGTCTTGCCTGGGGGAAGCATAGGAGAGCAAGGGACTCAAAAAGCGTGCAAAATCGTCTTACGAAATACCTGAATCGCCCCTCACCCAGGCGCATTCCCGTAAATTTCCTCCACGCTCCAGCACTCATTATTTCTGCACCAATCTATCCTGTGAGCCACCTCCCCTTAATTACATCCTTCCTCCGTGTAACCTCCTCCTCTCGGGCCTCCCTCCTACAGCCACTAGAGGAGAGGGGGAGGCTTCAACGAGAGCAAACCTCATCTCCCCTTCTTCCTCGTCCCCACCTCCTCCTCCGCCCATCGCTTCTCCTCCCCGGCAAACATCTCGCTACTCCCTGGTTTAAAAAAATAAAAGGAATATCTCGTGGATTCACTCCCGCGATTCCCACGCCCTCTTTTGCCTCACGCATGCATTCCTCCTGGAGAGACGGATAGAGAGAGAGAGATAGGCTGAAGAGGAAGAGGGACGGAGGAGGTAGAGGGAGGGAGGTAGGCTGAGTTGAGAAGAGGGAGAGCGTGGTGGGAAGGGAGTGGGATCGTAAAGGCATAAAATACAACTGTCAAGTCCTTTCATAGCGAAAACGCCTTCAAATAATGACGACTTTTCTTTCATCTCTGGATAGAGAGAGGCCCTCCGCATCGCTGGGGCAGTGATTTATTCAAAGAGTTGTTAAAAGATGATGAGGAGAGAGAGAGAGAGAGAGAGAGAGAGGGGGAGGAAGAGGGAGGGAAGGGGAGAATGTCGAGTGGTGTGGGGAGAAGAAAACGGGGGTGGGAGTGGAGGGAGGAAAGAGCTGGAATGAGTGGAGAGGGGAGGGGGAAGTGGAGGGAAGGAGCAGAGAGGGAGATAGAGCGTGGAAAAGACCTGGGACACTAAAAAGGGAGAGAAGGTGTAAAAGAGGATGAGAGAGATCAAGGGCGGGAAAAGATGAGCGTGAGAAGCTGAGATGACGTTGAAGTCAGCCCATGGCGGCGGAAGGTAGGATGAGGAATGCAGATGGTGGAAGAGAGAGAACATTAAATGTGGTTGGTTTTCGGGGTATGGAATAATGAGAGACAGCTAATAAAGGTGATATAGAACAGGAAAGCGAAACTTTAGGGTCTGAAACTCTAGAGAAACTGAGGTATATCATATAGAATGGAGTGATATTACCCAGTAGGGAAAGTTGGTGCAGGATTAAGTTTGAAGTCATTCAAAGTCTGTGCAGTGTTGCCTTAATGTAGACTGGACGTGCATAAGACCTGCAAAGATTGTTCCTCGCTGCACCAACTTTACGCATGTACAGCGTGAACAGTGTTAGCATATTCACTGAACTAACCAAGGGGACTACGACAAAGACGCTTGTATTAGCACATTCTTTGATTGGTGTATGTTGGACGTACGGGCTGAAATGCCAAAGGAGCGCGGGTACGCCTCAAAATGGATGTGGAGGTCGAAGATTATTTCATGTTTTCCTCCGAAATGTCTACATCTTGCGAGTGACGCACGCCTGAGTACTATTGCCTTTGTTACTTTTTTTCATAAGTTCTGAATGTGCAGTAATTTTAAATGTTGGCCGAAAAACTATAGTCGACAATTGATGTATTCATCAAAGGTTTTATATGCGCCTCTGCCTATGCAGTATGCACTGCCTCGGATGGAGGTGGACCAAAATGCATGTAAAATGAACATCCTTTGCACGATCTAAATCTCCAGCAGGGCTTTGGTATAAGTGACCATGATAATGTCTAAAAATAAGGAGTAAACATACATTTAAGGTAGAAAATGAGACAACATATGTGACAGTTATCCGTCTTTAAATGTTTTAATATAAAAGCAATGTATTTTAATGTGTACATCTCAAAATCAGAGGTAAAAGAGTGGAGCATAAGTTAGTAAACACAATGTGAAAGTTGCGTAGTTGAAATGGCAACCTTGGGCTTAACATGTGATCGTACACAATCATCAGCCTGCATCTCATCTTTGCTTGATGAAAGAGGAGAAACCAATTTAACGCCAAGTTGTGAATCAACTCTCTACAGTGAATCCCCACTGGGTAGTGCATGGTGCGCACTCCGTGGACGTCCGATCAAAAATTACGTCAGATAAAGGTAGACCTCCATTCACAGACACTGAAGCATCTTTGCACCTTCATCCTGCAGGATGTGGTCAAAGATAATGCACGATGCACATCCAATGAACATCCTATGCACTACTGCAGGAGCAAGTACTTTGCACTCGGATAGTGCGCCATTTGATACCACTTTGGATGTTCATGAAGAATATTCTCTGCACTAAAGAAAGCACAAAGAATTCTTTGCATATCTTTTGCATAACATTTTCCCCACTGGGTAGAGGGTGGAGAAAGAGGATTAACATAAAGAAAATATTTGATTCGACATCCAGAAAAGGACTGCATAGAGTTGGTGTTGTGACTAGAGCACTGGCTTCCCATCCTGGAAACCCAACTCCCGAGAGTAGTAAGACTTCCGGCAGTAGTCAAGATGTTATAGTGAATTTCGAATTTCTACCCGCATACTTTATGGTGTATGGGACGTATTAGTATTGTCGCCTTCGCACAATTTATAAAAAGCGAGCACATTCCTCTCCAACATCCTTCATTTCCTGAGAAATCCTTCTCTTAAAAATCTATTCACCTCTGTTTATCGTCAAATAATCCATTGTCTCAAAAGGAGAATTGAACAGGGTCTACAATTAGCCTAATGATATGAAAGCATGGTTTTAGTGAAAATACTTACTTAGATTTTAGATAAGAGGCTCTCAACTTCATTCGTCTCGGGTACAAGGCCTCTTACTAATAGTCACCCATATTGGTAGCCCATTTGTCTACGACCCGATCTTGTAATGGCTGGTTAACGTACGAACTTCGGAGATATCAAGACAGGAATGAATTACAAATGATAGAATAAGAAATATAATGTTAGTGACACATATTGTACTCGGTGACATTAAAACAAAACAGTTAATATTGTATGGTTAAATACGACGTATGTCAAAAGAGAGATTGCCAAAATATTTTAGCATGGAATGCACAGAAAAGAAAAAATAGGAAGGTCCAGAATAAGTTGGAGAATAGGGATAGACAGTGCGATAAAGCAGATGCCATAGGGTCTATGGATGGACAGATAGCAAAAGCGTTAAGGAATCGGATAACGTAGGAGAAAGTTTAAAATCCGAATACTTAAATAAAGTTTACCGGAAAATGTCGAAGGATTATTTTGGGCTTGATGATGACGAAATGAACAGGCTATGAATAAAACACCAGACTGTCGGTTAGTTCACGTTACTGTTACTGATGGGGTAATGTATTACTATCGTTGTATAAACCGTCAAAAAACTTTACCAGAGATTATAAAACCGTTAGTGTACCCATTGGGACTACAACCGGTCAGGACACTCGCGTGAAAAGAGTTGACTAGCCTTATATTCGCCATTTCTGAGTTTATCTCGCACACTCCAAAACCACAAAGATAGTGCCCCTTAAAGTAACGTGTACTACCGGTCGGGAATAGCTGCTTTAGATCATAGGTATATTTTGCAAGGTGAGGAAATGGATGAGAAGAGAAGAGGTTACGTTTCAGAGAAGTAAGGCTTGGGAGTTCAGGGGAGAATGAAGAACTGTGAGCGGAAAAGTAAGCAAGCATCACTGGACGAGCGCTCTATCTCAGTACACGGGGTGGAAAAAATTTCAACTCGCAGGGATTTGGTATTCGAGTAAACAGATATAGACACTAAAGAGGTAGATGCGTGCACGTTCTATATGCAAACACTCCCAAATCCTCGATCCCAACTACGCATTTAGAATCACAATACTGTTGATTTTAGTTAAAATTACGATCGGTCTCTTATAAAACAATGCAATGCGTTTACGTTTATTTCTTTATGTATGGATTCAAATAATATATATTAAAGAAAATCGACCAACGCGAATAAAACACATGATCTCCGTGGTAGCGTATGAACATAAATATAAAAGGAAGCATAATATCAATAATTGCGGTGTGAGTGACACAAATACGATATTTACTACTTTAAACTTACATTCGATATTTATAATTTCGATATGAATTCAATACTCTTTCGTCAGTGGTTTGATTTGAATGTGTATTCACTATAAATATTGTAAAAGTGTTTAAGCTATTCTGTGTCTATAAAGGACTTTATATGTCTTCTTTCAATTAAAGTTATTTATGAACAGATATTTATGTGAGGACTATTCACACAACGATCATACATTTGTTTATTCAATAGCCCAACGTTTTACTCCTTTGCTAGTCATTCCGTAACTACATTAAAGAGGGAGATTCATAAGCAAAAAAACAGTAAATTCAATGCACTAAGCCAAATAACAGATTCTACCGTGTAATTGCTGTAATTTGGCTTAAGAATTGTATTATTTAGTTATATAGAATGTAGTTATTGATAGCAAACTAATATTTATACTGTAGATCCGGTGAGAACAGAACGTGATATCTGGCAAACCGCTACAGGGACGGTTTATTTTCTTAGTTAGATTTTTAGGTTTATTATATGACGGTTTTCTGTTCAGATTTTTTAATGTTGAAAATATCAAAATCGCCTCTTACGTCAAAGTGCGTAAGTTTGTCAGTCAGTCTGTCTTTTAGCTTTAGCAGAGACGTGTGAGCACGCTAACGATATAAGACTGTTTGTATTTATGTTTTTACAGGTATATAAATGCACGTGGTTGTGTGAAAGGGTTACCCCGCAAACATGAACGCCGAGGTATTGATAATTTTGTCCTGTAATTAATAAATTTGTCCTGATGAGGAATCACCCCGTGCCACACACCCTAATAGTGGCTTACACGGTATTTCGTGGTTGTAGATGTACGCAGTTAAAAAAATTCGCTTCGTGGGAACCTGGCATGCGTCATTATCAGCATTCATTACTCCAAATACAGGATTTCTGCAGCTCTCCACATCATTCTCCCTGTAGTAAACCCTTGAATATTTTGCATGTTCATTTAAATTTCCTTGCAGCCTTATTAATAACTTTCCTAATGCATTCCATCCTTTGGTTTCCCTAGACGATTTTTTCACATTCGTATTTGCTGTCATTATTGTTTTCACGAGGCTGGTCAATACACACCGATTTACATCTACATATTACCGAGCAAGCCACCCCAAGGGAGTGTGGCAGGGAGTGACTTATCACCAACAAGCTCCAAAATGTACCAATAACTTTCACTTCTATACACTCCACTATAAGTTTGCTTACCAATGCTACAGAAACTATTTGTATCAATGATTTTTTTAACTTAGTGAACGAGATAAAAGGGTTCCGCTGGGATCATGCGCAACGCGCTGTTAGTACTACGTTGAAGATTAAGACACAGACATTAGCAAATCAACTTACCAGCCATATTACCTGTCGACTAATCTACTACAAAGTCTATCTGGCTGACATTATGGTCCCTCGTCAATCGCGAGAAAAAAAATTTTAAAGCCGTAAGTTATGCAACCTACTCTCCTAATTTTATTCTCATGATTTTATCTACCGTGGTGTGATAAATTGGTTATGAGTTTACAAAAGAGATTAAGTCTAATTTTTATTTCACGGTCTGAAAGCGAATCCCATTCCAGTTCAATTACTATTCCAATTTCAAATGGTCATTGACAAATTCCATGTGTTTTTCTAGCTCGATGAATTTTCATCCAGAATTTTTTCCTCTCAACTCTGCTAGAAACATCTCCGCTGGTGACCCTCTCCATCTATTCTAGTTATACGTTTAGACAGAAATGCACGCTCTGGAGATAAACGCGTGTTAGCTATATATACAAGGAGGACTCAGTGTCACCGTTGGTCAGATCTATTGTTTTTCATTTATTAACTAGCAATTGTATACAGCTTGCTAGATTCGAAAAATTTAAGTGGAACTGAATAGTAAGTAAAAAAGTTCGAATATTTGCCTCTACATGGCAGCAGTTCACGGGATCACCGAGTGGAACTGATTAATCGGAATTATCGGACTTTGAAAGTGTTTTACTCATGGCTCACTCCAATGGAGTTCGTCCACTTAAATGCTGAATACTAGGAACGTACTCTTTCCTCCGGCCTACCGTTACTGAAGTAGGGGAGTACAAAAAGAGGAGACAGGTGAAATAATGGTGAAGAGGATAAGAGACACGTTGAATCAATATATATTATATATAAGTAAGTGTACTATGTGCGTGCCGCTAAAACTTCGAAACGAGTCTCGTTACGATCAAGGGAGTTATATGTTGTGGTAGCCCTCTATCCCCCATCCATGAAGAAGGTTCCCGTTTTTACCTGAAGGGCGTGCTTTTGAAGATATAAGGGCTAGAAATTTCGCCCTCTAGAAATTTCTAGAACAGTCCAGAACATTCAAGAGTATTCGAGAGCATTCCACAACATTCCAGAATGTTCCAGGATGTTCTGGAATGTTCGGGAATAGCCTGAAAGATTCGCGAACATCCCGGAACATCCCAGATCATCGTGGAACATTCCAGAACACTCTCGAATGTTGCGGAATGTTCTGGAATATTATGGACCATTCGAAGCATTTTTGGTATAAGTGGGGCTATCCATTGATAGGGGTATATAAAGGAAGATCCGTCGTGGGTTCGAACGTCAGTTTCTTATCAGTGACGAAGGGAAGAACCGAAAAAGAAGTGAAAATTCCAAAATATTGCAGTGAGTGAATAAAACAAACAGCGAAGTGTGAGTACTCAAAGTGTTACAGTGACTGAATAAAAATAAAAAATCAAGTGAGAAAAGTGTGTAAAGTGTACTTAATGTATTTGTCAATAAAAAATTTATTTTATTTATATTTCATACCATGCCCAAACGTAAAGTAGGAGGAGATCTTGCCAGTTCTGAATCAAAACGCCGAAAACAAAAAGAACAGCAAGACCAAATTTATCCAAACATAGTTCACAACTATACCAATCCGGAGTGGCTATTTCAAAGGGAAATTTTGGCAATTAAAAAGAATATTGTCAACGATATCAACTTTAATATTCAAAAGAAAATTTCCGAAGAAGAGAATATACAAATCGATCGACACGATGGTAAGCGTTGAAGAAAGTGTCAACTTCCCAACAGAATTTCTAAACTCTTTGCAAGTACCAGGAATGCCATTACACTGCCTTCGACTGAAAATTCGATCTCCGATCATACTACTCAGAAATATCAACTACCCAAAACTTTTAATGGAACAAGGATAATCGTCAAACTGCTATCGAATAACATCATCGAAGCCGAACTTATGACTGGAAACGACAAAGGACACACAGTATTTATCCCCAGAATACCAATGTTCTCTACTGAACTGCCATTTCAATTTAAAATACTGCAATTTCCAATCAAATTAGCCTATAGTTTTACAATTAACAAAGCGCAAGGAAAAACTTTAAAACATTGCGGCATCAACCTCAAAGACTCCTGCTTCTCCCACGGTCAACTATACGTAGCTTGCTCTCGAGTAGGAACTTCGAAAAATTTGTACAAATATACCACGAATAACAAAATAATAAAATGTTGTTTATAAACAAGTATTGTAAATAGTTAGAATATGTTTTCAATAAATTTATTTTACCTCTTACATTTTAAAGTGTATCCTTTTATTCCAACTACCACACAATCTCATATCAGCTCCCTGAGCGAAGCCGGGTACCCCAGCTAGTAAGGGATAAATACGAAAGTGGTGGATTGTTTAGAGAATTGAGGTCGGTTAGAGAAAAACCTGGCTTCAACTTTAACTTAATCTAAATGAACAGACCCCTGGGATTCTCAATTTTTACATCCCATTCGACGGATGGACGAATAGACCTCAATGGCGCTCTCATTATCACCTAAGAAGTTATCAGAGTTGGCCTCGAAAAATTCCCGCCGGTATCTACATTCAAACCAGGGCCTTTAAGATGGAAAAATAGTACCCTGGTCAACATACCTAATCGTTATATTTGGCCAATAAGGTAACTTTTCTTCACAATTTCCTCGTGTTATCCCATATGTTTTCTTTTCTCCCCTGCTCTTCGTAGGGACTCCTACGTCCGTGATCCTCTCCACCCATTACTGAATGGTATATGGCCAGACTGCGAGGCACACTTATAAGTCAGATGAGTGCACATTGTGCGTACATATGTGTACTTTCTCTCATCCACTGAAAAACAGTGACAGAAACTGAGGCAGAGGGTCGAGATGAGTGCAAGGGAAGCAAGGTGGAAGAGGGGAAGAAGAAGAAGTGAGAGGAAGTGAGAGGAGGGAGGAGTGGGGGGGGTGTCTCAAAAAGGAAGAGTTGGGAGAAGGGACAAGTGGGAGGGAGTGGAGGGGGAGGAGAAGAGGGATTCAAAGAGGGAGGAGGGGATGGGAGAGGAGAGGTATGGAAAATGGGGAGGGGAGGCGAAGGGAGAGGAAGGGCGGGTTGGAGAGGTTTTGTGCGATGCGGGCCCAATAAATGCGGGCTCTCTCAAAAATGGATGGCCTCGGAAATGGCCCCGAGGAGCAAAGGGGCAGCCTAGGCGACACGGCTCTCGCCTCCGACCCCTCTCCCTCACGCTCTACTTTCTCACTTCTCCGACTCCTATCTTCCTCTTTCCTTTTTCACTCATTTTTCTCTTTCCTTCTTTCCTCGCACCTTCCGCTAGCTTTGCAGTCTTCCAACCTCATATACATGGTACACTACAAGCCTCCTCCAAGATGTGCAGCGGCGGATGAATTTCCGATTAATATGCGCCGCACTACATGCTCTGCATTTGGGAGGGGCGAATTTTAATTCCTTTACTTCACTATTCCTTCCCATTCCCAGCCTACCACACTCCTCGCACCTTTCACTTGCCTTCCTCACTTGCACAATTACCTCCAAGCCGCCTAAATGTGTGACAGATGGTAAATTTTTGCCGAACATGAACTACTGAATTAGCACCAAAAATATTTACTTTTTAAAATTTCATAGCTTGTAAAAATGAGTGCAAGCATACGACTATAAAAAATTCGAAGGTAAAGCAAGCATGAAAGAAAATTTCGTCCAAATTAATGTGTTTAAAAAAACTAGCTTTATTATTCAAATTGACTAAATAGTTGTATCACAACAAGCCAGAATAAATTTCATATCATACTCGTCCTTTCAACAATAATACTCCTATAATTATATGATCATGGTCCAATAGGTCTTTACTTGTTGAGACTCTCAAAATATTTTTGAAATCGTCAGGAAATAGGTCAGTTTCGATTTCAATTTGAAGAAATAAGCCTAAATATCAGAATCATGCGCTACAGAAAGCCAATATGACCTTGTCTCTTTTGCATTACTTCCATCTAATACCCACGTCACACATTCCCATCCACATACCATCCTAAGAAGTTGAAAGGTTAGAAAAAGTGATGATGATGTGAGATATCGACAGTCACTTGGGTGTAAGCTAATTTGAGTTGAATATCAGCAAAAAGTTTCTTCTAGCATGCAAAAATTACATCTATTTACCTCGCCGACCACCAACTCCAACTCCCAAAGGCTTTCATCACCCTTATTTCTCTTTCTTATCATCCTCCCCGACCCATTCATCTCCATCTCTCCCTCTATTCGTCACACTTTTCCAGCTTGCCTACAGTTTTCCCTCTTCTCGCCTCTTTCTCCTTCTCTCCTGGTGTCCTTTTTCTTACCTTCAACGACTTTTTCCTCTCAGCTTTCTCCTCTTTTCTCCCTTTCATCCACCATCTCCTCCCATTTATTTTCTTTCCCTTTACCTCTCTCCCCCCACATCTCTTCCCTTTTCCGAATGCCACGTCCGATTGCTGAGGGACTTGGCCTCGTCCCACGCCGACCTACTTCCTTCGATTGGTGGCGAAATTTTCTTCGCCGATGCCTTTTCGCAGGCGGAAATAATATTTACGAAGATGACAACATAATGTTTTCTTAGGATGTAGAACTGGTGAACTGCAACAATCGCAGAATTCAACCAGAAGATAATGGTAGACCACATCTACGAAACGTCGGTGTAGTTTAGCACAATAGCCTAGTCGGTGAAACCTAGAGATCTGCACCTTTAGCACTCACCAGGAAAACCTATATGGCCCATGTTTTCCCATTTTCAAAAGAAAAAATGGATTCAGGAATTCGTTGGAGGAATTGGATTGAAATGCTCTCTAGTCTATGAACCAGGAATAAAACAAAAAAGCAATTTTAAAGAACTTATTTTAAAGTACAAATTGTTTAATAACTCATAATTGTTAAATAAGTAAAATAACTCATTGCTGAAAAAGTATACTTAGTTAAGTCTGATGTATAAACTGGTTATGGCTACAACAGCTACAATAAGCAATACGTGTTTGAAAAATTAAGCATAGCTGCTATTTGTTTTCATTCAAGGCTCATGATATCCTTACATTACACCCAACCTGATTACATTATCAACGCTGAAGGTTTTTAGAAGCACATACTAACGCATTCGGAAATCGGTTTCATGGAGCCAATTATAAAAAAATTTAAAAAAATAATAATTTCGAAGCCTAACGAGTAAGATTAAACCACAACTCATGCAGTAAAACTATTAGAGATGTAATATCCTTGAGTAAATTCTAGAGTCGTAAGAAATCTACAAATTACTCCGATGAAAGTTTTCAAAGCAGTAAAACCAGGGCATTGAACCGTCATAGCTCAACGCTGGGTGACGCAAACATCTTAAGCGATAAAATTTTCAAAATTTATAACTTACCTCAGGATAAAGACTCCTCTCTGCCCTTGACCCGCGCGTCTAAATTTACATGCTCCGCTACCAGAGGTGAGTGCATATATTCTGAGGCGGGGGGTTGAGGGGAGGGGGTTAGAGGGAGTGTTTTCTCTGCTTTTCGGCCTGTCACGGCACAACAATTATGGGCCACAATAAATGTCCGCGCCACCCTCCTCTTTCACTGCCGCACTGAACTCCCTCTCGCCTCCTCGCAGAGCCCCATTCTTCTTCTTCTTCTTCCTCTCCTCTCTCGGCCTCTTCCTCCCCGCGATCCCGCTCCTCCCGAAACACCCACATCCCTCTCTCTTTCTCATACTTCTTCCTCACTTTCTTCCCTCCCCGTTCCCCTTCTCCCTTTCACTCCACTTTCTCCCCAGAACCCCCTCCTCCGCACACGAGCACACACACATGCCCGCTTCCCAACTCCCGCCCGCTCACGCGTGTCACTTCGGCACTAACTCATCCCCCCGCCCCCCATCGCCCCTCCAACCCTTCTTCTTCCGTCTCCTACTCCTCCTTCTCCCTCTCCCTCTCTCTCGCCAGTCTCCTTCCATCCCTCCCCCTTTCCGATTCCAGTCAACGTGATTCGATTCGCAGAGGGCAAAGTGTGGGAGAGTGCGGAAGGGGAGAGAGGAGGAGTGTGGAGTACAGTGGGTATATATATGGGAGGAAGACGGAAAGTCAGTCGTTCTGGGCGAAGGGAAAGAGGCAAAGATGTCCCGCGAGAAATCCACTGGCAGTGGTAGACATGGTTGACGTTGTAAAGGAGGGATGGACGCATGTACTCCCACTCTCTCTCTCTCCCTCTTGACCACCGCTGGTTTTCGGTTGGTCGGCGAATGTGTGCGAGGGGTCGGGAAGTCAGGAATCGGGGTTTGGGGCGTGCGAAGGGGTATAGGCAGAAGGGAGTTGAACCGGTCGCGAAGGACACGGAGGGTTATCGAGGGAGAGCAGGGAGGGGTCAAGGACGGGAGATGCGAGGGAAGGTGTTCCTCGTGAGGGCAGTGAGTAAAAAAAACTAGAGAGCGAGAAACGACCGGTTGGTTCTACGTCCATTCGTGAAAATACAAGAATACAGGAGTAGAATTAAGAGTTTTAAGGACAAGAAAATGCACCTTGAGGATTACAGTGACGTAACTAAAGCAAATGAGGAGTGTAAGGTTGGGCAAAATATATGAAAGGGAAGGGAGTGATGGGTACTAGTACGAACGGGTAAACGTGCCCTCATTCTTTACGTCATTTACTAAAAAAATAGGCACAGAGTGATATAAATTAACGCTTACAAGGAATTACGAATTTCAAACGGAATAGTTTAGTTTAAAAATTTCTGATTACAATTACAAGTCGTAATAGACGCCACTAAGACTAGAAGAATAAGTTTTTCGACGGACCGCCGAGTTTGCGGGGTAGATGTATTTATATTTCGACAAGGTAACTACTACTAAAGTACGTTTCACAAGCCGGCTATTCTTCCGTAAAATCCATAATAATTTTTCAATCATATAAGCACTATACCATTAATACTCATATATTAAGACACTTGCTAAAACTTTCATAAATTTCAATGCGGTGCATTTTTTATGGAAAAGTCATTTGCCTCCATACTGATTAATATCAACATATTGTGATCTATAAAATGCATATTACGATTTAAAAAAATGTTGGTCAATATAATTTGAAAGTTTTGATGTATATACATGTATACAGACATTTATATCAATTCAATTTGCTGGCAATTAATGCATGCAAATTGCATAATACGTCCATAAGTTTACGTAACTACGTATTTATGACTGCTCAATTACACACAAAGGCAAATGTTTGAACATTATTATGCTCATAAACGCGACCGTGAGTCAAATAAATACATATACAATACAATAAATTTTACATATACAATACATGCATATACATTTTTGACAGATATGGAGGGGCTAGTCATAAGAACCGAGTGAATAGATGTTTACGAAGAATTATATCTACAAGGTAATGTATGAATGTTACATATTTCGCACGCGTGACTGGAAAAAAACACATGAAAACATCAAAAAAAGAAAACTCACACTTTTTTTTATATATCGGTGGCTGAAAACAACCGCTTTAATCAGAATACTAGGAGATAATCTATTAATACCACTATAACTGAAACAATACATAAACCAATAATAAGTTAAGATTACCTCCAAGGATTCTGAAAAAAGCTGTTGTGTTGAGCTGCCGAAATATTAAAAAAACGTGTGAGTTTTCTTATTTTGGTGCTTTCCTCTGTTTATCCCCGTCACGCCTGTGACCATTTTTTATCTTATTCTGCACCATACGTGTTTTTTTTCATCGTATGTATGCGTGTATGTATGAGTTTGTTTGTGTTCATGCATGTTTGTGTAAAATATGAACTCCTAGAATAATTTATCAACCTGTATTTTCGCAATTACTTGCTGGCATGTACGTACTGAGTGCCGAGCCGAAGTCTCCCCAGAGGTCGTTGGAAGGCCTCGAGACAAGGGAAGTGCACTCATTCGGAATCAATACGCATGGAGTCGACCAGGAGGGAAGCGAAGGGGTGAGAGACTGTTGTCTCACGAGTACCGGCAAAATGCGCGTATCGGGAGAGGGGAGGAGGAATCCGAAAGCGTTGGGGAGGAGGGCAAAATGGCAGGGAAGTAATCGTACAGGACATTCGGAGGCACACGAGAAGTCTCCCACCAAAATCAGTGACGGCTGATTAATAGTAGCACGCGCTGAAAATTGAAATATGAGAGAGCTTCGTGTCCGACGGCTGAGAGTAAAAAAATCGAGTTATTCACAGCAGCGCCAGGCGTAAGCTAAAGAGCAAATATTGCGACTGGAGTTAAGGAAAGCGCTCTCGTCCATGTGTCGCAAGGAGTACGTCGCGGCGCGTTCAGTTATCTAAATATTTCCATCTCCTTTCCTTTCCAATGCCGCAATGCACCAGCAATGTGCAGTAAAGGTATTCATGAATAGTCTTGAATTCCTTAAAAAGGTTTCTCTAAAATTTTAATGCAAAACAACTGAAAATTTTCGCACTAAAATATATGTTGCTTGTTTTTTTACATTAAATCGCTGCTAAAAATTCAGGTGTTCGTTTGAAATTTGAAGTAAATTATCAGTATTTAAATAACTGACGATTTCAGTCGAGAGAAATATGGAGAAAAAATCGGTAGCGTTGAAGCTAATATCTCCAGTCAATAACAAATTCATTAAAATTTAACAACTTTAAAACTATATCATTAATTAAAATGCATATTTTTCATACAACCTCTAGTTTTAAAAATCTTACCTTAAAATCTCCTCAAATATAATGGATCATGGAAAATATAATCATTTGGCATCAAATTATAGAAATATGAAAATAAACACTCAAAAATGTGGCATATTAATAAAGTCACCGGAAAATATACCTAAAATGGCTGAATTTTATCCTCCAATAAAATGCACAAAACTTTTGATATAAATACCTTCCGCCTACATGCGATCCTTTTTCTTCTTACTGGAGACCATTCGACAAAGGCCAATTAATTGTACTTCATGCGTCCGTTAGTTGAAATCCTATATGTCCACATTGAACAAGAACTTCATAACTGATATCTCTGTTACGTTTTTATATGGCTTAACATAATTAATATTGTGCGATTTTTTCTTCAACTTCAAACAAAGAATTTCAGAAATTGACCTTTAACAGAAGAGTCATACATAAACTGCATATAAATCTTACCTTCACCTTTTCTATTGAAAAATATTTAATATTGACTCATTCAAAAGTGAGAGCCGTGAACACGTTACTGTAATCAAAAATCGAATTACTTTCAACTGAAGCGTATGCCTGCGACGGGCGTTTGATTCCACGGAGATGCATTTTGTTCTCTCCCATGGGTATAAAAGGAAGGTAAAGAAACGCATGTTCTCATTTTTTCATATAAAATTGACATATTGTTACGAATTTAACTCTGTGAACTTAGTTTAACGTCGGAATTCATTGAATTTATTTTTAAATATAAATTTGGCTCTCGAAAAGGGAACAAAATTGAATATACTAATCTAATATTTTTGTACTTTTATTACGAACAAGAGCATCCTATAAAACCATCGTTATGCCATTCATCTCCACGAAAAACGTTTGGATAGCAAAGCAATTTAAACTGGAAGGTTTAATCGCACCTTAATTTTACTATATCACTTTGTTAAGATACGATTTATATTTTAATATATTTCTCAATGCGCGAAAAAGAAATTTTGGCAAAGGAAAAAACAGGCATTGGGCAATTTTATGTATAGGAGTATGTAGAAAAACCTGGAAAGTCTTAAGGCATTAGCTTTAATGAGGGCTTCTGATATTCTGAGATCATTATTTATGCTGATTTAGACCTAAATAATTGAATAACAGCTAATAGATCAAATAATGTGAAAATTTATAACTTATTCCGTTAAATAACTGTTAAAGAAATTGTCATAAGTTTGTTGGCAGAGAATTACTAGTTTCAGAAATAAATACTTTTGACATGAGCTCGTAATTGCATTGCTCCAACATCAACTCAACAAACACCCAATTAGGAGTTCGCATCTATAATCACGTCTCATTTCGAGAGCAGTTAAGAAATAGCTAGGATACAGCTGGTTTTCGACAATTTCACGAATACTAAATAAAAGGGAGAGTCAATAGGAAATAGGGATGGGTACGGAATCCATTCAGACAATTCAAAGTACAAAATTCGCATATTTAGCCACGTCTCATTTCGAGAACAGATATAAAATACCTAAGATACAGCTAGTTTTCAACGATTTCACGAATGCTAAATTAACGGGAGAGTCAATAGGAAATAGCGATGGGTATGGAATCCATCCAGACAATTCAAAGTGGTATGCAGAATTTAATTAGGCGAAGTAGATGGGAGGAGAAGCGATGGCGCTAACCGTTTATGAGGGGCATATCCCACGCGGAATGCACGGGAAGAGGATAAGGGAGCAAGGTCTGAGGAGAGGCACCTTCATTTCAGGTGCGTTAATAGAGAATTCCTGTGAGTGGATGGGATTGGGAAGAGGAAATTGTGGTGAAATACAGGGTTTTGGAGGAGCGTGGCATTAATTTGTTATAGCGAGTTATGTGTGCGGAAGTTAGGATGATGACGGTAGTAGTTTCCGATGCGGACGACAAAGGACTGACATAATCAGGTGGAGCTCAACGAAAGATGATAAGGCCGGGTATATTATGCTGTTATCATGACGTCAACTGTCGCGTAGATGAGAAGATCAACCAAAGGCCAAGGGCAAATTCAAAGTTTTGATGCAGAAGGTGGAGGCGAATAAACCACAATGAGTACAACAAAATTCAAATTATTTCCTCAGATTGCAGAGTAGTGTAATAAAATACGTTTACGGGTAAAAAATGTTACTTCACTGTAACCGATACATGTTAATGCTACACTAAATGTATTAGCTTTTGCTAGAGCACATAAACTAATGTTTTAATATAGGGAACACTTTCAACCTACAGAATAATTTAAATGCCTATCGATTCGTATTTAATATTTTTCTTATTGTAACATTGCAGTAAAATTGATACTTATATTGATCAAATGCAGTAAAAATATGAAGGAGCCGATATATTTATTATTAATAAACTAGAAACAGTAGTAAATGTCTAGGGGCAGCGATTAAACCTTTTGATTTTCTACTTAAAGATGAACACCGGAAAAAGATAGATGGACAGCAAGGTCCATAAACGGACTATATTTTCAAAATCTGACTGCGAAAGTTTTTGACGTCATACCAATAATAATTATTACAAAATGGAAATAATTACGTTCCATTGTGACTTGAGGTATTTCGTAATCAAGTACATTGACTCCATTATATGCCCATAGGGCACACCACCGTTAAAACTCACCGGTTGAGCGCACGGCGTGAGCAACAGAACCACAAGAGAAGACTATTTCTGATTTGGGACGGAAACTAAGTGGGCGAATTAAGTAAAGGAATAGCTTATATGCAGATGCGAGGAAGCCACCCACGACAAGGTGCACTCATTAGGTGTTTCTGTACCCTCTCTTGCCTTCCCTATGACTCTACAGCCTCCCTCCCCGCACCGCACGGCCTTTCGCTCGCCTTGTCTTTGTCCTTGTAACGAAGCCTCCCCCGTTATCTCCGAAGTAGCTTCCACCTCCCGTCCCTCCTCTTTTACCTTTCCCTTTTCTTTTATCAAGACTCCACCCGCTCACCTCCGTTTCCACCCATTAATCTCTTCGCTCGCCCCTAAAGTCCTCCGTCCTGCTCTCAACCCCTTGTGCGCGTCTCCTCCTCCACGGAGTTTGTGTACCGCCACCGGTTTCACTCTTCCTCCTCTTCCACTCCATTTTTTTGACAAAAAAAAGATTCCCCTTTCGTTCGAGCCCTCCTCCTCTTCCCCTCATGTCGGGCGTCCCGGGAGAGTGTACGACCGCAGGATTAGGACGGAACCGGAACAAAACGGTTGGGAAGGGACGCGATTCAGACAGTGGCCGAGGTACACAACAGGCTGGGGGACAAGAGATGTGGGGACGAGTATCGCGGCCCATGCTGGGAGTGACAAGGGATTTCGGAAAGAGAGAGAATGGGAGAAATGTGGATAGAGAAAGGTTTGCTGGGTGATTATATGGGGCGGCGACTGACAACTGAGTCATTTGCGTCATTTTTTGACTGGCGGGTAGGATAGTGAGAGGAATGGATAAAGGGAGGAGAGAATCCCGGCGCCTAGTGATCAATAGTTAAACGCATTGAGGACTGTACTTGGAGTTCCCTCTATTAGGCAGCTCCAATTAGGGATTTGGGTTCCCCAGAAAAGTCTCAGCCACTGCTGTGTTCTAAGTCTCAATCACTGTGATTCAAACCCAGGCCCTTGCGATGGAAATTCAGTACTCTTCAACCAGTAATAAATAGAGAAAAACAGGAAAAAAGAATTTGGAGAGAAAGGGTAACACATACATATAGGTAAGAAAGGATAAACATATAATTGACTTTTTTAGGGTGAGATTCATTTAGTCAATCCTTTATTCCACCAACGCTCTTGTCATTTAAAAAAAATAAAACATATAATCAATCTCGTCAGTATTTGAATTCAATTTTATAAACGTGGTTTATAATTTACTGATACATGCATAATCATACAAAAAAGTAGCGGTGAAAAATATGTGCGCGAACATGGAAAAATGAACGGATGATGCGGAAAAAGCCACAAGTTAACACGTAGTCAAAAAATCTTAATCGGGCAAAACCTGCGAAATTTTGAGTCGAGGCTAACGTATGTATTTCCACCCTACAATCCTGGTAGTAGTTGATAAGAAAATAACGTAGATTAAGATTGGGAGTACAGGAATGGAAAGTTGGATCGGGAGAAGCATATGGAAAGAGAGATGTGGGAAGGTAAGGAAGAACTGAGATGGATGGAAAGAAGAATATCGAAGAGAATGAACAAAATGAGAGAGAGCGATGGGAAAACGGACAGAAATAGGGTGTAGGGTGGGACAAAGGAAAATAAATGCAGAGATGAAAAGAAATAAAGACGAAAATTGGGTATTTAGTCAGTAATACGCGACTGGGACCAACAAATCAGGCCACTAATGCCTTGAAAAATGAGATGATATAACGATTATGGGTAAGGAAAAAGAAATAAAAGAAATCAGGATTAGATATCGCCCTCATCAGAGAAAAATGAGAGGAGTCTACATCATAGCGCTCCATCCGGCGGACGGAATACTGCGCCGGTAGTACCTTCCAAAAAGCACCCAAGAAAGAGTCGAGATTCCAAAAGAAAGTCTCAGCCACTTGCAGAGTTCTAACCCGAACCTCCAGGAAAAGACGTCGCACTCTAGCCACAGTACCAACATGACCCCCAAAAAGTCACACTTGGGTCAAAATGCGTAAATGTAAAGAAGGAAGGGAGAGGGAATGAAGTGATGAGATAAAAAGGGATAAGAGGAGGAAAACATGAAAATTTTCTCTGGAAAACCTTGTTCACAAGGGCCGAGAATGGAGCGTTTGGGTACCGGGCCAGTGAACAGCGCACCGATCCACCCAGGCTTATGAAGCCGTGGCTAAACGGCCGGTCCGCTTGGATTTTTTGAGGTAACTTGTATTTATTTAATAGTCCATAGTTCCGCTAGAAGTGTGCCCTATTATTTAGAAGACGTAAGAGTAGAGAGTGGAAGAGGTTGAAAGAATTGGGGAGTTAAAGTGATAGGGAAAAGGAATTGAGGGCTACGGAAAGAAATGGTACTGGGTGAGATATAGGGATTAAGAGATAGGGAGAGGAGGGGAACTGAAAGGGAGATGATAACAGAGAGAGAGATAGGGAGAGAGAAAGCGAGAGAAAAGAATGGAGAGAGCCAGGGGCTTTTCAATTCCAGATCCTAAGGCGCAATACTTTCCACTCGCCACATCTCCGAGACCTCTTCTCTTCTCCCGTGGACTTTGTCGACCATTTGTGCAAACCCTTTTGGCGTCCCTTCCTGTGTGTGCACGCGAGTGTCTGAGTGTGCGAGTCGCCCCTTCCCCCACCACCCACCTCGCTGCTTTGTGTGTCCGGCCTTTACTTTAACCCCCCCCCCCCCTGCGGCAGAGGGCCCGACCCTCCCCACCCTTCACCCCCAGGTGCCAGACTCGACCCTCCCACCCTTCCCGCCCTCTCCCTATCCTCCCGCCGGCCTTTCCTCACTGCTGCCGGCTGAGAGTGACCTCTCTCGGCCCCAGTGGCTCACACTTGACCTCCGGGCGGCCAACGGGAAGGAGCTCTTCCCGCCTTGCTTTCTTGACACAGGCCCCGATCTTCCAATGTTGTTGAATGTTGATCGAAAGAATGTTTTCAATCGTCGGGAATTCAATCACAGAACCCTAATACATTCGCACCAGTCGGCAGAGTTGAGCTATGTTTACGTGCAAAGTTAAGAAAACATGATGGCAGACCAATTTATTTCGCACTGTGGGATGTCCAATGGTTTCACAAATATATGTAACGCCATAGGTGGAGACATTAAATGGTTTCACGCATAAATATCATTTAAAGGTCCATATACCCAGGTCATGACACGATCCCATAATGCACTCTGATTTCCCCATTTTGGGTCGGACTCGTTTGGATTGGGCCGGATGTTCTGTAGCACTGCCTTTCTTCATTGAGTAACCAAAAGCGTGTAGTCTTGTTCAATGTAACAAATTATCGTTTAACATGAAGCTGATTTTAAACTTCAAAAAATAGGAGTTATTGAGCTGTGCGAGGTATGTTTGGATTTAAATTAAGATTATAAGGACCTTGTATAATTTAAGAGGCAGCAAGATACATCTGATGGCTGGCAGAGTATACTAGATGATATTCTAAGGATTGATGAATGAATCTCTCCGAATCCACTCATTTCTAAATCAACTGATACCCACCCTAAATGGCCTTATTACCTTAAAGATTAATCCCGTGAAGCAAATAAAGTACGAAGGAAACCCGCCACCGCATACATTGTAAAAAATTGTAACGTGTCAATAGTGTCATGGAAACAGAAAAAAAGTGCCACTGATGGTGGAAGGACTAGGTAGAGAACCGTTAGAGACTCGAAGGCTGCACGCTGGTCTTAGATTACTTGAAAACTTCCGATCCGGTGATATTATGTACATCACGGAGAGTATAATTTTAACCCCGCTCTTTATCTCTTGAACTGATATGAGTGAGAAAATTAGACATACACTTTCAAACTTACAGGTCCAAAAATCACTTCTTTCCACGCTTCATTGGTGATTACATTAAATAAAAATTTTCCCTGCCAAACACCCGTGTGGTGGCTTGCAGGGTGATAAGTAGATGTAGATGTATAACAAAAATAGCGTGAAGTCTTTAATACACAATTCACTACTGTTCTTCTTTTCCTTTCCCCACTTTCCAGGGTAAGTGTCCTAATATACCCTGCCACTCGACTCTACGTCAGATTACGGTGTAGAATGTAGATGCATATCACTTAAGACCCCATTTACTATCACCCTTGTCTTACTCTTGTAATCACCTTTATAACACCTAATGACTGTTCGCTCCACAGTCCATCTAAACATTCCACAACAAATTCCAACAAGTGGAATTAATGAAGTAATTTTATTCTTCCGTAATTGCTCTACAACTCTTACGTTACGTCTTACCACCATTTCTTTGTACAAGAGAAGTGTTTTCGCATTCATCCAATCCTTTGGGACAACAGCCTTCAAACAATAATTATGCAGTCCACCCAATTGACTACTAGGTAACTTACGTCCTCGCTTCAGCATTTTACCGAATCTACGATGTAATTGTAAGAGGAATTAGACATTGCCATTAGATAAGAAAAAAATGGAAAACAGCAGTTAGGTTATCACCCTCACTTCAGCATTTTACCGAATCTACGATGGAATTGTATGAGGAATTAGACATTGCCATTGGATAAGAAAAAAATGGAAAACAGCAGTTAGGAATCTTTAGGCGGAAATATCAATGGCTGAGTGGTTGAAAAAGTTACAGCAATCGATTTGATTAAAATGCTCTATCTTAAGATATGAGTGCTCGGATCTCCCGAGTCAACTTTTAGTAAGAACTTATTTCTTTTTTCTGCCATAGCTGAAAGCCAAGAACGCTACGCATTGGAGAGGCTGACCTAAAGAATTTGATTTAGAGATAGAGGGCTAGAAAGTTGATAGGAATGACAGATAGAGCATTTTTCTTTTAGCAACGAAGATTTTTACCCTTGAGAACCGTGGTAATCTAACGCGACTACCATGCTCACCCATGAGCAGCCAGTTTGAAGGTAAATGGCTTTTTATTCTTAAATTAACTTTTGATGACCTACTCAAATGTATAAATGAAGAACAATTGTCGATTGTATATCCCTCACTACGAAGGAGAAGATGTATGATTCATTTTCTATCAACACACGATTAGTAATCGCAAAACTGATCAATCTCGAGTTCCAATACCGATTGAACTGCTTATTACGAGTAGTGTGTTAATATAGGACGAGGCTGCAACTTGCAATCAATATCAATTTACACACGACATACTAGGAAAATGTTAAAAAATTCGTTTGAAAAGATTCATATTTATCGGAGTACACCCAAAATGTCTGGTCAATTTTTAATTCAGCGGGATATGGAAAATACTGGATATTCAAACGACCAAATATGAAAAAACACAGCATTTTTCTGGAGTTCATATTCATTTGACTGAGCTCAAATTACGCGCAAAATCTGGATCATACGCGCAAAAACAAGGAATAAACAGAAAGCAACTGGCAAGTCAACAGTTCTGTCCCTTATTATCAACAGAAAATCTTCCTCAATACCGAACATTATCTCGTGATCTAATATTACTTTTAGGCAAGTGAAGATTCTCCCAAATTATTTAATTATTCGCCTCTTACATTCCCATGAAATGCTTATCACTGATAGATACACAATGGGAAAGTTTCAATTTCATACATTCATATACATGCATAGATAATATATCATTTGATTCCTCTCCCTCTCTGCGAGGCGTGGAAGCGGGCGGTTGAGATTTGGGAAGGCAAAAGGATAGGCTAAGGGGATTCGTACCCTAACTCTCTCGTTCCGCCTCTCCTCCACTCCCAGAGGAAGCCCGTTTTATTTCCCTCTTTGATGCCGTGTTTTGGCGCCAAATCTTTCTTCATACATACAAATCCAGGCATTAAAAGGTAACGGGATGGCAATCTCGGTCGGTTCCACGCGAGGGGGCGCTCCTTTCATTGGGGGGCGAGCTGGAATGGGGGGGGGGGGGAGGCGGCGAGATCCGAAATTCTCTTACGGGACTCATCCTCTCAGCCATCCTACTCTTCGCCTCCCACCCTCTTACTCACACTCCTCCCTCAACCCCCTCCCACACATATTCCACTGGTTTACCCCCATACTTACTCCCTCCATACCCTCTCTCCCCAGACCTTTCCTTCAACCTCTCAATTCCGTGCATCCCGCCCCCCTAACTCACCGGACAGCGCCAGTCCTCCCTTCCCCCAAACGCAGGGAGCCAGACGTGCCCGTCCGTCTATCCTTTCACTCTCCACACTCTGGGATCCACTTTTCATGTCTCGGGTCCGATAGACGCTTTGGCTTGAGTAATGTTTCCTCAAGCGTAAGTAGCGGATTCGAATCCTGGCAGTGATAGTTAGTTCGAGCAGCCTTTCCGACTCATACGTGTGCGCAATGAGAAGCCCACCACAAATCTGCAATACTCCTTTAATTGAATGAGAAATCATCTTGTGGTCCCCTTGCTGCCTTATATCGGTTACTTCAGCGGAGGTCATTCACGTAGCTAAGGATAGGAGGAGCGGTAAACTTGGAAATGGTATCATTAGAAGTAGAAGCTAGGGAAAGAGGAGACTCGGCGCCGGCATCAACCAGCTCTGAACGAAATGAGCCAAGGGTTCTGTGGTTCCAAGGCCCCACCGATGGACAGAATATTGCTCTTGAAAGGCCCTTTACAAGGCGTGTGAGGAGGGAGCGAGATTCCAATGAAAAGTTGCTCATTAACGCGATCCAAACTCGGGCCCTGGGGTTAGGAAAACAGCACTTAATCCAACACATTACAACCAATTCCTCTGAGTAATGGAGAAAAAAGGGGAATACGAGAAAGACAGCAAATGAATTGAAAACAAAAAGAATTTCTGTTATCGTTGGTATCATACCCGGGTCCTATGGGTGGAAAAATTCAATGCTCTAACCTACTCGGCCACCCCTAGTCATCCCATAAGTTCTGGCTAGTACCGATTGTTGGATTTTCTCCTCACTTCTGCCCTACTACCCACTCTGATCCTAATGCCTTTCAAATCGGTCAAAGGCACCGCTTTGTGAGGAAGAGAATTGAATTATGCGGTAACTGAACCATGCTCTTTGTCGAATCCTCCGCCCACCGTGGACACAACATTCTTTCTTTTTCATCGGCAAATTCCACGAATTGGTGAAATTCCCGTTTCTTTTCCTTCAAGGGCTAACGGAATGAGTTTTATACACCTCAATTACCGCCAATCCCTGGTTCGATCACTCAGCAACAAGATGAGGGCTTGAAGAGGATGTGACAATGAGTTTTAATCTTCATCGAGTTACATGAGGAAAAAGGACTTAGTTCAAAGAGTGGAATACATTAGCCATACTCAGGTCTCGGGTGTATTGACAATATGCAGTGAAACTTGAAAAATACTTGCTTTCAAAGGATAGAGTGAAGTACCGTATGTCGTATTCCTTCGTTTGTATTCATTGCACACGAAAGAGCTGAGCCCCATTTCAACTCAAGTTATTAAGTTATCTCTGAAAGGAAAAAATATTTATTGCCTCGAAAAATGTTTTTAGAAATTGATTTTGCTCCTAAGTATACTTCCACGAGCTTTTTACAGATTTATGCTCTGCTATTTGTATGTGACCACGTTTAAAAGAAATTAATTCCTTTCACTTCACTCATCTCTCATATTTCCGATGGCGGACCTCAGGGATAATAAATTACCGAATAGATAATAAAAAAGAAAGCTTAAATAAAAAACAACTTCAAAAAGTTTCTTTTTTCATTAGAGGTTAAATGAGTATACCTAAGTAGGCGTCTACACCTTCAAAAGATATCACATGAAATTATAAAACAAGAGTATTATGGATGGGCCTCATTCAATACAGGGATATATTTGTACAAGATCGATTAGTATTTGTTACGAAGTCGCATTAACGAACAGCTGACGGTCACACTTAGAAAGGAACTCTGTTGTAGAAAGATGTAGTTATAATTCACTTAAGACATTTTTTATTCCAACTACATATATCACGAAAGCAAAATTAATCGTCACAGAATCGCACACTTGCCACATACTTTTAGGACTGAAACTAATGAAGCAGCTAAATATTTTTGCTATATTTTTTTATCTAACTACAAAATCACGCATGCATGTAATAAAACGTTGAATGTAAATACGCATCGGTATTCACTCAAAAAGAGTTTTAAGCCAATATCTACGGAAGTATATCAGAATAATTGTGGAAATAGGAGAGGAACTTCACTAGCAAAACAAAACTTATGATGCCCTTCAAGATCTTTGCCAAAGTTTGGTTGCAATTGACGATATTTAGATACACCGCATTAACGTTTCAAAGTACAGGATTTAAGACAAATTTAAAAACACAATGGAATAGATTCTGGTTACAGCGTAAAGACTTGATAGAATATCTGAAATTCTGTAACTTACTTTGCCCTCAAATACTTAACAGACAGTTTTCTCTGAACCATAACTTCTCACTTTACCGATACGTATTCACATGAGCAAATACCCTAACCTTTTTGTTACCATTAATATCCAAAGTACTGGAGAATCGACACTATTTGTAAGCAGGAAAATATTGATATAATAGAAAAGTTAAATACTTAGTATTAAATATTGAATGAGCTAATACCTTATTAGAGTTTCAAAACCAAACACATACTGTAATTTAAAAGGACTTAAAGTGTAAATACTTGAATATTTAAGATCTCAAATTCAACATAAGCTTTATTCAGTTTCAATCTGGAGAGTTACATTTCTTAATACAATTACTGCGTGCCGGGTTCTAAATTCATCATGGATTTATATAAATCGTTTAAATTTTAAGGCGTACATTACATTAGTAAAATACCTAAATGAGACGAGACGCGCATGCCGGTGATAGTATAGTACAGAAGGTAGACATAAGTTAGTTTTATATGAAATAGGGAGCACGGGAAAAACGGTTTTGGTAAGCCATGTTTGACTTCATTCGGTAATGGGCTTTTTCACAGTTCTTTATCAATGATACTTTTTCCAAAAGAGAAAGTAATTTCTAAAGGAATCACGGAACCGAATAAATACCAAATAAGGTTATCTGGGTTTATTGACCCCCAACATCGGCGTGAGAGGTAGCAATTAGGGAAATGTCCCATGTATGTCAGCAATCCAGCCGCTGGCCGCAAGCTAATTTGGCGAGGAGTGGTAGGCGTGACGGATATCCCTCATTTACACTGATTCATACGGCATGATTCCACTCCGCTCAGTTCAAAGGGATGATCAGTGGTCACCCAACCCCACAGAATCCCTTCTCAAGGGGCTAAGATAAAAAGGAAAATTGAAAAAAAATCGGCTTGATAATAAATATGTCATCCGATATTCCTTTAAGAAGCTTTCACACGCTTTTATATTGGAATTACATCAGCCCACCTCGGTAGGATCAGGATTTAAGAATAATAGCGTTAAAATACTTAATGATACGTTAAAATAACGCAGTAAAAGTCAAGATTCAAGAAATAATCATTAAAAATATTGATAAGGTTTTATTCCGTTCCTTTTCTATATTAAAAATAGTGGATTACAGCTCATTTGATGAATAACTGGTAACGGAAATTCTTTGAGTTATAATAGCTGTTTTCTTTGGGCTTTTCCATACTGAAATTATTTCAATTCCTCTCATAAAAACAGCAGTTGACTTGGTTTAATCCAAAATAACTACTTCCAACAGTGAGATGAAATTTAACTTGTGAATAAATATGAACTATTATATGTATATCTGTATCCATACTCATTCGGACAGAATAAATAGCGTACTTAGAAGGTATATATTTACGGTGATCTTCCTAACCAATAACAAGTACATGTCTATACACACAAAAAGGTAATGATCTCCATTCTTCCCATTAACGATAGCTTTTAAAAATAAATTTCCTATCCATTTACAATTTTCTTCGAACTGACCATAGAGGATATATCCCTTAAAATTGAGGTTAAAAATGTACGTAAATGATCGGCGAGATTGAATAACTAAATCAAGTGGAAGAATTTACGATTACCTAAAAACATTGGAAAGTCATTTCTTCCTCCTTCTTCAGGTTGTATTGCAAAAAATATTTGTCGGCCATAACAAAAATTTACTAGTTTCCAATGGTCACTTACAACTGTTGAAAATTCTTTTCTCTGAATTCAATGTGTTTGCTTTGTAAGGTATGAATTAATACAACGAATATCTCCGTCAATCGAACTCTTCTTTTGCAATACTTTGTAATGAGTATATTTGACAGTCTGAATCGGATTATTCACAACTGGCATAAGCATCATCATACGACGGAGAGAAAAGAAACTTCATTTACATTCTCAGGTAATTATTTTGAAGAGATTTTAACTCCCTTCAGTCCTCGTTTCCTTGGCATTTCTGTCACTCCCCTGGCGCAAAAATTAATTCTTCAACTCGTACGTGCGGTAGGAATGGACTCCATTGACACGGCGACCACCACCACCACCTTCCCGTGTATGGTTGCTTGAATAGGCGTTGGAGGTGAAGGTCTCCCGAAGCGCAACCCTCGTTCGTTATTTCCGCAGTAATTATAATCCCACTCTCGTTATCTCACGTGTCATTATACCCCCCCGCAACACTCTCCCCATGATTACGGCACACACCGTCTTACCGCCCCCTTTTTCGGTCTCATTGTCATCATCTCCACGCGCCGACTCAAAACACCATTCTTCCCACCACTTGGAGCCGCTTGCCACCTCCGACCCTTAATACTGGGGAGCTTAATTCCGTACTCCATTTATATTTCAGGCACCCTTATCCACCCGAGGAGAGTCCCCATGTCCACTCGGCAACCACTCCACATCTGCCGTCCTGGCAAAACACACCTATTCACCCCCGTCTGCTAAGCTTTCTTCTCCGCGCCCAACACTCTCCTCCCCCAAAACCACCCCCAGTCCCAAGGAGGGCCCAGCCTTAGCGACAGTACGCGCCCGAACCCTTTAGGAAGACTTCATCTTGAGTTTGAAGACATTTAACTAATTTCATGCCGGTGTTTCTTACGGAAAAAAATGACTCCTATGTCTGTTCATTATTTTCAACAGTGATCTATCCATAGGTGAGTTTTCTGTCGATCTCCGTTAAAATCCATTTTTACCTGACGATTTTCAGTCTCCACAATTTCTTCACTAGGCTAACAACATAATATGCCCTATGCATACGATTGCTGTTCTTCCGAAGTTACTCTTCCTTTCAGTATTGCTTTTGGTTGGCTAGTACGTCTCATATATCCAAATATTTAGTCTACTCCATAGAGCGTTAAATGAACATCTTTTCTCCGCATATCTTCGAAAGACTTCGAGTAACTTGACTGGAAGTGTTTTCCAAATTCCACGTTTGGTAGGATTTGGTTTTACGGCGCATCGACCTAAGAGATTATTATCACAGTCAAAGGTTTACATGCTAACAAGTTAATACTTAATTCTTCCATAAACGCACCATATTTTCCCGGGATATTGTGCTCACTATTATCTGCTATTACATCTTGAGAGTTAATTCTACCATTTCTACGGCAATTCTACGGCAAGTTAATTCTAAAAATTGAACACCGACAATTTTACATATAAACTTGAAATATTTTGGGCTTTAAGAATAGGCCAAGTCAAGATAAATACAGTATCATTTCAACCATTGACCGGTGTAATTTTTAGCGAAAAAGTGATGCAATAAGAAAATTTCTCATTTAATTCAGAGAGAGTTAACTTAAGGCATGAAACTACCGGAATTTGGATTGATCAAAATACTGAATTGATAAACTGATATCATATGCATGAATTATATTAAAAAAAAGGCTAGCTCCGTGAGCAGGAAATTGTTTTAATTTCAATTATACCTGCGTCAATTGTTCTACATAATTGGAATTTAAAATTCCCAGCAACTAATTGAAGTCGTCTGGAAAATTATTAGCTTTTAAACAGCCCGATTGAAAGTGATGAAAGCGATATGGAACGTTGCTGAATATCGTTTTGAAATTTATGGCAGACTTTAAAACGTAGTTATTCCAACGCACGGCGATAATTCGTTGGTCGTTCAATCCTAAGATTTGTTGACTTCAGCCCTCTACCCTTCCCTATCAAATGCTAGTTCCCAAACTTCCTGGTATCCATTTCTATGTACTTTCCTCTTAATTTGATCCATGAAATTATTCCTAGGTCTTTCTCTGGGGACTTTTCCCTTCATTTTGACTTCAATTATGTTCCCCACAAAAGATATAGGGAACACTGAATAACGTTGAGAAATCTATGATAGACTTTAGAACGTACTTATTCCAACGCATGGCAATATATTGGATCAAAATACTACGCAATATTGTGGGTTACAGAATATGGAACAGTGTAGGGAAACATTTTGATTTGACAACTCATTGTTTGGTGGAATCGCTTGGTTATTCAATTTAGTTTCAAAATTCACGAAGTAAAATGTGGAATTTCTCATTTGTTTTGAACCAAGCCGTCGCGGGGGTGTGGAGAAAGGACTCCTTGGGAGTCTCTTCATCATTCCGCGCCTACTCCGCGAGCGCTGAACACTGAATTACGTTGAGAAATCTATGATAGACTTTAGAACGTACTTATTCCAACGCATGGCAATATATTGGATCAAAATACTACGCAATATTGTGGGTTACAGAATATGGAACAGTGTAGGGAAACATTTTGATTTGACAACTCATTGTTTGGTGGAATCGCTTGGTTATTCAATTTAGTTTCAAAATTCACGAAGTAAAATGTGGAATTTCTCATTTGTTTTGAACCAAGCCGTCGCGGGGGTGTGGAGAAAGGACTCCTTGGGAGTCTCTTCATCATTCCGCGCCTACTCCGCGAGCGCGCGCGGGTTCCTCTCCCCACACTCCACAATCCCTCCTCCATCTTCCCGCGCCACTTATTACTCTTTTCCGACCGCCAAGGCTCTCCTTCATTTTCCTCTCCCAGCCCTCGACACACACACAAGAGAGAAACGGGGAATGGGGAGAGGATGAGGCTGGTGTGCGAGGGGGAGGGAGGCGTGGTAAAGTCCATTCGTCCCCTTCCGCACGCACCTTAATCACCACCTACCCTCTTAACCAAGAGAAACCCTCAAAAACCCAACTTCCCCCAGCACCATCTCTCCCCCTCCGCCTTATCCCTACCCGAAACCCCAGTAGCCATGCTCTCTTACCGTTCCTACTCTCCCCTTTTCAACGCGCTTCGAGTCACCCTCACAAACAAAACACACGCTTTTCTCCCTCCCGCCATTTCTCGCATTCTCCCTTACCTTTTTATTTACAGCATTATTTAAGTTTCAGCGCATTCGACTTAATTTCCTCTCCCCCCCTCTGTCTCCTCCTCCCACTGATTTACGGTTCTTTCGTCCTCATCGTCTCCTATTATCACTTTTTAAAGGAGTTATAGTTTTATTCGAGGGATTAAAGGCTTAAGAGACCTCCCCTCGTCTGGAATTCTTCCTTTTCCTTCTTCCCCTTTCCTCCTTCTCTCACTCTGTCCTCAGCCGTTCCCCACCTCTGTCTGTCTCACTTTCTCTGACTCCATACACTTCCTCTGACTCTCCTTCTCTCTCTCTCTTGCTCTAAAACTATTCATATTCTATTCGCCCTCTCACTTAAGCCGTATTGCTTAAGTGGAGGGCCCTGGAGCACATTTTTCTCCGCCCCTCTCCTCTGCTTCCTCCTCTCCCTTAACTCCTCTCACCACCTTTCCTCTATATATACACGCCCCTTTTTTAAAAATATCTTCTTAATCTCAACCCTTCCTCTTCTTCTCCACTCCCCTATCTCTTTCTTTGCACCTTCCCTTCCGCCCTCCTTTTCCCCTTGCCATTTCCTCTCACGCCTCTCTTCCTCATCACCTCCCTTTGAGCCCTCACTCCAACATGGCCTTCGAAAACTCCTAACTATAAACCCCTTCCTCTCTTCTATCACACTTCCTACTCTCTTTCCCCCGGCTCTCTTGCTATATACGTCCGGGAGGTTCCCCTCTTTATATTTCTCTCTCATTCTTCATCTTTCATTCTTCTCTCTCTTTCTCACTTTTCCCTTTCCATTTTATTTTCCTCTTCTCTGTTTCCTTTTTTGGAAAGTTTTTCTGTTTTCCCCGTGGGCATTCCCTTTTTCCAGCCTCTTCTCCATCGCTACCGCCCTCTCCGCCCACAGAACTAACTCTTCTTAAGCTCTCTCCCCACGGCATGTTTCTCCTTGGATGGATTTCTTGCGTGGGTTGCTGATGGCGTCTGTGCGTGCTCGCTATCTGGAAATGGCAAGCGCATCTGCCTGACTTTCTAAATGCCGTGTGCGGCATTTAATTGCACTCCTTTGACCAAACAGTTCTCTATCTAGATGTTCCAGTTGACTTCACCTAGAGGGTTCCCCACAAACGGTTCAACCATTGAGGTAGATGGAGAGGGCATTGCGCCATCATTTTGAAGCCTGAAAACCGAAGTAACAACCATATCGCTTAACCCTGTTCTCGTTTTACTTTCCTACAGATAGCAGGATGAAATGGACACATTAAGGGATGCAAAGTAAGACTATTATAACTATCTGTTTAATATTTAAGGCAAGTAACTCTTGAATCATATATTGGTTACTTAGTGCTATGGATTCTTCTCGATTTTTAATCAGGAATTCGAATGATTATTAATTTATATAAATTGACACAATATATTAGGAGAATACATATTCAAGAAGTAAAATCCTGCTGATTTCTAGGAAGTTATCGATTGTAAACGTAGTAAAATTGCAAAAATTAGAGCATTATCCCGCAAGCGCTATAGGAAAATGAGGGTTAACGAAGATGGCAAACTAGCTTAAGCTTCTAGCACTGGCCAGCATAGCAAGCGCCCTCCCCATAAAACTCGATTGGTTCCACAGTAGTCTTCGGCGTTTACGCGGCATTATGAACTCTCGAACAACTCGACTGCATGATGACTGAACTACCTTGATAATGCAGAGTCGAATTGAGCCGGTACTTCACGGCTTGGTACGAACCGGTCCCCATCAACTTGGCAAATAGAAAAGCAAACGGCGTAGCCTATACATTGACTTGCGTTTTATCATGTTTCTATTGAATTGTGAATAGCGCGCCTTATACAATCACATTCCTCTTGCGCACTTACTAAATGTATGGCTCTGTAGTTCCAACTCTATATCTTTCTCACACTTCCTCCTTCCCTCCTGTATCCTCCCCTTCCGTTTTCTTTTTCTTTCCCGCCTCCTTTTTTTAGTTTTTTTTTTATCCTCCCCCGCGGGGTATTTCCCTCTTCTCCCTCCCCACCACCCACCGAACAAACTCTCCTTACTCCCCCCTTCCCGCTTGAGGTTCTCCGCCCATCCCACAACCCCTCCTCCCACCCCTGATCCGCTGAACTCTCATCCCCCTTCTACGACGTCACATCCTTCCCGCGGTACATCCCTTCTCTTTCTCCACCCCCGCCGTCCCACCCTCTCCCTCCTTCTGTCTCTCTCCCACTCCCCCCCAATCCCTCCCGGCCCCGCGATGCCGAGTCACGGCGAGAATAGCGGCGGCATAAATCATGCGTTCGAAAGGGAACCTGGAAGCCGTTGGATGTGAAGCAGCGAGTGCATGCGTGTGGGTGCGGATCTGCGCGGGTGGAGGAGAGGAGAATGTGGGTGAAGGAGCGGATTTCGCAGAGGGTGTAAGAGAAGGCGGAGGAGCCGACGGGTGAGGTGAGCCGAGGTTTCGAGAAGTGTTTTGGTGCGAGAGTGGTGGGGAGATCAGCCCGTGGGGTGGGGAGATAATCCCGTGGGGTGGGTTTTGGCTGGGAGTGTGGGGTAAACCCCATGGCGACCCCCTCTTCCCCCACGCAAATTCCCCATCCCTCATCTCTGGTGGGCCCTCTCCACCACCACCCCTCTTTCTTCGAGCCCTCCCTCCCCCCTCTACTCCTCCTCCTCCCCGACATCATCCTCTCGTACCATTCATCCCGAGGCCCACCCACAAACCACTTCTCTTATTCTCTCTCGTCCTCCCACTCCTTCGCGCCGTAGATTTCCACCCTCCTCTCCTCCTCCCCCTCCTTCCATTCCTTTGCGCCTAACACTACCTGCCCGTCTCAACCCCCCTTTTTTTCCCGGGGTTCCAACCCCCGACCTCCTATAACTCCCCGACACCTCTCTCTCTCTCTCTCCTTTCCCTATCTCCGATTCCTTGCCCCGCCTACATCATTCTCTTCCCTTCCCTCCCATCACCACCCCTTTCCCGCCACGCACCAAAACCCTGGCCCCTGCACTCAATTCTCTCATCTCTCTCTCCCATTGAGTTCCAACTCCACAACTATCTCCTATTCCAGTAGGTGAATCTAGGATTCTTCCCAGGTGGTTGGGTGATTTTAGTATCTTTAGCAAATATTTTAATGGGTTATCTATAATCACTGCCGCTTAAAACGTGAATTCAGAAAGTTAAAAGGTAATGATGAGTAATTTGTTAAATTTATAAGAATTCTCTACAGGGAAAAGCCACTGCATTCACGGGTTTAAACGTACTGCATTACTCTACTACCCATACAGTTTCAACTTCACGAAAATCCTTTCTCTCCTCTTCCAGTAGGTGAATCCAGGATTATTCCTAGGTGGTTGAGTAAATTTCGAATTTTCGCAAACATTCCAAAGAGTTATCAAATATCATGAAGCTCTAATATCAAGCAAATGACATCACAATGTCTTGATGAGTAGTTTATTAGAATTTCAAAGTACTTTTTAAAAAAGGGATGTCATTACACATAGGGGTGCAACTGGAATGCACATGGATGGCCCTTGAGATATGGTTCACAATGATGGAGGGCTTATCCTTATTAGGTTTTGATCAACTATTAGAATGTTCTGATACCGTACCTCACGGATTTCAAAGTAATTTGAGCGAGATAGAACCCTAATTATGATGGGGACCATATTCTAATTATACGTTTCAATTTCTGCAGCTATACAGCACACTTAATATGACTGAAATTCTAAGTAAATAAATAAAAATAACCACATAAGTCTATAACTTGATTCATTTTTTTCGCGCGGTACGTTTGAAACTCCTTCACAACGGAAGGTTTTTGTGACCCTCAAAAAATTATGGCGGTGACAGAATGATTTTTTTCAAAAATAGTTGAGAAAACGGATTAACTTCACACTGTTAGTTTCTTAACAAGATCTAGGCGTTAAAAACGTCCTATTTTTAAAGTTATGTCTCTCTGCAGTGCATACACGTACCATTTTCCCCGTAAAAGGGCTGGTATTTTTCGTCAAATATCTCGGAAAGTAATTCGGTAAAGGGATGTAATTTTGATATCTTCCTAACAGTGAGGTATTTTTCTTAAATATGAGATCAACTTCATTGATTTCTAGATGAAATGATACTTCGCTCAAACTTCCTTAAACCGATAAACTACTTCCAAAAATTATTGCTAAAATTATTCACTGAGTTACAAGCAATTTAAAACTATGCAATGAATATTTATTCGAGCAAGTTGAACAATTGTTGACTCGGATGCCTTATATATGCACGTCTTTCTTTTCATCTTCTGGTTAGATACATGAACTCATGCCTTATCACAATAGAATAGAGTGAAAATGAGAGCAATTCATGAATTTACGAACTGAATAATGTCCACCGAACCGAAATGACACAATTAAATGCATCCTCAAAAAGGTCTTTATATAATTAGCTAACTATTTCAATACATACAATAGGTGGAGTAAGCATAAAACCTTCAGATACAGTTAAATATCTGGGAATTACCTTAACTTCTGATATATCATAGGGAACACATACTAAACATATGCGGCACAGCTTAGAAAAACTAGGTTTTTAAAGCGTATAATAGGTAGGTTCTCGGATGAAAAAGTAAATGAAAGATTCTACTTTGTTCTGGTTAGGCCACACCTCGAATATGGCGTGAGCATTCGGGTCATCAAGATTTAACCAAAATAAATTAATAAAATACAAAGAAAAGCTGTAAGCTTTGTTAACAACTACTACTAGCGAATGTACAGTGTTTCACAACTATTAGAAGGATTAAGGTGGGAGCCCTTAGAGACTTGAGGGCTACCCGCTAGGCTTGGGTTTCTTGTGAAATTCAGAATTGCTGTGTTTCATAGCAATGCAGAGATTATTATCGTAACGCCTCACTACATTTCTAGGTATGACAGAAGCGATAAAATAAGAGAGATACACTGCCGAACAGATAGTTACAAAAACTCGTTCCTTCTGCGCACAATAAGCGATCACAATAAAAAATGAGCTCCAAAAAATACACTTCCATAATACACATCACCATTTCTCCTCCCAAAACCTTATTCCTTACATCTTTACACGGCTGGTGTCCTAAAACTCCCTGCCACAGGTCCATGCGGTGGCTCACAGAGTAGCTCACAGGTATGTCTATATAGATGCAGAATACGATTAAAATGAGCTGTGTAATTTTTTCCAATGAATAGCAATTCTAAGGCGGTTGTTACCATTCCTCGATAAATTCCAAGTCCTACACAATCTCCCACTTCTCCATACATGTAAATTTCATCCTTCTTACGGGTCCCTCCTTGGATGCCGGCACCTCCTTCGTCACCATCACTACCCCACAGAAGATGCCCTCACGCACCTTCCTCCGCCGACTCTCACTCTCTCGGCTCACAGTACTCACTCCAGCACGGAGAGCTGGAGGCGAGCGCACAGCTCGCGGAGTGATTACGGGGTGGCTATGGGAGCGGGCGGGGTGTGAAGGGAAGTGAGACCAGGGGTTAGCCGAAGGAACACCGGAGGGTGTATGGAGGGGGGGGGGCGTGTACTGCTACCGCCTCAGCTCCGATGATATTTCGTGCTGGTGTTTGTGGTTGGCGGCGGGGAAAAAGGATTGCCGGCAGCGGGAGACATGCCCAGAGATACGTGAAGCAAAGGCCTTAATGATTGATTTAGTGAAGGATTACCTTGGCCCAGCCCTTCCCCCGCCCCCAAAATGCCCCGTGAAATGTTTCCGGCGTAATATGAGCGATACGCTGATTAAAGGGTGATTTATAATAACGCTCGAGCGATAGCCTTTAACGTGATTGGAGGCGGTTTGGTGAACACATTCAACACACACACACACACAATAGACTCTCGCACGGCCATGGTGAGGGCCCGGTCGGATATTTCCACGCCGCAATGAGTAAACACGGAAATGCTCCTGGGGAGTTGCGGCCGGGAATTCTGGGTAGGGAGGGGGCTAAGAGGAGAGGAGGGTGGGGATTTTGCGGCAACGGAGGCCGGGGAATTGTGGGACGGGAAGGGAGGGTGGCAATGGGTGGAAGGGGTGTCAGCGAAGATTGGTGTGCTAGGAGGGAGGATAAGGGGGGGGGGGTGTCTGCCGCGTGCGGAACCCCTGGTTGAAGGGTGGAGGAGAGGGGTTGGTCGGATTAGTTGAGCTCGCAAATCGTTTCCGATCAGTGACGATGACGAGCCTTAATCGGACTACTCGCCTGTTTTGGGTGCGAGGGGTACGCGTGGGGGGGAAGGAGTTAGTGGGTGGGGAGTAAAGCGGGGAGGTGGGGGGTAGTGTGGGGATCTAGAAATTTTGCAATCCGCCATTATCGTATCCACCTCCGTCACACGACAGAGCGCGGCAGTAGAGGAGGGTCATGCTATTTTGCACCGAAGATCGGCGAGGTGCGTTTAAGGCCGTTAGGATGACTTTACTAGTGTGTCACAAGCCTACGATGACGACTACATTACTACTATTACATCGTCCATTAAAAATTGAGAAAAATCTCATTTTTCAGTGTGTTGCATACGTTTTACTCTGCCGGAGTAAAGAAGTATTTTGCGAACCTGAAAAAATACGGTCGATTTGATCATGAATATAAACTATGAATAAAACTTGATCTTCGTTAACTTTATGGTACTCCATCACATATTTATTAACTCGAAACTTTAACAGACCACAGAATATTTCAAACTTCAACGCGACTCGGGTTTCGATGGCAAAGCATCATCTTTAGGTGATTATACAAGCATCTCAATACCTTATATAGTACCAGTAGAATAAAAGGGGAGGGGGAAACATTTGTGTGAGAGGAGATGTTCCTCTCTCCCCTTTCCTTCTACTGGTAGTATATAAGAGAATGCGATGCTTGTATAATCACCTAAAGATGATGCTTAGCCATCGAAACCCGAGTCGTGCTGTAGTTTGAAATATTCTCTGCTCTGTAAAAATTTCAAGTTAATGCAAAAACATTTACCATGGAATTGGCTGTCATTTCATTTCATTTCAAAAGAAATAAAAGAGTTCAGCTAGGACTTTTAAATTGCATTGGCTCTCTATTTTAATCCAATTATGAAACTAAATCACGCTTCTTTGCAGTTCATTTTAAGTAAACGCGCGTTTTAGCTCTTCATTTCGTCATCTGGTATATCAAGCAAGACCCTGTGGGGAAGTAGGGTTCGGATGAAAGTCGCCCACTACGATTCGTTTGATGCTGCTTTATTATCACGCCATTAAATGTAGTTATATTTTTATTGAAAACCATTAAAGATCACATTAGAAACTACCCTAAAATATCGAGAGTGCATTAATTTCACAATCCAGTACACTATTACATTAAGTGTGATGGTTATCAAAAAAACTACCATAGGGGAATAACATCAGGCCGTAAGTTAAAATTTGGACACAAATCTTGTAGTAAACCTCGAGCCGATATTTTGTTCTGACGGTGTCAAATATATTTCTGCGGACTAGATTCTATGTTTCTTTGAACAAAATTATACGATTAGATCATGATCATAATATAAGGAAATAATCCAGCCGAACGGAGATGCTGTAACTTAATCCGCCAAAGAAGAGCGATTATTGTAACTCATAGTAGAGGGCTGCATTGGAGAGTAATGCATTTTATTAATCCCTATTCTAGCCAGTGCTGGCAGTACGTCTTGCGGGCTAATTTAATTTCATTTTTCTCATACCATAAGGCACGTGTTTATTATATTAATCCATTTATGCTCGCCATTCATTCTATTTAAGCAATACCTAGAGATTGATATTTTCCTGACGAGAATAACACCCTCCACGACACTTGGATGGTTATCAAGGTAAAATATCCTGGGAGTAGTATAGATTTTTTTTAAATCGATGTTTCCCACGTTACATTTAAAGTAGACATCTCATTTTGCCCGTTGTCAAATCTCGATAGATGCTCGATTCGCATTACATCCACATACAAGGAGCTTTCCCTCCTTCTTCCTTGGTTTGCTGATATGGCTACTACACTTATGCCAACAATTTTCGTGCTTTATATTGGTCGCAACCATATTCATACCAGCTGAATAAGTCTTTGAAAGAAGTAAAGATTAATTCTGCATTATTCGAGGACTAATTTAAGTCCCAGCTGGCTAATTTAAAAGTAATAATGAGTTGTGCAATTGAGAAACTATTATTTAAAATAGCGTACGAACATGACTGTACCAAAGCAAAACGTAATGAAAGAATACCACTATCAGAGTATAAAACTCAATCATTTTTTCCGCAGGATCTATAAGCTTATAGTTTTATCAGGTAAACTATGGCGTAAATAGGTAAGAATAATAAAGAATATACATGGCGAAATGTTTTTTTTTCTGAATTTAAAATGTAAGCCTAAAGTTTTCAAACTTCTTAACAAAGTTTTTAAAATTTCCTATCAAATAAAATAAACGGCAAACGGTGAAGATGTTAATGGAGTGAATAAAGATTTTCAAGCATGAACTTAGTTGTAGAAGAAGTAACATAGGTGAAATATTTTATCTAATATTAGCTGAATACCCTTCATGAACAGGATATTTCCCTTCAAACAGTACAAGAACTTGTAATTACTGCACTGTCATGACGAAATGCCTCATTGCTCAAGGCTTCCCGAGAGAGTTAGTTTGTTCTCGGCCGAGTTCAACTTTAATGGAACTATCTAGATCGGTCTGCAAAAACTGTCCACCGAATGGAAAACAGTTTTTGCTATCAACGACGTATAGAAGAAACCTATAGCACTTAAAACTTTTGTTGCATCCATGCATATTATAAAAAAATTACAGCCTGATTTTACAAAAAGGTATCATATTTAGGGAACTTATACTTCATTAATGATTGATCCCATTGCACGAAGAAAATCGTAAAAATCACCAAAATTGAGTTGTAATGGAGGAATCGACTTCAATAACAGGAAAATTCCGCAAAAGAACGTGTTTTAAAGCCTTCATAATTTGGATTTCATAGTTCCTTTTTCGAAATAATGCGTTTAAAACTAAGCTATCAGCTAATTATGCAAATGAGTTGACTTTAAAAACGAGATGGCAAAGGTATAGAACGAAAGGTCACGCTCAGTGGAAATAAATTCTAATGCATACGCCACATTAAAAACTATCATGGCAAAAATCGTACGGAGAGGCGGAGTTTCCTGCAGATATCTGATTGAAACATCATCCCCGAGCAAGGGTTGAAAAGACTCCAGACAGCACAATTGATCGATCTCGAAATCTCCCAAAAGTGAGACGTCAGCTTATCGTTTTCGCAAACAGAACTCGCCCTCCCTTGTCGCCCCTCCCCCCCCCTCCGACTCCCATCCGAGAGCCCAGCGAATCGGAAGAGCAGTCTTCGAGAATGATCCGACGCGCTCACCGTCTGCAGATGTTCACAATGGCGCAGTTCTGTATCAACATGCTTCGTGATGTACGAATGTGTACTGCGAGAGGGCCTTGAATGAATTCATTAGTCGTGTTCCCTACGGCTGTGCTCATATAATTTTTATTCTTTCAAATAACGCGACCAAAATAATTTCCATCCCTCGCCCGCCATACGGTAGGTACTGAATATTAAAAATGTGCAATCGATGTAATTAAGCAATTGAAATTACCCAAGGGGGGGATCGGAATGGGAGCTTCGTTTGAAATAGCTCTGATAATATACCATGCGAATGATTTATGTTGGATTTCCTTTTGCAACTGACGTTCATCAAATGCCAAAGAGTGAATATTTCGTTTTTTTCGCCGGGAAAAATCCGCATAGCAGAATCCTCGAATAGGCCTTGCGGATAAGTCGTCGATTTTTACGGGAAATTTAACGACCAAGGACGCATGAACGCTTCAACGGTAATTAAAGAGGTACGGCAATCTTTCGCATCGATGACCAAGTCACTGCGTCGCACGGGAACTCTAATTCAGTTTTTCCTGTTTAAATACCATCCACGTCCTTTTCCTCATCCGTCAGGGTTAACTTGTGTTTACAAATGCCACCAGCGAAGCGGTGAAGAGATGGTTGATGCAGACTCTTTCCATCGAGAGAACGGGACTTCAAATTCACAAATGAAGATAAATATTCTGTTTTACACTCCAAAGGAAAGATTTTTATGATTTTTTTTGCGGAAGAGTTTATTTTATCATGCAGTAGTAGATAAACATTTCCTTCTGCAACTGACAGGAGTTATCGCTTGAGCTCATGTTTAGACCGCTTCCCGGCAACTCCTTTTTTTTCAAGCAATGCGATTCAAAACCATCTCAGAAATTGTTTTTTTTGTATGAGAATATGATTCTGAAGCCATTTCCATTTTCCGCATTACCAGTTTCATAGAATGAGGTAAAAAAGGTACGAGAAATTGACATAGTACCTTCTAGAAAAAAATATTTAATTCTATATTGAAATAAAGTTTTAAAGACTAGAGTTATAAATTTTATTTCTTGTCTTCATAAATATAATCAATAGTTTGCAATTTAGTTTTATCATTATGGATGCAAGAGTACCACATATTCATTTATAGTATCTATTTCTAAAAAACTGGCACCCCGGATATTTCCATCCACAATGCTGTAAGCGATTTATTATCTCCAAATGGATGAGGCGACCTGAATTGGATATTATTCTAACAGTAACACAGAGTAGCAGACAGTGACAGAATAAATATATCTACATCAGCAGTTACGATTTTTCATCTGAATCAAAAACAGCAAACCAGATGTAGAACAAGAAGAATGAGGCAATTGAAGAAACAGTCATATTAAAGGTGGAAGAGTGACCTGCTTGTGAGCTTGTGTTTCCCAATTTTCGTGCTCTGCTCGCATTTTGTGAGAGAGGAAAATAAATCCATGAACATTTTTTTCCCGGCAGTTTATCTCTCTTACATTTCAATTACGTCTCAACTGCCGAAGTAGCTTCGCGCATGAAGTCGCATGATTGATACTTTCCTAACAAATTCGACCTAGTATTTCAATTTGGCATCGAGTGTCTTTCCTTCCAGAGGCTCCCATCCCATTTCCAAGGAATCGTGTCAACACCTTGTTCTTCTCGGCAGTTTTTATTCACAAAGAGTCGGGCGGCCTTTCTTTCTGTCTTACTCATGTCTTGAATCGATATTTTCTGAGAAGTATTTTGAAAGCCAGCGGCAAGTTCGTAAGAAGCCCTACTACAGAGGAAATAAGCCCATTCAGGCAAATGGAATTCCTCTTTCAATAAGAATAAAACACTCACAAAATGAAGTAGCATCACTTTAAAGGAATGGTAGTGATAAATATGTAGGTGCAACGCTCACCAATTAAAATACACATTTTTCAGGAAAACGAGAGCAGATATAATGATAATAATAAATTTTCTTTATTGTGGGCGAATTTAGGACTGTACAGTCCTCTCTTACAATAAACTCATTTAACAAACACAAGCATCCATGTCCTGGGCAGTAGACAATCTACCCAGGCGAGATTCGAACCCGCGACCCTCGGGTTAGCAGGCGAGGACTTTACCCTGCTGCCGAAGGGGGCTAGACGTTTGAGGTTTAAGCTATATAGACGTTTCAGAAAATATTCAGTCTAAATTAATAAAATTCAGTTCCATAGTCTCATCAATTTAATTCCACATTCATACAGTCATTAGTCTTTTTTCCGAAATATTTACGCCCAAGTTTTTGCAAGTAGTGTTTTGACTTAATTAAATTCATTACCGCACATAGTTGGACGAGAGTGCTGATTTTCCACTCAGCAAAAACAAAATACGTGCACCTAGGGTTCCTGGTCACATAAACTGAAAAATTGGTTTACTGCTCATGAAACACCGGAGAAAATGTACCAAAATTATACAATTAAAATAATGTTCCACGGAGTTATACCTAGTACCTACCTAAGTCAAATCCACATCATTACCGATAGTCACTGCGACCATTGATTCAGAGACTGCAGCCCTCAACTGATTCCTGCCCCATACTGATTTCATTTACACTGATAGACCTCACGTTTTATTCCTAGTGTTACGTGGCTACCGTTTTTATCCCTCGGTCTTCTTAGCGAGACCTATGTACATCTACAACCTTCCGCAGCAGGTATTCAATGCATTTATTCTTTTCCTGTCAGATATTATGATGGTCCATGTTCCTGATCCGTGTAGTTCAAGAGTCCACACGTTTCTTTACGCACTGCGTATTCACCGAGGAGCATATTTATTTCTAACACAGCATATATGTTATGTAAAAATAATATTAAGAAAGAGAAATATTTTTGAGAAGAGTGAGGTGTATTTAGAATGAAGCGAAAACTTTTCCCATTTTATCGTGAATTTAATGAATGCATCATTTGCGCAAGGACTGCTGGATGCTCCAGGAGTGAGGCATTGCATTCCAATCAACTCCCTCACCTCTCCATGAATCCATCCACTCGCTGTTCGCCTTCCCATTCCTGACAGCTTGACGTCTAAGCTTTTCATAAATTCTCCGCATTCATATTACTGAATCTCCTAGAATTTCCTCCTCTCCTGAAAAGCAATAATAAGCATTGCGTCGCAATATATACACCGCAGATTATGAAGATTGATATAAAATTTCTGCCTTTATCTACGCTGACACTCATATATCAAGTTAGGAATGTTTCGGTAAGGATTTATTCTCAGGGTGGTCACGCTCAATTTTTCCATGCAGAGACTAGAATACCTATGTGCGGGAACCAGTAGTTTTAAACATTGGTTTTAGCATCTATTTAGCATTCAGTACAACTGGTTCACTGTTTTTTACCACAATATTTTTAGAGAAAAAATAATCAAATCATCCATCTGAAATAACAGATATTAAATGTACCATTTTTACCGACCATAAAGTTATTAAGAATTCCTTAATGATGAGGAAAAATAGGAATCAATTGGAGACTTATCGGTTTATCCGACTTAAAACAATGCACTGCATATTGAAGAAAGAAATAATTAAGGTCTATAAGTAAGTTGATAGTAAAAATATTTGAAAAGAATCAATTACATCCTACATGATATTCCAGTAAAGAGTATTCATTAACAAAATGTTTCGAGAGAACAGAATAAGCGTCATAAATGGTTTTAACCTCAAGAAGTATTTAAATATTATTTCTTGACACTAAATATACTCCTAAACCTACATTTTCTTTTTAAATTCAGTAGTAAATACATATAAATATGTTTTACCAAATATTTTTGAAAATCCCATCACTTATTACAAGTACACGAAAGTTGCTGGCCAATGATACCCACTCAAAACTGTCCTCACGCAAGAATTAGTCAGGGGAGGAAGACGTACGCTTCGTGTGAATTACTGCAATGATGGCTCTTGGAAACTAACGAGCTTTTATAGGAGCATGTAAACTGGCCCGCATATTTCAGCTGACCCAACAATATCAGGTATGGCCATAAACATATAATAAAATAGTCTATTGTAGAGCAGTAAATGGTATGTCTATGAAAAGGGCATTGAAATACTTTGATTAAGCCATTATTACTCAGGAAAATTATGTTATTGAAAAAGGTACATTTTTCTGCATTTCCATTACAGTTTAGAAAAATTAAAGTGAAGTCCTCAGAAAAAGTGTCTTACTATGCAAAGGAAAAAGGGTTTGGGAGGTTTAAGGGCCAACTGTAACCGCCAAATATTTATTAACAGGATTCAAATTATCATAATAAAGTTATCAAAATCACGAAATAGAGTACCGACTCGGCAAAGGAGAAGAAAAAAACTTTTCACAAATGGAAGACCTTAAATGGCATTATTCTGAGCTTCTGTACAGCACATCACTAATTTATAAAAAATATTTTCATGTTTTGACAATTTAAAAGACCTGCTTTCAAAAACTTTCCATTTTTACGTAACGAATTGACTTCCTAATTAAGACACTGTACTGGAACGAGGATTTGATACAAGTAAATAAATATCCATAATCAATGGTACTAATCTTTCACAAATAGTTCGTTGATGATTCACCGATGTTACAACGTTATTTACTTTGATCTAGAAAAGGTGTTTATCTACGAGAAATACGATTATTTTAATCTCAGTATTTCAACCTTTTACAAGTTTAACATTAGGATGGGAAGAAATCTATGTTATTTCGATATCTTCCTTTTGAAATAGTTGAATCTACTGGATAACTCTCAGATGAATAGCAGCATTTCTTCTGCGTGAGCCCTCGTTATATCCTGATAACCTTCGATTTAATTTTCTAAAGATAACGCTAAAATGAGGTAAATTACATCATCCTAACGTAGATCGAAAACATTTATTAACATAAGGTTGCATTTTCTTTTCGTCATATAAATTACTTACTGATTTTTTCAAGAATCCTATAGGTAATTTATTGAAATAGTATTTCAATAGTTTTACACCCATTATCACTTCTGGCAAATTTGCAAAAGCCTAGACGATATTTTAAAAATACATTTCAAATATACATTTCTTATCATTTCAAAATCCATTAATGCGTAATTTTTGTGAGTTTTTTTAAATATTAAAACAATTACCTGTTGCATAAATTCAAAATCCGAGAATTGAAATAAAATTTCTTAGGCGATGAGGATTACGTAGAAAAATAATAGAAGTTCTACTACTTATCTTTGCGTATTTTCCGAAACTGCTGCACCCTTCTTTTTGAAGAATTTTTGAGGGATGTTGAGAAACACTCATTTTCCCCCCGATGTTTTGTCAAAAAAATACAGAAAAATATGCAGGTAATTAGGTATGGACACAAAAACTAAAGCGAGTGATGCAAAAAGATGACTGAGGGGTACAAAAAAAATTTTCCTCACTCGGGACAGCAATGCAAACTTTGTCTATTGCACTCCTAATTCAGTTTTGATACCTGTTACCCGTAGTTCGTACTGCACGCAATAGTTTACGAGCCACACAAAATTACGGCGGAGATGATTTTACCGGAGTTTTAAAAGCCAGAGCTCCTAGCTGCATACTTCACCACAGTTTTAGCCCTTTAAAGCTCATTCCTGTGCTCATTCCGCAAGGAAATGAAGTTCAAAGAAGATTGCCTCACTTAAATTTTTATGGAAAACCTGGCCAGTTGTCTCCAAAGAGTAAAAGTCGAGAGCAGAGGAGAAGTGGAGGGACCTCCATTATATTCGTTTTTGTTCCCAGTCTGAATATGGAAGAGAGGTCTGGGGAAGCAAAGAGATTTCGTTCGCTCGGTCCAAGGAATAAAGAGAAAAAAACTGCTCAGTCCGCCAACGGCTGCAAGCGTTTTAATTCTTAAAATTCGGCCTTCGTTTTATTAGATGAAATCGCGGAGCGCTTTGGGTCACGGCTCCAAAACTCGCCCCCATAACCAAGTTCAATTCTTTATCTCTTCCTCGGAGTTCTCCTCAAAACTCTTTTACCAATCTTCCACCCTTTTCTCAGAGAGCTATATCTACACCCATACTTACCCCGCAAGTCTCTAGGAAGTGAAGCAGGAGAATTAAGAACACTAGTCATGAAGATGGGAAGCGATAGGGAAACTGAATGAGAATAGGAAAACGACGAAGAGAAGTTTGGGGACGTAATTCTGCAGTATTTCGCTCTGTATTTGGTTTAATCATTCATCACGGGTGTCAAGGAAGGATTTTGGGCTAAATTTGTAGCACAGTATTGAAATATTATTCTTAAGGACCGCTTTTATACTCTCTTGTATATTTAAATAATGGTAGAAAAACTGATGATGGTATGCTCCCGTATCCATAAGGTCCACGCCAACCAACTGGATGTCGGACGTAGTATACAAAGCCCAATACCTCAGGTAAAATTAAGTTAACGTGTGGTATACGCTGTTCATCTAATGATAAACGTTTACCAGTTACTATAAAATAGCCCCTTTGGGTCATTAAAAACTAGGCATGATTTTTCCAATGACCTTAGCTGAACGTGTAGCCTTCAAGTATCTGGTGGCTCCCAAATAAGTTGTTCCATAGGCCGCGATATCCTTTCTTTTCCTTAGCAGCAGTTTTTGAGCCAGCTTTCTCTCTTCTCTTCCCTTCATGAGCTTCGTAAACCTCTCTCCATGTGTCGCACTCAGTCATATTTTTTCATCCTACACTCTCTTCTTCTCCCTTACACCATCCGTTTTCTCGTTCACCTTCCTCCTATCCGTTCATGGATCTCACATTACTCCCGCCTTCATCCTCTTAGCCTTCCTCCTACTCTTATCATCCCCCCTTTCGCCAATTCGTACGCACAAGCCTTCCTTCGACTACGTGGCTGGGTGAATGGGTTAAGCGGTCCGTAAGACTTGGCTCCTCTACTCCACGGCACATTCCACCTGGAGCTTCGTGGCGAAGTCCTGCGGTTTCCAAACTCTGTCCAAATTGAATAAAAATCTTGGATCCTCCTTCCTCCCCCTCCTCCCACTTCCTCCCTTCCGCACACAAACATTCTCCGTTCTCCTCCCTTCAACCACCCATCCCCCGCTTCCCCGTAGACTCATCCCCGCCCACCCAATCCCCCCCCGAACACCCTTGTCACGCGCCGCTTCCCTTTCTTCCTCGCATGAACCCCGTCTCCTTCACACGGTCTTTCGCCTCCACAGCTCTTTAAAGCCCCTGTTCACGTTGAACATAAGAACATAATCATGATGAATGAATGACTCAATTCCCTTCCAAGATCGGAATAGTTCAAAATCTGTAATCCATCATAATTACCGAACTCTTTCATACGCCAGTCCAGCTAGACATAGATAAATCTTTCGATAGGACAACAGAATGCTAGCTACTAAAAAATTACCCCTGTCTTACAACTGATTAGTTATCATGATATACCGATTCTCAAGTCGACGGGTGGAGTATCTTCTTAGAGGAAGTAAACGCAAGTTACTTAACCCTCTGTGGACGAGCGAGTCAAATTTGTTATCCTTCAATATTATTGAAATATCAGCCTTCTAAGAAGCTTTTCCATTTAGTTTCTGTGCTAGACAGAATTTATAGCGCTTCGGATTAAGTGTGTGGAAAGTTGCATCTCTTCGGCGGTTTGTCAAACAATTTGAATACATGAATAGGTGACTCTATTTGTCTACGATGGTGTGCCTGGTGGAGCTCTGAAATGAATAGCTTCAGCTGTCAAATGAAGAAAAAATTGGGAAATGTTAAAAATGGTACGTTATGGAGGTAATCTTCATCTACGTAATACCCTGCGAACCACCACGAGGGTGTGTGGCAGGGGGTGAAGATCACCAAACATGCATTATTGACATTCAACTAGGATATTAAATGGAGACATGCTGGATAATAGGGTCACATGCAGCTAGATGGTTAGTATCTACATAATAAGGAAGGGATTATTGGTTGTTATTACATGCATCATGCACTACAGACTACTCAAACTATATTTCACCTACTATCCCTTTGCTACGCTGCCTATTGTTCTCTCTTATGGTACGCGGGAAAAATGATATTTTAAATCTATCGGTACGACAATCTATCTCTCTAATCTTGTTAATCTGATCAAACCTAGCATAATACGCAGGGGTTCTTAATATATATCTAACGTCATCTGAGAATAAATCGGTTTCAAATATACTTAAAACGCCTAATCTAAATTTTAACCTGCGTTCTGATAGTAATTCCCATCCTAGTTTTTCTATTAAACTCTTAATACTTATACAATTATCATAACGGCCTTTAACAAATCTAGCAGATCTCCTTTGCACACGCTCTAATTCTTTAATCATACCTTCCTCGTACGGATCCCATATACTAGCGGCATATTCTTAATGAGGCCTGACAAGTGTAAAATAGCTTCTTTCTCGTACTCTCTCATCGCATTTGCCTAGAACCCTTTTTACAAATCATAACCTACGGTTTGCTACACTAGTTATTTCCCTGATGTGTTTCCCCCATGACATGTCTTCAGTGATGGTGACGCCTAAGTATTTAATAGATTCTACGTTAGATATTTTCATTTCTTTGATGCAATAATTATTCCGGGGAAAGCCATTCTTTTTCCAAAAGTTCATTATCGCGCATTTATTCAAATTTCATTCTAGCTGCCAATTATCACACCAATCATCAATCGAATCTAAATCCTTAGCTAAAGACTGACTGTCCTCTTCATATCTAATTTCCTTTTACACCACTGCATCATCGGCAAAAAGACGGAGCTTGCAATTATTTACTACTGTATTCAAGTCATTTACTTAGAGAAGAAATAAAATTGGGCCTATCACGCTTCCCTGGGGAACAGCCGATGTAACTTTTACTTTGCCTGAGCTGACACCATCTAATACCACCCTTTGAACGCGTTCATGTAAGAAGTCTCCTATCCAGCCTACTGTATAACTCTCTATCCCGTATGATGCTCACTTCGCGAGTAACTTACAGTGGGAAACCTTATCAAATGCTTTCCTAAAGTCAAGAAACGCTGCGTCTACCTGTACGTTACCTTCTCCGTAAACTAAAATATCATGAACAAAAAGACCTAATTGAATTTCGCAAGACCGTCCCTTTCTGAACCCATGCTGGTTTGTTATCAATAAATCCTGGCTGCCGAGGTGTCCCATTCTTGATGTAAATATTATATGCTCTAAAATTTTACGTGATAGTGACGTTAATGATATTGGTCTATAGTTACATGGCTGTTTCCTATTGCCGCTTTTAAAAATTGGGGTCACGTTTGCCATTTCCCAGTCTTTGGGAGCCGCGAGTTCTTCAAGGGATTTGTTGTAATGTTGAAGTATACCATAAGTAAATATTATTATGTAAAGTATTATTTTATATTTAATATATAAAAAAATATGTCACATTTCAAAATAAACGTTACTAACAAATAAATTGAATTTAAAAAAATGCTAAAATAGCACTTAAAAAACTAATATAGGAGCAGTTTATAGCTCCGTCCATAGAGGGTTAAGATAAAGTCTCTTTTCCTTGAGATGAGTCGTGGAAGATCGCATTTGTACAGAAAAATTGTTTGCAATTATTATTTTAAATAAGTGCGATTCACTGCAATTCAAAAGAAGAAGAAAATTTCTTAGATAATTAAAATTATAGGAGTAGATATTTCATTTATCAGCTAAGCGACATAGAGAAATATTTCAATTGGTTAGTTTGAAGGCATTGGTAATTGCAGCATGAGAAAAATTTGAGTTCGTAATTTATGCTCCCGCATTCAATGTAAATCGGCCTTAGGTTGAGTTCTTGTGTTCTTGCGTTCACTGCGAAATGCTTTTAACCCAACCAAACTCCCCTCCTCCGGAGCGCCCACGTCCACCGAAGGAAGACAAAGAGAGAGAAAGCGAAAGAGAGGATGAATGAACCTTTCCGACCCTTTTTTCCCTTTTCCTTTCCTCTACCCCACTCCTCCCCATTCCTTCCCTCCCATCTTCCGTCTCCAGGCGATGACCTGCAGCCGACCGAAACCAGCGTCCCGTCCACTGCATCCGAGATTTAAGGCGCCTTTCTTTAAATTAGCGCCCCACTCCCACCCCCCCTCTTCCCCTCCAGTCGGACCCACACTTTCTTTGTTTCGCACCCACCCACACAAACCACACGACCTTTCTCTCCACGCAGAAGGCTCTTTTTCTTTTCCGCGCAGAATTGGACCACCCCCTCCTCTTTCTATTCCGCCGCCCTTTCCCTTTCTCTATCTCTCTTGTCTCTCCACCCCCGTCACCGTGGACTGGGTGGGGTGTAAGAGACGTGTGAGGAATAGGCCGGTTTTTCTGCTTCAAATGCTCCCAGACTAATAAAATGAAGGAAATTTTTGGAATGGCTTGCTACGGAGGTGACTGCGTGTGGCGAATGGGACGGAGGTCGGGGGCGCTGAGGGGGAAGAGTGAATAGAAGAAGGCAGAAGAGGTGAGTTGTGAGTGGGCGGAATGATTGAGGGGGAGGGTTTGCCTGGAAATAGGCGTGGGAAAAGGGAGACGGGGAACACAAGGGCGCAGGGAAGTGGAGGGGTGAGGGGGGGTATCGGGGGAGAGTCGCTCAAAGACCAACGGCGAGGGATGCTCCCGTCGCTCCCTTGAAATAAAAATAAAATAAATCCAGCCTTTTGCTTCACTTTACATTCGATCCCACCCTTCTCTCTAGGCTCGTTCCTTGTGCCCTTGTCCACTGCTCTTTCTTTTCCCCTCGTCCGTCCATTCCTTTTTTTATCCGTCCATCCCTGTCCTAGCTAACATCCACGGTCGCGGCCCTCCATTCACCACTCACCACTTTCCCATCTCGTCCCCTTTTTCATCCATTTCTTCAACTAACGTTATCTTCCTTCTCCTCTATCGCGTTCTTCGGACTTCATCTTTTCGGTAGATGGATTTTCATGTCCCGGCACAAGTGGATAAAATGTGAACAGCGTTCTACATTTAGTTGACCGTATAGGCCTTATGGAGAGCTCTGTGGTCAAACTAACCCTCCAAGAGCTTACCTCTTGACCATGATGTACTACTTCACAGCTGTTTATAGCAAGAGCGTTGATCTCCAAAAATAACTAAACGCAATAGACCAAGTTCCCAAAGAATTCAATATGAAAATAAATAAGATAGTATGCGGAAGAGAGAAGCTGTGTGCAGAAGTCACACGAAGAGGAAAGAAATTACAGCAAGTGGATTCCTCCACCTATCTCGGAAGTATCATCTCGTGGGACCAATGAATTACAAGGGACATCAAGCGAAGAGCAGCCCAAGCCAAAGCAGCGTTCATAGTAAAAAGATATCTTCTGTATTCAAGGATGGTAGGACTATTAACTAGGAAACAGTACGTCAAAACATTCAAGTGGAGGGTATCACTCTATGAATCCGAAGCATGGACCATTGGAAAAGCCTTCATAACTTGGTGCCTAAGGAGAGAACTGATGATAAAATTGCCAGATAAAATAAGAAAAAGATTAGTTTCCAGAAGAACAGAATAGGAAATGACCATATGGAGCTTTATTCAGAAAAGAAGAGCCAGATGAATTGGTCATTCGACCGTGAAGCACAATGGGTCTATGGAGAATATAATTGAAGAAAAAATAGAGGATAAAGTCCCCAGAGGAAGGCCCCAGAATAAGTTCATGGACCGAATAAAGAGAAAGGTACATGGGAAGAGCTACCAGGAAGTACGGCAACTAGCATTAGATAGGGAAGGGCGGAGAATTGCAATCAATCAATCTAATGATTGAACGACGAATGATGAAAACATTAAAATTCCAGTTTTAAGAAGATTCACACCAATATCGAATCTCTAAAACAGTCCCAACTGTCCACTAATTTTGAAAAACTCAAGAGAGCTAGAGAGAGAAAGCGTAGAAAACGATTGGTTGACATACGTTGCGGTCGGAAGTAAGAAGGAATAGAGCTCAAGCGGCTGCATAAAATGCGACTGGAGACCATTGGGGAGATCATCTGTGTCGGTCGAGCGCTCATCCCGGGCGATTTTTGCCGGGGATTGGAGGCAGATGAAAGTAGTAAAAGAGTCAAGTCTGTCCATATTTGGGACGGGAGTAGATTTTACGTGAACACGTGCGTAGAATTTTGAGGCCGTCGATTTTCTAGCGCTGTCTTTCCAATGTTCCCGAAGTCCCCTCACCCTTTCCGTTTCGGACAAAATAATATGGATCGATGGTTTTCCCGACACCCTTTTAATTTGATGAGTATTTTTGATTTGTAGAGAAAAAATATAGCACAAATTCAGTTTTTTCCTAAACTAAGCAGATTTGGACGAGATTTATTTTTAAACCTAAATCAGCATGCTAGCACATCGGAGTAACGAGATATATTGCTCGGAAGCTTCGCCAATACCCGTTATGGTCACCAGTAGCCGCAAAATTCAAGCATGTCCTATAAAATATCAAGGTTGTGCTCGCATTGCCGAGGTAAACCCGATCGAAAAAAAACAAATTTATTTCAACTTAATTACGAAATGATTTAGTCGAAAATAATTACCTTGCAAACTACATATTGTCGTTTCGGCCCGACTACCCTTTTCACAATCTATTTTTGGAGGCGTATTTAAGACAATAATTGCTCGCCAAGAGAGCATAGCGGATTCTTAGATGGTCCAGCGCTGGCAAATTATGGCCCTTATAAGGTGTTCAGGTTGACTGTTGAGGAGTGAAGTGCCCACAGTAGAAAGCGTGCCCAAGGAGAAAAAATGAAGAGTCAAAGCCCGCGATAAAACATAAATTTTACTCTTTCTTGGACAAGCCGAGATATATCACAGATAATCATATTAGCCGTAAAGTATAAAAATAAGAAAATACAAAGATCAAGCAGTCTGATTAGTGAAAAATCATTCCGGGCCGCCACTAACGTCGTAAAGCTATAGAACGAATCTTAGTCTTAAAAAATCTTAGACTCTTCCCACAGTTGCTTAAATACGTCAAGTTGGGAACTTAAAAACACTATGATCCTTCAACCACAGAAACTTAGCGTGAGTTTCCGATTAACTTGAAGTCAATGCTCTGTAGAGATTGATTGACAATGTATCTCACAACATGAAATAGTAACATTATTCTTAATGAGGTACTATTTTATCGTCTCGTTCTTTAGAGAAATGAGGATTGAGCACAAGTGAAAGAGAGAATTGTGAAATCGACTAAATGGACCCGATTTCCACATCATCTCATAACTCCCCTTATATTTACAAGAACGACAGAATACGCTGACTGTGGAACTCTCCAAAGTAGGAGCCGTAGGAATATAGTGGAGCAAGGGATATGACAGGACACGGAAGGAATTAGCGCTGCCAGTGACTGTGCGGCAGCGGCGACGGGTTTGCTGGTTGGCGTGGCGACGGAATGCAATGCGGATGCTTCCCTTCGGACGCGAGAAGAAACGTGAGCAAGTGTGCAGACAAGGGAGAGGAGGAAGGAGGGGGAGTGGGTGCAGAATGCGAAGGAATTGGTCTCGGTGGTGGTGAGCAAATGAAAAAATGATTTTCCATAAATCCTATGGAGCAAGGCAGGAAACCTATTTGGCGTGGGGGGAGAGAGGGGAGAGAGAGTTCGCGGAGAGGATAGGAGTGAGTGAGTGGTGGTGTTCTGTTTGTTCTTTCGGCATGCGGGCGTGCTCGGAATGGGGTCTTGTCGAAGAGAGACGACGCCAAAGGAACTGTAAGGGGGGGAGGGGCGCGGTGGCAGGGGGCGGGGGGAGGAGAGATGTGGAGAGGGTAGACTAGCGTCGGGGATGCGTCTACTCTATCTCTCCACCCCCAACCCTATCCCTCCTCGCCCCACCTCCGCCCCTCCGTCTCCCCGCCCCCGCGTCCCATTCTTTCAAAAACGACGGGAAATAGGGGTTTTTGATGGAGAGCTAGGGATGGCTGGAAAACATTCTTGTTAAAAACGCTGGAGCATTCAGTATGGGCTGGATTTGGAATTTTTCAGGGTCGAGAGAGAGAGAGATAGAAAAAAATTAAAAGTCATAATAACAATAATAAAAAGAAAGGGGACGGGGATAAAAATTTCCCAGAAACAATATGAAGTTCTGGTGTGGAGAGAGAATTCTTCATGGCGATCATGTCCGTATGGTTCATGACCTTTCTTCCCCTCGCCCCTCCCCTCCCTCGGTGCTACTCGTGCGGTGCCTAACTTAGACCTGGTCGCTTCATAGTTCGGAAAAAAATATCGGGATTATTTGGGCCATAGCGTAGTTTCCTCAGTCAATATTACACAGGCTTCTTGGAGCAAACAGCGGAGTATTTAATATCGAAGGATTTTCAATTACTTCTCCAAACAAGTTTTCGTTTTATCCCGGGCGATGGTGTTTACTCTATCTTTTAGCGAGTGCCTACATACTCATGAAATTATTCAAATGTTGTGAGAATTAAGGGAAGCCGTCCATCATGATCCTCGAAAAAAGTTTTACGACCGAATCAGTCTCCGTTATTTTGCGAATTACTATCATTTGAAAAGTTATTAGGCGTCTATAAGCAGATATTGTATACCTCGTTTTCAAAAAAATTTTAAAAAATTAAATATGTTATATGATTGACAATACCTTTGTTTTACCGAGATAATTGTTTAATTTAAAATAAAAAATACTGGAGCTTGATATGTACTTAGAAACAAAAATTCAAACTATCCTTGATAATAATCATGCATAAGATTTTTATTTGCTTTTTTAACTAAATAATGTCTTTTTTTAGTTAAATTTATTCACAAAAAGTGGTTTATCATGATTTTTAATCATCAAACGACCTTTGAGAGAAAAAAAAATGACTACATCATTTCCTAGAGCAATTATTCTGGCCCTTGACTTCAAAACATGCGAGCAACAATTAATTATTATAATGTTTCTAAAAATTTCCTCAATAAAATATGTAACTAAAGCAACAAATTAAAACCTTTCTTATCTTTCGATACTCACAAACACTGAAGGAATACCTATATAAGCAAAAACTCAAACTTTTTAAATTAACATATTTCCTCATAAATTCATATTTCTTTCTCAGGTTGAGATTTTTGTAAAATTTTAAACGAGGAAATTCATGGACCGCTACAATTGGTGATGTAAATGCTTTTTTCAAAGCTGTCAATTTGTCGTGGCACCACAAAGTAGAAATCCTATAATAGAGCATCACATTAGTACGAGCATTTGGTACCGTTTCTCTTTGCTGGAACCTAAATCAAGCAGTGGACAGAATTAGTTCAAACTTTATTACTCTGTCAATTAGCACGGAAAGGCATCTTCATTTACGGCAGATAAAGGGCTGCTCATTCCACTGCTCGCTGATTAATGATTAATGACCGTAACACCACACCTAACGAGGGCTTAAAACTGCTTACTCCGCAGTAAACTCTGCTAAGGTTCATCTAGCGATGCAAAAACCGAGGAATAAAGAACATAGCATTCATATACAAATACTTATTTTACATGGATGTAATTTATTTAAATATTAAGTTGTAAATAACGAAGCATTTATCAAATGAACCTTATAAGTCGCAAAGAGACCTAAAATTTTGTCGAAATATTCAACTGTAAAATTAAGATGCACAAAAATAATATGCACTTATATTTTCTAACGTGATGAAATTCAACAATCGACCGAAGAAAGATATTTTTCTCAGATAAAAAAAATAATTTGTAATAATCCTCGAGCGCGGAACTATTTTCCTCCCATGTTACTCCACACCTGAATGGAACTTTTATTTGTTACGACCTTCCGTTTTAGGATCAGCCCTTCTTCCACACCACTTGCGGTATTTAAATTTTTAATTTCCCCTCTGCCGGCGTGTGTATCTGGTTCCACTCTGAAGTGTCTCTCTGGCTCCCCTTCGTGAGCCTCTCGAAAGTACCGATTTGCATGGAAATCTCCACACCAATATATTCACGAAGGGTTCAACAGAATACTCGAGACATATTGAGAAAATAACGGTGGAGTCAGCTTGCGATGGGACTAACCGCCCTCGAGGGAATTAACTGTTATGCCTGCGGGATGAAACTTAAATTTAAATGTGCAGCGCGGCATGCATACTGGAGCTAGAACAGTAATAAAGCATATATATTTTTACACATTTTTGCAACGTGTCATAAGCACACATGAAGAGACGTATATATACTACCTATGTCCTAATAAGGTAATTAGAAAAACATAAAAAAGTAAGTGATTTGAGGATTTTCATCCAATATAATGTGAGGTTGATTTATTCTGGCTTCAGCAACAATAAAAACTCAAATTATATCTTGGAGACCTTGGGAATTCTGCCCAGTTTATCGCTCTGCTAGCTCTGACAACCTCATCAATCACAATCCATCTCCTCACGCTCATTTTTGTGGGGTAGTGAAGCAGACCCAGTAAACCGCAGACTAACTCAGATCGAAATCACCGTTGAGGAGCCTCGCTACAACAGTAAGAAACTTTTCTTCGAAATAAACTCAGAAAATATCCGTAGAGATAATTTTCACGCCTGAAATATGCCTCACGAGTTGATAACGTCATGCTCCCTCCACAAACAGGGAAAAGTAATGTGTGTCGACACGTAAAAGTATCATACATGCTCCTTACGGGAAAATTTCACGTTCATAGTAATCGTAGAAAAAAATTCAAATGCTTAAAAGATATTCTATCAATTGTAAGATATCTAGAAAGTTTATATTTCACACGCAATCATTTGAATCAACAATTATGACCTCAACCAACTGCTGGTTGATTGCTAATTTCGATGAAAGCACGACTCCTGTGACATTTTCATTGATTTGATGCGTGAAAATTGACTGAAAATAACAAGTGATTGAAAAAAGACGTTTTAAAGTTGTTTTTCCTCAAGGTAAGGAGAAATGGTCGATAAACGCCTTCCGTTACCTGGAAAAACGGTAGAAATTAATCTTCCATTATTATTATTATAACTTCGCCGAAAAAAACTCTTAGACCGGAGAAAAGGCAGTAGTATCATACTTATGCTCAGCACCAAACCAATGCACTGCAATGCAGTGATACCTAACACATGTTAACAATTACGTTTCTCAAATGTTTGAATCCAAAATTCCTCATTAATACCGAGAGAACTTGTTAATTAATTATAGTCGAAAAAATTACCAACCAACGGTTAACAGATATAATATCAGTGACTTTGGCCATTGATTTTATTTAGCTTTGCAAGCAAAAGCAAAAATTATTAAACTCTAAGAACGTAGGAATTTAGAAGGAAATTTATTTCATCACGCTCCGTACTTTCAAATTAAATTATAACACACAACTATACCCTCGGGACTGAAAAGCACTTCATCAATTATTTTGCACGAGTTTCCGGGTGACATAGCTCCCATAAGTATCACGAAGGATTAGCGAAAGCCACTCGGTTGAAATAAAAATAATCTGGAGAAATCTATGCATACAAAGACTGGTTAGATCACAGAAATGGAAGTGAATGATCGAAATTCATATTCGATTTTTAGGAAATTAGCCTGGGAGGAATGAAACCAGCCTAAGGCATTCCATATGTAGAAATTAACCCTCCAAATCTATGTTTTTGTGGAGAGAAATATACTAAAAAAGGATGTTTTAGGAGTGAGAGATTGACTGGGACTATTCACGAATGTGTATGTGGGTTGTAGAAAACAGGAGAAAATTGTGCTCTTGAACTTGAAAAAACTCAGAGTGATGAGCTCGACCTTGTTTCGAAAGCGACGCAGCGGAGCAATCAACGCTGAACAGTTCGACGGAGAAATCTTTAGACGAGGAGCGACGGCACGGAAAACCATACATCCATTTGATCAAGCAATAAAATCAATCAAGGGTGTTCCAACTTAAAAGAGACGCGCCACTTTGGCTGGCAAAGGAGTGCATTCAGTGGATGGACTAGATCGATAATGTATCGAGTAATGTGTACACAATCTCTCCCGCCTGCGTCGCGCTTGCGTTGATAGCCGATCGGCGTGAGTAATTGGTGGTGCACTTGCCCAGGGAACCAAAGGAAGGGAGGGCTTCTTTCTTCGAGTCCCTTCCATTTGCGTCATTCCCGTACGCACTATCAAATTGCACGGGGTGTTTCTCTCACGGCCACTCCCCCCACGAAACCCCCGTCCAAAGTATGACATTTCCCCCGGTCGCCGTCAAAAGGAGTTACTACTTGTGCGAAATGTAAGCAGCTGCATATGGAATGAGATAGATTAGCAAACGTCGTCGGGGAGTTTTAAATGGGCTCGGCGGGGGGGAAGGGGAGAGAGGGAATGGCGTGGAAAGAGGGAGTGGAGGAAATATAAATGAGAGTCGAGATAACGACGTCGGCACGGAGTGTTGGGAGTCGGGGAGTGCAGATAGGCGACGGCACTCTGTCTTACAGTTAAAAAGTCCTCGATCTCCGCACTCCTCACCCCGCTTCCCTCTCCTTCCCCCGCCACCCTGCTGCCCTCCACCCGGCACAGAATCATCGAAACGGGTAATTATAAGCCAATTAGCCGGGTTCCCTCCCCTTCCACGGACCGCCCCGACTGCCTCCTCCACCACACGTAAGCTAAACACAGCTTTCGAGAGATTCGAGAACGCCTGATACAGTGTTTCCACGGAGCCCCACTCCTTCCAGCATCAATTCTATTCTCTCACTCTCTCACTCGTACTAGGGAAGCGAGAAATTCAGATTTCAATAATTAATCTATTGCGCTCTAACTATTTCATAGCATTTTCAAAACGTGGATGTCACACTGAATCGGAAAGGGATATAGCGTTTGATTACCTTGCATTGGTATCGCATTGCGTCACAAACAACGTCTTAAGTTGAAATGCGACTTCGAATTCAAAAGAGGATCAATGGAATTGAGTCAATGAGTACTGGCTCCTTATTGCGAGGACCCGAGCTCGAATGACTGTTGAAGTGAACGCTTTAAGATGGATATTTCTTCTGGTAAGCTATGTGAAAAGCCCAAAGTTGAAAGGTCACCTGATAATGAAGATAAATTGTTGAAACCCGGGTCGTGTCAGATATGTTAAGTGTGCTCTTTGTGAAAGTTATTTCCAATTAGATATTGTGAAAATATGGAGTACTACAAAGTTACCGAAGAGAGAGTTTTATTTATACGCTGAGAGCTCTTCAAGAGCAGTACTCCATCCATTCGAAAGGACGTAGAACTGTGGATCCCTTGGTACATTTAGCAAAGAATTCCAACAATTGGTTTCTCTCCTCCCATCCTCCGTACCTCAAATTATCATCCCCTTACCACTTACACACCTTTCCATCAAGCTGCATAAATCACCTCAGATCTCGTCTGCCTAACCAAATTATCAACCAATTGGTCGATCGATATTGATTTACGATATCTTCGGCATATCGAAAATCGCAGGCAAGGCATAGCAACAACGCGAAGTCCTATCCCACCAACGTTTTCGATTCGACCCCGGCCTTAACCCTTCCCAACCCCGAAAAATCTTTATCCGATTTCTCCTAACCCTCGCCACATCATCGCCACTCGGGTGGAACTGTTCGCTTCGAACCCTCCATCCTTAAGCCCAACCCCCATTTCCTGCCCACAGCACAAACAACCCATACCTTCTACGCCACCCCCTTGAGCAGGGCTTTCGGAATACCCGACGCTTTGGAAGTTACAGGAATCGCGACCAGGAAATCTTACTTGCCAAGAATTCTCCAAAACTATTGAAATTATCTCCCTTAATTAACTCACTTTCATGATCAATAATGAGAGCTACAGTAGCCGTTAAATCTTAGTAAATACTCAGTGAGAGAAGAGAAAATGGAGTATGTGCAGGGCGCGTGCAATTCCGCGAAGGGGCGTAGACGCTCCCATAAAAAGTTAATTTTAAGTGTTTGATTCGATGGCGGGCTTTCGTGGAGTGTTGCACAAAATCTATTCGGAGTTCATTCATGAATATGACGTGTATTTTTTATACAGAATGCGGAATTTTCTGCACTAAATGAAATGAGGATATGTACTCCCTGTACTTTTTTGCTATATATTCTTTGGTAATTTACTTTTCTTTTTCGGTTAAGTGACGATTAAATAGTTGTACGTAAATGTTATGTGATGTTGTATGATAAAAAAGGAATTGACTAATGTCTGCTGGGAGGGCCTGCGAAAATAAACTACTATTATAATTAAATCTCTCAATTCTTTTGGGCTTTCTTTCGCCCCTATTAATCGATTGGTGACAACGGTTTCGCTGACATTGCTGCTGACGCCTTCACGCCGCTGACATGATGCAGAAGATGTTTCATGAAGAAACGCAGTTGGTCAGCAATATCTGAAAATTGGTCGATCGGAATATCAGTACTACGGCATCCGTTGCCCATGATGCTCTAAAGAGTCGCTCCGGCACCGATTAAAATCCATCATGTGTGGTGGGGTTCTCTTAAGGTTGAGTGAGAAACCACTTCTCATAACATTTAATAAATTTTTACACATTACAAACTGAGAGATCTCTTATCTATAAAAACACATATCAGCAATATGTAAGCCATTACTTGTCTAATTATTCGAAAAAAAAAGTGAAAGTTATAGGATACGATGCGGATATAATTCTAGGCGGTTCACAGTTTTATCACTTACAAGGATGACGGCGTTCTTAAGCACACTCATCGTGCGACAAATTTAACGGTGTTTTTTGCACGATTTTTCAATTATTGTAACATTGTAACTGACTGTAACACCTTTCATCAATTAACAAAAACTATCCGGTAGTGAAATTGTTTCCACCGCACATTCGGAAACAAATGAGTTAAATTAGGGGCTCAAATATGCGTAATTGATAGAGATCAGAGAAGTCCAGCAATGAAGAATAAAGTGTTTGCTTCAAGATTTTACAGTATTTGTTTCATGCTTCTTAGGACTGCGTGAATTTCAAAATAAAATTCAAATATTGACTCCATTGTGATTACAGAGAAAGCTTTCTTTCACGGCTTCAACGCTAACCATTAATGTAGCTAATGAATGTCCCGCAGCATCCTTCCGAATTTGTGGCTCCATAATCGACATTTTGGAATTTTATTCTGCAGCCGCCCTCAGGGTGATAAGTCGTCATGGATATAACCATTCATAACTCTGACAATGGGATCAGGACAAGCGGTCGAAACGTCTGCTAAGGAGCCACCTATCCGGATGATAAATCGAGAGATCTTGATCAACCACTTTCACCGGGGAAGCCTGAAGCAAATTTAATTATTGCTCTTAACAGAAAAGTTACTTAAGCTTAATTTTTCGTAACCAACTCAAAAAATTTATATTTTGTAAACACTTTTATTACCGATCACGTTTTCAACGTTAAATGCACTTCCCGTGAAATACCCGTGCATCGAAATCAAAGGTTCCCAGGCTCAACTTCGTAGAAATCGTGTAAGTCACTCAATGATTTTGTTGTCCGTACAGTCCACTCTCCTTTCAACCCGATCGAACAATGCTTCATAATGATGTGAAATTATTAAAGGTCATAGAAAATTTTGAGGAAACCGGGAATAGCCACAGTATTATATTTACGGTGTCACCCGCACCGGCATATGAGATTCCACTGAGGAAAAATCATTCGCCTCGACTCGAACTTGGATCCATTGATTTCCAGCCGATTGCTTTAGCCAGTTGAGGTTATTGAGGCTACTGTGGATTTTTGTGAGTTTAAGGTAGTCCGAGCGAGATAGATCCCTAGGCATAATAGAGACCATATTCCAATTATACGTTTTAATTTCAGCAGCCGTAGGGCACATCAATTAAATATTGCATTATTAACGGTGCAATAATATAATTTTATATGACAGAAATTGTAAGTATTTAATGAAAATATCTGAATAAGTCTTTACCTTGACTCATTTTTTTCGCGCGGTGCGTATGAAACTCCTTCAAAACGGAAGGTTTATTGTGATACCCAAGAACCTACTGCGGTGACAATATGATTATTTTTGAATATAGTTGAGAAAACATACAAACTACATGATGTTAGTTTTTACGACTTATGAGTGTTAAAAATACATAATTTTGTAAATAATGTCTCCCTGGAGTGCATACACGTACCATTTCCCATGTAAAAGGGCTGGTAGTTTTTGGGAAATATCTCCAAAAGTAATATGGTAAGGGGTTGAATTTTTGGTGTCAGTAGAAGGGTTAGATATTTAACTTTAAAATGAGATCAAATTCATTGATTTCTAAGTAAAATGATATTTTTCTCTCAAACTACCTTAAATGAAGCAAGGTCATCGAGACTGCCGGAAACTCAATGTAACTATCAGTTCGAAGAGTGCGCGCAGCGCAACTATCCGAGAGGCCAAAACCAAACATTGAACACAAAAGTTGTTCGCTCTTTTTTGACATGAAGGTCCTTTATTATGACATGACATGCCAACGACTTCGTAACTTGGTTGAGAGTAAACTGATTATAGGTAATAAATCAAGTAGTCATTGTAATGCGACTGCCCTGACAACTATCACGTAACTCGGTAGCAAGAAACTGCGAAAATTCTCGATAATATGCGGGAGCGAATTCCAATGAAGAAGCACTGCAATAGACAAACTCACCGCCCACTTATGTTCTTTTATACCTCTCCTCTTCCGCACCCGCCCACCTTGCTCCCTCCGACTGCTCTCCTAAATCTCCACCCACAATCCCATTCGTCTTACTTTTTCTTCTCCTCGAGTGAACACCCGTTTGTGGCGGCCGCATCGACCTCGCCCCCGAAATCTTCTCACTCTTTTCATCCCTCCCACACAACACAACGCGTTTGGGACACTAAAACACACACACTGCCGAAAGCGAAAAATACTTTTCTTTCTCCCGCCATCCAGAACAAACTTTATCGCCTTCAACCCGCCCACACGCTTCAAAAATTCTCCCCAGGGAGGTCTGCCGAATCGGTTCGAAGCACGTCTCTCACAACTCCGAGAACCGGGTTCAATTCCCAGAGGTTTCACTGGCGCAGTTTTCTAGAAAAAAAATGGAAAGTCGCAAAGAAGAAAGCGTTCCTGGAAGCAGGAAGGATAAATAAAGGTGGTTGCGGTAGACAGGTAGGCAACACGTCGGTGAGGCGATCTGTCGAACCAGATATCGACATGAGTATGGATGCCGAGCTACCTTTGGATTAAGATATCAGGTTGGATAGCGTAATAAGACCTTGGCAGTCCGAGAATATGAGTGGAAAATGGATATTTCGGGAGGTTAATGACAGATGAAGCAATTTGAGCCATTTTGGACAAGTGGACAGGGAGTGGACTACGTCGAGAATGATGGATTGCTGGAGAGAGAAACCTGTGTCTGCATAGGCCTGCAATTAAAATAAGGCTGCAGGAGGGCAACATTTACACATATCTACAAGTGTTCGAAGCAATCAAAGTAAAACATCCTGAACATAGTATTCAAGAAGTGAATAGGATTCAACTCCGCCAATGTCGCAATTCGAACCAAGATTCTGGGATTGGAGATTATAGTGGCAGTCACCTCAACAAATCGAATTTCAAGATGTTGTGTTCCCTTGAGGATTAAAAACCTAGATTAAGTTATACAATATGACCTTAAGGTTTTCAGACCATTTGAAAAAGTTATATCACGCGACTGTTCGCGTGACAAGGAGGATATGATTATAGCTTTGCCAGCACCGGCAAAATAAGTAAAAAAAGAGAGCAGCAATACCGAGAATATCATAGTTAGAAAACTTTTTTATACCGCACACCATTCACTACGACTGCAAAAGCACAGCGGCACCCAAAAACAATGAAACTAAACATATCTCACTTTTCCTCTTTCTCTCTCTTTCTTTTTTATACCCTTGTCCTTTTTCCGTTCCATCTCGACAATCATTGACTTAGTAGCACCTGCAATACGCATATGCCGTAGATAACAGGATAGAACGTAGATGCAGCAGCGGGAGCATCAAAAAGCTTAAGTCCACTTCTTCCACGAAGAACTCAGCATCTCGCTGCACACTCTCGATCGGACGCCGTTGAATATTAGCCTCGGGGCATTTAGCAGGACGTTTCTTTTACAAGAACCGGCCATCCCGAACACGAGAGAAATTCTTCCTTGGCCATAGGAACGCCTTCCTCGTCCCCTTTAAAGCTCCCCACTTGCCGGCCTAATTAACTAACCCCCATCTTTATGGCCGCCAAATGGCACCACTTGTCCGAGTGCGTCCCGCTGTTGAAATGCTCGCTCCTCGTTCCACTAAAGGCGGCGCCCTAGCCAAACGGTTCCACCCCCCATTTTTACCTCCTTCCCTCACCTTCCACTCTATATTTATCTCTCCACTCCCTATTCCCTCCCTCTCGCAATTTTCCCTCCCCTCACCGCCCCCTCATCTTGGACTCAACACTATTTTTCCCACTCACCCAATCTCCTCCCAAAGACTGCCGAAAAAAAATCCGTACTTCTCTCCATCCCGTCCTCCCTCCCGCCATTCCATAGAGCTGGCACTTCGTCTTTTCCTTCCTTCCCTCCCTTGCACCTCTCCTCTCTCGGCCCCTGAGGGTCGTTTCCTTGGGGAAATTAGGGGGTGCGCACGGTGGCACTGTAAAGGTGGGAGAAACATAATACGCGTGCTCGGGGAACGGAGGAGAGGTAAGGGTGGGGCGGAGGAATGTGTAAGAAGAGAAGGAGAGGGAAAAATGCGGAGAAGAGGTAGGGAAACAGTGAATGGGTGAGAACGAGAGGGGGGAGAGAATGAAATAGAGGAGAGAGAGAAGGGAAATAGAGGAGAGGGAGGGAATTTTGTAAAGTGCGGCGAAAAAAGGTGGCAGAGGAGAGTTGAAGGGGAAGACTCTCTCTGAGGAGGGAAACAGAATTCAAGGTAAAGTCGTCGCAAAACTTTTTGGCACTGACTAGAGGAAAGATTAGGGTCGAGGAGAGAAAAGCGAGCGTGAATGAGTAGGCAGATGAATCAATCTTCCGCGAGGACCTTCGGAGTGTCCCTCAAATAGTCCCTCAACATTTTTTGTCATCATCGTATCCCACAACGTTTTGGCTCTGGCCAATGGACCTATTGCTATCACTGAGGGTGAAGATAGCGTGGATGGGCATGCAAAAGAATTGAGGACTGTCAGTGAGGGTCTTTTGTGGGTTCCATTAATCCTTTTGAGCGAAACCTTAGCGCGTTCTCCTCGAGTTGACGTGACACTCTGCGTAGGTGAGTTACACGGAGTTCTGCGATTCTTATTCGACAGGACAACCCGCGACAGCAATATCAACCGGAGTCAAACGCTGAGGAGATAAAAATCGGAGTAAATGAAGTACCTATATATTTAATAATCATATGGCGGTAAAAAGAAAAAAAATTCGATGCACCTTGGGACTAGATTACTCAGTAACTTCTGCACCAATATATAGTTAAGAAGATATGCGAAATCCACTGTAATACCGTCATTTGCCTGGACTGGATTTGAGCCCAAATTTCATGAATCAGCACCCAATGGCTTTGGCCAATGAAATTTCTTGAATGGCCAGCCATTTAGTTAGCACCGTCATTCTCTCTGTATTTTATGGAGGTTATCAAAGAATGAGATACCGAGAATACGATGCCACAAAGTACCTTCTGTGGAACTAGTGGCGACAGCACTATAGCAGGAATCAAATCTGGTATCAACGTGAGCTCTGGCTTCAAACACGAGTTAAGTACATTGGTGTTCACGGAGGCGCTGACGATTGCACGTAAGATTTACTCGAGAATGACAAGCATAATCTTAACAGTTCAATCAGTCCCTGCCTTTACGTTTACGACAAACAACAGCGCATGCAAAAAGCGTGAATTGAATATAATTATGCATTCGTCAGCCTTCTCTTCTTACATTTCGTACGCCTTCAATGCAACCTCATCAGTAAAAAGCGGCTACTAATAGTATATTATCAATTAAGGCTGCAAAATGATTGTATCCACGGCACCGCATGCGCGTTTATCGTAATCCACGAAAATTTTCTTCGTATTTACAGCCATTGCGGTGGATGCTCACATGAGGCTTTGCAGCCGAAGATTAATGAAGATGGAGGACGATTGCTGACGCAAGTTTCAGTTTCCAGGCGATCGTAAACTGGAAACATGAACGTGACTCAAATTCAGAGTTAACGGTTCAAGGTGTAATAGATCGCAAACCAAAATTCACCCGCTGATGAGACGTACTAGTGAGCCAAATTTGCTATGAATACACTTGTTTAATGACTGGAACTCGAACCCGGATCCCCAAAACATGCATCGAGTAGTTTAAAAAAATCTATAGCATCACAGGCATCTCTACAAGAGGTAAATTTTGTAGTCTTGAAAGGAAGGAAGTGTTTTCACGGCGTTAATCACATGCAACGAGGTGCTCTCATCTACGTATATTGCATAAGTTCACGGTGTTGAGGCCGCTTTTAACACAATAGAAATGTCAACTCATCTGACGAGTACAAGGCAGTTTAGAGGCAGGAAATTTAGTGCAAGTCCAAACTCAGGAGCTGCAAAAACATACGAACTACACAGTGAAATAATTATAATCTCCTTAAACTGTAATATCTACCTAGCTCATCTACATTAACACAGAGTTCCTTAACTAATTATGCAACTTAGACGTCTTCCTACATTGTTTCTCGAGATAAGCTTAAAATAAAGAAGATAATTTTAAAAAGTAGCACGCATGCATACGCCACTAACTACTTAAACGCATATGCTTTGGCTCACAGTATAGGTTATTAAATTAAGGCACCTTTGCCTCATAGGAGTTTATATCTTGGACTAACTAAAGTGCTAAGGAAATGGCGGCGGGAGTAAATATCAAATATGTCACCCGCAGATACTCGAATATGCGATGCCTACCCTATAAATCCAATCATTCGAAAAATAGTATATATTGTTGAATAGGTAAACACATAGTAATATTATTCGCCATATTAAACCTTTGATTATGACTAAGCTTAGGGGGAATATCATCAAGAGCTAAATTCTTTAATCAATGTCAAAATTCGACCATGCGACTTCGCCCACCATCACATTAATTCCTAGAGCAGTACTCGAGATCAGATCCCCCGAATATGCATGCCGAGTGCTTTTAACCATTTAAACCGGCGTTCAAATCTTCCCGAGCGAATTTCATTGAGGGAATAGAGAGAGAGAGCTTCCGAATGGGCGAATGATTTTTTCATCGCGAACTTCGCACGCTCGGGCGAGAGAGAATAGACTCCGCTAGCGAGAGCACGACGCGCGCCCGCTCGCCCCTTAACATGTCGCGACGATTGAGCACGGGAGCCACCGCCGCCGCTGAGTGTAAATGATTTAAGCACTCGCAGAGGAGGAGGGTGCGTTTCCACCCCCCAACCCTGCCTCTCTTTCTCTCTCTTTCCCCGCCCCCCCACCTTCCGCATGCATGAGATTAATGAATCCCGACACTCGGCCGAGCTCGTAATAAATAATGTGGGCCAGTCGGCCGATGAAAAAAAATCGATTCCGACTCTACTACGGCGACCTTTTAAGGAACTGGTAAGGCGGCCATTAGATAGATTCGCCGCGGCTTTCCAATTATGCTCCCTTGCAAACCCTGCTCTCTCTCTCTCTTCCTACTCATGGATCCAGATTTTATGGCCTTCGGAGTCTCAAGAAGAGGGAGAAATAGAGAGAGAGGAATGGTTTGGAAGAAGTTCTCCAACTCAGTTGACCTTTTGATAACGCTCTAGCATTTACTGCCGGGAAAAAATCGTTAAAAAACGAGATCAAGTAAATCGCGTGAAGTTTTATGACTATGAATGTTTGAGGAAACCATCTCCCTTTTTCCCTCCCGGCCACTCTCCTTATCAATTCGCTTCAAGCCACGGCAAGAGACACTCGCGAAACGGGATGATGGTCTGAGAAGTGAAGGAACACCATGCTGTGATAAGCTGGTTGACAACTGCCCATAAGGGTTCAAGGACGATGGCAGTATTCGGGATATAACTTGTTACACTCTCTCGCAATATGGTGGAGGAACTACGGACTTTTATCTACACTGGACGGACGTTCAACTGGACACGCAGAGTTTTCCATAGGTGATTTTACTAAACACGACCATGAATTAATTTTTAAGTAAAATCGGAATTGTCATGAAGATGTGCAACAAAGGTATAGAAAACCATGTGACAAAGCAATTAAACATTGATCGTGTTAAATAATCATTTGCAAAAAAACGCAGTTTGTCTGTTTGCGGCATTTTGCAAAAACATAGTGCCTCGTCAATAGATAGAGGCGATTCCCAGCTCATACCACTTCTCTAACCCAATTCTAAGAATACATATCTACCAGTGAACTAAGAGATAAAAAAATGGCCTTTTTTATAACTGTAAGTATACATTGTCGTTCAATTCAATAATAGTAGTCCATCTTCAAAGGATATAATGTGTCTGATGGACTGAAAAACAGGTAATTTCCTATGCGTTAACAAATGAGTCAATGCAATTATTCAACTAAGTCACGCGGGAATTTACCACACATGTTCCTTGTACAAGTACGGAATTCTAAGCGAAATAATTTTTGAAGCTCTCATCTAAAGCGTTTATAATATTTATACTGAATTAAGGTTGATAATCTGGTTAAATATGGCTTGTGAGGTTATACCGTGAAGGATAGATATTTATAGCGTAAGGAAAAGTACAAAGCTTTATTGCATGCCATGTATTTGTTTCTCAAACGTGCACTATTACACCATTCGTTCGAAAAATATAACAGAATTCTTCAGCCTCATGGCAACGCACTGAGAAGAACAAAATGTTGATATTATATAAAAAATTACTTCTCGTAGCAGAAAACCCAGAAATGTTTGAAAAACATTCCGATTTAAATCAAACATATTTTTAAGCGGAGAACGTCTTATGTTTTTATTTGTTCGGAGAGATACCCGTGAAGAAAGAAACTTTACGACGATATAGGGAATCTGGGGTCGCTACGGTCATATTTTTTAAAAAAAGTGTTATACCAATAAATCTTCTCACGCCAGCTGAAAAAAAGAACCTCCGTCACTCTGTTACAGTTACTAACAAATTACTTCTTAAAATATAAATTAGAATGATATAAAACAAGAACTTCTAAAGCAATATGGTTGGCTAAATAGGCGTTATAACTCAGTAATACCATAATGAAAAAAGTTAAAATTGGATGGGAGGAGCGAAAGGACGGGGGTGTGGGAGAGAAGAGAGGCATGGCGGGAAGAAGTAATGGAGGCCGATGCTGGAGGGACGCTTACAACGGATATTGGGTTGACATTCGCGCGAAAGCTGTGGATGATAAACTGAACCTTTAGTTCCGCATTAAGAAATCCTTATTTCAGAAGCTTATATTTTCTGAGAGCTAAATGAATACATGCCATCGAGTGAGAGTCACTGGAGCCATTCAACTTTCACTTTCTAGGAATTGAGCTACATGGGGGTTTTAGAAACCCTAGCGTAATGTTTATCACGAAAATGTATTGTCAATACCACATAAATACCCCTATATTATTCCATTTGAAAGACAAAGGAACAAAACTCAAAATGATAGGTGTCCATCTGAAAAAGATCTGAGTAGTCAAAATGATAACATGTTTTTATGTAGCTGAAGATGTCATTCTGATTATTTCAAATGCCTAAGGAATTCTCTAAAATGTAGCAACACGATGAGCACTTGAATGAGCCACAATAGACAAGCAAATAATGAGATGGTTGACTAGTTGATGGCTGACTTAATTGGTCGGTTGGTGGCTGACTTGATATGATGGCTGAAGAAAAATTTAAATAGCTGAATGCAATGGATGGGACTTGTTTTACCCTTCCCTTAACTTATTATTATTATTATTAACAAAAATAGTCACAAGTTGGCCAATTGCCAGGTGATAACAGTAAAATAATGTAAAGCAAACTTATAATCAATCACCAAAAATGAAACATGAAATCAGACGTCAATAGAAAAAATTAAAATTAACAATGAATCAATCTTCTAAAATACATTTTCTGCACCTATTCTTAAATACATTTATGTTGCCAGAAAAAGACTAAAGCAGTTATGCAGGAAGACTATCCCAATCTATAATCGTCTTGTTGATGAATGAAAACTTTTTTAGAGTGGCACTTTGCGACCGATGTTTCACCTTGTATTGGTGATCACTCCTATCAATTTAGTTCGGGTTTTCAACCTTCTGCCGCATTTCCCCATGCTATCTCCCCCTCATGTGTGCGGAACAGTGCACAAAGTCTATTTATTTCTCTTCTCCGTCCTAGAGAGTCCCATCCTAGCACTTTCAGCCTTTTAGTGACACATTAGTCCTCTAATGAATCCCATTGGTCTCATTTAATAATTTCTTATAATACACAAAAAATATTCAAGTTGGGATACGCATTTCTTAATCAACTCAAGTAAATTTACAACCACATAACTTAAGCATATTATTATTAACTTGATAATTATTCTTACTTACTTAAGGTACACATCAATAAGCTCCGTTTGCATATTGAATATTTTGAAAGCAAAACTTACTTCAAGAAAGTAGAGTACAACAGGTAGAACAAAATATAATTTTCAATTCGAGAAGAAGAATACAAAAAATCCAAGTCGCAGATTATTGTTTACGTTATTTTTTATCTTGAAACCTGAATTACGTTTTAACAGAAAATTACAATATATCAGAAGCACATCCATGGCATATCAAAAGAAATCATGGCAGGATTGCAGCCCAAAATATGGGGAAATCATGCTATTGTTTTTATCAAGTGCCTTTCCGACCCAGAATTTTGAGGACAATTCTTTTTTGCCTTAAGAAATTTGAATCTAGGATGCATGAAGAGAGGCGAATATATCTTCAATGTGGATGGTCCCGGTGTTTGAAAATTTTTATTTTATGAACGTGAAAATGATACAATTACCCCTATCTGATTTCCCTACGTTTTTTTCTCCATATTATTCCATGTATACATGTATATCAGTCACCTGCTAATTGCCTAACTAAAACACTTCGGTACTATATCTCAAAGTTATACATCTTACGAAAAAAATGTCCTTTGAATTTTCTAATAGTTATTTATTTGCCCCTGGTGCAGTCAAAATTAAGTTATGGCTTAAATTGCTGGGGAGGAGCGTACAGAAATACAATTGACCCCGTACTATTTCTGCAAAAGATGATAGTACGTGTAATAATACACAAAAACCGTTTCCCTCAGGCATTTCCACTATTATTGGAACTGAAAGTATTTCCTCTCAGATATTTGTATTTTTATCAAGTCTTATAGAATGTATATTTAAGAAGAAGAGAAGAAGCGAATTTGCTACCCAGAACACAAGAAGTACTGTTTCTGTTACAGAAATACTGCGTGAAAGAAATACTGTTTCTGTCCCTAAGCCTAATCTAACGTTATTTCAAAGAGGTTTTGTATATATATATTACAAAAAATATTTAATGACCTTCTGACACACATCAAGAAAGAAAAAACATACCACAATTTCTTAAGGAAATAAAAAATTGGTTGAAAATTTTATATCATTTTTGTCTGTTGCTATTGCTTTTGCATGGTTTATCAGTTAGTTGCCCCAATACAGACTCATCCTTAAGGGTTATCTATTGTATACAACTCTGTAATTCCTGAAATGAATTGAATTATTATTTTTATTTATTACCTCTTTAGAGCATGATAAACTCCCCCTCATAAAAACAAAGCATTACAATCTTGGAAAATTTTATCAACAGCTACTCTGCTAAAAATCAGCTAAAACAGAATAGTTTAATCTTTGAGTCAGAGATCATCATCGTAGGATTAGAATGGAGTTTTTAGGAAACAACACTGTAAAAAATAACTTATGATGCTTAACACAAATGCAAATATAACTATGTTAATTACGAGGATAAAAAAGATTAATAAAACAACGAAATGACTTCACTCATGCGGAATATTCTGATTATTTGTTGACCAAAAACACAAGCGGAAATTACGTGCAATTAATTTCTTTAAATTAATAATTGAATTTCCGCAAATCTGCGGTCATTTTAAAACGTTTGGAGGTGAAATATCATTCAATTATTCAGTTAGTTTTCATTCCATATTTTGACCGGGCACGACTCCTAATAAAAATGTTACACAAAAAATAGCACCACCTGGAATGAGAATTGATGGTTGACGGGCACTCATAACTGCCAAGATGATAGTGGTGGCCCTAGAGTAACATTTATCTGTCAATTTATTTTATGATGATTGCTTGGAATATATACGCCGAGGTCTTGCGTCAATGGTTTCATTTTAATATATTAAGCCCCAGGAATAAAAATGGACCCATACGTACTCTCGAATTGGAGCAGAACTATTAATCGACGCTTTTCACGGTCAGTTTGGTTCGAGATGCGTTCAGCCGTTTGTAGAGTAGAAACGCTTGGTTCACTCATGCGCGGAGTATGACTCTAATTTTATCTTTAGTTCCCAGCAACATATGAAAGTTTGAACCGCTTGTGGCAGTTTTGTTACGAATTTACCTTAGATATATTGCTCGGCTTTCATTTACTTCAAAAACAATCACAATGTATTGAAAGAGCTACCTGCATCACCTTTAAACAATAACTATGTAGCGATCACATCTAAAATTTTGATCATATAATCCTCATCTAAATTTTTTCCTCAATTTAAATGACACAGAGATCGCAAGACGGGAAAAAATCATGGAATTGTAAGAGACCAAGATCCTTGCCACTGAGAATACAGCTACGAGTTGAAGAAACTTTGTTCTCATCCAGATGAAGGTAAATAAATTGGAGTGATTAGAAAAAGAATGGCTGGGGCTGACGAAAAAATGAAGCATGAAAAAATGGAAAAAAATAAACCATGACGAATACGTATGCAAGCAAAAATATGGGCTGCCTATAAGTACGTGGTTAGATTGCATGGGTTTGAATGCCAATGGCGTAAGGAAAACTGGGATAATATGAAGGAAGCAATAGCAAAAACTCTACAAAAGCAGAGACTGACACCGGAAAGCAGTTCTATGGTGACAGAAAAAGAATAATCTATTATCGAGAATCGATGGAAGTAGATAGGTTTCCGAAGATTACTGATCGCATCAGGAATGAGCGACGTGATGGTAAGAAGAGAGAGCTGAATTTGAAATTGAAGTATACTTCCAATGAGGACCCATCGTTTCTCTGACGTGATAGACCTTGTGTAATGAACAAGAAGAGTGTTTTACGCGAGTTCGCAAAGTTTTTTTCATTTAAATACTACTTTTATCATTCATTATATACAGTTTTTATTTAATTTATTAGATATGGAATGCTGAAAAATATCGCGACCAAAAACAGAAAGAAAAGAAATTCCTCTATGGCTTTTAAAGGCTAATAATAAAAGACTGAATCTTAAGGTGGTTTCATGCTAAATGATAGCACGTCCTATGAGGAAATAGATAAAATATGTGACTGAAAGAATTAAAAAATTATACAGTAATTGCTCCATGAAAGAATGGTGGGATGAACGGCTTAATAAATTTGTAATGTTGAAAGCCACAAATGTTGAGTACGGTCCACATCCAACACTAAAGAAGGTTCAATTATTTGTAAGGAGAACATAATGAACTTCGTAATGAAAGTTTCGTGGGAGAATGGAGGAGTGAAAAGAGAACAGGTCGAAATGACTACCACAATGTGATTTTAAGTTACACAGTAAAACCCGGCCTATCTTGCTGTACAATAAGTTACACCAAGCTACAAGTCCAAACGTTGGCAAAGGAGAAAAATTTGTGGTCACAATGAAAAAACTTAGCAACGTGCTTTCAGGAAATATATCATTCAATTCATTTTATTTGAATATTTCTGCTTCCACCCTGCTCGCATTATTTGTATCTAACCTGTCTTAATCACAAATGCACAACTTTTACTTATCACCTTTAACGAGCACCACCACTCTTACCACCAGTGACAAAATGACAATAACTATTGATCTCTTGATCATTTTAACTCTTGAGCATTCTGATAACGGAAAACAACTATTATAAGTTAACCCTATGGTTTGGTAAGGATAATCCGCAAAGAAAAAATTACCATGGTCGCTGCCAATATATATTGTAATGCAAATGCGAATTAATTGTAATGCAAAGGGAGCATTAGGAGGATCTAAAACGAATCTATACACTTTATAAAAAATTGGCAGCTAGTTATACAATTTTTTCATGTCATTTAGAGCTGGAAATTAATTTTTTATCACAATATTGCCTTTATTATACCAAACCAACCAATATGCGGTCATAACAGGAAATCTGTTGGCACACGGAGTTAATTTCCGTGGGTACGAAGGCGTCTTGCAAAGCAGAAAAGTGATCAAACGTCCGCGCTGCAGCTGACGCCCATCGAGCGATTTGGTTCCTGTGGTTTGTTGCAATCCCTTTGTATCGCTTTTCAAAAGGTCCAGCGATTTGTGCACGTGAATGGCTTTGCTTCAATGAAATAATAAAACCCAGAATACCAGCGCATGTCGCAACTCGAGTAAGTTTCAATGAATGTCCTTTTTTATTTCCACAGACTGGTAATCAACTGGCATGTGAATGCCACAGATGTTTCTAAAGGGAAATCTTTTTATCCAAAAATGTTTTAAAACTCAGGTATCAGATGGACAAAAGAGAGATTTCTGCACTTGATGCGAAGGCTTGGAGGTTTACAGACAGATGCTATCCGCAGCTGTAGTAATATTTGATCGTTGATGGTAATATTTAAATAAAACACTTCAATCCATAACCTTGGGAGTGGCTGGCCACTAGAACTAGCACATTTTTACATTAAATTTTCTCTTCTATAAATCACTCATAAAAAGCTGAGACATCCTAAAAAAATTGCTACACACATTTTCAAAACTGGAATGAAGGCTCTGATTACATAAGGAATAATCTGATATCTCTTCAAAAATGGCTCCAAAGTTAGGAAGAATTCTCAAACTAGAAAACGAAAACTAGAAAGGTCGAATTTGATGATAGCGTTGATACCAAGGGAATGGAGATTTTAATGTATTCCAGGATTCGGGGATGTCAATTGTTTGCAAAAGCGTTCTTAGATGGAGGGTCGGGGATTACTAAGTCGTTTTTTAAGGAATGCTGAACTACTACCTTTTAGGGAATAAAATTGTTCATCTATTTCTTTCGACTTGCATTTATCTTCACACATGTTCTTTGAGCCAAATGGAAGCACAAATAATGGAGGGGAATTATTGAAAAATCAATGGTTAAAGAATTAAAGTATATGAACGAAAAACTTAGGTCGTGATAAAAATGCATCTTTGGTAGGAAAAACTCAAATAAATAAAACACTTTTTTAGTTCTTGTATATAATATTTAATAAAAAATGTGTACCAGAGAGGCCTTAAAGAAATTATTGCAAAAGTCTTGCAGCAAAATTCCATTCATGACTGAATAAATAGCTAGTCTTCTAGTTATTTTCCACGCATTCGAATTTATCCAAGAATCTGGAGATACCTAAATTGGCAATTTTAGTGACCCGCGGAATCAGAGAGCTAATTACCATTTCCAGTAGTGTAAAATCTTCTAGATGGTAATTTCCACATATTAGTTTCTGAACCGATAGAATTATATTGTAAATGCTACGAATAACTAAATATTTCATTTATTATCTCAATCCATTACAGCCTACCTAATTCATTCAAACATTATTTAATCGAGTATATCACAGATCCCAAAACGCATTAGGATATCCTGTGCGTAATTTCAATTATTTGACCCGGCTGATTACCCAGAATAAAGATTTTGGAAATGTGAAAATAAAGTCTTCCGGGTATGAAATTATACTGCCTCATATTGATTCGAAGATTTTCGCGGAGTATAATTTGACCAATTACGATTAATTTATTGGGCCTCCTCCACGTATAAGTGCCCATTATTTACAATCTATATATATAAAAACGAATGTATGTCTGTGTGTCCTGTATGCATTACTACACTGTTCATCCGATCGCCAAGAAACTTTGGAAAGTTGTTGAGTACACTCTTGCAAAGGTTTATGGTACAAAAAGTTTTTAATTATCGCCCCCCCCCCAAGGCCCTCTCAATCTTTCGAATACTTTTCGCGCAACAACGCCCGACGGGTAAGCTAATAATCCTAACCTCAGTTTTAATCCTATCGTGCTGAAATTTTGCCGAGTAATAGTTCAAGGCAGGAGAAAAGTTATAGGTTACTTTAAAATGATCTCAGGGCCCATAAAAGTCCCATGGCCCTCTTAGGTGGGCCCTTTAGGTGGGAGTCTCAGGGCCCTTAGATGGTTCGCGGTACGTATCGGCTTTTGTGCAGTGGGTTCATTTTTTACTTTTTTAAATTATTTCCGCTCAAGATAGAGAGTTGGAGTTTTTTAATTAAATGTCTGAATAAATGAAGTTTTTAATTCTGTCAATTAATTATCCTTTTCACTTCGTATTTGACTGAAAATTGCGTTTTTAGCTGCAGAAACACATATTTTTCAGTGAAATCAACAATACCATATTCGCTTGACAACCAGATTTCGGTTATTGCTGTTGGAATTCATATTGCTTAGTTGAGCCGATTAGGAATTCTAAGCATTGGAATTTGTGCATCAGTTAATTATTTCGTTTTTTAAAACAACTTTAACTAAAGATATAGAGTTGAAATTCATTTTATCGCATACCCGAAAGCATGATACTACTAAAATTAGTGGTATCATGCCCGAAAGAATGAAGTTTCTCTCTTTTTCAATCGATTTTTTACGCATTTTCCTTGACAACCAAATAAACAAACAAAAATAAACATCATATCAAATCTTAATTAACGAATCGCCAAGAAACTTTAAGAAGTTGTTGAGTACACTCTTGCGATGGTTTCGAAGGTTGAAGGTATAAAAATGTTTTAAATATCGCCGCTCCCCCCCCCCCCCAAGGCCCTCTTCATCTTTCGAATACTTTTCGTGCAACAACGCCCGACGGGTAAGCTAATAATCCAAACCTAATTTTTCAAATACGATCTTTATTTTAACCAATAAGAGATGTTCTTATTTTAACCAATAGAAATTGAGAAACCATTGAATTGTTGTGCGCTCGCCCCTGAAGGTTTCTGAATTATTAAATCCATTTTACATTAGGTGGAGCGCCAGTCGTTTCAAACTATTAGTGTTGGCACGCGAGCTTCGCAAAAAAGCGAGGAGCGGCAATCAAGCAAACGAAGCAGATCGTTTACGAGTTGCTCAATCACGTGCATCAGAATCATATTAGTGAGACATTATTTGTTTTAAAAGGTACGTAATTTATTTTTGCGTAAAATATATTTTGGTGCAGTGGTCTCTTTGTCTGATTATTTTAAATTCCTGCATTCAATTTTCGTATATCCTTCGCTTTTTCCTAAAATTGTACATTTTAGCTCGAAAATCTTTAATGTTTGTACTGCTTCAGCAAAATAATATTTTATTAACTTGGAAGCCCCAGCATAGGCATGGAATGGAAACTCATGGCATCATTTGTACGTTACAAATTTCTGTGTAGGCACGAGGAGTTCATTGGACTGAGTCTAAAAGTCGTTTAGGGACCAATTTTGATTCCGGAAAAGATTTGTGGGCCAAACCATGAAAAGTATAAAAATCAGTGGGGAATTCAGGATGGAGTATTTTATTTTTCGAATTTAAGTAGGCAATTGGAGGAATTTTGTACATGCCAATGTGTGTACTTTTTTCATGTTCAGGAAGCAGCATACTTTGTAAGTTTTACTCAGAATATTTATTGCACGACCGGTTTAGTTTACAAATTTAAGGCTGAAACTATTGAATTTGTTGAGTGTGTACTTTTTATATGTGTGCCTGCTAAGAAAGAAAAAGAGGCAATGCGACGCTTGCCGGGCACAGCTAGTATTTTATGAAATGTAATCAGTACATTATCTTGAAAATGTAAGATAGCAACGTTGGAGTATACTATCTTAACGCGAATGAGAAAATGATAATAACAAAATAATGGATTAAGGATATTGAATATTCTTCCAATATTTCTTTCTTGCATAAATATCACAATTCAACTGACGGACAGATATTTTTTAATTTTTATTTGCAATTTATAATATCAATGCAGAGACAAATTTAGGCAAAGCTTACAGGCAAGTAAAGAGTAAGGGCATTATTCAAAAATCCACTCAAAAGGCCAACTGAACTCATTAAGGAGTAGGCGGCCAGGAAAGGCCCAGAAAAATTAGACTTTCACCGTAATCGATTCGGTTAGCGAGGACAATACGGCCGACGCGCTGGAATCAGAGCCGACGGAATCTTGCCTTCGGAAAGATAAGGAAAAAGTCAAATACGCACCCTTTCGGGAACCTTTTACAACCCGCACCATTCAACTAAGCCCATTCCCTTTCCACCTACATCACCGGTGACTTGTTCAACGTATTCGATCGCAAGTCAACTTCCAATTTTCTTTTTAATTTCACCCCTCGCGCCAAAATCCTAGGGAAGTCATTTGTCCCGGCGTGCGCACCAGTTGGGGCATAACCTTTTTCTTTTATTTCAACCTCATTCCTCCTCTCCCTCTCTCTCCGAGCCCCTCTACGTCCATGTACGCTACACACACATATATATAAATCCATCTATCCTTCCCGCCGCTATCTGCGGGGTTTCCACCTCACGTACCTCTCCATCCGTCTCCCATCCAGTACCTCGCTCACTCATTCGCCAGCGCGTTCATACACCGACGAAGAGCTCCTCTCCTGTCGCAATCCAAACTTATTCCCCCGGCAGTTATAAAAATCGAAAGAATTGACTGGCCTTCCCTCGTACATCCCGACCAATATGTCTCTCTCTCCCCTTCACCCCCCCCCGTGCTTCCCACAATCACAATCCCTTTCCCTCCCCCACTCTCAAAGCCGGTCACAATCCCTCCCACTCGAAAGCCGCCGGCGCACACCACAAGCTCCAACGGGGATGCATACACGGTACGTCACCAGCCTCGTCCCGGCGAACAACAAACCATACCACCACCATACCGCCACCAATGCTGCTTAAACCATCCAGCGACAAAAAAATCCGTCCTCGAGCCACCACGCCCGCAACCCTCCACAACCACCCTCGAGGATCAGGGGCCCTAAAACCCCGCCGCCGCCCCGCTCTCTCGTTCCGACCCTCCCTCCCTTTACCCCCCCCCCGGAGGAATCGTGTTTTCCGCCGGGGGCCCTCCAGAGCCCGCCGCACGATTCGAAGCCACGGTGCTCTCCTGCCTCTTTTCCCCCAGCCACCTTTATCCCGTCTCCCCCCCCCCATCCACAGCCCCCAGCCAATCTACCCCTTCCCACTCTTCCCCCCCCCCCTGTCCTTCGATCCAACTGAGTTTTACCACCGTCGTTTAGAACGGAGGTCTGGGTAACCTTCACCGCTACTTGAATAAATAATGTATATACATGCATTTTAAAATAAGAAGTGTTTTTACAGAACTATAGTATTATGATACGTTCATCTAATAGGCATGCACATGGTCAAAATTTATACGTCAACTATAACAATTTATGCTTCGTTAGATACTGTCTGCATTTTATTTCATTGCATTATTCTGTCTACACTCCGCAGAATTAATTCGTATATTATCCAGTTATTAGGCGTCGTATTCAGGTTTCTTAAGGTGAAACATTAGGATAAACCCCGCTTAAGAAACGAATACTGGTGTTTTCACCGGGTGACTTGAGTGAAAATTCATCTGTTTTCAAAGTATTTAGCTCTTCTTCCGTTTCCTGAAAAATAATTGGAAACCATTTTGCGTCTGGAAAAGACGCCAATGCATTGGAAACGTATTAGTTCACAAATAAATCAATCAGCGATATTCACAGCTAAGATGATAGTTTCGGAACATACTTGGTGGCATTCTTTGATATGAGGGATATAAGTATTAACATTGCAATTCCACATGGTATTCTTAATAACATGTGGAATGGTAGTGTTAATTCTTCTATCCCTGATGCAGCTTTTAGCTGCCATTATCTCTCTTCCCGAATAGGAATTTCCGTTGTAAACTATGAGAACTTGTCACATTGTGTCATGTTCATTACTTTTGAAATATGGTTCAACCGATATTTTTTAAACTCATTTTTAAATTTGTTTTCACCATTCATTTTGACTTCCGATGACTATTTCACGGTGGTACTGCAATCAGGTAGCTGGCCCCCCTAAAGGTCACCCGTCCCTCCATTCTCTAAAACCCGTTTCATTCTTCTATGCTCCACATATACGAACACAACGGATTCGCCACTGTTCCCACACTCATCTCTCCATCGACACCATTCTCCTCCTATCCGCTCCCTTCTCCCCGTCTACTCCTCCCACCACCTCCTCCTACTCGTCCTCGGCCACGAGTGCCAATGCATCGGCAGGGCCCCAGATGTTGAGTCCCGGCTGCAATAACAAGCGGCGTTTGTAATCATTTCATCTCGAGGAGGATTTGTCTTTTTTCCCTCCTCTCTCCATATCTCTCTATCCCTCTCTCTCTCTCAACTGTTCCTATGTGGAACAAAAATATATTTATTTTTATTTTCCCAAGGGGAGGAAAAAAGTTCCAAATCGCCCCATTTTTTTCTCTAAATCAATTGGCCCGCCATTTTCGAAACAGCCGAGGATAAATCCTCTCCATTCGGATATGCTTTGTAGGTCAAGGAATTAAAAAAAAAGTTAAAGTAAAAAGAGAGGAGGATGCTTTCCAGAGAGGGACAGAAAGAGGGAGAGATATGGAGTATGTTCGGGAATTAGTGTCCCGGAACGGAAAATACGCCGCGGCAAAATGGGACAGGAAGACCGGAAATCCCAAAAGAGTGGCGATGGGGTTTTGTGGGGTTTTTGGCAGCTTGGGATACAGAACAATAACGACGTCAAACGCCGTTACTGAAAATTGGGAGGAGAATCCGATCCTAGTGATTCGCTAACTGCCACAATCATGTTTTCGGAACCCGGAAGATTCAATGAGTGTGAGAATTTTCCTTCGAGTACAGCCTCATGAAAATCGGAAAACTTTCGTAAAATGGATAATTTTCCCAAATTGTGTACTTTTCCTCCACGAAATATCAACGAAGCCTGAAGATAAGTGGCAATGATGAATGAATAAAGCAATAAAAGTGCACATCGTAATGCAACGACATGTACAAAACCAATGCGTGAATCCCGATTTATTGGCTGAAATCATCGTTTTAAAAAGAAAATAGTGATTCACATTCTTTGCAATTATGATTGCAGGTGATATATATTAAATTAAGAAATAAAAGCGCACGTCGCAATGCAATGAAATGAGCACAACCTGCGCTTAAGTCCCGAATTACTGGCTGAAAACATCGTTTTAAAAAGAAAATAGTTATTTAAATTCCTTACGATTATGATTATGAGTGACAGTGATGAATACATTAAGAAATAAAATTGTAGATTGCAATGCAGTGACAAGAAAAAACCATGCATTAATCCCGAACTATTGGCTTAAAACATCGTTTTAGAAAACTATAGTGATTGACATTCTTTTTAGAACAAAGGCCTTCAATAAGTTTAAAGCCTGAATATTATGATGTTTGCTATGCTGATAACTAAAATTACTTCCAGTGCTATTTTACATTTAAATATTCTACCAGGTGATTGGTAGGTATTTGGAATGTACTTATTCTAACGTCCTAATTTATGGTATATCGCTCCGCTTTCTCTCCTTTGGGTGATTCACCATTAAATCCCTCGTTAAATTATCATGTCGTCCCTCACTTCTCTTTTCCTCCGGAATTCCTATTCTTTTCCTTCAAATTCGGAGAAAATATTGTTAATAATAAATTATCAATATTTGTTTCATAGTGCATGTTTTCCATACTTTCTGACCTAAACAAGAGCTTTAATCTGAAGTTTTAAAAACACGTTCTCGGGGGAAAAGTTGATTTCAGAGCTATAATACTTGACGCCAAGGCGTTCACACCTCCTGGATCACGGGCTGTAGACGAAAACTTCCCAGTTTCCACGAGTGATATCCTCGAGATGCGAATATTTTCACGCTTAACAAAATAATGCAACGCCTTTCCTAGCGGGAATGGGGTGACTACTACGCCCTCCTTCCTGAAGGAGATGGCGAAATACTCGAGGAGCGTAGTTTATGTGGGTTTACTCGGGTACATTTTCCACTGCATTAGCCCTCGGCGATACACACTGTCTTGCCCTCGTACCATTCCATTCTCACTCTTCCACCGCGATGGGAGACGACTGGCTCCCCCACCCCCCCACCCTCAAACCAGCACGATTCCCTCCCCCTTCCCACCCCAGGCCCATCCTGCCTGTCCTTCACCCCTGCCCCTTCTCCTCTTCCTCCGCATACTTTCACCCTCCTCCCTCCTCCTTCCGCCCCTCCACCTCACACACAAAACAGTCCCTCCTCCCACTGCTCCCACTACACTCCTCATCCTGACGCACGCTATTTGTTCCGCAAATTGCGCATTCTCTCTTCTCCCCTCACCCTCCAAACCCTTCACCTCCCTCCCGCCCCCCTCCCCCACCGATCTCAACCCACCCTGCTCCCTCTGGAGGCAAAACACTCTCAAGCTCACTCACTTTAAGGAGGATCTCGGATGACAAGATGTAAGTTGACTTCTTTCTCGCTTTCTTCTTCTCTATGTCTCATCCTCGGGAAAGCAGCAACGGATGAGGCAAGGGGGCCGGGTGCCCGACACTTCGCCCCTCCCTCCCACAGTCATTCCCCTCCCCCCACTCTCGCCCTGTCCCTCTTCTTGTCTTCTCGCAACTAAATCCCCCCCACCCTCGGAGTTCCCTTCGCCCGCTTCTTTAAGACGCGGCCGCCTCCGTTTCCACATCCTCTGTCCGACCCACTCATTTCCTTTCGCCCGTCTCTTTCCAACTGCTTTATTCCGCCTCAAGCCGTCCGCCTACCACTTCTCTTCTCTCTCCTCCACTCAGTTCTTTATTTATTTAACGATTACTCCAAAAAGAGCAAACTTGCCATTCAAGTTGAATTTATTTCAAAGAAACGATTATAAAACATTGGCATAATTATCCCAATTATAAATTTGATTAAATTCTGTCTCACAATTCTGCCATCCTAACACCTCTGCTTCCCTGTACTTCGTATTTTTCGAAGCCCTCTATTTTATAGATGTCTGTCCCTTAAGCTTGCTCGCGAAGGGTTCCCGTTGCGATCTGTTTCCCTCCTGTGTGTTTCTAACGAATTCACTGAGCCCCAGGGTACGTCAATTTCACCGTGTTCTTTGGCGTATGTTGTTTAATTGAGCCTTGTCTCTTACAACTTTAATCTCATAGTTACGTTTCTCAACTGTTCGTCCGTATGACTTTAAACGTTTCTCTCAAACACCATATTTGTCAGTGTTTTTGTGCTTAATGGTGCGCTTTACCAAGGGTAATTCTTTGTAGTAATAAATGGGAGTCAGTGGTAAGTAAGATCAACGAGTATGCAGACAAGAGCTTTCAATACAGCTTGTTCGTTTTATGTCATAATTTCGTTGAGCATTACAGATACGAGTCCAAGAAATTATCATAGTAAAAGGTGTTAAAAAGGAATAATTATTGGAATAAAAATATGAGACAAAACAAATTACGAGGTTCAAGGGTAATATTATATGTACTCCTTAACAGATAACTTAAATCGACGACTCGTACGAAAAGAGAAAAAAATCTAGCCACATAGAAGTTGCACAATTATGTGAACTGCAAGGATAGGTAATGCAGTATATAATCGATAATCCTAGGTAATGCCAACTGAGAAAATAAAAACCTCGAATAATTCCAACGAGAGGCTGCGTGAGAACAAATTGCCACAAAAGAATGAATTTATAAGATTTGTCGTACTTAAATTCGTCACACTCTTGCCTTTAAGTATAACAGTCTATCGCCCTATGTAAATAGACAAAACTAAGTCAGACATACTTTTTTATGGTGCGTGAGTTGAATGGGCGAGGTACAACGTAAGTATTTGTACTTCGAGTAATAAGGGAAAATAGTCAATCGGGAATAATTAAGACTGTACTTGATTTTCGTTGTAGACACGAAATACATTGTATGCAGAGTAATGTTTTTTTTTTAGAAAGAGGTAAAAGAGAATTGAAGCACTGCGGCAGACGGAGGATGGGGAATTTTCTACCACTGATAGACGAACGGTAGATGGAAAGTAATCTAATTGTGGGTATTAGGAGGGGAAAGAAGAGAAAATTTCACTAGCTAAGAGGTTTTGGGACTCATACCGGCAATTTTGAAACCAAAGAATAAATTTAGACCTGGAACTGTGCAGCACCGTTGCAAAGGGTAATGGTGCCATAATATCTTCTTTTGTGACTACAGCATAAAAAGGACGAGGCACAAACCCTTCAAAGTAGGCGTCAATTTTCATTCTTTACCTTCTAACTCCACGGCTGGTGCCATTAAGTTACACTTCTTCGCGGAGGCTTCCAGGGTACCAGTACGCAGATGTAAATGGGCCGACCTCATCTCTCTCTCTCTCTCAAACCTCTCCGTCATGTCTTGAGCCACCGCCGCTCGATGCCCGACCCCTTCCCTTTAAAATCCAACGTTTCCCTTCTTTTGCCCTCATCTCCCTCTTCGGTCCCGGTGCGGAATAAATCCAAGCCCTTGTTATTCCCGTGGCAACCGCGGCCGGGGGCGTGGGTGAAATAAAACGAGGGGTGGGAGCGCAGGGCAGGGAGTCAGGGGCGGCTCCGCCCCGAGAGCACAGATGCACACGCGCCGCGCGCCCACAACTGCCGCTCCCTCCGTTCCATCATTCCCTGTCACGTTCGCTAGCTCGCTCCGAGACGATCTCCTTCTCACCACTCGGCTATTCACGTGCGGGGAGTTATGCCCTCCTAAAAAAACGGACCTCGTTCATAACCCGGCATCGGGTGGGGTTTACCTGTGCCATCCCTATGACAAAGAGCTGTGTGGAGAACACTTCAAGAGTCGCACTCCGTCCGTTGGATGAGACATGAAACTGTGTCACTCCACGGAGATTTCTCTTACGGTCACGCCAATGCCGACTATCAACTTTTCCTCCACCTTCGAAGAATGCCATAAGATCTGGTGCTTTCCCCGAGCATCAGTTGTAGGAGAAATTTGGATACACTCTGAGGCACAGGGGTGTACATTGAGCTAAACTGAAGGAAAAACAGAGGGGAAAGTCCAAAGAGGAAGACTAAGGAATCAGTTCATGAACTAAATGAAGAGGAAAGTACATAGGAAGAGTTAGTTAGAGAAAGGGAACTAGAATTAGATAGGCAAGAGTGGAGGGCTGTAGTCAACCAATCATGAGATTGGACAACCAATGATGAAATTTGCAGGAATTCCTCCCAGGATTTTCAAAGGGCCAGATTCTCAAATGTCCTGAGGACGAAACATGAGATAACCATTGTAACTTCGGCAAAAATGAATTACTTGTTCCGCTGGAAACCCGAGGGTAATTTCTGCGTCTAAGAATTCAATTAAACCAGTAACCCAAGGAGCTGTGTCTATAAATCATGCCGTACCATCTAGCCTTTTCCTTCAGGCAGTCCGCCGCTTATCTTGAAGGCCGTCCTCCTAAAGCGATGTAAATGCGCATATAGATGCGTGGTCTGCTGCATAACCGCATGATTAAATTTCGTAGTCTATGTCTGGGGCTCTACATTAGGCATCACACGCCGCAATCGCTCGATTTTTCGGCACACGTTAAGGAGGAACTGCTCGTGCATCTACATGCGCAACAGTGTGCCTCGTGTAAACATATCTTAACGACCGCCTCTGTCTCTCTCCGCCTCTCTCCTTTAATTCTCGGCCTCTTTGCTTAAACTCTCTTCCACCCTCACGCTTCCGTTCTTCTGCAACCGTTCCCAATCGCTCCACTTTGTCGCAGACACGACCCATTGCGTTTGTTTAAATGTGCCACCGTCTCCTTTATTTCTAACCATCTTCCCCAACACATGCATACAAGCATGCGTAAGGAGCACTATACCTCGTATACACGTTGAAAAGTACACGCTGCTTTCCCTCCAATTCAACGCCAAACAGTCAGCTACGCGCGCAAAGGACAGCGCTCGGTGCGTTGGGAAAGATTTAAAACACTGTGACTCCATGGCACCGTCTTCAAAGACCGTATTATACGAGGTGCTTAATTGCACGGTCTGATGCATGGGTGTATAAGCAGCGTAAATTGTGTCGTGTAAAGCGGGACATTTCTATAATGACTGCACGAGTGCATGAACAAGCTCTTAAACGTAAAATATGAAGGTCCTAGGATGAAAAAGTAAAAAAAGAGATGCTACTTCGCTCTAGTTAGTCCGCACCTCGAATTCTCCGCGAGCATTTGGGACCCTGGTCATAAAGGTTTAACCAAAAAATGTAATAAAATACATTGAAAAGCATCACGCTTCGTTAAAAGATGCTACGAGCAAACATCTAGTGTCTCACACCTTTTAGAGGGATTAAGGTGGAAACCCCGAGAGACTCGGAGGCTACACGCTAGGCTTACCTTACTTAAGTAATTCACCACTGGTGTGTTTCCGAGCGACACAGAGAATATTATCGTGACGCCTCACTACATCTCTGGGTCCGAAAGAAGCAAAAATATATGAGAGATACATTGCAAATAGAACAGCAAAAATCTCGTTTCTTCCGCGCACAATAAGCGACCACAGTAAAAACTGAGCTCCACAATATACACTTCCACAATATACGTCACCATTTCACCTCCCAAAACCTTACATCTTTACACGGCTGGTGATTTAACACCCCCTGCCTTATGCCCATGCGGCGGCTCGTGGGGTAGTATGTAGATGTGGAACAATAGACGGGATAACAGTCCCTACTCTTCCACTGATCTCGTGCTTTAACAACTTCCGTGCATCAAACCTCACCTTTTAATGCGTCGTGAGTATCGCCCTTAGGAACTCTACTCTCTCTGAGACAGCGAAGGGTTAGGGAGAGTTAAGTATTCAAGATATGCGTCTATTTTACCTTACTAATTCCCCATATATCCTAAGAGGAGCAAAAGACATCCTTTGGTCATCCACCTTAAGGACCTACCTGCACGAGGCATGTGATCACTCATTTAAAAGCGAGTTAATTTGCACAAAGACCCGGATACATTAAAAAGTTCATGGTGGAGGCTCCCATCCAGGCATTTTACCCTGTATACACGGAATTTGGTGGAATAACTTCCACGACTTTATCGCACTTTTCACCGGATGTGTTAACAACAGATAACAGTTTTTGCGTACATGCGACAGACTTCTTCCTGAAGATGCCAGCTGTACGATGGTGAAACTGTTGAAAGTAATTAACTACAAACGCGACGGGAAAACCGAGCATGCAAACTTAGTTAGCAGCAGCTTGCTAAGCGTCTTCCTGTTCTCGTTATTTTCCGTTTCAGAACCTAAATATCTGATGGACATGTTTATACACCTACCTCAGTCCCGAAATATGAATACAAGGAGTGAAGCGTCTGACTTATATTGCCCTCCCATAGAACCACCAAATACCACACGTCTTCTGGTCCAATCCACAAAATTATGGATTTCTCTCTCCATAGACCAAAAGAACAGTAAAAACAGGCTGCCATTCAAAACGAAACATTATTCTTACCTTTTACACAAAAACATAAATTTTTAATTCGTATTGTTATATATCACCATCCGCCTCTTACTTTGTTCTTGTTGAATCTTCATTAAAATGTCTTTTATTGTTAGTTTTTTGTTATTTTTAGATGTGAATATGTACAATAATTTTTACATTTCTCTTTATATTGTAATGTTTAAAATAAGTTTTAACTCATTGTTCATGTTTAGTACTATGTTGCTTTTGTAATTGTTCAATTGTAATTGTAATATTGGTCCTCTTAGGGGCATTGTACTAAGAGTTAATAATTATTTATTATTATATTAGTATTTGTAAAAATTTTCGCATCACACAACTCACTTCAAACGATGGATATTTAACTTATGAAAAGTATGCCAATGCGCCATCAAATATAGCGTTTACACCTCGATCGTGACTGCTATAATAAACTTATCGTCCTTTCCCTCAGCTTCTCACCTTTAACTCTCCATCTCCCACATGGTCCCTTGCCTTGTGCATGCGTTCCCGATCGCTCCCCTTTGTCGCAAACAAAACCCACCCGTTCCGCGCGTGTTTATCTCTCTCTCTCTTGCAACGTATCTCAGTTTCCCTCGCCTTCTTCCCCACCACACACGCACGTATACAAGAACGCGCCGTGGCTCTCTCACGTTGGCACGAACGCAGTCTTCATTGCCATACAGCACAGCCAGCATTCGCCTTTCGCAAACGAAGGGCCGTCCCTCCTCCTCAGCCTCTTTCTCGTGGATCTACGCCTCTCATTTGCCCACCTTTCCATTTTCCTACACTCCCCGAGCCTTCTCTCAACTCACCATCACCAAAACCCCCACCTCCCTCTTTCTCTCCTTGAGAGGTTTAAGTTTGACAAAGACATTTGCAGTGCCTCACCCACCCGCCCTTCCAATTTCGCCCCGCCACCACGGGGGCAAAAAAAAGGAATGCGCGCGGAGGCACGGGGATATCACCGGAGTCTCTCTTTCCCTCACCCACTCGCACACTCCTAACCTTCACAGAAGACTTTACACAGAAAGGAAAAAAGAAACAGAAAATAACAACACGACACCCAGTTCTCTTTTTTTCTTTCCCCACTCATTCCCGCCCACTCATTCCTCCCTCCACTTCCTCTTCTCCATTCACGCCGCCCTCCCGAGAGCGACAAAAGGCTCCTTCACACAGACTCCACCTCCCCCCCCGCCCCACCTCCACCCTCGAGACTTTTTTTCTCCTTCTTCCTTACGCATCCGGGAAAAGCTCGCCAACGCTCCCCCGTACACACGCAGGCATCCTTAGCGGTGGATCCAACCAGCCTCCTCTTCTCCATCCCGGCTAGCTTTCTCCCTCCCCCTATCCCTCTCTCTTTACTGTCATCCCTCCCACGTCTCTACCTTGACTTAATGCCCTCCCTTCCTTCGAAGGCTTGTTCTCTCGCCCCTTGTCTTGACTCTCGCATAATTCCGTTCGGAATCCTGCGGCAAGTACGCCCCACCCTCCCCCCGGCTTTTCCCTCATCATCTCTCCTGAAGCCTACGTCTCCTCCGCAATACACGCCCTCTAAGGTCTCGTTCCTTCACGCAACAACTCACATCGCTGACGCTGCTAAGGGTTGAGGCGCTTCGGATGCTCCCAAGGGGTCGCGTGGCTGTATATTCAACCGTTCTCGTGCTAGCCTTCGGTCACTCAAAGATTTACGTCGAGTTGCCCATAAAATTGCACCTGTTTTTGTACGGTTGGTATATTACACAACCATATAAACACTATATGGTACTTCATATGGTCTACAAACTACGGTTCATTGGACTACAAACCAGGAAACAGCATGTAAAAACCTTCATCACGAGCGTGGCACTCAATAGATCGGAAGCGTGGACCAGTGGATAAACTGACCAGAAAAGACTAGAAGCCTTCAAAACTTGGTGCTGGAGGAGGATGCTGAAGATAAAATGATCGAATATAAGAATAAATGATGAAGTGTACAGAAAAGTAGAAGAGGATAGGAATATACGAAACACCATACAGAAAAGAAGAACCAGATAGATTGGACGCACCCAGAGAGACAATGGATTTGTAAAGAACATAGTTGAAGGTAAAATGGAGGGAAAAGTCCTCGGAGGAAGACACAGGAATAGGTACATGGACCAAATAAAGAAGACAGTACTAGTGCAGCTATACTTCAAATACTTCATACCGCAATTTCTTCATCTGTTTCTTATCTCTGATGTAATTAATTTCGTGGATTGTTGTAGCACGTGATAAGTTGATGTACATGTACCTCGTGAGCATTGCGGCTGTACCGCTTATTTCAACGAGACAACAGTAACTGCGCAGTAATACACTTTCTGAATGTCAATTATATTTTCCTCAATCTGACAAATGATTACTTCTATTCTGTTAATGAATTGAGGCTGTGAATTCAAATATCTTCAAGCTGAGAAAAATATCCGAATTATTCTTATCTCCTTGGTGGCCAATTAACTCATCACAAGGAAACTAAAATTTATTTATCTATTTATTTAAAAAAGTCCCAAAAGCGGCACAAAGGCTTTTAATATTGTATGATGAACAAACAAATAAATTATAAGCATTAACAAAATAAAAAATTATTATTTATACACTTCTTCTGGCTGACTCTCGCCGAATTAGCATACATTGCGGATTGGCTATAGGTGACTTACCAGCTACTTTCAAAGCGAAAGGAAGAAATGCTACTTAAAATAATTGCAACGCTCCGATTTAGGACTTCGAAGAACATTTTTCACCGGGGCCTACAAAAATATGCAGTCACATGAGTTAAAAAAAGTGGGCAGTGAGATGAAAAATGAACAAAAAATATGCAGTAATACGACGAAGGAACGACTAGAATTATTAAACATCAGAAGTTTCAAGAAAAAGCGACATAAACTGTGGATGACCCCCGCATGGGGCACATCAGGGAAAGAGGAGGGGCCTTGGAGGGCACAACAGCGTGGAGAGTGGGGCGTGTGTAGGAGAGGGAAAAGTAAACGAAAAAAGTTACGAAGGTCGGCTGGAGGGATCAAGAGGGCACCGCCTAAAGGGATTGTTTTCGGCCGGGTCGAAGACTGGGAGTCCGCGCGGGTAGCGGAGCTTCCATTTGCCCACCGTGCTGGGAGGAGGAAGAGAAGTGCGACGCCCCTGAACTTCTGAAGCTTACGGGTTGGACCACGACGAGTTAGCTCAGAGCTAGCAAACTGTGGAGCTACATGTCTAATGAATTTCGCAGGAAAGCGTTAATTAAGGGCCCAAAGTTGAAAGGTGTCCTGAAATATGATCGTAAATCGGCGGATATCGTCCGTAAAATTTACTCAATTTGTAAGTAATTGAAGGGCAGGGAAGACAAAAAAGTCGTTTACCGCAAGTTGATTTTTGCTTACATACTTCAAGTTTATTTCGGCGAATTTTCAAGAAAACACCGTGAAACTTGGACACATCTTGTAATAATACAGAAGCTTTCTTAATTTGCTCAAAAAGCAAATTTGGAAAATAAATCAAGAATAAAAAGGAGGATAAGAATAATAATGCAAGCTTGGCATGGTGATCTGGGAGGGTAAATAGAAGCGGATGAAAGATTGCAAGAATGTTTATGAGATGCAATAGAGAGGATAGTTAAATGAGTATGCTTGCTTTCGAGCGATTGTCTTATGATCAAGGTTGATTAATTCATTCATTCGTCCATCAATCCTAACATGGTTGAATGAAGTCAACTTTCTTGGCTCTTCAATTAATGCTCAGTTCCCTTGGCATTAATGCAAGGCTCTTTTAGGTGAGTTGAATTCAACTTAAAGCTATTAGCAGAAATCGGCTTGCGGTAAATGACTTTTACCTATCACGTCCTTCAATGACTTACAAATGTAGTATATCTTACAGGGAGGCTAGTGACATGGTTTCCAGATGCTTTCTACATCGCATTACTACCGACTTTGTAAACTTAATTCTCGCCCGAAGCATAGACTTCTCTTTCCGGACTAATCTTCTTGACCTGCGCCATCAGCGCCTCAGCTGCCGCCTCTCAGTAGAAGGGGAAGTTCGTGTAACATGCAAAAGGTGGTTTCCAGAGTGAGGAAAATATTTTTCATCACTTGATCTAAAACCTTCGACCCTCGCAATGGGAGTCGAACACGCTACTAATGGGGCATACATAATTTTTACATCAGTATTAAATTATAGACAGAACTTTTTCCGGTGAGTTTTATATTCCACAACACGTCACAACAGGGTCCTTCAAGAACGAGACTTTGTGGCGCTTTTACCTGAAGAGGAGTAGTGCGTAGCAGAAAAAGATCCTCTGGAAAAATATGACCTCGTTTAATTTAATATGGATTCTTTCCACTAAATCAAGACAGATATTTGATTTGATGGTTCGTTCTTGCATTTGGATGAAACTCAATTGGCACCTTCTAAATGGAAATATGAAAATCCACATTACCTCAATAAGTTTCGTGCTCGTACGCTATATACAAGGGATTTTAAATCTGTTACTAATACCGCAGGTGATCACTAAATAGTAAAAATTGAATGGTAACATAGTTATTTAAATTTTAATGATACAAACAGTTGAATTGTGTTCTAATATCGCACATATTACAGATCCTAAATATTCATTGAATTTACTCACAGCCTATAATCTTGATTCAAATATACAGCCAAAGAAAACGTCTCTGGCGCAGCGCTGTAAGCGATTTGATCACCCTCCAATACTGCCTCGCATATTCCACGTCCTTACCAGAAATAGGGCGTTTGTAATCGAGGTACTGAAATTCTAATCAACGCATCCACACCAGATAGTCTGTGGCCCACAAATACCCACCGAGAGGAAGCAACTGTTGTTTCTGTAAGTACATACTCGATACACCGAATTCACCAAGGCCCTCTCAACATGTGGGCCGAGATGACTCCCCAGGAAACCCATGGCGCGTTCATTAAGCAGTTCCGCGCGTAAAAGGCTTCAACGCGCATTCGCCGAAGCTCGAAAAAAATTAAAATTGAGTCATAAAGTGAATGCTGATGGAGTAGAGCGATTCTTACTCCCGCCCCAACTCCTCAAGGTGTCTATGCCAGAGAGAGAGAGAGAATTCCCATCGCGCCGTCGTGGGGAGGATGAGTGCGCGTTCAACCCATTTGCCATCAAGTTTCGCCGCGCCGGTCGGAGAGAACGAACTTCTCTCTCCCAACACACCCCCCTCAGACCCACCCCCTCTGGCGCCTTCAAACCGCCATTCGAGCCCCGTCTATTTGAAAATTTCCATTCCACACTCTCTCTCTCTCTCTCGTGGCGCCTGTCGAGAAAGCCTACCTTACACACACCGTCACTCCTACTTCCTATCTCATGTCTTCCGAACCCTCTCCCTTCAAGCACCTCTATACCCACCTTTAGGCGTTCGCCCACACGGCCCAAACACACGCACACATCAACCCGCGTGAACACGCATCCCAGGCCCCAGGAAGCACTTTCCATTCACGGCCTCTTGCCAGAAGACTCATTTGCCCCCCACAAATGCCGTATCTATCCTCCTCCCTTCATCCACCTCTATCTCCACTCCAGTTCTCTTCCATCTCCTCCTTTCTCCCTCTCTCTTCCAAACATGGCATCCACTCTCATCCCCTACTTTCCATCCTCTCTCCCCATCTCATCTCCCCTTATCCGTCCTTTTGTGTCCTTATTCCTCACCTTCCTCCACACTCTTCTATCGTCTGCTGTAGTCACCTCGTCTCTCAGTAAATAAAAGCAGATTTGCAAAACTAATATTTATCATGAGTCTTCTTGGTCGCCTCCACTAAACTATGGTGTACTTCGCTTCAAGAATTGAAATAAAAAACTGGTTCCAAGGGTACATATGTACTATCCAATCACAGCGATTGCAAAAGCGTGATTTTTCACGATATAATCCATTCATTTAGTGTATATCTAATACATAGCACTTCTCAGTACCTAGCAGTGATTTTCCTAAGCAATAATGCTAATCTTTTATTGATTAAGTACTCAGCTCTATATCCATGTTTCTACTAAATATACATTCATCCTCTCGCTGTATACATCTACGTTTCCGAGCCAAAATTAAATTTGTATCTTTATTCGCTCCACGGGTAGTCACTGGGCAGAATAAATTAATATTCCATTCTACCTTCTTTCTTCTTCTATCTTATTCTATCTCTGGAACATGGCAACCACTTGCACCTCTCGCTGCTGTTCCATTCTCTGGCATCCTCTCTCAACATTCCACCTCCCCTCGTCCGCTTCTTTGTGTTCTCATTTCTTCCTTCCTCTCCATCCTTTTCCACCCTCTTCGCATCGCCCGCCCATCGTGTCTTTTCCGCTATCGTCCTCATTCCGTCCGCTTCAGTGCAGTCGTTCCCTTCCTATTTTCTTCACCCCCCCCCCCCTTGACCTCCTCCGCATCCCATACTCTCAGAATCCAGGGGAGCACGCGACAAAAGAGAGAAAGTTCTTTGTGTTTCCGGCAGAAAAAATGTTGACTCCGAGATCGATGATGTTTGAGTTTCCAAGAACATGTGCTCGAATGTTACGTCTATGACATTCGTATTTCGAGAACTATGGGTAAATTTACGGTCGAAATCAGTAGAGAAATCTCAACGAGAGACTTTTTTAAAGTTATGAAATGATTTCAGAATTGACGGTGCGATTAAGTCATTTAGATCAGAAAAACTCTCCCAGCAAGAAGGGGCCTTGACAATTCAATGGTATACTATTTCATCTCCTTCTTCTAAATCTTTTTAAATAAGTCTAGCTCAAATTTAGGCAATTAAATCACTTTATTATATGGAATTATTATATTATTTTATGGAATCCGCGTATGAACCTCTTTTAAAGACCTTAAAAGGTCAACATACAATAACTTCTTATGTTGTAAATGAGGTAACTTTGTTATTCCACACACATTTTATCTAAGACAACCTTGGTTTCGACGTGGCACGTCGTCATCAGGTAATATGTGGAATAACAATGTTGCTTTACTTACAATGTAGAGTATATTCCATGAAGTCACGCCGGAGAAAATTGTGTAAATTACTTTATTACTAACTTGCCAAATTCAATTATTAATTGTAACGGAAACAAGATTTAATGGCCTACAAGATCAATTTAAAAAGTAATATCTCAAAGAGAACTTTTAAAAAGTAAAACGTGTGTTGTTGGTATTGCCTATGGAAAATTGCAGCTTCGACACTATATTTTCTATTCTTCTCTTGCAGTGCCTTCATAGCGTATGCTGAGAGCGATCGCAAGCGAAATGGCCCTATATTCCGTCATTCGTATAAATCTCATACGCTTATATTCAGAGTGAATGTTTAGGCAGTTATTCTTATGCTGTGAAAATCAAGTTTACTACAAGAGTGTACTGATGTATCAAATACGCTCTAATTTGCAGAGCTGTAAATTAAGACACTATGAGCTATGATGCAAGAAATTCAGTTTTCTTTGACTACAAGATATTCAAACGAAAACTACTAGAGATTTACGAAAGTATATCATAACTCGCCAAGACGTAACATTAGGCTAGAAATTTCCAACCATAGTCTCAAATTGACAAATGAATTCCCTTTTGAGAGCTTGAGTCTCGCAATTTAAGTGGCACTATACAAGTTTGAAATCAACAGGGCTGATAACTAAATCAAATCATTTTCTTCTTAAATTAGGTCAATGATACAGATGAGTTGCACCATTGCGTCCCATTTTATTTATGAGTAAGAGTCATCCTTTCATAAATATTTGCTTCAAAAACAAGGCAACAAAAATGTCGGTCATGAGGATAGTCTCCACATACCTTCCCAGCTTTATTCCCCACCGCTCTTCATTTCAGATTCCGTAGTGAACACGGCGCTCTTATCTCCTAGCTATCAATTCCTTCATGGACCCTCTTTCCCTTATCTAAACACCTTTCTTGGACCCATTCCTCTGCTCCCCACATCCTCCTCGGCTCATTCCTCGCCTCATCTTGGTCCCCCTATCCTCATTCTTTGCCTCCCTCTATCTTCTTTCCCCTTCTTCATTTCCTTCCTCCCGATCGCCCTCATTCTTTTTTCATTCTTTCAGTTCCATCGCGCCTTTTTCCTTTACGTCCCCACGCCCGCCACTTCAATAACCCATGATACACCGGATCTCTCTCACTCCATCGTTGTTTTTTTGGCTATTTGGGGAGTAGGCAGAAAGCCGAAGTCATATACACCACTGAGGATATGTGAGTAGTCTAATCCTTACCAAAGTCATCAGACGGTTCACAGTATTATATCCCAAACGACGTATAGAACATTACACTTAAACAGCTCATAAAATAGCCATAAAATGGGAATCGGGATTCCACAAAAATAAATACCCGATGTAGCATCGTTTCAAATCCAAGCCCACTGGTTGGGAGACAAACCTGGACTCTTGTTGCACTTCGATTTTACTCCTTCCTGTCTCTCCCCGTCGATCTTTTCTCGTCTCTTAATGGAATATGTGAATCTAAAAAGAAAGTTTGAAATTGATTATAATTATTTAATTCTTCCTTTCAGCGAAGTCAAGGGGAAAATATTGCCTCCTCGGGGCTCATATGATCAAATTTAGGGCCTCGTATTTATAGTGTTTTATATAACCTATGCTTCAATTAGCCAATGAACGACAGTTGCAGCGACATGGAACTGGTCCTTTACCTTAACACCTACATTCGTCAGCGTTTTTTTATAACTAGTCCCTCCTCTCACAAAATACACTATAATTCATACTTCATCTACCTTTGGACCCCCAAATCTAATTATTAGTCCCCTTTAATCCTCCACCTTTCTTCTTCTTCTTGTCGATTGCCACATTCCTCCTTTTGCACCATTTCTACTGCGCCTTTCCTCCTCCTCCATACATTTGTATCTTCTCATCTCTCGTATACTTACTTCTTCTTTCCCCGTTGGGTTCATCCGGGTCTTGCCGGGTCATGTATAAAATAACTGAGGGAATGCATTAAAAACTTTTTTCAGTTAAACTAGTGCAATGAAGAGGACGACAACCACGAAATTCCACCCCCTTTTCCTCCAATTCTTCGCTCCATCCTCCGACTCTCATTCCTCGTCCTTTTTGTCGTCTCACTTTCCTTCCTTCTCTCACAATTTCCTTCTTCGTCTGTGGTTCCTACATCTAAAAAGGAGGTGTTTTAATTCTCTCTTTTCCGCTGTCTCCCCTTTCAGCGCAAATTATATTTTTAACTTCTCTCAGCCGTCGTCCTATTTTTTCTCTAGGTCTCTATTTCTATCGCGTCTTTTGTTTTGTATTCTTGCTCGTTCCATCTGTTCTACATTTATCCAACCGCATCTCTCTCTTCCCCCTCAATCTCTTACTTATCTCGCCATCGAACTTTACCGGCTACTCAACTGAGTATGTTCATAGGTCATGCTAAAAACACTTATAACCTTCAACATAAACTAGCATGATGGAAAGGTTGCTTTCACCAGATTTTACTACCTACATCAAAACCAGTCTTGTTATTTACATTCTTTTATATACCTCTTTTTCTTCTCCTCCCTTCCAAAAGTCCTCTTCCTCATCTCACTCCCTACATTCCTTTCATCTACTATCCTCGTCAACCTCCTGGGGTCTTCCGGAGTAATTGTAAAAAAGCAGAGGTAATACATAAAAAACTTTTTAACTCTCACTTAAACCATCGCAAATGAAAAGGATTTCTTTCAACAAAGTCCCTTTCCTTCATTCTCCATTCTCTCGTATTGAAATCCAAATTTTAATCATTTATTTTGTATCCTCTCTCTCCTTCTACTTTCTCTTGACTCTCTTTCTTCCTACCTCCATCTTTCTACTGTTTTTTCCACTTCAATCAAGCACTCCAGTTCCTACTCTCATGCGCTACTTATTCCAGGCAACATTTATCCCCCTCCACCTCTCATGTTTCTAAACACTTTACTTCTTCTCTTTACCTCCATCGAATCTGGGTCGAAATAGAGAAATAATAAACCTTGATGCAATATTAAATTAAACTTAGTTTAACTAACCATCCCAATGGAAAGGATTGTTTCCGACGATTACTGCTTACAACTTTACTAGCTCATTATCATTCTTACCCCGGGAAACCAGTTCCAATTACCCGCCCACCGGTTTCTTCTTTTCCAAATATTTAATTCTTTCCTCCCAATTGCTCTCATTCTCTTGCCCATATCGAATTCTATTTAGCCCCTTACACTATGTACTCCAGCAACTTTCTTCCCCACAGAAGAGCGAAGAACGCCGTATTTATTTCGTTTCATCCTTCTCTACCCCTGGAGAAAACTCGGGCTCCCACCGGAGAAAAATCAGCAATAGAGTTGATGCATCAGACACAATATGGAATTAAGATTGATCGATTATGTGGAGTTGAAAATGGGACCAGCAACTGAGGTTTGCGCCATTAGGCCAGGTGAGTAGTTTGGTTGGGGAAAGAGCTATTAGAGGGATGGAGGAGGGTTAGAGAGAAGTCCGGCAAGGGCATTAGTTTTCAGCAGAATGAATCGAGGGGAAAAAAGTATAATGTCCAACTTTTCCGTAGGAGTATAGCATTTAACTCTCAACAAAAAAGTATGAATCGGAGTATCTGAAATATCCCCGCCTCTGACGGGATTCAAACCAAAATCCTTCGGGATGGTAATACAATACTATCACCATCTAATTCCCTGCAGTAAGTGCAGTTTTAATCAATAAAGCTCTAGCCATCACACTAGCACGAAGCTCGACTTAACCCGTTCACCAAGCTCAATGACAAGGATAACTTCAAACCAATCATACTCTCTTCATCCTCTTCAGCTTACTCTCCGCCTTATCTCGCACCCCGTTTCTTATTCTTGGTCCCCGTCTTCACCACCTTCTCCTTTTCTCCCGCTCTTCCCTCCCGACTGCCCTATATCTTTTCTCGTTTTCGATTTCCATCACGCTTCTCATTTCGCCCTCTCGTCCACTCCTTCTCCACAACACCACTTCACTCAACCTCTCTTCTCGCTCCTCTCGTGTCTTCGTCCTTCACCTCCTCCTCACATCTCCTTCTCTCTCTTTCCGGTCGCTCTTCCTTCCCCGGGCCCTGGCCGGAGTCTCGGAGTCGTAACTTCGGCGGAGAGGGCGCAAAGGTTCGGTCTTGGTGCGGGGGGAAGAAGGGGAGGACAAGAAGGGGTTCCTCCTCCGAGGGTTGGGTCGTCATGAGTAAGGAGGAAGGAAGCATCGTGGTGAGGCGACGGGTCGGAGGGGTTTAGAGGGAGGAATTGGGGGGCACGGAGAAGGATATAAGGGTAAAAGCAGGGGGGGAGTGTGTGGGGGTTAGGATTGTGTGGCACCGTGCGGATGCCGTGGAGGAGGAGCAGGGCGAGGGTGCAGAGGACCATAAACAAAAGCAGACGCCGTCTCACCGCTGCCTTCTTCCGCTTTCTCTCTCCCCTCGCCCTTAACGGTCCCACTTTCCGTTCTCTCTCTCTGTCCTCCTTACATCTACGCTCACCTCACTCAGTCCCTTCGCAGCCCTTGTGTCCTCCTTTCTGTCGGGGAGGTCCTTGTCATTGGCTCACCCTCATTTTCCTGCTATCCTGCCGTCCTCCTACACTGCTGCACTCAACCCTTACACATCCAAACCCTCCCTCTGCAGTTCCGCGAATTCTCAAACCTCTTCCTTACTCACTACTCCTTCCGATCCCACCCTTTTTCTTTCCAAGGTGGTCTTCTTACGCTTTGACACCCACTGCCGTCCATTGCCACTCAAACGCAATCCAATTTTTTCTCTCTTCCCCTTTTTCTTCTCTGTGCACACCTCCTTCCTCTACTTCCTATCCCTTTTCGTCCTCCTCCAGAACCATATTCTACCCGTCAAGTCACCTCCACCCTTCCTCTATTTCGTTTCGAATGGCCGTCCTCCTTCTGCGCCATTTCCTCAACCTCCTTTTATCTGGAGTGCCTCCCGCGGCCCTCTTTAAGATAAATTTATTCACTCCCCCCCACTCGGCGTATTCGTTCCGGGCTGATTAATGGTAATATTTGCCCAATTGGGACAATAAATGAAAACAGAAATGGAATGAGTGGGACGGAAATAAAAACACTCCCGATGATCAAATGTTGTCGTTTTTTCCGGCCCCTCTTTTTTCCGATGCTAAATATTTTATTCGTTTCCATTTACGCCCCTGCCTCCCCAGTGTTCGACTTCCATGAAATGATCACACGGAGAGCAAATAAATGAATCAATAGAGAAACACTTTCGCTTAAAATGCCGTGTATGTCATTTGAAAATATTGTTTTAGAATAAAAGTTACACAGCCACCGGATTGAATTCTCGTATAAACGAGGCCCTCGATAATGCTAGCAAGAAAAAAATGCTTAGAGTAAAAGAATGAAAATGACTTAAATACATTTTAGAGCAAACATTTTAGAATTTGATGCCATCAAAACTAAAAGCTTCATTAGTAAATTGCTTATAGTTTTTAGTCGTGGAGTAGTTTAAGATATATTTGATACCAGATAAATTGTGTCATTGTAAAACAGACACTCTCGTTGTCTAGTTAAACTTAGGTATAGATCTTGGTATCTTAATAAAATAAAGTTTCATCAGCTAGTACTTGTTTCAATAATCCAAAAATGGAAATAAGTTGCCAAGAAAATGATTGAGGAACATAAACTTTCAGTTTCTTGATAGTCAAACCTGTCATTTGAGTATAGAAACACTTAAGTTTAGTTAGAAAGTTTTTACTCATATTGTGCTTGTCTGAATAGAATAGAATATATATTTAATTTTGAAATGGAATTAATAGCAGGAAATTATATTTATTACAGCCACGGCATAATGGGATTTAATCCTCAGTGTATAAAGAGCGGAAAGAAAACATGATGTATGGGATAAATTGGACTGATAGGTTCACAGTATCGCACCGAATAGGGAATACTTTATTATCACACATAAAACTTGGAGTCATTAATTTTGAGATAAATGGTTTTCATGGGTACGAAGAATCACATAATCATGAAAAAATAAATTTTTATCAGTAACTATTCGGGTCTCCTGGGCAGTAGATTGGAAGAATATTGGATTATTACATTCACGGATGATTCATGAATTGGATTGAAACAGGAACACATTGCTCGTATTTGGTGATGCATAAGGGATTAAACTAAGTGCTGGAATCGGGTGATACATCACTCATTGAGCTAAAGCGTGCGAGATGGATCAAGCACAAATGTGTGCACCATCAATTAAAATTGAATCTCTTACCTCGAGATCAAGTTACCGAGCCGAAGTGGTCGGATTGGTTAACCGCGTTTTGACAGTGATTAAGGAACGAAATTTGATGAAGTTAACAAGGCAAGCCAGCCGCGGAGCGACGCCTCTTGAGCATTAACGCGCCACTTTATGCGGGAACCAATATTCTCCAATAATTATTTTAATGGATCCCTTGTTTGCGCGTGCGAGACTTGAGTGAGCGAGAGAAAAGAACAGCCAATGTTTTTCCCCACCTCCTAGCAAGGAAGTTTCCGGCAACGCAGCGGTATAATGGCGAACGCCTGCGTATTATCTGAGACGTGGCAGAGGAGAAAAGACAGAGAGGACGTGGCCTTAGTGGGTGGTGAGGCTCACCGAAAGATGAATAACTGACCTTTTTTTATATTAATCAGACCTTGTCTAGAAGGTGAGGGAGGGGGGAGTGAGAGAAAGAGAGGGCCCGTGGAGAGAAAAGATGATGTGAGAGGAGGGTTTGGATGGAAAGAGACAAAAATTCCGCGATGGCGGATTCAATAACGGCTCAGGAGCAGAAGACACCAAAGAGTTATTATGCAGATTAAGAAAAGAAAGGAACAGATACACAGCAGATATTATGTAAATTGAGAAAGTATGGATTCGGGATGACTCCCTCTCTATCACCTTCCCACCTCCTCACTCCTTCTTCCTCCCGACTTTCCTCCTCTCTCCACTTCCTCCTCCGCTCTCACCCCTTTCCACCGCCTTACACTCCTCCACAGCACTCCACATCATCATCCTCCGCCTCCACCGCCTTCCGTCTCCCACCCAGATCCTAGTTCCCTTTCGCTCGCTCGCCGTCATTTCTCTCCGTCTCCTGTCGACCTTTAAGCACACTCATCCACCCGCAACCAACCCTAAACCACTACGCTTTCTCCCTTCAACTCCCCCTCACTCCCACCCACCCCGCCCCCCCCAGGCAGAAATCCCTACCATTCCCCTTCCACCATGCATCCTCCACGGCCCCTTCCCTCCCCCCCGACCTCTTCGCTCCGTCTGTACGTCTGCGTGTGTCTCCTCATTCCCTTCCACCCACCCACGATCCTCCTCCCCCATCCCTCCTTCCTCACCTTCCCTCCTTCCTTCCTCCTCTTCCTCCTCCTCTCCCATCCCCCCTTTCGCCTCTGCGGCGACTCCCACTCCGAGATGGGAGGTGGGCCCCCCCTTCGCCCCTCTCTTCAGCCCGCCTTCGCTGCTCAAACTGCCTCCTCATCTTTCTTACTCATAGCGACACGTCGCTCCAGTGCCAACTCTGCTCAGCTGTATGTATGTCTTTCCATCCCTTCAGACCACATCCATCTCTCTCTCTCACTCCCTCTCTCTATCTCCCTCTCTCTCTCACGACTTTCCCCGTACTCTCTCGACTTATCTCGTTCTCTCTCTCCTATTCCTTGTAATACTCTCGGTTCCATTTAAGCAGGTGTTTTAGTACACACATGGGTTACGAAAACCTTAGTAATATTGCCCGGCAATATTACAAAGTTCAATTACATTCAATCAGTTTCTTATCCTAAAAGTCTCTCTATCCCTGCTATTTCAGTATTCCTCAAGTCCAACAAAGAATGCATTCCGAATATTGTTCTAACTTTCAGAAGCAGAATTTGTTGTATACAAGGGAAATTCACCGAGGAGTTAACTGTATGTAATTCTGCGAAGTAATACCATAATCGGGTCCTTTGACGTTCTCTCTCCTTCAAATCTGCCCATCCCTATCTCTGTTCCTTCAGAATTTTCTTTTTTCGTAGAAGTAGGTACTGAGGCATAATGACATTTTATTAAGGAGCCTTTACGTAACACTTCATTCATGGATAGACTAAATTCAAATCTGCATCACATTTTTCAATATCAATATGCCGAATAATGATAATCATTGGGCTAATTGAATGATAAAATGTAATATACCTCGATTGAATTTATTAGATTTTCACGCCCTTTACGCAAGTTAGTTCACCTGAAGTATTTTTTTTCACAATTGTTGCCAAGATATTCATATTAGCCTCTCGAGTTTACCGTACCAGGTTCCGAAGGTCCAATTATTGGCTAATGCATATAGAACAACTCAAATATTACCACCTAATTTCCTTTCTAGTTTGTTTGTGTCGACTTCTGATGAAAATATGTGGCTAACAACATTTACTCATACAGTTAGTTATACTTCTCATAGCATGGAGGTTATTTATTATTATAGCCAAACCTAATTAATTTCCTTCCCGTATTTCCGAATATCAAAATTAAAATAGACGGCACTAAGACCATTAAGTATATAATTTCATATACATAGTGTATTAAGCTTCTTCCGCTTTAACAACTAACCAGTAACTTCCATTGATACTCCAGCTTTCTTTTTTGTGTCTAATAGAATAGTAACCTAATGGTTAACAAACTGAAGGTAACTATAGATAGGCGTTGACATGAGTAAGAGAATATTTTTTAGAATCATCTAGCCTCCAAAACAAGTATATTTTCTTATCTAACGTTCTCTCATTTCGATGTTATGTGTCACAGCAAGCACCTTACAAGACAGATTCGTAAAACTTCTTAAGTACGTGCTTAATTCTCATAGGGTTTAAAGGAAAAAGGGTAGGTTGCACTGGGAAAGAAGTCCCCTAGGGGAGACGGGTGCATTCAGACTTCGTGTTACTATGCGATCGTGAAGGATAATGTGCAAATAATGACCTATTTGACATATTTTCAATCACAAGCCCACTGATCAACCCGAAGATTAGTTTAATATTAGGTAGCGGTAAAGTACATTAATTGATAGCTCAATCAGCGTGCTTAAATCTAACGCACAATGCATATTGGCTAGTTCATTTTAAAGGGCAACCATTAGCTCAATTCTAGAGAAGGACTTCAGAATGGAGACACCGAAACTGAAAAGAGATCGAATTGAATGCGAAATTATTATCAATTCAGTATCAGAGGACTCTACCTAAGCTTGCTTGATAACTCTTAAACATTTACTCCAAACGCAACGTAACCAGAAGAATTAACTGTTACACTTATTACCCTAAAGTGGAAGTAGTTTGATTTGATAGGGAAAATAAATACCTTAGCATTCGGAGAAGAGGACTTCAATTATGTTTTTTTTATATTTTCCTTAATTGGTCATTCACCCAGTCGGGTTAAAATTTTTACCCGTATTTTCACCCCCTTTCAATCCGCCCGTGAGGGAAACTGCTTCCCTTTCTCTCTATTTCAAACCTTCCACTCTTCATTCCTTTCCCTCGACGGGTGTCTGTTACGTCTCCCCCAAAAAATCTCCCATCGCTTTTTCGAACGGGCCGACCGCAGTTAAACTGGCCCGCGGGGTCGGCGCGTCAGGTGTCGCGCCCAATGAAAAGTGTGCTATTTCCTAAAACGTTGCGCACGAGTGCAGGCGGGTCTCTTCAGGAAGGAGAGAGCCCGGGGCATCGCGTCAATATGCTACGCTCGCGAAGCGAGAGGGAGGAGGTAGCGGATTGGGGGGGGGAGTAGGGTGAGAAAGGGGAGGTGGAGAGCAAGCCCGCCTTTTGAGCATTGAGGGTGAGAAACAGCAGAGTGGTGGGGCTTTTCAGGTTGCTGTTACTCCCCCGCAGAGGCGCCATTGTGACCGGTAAGGTTCACCATGACGCCTCCTGCCATGGCCCCATGCACAGCTTTCCATCCCTCAGAAATCTGAGGTTATTGTGGGTCCGAGTGGCCTACCGTGTGTAGTTGTGTAGCGGAAAATTTAGGTCTCCGGTGCTCCAACTCATATGAATGTATCGCACCGTCTAATCCAGCGGTTTCCAATCTTTTCGTGCTAACAAAGTGCCCGGAAGCCTATTTTCCTTAAGAACTATCTCCATCTGTTGGATCCCATGCAGTTTGCGAATATTTTCTGTTCATCCACCAACGTTCAGTTCTTCTTGCATGCTCATAAACGATGAACCACACGTTGGGAACCGAGAGTCTGCTCTAATCCCTGTTGCTCATAGTATAATACTTCGAAAACGAATACTTCAAAAGTATATCGAGTTTATTATTACTACAAATTAATGAAAATGAACAAAAAAAATAATTCTTAGAAATTATATACGTCATATAACCTCCTAAATGGAAACGTTTTACCAATGGGCACCAGAAAATTAGCGAATTAAGCCTAGAGAACCATTCAGAATACTGAAAAGGCATCTGTGATAGTGGCAGTATTCATCAGGGTTGGGTCATTACACGTAGAATATTATTTTTCTACATACACGTAGAAAATAGTGTAGATTATGTAGAATATTGCGTAAATTATGTAGAATATTATGTTGATTATTTTTTGTCTGTAAAATAACGTTTTATGTTTAATAAAATGCAGTAAATTACAATTAAAAAAATAAAGTATTACATTGATTTCATGGTTACAAAATTACATTGCCTTGAATAAATAATATTTGTCTTCCTAAATCATTGTTTTACTGCAGTTTTAATAACTATTATTCTCTTACTTTATTAACTCTATTATTTAATTATAGTATTACATATAATTAGTTGGGACTTGCCCTGATGGAGGAACCCAGAGTGATTACAAAATGTTGACCTCGAATACAAAGAAGGTAAATGTTAACCTGTGACCCTTTAATGCAGAAAAATAACCTGTTTCACACCTTCTTTTCCTTAAATATTTAATATTTCCACTTCTAGTTTATATGTTATTAAATTTACAGGAAAATTAATAATTAGTAGTGATATATTTTAAAGTCCATTTGCATGCTCCAATGAAAAGAATGCATACTAAAGGTATTACACCTACAGCTATTCATTATTTAAATTTACCACCATAGATACAATGGCCAATCAGAAGCAATTTACCCATTAAACCAATCACAATTATTCCAGTTATTCCCTGACCTGTTTCCAAAATGGCAGGTAGGCCACAGCATGGTCTGTGGAGTGTTGAGAATGCGATGAGAAAGTGAAAGAACGTTGTTATTTTCAATCGTTAGGCCTCATCTGGAATATGCTGTTAGTGTATGGGATCCATACGAAACGGGGTTGATATCAGAGTTAGATCGCGTACAGCGAAGAGGAGCTAGGTTTGTGAAACGATGCTACGATAAGTTGGCTAGTGTGTCTGGACTGTTAGAAGAATTAGGATGGAATCGCTATCACAGCGTAGATTAAATTATAGGCTTAACCTCCTAAATAAATTTCAGGAAAATCATTTTATTGACGACGTAAAAAACATACTATTAACCCCTTCGTACTACGGCAGATTAGATCGCGCCAATAAAATTAGAGAGCTAGATTGTAGAACCGATAGGTATAAAATGTCATTTTCTCCGCGTACCATTCGGGACCATAACAGCTGTGATCGTCGTCATGAATAGTGCGAGTATTGACAATAGGCAGGCAGTAAATCTTTCTCATTATGTTCTCTACTCACTTATTTATGCATGATGTAAATATTGATGTCCTTATTTATGCATGATATTTTGAATCTGTAGTAGTAGTCTTTGTATCCCTTGCATGTTGGAGCGATTGAAGATGTTTGAAGATGTTTCTTGGGTATTAGATTTTTAATTGGCGCTTTGCATGTGTGGTACGCGGGTTTTAATGTAATGTCGGTGTTCTACCATATCATTCATGCATGCCTGGTGCGAAAGCACCCCCTGCCACACACCCTTTGGGTGGCTTGCAGGGTATGACGTAGATGTAGAAGTAGATGTAGATGAATTAGAAACGAAAACATTTACGCCTACTCAAGTAACTTTATATATGTATGGCCCGAGTGTTTCCAGATGAATATCTATCAATCCCACATAACTCAAGATAGGCATTAAAAACTAAGTAGGTCTACACTGTCCCATACGACATCTTCAAATTTAATACTATAAAACAATACTAAATGCCAACTTCTCAAAGAGGAGACAACACGACCAAAAATTATAGTTTTATTGTTTTAATCTTACAACTTGAGGACTAACATTTTCTCCATGTGGCTGTATTGTATTCCTATTCTTGACATTTTCTACTAGTATTATGTTGTAATCATTCCGTAGAACTCCCAAAAATACATCATAATTGTAGTTTTAAAACAATAGAGATACCTTCCTCTGTCCGAAAGAGAACTGTGTGGAATAAAATTACGCTAAGCCGATTGGTTACCTCGAAAAAGGAATAACAGGAAAAGCGTTAAGTTTCCTGACTCTCTAAACCAATCGATCGCCGGCTTGTGACGCAGCTACAGTTTCTCCTAACAGATTTGAAGAACTAGATATTGTACTCTCGGTTAGGGGGAATCATTTCTTCACACTATAGAATTTCCTCAATAATAAGTTCCTCCATACTTATCTATCCTTGCAAACCTCTTTTGCTTCATTTACCCCCATACACTGCTTCATACACGCCCTCCTGTTTTAAAGACCCCTAATATTCCTCCTCCTAAGAATTTCCTCAAAACTAACCAGCAATAGAGCAGTTAGCTCTGGAACAACAAGTAAACATACAGCTCTTAAGTTGTTTTTTGATGGTAACTTTCTCTTGGCCTTGATAGAGGTGCAGTAATATACTTCCTTTGATGTTTCACTTAGTAGCAATGGACATAGTTTCACTACTATTAAAATACCAGTTAATATAATCCTTAATCTAGGCTACTGCATGTATAACTGATTGTAAGTACTTGCCATAGAAAATTTAAAAAATTATATGAAGTGGCTACAATTGACTCAGACCTACACCAATCAATCTAGAAAATATTGCTTTGACTCATGGATAATTTGGCATTTAGACAGCTCAGTCTTGGATAATTGATTTCCTGGAAGGCCTAGCAATGGTAGGCTTGTAATAGGCTATTTAAGTTGAAAATGCACTAAATATAGGTTTAATTAATAAACTGTATTATTATATGGTTAAAATAAATTTTCCAATAATCGTAATCACTTCATTAGCAGTATATGTAAAATTAATTTTCTACGCGTAGAATATGTAACTACTAGCAATATTCTACATTACATATTCTACGGTAGAATATACACGTAGATTACGCATTTTCTACAGAGAATATTCTAATGATCCAACCCTGGTATTCAAGCCCGCGACCTTAGGTTGGCGACTCCAGTGCTACACAAATCTCACTAACTTCACCAGGGGACCCGAGTGTCTAGCATATATTCGCTGATAGGCACTAATCTCGAGGGTACCTTCCTACATTTTGCCCCTGAGAAAGAAAAATATTTATATTTGTCATAGTCAAAAGAATATTGAACAGCAGTGCACTATAAAAAACGAGACCATTCCCCTAACCTATTCACAACCGAGGTGATCGTAGCCGTAATCTCAGAGTAAATTAGTTACATAATCACTCCTTCCAGCCCTTATGCTAAAACCAAAAAAAATGGCATATTTCCATTCATTACATAAATTGGAGGACCACTCAAACTTCAATATTCGATATTTAACTCGATCTAAAAAAATAAGTAAAATCTACTTTAAACTCTCCACTCGAAATGTATCCACCCACTGAAGTTCTCGTAGCTACGAGGATCAACAAAATATAGAGTTGGATAAAAAATGGAAAAGAAAGCGATTAATCCACCTTATAGGTTTTATTATGATTAAAAATACAACAAATAAGAGAAAAGGTGTTTTAAGTGGAGAGGCAAAATTCACCCACACTATTTTTAGACAAGAAGCAAAATGTTCTATTTTGAAGGCTGAAATACTATCGGAATTATTCTGAATTCCAAACATAATTTTTTTAGTGCAAGAAAAATGCAATTTTCTCCCGGGAGCTTGCGTCATTCGTTTCATATTTGCGCAAAATTTTCCTGGAAATACACAACGCTGACTTCATAACTCTACATCCCCATGCTCCAAACACTATTCACGAGCCCTTAATTCGGTTTAAGCAACATTTTTTTCGATGCGGCGAGCCTTCTTTCGGTAGGAATACTCTCCGCTAATTGTAAAACTGCATCTGCAAAAAAAGTTAACCACGAAGTTATTGCTTCAAAGAGTCACTTAATTCAATTTGTGTTACATCAAATTACGAAGTAGATCAAAACTGCCGTAAGCAGGCCCTCATTTTTAAGGACAAATTTTATATGTAGCGTTATCCCTTAAGACGGCTCTGGCTTGACCATGTGATTCGAGACAAATGCAAAGTGAAACATTTTTCTTTATTCAGCTTAAACAATCCTGCTTTTGCTGATTAAAATGGTTACCTATTGAAAACCAAAATTTAGGGGAAAAAAGCAGATTATTCCGCGAATATATTTTTATTGACCGCTTTTGTCCAGCCATAGAAGCCGACTGCAGCGCCATTTGCAAGGAAATACCACATTATGTCTTCAATTAAGACAGTAATTCCTTATAACTCAATAAATGGTCGGTGAGATTATTATATTTTATTTTTAATCTATATTAGACATTTTATATTCTAATAAATAACTTTAATTTTAGGGTTTAACGTTCACTTTCATTGATATCAACGCATTTTCTACTGTAATCTAATCAATTTCCATAAGAACCCATGTTAAAATTTCCTCTTTCTAGTTTTTAGAAAATCTTGAACTTTAATGTACTCCAAGGAAAATGGTGAACAATTACCAGACAAATGTGTAAAAATGCACTCGACAAATTGGATGAGTACATATGCAAAGCGTCGCATTTCCCTAAACTACTGATTTTCTTGAATGTTCCTTGAAATCACCAATCAAACGGAAGAATTCGTTCGTGCCTCCTGTATTTTTGGACCTGCCTAAATATTGATTAATTTTTATATAACATGGCATACGACATTTATTTTCTAGTGTGCAATACTTTTATTAAATTTTAAAGTATTTTTCAAACATTACTTAGAGTAAAACAACGCAAATCTACGCCCTAAAGTTTAGCATACAAAACCAAGCTGTATCCCAAATAATAGATTTCAATTTAGTGCATTTTAACGTAAAATTAACGTGGTAAGGACTGATTTGCTTTTCAAAAAAATTCTTTGTTGGCAGGTACAAGGAATGCTCGAGGAAATCGATATCACTTATTCGCCGATTGACCGAAAGAATACCAATAAAAGTGAACTCTTAACGCAATTGAATTATACTGTTTCCTTGTTGGTCGTTGTTGGTTGTTGATGTTTTATCCAGAAAAAACTATTATTTTGCAAATAAAAGCCTTTCCACGCGAATTTAAATTCTAATCATACTCATAGCTCTGGACCACTAGGAAATTAGTTTCGGCACAGAGGCGACATTACTGAGAAAATGTTTTCGATGCATACCTAACTCTGAACACAGTAAATAAACACCAGTCTCAGGAACTAATCTCTTACCGAGTTAACACGAATATCTAAAAAAATGGCAGTTTGCAACATTACTACATTAATAATGGCAGGATGGTAGGAGCAATTTACTACTTTTTTTGCTAATCAGGAAGAATCAGTGAGGTTTCCTCTCTTGATTATTAAATATGTTGGATATTTTGGGAAGTATTTTTTCGCAAAAATCTATACCGTTTGTGAGGACTGAAATATTATTTAGGACACTGTTACTTCCAAGAGAGCTACAACATTCTTTAACGAAATGGATTCCTAATGTATGACTGGAAATAATTTTTGACAATCATCACTAACCACGCATGGGTAACTGGAATATTTCGTAACCAGCCATCCTGAAATGATATTCAGCTTCTCATTAGCCTTTCTCAAATACAATGGAAAAAGTTATACGGCAGTGGAAATGTGATAAGTAATCATTTTCATTACGAGTTCAATTTCCTTTCCAAACCATTCTGGTGCAAAAATATTTCAGGATTAACGAGGTTAACGTATCAAACGAGGGTTCAGAGCCCATTACATCACCTAACAAACAGAAAATACGTTTAAATAGCACGCAATGTATTAAATAGCAACACGTAAGCGAACAAAACACGCTTGGGACATTATAGACAACAGCCTGACGTGATACGGGCAATGGCTCATAATGCTTTGCTATTTTTTTCCAAACATCTTCATAAACCGGGGATGTTGCTTCCGTGTATGAACTTTGAGGAACTAGTTCGAAAAGTAAACTTAATGACACATGCAACTTTATGTGCAGTATATGTTTCCGCGCGAAATAAAACTAAAAGATAAAAACTCTCATACCGATTTACATTTACAAAGACACCACAAAGGTGTGAGACTGGATTTTTCACACACCAGCTGTGAGAACAATTTCTTTTCGATATTACCGCGTGAAATTACAGAGCAGTACAGAATAAAGCAACACGGGAGTCGTCGCAACGATAGCGCTAGAATGGAAACCAACTTCGGGTAACTTTTAGCCTAAGGTCCCGCGAGAAGCAAAGCAATTTCTTCCTAATCTCCCGACCTGGAAGCACCGCGATGGATTATTTTGGCGATGGCGCTAATCCTTCGCTGGTGTGCGAAACACGGACGGTCGCGATGCTCACGAACGCCCTTTTCTTTCATCCGCTTGTTTAAAGAGGGCAAAAAAAGTCCCATCGCTCCCCCCTTTTTTTAAGCGCGGCCGATAATGGCGACTCTTATACCCGTCTTCCTGCTCAGATAACCTTTTCTACACCCTCCCGCCCCACCCTGCTAGCAACAACGTTTTAGAAGCGGCATCGGGGCAAGCATTGCGGCAAAAGGAAGGGGAAGAGATCGAACTCCTCCGTTCTCCTCCCTTAAAACCACCTTTTACACCTCGCCCTCCCCACGGAGGGCCATTAAAGTGGGAATAAGCAAGACGTTCCCTCCCTTGAGCGGCACGCCGCCTACAACACGGGCCGAGCGGAGGTTTTCGAGAGGGCGGTAATGGAGGAGTGGCGTCATAGACTTCTGGGAAAGAAACCCCCGGCCATAAGGGACCCAGATGTAAGAGAGGTGCGCTCCGAGGAACACAAGATCCTTTTATACGGGGCAAAAATTTAGACAACCGGGTCACCCGTCCATTTGAACCCATCGAAGGAGCAATATAAAGCAGCTGTTTATGGGTGGAAAAAATGCAGGGAATATAAGACCGCGCACATTTACGGTCCGTACTCCTGCAATAAAATATCATCATTACATCATAAAATCAAAATAAATGAAAAAATTTTGAAGGATAGAAAAAAAACGGGGAAACAGTACAGTAGCATAAACAGTAAGTATACAACATTTAAAAAATCTCAAGTCCAAGCTCAGAAATTCATGATACTAATTTCATCAGTAATTAAAAAATGTGTGATGAGGACAGTAATAACTTTGTACCGTCAAATATAATCTTTGCAATGAAAGAAAGTAAATCAGCGAAAAGCGATTTTGGAACTGCGCCTTAAAATTTTGGGCTTAATAACTACTTCGCTAAAATTTGTAGACGCCATTTACCTGGGAATTTCAAGCATCATTCCCGAAGTTTTCAAGATATTATCAGCCAAAGACTGCGATTCACTATCAAAATATAGCCGCGAAAAATCAATACTCTTCGAGAAACTGGATAACTGGCGATTTCCGCCACGTAAACACATAATGATTTCGGAAGAGGTATACATCAGTCACCATTCCGGGATTAGCCCGTAAAATATATCTACTGGTGGTGACTGATGTCTCTTTCACGTGCTTAGTAATTTTTATGCACCTAAAATTGAAAATGGGCAACAGAAATTTTTATGCCGGGACGAAATGTGCCAATTCGTCAGTAACCCCTTTACACCCACCGTAGCCATATGGCTACGCCCTGAAGCGCCGATTGTATGACGCTCTGCAGGAGGAACCGCAAACTTTATCGCAATGAACTTGTCAACACTGCGTAGTTCAAGATCACGATCACCAAAATATTTGTTTGAGTACTTTAGTTGACCATATGAGTAAAATATCAAAAAATCATCAAAATCGCATACAAAAATTTATCTGGGCGAAAATATGTTAATATGATATCAAAACATAAAAAATTCACGTGAATGCCACTTATTTAATATATAACTGAGGAAATACTAGAAAGTATAGTTTTTATGAAGAAAACTTAGGGCGTACTTTTCCGTACATACCACTCTAGGTGCTTAAGTAGCGACCAAGTAATAAAAAAGCATCTCGATCGTAAAAGCCTTGAACTTACGGTCAGTCTTACAGAAGTAGTGTGCGCATGAAGGTGTGAAAGCAGAGAAAGGATGAGAGCTAGAGAGGCCCAGAGAGAAATAGAGAGAGAGGAGGCAAGGAGAGTTGAGGGGGAGGAGGAGGACACGGCTGACCTCCCGAGGTGGCAGCAAGGAGGCGGGATGAGGCGAGAGAAAGGGCAACAACACGGGATGGGAGAACATTGTTCGCGGACGAGAGGTGAGGCGGCGGGAGGCCACAGCCAATGGGAACGCGAAGGAGTTAAAGAGACCGAGGTCCTTCCTCTGACCCCCCCTCTGAAACACGCTGGGGGCCGGGCAAAGTCAGGGGTTCCGGGGCGGTAGTGGTGGCGGCGGAAATGGGGTGGAGGAGCAACGAGATCAGCCCCTCGGAATAACAGAAAGGGCGGGTGTCCTTGGGAAGTTTGCTCGCCTTGTTAATTAAAGGGGCGGTTGAAAGGGACAACCTTTTGTGGGAGGATAGTGGGGGGGGGGGGGGGTGAGCGCGAATAATAAGGAAGCGGTCGCCTGTCTTGCATTAATTATCGGCTCGTAAATGACGAGGTGTCATAAAAAAAATCCATCAACATCATCGCGATTCTTTTTTGATGCCGGTCGCAAGAAGTGTTCCGGGACGAGTAAGGCTTTGATGTGTCCAGGCCGAGAGGCATCTACCGAGACAGCTTTTGTCGACGCACGTGAGCCCTAGGAAAAATTTCCACCTCTGTCTACGCGGGCCTCGAATGTAGATAATTCGTGGGACGTTTCCATTAGTGAAGAGCGAGGGAACTCGTAACAACATTGCTTTGATTCAAGCGCCTATTTGCAATGATAGGCGAATATCGTGAAAGGCTTGGTTAATGACGAGCCCAGCAGATAAATATTGATTTTCGGTACAAACATATTCCGATTTTTTTTTAGTAAAAGATGCACTTAGTCATCCCACTTGCAGTCAAACCAACTGCAGTAAAATACTGGGAATAGAACACGTCACATACTTGAAACGCATCTATTAAAAAAAATCTCTCGACTGGTTTTAAGTAAACATTAAATTTTCTCATCATAAAAAAATCTCGGTTGGCGCGCATTTTACCAACTTCGCGAACTGGACGGCGCGACGTGACATGGCATTTCACAGAATGGAGCATATTGTTCATTAAATCTTTTACAAAAATGAATTCACCTATCAATGACCCTTAAGTGAAAGTGGTGAATATAATTTAAGGAATGAAAAATTTAATTTAATTATCACATAGTGGTTACTGTGATCGTACATTTTTACTATCATTAGCTTAAATTACTTTTGGGGTGCATTTGCCCACACGGTCAGTGACGATATCATTTAAAAAACAGAAGTGATGAAAAATAAATTCAGCCAATCAGAGATTAAAATAAAGTTAATCATAAAAACTAAACTTTATCTGCCTAGTTATGGAGAAAACAGCCCATTTTGTGATATTTTCAGAGCTTCTTCCGTTTGAAACCCTTTATCATAAAAGCCATATTCCACTGGGAAGTTGTACAAAGTTTTCACTTAGTTAGAAGCAACTAAAGCCGCGGTTTATACCTCAAGGTAGTTAAGGAGGCCCTGAATCATGAGATCATGCAGACGGAAAGTCCAGAAACTCGAGGCAATCCAACTGAGAGTTACATACGTTTCCACTTTTGCTTTTGCGGCTAATTATTTCTGGACAGTCTCTCCATCACACAAAAAGATAAGAAAGGTGAGCCAACTCCCGAGTTCAGCACTTCAGCCCTTACTCCTCGGCCGGTATTCATAGACGGGATAAATAATCAATGATTGGTGAATCTACGATTATTTGTCAATTGTTAATTATTTGATTTATGTATTCATAGACAGTAAACAATCTCCAATTCATGAATTACAGATTGGATGTATGTTTATTTTTGGGTGGTATGAGAAATTGAAGAGGCAAAACATCTTGTAGGTATCGTTAAATTTTTATTCAAGTTGAGTATATAATTTTATTAATTGCATATTAAAAAAGCAAATAAAAAATGGATTGGCAATGTTTTTTTGATAAAAATGAATTAGCCGTGCCTACATTAGAATTATTTCTTATCATTATACAACGTTAATGTAGGCGTTCCTAGGGAAAATCAACAAACAGGAATCTCGTATTTCGGCAAGTGTTGATGATGTGGCGTGTGTTGTTTAACGTCAGGAATTGTGCGACCATAAGTGTGGTCTCCTCTTTTATCTATTTTCACAAAGAGACACTTATTCGTCGCCTGAACATCGTAAGATGAAAGCGGTCTGATGGTGTCAACTATTTGGACGGCCAAAAGATTAGTTATATGTTTCACAGTTCTGGACACCGTTGGCTGCGAAACAGAACTAGCAATCTCTACATATGTACGTAAAACACCAAAGAAAACGAAGAGTAGCAGTAGCAGTATTTATAACTGATCATTACCGATAAAGAAAATTTGAAATAAGTAATTAGTAGCAATTGATGATAGCTTACGAGTAAAACACTCATGGCAATTTCGGCCGATGTTAAATTCAGCATGAAGATTTTGCAAAATACTGCGTGATTAAAAACCGCTGTGATAATTTTTTTCAAATTTTTAATATGGTTTCAACAATGCTATATTGATGCCTAAGCGTAAAATCTCAAAGCAATGAGCCACAGTTGCACAAGAAGACCTGTCAGTCCTCGCGGAAAGTGTCGATATATGAACATCAGTTCTAAGAAGAATATACTTGATCACTACGGCTTTTGAGAATCGGTATCCTCTATTAAACTCTTCGTCTGTCAACTCTCTCGTCTCTTGTTACAATAAGTTAGATTGCGGATTTTCAACAGAGATTGACGTATATCATAAGCGGTCCATCACCAGACCCCAGTGATGCCAATTGCCAATAAAGATTCAAATTGAAGTACGAATTTTGAGGCAAGTATCACGAGAAAAAAAGCGAGGTGAAGTCCTATGATATGATATGATATGTAACTCGGAGGAAACATTCCATTCTGGTCGCGAATTTGAAGAAGGAAAAAAACGTATGCACGAAGACTCGAACCACTTATACCTTCATGTATGAATCCGCGGAGCTAACCACTACACCAGCTGATCCACTAACGAAGGCGGGCGATCATTATAGTTATAAGCAAAGTGGCTTTGAGGACGATTGAGACAGGCAATGTGAGGGTCCGGACCAACTTAGCGAGGGTAAATTTTCCCAGCTTTTTTATACTAAGGGCGGATATTGCTGATTATAAACTGATTAATTACAATACAACTAGGATACACTTGACAAAGTCCAAGGCGAACTAGAATTTGACTTCGTGCACAACATAGAAAATTACGGCATTCATATCGGCGATTCAGGGAACGTAGTCTCCCCTTGTGAGTAATAATTCAGTGGATTTGTTGGATCCCTAATGTGTGTTTTTCGCAGCCTTCAGTGATACGCTGTTACATCTCAGCAATCACGTACGATACGCCACTATATCCGAACGAAATTCCATTGCACGGAAATCCTAATAAATTCAAGGTAGTCAATAATCCTAATCAATTCAAGACGGTCATTTTGAGTATTCTATGCCTTTAGCATCGTATAAAATTGTCCGTTTGGAACGTAAAGACACGAATATGTCGTAAACAACCATAGAACTATCGACGTCCAACAAAGAAAGACTAATTAATTACGGTCGACAGCTTAATTCACGAATCGATGATTATTTGGTCAAGTAATTACAGTTTACTTGACTATGAATACTAGAACTATAAACAATGATTACTTGACGACTATGAATACATATTAATCAGAGATTGATGAATTTCTGATTCAAGAATCAACGATTGATGAATCACTGATTCTAAAACGACTATGAAAAGAAAACTAATTAATTAGAGATATAATCATAGATTGAAACGAATCTGTAATTATTGAGGACTATGAATATCGGTCCTAGATTGTTCATATTTAAGCAATACAGAGCTACCGCGATTAAAATGACAGATAGAATGCGATAGAAAAGTTTTGGAAAATTTTAGACTTCATCTTTCACATGGTAAGGCAAAGCATCTGATTTTTTTAATAGATCTGAAAACTCGACATTTCACCATCATTTGAATTTTTTTACCATTACCATCATTTGTTTTTGAACTTTCAATAGTAGGGATCCATCAAGGAGTTATTAGCCATTTATATTAAAGACCATTTCTCCGCTAGTTTCTTTCTATAGAATATACTGAATAAATCGTTAATCCTCTAACTTACGACACTAAGGAATAAAATTAACTGCTATCAATGATTCGTCGGTCTAGCAAAAGAGGTACATTCATCCATATTTCGGCCAGATCAATTTAAATAACGGTTTTCCAAGATAAAGAGAATTTTTTTTTCAAAAAACCACATGATATTAGGATTTTAGAGTTAAAAAAAATTATTTTCTGAAGGACAATGAATATCATTTCAACAATTGAAGTCATAATTTCGCATTCTAAGCATTAACGTTCAAAATACTCAGCATCTTATGTAATTAGTTTTGATTGCTTATATGGTCGAACTTCTCTTACATAGAAAGTAATAATTTAATGATTATTGCAGTGAAACAAGACAAATTTTCAATGATGCTGTGCATTTGGAAACGATGTAGCCCGAAGAACCATAGCGGGACTTATTAAAAAAGCTACTGGCTGCACAACGCCACTGGCCATAGAGCTGTGGGTCATAAATCTGGGGCTTGTGGGAGGACTAATAAGTCTCTCGTGAGTCACGGTGAGATAAAGATGCACTGAAAATCATGACAAGGATAAAGTGAGAGAAGGAACATGGCACGCTATCGTTAACCATGATTTGGCACTCATTAATATCTCACGATCTCCTAAAATAAGCCAACTTCTTACGTAGCATGCAACAACAGTTCGGTCCTTCGGTCAATGTGGCGAAGTCTTAAGCAATCCATGTTACAAAACAACCATTATTTAGACCAATTTCTTTCCTAGATTTAGCTTAACTAGGAGATTAGAGAATTACAGTCATGCTATCGTCGTGATTTACGATAATCCGGCTTGTTTTTACTCAGAGTTCAATAAAAAAACTGAGGGATTAGTGGCATTTACACGCAGTATTCAACCTCATCACCAGGGATTTAGATTAAAGCAACAAAACGCGTGTATCTACTTGCCTTGACAGATTTCCAAGACTACGATATTTACAAACAGAATTTCAACCACGTATTTAGGATAATCCATGGATTTTCCTCGCAGGAAATTAACGATTTTTGATGCCCTTTTTGAGGAAATTCAATTGCACGGCGGAGCGGCGGAGAGTGATATAAAACGTCAACAGCGCCCCATAAACCACTTTGATGGGCTCCTATTTTAACTGTTATCCCTTTTAACTACCCTTTAAAGCGAATGCGAGACCCGCAGCACTTGTGTCAGGGCAAATCTAATTCCATAATCTCCGCCATGCAGACGATCTCATCCGGAGACTTAATTGAATCCGCGGGGCGCTCAAGATGAAGAGGAAGAGGAGGAGACTTCCAGTGCTGCTCGCCGAGTTCTGAGACGAGAGGGGTAAGAGAGGGGAGGAGAGTGCTCACAGATTATGCGATCGGTTCCGGCTTTCTTGTCTTTCCTCGCGAATGCCATGACATCCCTCCCATCTCTACTTGCATACGAGGAAAACCGGTCCCACGCATTCATCATCGCATGCTCCTCACCAGGGTATCCATATTCCCGATATTTTGGAGCTTAAGGGACCCGGACTAGGATATTTTAGAGGAAAAAAAATGTTGTGTTGGAACTTCCTGAATAAACTTCCAATTTTCAAGCCTTATCAGTAATGATGAATATTGGAGCAACTCAAAGCCGCTAAATAACTGAGTTACCTAGTGGTGTGGCCTTAGTGCTGTCAGTATTGCAGAAGGGAGGAGCTTTTCCTGTGACATATAGTACCTACTGAATAATGAGTGAGAAATTCTTTAAAATGAACCAAACTGACAGACGTCAACCGTCGTCCGCGAGGTGCAGTCGAGTGACAGCGCACAGATATCGTCGTCCGAGCTCGTATCATTGAAAGGCTATCAAAGGTATTAAAACAGTTAGCTCGCAGAATTATTGGATCCACGAAAGGTCAATATTTTAACGAAAAATATGCGGAATATATACCGAATGATTGATTAAATAAAATATTATATTTACAGATATTGTTTTTTCACTCCAAATATGTGACTTTGAAGGTTTACTTTTGATGTTCACACATGCTGAATTTTATGGGCCCATAATAGTCTCCTGTCAACACCATTACCTCGACGATTGTTTAAAAGCCATGTAGGATGGTAGTAAGGGATCCCATCGTGATGATACAAGAAAATTTATCAACATAGGTTTTCCTGTATTTCATGACGAGTCCATCATTTACTCAGCATACTAGTTAGGGCCGCATCTTTTTCCATCTATACATGATTAATACATTGTCTGTTCTTTTTTCCTCACTCCGCATTTCATAATTGTTGACGGTAAGCAGAAATATAACCAAATGGGCAGATTAATGTTTAGTATAGGCAGAGATACGAAGTAGGTATTAATTAAGTAAATTATGAGTTAATTTAATTGAGAAAACATCTGCAATAATCAATTTTAAATCTATTAGTAGAGAAAAATTTTGTCCCAGTCTTAATCTATTGTTTTGAATTACAAATGAAATAAATGAAAATGTTGCTCAGATTTAATAACAAATTAAATAAATATCTTCTGTCTAAAAAATAATTTTGAAAATCCCTCAGTAGCCATTCCTTTAAATAAATTTAAAATTTCGGGGGTGATCTCAAGACCCATAAACTACGTCACTAAGTAAGGCTCTAACCAAACCTATTTTTTGGTTTCTCTACACTTATTTTCCATACCGGTGACTTATCATGTGCGGCTCCTGCGGTCTTTTCTTCGTCCAAAAGTGGAAAAATAGTCTAGAGGACCTTAATGTAACGGAGCGTATGGAATGAACACATACATCGTAGGGGTCGCCTAAACAGAGGTATTTTGGCTCGGTTTCTGTCAGACGTAAGAGATCCTTAAAACTCATTATTATCACTGGGTGGAAGGAGCAAATTTCCTGTTTTCCGACCAACTTCTCTCACGATTGGGGGACGAGGAATCGGGGCTAAGTTCCCGGAGCGGGCGGGAAGAAAACTTCCATTTCGTCTTGCAAGCGGGAGAAAACCCATCCCACTAAACCCACCGTACTCATCACAGCCAAACTCCTCGCTATCTCCACACCAAAGATTCCGCCGTCTCCTTACCCCTTCCTGAAACCCAGCCCATCTTTCCCGACGTCCTGGAGGTCCCTCCATCGGAGACCTCAATTCCGAAACGTGCGTCCGCCTCTCGTACACATTTCTCCTCTGGCCCCGTCCGCCAATCCTCTTTCACTCCGATGCTCATCCAGAAAACCCCTTTACACGGAGCTCGCGTCCCATCGTCCGCCCTTCCACACACAGAGAGAGCCGGCCTGCTCGCCTGCTCTCTCACACTTTCCTTCCACCCAAGGTCCCTGGCCCTTCTAAGGATTCCGACCCCACTCTCCTCACTATCCTCCCCCTCCCACCTCTTTTTTCCTGTTTGTGCCCCACCAATATTTTCCTTCTTTATCCGGTCGCTCACCCCAGTTCTCCCTTTCCGCCTTTCCCTCCAAACTCTCGAGGACGATCCCTTTCCTGGAAATCTTTCTTCGCGGTCTTTCTTCCTTCCTTCCGTCATCCTCCCACTTCGCTGCTCTGCTGTTGATTCGACTGGCCAGATTTTGTTATGGTGTTTGTTCATTCCTGACCCCTTACGGACATTCCGAGAGCCCTCGTCTTACCTCAAGTCGATCCGTGAAACCACGAGAGTACGTTTTCTTATCAGCATTCCTCTATAATAATAGTAGTAAATAAAGTTTATAAAATACGATAAGTAATACTTACTATACAATAGTTTCGAAGGGTCGCACAAGTTTTATAAACCTTGAAAGTATTTAAAACGAGGACTGAATTACTTAAGATCCGACTCGTCTCATTCCCCGGTTCTTCTTTTGCCGGTTCTTATTCATGAAATTCCTCTCCCTCCAAAGGTCAGCTACTCCCAGGCTTCTTATCTTTTTGTCCATTTATTTTTCCATCAGTATCGATCGATTTTTGGGAGAAAGTGTTTCCGCTCCCAAAATATTGTCTTAACTATTTAAAGTCCTGCCTTCTCCTGTTACCTCTACATTTCGACATTTTAGCCGATGAACCACAGAGAAAGTGTAAGTAAGAGCATTGCACTACAATTTTATAATTTTTTGGCCGAATACAAAAGTAATTCCGATGAAAAATAATGTCACCATCGTACAATTGGGTTTAAAATATTCAAAAATAGCCATTACAAATAGTCGCCCAAAGAAAAATGCTTGATTTTTAAATTTTTTCTAGAAATGGAACCTTTTATTTCGTAGCGGCAGGTATTCTAGCGCGTGCCTCTTAGCCTAAACAATGCTATTATATGAACTATAGAACAATGAACAATGCTATTATATTATTCCGCGAGAACTATGAGATACATTTCTCATTACAATTATGAGCAAGCTTGTTCGATAATGAATTAACACAGTTTTATCTAATAGAGCGATTAGAAAGATAAACGGAAATTATTCCGCCCTGGCTAGAGATAATCTCAATCGCAACACCAAAAACTGTTATGATGTCCATGCATTTTAGTAATCTATACATCTACGTTTACAGAGGGCATATCGCACCGCGGCATTACACGAGCATTAAAATTCCCATGTTAATTCTCTGGGCCGGGGATTGAATCGGTGACCGTATGATTCCCGCTCGCACACAATAAATACCCGAATCAATAAAACTGGGATATGGCACGTCATCAGACACAGAGGAGCCTTCATTAAGTTAGCGCGCGATTAGGTGATATCGCGAACATCGCTCGCTAGCGGCTGAACATCCCGGTGCCCCGTTACGGATTTAATCCCAAAACTTTATTTCGCGCCTTCCGAAAACCGAAGAGACCAAAAAAAACAACATTACGAGGAGAATTCAGTCGGCAATGGAAAACGGACGCCGGGAATAATTCACGCGCCGCTCCCCCGATTTTATTCTCACTCCCTTTTCTCGCTGGCGATCAGTCCAAATTTGCCCGCGTCAACAATACCTCGCCTCTCCCACCCAACAACTCCGCCCTTCCAGCCCCCCCTACCCCCCCCCCCCGACCCAGCTCCCACAAACACGTTTTATCTCGCCTTTCTTCTTCCGCTCCCTCACTCGTCTCAAAACCTTTCTCACTCCCCTCACGCTCGTATGTACCTTCGCAGAGAGAGAGAGACGGGAGCGCACGGCCTTCTAGATTCCGTCCCGCCAGTAGTATTCCTGCCCGGCCTTTTTTTTACGACCAGCCAACGGGCCGTTATTTACCGTCACGCATCGAGAGGTGGAGGCGGGGAATAAAGAAGAGGTGGTAGAGTACTAGTGTTAGCGGGTGGACGCAGAAGTGTAGTGGCGGACGGAGATGGTGGAAGTGAGATAGAAAGGGAGGAGACTAGATGTGTGCGCGCGCTAAGGAGTCGTTCCGCCGCGCCCCCGTTGTGATGCGTGTGGGATGGAATTGAGTGGGTACGGGAGAAAAAGAGAGTAGCTATGCGTGTGTTGTGCGCATGGAGCAGCTCACCATTTCTGGAGTGTGTGGAAGGTATGGTGAGAGAATTGGTGACTTCAGACGCGCCGAGACATAAATTTTAACTAAAAAAATCACCACCACGGAGGATACCAGCTATTCCATAATAGTAGTAATGAATGCACTTTTTTCATTGTAAGAAACTGGGGGTGCTAATAGCAAAATAAATATTTGGCGAGATAATTCAGGCAATACTTACATATTGCGATCAAGATACACTACAAATGCGTAACTTAACCAGTGCCAGTACTTGGGGAGAAAATCACTTCCTTTGGTCCGGAAATATTCAAATCATTCGACTTATTTTGCCAAGTGACAGGGAATATCACTCTTTTTATGTAATTCCAATAAATTCCAAATATACTGAGTCAACTGTTAGTGATAATTTTGATTGTAGTGGACACGAAGAGAGAAAAATTTAGGTGTGGCCGAGTGGTTATAGAGAGTGTAAGGAGTACATACATAATGACCTATGAGCCATCTCAGGGGCGGGTGACAAAGGAGTTTATAATGTTTACAAAGTCTACACTAACTTCCACAAGTTAATTAATTAAATTTAATGGCTATAAACATTTACAATGAAATAACTTGTTCGTTAAGTCTTAATAGCGTCAGTAATTTTAAATATTATATACTGCCATTGTTCGTGGAAAAATACGACATATTCAAATCCATCATTATGTTGTTTTATTCTTTAATATGATGCTGAACTCCTAAACAAATATAGTTATTCATTAGCTTCAGCCTTAACTTGTAAAACTTTTCCATAAGGCTCACGAATTAACAAAACTATGGAAGTTTTGCGTAGAGTATTTATTGTACGATCAGTTTCGTCGAATAGTCGACACAATCAGGTTGTCATCAGACTGTAGTTGTGTCAAGGATCAAGAAGATGATTTTGACAACATCTGAGAAGAGATTGACTCCGAACTTCAAAGATTTAGTTGACATTTTTGCCGAATATGTGATAGATGTTGGAGGACGAGGACGAGAGACAGGGAGAAGTGAGGGAGTGGGAATGGGTTAAGAAGGAGACTTAGGGAAGGTGTCTCGCAAGTAAGAAAGAAATGCCCCAGGGTGCCAACTCCTGCTTTGCATGGGCGTGCATTATTTATTCCTCTCGGGCCAGATGCGAAGAGGGCAGTGAGTTGGCAAAGGCAGGGGGGAGGGGGACGGGAGGGCTCGGGGAGGAGGAGGAAGAGGAGCGTGGGTCGAAATGGGAAAGGAAGGAGCGGAGACTTCTTCTTCTTCCCACTGCCTCGCTCTCCAAGATCCCACTATTTGAAGGACCTCCGGGAGTTCACTTCCCGGAACCAGCAATCTGTATAATGGAGTTGGACTCATCCCTTCGCCACTCCACTATATCTTTCCCACTTCGTCTCTTTCTCTCTCTCCCTCCTCTCTATACATATCTTCCTCCTTCTTCTTCTTCCGCCCCCTTTCCTACCCTCCAACTCGTCCCACTCTTCCGCGCGCATTCCACTTTTCTAATCCCTTCGCCCTCCTTTGCCCTTCCCGCTTATCTTCCAAACAGCCCTCATACAAATCGTTCTACCGGTCCACTCCAAGCGCTACTCTCTGCATATAAGGACGAACGCCGGGGATGAAGGCCGTGGGTATGAGGGGGGAACACTCCTTCCATCTCTCGCTTCTATCTCTTCGTCCTTACGAGATATCCCACGCTAACCTTTGGAGACGTCGCGGCATATAAAATTTCCTCATCGAGGGACGATGAACCTCTTAGTCCCTGAGCAGGATACGGGGGCGGGCAGGGAGGGGTGTAGTGGGGCGAAAGGGAGTAGCGGGGAATTTTGCCGGCGCGTGTCGCATCACTTACGAGTAAAGGAGCGTTCCATTTTTAACTCTGGGTCTTCAATCGGAGGCAATGTGAGTGGGCCATTATTAAGGCATTTTGGGCTACAAAATTCATGATTATCATTCAACCGCTTTTGGACTTGATTGATATCACGCGAAGATGTGGAATGTAGAATTTTATACCTTGAATAAAAATGTCTGAAAAATTGACTTCCACTCGTATTATTACAGGAAAAAACAATAACGGAAACTCAAATCCGCTGTAAATATACAAGTTAAATTAAATTGACTCCAATTACATATACTAAAATACTACAAGACCCGAGATAGTATCGCAAGTTACTTTCAATATAAAATTATTTGGATAATATCTAATAGAAATTCACTATCCAGGGAGTAAATTCACTAAAGGCAGAACGATTTATAACACATAACAGACATCCATCCTATTTTCTCCTCAAAACTTTGCGAAGCGTATATCAGACAAACAGTGAATGGTTTCCTTGTTAATTGGCAATGATTTAATTAAGGAACTGAATGTTTTGTTTACATGAATCAAGGGGAACCACAAGGGCATCATTAGAAGACGGAGATATTAAAAACTTACTTAAAGGTGGATTTTTCATCCAACAAAATGCTGCTAAATAAGAAAGATAGCCTTTAAATTGGTGCTAAGATTATCTGTCACTGAACTCCATGCAGAACGAGGTGTTATTTTATACATGAATGCTATTTAAAGATGGATAGAATATGTATATAGGAGAACGAATAAAAGCATTTCAGCACAATATAATTTATTAAACTATAAAAATGTCAACTTCGAATCTTGTTTTTACCCTTCTTATGACAGCGCAGGTAATACTTTCAAATAATATAATTCTTTGAATATTAAATTGTCACGTCAGAGATACAATAAATAGAACTGAATACAGCGTCAACTTTTAAATGATAAATGCTATGAATGTCATTCAAAAAATTATAACTGAGCTCTCTCAACGTTGCTGTAGAAGTGGCAATGTATACACTGGGATAGAATAGGAAACTGAATAGGATTAAAGAGATGTAGCAATATAAGATCCATTTATAAGGAGAATTTTTCGTCGATAAGAGCCCAGAGATAAAGAGCTCCTTACGAAAGAATAGGATAAGAAAAAAGGTGGACAAGGACACCACCAATTAATTTATACAAATGACAATGGCTAGAAATATGAGGGGAAAGTTTATCGTATACATTAAAATAATGAAAAAGGAGACGCCTGGGGCAATTAAAAAGTATTGGATACAGCTATGGTTTAGAATGCCCTTTCATCGCAAAATATAACTAGCATTTTTATCAATTTTGTTTTAACAGGTCAAATTATTACCACAAAAGTGAATTCAATTAATTCCATTTATTTACTACCGATCCCATTTAGCTTCGTGAAAATTTTTATAGACATGAATATCAAGAGTTCAATTTGTACCACGAGCACATTAGATTATTTTAAATATAATAAATAAAAATAATACCCTCGATTCAACCGTATGCATTTATTATATACAATTAAAAAACGAGCATAGCGGAGCCCTATGACACAAAGCAGTTTAATTAGGAAACGTTTCCAAAAAGATTTTTAAATAGCTTTAGGAAGGTCACAGATTTTATTTAGCGTAAATTGAAAAACTGTACATTTTAAAGGATGGCAGGTGCTGAACTTGTAGAATTCCTGTTCTATATTTCCTAGTTTACGAAGCTTAGCCTTCATAAAGAAGGGAAGACTTTGAAATGGCAAATATGACTGGACAAGAATTTTGATAGGAAACTTATTTAGGAAAAGTAACAGAAGGAACGCCTACCTTGGCATGAACTCAATTTAAAAGGCGAATTTCAAATATTTTTTACCTCAATCGCAGCAAAAACTGGAGCAACGTCCATTGAGCCACGTAAGCTCAAACCACGTTGGCTCACTCACAGGCCATTGCTGATAAAACCAGCTTCAAACTTTCCGCAGCGCGGATTTTGACGGATAGAATTTAAGGAAGCGCAAACTAGATGGTAGATATTGGAAGCTGTTGATCGAAGGCAGAGGGAAGTATCACCGTCACGGTCACTCGGGTTTTCCTCGGCTTTAGATTGTGTGTTTCCCGCCCCCACCCAGCAGAAACAAGACTACGTTTGGAGTCGAGGGCAAACAAGTGAAGGGGGACTGCTCACGGCGACTCATTCCGTCCTCGGCAGCCTGGGGGTCCGTTTTGTTTCGGCACCACGGTGAGAGGAGAGGAGAGGCCGAAAGAAAGGCCGGAATTCGGTCTTACGGTGAGGCAACACGGCTTCGGAGGTCCTTCGGGCGGATTTAGGCGTGTGAGTGGAGTTTGGCGGAAGGGTGGCGAAGGTTTGGATTCCGTCGGGAGTAAACAAGAGGAGCGAGAGGCGACGAGCTGTTTGCGGGGAATCCGAAGAGCGGCGGATTTGGCGGACCGGAGTTCGGTAAACGCGAGGGGCGCGATAGGCGGATCCCGGAGGATGCGGTGTTCGCACGGTTTGACGTCTATCGCCCAACTAGCCACGCTTTATCCTCCTCTCCAGCCCAAACACCACACTATCCCACCTTCCATCTAGAGCTCAACTCCCCCTAAGATGCGGAGGGCAATAATTACCCATCGTTCCCATCAGAACGCCACGACCGAAACGCGTACATTTTTCTCCTGCCTACGTTTCAAACCTCTTTCCACGCATGACTTGGGTCCTTCAGTTTCGATCTCTCATCTTCCCGGAACCTTGATGATAATTGGAGCTCGACCACTACCACGCGAGCGAATCCAGACTCCAAGCAAATGTATGGGTGGGATAGTTGGTGTTGTCGGCCGTAACATGGTAGAAACGATTAATTATAAATCAATGAATATACTTGATTTATAGTATGGGTGGGAGTTTCACGCATTCATTCAAGCAATTCACACCAAGAATCCACTACTGCTAGAAATAATTCCTCCACGCGTTCCATAAGAGCGAAATATTAATAGCAAATCTCTTTGCGCCAGTCGATCCATCTTTATAAAATTTAATACGAATTTCTACATCAGCAATGCAAAGGCTTAGTTCTAGGTAATGAAATTATTTTATGTTATGAGTGGTTATATACAAACTGTTTCTTGCAGTACACTTGTTTGATTTGAGAAGCCGAACTTAACTATTCTCAAGCAATCTGCAATTCATTTGTTTATATGGGTCCAAAAGTTTATAATATGTTGCCTAAAACAATAAAAAATACGAAAATTTGTAAGCAATGTCTACAGCTGGCCTAGTTTTGGATATTGGCTGAGGAGGAGATTGTTAGATTTTTTTGTAATATTAGATAGTATTCTTTTCTTAAACTTAGTGATACTTTGCAAAGTTAATGGCACTATCAATATTGTATTAATATTCAATTACTTTTTTATGATGTCTTAGATGACTGTGTTGTACCAGATGTACCATATCATGCTTTATGTTGGCAATGCATAGGTTTTTGTCGAGGGTTGCCTCAGCACAGGCATTCCCTAGAGGCAACTTAGCTTTCATGTGGATGAAATGTGAATTCAGCGTTTAAAGTTATTGCTGCTGAAAGCAATACATTTACTTTACAAAGTGATAAACAAAAATGAAATGATAAAATAAATATCGCTATAACCAGATGTAGGCATAATATATTCAATATCTCAGCGCCAAGCCCATGGGTCAAATTACAAATCATTCCAGGTTTAAGTTAAGCTTGAGGGATAATTACTCCATTCTATGAATACGCCTACAGTAGCGACCTCTATCCCGGAATTCCCTTCCCTTATTATCCCTTCAACCCCAACACCTGCCCGAAGCCTCCTCACGCGCCGCATCCCACCCATGTTCCTTCCGCCCGACCGGACTCTCCTCCTCCTCCCCTCCCAGCCCCGCTCCCTACTCCCTCCCTCCCTCATCCCTTCTCACGTGGTTACAGTCCCTTGCGCCCTTTTTTCCCGACCGACACAAAATCCAGCAGCGCTCGTTCGCTCAGTCATTCATTCATCCGTCCCTTTTCGCCTCTCCTCTTCCCAACCCTCCACTCTGCCTCACTACCTGCCCCTCCCCCTCTCTCACCCCCGCGGTTTCTCCCGCGTTTATTTCCTCCCTTTCATTTCCCCCTGCTACCCTCTCAATCAATTCTTTTCCCCCTCGCCACTCTACGTTCCCTTTTTACCCTATCAAACATTCTCGCCGCTTCCCGCTAAAAAAAGCCATTCCATGCCATGACGAGCCCCATGGATAAATATTGAATTTAAGTGAAACTTATTGTTTGATTCCAACATTTAACACATTAAATTTTCAGTAAAAATCTATCAATTAAAAAGTAAAAGAAAATTGAACTATATCCTCCATCTTTAACGAGTACCACTATTTGATTTTCCCGACCGTATTTTTTTCCAGTCTTACTCGTGAACCCGATGGGTCTATTAAATGTTCTACATGTAGTCCAAACAGTGAATGGTAGCCAGACGGAGTCACGTAAGACATACGTAATCTTTTACAGAAGATGTTTTGGTACATAGTGACTCCAAATGGTACCTCGCGTGAAAGTAACGGAAATCTCGCGGGTGTTTTTGCGACCAATTTGGCTATAAAATCGTAGTATATCGAGAAAAAGATCGGTTACGGAAACATTGGATTAAAATCCCTTAACCTCCGCCACAAGCCTTCAATTATTCTTACTGAATTTATCCGTGATTTCATAATCAGATGACGGTAATAAAGAAGTTATAACACAAAACTATAAATCAGTTTCATTTAGTTGAGAAAAGTGAATGACGAAATTTGCTGCAATTAGAGCCATGCAGTTGAAAATTAAGTAAATATGTCTCACACCAAAAAGAATCATTTAATCAACTGTTAAAAATGGCGCAGAATTTTACTCAGTTTCATGCAATGGAGATATTATCGGCGAATAACGAAATTTAATGAAGTCCAGGTCATTTTCATACACCACGAATTACAAGTCGAGCATTAATTGATCAAATATACATATCATAAAACCACCGTAATTGAGCCCAGAGCTACAGGAAACAGGAAATCAGACTGGCAACGAATTTCCTGCAGCCTGCTTGAAAGAGCATATGCCGGGAAAACACATCAAAAACCTATTCTTCAATCTACCACGAAATGCGGGATTAAATCTTACACTCCAAGTTTGAAAGCGACCATTCAAGTATCGCTCCATTGCAAGCAGAATGTTAAAAAGAGCGGCATCCTCTTCCTTCGATGCTGATTCTCTAAGCACCTTCCCTCTCCCGTTTTATAACATACTCCTCTTTTTCCTGCACCCTCCCTTTTAAAGACACACCAGCGACCTTTTCATCTTCCCGCGCGCACACACACACAAAAAAACCGGCCGCACCACGCCGCTTTTATAACCTTCGCGCATATGTATCTCCCCGCCCATCTTCCTCCATCATCCGCGCTCCCCAAATTCTCACGCGCTCTCCTCCGCTCCCAACACCCGGAACCCTCTCTCGGCCGCCGCATCCCGCTCACCGCTCCTCGTTCTCCGCTCCTCCCATCCCACGCCACCGAACGCAGAACCCGCTCGCCTTTGCCACATCTCCTCTCCGTCATTCCTCAAGCCTTTTTACCCTTCCAACTCTTACTCTTCTCCCTCTCTTTGGCTCAAATGTGGTGGCCCTCTCAGAGAGCAATGATATATATCTTCCGCGGCGTCGGTTTCTTTTTCCCTTCCATTCAAATATTCAGATGCGGCGTGAGGTGTGTGCGTGTGGGGTCTGGGATGTGTATTTATATACGCTGTGTTCGTGATGTGTGTGTGTGAGATAGAGAGAAGGTGGAAGAAGGTGGAGATGATATAAGTGGAGTACGGGAGTTGGTTCGTTGGTTTTCGAAGAGTTTTTTTGGGAGGAGGCGGAGAGATAAAGAGAGAGAGAGAGAGAGAGAGAGAGAGGCCGGAGTGAATTTATATAATAAGAGAAGAGATGTAGAGGCTGAATGAGATTTAGCTGGCGGATATGGAATTGGTGGTAAACCAGGCAGTAGTGCGTTTTGTTCTTTTTCTTCAACCTATAGCCATTTCAGCAGAAGAAAAGGGTATGAGAGAGCATAAGCGAGCGCCTACTCAGGACAAGTGGTGGCGTCCTACATATGCTAGGATCGTTTTCCTTCTTGGAAAGCAATAAAATCATATCGTTTACCTTCTGTGTCATACATTACCTTTGGACAATTCGGAGTAATAAACTAAGTATTAAGTTTTAAGAGAAAAACAAAAGCATAACGAACGATGATTGGTACAGAATGATGACCTGAGCGGTGCAAATGAGTCAGAAACGCAGAACCGAAGCAAGAAATGGCGAATTGCCACGATTAATCCATCGGGACTTTTGGAAGTAAAAGGGAAATAATCATTAAAAATTCCATCATTAGTTGAAACGCATAATTGTATGCAGATGGGATGAAGATATTTATTCCTGTAAAATAGACTGCGTGATTGAAATCGCACGGAATGACCGTTTGTTTGGGAACTAGACAAAGTTTACTATCATTTTGCTAATACAGGTGCATTCCAGTGGGAAATTGCGTACACAATTTATATGCTAATTGCATCATTGAGGTAATAAGCTACGGCTGAGGGCATTTTCAGTTGTAGCCTACGATGGCATGTTATTCACAATTTGCATTCCACCCATTGAATATTTTCATCTCTATTTTGGTAATTATACAACTTTGCTATTTCCACGTTACTGCTAACCGACAGACTATGCGTCTATTGTTACTATTTACATAATTGTTATATTTGATGACCAAATGGGTTGAAAATTGGCATAAAATTTAAAATTTTAATGCATGAAATGTAAATAAAATGAATTATTTCGGTTGAAATAATCGCAAAGTCCCTATAAAACGCCAATAATCTGATCTTTTTTTAAATGTCAAGCAACGCCGCAGCTTTCGATTTCCAAATTATTTTTTGTCCTTTTCGAAAACATTCCGAAAATTAAAACCATTTAATTGTATATAAAACTATGATTCTGAAATTTAGCTAAATATATATTACCGGTCTATTTTATTTACTGTTTTAGTAAATACGTTCATTTAATGGAATCACATTATCCTTTAATTTTAACATCATGATATGCATTGCTTTCCCACTAAACACACCTTCTGATTGCGATAAATTAAAACTAAACCGAATCTTACGGATCAAAAGCATTTAAAATTAATTTGACGTCCTTAACTCAATGCTTTAAAGTGAATGGATTATACTCGACGGTAAACATTTATTTGACTAAATTCAAAACGATAAGAATTATTCGAATACCCTTTGAAGCTGAAATATTATTTTCTCTCCAGTTGGTAGGTTTCGCCCACACTTATTAAACATACTTAAATAGGTTTTACTCTTTTAAATTTAAATCTTGATGATAACTTTTTGTGAAAAAGGAGAATTAAAATCTGAAATGCATGAAAGACACAACTTGTAACATGCAAGAGAATGAAAAGTACAAGACTACCAAGGAATTACGGCGAGAAACAATGTGAATCGTTGGGCAAAAAGGGCCATTTCCATTTTTACGGAAGAGTGAGAGGGCAAAAAATGGTAAACTTGAAGAGGAAAATTAAAATTTAGAACAAACAACCTTCTACGTAGTTCCCAACTTCCATGGGTTACGCAAAATTGCCCATGTTTCACTTAATCAGAAAAATACTTTTATTGCTTATTTTCTTCAGTTTCCTTGCTGCCTTTGCGGCAAAAGACAAAACGTCGTAGCCTGCGAAAGATTAAAAATATCGACGTGATACAGGTCACCTTATACCCATCCCGGAACGAAGGGCTTATGCCTCCACCACGCCAATATGGAGACTCCAATATCGAGAGAAAATTTAAACAGGATGGAAGAGCGCAGAAGAAAATACAGGTAGGAATTCTAGGAGTAAGAGAAAAGACTTTTATGACTGCAGAAAAACCTTTGACAACCAGAGAGGTGAACAAACGAAGGAATGACGAATGATGTTTATTCTCGCGCTCAGTTTACACAGCAAACACAAGATCCATCTGTTTAAATGCATGGAAACGACTCGCATAAGTCAAATTAAAACGGCATGTCATTAACCTCTAACTGCGAGACAAGGCAAAAATATTTCTTCTCAGATGAAGTAAACTATAGTTTGAGGCGGAAAGAATTCTCCGCATTTACAGCGTTTCCCCTCTAATGACAACTGCTCAAAGTTGACATTAGAGGGGAATCATGGCTCATTGCCGTCGTATGTTTCAACTGGGGAGTCTTAAACACGGACCAAGACATATTTACTTCAGATACAGAGCGTTCTTTTGCAAAAGGAAAAACATAAACTTACAATTCTATATGGATATTATTATTTTTACATTCATGCTTATTTAAAGGTTTCTACCAATTTATACCTCAGAAATTAATTTTCTGATACACTTCGTTGATCGGTTTTTTTTATCATTACTTCAATTCCCCGTAAAAAAAGTCGCGTCAAACCTTCACTGATTTAACTAGGCTAAAATTTAGTAAATCATTAGGAGTTGCAGTACACTCCAGGGTAGTAATTATATTATTACAATTCATTATCTCCGAAATCCCTGAGGAGGCATTGCCACGAGATTGCTTCGTAGATTACTCTCATATTCGATACAGGTGGTGTAATGTTAGGATTTTTTTTAGTTTCCAATATCGATACTGTGAAAGACATAACTGACCACTGTACGCAGAAGGGCAGTGTTCACTCACACCCTTACAGGCAGCTTCATTGGCCACCTATGGGCTTGAACTAGGCCCCGTCGTTGCTAGGCGCGTCACAGCTCCAACCCCGCAATCGGGGCATTGTTACGACACACCGAGGAGATCGAAACGCGCAATCGAAGACTTGGCAACGAGGGGAGCGATAATGGAGAGAATTAAGGTGAGAACGGGCGAGAGATAGCGAGCGAGATCGTTTTGCGTCAGGAAGTGAGCGGGGCGGCGATAGCGGCCGAGTTCGAATGGAAGGTGAGCGGGAGAGAGGAGGGGAGACGCAGGAGTTTTAGGGGGCCGGAATGAGGGGCAGAGGTCACCACGGGAGGGCCGGTGGGTGTGGTGGCACTGGAAAGAAGGAGAGGCCACGTGAGGGGGGGAAGGGAGAGGAAGTGCATGGAACGAGCAAAACAGATTGGCGGCATCGGGAGGATGAATGGGTGTTGCTTGCAATGGCCAGTAATGGACGCGGCGGTAATTCATTGGGAGTCTGGGAGAGAGGGAATCGGGGAAACAATGCAATCAGGGAGGGACACGGAGGATTCAGGGGCAATGTTTTCGTGGATTGGAGGGAAGGGAATAGGGTAACCTAACAGACAGTTGGAGAGAGCGAGGAGAGAGAGAGAGAGAGAGAGAGGGATATGGCTGAGTGAGTTACGGAACTCCTTTTCTGGTGCCACATTTTCTCCCGTTCAAACCGGGACTCGTACGGGCGGGATGTATTTATTCCGCGCGGCGCGAGAACACCGTGGGTTATTAGCGTCCATCGGGGAGTCATCCCGCCTGTCCGTAAGTGCCCCGTGGGCGGAGGAGGCCGAGCACCAGAATCGCTGGACGGGGTGAAGTGGGGGCGGGAGAGGTGTAGGGAGCAGAGCGATTAGGGCAGACATGGAAGGAGGAATCAAAGTGGCGTGTGCAACTGGAAGGAGGGGGTTCCAGCCGCACGGTGGATGACTAGAGTGGAGAGGGAGGAAAAGATAGGGATCAGGAAGAGGAGGGATGTGAATAATAAGGGCGAGTTTCCACAAAACTAACATACCAGTGATGTTCCTGATGATGGCTTATTAAGTTTAATATTGAAATTAAGATGTAGGGAGGAAGAAGAATGAAGGCTGTAATCTTAAGTCAGCTAAAGGAGCAGAAGGGATAAGGTCAAAACGGGAAAATTAACACAAAAACAAACGGCGAGGGAAAATGAACTTGGATCAGTCAGAATAGTGAGTTAGTTGTAATAAAAGTCAATAGGAAAGAGTGAGTGATTGGCGGTGAATTTTAATGATTTCCATCTGTTAGTAATATTTAATTTAAATTTTTGTGAATAATGGATCACATGCTTTGGATAAACCCTCATAAAAGCTGTAAGAGCTCCTGTATCTCAGATATCCGACAAGTTCGTGACCTTGCTTCATTTCGTTTCCCCTTGCCTTGTTTCATTCTCTTCATAGTGGGTGTTAATCTTTCTAGTTTCTCTCTCTGACTCTTAAACCTTCCAGTGCCTCCAAAACATCATGACTCTGGGCATCCTTCGTTTCCATTAATGCTTCAACATGTTCTTTGGACACATTCAGATTAACATTGAGTACATAAAAGTTTCGTGAAAAAACTAAGTTTTACATAAATTTAGGAAGATGAAGTTGGTGCTCTACGAGTGCTCGTAGTATGACGCTAATTATGCGGAGGTAATCTAAATAGATATCGCTATATTTCGTTTGCCCTCTATCAGCTCTGAATTTTAATTTCATAAGGCATATGAGGAAGAGGTAAGAGATGATAACCTGAGAAAAGCCCAGGATCGTCGCAGTAAAGTTTTTTTCTTTTGCGAGTTGATTGCTCTATATTTACAGTAAAAGAATTAATCACATGATATTCTTCCACATTATTATTATTTCACTAACTGGAAAATAGTTCAGGATACATCATAAGAGATAAAACCATATGATGATGTTATAACGACGATACCGTTTTGTGCTTAAAAAATAGCAGAGAATATGTCTTAACGGGTTAAATCTTTGAGATACCAAACTCCCCTGAAGTTAATTCGTCCACGATAACTTTAATCTCACAGCTTATTATTGTAATGGTCACTCTTAAGTTGAAATCATAAAATTCTCTGAATTTCTTGTTCATTTGTTCCTGGCATACTTTTTCATGATTTTGAAAACTGCAGTTTATATCATAAAGTAAACGACACTAGAGTGTAGTAATCCGCATTTGAAAAGTCATTTGGTATAAGTTTTTCATCACGTAGCTTGAATAAAAATATTATAACCTTCCGTATGCTATTGTTTATTTTGAAGCTGTACCGATGCAAGATTTTCCCAGCAGTTCGGCATTAGTTAAGAAATGAATGCACGTACATGTGAGATGTATATGTACTTCAATATGGTCTGAATCTCGGCTGCATCCAGTGTATTGTGAGACTATGATTAGAACCCTTTTCATAGACTCACTTGCAGCTCTTAAAGTGAAAAGAAAAATTCTAACAAATGACAAACACATTATATCCATAGGAAATATCCATGCAACGTGACATGTGATACTCTTCATTATTTCTTGCTTACGGCGAAGTCAAGTTAAAAATAGGAGTCTTTAAGCGGTATGGACGCCGATCAACCTTATAGGAGATGACCTCTGATGGAAAATATGATTTTGAAGGTCGTATATGTAAAGAATGTTTGCAAAGAATGTGCCCGTAATTTTTTGAGAATTATTTAGAGAAACTTTACAATTAAATTTTATGAATAGATTTCAAATGACGGTATAATTGAATAAATGAAGATATACAGATGAATTTATTACAACTACACTACCAGAAAATCAAGCAAGGTGTTTGAATTTTTTCCAGCTTTTTTATCTCTATTGGATACCTATCAAGTATTGTAATACTTAAAAATATGTCGAAGGCTGTTTTACTCAAAGGTAGTATAGAAACGTATATTTAATGGCAAGTTAGAATTTATACCACAACGCATATATTTCCTGAAAAAAATCCAAGTGTAGATGCCTACGTTTCTGATTTCGAGCAATGCGTTTCTCCGGTAAACACATGCATCGTAAATATAACTCGAGAATAAAGTAAGGGATTGCATTGGCACATTATAAAATATAGCATTAAGCCTCGGTCTGATACATACTTAAGAGACTTCGAAGAAATGCAATCGAAACCTATAAATATTCAGGCAACATGGTACTTATTACTCATTATAGACCATTTGTGAGTTTTAGTTTAACTGGGAAAATACTAAAATGTATAAGATAAGAACTGATTGGCAATTATTGGGTTAGTTGATAGGAGATCAAAATAGAGAGTGGCAGCAGACCTATCTTTGGGTTCAGGTGATGGTAACGGGAGAGTAATAATTTTTAGAATAAAGTTAAGAGACAAATTATATTTTCCTTCTTTTTTCAAAAATAATACACAAAAACGAGATTTATTTCCGAAAAATATCACCTCAGTAACGTAATGTAGAGCATGGCGTTGTATGGGGCGGAGACCTACCCATTGCGGAGGGAGGATATACGTAGACTTAAGGCGTTTGAGAAGTGGGTTTGGAGGAGAATGGAGAGGGTGAGCTTGGTAGTGAGAAAGACGAACGAAGGCCTCTTGGATTTGGTCAGAGAGGAGTCGCTGGGGTTAGGAGGATGCAGAAGGGATAGATGGAGGACGAATTGAAAGGAGAGGAAATGTGAAGAGAATAATATAGGGGAGAACAATGGAGAAGAGGGAAAGGGGGAGGAATAGGATCGAAATCCTGGATGAAATAAGGTTAAAGGGAGACGATATCTGGAATTTAAGAGGGATCTAATGGTGAATCATACATGGGAGCCATAATGCAACGATGTACCAGTAGGATAAAAACTGTCCAAAAACCTACCAGTCAGCTGATAGAATACTCGAATGAATGAACGTAATATGGATCCAATGGCCTTAAAAGCAGCTATGGAAAAAAAACAAACCGAAGCTGAGGAAAATGGCTCAATGTACCCCACAACAAGAGAGAGGATAAGATTGGTTGACATAGCTCCCCCGATGGGCGAACATGGGCGTGAGTGAATCGGAGTGACCAGTCGGGAGGACGAGCGAGTCGACAGCCGCCAACGTATGACTCCCGAGGGGAACGTGCCAAGGAGAAAGTCATTAGTCCCGGAGGAAATACCGACATGGAGTCCCTGTATCCTTTGTTCAATCGATGCCGATGCGTGCACGGCCTCGGCGTTAAATTCTTGACATGAGAGCGTTTGCACAGAAGTAGAGAGAATTTTTGCGCAATTTTTTCCAAACTTCTTTATATCACATTGTGACCAAGTTTAATGCCAGCATTATGTTATTCAATGTGCAAAATGGTTCAAAATGATGTGTTCAATTATGTGCAAAATGGTTTAAAATTAAATTTTCTCACTAGTTTAAAAGGATATTTCGAAATATTTTAGTTTTCACGACACAATCAAACATCAAATTTATTAATACCAGTATTAATACCAGTATTAATACCAGCATTAATACCAGCATCATTTAATTCAAACTTGTGAGCAAAATAATTCGAAATTAAATTGTCTAAGTAATTTAGATAGATATCTTCAAACAATTTCAGTTTTCACGACTAGATTCAAGTATCAAATTCTCAGATATTATTGAGAATCTGAAAAAAATAATTCCACATTTGACGTGACTACAGCTATAATCCATTCACTACACGTAATTGGGAGAAAGATTGTAAATGTATATAGCTATATTATTTTATGCCAATTTATCTGACAGATGCGACAGCATCACTGCGGCACACAATAAATCTAGGGAATAAGACCAATAATTCGTCGTACACTACAAAATTTCAGAATTCCGTCTTAACTGGAATAAGGGTTATGAAAAACTACTACTCTAATTCAACCCGAGATATTTTAGACGGAAATAATTATAGCTGAAGCATGTAAATGTTATCAGTATGTAGACGCAAAGGGAGAACTTTCTTCCTCATAGTATACACCTCCAAATTTTTTCAGCGAGTAGTTTCCCTCCATTTTTATACTCATATCCTCCCATCCATTTGTTGAATTAGTATATTTTACAATTAACTACATAAATGGCCGTAAAATTGTTAAGTATTCTTGCGTGTTTATGAGCTAAAATATAGACACTTAGATACCTGCAAAAATTCTCATAATATATAGAAGGATGTTTATGTATACAAAAAATAGACCGCGATGAGTGTTAAATCCGACCGACATGAAATTCGCCAATGGAGGGAAGAAGTTCAAGGTGACGCGGTGCGAGGGTAAAATACTTCGGCATGATATTCGGGGGGGGATGAAAGGGGGAGAATAAATAATGCCACAAGAGGAAGGAAAGAAAAAAGATAACAGGGTGCGCGGAGAAAGGAGAATTGAGCGTGTAGTGAAGTTGTTGAGATTATGAGGGAAGTAATTCGGCCAGGTTTTCGGGGTGAGACATCGCGGAAGGGACACGAAAAAGGAGGACCGAGGGGTCTTGGAGCATAGAAGAGGATTGAGGATAGTGACAAAGAAACATGAGGAGGAAAGAAAAGAGACATTAAGGAGAGAATAAGAGTGGAAAAGTTAAGAAGATAATGAAGAGGTGAGGATTCGTCGGTATGAAGAGCGGAGAAGAAAAAATAGATAAGGAAGCGCTGGAGGCGGAAGGGTGAACGAACGGCTAAGAAGTAAATGAGTGGACCGTAGTTGAAAGGCAGTTTTAATGTTTGTAACATTAAAAATGTGGTCTGCACTTTGATGATTATTGATTGATACACATGCATAATTAAGTAAGAAACCTGACGGATATAAATCAATATAGAATAAAGAAAGAAGATATCGCGTAAAGATTATCGCGGCCTCTTTTATATAAAAATTGTTTTTGAGATTTGCTGCGTTTTGTCAATTTTATACTTAAAAAATGGTCAACCCGTGATGAAACCCGAAAACAATTTTTGTACACAGAAATAATTTATTGACATCGCCAGTGAAAGGGGGATTACACTACTCCTCCACCACAGTAATCAGTGACAGTACAATTCTATTAGCGGTTACATCCCTCTATTTCGGAAAATAATTTGATTTCAATGCGGTCACATTACACTGTACACTAATAAGTAAAAATAAACTCAGGTGCATTTACACTCTAATAAAATTGTAATCTCAAATAGATTGGCAAAAGTGATGATTTTGCGCGATATGTAAAGATGAATGGAGAGACGCCATTGATTAAATTTCACTTGGAGTTAATTCCACTCGTTTGACAAAAGCGATACTATTTAATAGTACTAAATAAATATAAAATTATTGTTTTTTCGTCTCCCAGAGTGGGCTGCTTCTATTTTTGGGAGAGCGTTCCCTCCCACTGGATCTTGATTTTTAAAAAATGCCACAAAACCAGGAAAACAAGATTATTATAACGATATTATCGTGGGACAGCATGAGGTGAAAGAGTGTTGCGTATAAGGAATTCTGAAGAGTGAGACGTGAAGATAGGACAGAATTGGATCGGAAAATAAAAAAAGGAAAGGTCGAAAGAGGGAGGAAAAAGACGTTCAGTACACCCACCCGTGTCCTCACCTACAGGAGGAGAAAGTGTGTCCATGAAAGGTCTGGCAATTTGTGCCGCTCTCGCCGGGGATGGGTCGCGTCGCTGCCGCGCCGTGGGTGCATAAACCGATGGGTGTGTGGGTGAAGGATGTGTAGATGGGAGACACTCGGGAATGGCCTCTCCACGGCCTGTGGGTGATGGCTAATCTAAGCGGCAGTGGGACCCAGCGCTAGCGGTACTGAGAGGGAGAGAGCGGCTCTGTTAATTTGCGGCCCGCGCGAGCGATGTTTGCCGCTGGTTTACCGTCGTAGGCGGCGACCATCAGTCACTTCCTTACAATATTGTGTGCAATGAACCGACCGCCCTTCCGATATGTTTCCTTCTCTCCCACTCACTCTATACCTCTCCGTCCTACACATACACCCACACCGGCTACCCTCTAACGGGCCCCCCGGGCGGTGGCAGCCACGGCAACCTTTCAAAAGCTCCTCTACCTCCGACCGATTCACTCTCTACTACCTTCCCCTCGTATAGTCCACAGGATCCGATCCCCGATCAATCCCCACCATACACCCACCCACACGAACTTTGCAAAGTAGCGCACTCGGCTCTCGGAGAAGTGGACACCCCTTGCAACTGCACTGCGGATGAATAGAGAGCGTACCGACGCTGTTGGAGAAGGAAAAACGTTTTTATTTTGCTCCCCATAAACTCCCTCCACTACACTCGCCGTGGAGCAAGGGAGGGGGTTACCAGCTTTTGATTACTAATCTCCAAGCGTTGAAGACAGAAGCTACTTAGTTGAAGGTCTTCCATACGGTCAAAAAAAAAATGACAGTGAAGTAGAAGATATTGTCAGGAGATAAACTGTACCAGAAGCAAGAATCCTACCTTAGACTTATGGCTTACCGGGCCCGCGCAGTGGGGCAGAGAGCGGTCTAGACCACTATGTTGCTATCGTTTCTCGTATGGCCTGAGCATTGACTCGGTAGGCAAAAAGCCCGTGTTCCGATTCCCGAATCAGGAAGACTTTCTCCTTAAGGCAAATTTTATGCGTGCAGCAAACATTAGATTTTGAAAAATAACCATTTTTGTAAGAGAGAAGCAGGTTTTCTCAAAATAATCTTCTGATTCATGGCCGATTCTTTCTCCTCCGCACATAACGCAGTGAATTTTATCTTTTCGCATTCCAAATTCATTGTGAATTTGTCATCGACTAGCAAATTTTTCCTCCTCCCAAGGATTTCAAACAATTTTTGCGATGTGATGGCGATTAACCCCTCCTTCTCATTATTTCTATCGGCCAGTTCCTCCACTCTCTCCCCCGCCTCTCTTGCTTTATTCTCTATTTTTCCCCACGGCATCTCGCCCTGACGAGCGGAGAGGGCTGATATGGAGGAGTGCAGGTGGAGTGTTGGGGGCTAGGTGGATGGGAGAGTGAGTGCAGTGGGTGGCCGTGATGTGCCGTGCATTGTGGAGTGGTCGGCGGCAGTTACGGCAATGGGTGATTGTGGGGGACAGAGGACTTTCACGGAAGGCCGGGGTGGATGGCGAGGGGCGGCGGCCCCCGGTTCGCGGGGCTTTTGTGTGCGCTCGCGGGGAGTTGGAGAGCAGGCACGGCGAAGGGCGAAGCGTTCTGTGGGAGAGAGAGTACGGAATGCTGGCTACTCATACGATACCAGTGAGGGGAAACAAAGTGAGGGGGTACATTAAGAGGAGGGGGGAGTTTGGGTGAGCTTTGGCGATGGTGGAAAGAGGGGACTCTCTTCCACTAAAAGCCCCAAGGCTACCACCTTGCGCGAGCTAATTGCGGCAGTCCCGAGGGATACTTAGGCCGGTGCACGCGGCTTTTTCAATGGCAGCGTGATACATGTGCCGCTGTACTTTTAATTACCACCTAAACTGTTGACCCAGTTGCCCATGTTGCTGCTGTTCCAGTCGTTCCTGATGTTTTTGTTACAATCCCAGTGATTTGAGATTAGGTATTTAATGGGCCGTTCATTATTTTGCCATTTCGTTATCATGCTCCTCCTAACGACCGCAGCGTGTAATTACTCTTAGCCCTTCGAAACTCTCAATCCTCTTTTCATTTTGTTTCACTGATTGACACTATTCTGCAAATCCATTTATTCTGCGCACAGCTCCCAATCCCGTTGCTAATGCGCCATGTAACTCTGCCAACAGTTAGTTCCAATGATCTCATTCGAGGGAAGATTTATCTATTGAATGGTTTATATTTGTTTACAATTCTCGAAAGACCGCAAGCTCCAGCCTATGGAGAAAGGCGCATCGCAAGAAAATAAGTTATCAACGCTCGGATCATAAACGACATGAAAAAGATGGGTAAAAGGGTACGAAAAAAGAGCTGGTTAAAATAGACTTTTATCTCCAATTTCATCTGTACTAAGTACCAGAGGCTTTGAATGATTGGTTTGCTTTTTTATTTTTAACGAGAACGGCTTAAGAGCGAATGTATGCTTGAATTTTTATGCAATGTCAAATTTACTGGAGATAATGGTACTAATGATTCCATTCATCAATGCTTACCACAAAGTCTTGATTGGATACGATAAACCAGAAATCTGTGAAATAATCTGCTAATCACTCTAATAAGTTGACATAAAATTAGTTTATACCAGGAATACAACTGAATATAGCCATTATCGGGACAATTTTAAGCCTTTTCTTAAGGGTATTCTATTGCGCACTATATAAAGTCGACGATTTACAGGATTCAAAATAGACGGACGCACTAAAAATGTACTCATTAAATGCAAAATAATCCCTATTAAATTTATTTACAAGGTATAGGTACACTAATATGCACTGTAAGCTTTCATCGTTGGTCTATATATATTATCATACATTCAGGAAGTATAAATACCTCCGCGGCTAGGAAGCTTAAATAAAATTTCGGTACAGTAGATCTCTGCTGATGTACCATCGATAACGCCAATATTAAAGGAGTAAGTCAATCCAAAACTGGAACAATCTAGGTTCTCACACACGGAAATTTAAGAGAAGAAAGAGTGCCTTATCCACTAAAATTAAAAGGCTCATTAGAGTTTACTCACATCCACGTTGATTCCTGATAGTGGGAAGACTTGCGTGGGCGGAGCCTCCTTGGGCACATATCTGTAGAACTCTTCCTCGTCCTTGTACCACTTGATGGAGTAAAGCGGTGACATTTCCAGGTCGTAGTCGCAGGAGAGCCGGGCGATCCCGCCTCGCCTCACCGCCTCAGGCACACTAATCCGGACATCGCGGAGGCCGGAAGTCAGAGTGACAGCTGCGGAAGAAGAGAAGGGAAAGAAATCAGCGCCGATAGCATGGTTCAATGACCTAGCAGGTATTCATAAAAAAAAGACATGCGGAAAAATCAGAATGAATCCGAACGGTAACATTCTCAGGGGCCGTTCAACTATTATGCCAGACGCTTTTGGACAGGAGGGGTTAGGGCTCCAATTACATTTTCATATGCAGAGACCTTCAAGATCATTTTATGCATTTCCAGTTACATTTAAATTTCCAGTCAAATGAGTGATTGCATTTCTTCATCTTCTGAATTATTGCTCGACGAAAAACCTGAACCTTAGTGCTGACTCCCGCCAGTGGTACTAGCGAGAAATGCGGTGGATAATTTAATGAAATGTATCAATCAGGAAAAAAAATATCATGAAGTTATTTTTTTATAATATCCATATGCAGTTTTTTATTGAATATAAATTAAAATAGATAATAAATATAAAAGATTTTTACTTCATCTAAAAAATAATTTTAATTATATTATTGTACTAAATTTTAACAATGTTTGCACATGAGCCGATATATTGGCCCACCGCACTTTTTTCCTGAAATGCAAAAGTCATTATATCGGCCTGCAGCACTAAGAGGGTTAATTTGCTCCAGCAAGCAGCGCGGAGTTTCCCTCCCTAACAGTTGTCCTCAAGACGAGAAGTGCCTTAGACCAAAATCCTACAGCACGTAGCACATGTTGATTGACACATTCCCGGACTTTGAAATTTGTCTTGTCGTCAGATGGACAGCAAATAGTTTATCGCTGTAAAAAATTAATATCTTATGCTCAGTAAATCCCAAGGTAGCCGAAATCGCGCAAAATATCGTTCGTCAAAAAAATTTGTACACACATACTTCTGAAAATATATGGCCACTTACGCAAAATTGGGAGGGAATTAGGAGGATCATAAAGTTTTGCATTGTCATACAAGAGGAGGCTCTTAAAAAGTGGCCATATTCGCTCTGCATAATGATAAAATTGCCCCCTTAATAACAGTAGCGTACAGAAGAGAGCCCGGGAAATATGCACTAAGACATACCTCAGTGATTGTATGATGCATAATACGCTACATGCCAGGGGCAACATAGCTCGTAATTAAATTCAGCTTTCTTAAAATGAGAAAAGGGCTCCAGGCGGTAACAAGCGGAATGATGACTAGAGGGCAAGCAAGTAAACAGAATCGTTCGCGGGATAACCTCATTTGCGAGAGAAGGAGAAGTTAAACATAAAATATTTTAGGTAATATATGAATAGATACATCAAATTTCTCTTGATAATCAATGAAGTCAAGTGAAAACAAGGAATTTTTTTACCCTCGAGGAGGAGACTCAACTTTTTCAAGACGATAAATATTTCCACGCAAAGAGCATTGTTAAAATAAAATGAATCTGTGCTCAAATTATGCCGATGGAAAAGAAACAATATTTCTAAAATTAAAGAAATTTAGGGGAGAATAAGAAGACACCAGTCCCATGGATGGAAGAATTCCATGAACATCTACGAAAATGTGAGATCATGAAAGAAGATACAGGAAACTGAGTAATATTCAGAAAAGGGTAAAAGATCTGTTCGAGGCGAAATCAATAAGAGCCAAAAGGGTATTCTCGGAAGAAGAACGAGTAAGTGCTAGCCGGAGAATCTAAGAATAATGGCGAAATGGGAAAGGAAAATATGTTGATAAAATGAAGAAAGCTCTGTAATCTCAGCACTTTGATGGCTGAAACGAAAATGAAAAACAAAGGAAATTTAGCATTGAGCGACTTAACTACAGCATCAGATCCGTTTCTAAAAAACTATTTTCGCATAAAACAGAGAGTCAAATTCCGCCAGTCAATTCCCTTCATTAGTACTTGATAAAATATTGCACAGTGTTATTACGAACTAAAAAATTCAATTATTGGGAAATATAATAACAATAAGAAGCTACGCTTATGCCTCATGGACTTAAATTATGTTGTAATGTCAGGATTGAAGAAATCAGGTGCCAGAAAGAAAATAAAAGTTAGATTACTTATTATCTACAATTAAAAATGAGGATTTTATGGGTTAGTCGCAATGAGCCATATGGATACAATTCGCGTTGCGTGCTATATTTTTAAAAACTCCTCCAGCATGCTATGCTTCCTTCTCATTCATACATTTTATGGCTGCAAAAGGTTTAAGGAGTGGAATTCCACCGGCATTAAAATGTGCGCCATAATTTGCATATCATCTCCATGTGTGCCACACATGTTACAAAACCCAGGACCCACGACACTTGGTTGCCTAAAACGCACCGATCCAGCCAGAAAATGGAGCGAAGCCAGGATCGCTTAAAGTGGTCGGGGTCCAAGCTCGGACGGCGGCCGTGGAAGAACGCGGAAAGAGGGCCGTTAGCCTCCGGTTAAAGCGTCGCGCGGGTCCAACGGGAGGCGCAACATCCCGTCACCGTTTAAGTCGTCTCGTTTAGCAGTTCCGCGACCAAGTGGCTTCTTGGAGCGTCGGCTAGAAAAGGGAACAGCATTAGAGGGAGGCGGGGCGGCTGCCCCGGCGAACGTCAGCGCTCAACGGAGCGAGACTCAAAAGCGGAGAAGTAATTATGAGCGCCGTGTGGAGAGCGGACGTTGTGAAAGGGTTTGGTAGAGGGGGTTGGAAACTGCCGTTGTGTGAGTGCATGTGTGAGGAAATGAACGGCACCGTTGCGGAGCAGAAGTGGAAGAAGAAGAAGAAGCCGAAGGAGAAAAGAGAAACGGTAGAGTAGCCGCCGTCACAGCACGACCGGGGTGGACGAAAGGCGGGGAGTTGCAATTTGCTCTTCGTCCGGAAAGACCGCCGCTGCAAATCATATTATCGGAGAAATCAAACGAATGAGATGTGGGGAGGAGAGGTGGATGATAAAGCGGTCGATAATCATCGCTAATAGGCGACTCGGCCATTTTCCCTCCCAGCTCTCGCACAAGACTGATTTAAAAGCTCCAGCCACGGCGTCAATTATTTCCACGAGAGCCTCCCCCATTCTCCCGTCCACTCTCGACTCGACTCCCGTGTACTTTGATGGGCACCGTTACTCCGAGTTCCACCCTCGATTTTACTCAGCCTCATTCTTGCTCCGAACAAATAGTCATCCATTAGTACCGCTCGGATTTTTTCCTCACCAATGGCCACTTTATTGTTTTTTTCTCCTCTTGTTCCGTTCGACGTCTCGACTTTATTGACAATCTTTACTATGTTTAGTCAATGAATAATTATAAAATTGTCATATAGTCATGTTTTAAAAACATATTTTCACTCGAAGAAGCGACATTTCTTCCGTAAGTATAGCACTGCTAATTCATTGCGTCCTTAAATGAACTAGCTCCTGGAAAATCAATGTATAACCCCTCTAAATGATAGAAATTCGCGGTGAATTACTTCGACTTGCTAAACTTTTACTTAAAAATTAGATGAAAGGCATTCCGAGGGTTCGAAACCTGCTTAATAGTGCAATAATGTGTTATTATGTATTGAACCTTTTGTGGCCAATTGACAAACTTTAGATGAAATAATAAGTTACATGGCTAATGGTGTATCAGAATTCCACGTCAGATAGGAACTATGGCCTGACATATAATCGCACAAAGTTAAAGCTAAATACGTGGCATTTGTTCCCGAATTGATAAAATTATTGTACATGTCAATTAAGTTTGATTTTTTTTTCGTAAAAAAACCAAACTTAATTACAAAAAATTTTCTCGTAACGGTTCCTGAAAGATAAGTCAGTTAACATGAACGATAAATCAGGTGTGAAATATCACACATGAGAGGCAAGAGAAATTCCAAGTAAATGATGTAGTAATAACGAGTTCCTTATTGTTTTACTAGTGGCAATCCAGAAAAGTATTTACTAGTATTATTTACTTGTATTTTACAGGTATTTTATTTATCCTGTGTTGGATGGGACAGAACCGTTCCCTCTTCCCCCAACCCAGTTTACATACTTAGACACCCATGTCCTGGGCAGATAATATTCTACTCAGGAGAGATTCGAACCCGCAACCCTCAGGTTAGCAGGCGAGGACTTTACCCTGCCGCCACCGGGGCTGAAAAAGAAACATTAAGCTGAGAGTATATATTTCAAGTCACTTATGAAATGGCGACAATGATTTGATAGTAATTTTTACCAGTTTTCAAGAATATTCCTAATGACCAGAAAAGTGGGTAAAAGTAGGGCAAAGCAGTTTGAAAATAAAGTGACGCCAAGTTTATTTGATAGCTCAAGAATAGAATTTCCCTTCTTTGATGATTTCCATCAAAGTCTTTGATTCAACGGACACTGTTACCTGCCATGAATCATTCTGCTGTCAGTAAACTACCAAGGACTTTTATCAGAAAAACAAATCACCATCACCGAGGAAAAGACCTCTAACTCCGGGATCAGCGTCCCCCGTGAACTATCAACATCAGCCACCCCATCGACTTCATTGAATATTCCTCCTCGGAAAACGAGGTTCGTGCCCATGCGTTCACCGGGTTCGCCCATCACCGAGGGCATCCCTCCGGTCTCCGCCTTTCCCGCGAGGAAACGGGTTAAGTCATGTCGGCAAAACGAAGCCGAGAGACTGAGAAAGGGAGTGGTGGGAAAGTGAAAGGAAATTTTGGAGAAATGAGGGAAGGTTGGGGGGGAGGCAAGGGAAGGTTAGGCAGGGAGAAGATGGAGGGGGACCGGGCGGGGCGGAGGGAGGGGGGAAATAGGGACTCACTCGAGCGAAGGATAAGTTCACCGTGGTGCTGCCCTCCTCCCTCCACATCCCTTACAGTTCCCCTCCACCCACCCACTCACACTCTCCCATTCCCACCGTAGACGCGTGCCCGCAATGCATCTTGGCGAAAGAAGTGGAGATGGCGGCATGAGCGGCGGGAGGAGCGAGATGGGATTACATAAGGCGGGGAGGGTATAAAAAGAAGGCTGCGCAGCAGGAATAAAACACCTCTCACCCACTCTGTACTTCCCTCCCATCCTCATGCCATCACGACTCCTTCCTTCGCGGCGGATCTGGAACAAAAGCACTGCCCTGTCTTTCGAAATCTCCCCGCACCTTTCCTTCTTCCATTTTCAGCGTTATCATCCAATGTTTTGGCATAAGGAAATGAAAAACGGATTTACATCTCTAGATTTATCGTCAGCGTCAAAATATTCCAACGCTTGAAGCATGCTAAACCACGGCAATTAGGAGAAATATTGTAGTGAATTCAAACCCTGGATATACTCTGATGAAGATCTACTTAGATTGGACCTATAGTAGAGTACAATGGCTGCAGGTTACAGATCGAGGGTTCCACGAGGGTTAGTAAAGTTCGTTACTGATATGATGCGCACGCTTAAGGAGGAGGTTCTCAATAAATGCAATGGCACTTAAGTTTTAAAATATTCATCATTCGAATGATACGCTAATTTAGGCATTAAGTGAGGAGGAGGAGTTTCCGAGCTTCACACGTGATAGCTGTGGTACTAAGCACCAACATTTCGAAGATTAAATCTACTATCGTCTTCAGGGTGGCTCCACGAAGGCAGCAGCCTTCGATACATCTTTACCGAACAACACTTCTACCCGTTGGGAATCTAGAGATCTCTTACTTCAATCTACTCGACGAAAAATCATTTGATCCTTCATTGAAAGAAGGAGGTATAAAAGACATGTGCATGAAAATAATCAAATATATTACTCTATTCCACAATGTACCAGAGGTGGGCACCAACGCAAAACGACATCGTCGCTGGCTATTTTCGACAAGCAGCGGCCATCGCTGGTGTCCTCGTCGGCGCGGACTTGGCTCGCAAATCGCCGATCTGCGCAGCTTCATGTTACTTGTTCAACGCAAAGAGACGTTGGCCATCGCACACAGAATTATAATCTCCTCAGCTGTGTAATGTCTCCTCCCACAAACTCTAGAAACAAAACTTACCTACCTTTCTTATTGCACCCATTAAAACTGCGGTCCCCAAACTTTGTTATCATGTAGCCTCACATCAAGTTTTGAAAATTTTTCGCGACTCACGGACAAATTTTATTACCCCCATGGATCCGCTGCGACCCCTGTAGACTAGTGAGAAAGAGGCCGTGGTGATGAAATATTGCACAAAACACGTTAGTTAGGTTAAGGATAGTGTGACGCGGCTTACATCGTTTAGTTTTTTCCATATTTGTCAGTCTGGCCACACTTGTTGCGACCCATCAAAATTGACCCCACTACCCACCAGCGGATCGCGACCCATAGTTTGGGGATCGCTGATTTGGAAGCTTTAGCATTTTCACGGCACACTCAATTCAGGAACATTTTTCCATTCAAATGATTGATTTATTTTAATTCTATTTACTTATACTACGCTCTCAATAGAGATCTTTTATTCTAATATTTTTGCATAGCAATACATCTTAAGTAAATAAAGTACAAGTAAAGCACACCGAATAGAAACTCGTTCCGGATAAATGCATTGTATTGTAAGCAACCACGTACGAAGGTAACACAGACAAAATAAAAATACCCAATCCATATATTTTCATGGATTCACATTTGAGAATGCGACTATCTATTCACCCAAGTAAAATATCATATATATTATTTCTCAAAGGTGTTTTTTTGTCGCAACGCCATAACTCCCATAATTCTTCATCAAAATTAATGATTCAAACATCGTTTTAAAGCTTATGTTCTCCGCTATTGACGAAAAATAGACAAAAGGTTTAAAATTAAAGTTTTTGTTAAAAATAAAAAAAATGATCAAAAATTAACAGTGCCATCTCTTGACAATATAATGAACTAATATGTTGGCTATGGTTACGTGCTTAAAAGACTGTAGGAGGCCCCATCTATTAATACATTGTTTAGTTAGATTGTTTAGATTCTACATGCAATCAGTATGACTGTTTACCGTTTACGTTATGTATCTTTAACACAAACATAAATAATACATAATTGTCCATGGGAAGAAACAGTTAGAAGAACAGGAAGAAGCTGCATACTGGGCGAAATATTCGACAGGTAGAAGAACAGGAAGAAAGAAGGAAGAAACAGGAAGAAGCAGCATACTGTGCGAAATATTCGCACGGGTCAGCTAGTTTATTAAATCTTAGTGAAAACAATTCAAATTGGCCTTGAAGCGAAAATGAAGAAGCAAAACACTGACTGTCTAAATTTATTCTAGTGTAATTTCTTGGCAAAATAAGGTTTAAAGAATTCATCTAAATTCATATATATATTCAGTGGTCCTCATATAATTTAAGGGATGGAAAGCATCTGAAAAAGTCATTTCACTTGACCGCGATGCGAACCCGGATTTTTATTGTAACATTGTTTCGCCAATTGTACGCTAGCCGGTGAAACTGGCTGGCTAACATATTTGATCGACCATGGCTAAGTCCAAGTTCGAATCGTAGTTGAGTCAAAAGAATTTAGAGCATTCCTTTGATGTATAAAATTACAACACGAGCAATGACTTGATTTACTGGATGAAATATTCATTCAATATAGTATTTGATCCATATCTTTAACTCGTATGATAAAAACTGATAAATATTCTTCATTTTAATTTCTGAACACGCTTAATGAATCTAAAATCAGGTATACGCCAAATATAAAACCACCGGGGTGTGAGAAAGTGACGGCCAAAAAGTAGGTTCTCCATCTATACTCAGCAATTCTCCTTCCTCTCATACTCTTGCCGTCACGATTCCTACCATCCCGGTGGATCAAAAATAAAACCACCGCGCCAACATTCCAAAACTTGCTCCTTCTACATCTTCTTCTCCTCGCAGATCCTTGTCACGGATTTGAGTCCCCTATGCGGAACTAACTTTACTTTTTTTCTTTCCCAACCCTTCGAAACCTCACGGTCTCGTCCCGTGGTGAAAATCCAACCGATTTTATCCTCATACTCTGATATTTCATGCGCTTCTTTCTTCTTTGCATCTCTCGTGGGGGGAAAGGCAAAATCGAAACTTCTGGATGAATTATCACGAGAGCATTTGCACCGGAAAATTTGAAAGGGAATTGAAAAGGAGGGAGAGCGAAGAGGAGACGAGGGGGCGCACAGAAACACGCACGGGAGAATTGAAGCTGACGTGATCGTTTGGTTACTCCTCCACCGCTTCTCTCTTCTATTTCTTCTATCCCGGGGAGTTTGCCTCCTAAAGGTTTCCTATCTGTCTGCGGTACCCACACCACACGAAGCGGCTTTAAACAGCGTGAGACACTATCAAAAAATGTCCCAAAGATGACGGCGTTAGAAAGCTAGGATCAAAGAATGTTGGAGCATTTTTTTTAATTACTTCCAAAAAGGAGTACATATATTGAATCGGTTTACCTCCTTTTTGCTAATAGACAAGAAGGAAAAAATAAAGAAAAATTGCACACCACCCGAGGAATCACAGTTTACTAAAACACTTTTCGCGTGATATGCAAAATTTTTTGCATTTATTTATGACACATATACTGCTGATTTAAGAGACTTATATCTCACTAGGGGAAGGTGCCCATTGAAATTCAACGGGTGTGAAAAACAATTAAATTATTTTATAAGAAAACCACAAAGCCTGAAGGATACTGTCAGCGTGGTCATTTGAGGAGTTCGTGACCTATTTTGTACAGTTTCTTCGTTTGAGTAGACACGCTAACCTTTTCACAGGTATACGGGGATGTGAAAGACTGGTAGGTACTCTTTTATGCAAGGGAAACCCAAAAATGGACCACTCAGACTCATAACTGCTTGAATAGCAGCCAGTTTGATTGATGGTTACCTCGTCCCCCCAGTTCTCTTGTTCTCTCATATACATATAGCGTCCCTATGAAAGCTACTTTGAAATTAGACATTGAAGAGTATACTTGTTGTAAATATGCATTCAATTTATCGATTATCCCTCGAAAAAATCTATCACGGGGTCCTTGGGACTCTGGGCCCTTCTTATACAGATTTTCTTTCTACATGCGATCATGGATCAGGCTTGCAGGAAAACGTGATATTAAAATTCTAGAGGCGTGAATATTCTTTGAAAATCAAATATCTGGTTGTCAAGAAAATATGCTGTTATTGATTTTAGAGACAAATATAAGATTTTTCAGCTAAAACATGATTTTCAGACAAATATAAAGCGTAACAGAAAATATTTGAAAGAATTAGAAACTTCATTTATTCAGTCATCCGAAAAAAAACTCCAGCCCTCTATCTTGAGAAAAAGTACTTTTAAAAAGCAAAACATGAAATCACTGCTCTGAGCACAATGCTTAGCGTGGACCACCAGGTGGGTCTTTGGGGGCCCTGAGTGCTTTTAAATATAGCCTACGTTACAACCAGATATATTTTCTATGTACATGCTAAAGTTTAGGTCAATCGGTTCAGTAGTCTTTGCGTGATGGAGCAACAGACAGACAGCAACCATTACATTTTTGTATATTAGTAAGGATGCTGGAATCATTGATAGGAGCAAGAGAGTTTTCGATTGATCGGTAAGCTCTATTCACCATAGGAGCTCTTTCTGTTTTACGGCCCTACAAGGCAGGTCTTAACTTCCCATGTGATACAGAATTTTCAGCATGAAGCTCTGCATCCCTTGGGATAACCGTTGATTAAAATTCACAAGGGATAAAAGTAAAGACTAAAGAGAAAAAGCAAAAATCCACATTCATAATCAGACTTCATAATCGGAGAACAGGTTGTTCCAGCGTTAAATGCCGACCTCCCGCTAGTTGTGATTCAGAGTGAAGTATTCAGATACAACGTTGATGCAACACGAGGTTAGCAGGGAGTAGATGGGGGAGTAATCGGAGAGCTTAACGTCTTCTATTACACGAACAGCGAAATGGTCTGGGATTCTGAAGCCTGCGTTACTTAGTTAACGGCACCAAGGGCACGAGTGAGTTAATATTGACCTTCCTAATAACAGAGATTCATGAAACAGGAATAGCAATAGAACATCTAATCTCGGCTCTAATAAGAAAATGAGACGCCTTGGCCAAAAAAAAGAAGGGATGATGAAGGGGAAGGAGGACGGAGAGAGGGTATCTGAGTGCAACGGTGAAAAGGGTAGGTAGAGGTTGGAAATTGGATTGTGTGCGGAGGGTCAAGGTGGAATTGACAGAGGAGGCGGGCTCGGGAGCGCACGCCGCCGGGGCGAAGGGAAGTTGAGTGCGGGAAGACCTTAAGAGGGTTGCAGAGGAATAGTAAGTTTGAAAGTTTGATGAGGAAATAGCGTGCGGAGAGGAGTGAATTCTGATTATATTCTCTTAGCCAGAGTACCTTTCGCGCCGAGGCTCTTCTAATTTCGAAAGCTTACACGTGAGCACATATAACCGTACGCGACCCTACCTTCAGAAAAAGATAACCATTTTCTCAGCATCAACCATCCTATGCATACCTTAACAGGTAATTGTACGAAGAAAAGAAATCTTCTACTCAAATTTCCTTAAAATGAGTGACAATATTTACTCTCGCGAATAAGCATCTACTGTAATTGATCTATTTCTCCTGGCGAAAATACTATAAAATGAATAAAGGCCGCAGGGAATTTGAATATGAAGGAGAGATACTTCACAGCTGGGTTTTATTTTCCTATGGGTAGAAATGATCTATCAAGCCCTTCAAATTGAAGGTTTAAACTGATTACGACGCACGAACATAAAAGACTCTTGAATATCGTGAAAATCCCACCCAGCCAGAGCCTAAACTTATGGAAGACAGGAAAAGCTTCATCTTTCGCCACCAAAGCAACGAAATAATTTAGCCGTAATCTTTCAAAGATTCATCTTTATTCACAGCTTGTACCATTACATCTAGCAGAAAATTAAATGTTTTGAAAACTCAACACAGTTCGTGATTCTGATTTCACAGACGTGGTACCGGTTTCACGTGTGGTTGATTGTCCCATCGGACTGCCCGAGCGCCTTAAACCACTCATTTCAACTAGGACTAGTTTCTTTCGACGAAGTACGGATTTTATCTACTCAAAAATCTTCTGCACTCCTACAATCTACTATGATTACCATCGCGCTAATAACAAACACGTACTTTTTACGGCCTCTCCCACGCGATTTCCACTATATCAATTCTGATCCCGACTACCACCCTTGGGGCGCGGCGCGGATATGAAGAATGCCTTGCATGCAATCGACGGCGGTGGAGTCATGCAGGGAAGATATAGCCCTTGGGAGGAATTGTGCGCGCACGGCAAGAGGAAGAGAATGAGGAAGAGAAGGATGGCGAGAACCTCGCATTGAGCCGGGCATTTCGAGGTATTTGCGTGATGACAGTTGAACAGGAGGAGCAAAAGGGGAGTACGGGGGAATGCGAAGCAATAAAGGACGAGAAGAGGAAGGAGGCGACCAAGGGGAGAAAAGAAGAGGAGATTGGTGGGATAAAAGGGAGGGAGAAGCGAGACTGACTGGAGGACTTGAAGGAGGGTGAGGAGGGTAGGATTTTTCCTGTAGTGTTGGTGAACAGGCGTGACGCAGGAGTAAGGTGTAGGACGGTTATACCTTCATTGACCACTGGGCCACAAAATTGGAAAGACGAGTTGTGTCCCCCGTAATAGGGGAGGTGGGAAGCTGAGGCGGATAAATATATTTGAATGGCCGGGAAGGGGAAACGAGAGGAAATAGGGAAGAAAACGGAAAGTGGAATCAGGGTATGCAAGCGAATGAAAAGCTTTCACGTCCATGAGAGGGACGGGAACGATGTAAGGAAGGAGGATTCGGACCGTGGAAGGGGAGGGATGAGCAGACACTGCGTCTGGGAACTGAGAATATTGGTGGGAGAAGAGACTGAAAGAGGAACGCTCGGGGTAGGGGGTGTGAACATAAGCGACATTTAGGAATCATAATAATCATCTCATTTACCTCTATATGATAATCGGAACATAGGTTTTATCTCTAATTAAATGTTGTTTCACTCAAAAATTTCTTGCAAAAAATGTTGTGCGCTTTAAGGATTTAAAAAGATACGATGTCATTGAGGACTTAGCACGGAACAATATTGCTGCCAATAACACCACAAAAATTCACTTGAAGATTAATTTGGTTTACCCTCATTTACCTAAAGTAATCGTTTCCTTTTCTGAAAATCGTTTCTTTCCCATTTTCTTTCTCTTTCCGGCTGAAAAACATGCAGAGAAAGAAAGAAATACAGGTGTTTTCAAACCACGTAGATGGTATTTGTATCAATTTACTTACAATGGGTCTGACTAAGGCGTCAAACGCCAAATGAAAGAAAATAAATTTATACAAATTTCAAACGATGAAAAAACACGCATGTTGTATATATATGCATAAAAAAGTCACAGGCGTGACTAGCAAAAGCATAGAAAAACAAAAAAAGAGGAAACGCACGATTTTAGATATTTCGGCAGCACAACACAAGAGCCTCCTTCAGAACAATAGAAGGGTAATGATCATTATGAAGGTAAAGATAAATTTTCAGATGAGTCAATGAACTCAAATGATTAAATCGAGTGGAATCATTCATAATTTCATGTTACCTATGAATATACATTCCCGAGTCGCTTGTAACGCCATGTCGGATACTCTAACCCTACTGAATTCCACTGCCTAATTGCTTGTTTCATAATCTTTCGTTCGGAATAATTCTCTCTACATCTAAGAATACTATTCTCAAAAATGCATTCCTTTTGATTTAGCTACTTAACATTCCCAATTGATTCCGAATGCGTATATATCTTCACAAATTTCATCCTTTACAAATTTATTTTTATATTCTATGCCTAATCCTTTTTCCACATCATCCTTTATTTTTTCACCTGGAATCGGCCGTGTATAAATGCACATACGGCTCATTAAATAAAATAAACGGTAAAATACCCAGCGTGAACCACCTATTAATGTTCATTGCTCGGGTTGCCAAAAAATACCATTATTTAGATCTGAACAAATATTAACTTTTTTGCCATTGAAAACGTAAATTTTAAATAAAAACAAAATATAATACAAAATCCATCGCAAGAATCAAATACTTAATTCTTTCCGCCATAAGATTGTGGAGATTTTTTGTGAAACTCTTTCAGTAGTTTTAGAGAAAATATTTAAATACCCATATAAGGAGGTAGGAGAGGTACAATTTTGCCCGAGTTTTTTTCATTGAACCCAAGCTCTTGAGAGTGTTCTTAGAAATAACGCATGCTGAGCATAACAGATGGAAAGCGTTGCAGATCATAGCGAAAACCCCACGCTAAATGGCGTTTTTCCATCACGCATAGTAATTAGAACTACACTACCACTGTTATTGGCATATAAGATCACAAAAATATAACACCCCGATTCATAAGAGTGGTAGTCGAACTGATGTCAGAAATTATAGGCCCATTTCTATATTTCCCCTATTTTCAAAAGTTTTCGAAAAGCTCATCTTAGTTAACTTGTCAGCCCATTTAGGACCCATGTTATGGGTCCTAAATGGGTCTTTGGGTCTTTGAATATCAGCATGGGTTTGTTGCCCGCCGCTTCACTATTTCTAACCTTGTTCCGTATCTCTACCACATTACCATGAGTATAGAGAACGATAGTCAATCTGAAGCCGTATATTTTGACTTGGAAAAAGCTTTTGACAGCGTTGACCATGGCTTGCTGCTGGATAAATTGAACATAAGCGGTATCGATGGCACTCTTTTTCAACTTAATTGAACATTTTTTTGTGACCGCTACCAAAAGGTAGCTATCGTTGATGTTTTTTCCTCCGCTGTTCATGTAACGTCAGGTGTCCCCCAGGGATCAATTTTGGGTCCTTTACTTTTTAACATTTTTATTAATGATTTACCTTACTGTCTTATAACCCGCATTTTTCTCTTTGCGGATGACTGTAAAATAGTCAAACAAATTATTAACTTTTATGATGCTGCTGACCTGAAAGATATCGGCAATTTTTACCGGTGGTACCAGCAATGCCACTTATTCGCCAATATCTCAAAGTATAAGGTGATATCTTTCTCGTTAAAAAAATGTTGGTTGTTTATACTTATACATTGAATGGATATAAGCTAGACCGAGTTGTCTCCATTAAAGATTTAGGGGTAAAAATGATTCAAAACTGAATTTTAACAGTCACCTCAGAGGTATATGCTCTTGAGCCTTTAGAATTTTAGGTTTTGTCAAACGTAACTCTTTTCAAATTTTTTCTATACCTACTATCATCAGAGGTTACGTTGTAATTGTTAGACCTCACCTTGAATATGCAAGTGTTGTTTGGAATCCTATTTACAAAACCAAAATCGATATGCTTGAAAGAGTGCAACGACGTTTTATTAAATGGCTATGTCACAAAGAAGAAATTGTTTACAGCAGGGATGATTATTCTTCTCTCTGTGAAAGGTATAGAATTCAAACCCTTATGGCTCAGAAAAAAGGTTTTTGATGTTACCTTTGTATATAAGGTTTTCAATGGAATGTTTGATGGTGAAGATTTGGTTCGGCTTTTGGGCCTCAGGATACCGGTACGTAGAACAGGGCAGCTGACCTCATTTGTAAAGCCGTTTGCGAAAAAGAATGTATTTCAACACTCTTGTATTCCTCGAGTTATTGCGGCAGCGAACGAGCTGTACAATGTTGTTGATTTTTTTTCTAACTCCTTAAACTGTTTTGTACTTTTGTATTTTTGTTATGTGGTGAAATGTGTGTCATTTCTATTTTTTATATTATGTTCACCTTTTATTTTAGTCCATGTAATTGGGGGCACCTGTTTGGGCTAAATAAATTAGACATTGGGAAGAGACCGTATTTCTTGTATTTTCACTGTATCAGGAAAAATAGGAATAGTTTTCCAAAAGTATAACATCCAGACGATTCATAGACCTCCAGAGAAAGTTTGAGATTGGCTCGTAAGTGTAAAGGACAACCTCGGCCTCAGAGTACCTGGAGTGTATAGTATCCCTTGTGAGTGTAGCCTCGCATACATTGGCGAGACATCATGTACGGTGGGAGCCTGAATTAAGGAACATAAGAGGCATATAAGACTATTTCAACCCGAAAAATTGGCCTTGGCAGAGCATAGTCTCGATTATCCACTCAAGATATTATACTCAATAAATTTTAACGGCGCCAAAATCCTCTGCCGTTCAAATGGATACGGGAATCGTTTAATGAAAGAGGCAATCGAGATAAATTTGGAGGAAAAGAAGCGGAATCGAGAATCTGGGAAAAATATCAGCCAAATATGGAGACCGTTATTCAATAAAATAAAACTATCACGGAGACAATTCGAATTCAAACCGCATTGAACGATTTCAAATCAGCCCGACAACAATGGGTTTTCAACCACCCTTGACCAGCTATAAAAACCCGGCATGGACCAACTCGGCAATCGGTCTCAGCCCTGATGACGATGAGGGATTTACTCGTCGAAACGTTGGCCTTTAAAAGCCTTACCCAGTGCCAAACCCGAGAAGACTTTACAAATATAGCACACGCTCACTTATCAACATATACGACAATATAAAATAGGTGTATTAAAAGTTGATATTCTTGGCTATAACTACGTCTGTCTTAGGAATAATGCAAGTTGTAGATTAACGACTGTCAGATTCGTGACCCGTATATTATATTCATTTGTAAATGATACCTCTTCTTTTTTACGGTATTTCATATCAAAATTACATCTATCACTTTTACTGCAATGAAAAAGTATATATGGATATGCACAGTTTCCTCTTTCAGAACTCCCTGCGTCTAGATTTAAAAACAGCAACTTATCCCATCTTTTACTGGGGACCTCCACTGGGTTAATCAAAAATATAAAGTCGATAAGTTTATAGTTCATTAGAAAACAGACTGTCGCATACACTACTTAAAATGAGAAATATCTTTTATGAATTCTTGCCATTGGTCCGGATTGAGGGAGAGAGAGAGACAGATAGAGCTTTGAGAAAGAGGAAAAGTGGGTGTTCCTGCCACTCGTCTTTCAAATCGTCCCCAGCCCCACTCATGCTCTTGACAAGGACAACATCTGCGAAATGCGTGTCTCCCGATCTGACCATTTATTCACCCCTCCGGCGAATATTCTCCGGCGGGACGTAAAACCGTAAAACTTTTTACGGCAAATTTTTACGCGAAAAAACATGCAATGTGCGTCTTGTTTTACGATAGGATTGTTTTATACGTTGGCTCCGTAAAATATTTCATGCCACAACATTTTCTTCACGATGCCCTTCCGTAGTTTTTCCTACGGTTTGATCCCGCGTATTTATTTGGGGTGTTTTATTAGTTATGGCTGATGGTGCGATGCGTAAAATTTTTCAATCGAAAGAACAATCTGTGAATCAGCACCGCTCGTGTTTCGTAAACGCGTATGAGATATTTCCGCCGTTATTCTCTCACCTCCCTTGAGAGCGAAAGATGAATCCACTGACGAAGTTTTGCGATCCTCGCGACTAAGTGTGAAACTGACTTAGAAGACACTCGGCACGTGATGAAGAATGAAAGCTAAAGCGGTGAGGTGCTTTGACGAGATTTAACTCCGCGAGAACAAACTCAATTTCGAGGAAAGGATGGTAGGTGATGCCTGCTTCTCAAGATTTCCCGAGTTTAGACAAACGACACCAGCCGGATTTAAACTTAATAGAGTCCCGTTTAAAAACAGAAGTTTCCCTTTGACTCTCAAACGTTTTGTCGTTGTGAGGCATTCTAGATGCTTTAGAAAAAAAAGTGCAAGTTTGACAAATGGAAATACACTCTTTTTTCATCATTGGTGAATTTTTAACGTTCGACTGTCGAGGCTATCGTTTTTCTCATTTTACTTGAGCCAGTCATAACATAAAACAATGCTAAAGACTGAATAATTTTGAACGAAATCGGTACCATAAAAAACGATTAATTTAGAAGATTGAATGATCTTTCAATATGACAAAAATTAGCACTCCGCCATGAGTTACCCAATAATTGGCACTGTTAGCCTTGAATTTGTTGTACCATGGCTTAACTATTCACTAAAACGCTACAAAATAAAAAAATAACATTCTTCATTCACTCAACTTAACCGCTGTTAAGTCATAAAAAATCTAATTTACGAAACAATTCCACTCTGAGCAAGTTGGGGGTGAAAATAATTTATATGGCTTTCAATTAAATTAATGAATTGACAAACACTCCATTTAATCACTGGTGCGAAACAAACACGCGGGAGAAAGGGGAGAAATCCAGCAAACGTGGAGGCGAATTCTCAATTAAACTAGAAAAATAATTGCCGGAGTTTAAGTGAAGAGTAATGCGTTCGGGCGTCGTACTTTCACATTTGTAAGGTAGTTAAGGGAATGAAGGCGGAGACAAACCCATTACCAAAGCACGGAACTCCCTCTTTCCTTCCCTCAAACCCCTAATCCATAAAAAGGGTGAGATCTTGCGTTATTTCTCCATCGCCGGGCTCCTTAATGGAGAACTCTGGCGACGTTAAAAGAATAACAGGGCCGTAACGGACGGAGAGCGACTAAAACATAGAACGGTTGGAAATGAAGGGAGAAAGGAGGGAGCGCCGAGAGGGAATTGCGCATTTGGTGCGGGGAAAGAAGAGGAGCGGCGAGGAGAGTTGGGGGGGGGGGAGGGAAGGCTAGGGTTGAAAATGGCGGCTTAGTGGAGGGAAGGGTACACACCCCGAATGGTGCCATGTTGAGTCAGGGCGAGGAGAGTGGCAAGGCAAAAGGGTTCTGCGGAGAATGGCAGGGTAAGGAAGGGGAGGAGAATCAGGGTTGGAGGGAGAGAATAGAGGGGAGGAAGGAGAAATGGAGAGGAGGGAGAGGAGGGATTTGCCCGAAAGGAAGATGACGAGAGGCCTCGGAGAAAGGAATGGGCTGTGAAATACGATGGAAGCGATGCGGTGACGGAATGGAACAATATCCCGGCTGTCGCCTCTTGCAGGCGGACACTGTGGGAGACTCGTGAAGCGAGCGATCCTTTCCGCAGACGAAACTGACCGCCCACAGTCCATTGTCACTTTGTCCACGAACCTCGAAATTGCATGACTCCCAACGAAATGCATAAAAAATGAGAGGTAAACTGTTCAGTGTAGTGGCCGCTTTTCAGTAAAGGAAACGTAACTTCGTACAGTTCATGCATAAGCTTTGACAATTACATCAACTAAAAACCACTCACTTTTAATCAGTTATAAGTAATAATTATAATAATAATGATATTTTATTTCTCACACCTAGTTATACAATACAATATATTATACAATGTTATTCGTGAAATTAGGCACCCACGAAGAGACCTGTAATGGGGGTTGCCATCAATTGGTTACGCTATGTTCGGCAGCAGTTTAATAATAACATATAAATATATTTATAGGTTGTTTTCCTTTTTTGTTGTAATTTCCACAAAATTGTGCTCAATATAAATAAAAATAAAAAGACTATGAATTTCATAAAAGAACAATACAAAGCAAGTAACTATTTGAGTAATAATTAATAATTATAACATAGTGATATCAATGTTGACGTAACTTTCATGCGTTAAAGTTAGAAAATAGCGTTTAACCAAACTAGATTTTGATTTATAAAGGCATTAGGGGAAATAAATTTTTCAAATGTTAATTGAGTCATTCTCATTATGAATAAAAGTATGACTCCATACAATCCAAGCAAAAGATTCCGTAACCAATCTACGATGCTATATTATTTAAAATGTCTGAAAAGAGATAACTAAACGGTGAATCCTGAAACATAAGCTCCAACTCGGGTTTCAATTTGTTCAATCATAGCAAAGTCACCTTAATAATGGTCAAACATGAATCTCTGTAGTTGACTTTAAAAAGATTCCGTCAAAAATACCTACTGATAAATAAATTACTCTATGTATAGCCGGAAAGAGTAAAGTTCAACCACGATTTCTGAGTGTCATGAACAAAATTCATTACTATCAATTAATGGAAGGAAAACTTTCATGAGATGCTAAAAATAAACACCATTTTCAAAAAAGTAGGGAAAACACCATGAGATTGATTAATAGTAAGCAAATGAAAAATATATAGTAACTATAAATAATATTTTCTAATAGACTGCATTTTTTAAGCTTCTAACTCACTATCAAAATATGGCCCCGGTTAAAGTTTCCTCAATTTTCTAAATAATTAATCTTTAGTAGTTTTATGACCATAATTCAAATTGCTTTTTGAGGAAAAGTAAGCCGAGGAACAAGTGCATTTTGGGAAAAATATCCGGAGTAAAATTTCTCCAGCAAAACCTATGGCAAAGGGGGTATGTGTTACTAACCTATCCTATGTCTGATAAATCATGCAGTAGCTTTGTATGCTTAATAAGTCGACAAGAGCCCGCGCACCTGCCTTGGTATGCTTCAAACCTAAGCCGGCCTAAATCCTACGAACTAGAAAGAATGGCGAAGGGATTTAAAATAACATCTTGGACTGAATCTGCAACGATGCTATAAAAAACTAATCTGATTAATTCCGAACGAATTTCCCATGAGGTATTTCCTCCATACAAAAAGGAGGACGTAATTCGGAATATATGCGAGAAAAAGGGTCGTGGGGAAGAAATTCTTCTGGCTCAGGAATCGATCCGCGTCCTGCATGTATGAAAGACTGTTATTCAAGACTTCGGTCTTGCCTGCGTTGGCATGCTGACGGTAGTTAGGGACAATTTGAGTGTTTGTGAGGAGAGTGAAGCGCGAATTTGCGCATTCCACAGCTCAGGGTCAAAAATTTGCTGCGGATGATTGTCGTGAAGCACTTACATGGAAAAAAAATATTTCGGAGAAAAGTGGGGTCAAAGACAGATTTAGCCTTGCACCTGAACCCTTGACAGAAATTGAGAATTCCCAATATATAATCGTGGCAAGTTTCTTCATTACCAAGCATTTTTTATTTATCTAGCGTACCATGATACATGGAAGATGGAAATAATTCAAAAACATTAGTTACGAAACTGTATCAATCATTGAGGTAGTATTCATAGAGGGCTCCTGCTAATCTGGCCAATGCAAGAAGCTGAGTTCAGTACGCCATATTCGTTTACTCTCATTTTCCTATAACGTTTGCGGGCTAACGCTCTAATTTATCAATTTTTTTATTTTCCATTAATAAATAACTATAATTCACCATGCCATTACTTATTTTATGTGAATTCTCCTTGCATTTATTGCTCATTTATTTAAACAAAAATAATCCGCATTCCTGCTGAAAACTAGGAATAATTCGAGTCGAATCTGTAGCACTTAGTAACTATTGTATGTTTGATGTTATTAGATATTTATTTAGATTAAATTTTTTTGATATTTTGTTTATCGTTTCAGGCGTATTTTGTGGAAATGGGGTACAGATGCCATGATGCCACGATAAAAGATTTTGTTCACTTCACACAGAAATTTATTTAACCGACCAAATTTTCGACATGAACTATGTCATTTTCAAGGAAATATGACATTTTCACCTTGAAAATGACATAGTTTACGTCGAAACCTTGGTAGGTTAAATCAAATTCTGTGGAAAGTGAACAAAAACTTTTATTGTGAGACCATGACTGATGGTTGATATGTTTGCTTTACATCCGTTAATTTGTCCATTCCGTCGTGCTATCCATAGGAAAGTTAGAAGAGAGCAGGGTCAAAGAATATGGCTGTTATTTCGGTTGTCAGGCTTCAATTTGATGACGTAGTGTCTTTTCCATATTTCCCTATGGCACCAATGTATAAGAACACAGCTAACACTCCAAGCCGTCATTGTATACTTCCATATATCTTCTACATCTTTAATATTTAAAAAATTGCATTCTATCATTTTTTTATTTAAATTTTAAATTTTATTTCTATTATAATTAACTTAAGCAAGTAAATACGACCAAATGAATTGTAAATGACACAGTTTTACATACAAAGACCATCATTTGTCATTTAAGAACGGCATTATTATGTATCTAGTGTCTTAAACAGTTAATTTAAGTGTAGAATTAGCATTGACTGACATCACCTAAAATATCCGCATTCCACAGTGCCAATAAACTTGTTAATTCAACCTTTAAATTACGTTAAACCAACAGAATCAACTGGCGACCAAGTTAAAGTCGAATCCTGAATTGAGTGTAAAAAAGGTCCCATCAAAAAACCACGAAGTTCATTTTCGTTTTTGAACGATTTTTAACCCTTAAATATCAGCCTGTTTATCTTCACCAAAATCTAGTCCGCGAGATTGTTAAAACATGAGCGCTTTCTCGTTCGCGTGAAATCACAGGAATAACGCGGCGAACGACCGCCGAGCGTGAAAAAAAACGTTTCCTTCAGAAAAGTGGACCTTTTTCAACGAATTTGACCGAGAAGACGAGCCACAGAAGGCATAACATCAAAGCCAACCCTTCATCGCAGTCCAACACGCCGTGCGGCGGAATAGAGAAGTTTAACAGGCTGGGGAGAGGCGGGGAAAGGAGGGATAAAGAGCACCGGTGGCTGAGGGAACTTCGGGAGTGTTCCGCTAAGGGAAGGGGTCACGTCTGGCCCAGCAGCCATCGGAAGGGAGAGGGAGAAAACATGGAGGGAGGAAGTGGTTTGGGGGAGAGGAGAGAGATAGACGGGAAGCTAGAGACAAGAGCGAGAGAAAGAGAGAGACGGAGTATGTGATGAGACCGTCCGAAAGTCTGACGGCGTTTCGGGGACGAAACTGTGGTCACGGGGAATTTAAGAGGGAGAATGAGTGGGAGGAGGAGGTGGCAGCGGCGGAAAGGAAAGGGCGAATGGTTTCAGAGTGGACGGCTGGCCTTTTGCGTGAAAGGGTTTCGCAAGGTAAGGAAGGTTTTTGGGAATGGGAAAGATAGGAGACGCGATGAGTAGGACAGTGAGGATGAGCTGAGAGACGAATGGTGATGGAGGGCTCAGTGGGGACGAAATGGGAAGGGGTCTCTCTCTCTAATAGGGGGGGGGGAATTAAGGGGGAGTATATAGGAAGAAAAGTCGTCGAGAAATGAAGAGGCGAGGGTATTGTCGTGATGGTGGGGGATATCCCGGTTAGGAGGAGGATGAGTTCATCCCTCCATAAACGGCTCGAGTGGATGTTGCGCACAGCGAGAGTGTTTTTTTTCTCTTACCTCCTCCTCCTTCCGTTCCTTCCATCCTTCCTTTCACCGTTCGGCCACACCCTTTACCTCGCTCCCCTTCCCCAGACGTGTCCAATCCCAAAGTGGCCATCGGGAGTGGGCGTTGGCCGGGCAGTTAACAGGAAAAAGGCTTCCCCGCCACTCACTTTTGAATCTCATCCCGTGCCATACCATGACCCCCACCCCACACCCCTCGTCCCACACGCACTGTACGATATTGCAGCACAAGAGTCGTCCTAGTCAGAGGTCGTTTTTGCTTCGGTCTCCCGTCCTCATAAAAAGACTTGAGGATGGACGGGGGTGGGAGGGGGATGAATAGCGGACGCTCCTCATCGAAGATGTACGAAAGGAGAATACCGGTTTTTTTTTGGAGGTTGAGGGATAAAAGGGACGGTGGTGCGGGAGGGTGTAAAGTTGGCGAAAATGGGGAAAGGTGGGATAGGGTGATTTATAATTAGGCCGATAAGGGTATCGAGTGGGAGGAGCCGTTGTGTCGGACGGGGAATGAAAGCGGTGTCGGGGTCTCCAAAGGGGAGTAGGGTAACAAGGGTGAGCCAGGGTCAGGGGAGGGCTGGCAAGCGAGGGAGGGAAATACGGTCAGTGAGCCGTAACCAATTTCGGGCAGAGCGATGCCCGTCACGGCGACACCGCCGACACCGGCGCGCGTTTACAAGGGGACCCCGGGAGGAAAAGGTGACCAGGGTGCGTCCTGCGACTTTTTCAGGAGGTAAAAACGCTCAGACTCTCTTCATTTCCTCCCGAGACACCGAAGAGCAACTCGGAGTCGTCCCCTGAAATATATGAATTCACCTCATGCATACACGCATGAGCCACATTTTCCCAAATGAAAAGCTTTCCAAAGCTGAAAGTTTCTACTTCTGAATATTAACAGTGGAATTGCAAAAACAGCCGAAACTCTCTTTGCGCAACTTTCACTCTTTTAATCCCATCTAACTCTGCGAAACATGATAAAATTGTACGACTAAGGCATCTATAATATCGATGCAATGTTTTGAATAGCATATAAGTCTCTGAATTTTCATGCGGTAGTGATCATACACGTCAACGGCTGGATAACCGGATTAGGTATCGCAGAGGCTGGTAGTATAGCAGTAACTGCACGGGATTTTCCATGTAGCTAGATATAATCCACGACGCCGAAGCTCCTCAAATGTAATTAAAATTAATGGAAATTACTTGACTCTCCCTCGCTGGCTCACTCACAAGCTAAATCGGAGAGGCCCGTAATAATGCAAGGTAGAATGCACCGTATACCATAAGGTCTGACACCCAAACCAGGTCTAGTGCTCATTAAAGCCAATATCAACGGCTGCATCTTAGAGCAAGATTTGAATGTCGCGAGGCGAGAGTAAATAAGACATCTATGATCTTCCACAAGATCATTAGGTACAGCCTAATTGACCTGAGAGAAGTGAAGCAGAATAATTAAATCAATCTACATCTACATACTACCCCTCGAGCCGCCACATGGGCGTATGGCAGGGGGTGGTAGGTCACCAGCCCAGTAAGGATATAAAAGTTTTGGAGGTGAAATGGTGATATGTCCTATGAGGGTGTATTTGGAGGAGCTCAGTTTTTATTGTGGTCACTTATTGTGCGCGGAAAGAACGAGTTTTTGTACCTATCTGTTCGGCAGAGTATCTCTCTTATTTTATCACATCTGTCAGACCTAGAAATGTAGGGAGGCGTTATGATAATATTCTCTGTGTCGCTCTGAAAAATATCAGTTCTGAATTTATCAAGCAGCCTAAGCCTAGCGTGCAGCCTCCAAGTCTCTAGAGGCTCCCACCTTAATCCCTCTAACAGTTTTGTAACACTATATGTTTGTTCGTAGTAGTTTTTAACGAAGCGTGCTGCTTTTCTTTATATTTTGTTAATTTTTTTGGTTAAATCTTTATGACCAGGGTCCCAAATACTCGCGGCGTATTCGAGGTGTGGCCTAACCAGAGCGAAGTAGCACCTCTCTTTTACTTTTTCATCCGAGGACATTCTTATTATACGCTTAAAAAACCTAGTTTCTTTAATGCTGTGCCGCATATGTTTTGTATGTGTGTTCCCCACGATATATCTGAAGTTAAGGTAGTTCCAAGATATTTTACTGTATTTTAACATTTCATGTTTACTCTACCCACGGTATAGGTATGGCTTTTGTGTGATGACTTTCCCAGGAAGTGAACTGCGGTGCATTTACTAATATTTAGTTCTAAACCCCACTCCTGGCACCACGAATGAACGTTGTTAAGGTCAGATGAAATAACATCAAAGTCCGTGTCTTCGCTTATTTCATGGTAGATTTCTGTATCGTCTGCAAATATCTTAATTTACTGCTAATTCGAGAACTTAGGTCAGTAATATAAATAATAAATAAAAGAGGGCCGATCACGCTTCCTTGAGGAACACCGGATGTGACTTCGACCATATTAGAGCTAAAACCGTCAATAACTACTATTTGTTTTCGATCACTGAGAAAGTCCATTATCCAGTTCACTATTTTTTAATTAACTCCGCATGAATACAATTTATAAATGAGTTTTTCGTGACGAACCTTGTCGAATGCCTTCTTAAAAATCAAGGAATATCGCGTCGATTTGCTTAATCGATTCACCTGATTTTAGGATATCATGAAGGAAGAGCGCAACCTGTGTTTCGCAAGACCTGCCCTTTCGGAAGTCATGCTGACTGCTGTGTAAGAGGTTACGATTATCCAGGAATGTCATGATATTGCTAACGACAATGTGTTTAAGGATCTTGCACAAAAGTGACGTTAACGATATAGGCCTATAATTTCCTGGGTTACTTCTATTTCCTTTTGTAAATATGGGTTTAACATTGGCTATTTTCCAGTCTAGGGGCACCATGCCCTTGGATAATGATTTGCTCAGTATAATTTCTAAGAATGGTGCAATCTGTGGCTCCTTGAGCTCGCGTCCAGGTATTCCATCTGGACCTGGGTACTTTTAAACGAACGCAGTTGTTTAATTATTCCATCACGTTAAATTGTTATGTGCGCCATCGTCATGTTAACGTCTGGAATGTCAAAATGGTGTATCGTGTCATCCTTAGTGAATACACTTTTGAAGAAGTGGTTCGATAAGTTGGCTTTATCGTTGCTTTTGGTGACCATTTTGCCGTTTGTATCCAATGAGGACTCTATTGTCGAAGATTCACCCTGGAGCTCTCTCGCATAAGACCAGAATGACTTGGGGTTTTCATCTAGTAATTCACCTAGGATTTTTTCTTGAAGTTTCTTAAACTAGTGCGCATGATTTTCTTCGTTTTTGAGCGTTGGGCAACGTAAATTTCTCTCGCCGCGAGTTTCATTGTTTTGTTACAAGACTTAATAGAATTATTATATAGGTTGTGTAATTGCCTCTGTCTCCTGAGCTCTCGCCTTACTTCGTGGTTATACCAACGAGGTTCTTCACAATCTCGTTTGAATTTGTGTGAAATATATTTATCGAATCCTCTATGTATGATTTCCTAAAATATCCCCATGATACGTCGGTGCTCTTGTCCTTCATAGTGGCAACGGATTTCGAGATTCAATGTGTAAAACGAAGCAAAAATCCCTAACAGCAGAAATTTTCTATTGTGAAGTTCCTCAATTTTTATTCCCAGACAACGGCTAAAAGTTATGGAAAGGCATACGATACATATTCGTAGATTTATTCAGTTAAATTATGAGCAAGAAACTACCAATTAGCTGGTTTGAATGGAGAACGTCACGAACAGTACATTTTTTTCCTGCGGCATCGGTATTTTAATTTTCTATTTTGGGAATTTAACACTAAAAGTACCGAAGGAGTCATTTAGACCACTTTTCGTTTTTGAAAATCCATTAATTCTGACTTTTTATTTATTTTTACCCCATGTTATGCCTCCCCTATTTAATATAGGTTGAAGTTTTACTGTCTTTCGTTGAAACAATATAGACAGTTTGGCAACCAAACGTAAACACCGGGACAGAAGTTCATGGCCCAAGTCCTCATGAACTACATTCAATACGTTGAAATGGCATATTACAGTACGTTGATATAAATCCATATTCTTTAAAATTAATTTACAAAAATAAATAAGAGATATATTATAAAAATATGCATATTATTTTTATGAAAAAACGTTAAAACACCCGCAGAAAACAAATTATTAAAGGTTGGGGGATAAATTGACCTCTGTCGGTACTCATAGGTATACCGTTAAGTCCGTTACTTCTAGCATTAAAATACTCTTTAAGATTTGAAAAACGTGATCAAGAGCATCGGCGGGGGTATCCTCTGCACAATAGATTTATCAGTTCCTGGACCGATTTAACTTCGAGTACTCTCAGCTTAGCCGCTTGGATCCCTTCTTCGGACGTCCTTCTTTTTTTATTCTCCCCGCTGGATAAAAATCAATTCAAATTTGCGTGAAAACCCGAGTGTATGGGAGGGAACCCGTCCCGTTTCACTCCCCTCGCCTGGAAGAGCAGAGCGAGGAGTCACAACAGGAACAACGTAAAACAGCATAAATCAGCGAGTTAGCCGAAAAGAATGGGCAAATAATATGAAGTATAGTGCGGAAGCAGTTGATAAATCACCACATTAACGTGATATATCTATCGATTCTTGCTTTCCCCCGCTCTCTCTCATTCCTGCACTCTTGACGCCGGGTTTTATTTCCCTCTTCTTACCATTCTCATCCTCTCGAGGCAAAAAGTGACGAAGAGCAATCAAATCTGAATAGAGCCAAAAAACTGGGGAGAATGGCGCGAGCGGATAGGAAGAGTAGAAAGAAAAGGGGTTGTGCGAACGCGAACATGAAATGGAGCCAGTCAAGAGAGTGATTTTGAGTCAACTAAAACTAGCCCCGTATTAAACCTTATGGAGTCAGAGAATTTAATGGTAGCATTTACAATACAACAGACTTATAAACACACGACCCGAGTTTCAATGCTTAAGTGTCATCTTCAGGTGACATTTTAAGATGCTTAGACCTGAAGATGACGCTTAAGCGTTGAAACCCGGGTCGTGTGTTTATAAGTCTGTGGTATTGTAAATGTTACCATTAAATTCTCTGAAAAATAGAATACCAAAAAGTTACTAAGGAACTTATATTACTTATAGAATCACCCGAAATGCACAGTGGAGCAAAATTCCTAAGAGGAAAAATCACCCCGGTCAAGACGGATGATTTTCCTCTGTGGAATTTCGCACAATAGTGAAGATAGGGGTTTGGACGCATGTCCGCTTCCATTACTAACATTATGTTGAAAGTTTCCACGAAATACTTGTAGTGATTCCGTCTTGTTATCCCGAGATTCCCGTCATGAGATCGCTATTAACAATGTTTCTCCCATAATCCTAGAGGCATCCTTCAAGTCGAAGCATCTTTGGCACGAGTAGGACACCCGGATGGGAGGGAAACGTAGTCCGCGAAAAAAATACACGCCATAGAATTCCCGGAAATATAAGAGGGAACCACGGATGATGGATACCTTGCTGAGGTCTTTTTGTAATCGTTTCGAGGTTATATTCCCAGCGCGCTTTGCTACCATCTGCTGGTAACGGCGAATCATAGTTTAATTTTACAGCATCTCTAATTACAAGATTTCGTGAAAGCTTCACATAACCAACTCGTCAATAACAGGACGGTCAAATGTCCTAAAAGATGACACTTGCCACGAGAGGTATCAGCATTCTACGGCTACGGTTTTGTGCCCATCGGCTCGTCTAGTCGAGAAGTAGGTAGCGCAACCAACAGAACAGTTAGAAAAATATCGTTCACCAGCCAAAAGGTAACATAGCATCACACGAATCTGTTTCGCAGCGCTCTCTTATCGCCAGGTAAATTGACATGGTAATTTCGCTACAACATTGAGCGCTGAATGGTATCAAGATGGATAATCGGTTTGACTTTGAGGGTGGTACGTTCATTGCCACTTCTCTTGCTTACCCAGTTGCATGCTTCGCCTATCAACCAATTACCGCTCAGCTCCACTCCACGAGATCAACGAGAAATGTCAGTATTCATATGACAAAAGCATCACGTAAATACAGCAACTGAAGCAGCTTTCTGTAGTAGAAAATTGCATTTTCATCGAATTCTAATTCAAAATATCTTCAACAGTTTTAATCGGATAAACTTGCATTTTAAATGCATTACAGTGCAATTGATTTGGTATCTATAGGTATGAAATATGGCTACTTCACATTGAAAAGGGAGATTGGATCGCTGTGGATTTTACATGCCCCGAATATTAGTCGATAATAATCAATGTGGCAAGCTTAGCAGACAGAGAGAGAGAGAGAGAGAGAGAGAGAGAGAGAGAGAGCAGAGAGTGCCGAATCTCTTCAGATAAATATCAATGAAAAACGCATGATGCGAATCGGATAACGCAGTTATGCCTCATCCCTTGAGTCACACGTCTCTCAACTTTCACCTCAGGCTGCAGAACAGCAGATAGCAAAAGGTACACTTTCCGTCAGTCATTGTTCATCACGCTCCAACATCTGTGAGCACGGATTGCGGTCGCATTCTGTTTTCATCCAGCGCTGTTAACTGGGTCTGCGGTCGACACACGCCGCCGAGGCAGCGTCACGCAAATTTGGATCTGCGAAAGCGAAGCAAAAGGTAATTCGAGCCACAGATAACTTCGCACTAAATTTAACTGTTTTACTTCATAATAAAGAACAGCATCTTTCATTTCTACTAAAATCACAATATCAGGCAAAAATTGCCCCACTTTTCATTATATTTTCCAAGGAATAATATTATATATATATAAAAGAATAACGGCTATAATTCCAAAGAATATTAGCCGTTTTAAATGGCATGAGGTGAGACTGCGGACTTCAGACTAAGAAATGTTAAAAATTATGGATTTATTATTCGAGTAAATTTAGGACTATGTAGTCCTTTCTTATAATTAGCTCTTATCATATCAAAAGTTCATTTAAACCAAGAGTGGTGAAAAACCACCCTGGCTGGACTCCATCCCACGATCTTCATGCAGGTCGGAAAGAAATCTTCATCCCGCCTCCACTAAGGCCGTCACATAGTTCGAAGTATAAAAAATTATAAAGTTCTCACGCGAACCTTGCGTCTTGAATGTTGCGGAATTTTTTGTGTTTTCTCAATACTCATGACTTTATTTCTTATTGTGATACCTTTTGATGGAACCGCAAGAAAACCTTTTGTTGCAATGGAAAATTCAGCACACGGCAAGGAACAAAATTCTCAATTTACAGCATGAATGTGTATAATTAGCAAACAATTGACAAGATCAGTTTTAATAGCCATGATATTGCATATAAAATATCATTAAATTTACTTCGAGCGTCTTGCGACTGCGTAGTTCTCAAATAAAATTCAAATGTTGCCTATACCAAGACTAGAAGATAAATCTAGCTGAAATTACCTTCAAGTGACGGAGGAAGGTGGGATGAGGGAGAGCGGGAAGGTAGAATCCGGCAAGGAATGCATGAGATGGGTGCGATAGGTGAATGGGGAATTAGACAATCCAAACCTCGCCCACGATGTAGGGAGACTATCTAGACGGCGCATCCATCTGTACGCTCTTCTCTCCGGCATGCCATTTTCATCCTCCGGGACGGCATTACCACCGTCGCACCCTCATACTCTACACGCCAGTCACCGCCACACCACCCTCACGCCTCTCCCCACCCCGCACGCATCATCAAAACCTTCCCCGCTTTTCCTTCCTCCCGGCATTCTGGCTCAATCGTTTTAAGCCGCTTTCACTCTCTCTCTCTCACCACCCCTCTCTCTTCATTGTGTCACCCCCCAACTGGCTCCAATGTCCCCACTTCCCCTTTTTCATTCAACCATTCCCCAACTCTCTTCCCCAACATCGACCAGGCACACTCAAACCTTTGGGAGAATCTCTCTTTCCCTCTCGGTCTCTTTCCACGTTCCAAAACCTTCACACCTTTCCGAAGAGAATGGGGGATTTTGTGGGTACGGGCGACGCGTTGGGTGCGGCAGAAAGGGGTAGCGAGGCTGTAGACCGTAAGGGTGGGGGGGAAAGAGAGAGACGATGACCGTTTAGGGACGAGGGGGTGGTCGAGTGGAGAGGGGACGGGAGGGTGCGAGAGGCAGGGAGGGAGGGAGGGAGACGTGGAAGGGTGAGGGAGACTTAATTTCCCGCGCAACAAAAACACTACCTTGGCCACATCCCCTGAATCATTAACTTTTTAGCGCCTTGCGCTAATTCCACTTTGGATTCATGGAATTGCCGCCATTTAGGGAGGAGGGCCCTAGCGGAACGTGACGTGTGACGTCATCAAACTGTGGGGAAAAAGGCTTTCCATGTAACTGCGCGCATTTTAATATCTCCTTAAAAATGATTCGCAACGGTTTGGGATGAAAATGTTATTTTTTTGATCCCTCCCTTAAAACCCTCTCTCTACTTCTTTTAATCGCAATCGGTCGAGGTGTGTCCTTTTATTTTACGTTTTCGTGAATTCGTCTCGCAGCCTGGAACAAATCGAGCTGAATTTACGGGGACGTTCCGGAATTTATGAAAGACATCGCTGGCACTTTATTACCCGGATGAGCTATTTTTTTGACGTGTTCATCAAACATTTTTCAGCAAATGAGGAAATAAATGAGTTGAGTGCGCTTTTGGCATTTTGGCGTTGAAAAGTGCTTGAAGGCAAGAAAGTGAGCACGGGCTGAAGCCGTACGTCACAGATTTTGGAAATAATTCTCATTAAAAAATTCATCACTTCAAGCATATCTGCAGCGATAATTTTATTTTTGCAGCCGTAATTATTTAGGAACTAAAAGGGTTTCAAAGGCATATTTATGTGAGAATCAAAATATTCAGTACACCTCAACATTCCGTTAGAAGGCTCAGAAAATATTATATACAACAAAATCAGAGACTGAAAACGAAAACTGCATAAAGTATATACTGTTATAATGTTCATCTATCTAATCTCAGCTCATAATACACCTAAGTGATAATGTACAGGTCACCTACTGGCTCGCGAAAACATGCTCTTAATTCTGAAACAGGGTCAGTGCTGATGATAATGAAGATAATGTTTACGACATAATTAATGGTGGCTTAGAACAGCATTATTTTCGGAAAAATGACCCAATTTGGATGGTCATGAAGCCATGATGCTGAAGTAAACATGTTCCCCATAATGTACGTATGACGCACCGAACGGAAGCGCTGTGTACGCGTAATATACTCTCAGTATGTACGCGTACAATATTTGCTTCAGTACAAGTCTAGCTATCATAAGTAAATGCATAACTCAACATTTTCATTTTTATTTTAGTACACTTCCAGCTATCAGAAGTAAATCTGGAACAAAACATTTAAATAAATCGAATATAAAAAGAGAAAGAAGCGATTTTCGAGTAAGAAATGCTGTTTTTTCGAAGTATGAAATATGTACATACATAACTGCGGATTTGAAATCACGAAATACATCAGTATTTAAATCCGTAAATAGAGATCTACCTCAGAAAGGTTGAAACACGAAAATGTTCATCACGCGTGAGAGGAATACGGAAGGAGTGAGGGGAGGGGGGGAGTGGGAGTCATGGGCTTAATATGAATTACGCTTTCCATTTACCATACAGTTGTCCCGCCTGAAATCCTATTACTAAAGCCTCGCATATGGGTCAGTTTACTCGTGTGCACACCGTCGCGATGCCCACAAAACAAGAGTGTCTTATCGTGTTATTTTGAGCTAGGAGAGGAATAGAGAGAACCAAGAGAATGGCTGAGAGGAAAAAATCACGGAAGCGCAACTAAGCCATGCTTCTTAATCAAACGTAACATTCATTGAGAAATGCTCTGGAGCGTTTTTGCCCATGATTATCAGGGGGAAAAACGGGGAATTAGCATCCACGGCTTATGCGGAAAAGGAGACTTTTAACGCATTGAGAAAACCATGACCACTCGTTAATATTATACATGCTTTTAATGACATGTGGAAAGCGATAGCTTCCAATATAATATCCCTGAGTGCAAAATATTGTTACAGATTTGTGTGGTATGGAAGAAATTACATCTCAAGTTCTGCAACGACAGTAAAGAACTCCAACTTTTCAACTTATCCTGTAACCAACAACTATTACCCTAAGAACAACATTCATTTATTGCATTTCATTGATTTATTACAATATATTAATGCGACTGAATCTTCATTAAATTTTGAAGAGCTGAAATTTCAGCAAAGGTGTGAACACAGAATTGCAAAACAATATTTTCAATGCTTGAAATATCATGCAAATAATTTCCAAAATATACTTATAAATATACTAAAGCAGTCTAGGCTTTATAACCAATCTTACAAAATCGAAATGGAAAAGAGAAATTGTATGAAATTTTGTTATGGACCTAATTAAAAGACGTTTGCCTCCAACGTAATTTCATACTCGTGGTATTTAAAATGGAATTTAAACAATATAATGGATTTAAAAATGGAAGACCAATGTCTAATTTACAATAAACTTTTAAAAATGTACCATCGATGGATTAATGATTACCGTAATCTTCTTTTCAATTAACATAATCTTCATATTAATGATATATTTGTTCTTCTATACACCTAGAATACACATTTTGCGATTATATTTTAGGGAAGTTTAAACAGCCTAGAAGGCAGATAGTCCAAGTTTAGACTAACTTCAACGAAACATTTACCTATAGACTAATTCACCTCAACTCATCAAAAATTATATTTAAAAAGTAAGTGAAGAGATTAGTAATAGACTGAATAATAGAAAAAAGACTGCTTTACAACATAAGATGATGGATTTTACATGCATGTTTAGTTTAAAATATTATGACGGTTACAAAGTTTTGCCCTCGGTGGTCTTTCTTCGCAATCTAATTATCATAAAAAACATCGTGACTGGACGTTTCGTTCTTCGTGAAAGTGATTGTTAAGAATAAAATCAACAAGGTTAAGAAAATATATCATGAAATGAGGTATTTATTCATGGCGATTCCTAAAATATGTCTCAAAAGTTTCATATACTCATACGAGATATTTATTTTAGATATTAATTCGGAATTCTCAACGTACATATAAAATTACGATCTGCATCTAGAGATGATACAAATTTTGATGAAGTGTCTGTGACTAAGAAAGAAAAATATTTCTCTCGCGTACGCGGAGTGGCTTAACCCGTTTACAATGGTCATTTAAGGGGATTCCATTAAAAAGTCAAAAATACTATTATTAAGTTAAACGCAATTTTTAATATACCATTTAAGCGCGCACTTTATTGGACCATTAGTGGTTTTAAATCATTTGTCAACAGAGATACCATTTTGTAAATAATGGGCCGTGTAGCGTTTCCGAACTTCGGTATAAAATCAGATATTTTAGATACAAGCCATTTTCTCTTAATCTCGTATTTTATAAGGTAACACGTTGCGATTAGAAATTAACGATGGAATTAAAACAGCTGGAGCCATAAATATATCTTTAACCTAAAAATCCCTGTTCACTATCAATTTTAGAGCACTTAGTACCATGTTGACGACGAAGAAAAATTAAGCCTTGTAAGGCCACTTTACAAGGTAAATTTATTCTACCAAGAATTTATCATACACTATGCCAGGAAATTAAAACAGGTTCTGTTTCTTGGTCATATTCAGACAATCATATAACTTGCCTCGTTACACGGTAAAATTTTCCTCATGAAAGAGTTAATACACTTTTATTTATTATAAATTGTACCGCGCAATGAGGCTTTTAGAGTGGACTTAAATTACGATTTAACATATTACCATATGCTTAACTGGTGACCCCTTCATCAAAGTAGTCTTGATAATAATAGATCTGTATTAATTTTGATTTTTCTTACTACTTGTGGCAGTGTATCTGATTACAATATTTATTCGCGAAACAATCTTTTTTAAACTTATTTAATTTCAGCGTGAAATTTGTCTTAAAATTTATCTCTAACACATATTACCCAGATGGGAAGTTCATTAAGCTATCGATAAAATTATCAAGAGTAGCAATTACTGCGGGAACCCTACTTTTATTCCGCATTCCTTTGAAAAGTTAATGCCTTCATTTTTCTCGACACCGGTTAATTCCTCTGGGATAGTTCATTCAGAGGTGAGAACTCGATTTCATCTATGGCCTCCCCGAGTTTTCGTGATCATAAATTTCCAACCTTACGACCACGTACGAGGCCATTCCGTTCACTATCATTTTTTCCCCTCCGAACCGCGTTCCGCGCCGTCGCTTCGCAGCCATTTACGTGGGAGACAACCTGGCATCTCCTTGCAACATTATCTTCGGCCATAAAGCAACTGATGCCCGGGCGATTAAAAGGGAACAGTCAAGCGGCGAAGACACATCCCGAATCCCAGTTTGCGACCAAAGAGCTGAGGAGAGGAGAGAGAGAAAAAAAATTACACCCCTCGTTTTCTATCTCCTCCGACTCTCTCGGGGAAGAAGGGGGTCATTTACTTGGCGGAACAGCTCCAAGAACACACAAGGCCACAAGGCTCCAGTCACACACATGCGCACAATAAACCCCTTGTCGCTCGGACCTTCTCCTTTTCGGTGACATTAAAACTGGCACAATAACTCGCCTTAAATCCCCTTTTACTCGTTCCTTTTTACTTCCCCTAGGAGCTTTATAGCTTTGTCATCGAGATCGTCGGGTGGGCGAAACAAATCGCACCAGCGCCAAAGGGGAAATTAATTCCAGGGAGCGCCGCACATATTGGTCCCTTATCCCGACTCGATCGGCGCCGAGTGCGTCCGCGGGGGTGAAGTGGGGACGGAGGGAGAGTGGGGGGTTGTGGGGACACACTGTGTGTGAGCAGTGGGGAGGGGACGGTAGGGGGGGATGAGGTCAGGAGGACGGAGGCAAAATGGCGCGGCAGTAGCAATCTCGCAGGAATGATATTTGCGGAGATAATTCGGCACGACCCATCCTCTTCCGATTCCTCGCCGCTCTCCTGGTCGGCACACAAAACCGTTCGTCCCCAGAGTTTCTCCACCAGGTGGATCACGTTTGTATGGTTGGCTGGCAATAATAAGAGTTTCTCGTTCCAAGGGCACGCCGGGTTTGACACGCAGCGGCAGCTGTGTTATAGTTGTACTCCTATCAATATTTGAGGGGCTTGTTGAGAGCTGTTTCAGGGTGATCAACCTTAAGGCCGGATGGAACGTAAAATGTGTTACCTTCGGCTTGTAAAGTAAAGTGCCAGTTTATGGATGACATGATTTTTTTGTACATATACTATTTCTTCTCTTAGAAAATTATTCCACAAATACCAATTATGCACTCATATTCTTCGAGGAAATTGACCTCTGATGTTGGTCACGCCAGTTAAGTGTAGCACAATATCCAGGCAGGGATTTATCCACCCTTACACCACCATTTCATAAATAATTTCAAACCCCATCCATAAACATTCCTACCGTACTCAGAGAAGCAAATTACTTTAGACGCAGGTGCTCTTCCCATAAAGCACACTGATTCGCCCATTACAACTTAATCCTCCCGGAGCGTACATATAATTTTACTTCAGAATTCGACTACTGCCAAATAGCCATTTCAGTGCCTTTTCCTTCTTCCCCAGATATACCTATATTTGAAGTATGCATGAAGTATACTTGAAGCATGAACTATGAAACACTTTAGAAGAACCTTGATGTTTAAGCCTATGACTGACATGGCTTGAAGAAAGAGTAGCCGAATTTTTTCACTTATGCAAGTCAAAATAGAACAAACGTTTATGTTAATGCTATAATAAAAATCACTAATATCGGATATAACATCAAATCTTGTAACCATAGAAACATAATCTACTTCGATTCTCTACCACTAGAGCCAGTTTAGTCACCACAGTAAAGGAGAGAGGGTTAAACTCGTCTAATATGAATCGAACACCAATATTATATACCCTAACAACGTATCATCAAAGGTGCAAAGTTCCTCAAGTTTTAATCTAATAATATCTACAGTCAAAGGCGCATATATTCTCAGATTTGAATTATATCAATTAATAATCTGCAATTTTCATAACCAAAATAGTTTCCCAGTTTTTGCCATAGCGGCGCAAAGGATTTCAAACTCGTTGGCGCCTCAGTTTCCTATCACCCCGGATCGCTCCGTCTCATCGATTTTGCCACAATCGTGTCGCGCGATGACTCTCATCGAGTGCGGTCTCCTTTAGTGGATAAACATGTTATCGTGGCTTTCTTGCCCCGGCGCCTCCTCTCGGGAGCGGCAAAAACGGGGACGGCGAATCCACGCCCATTCTACTCCTCTCGTCTCGCACCTTATCCTCGGCCACTAACTCATCGTGCTCAGGAGAACCAATTCATTCCTCACTCCCCCTCCTTCATCTCGCTTTAAGCCCCCGAGGAACCACATGACCGCGCTCCCTTCCGCAGTTACATATTACCCACTCGATTCATGCCAGTTGGCCGCGACAGAAGCTTCCCAATGATTACGATTTTTTCAGGAACTAGATTAGAAAGACTATATCACCACACAATCCTCAGCTAAAAATAATCGGCCATTATAACCATCCTTTATACATAACTGCTTCAGTATATTGGGTGAAATATTCGGTCTTTTATCCTTGTCATATGGAACACCATACATGCAGAAAAGAAGAACTAGATAGATTGGACACACCTCGAGACAATGGGTTTGTAAGGAAGATGATCGAAGGTAAAATTGAGGGAAAAGTCCCCAGAGGAAGACCGAGGAATAAGTTCATGGACCAAATAAAGAGGAAAATACAATGAAAGTAGGTAAGGGAATTAGACAGGGAAGGGTGGATGGCAGCAGTAAACCAATCTTAGGATTGAATGACCAATGAATGAAATTCTAGCCTACCGGCATTAGTGACGGCCGACTAGGTCCACAACGATCTGGTTTTTTTTCATTAGCAGTGGCGTTTAAAATATGGTGCTGTTAATAATATCTTCGCTTGAATCCGACTAAAAAAGAAATTATCTACGGTTAAAACGTTATAAACTGCACATGGTAAGCAAAATCCTCTATTCCTACATATTTATGAACAATAGTTGGTAAACCTAATACGCACGCAGCATTAAGTTAAAATGTTCACTTCTATTCTTCTATAACTCTATTTTTACTACAGTAAAATTAAGCCTTTGTTCCAATTTTAACAATAAAAATCCACTTTTAAATTCACACTAAGTGGCACAGGGAGAATCTACGTTGATTAAATCACCTAGGCTGCCTCTCAGACAATTGATCCTCAATCTGTGCTGCCACTGATAATCACCTTCACGTACCCATTAGCGCTCTCGCACCAATCAAATCAGTGATGGCAGGCTTAATGGCACGTAGGTTATAGGGAATAAATTTTGCACTGCACTATCGCACGTATGTTAATGAAGTAAATATTCCGATACCCATTAAGGCATCAGCGCAAGCTAGTCGATACAATTAGGTTATCTACTAAGGAAACTTCCAGCACAAGGGATTAATTACTTTATGTTTACGTAGCTGAGGGTGCTAAAGATGAAAGAGGCCTCGGGGCACGAAGAGAGATTACATACAGCGAAGACCGTGCGCAATGAATATTGGAGTAATGCTCGCTCAAATTATTTCTGCTTCGAGTGGTATAAACGGGGTTATCCGACGGGTGATGCCATGCCCTTTCTAAGCGCAAATTCAGGGTAGTTGTTAATGAAACGAAAAAAGTATTACCAAATCCATGCAAGGAGTGGGGTTTGAATTCATGACCTCCATGTTTACTGGCGCATATGCAGGCTCACCGGCCCGAGAAAGTCAACTTCTGTTGTTCGAACTGGAGTAATTCACCTCCGTGAACTCCAAAACATCAAAGGAGAGATGATAGAGTGTTTTGAGGAGAATATAGCGGAAGCAGACGAACCTAAGTTTAGTCATGGCTTCATTCATCTTCTCGGATGTAAAAGGTAACACGTTGGCTTCGTAATTTCGTGACTGAATCACTCCATCCCTTAGCGGTGGGAAATGAACTTGAAGGCGAATCAAGGAGGCGGTCTCCAAAACATTTGGCTCGCTATCTGACGCCAACACGGGCGTACCCGCAGAACGGACGTTATTTTAACGTTAAAATAAAAGAAAGCACAAAAGTTCCAGGGTCTTGACTCTAACTTTACGGGTAAAAATGAAATAAAGTACCAGTAGTTCACTATCGAAACAAAGCCCGAAGCATGATTGTTTTTAAAAGGTTGAGAGGAACAACAACTAAGTCTTGTATCAGTAACAGTAGAACTCGTATAAAATAATATACCCAGTTAAATTAAACTCGAAATTAAGTATAGATCACATGATTCCGATACTAGTGTTTGCATTACAAAACGATTTTATTCGAGGAAAAAAGAAGTGATTAGTGCAAAGTTAACCCAAACACTCATTCTTACTAGATTGTGAAGAAGAGGATTTTAAAAATGTGAGAAATGGTTAGCTGTGGAGGCGGGAAGAGGAGACAAGGGCATCTCTATACTGATAAGTTTGCGAACGAGAGAAAAAACTCGAGGACTAAGACGAGTTTCCTTGAATTTTCCTAAATATTCACGTTTAGTAAAATCGCTGTTAGGATTCATAGAGATTCTTCCTCTATCTCTCGATCTTTCCTATTAATATCCTTTTCAGTGTTTCCTCAGGAAGTGTCCCATCCACTTGCCTTCTTCTTTCTCATTAATCTTAAAATATTGCTTTTCTCATTCATCCTTGCAATCACTTTCTCCCTTAGAAGACTCTTAGGCACTTAGAATAGTCTAATGCCGAGTTATGGTACTATTCCAAATTCCAAACTTTTCTCCAATTCCGAAATTATCCACTCTATACACCTTTCCTCAATGGTACAAACGATCAATGTTGCCTTTCAACTAACCAACAAACAATCAGCCATATTTATATTTTACTAAACTGTAACACTATCAGTAGCCGTCAAAAATAAAAAAAAAACATGGTGACGGACTTGCGAAAAGACTGCGTTGGAGAAGAAGGCGAAGAAAGGCTTGAATTTTTCTCTGTCTGCGATTGAGCAGGGAGAATCGGAGGAGGAAGGGAGAGACTGAAGGTCCCGAGGCGGATGCTGTGGGAGGCCCTCTTGTTTGGTCACGATGGGCGATGCGACGGCGGAGAAATTTGACGCCGGGGCGGGAGTTGGGGGGGGGGGCGCGGCGCGGGACGCGGTCGGAGGCGGCGGTATGGGTGAAGGCGGCTGCTGCCGGCGGCGGGGTCCGAGTGAGAGGGGATGACGAGATAAGGGCAACCCTTGATGGAAGGAGCAGGATGGATACAAATGGGTCGCCCCCTGGATCTGGGCGGAAGTGAAACGAGTGGAAAATGGCCGATTTCGTGCGGTGGTCCGACACAGGATGACCTCTTCCCCCCATCCCATATAACCCCTACAGAAAACCCCTTTAAGCCCGTTAACCTTTCCTTCCCCACTCATGACCGCCACACACATCCACCCGTTTACCTGCTGGATTTCGGCTCCGGCTCCCCCGACTCCCGCCCCCCATATCTGGCGGACACCCGCTCCTTTACTCTCACATCTCGGGGCCATATATTGCCAGGGAGCGGACTGAGCTTGGTGGGAGCGAGCGGGAGGGGAGGCAGGTGGGACGACAAGGGGGCAGGAAGTGGGGAGGTGGGGGTGAGCGGTCAGGGGTTGGTTGACCGGAGCTTGCAGCCGTTGGGCAAGGGGCGAGTGAAGACCCTCATCTGAGTCGTCCCTCTTCTCCTCCCGGAGTGCTAAAGGTAGGGAGAGAGATCTAGGTAGGTATTCCTATCGTAATTCGAGACACATTCCCGACAATGATTAATGTGTGTTTCACAGTACATAGAGGTGGGAGCGTTGAAGAGGAGGATTGAACATGAATCCTTCGCGATGGGTTGGATGGCCGGCGAGCTTTTTTTCTCGCTTAAATGGCCTGTTTCACTTGAACGTGATACAATGCGTGCTCTCCACAGATTTTTTTCCGTTCATGCGCTCACGCTGCCTGCTTTCCAACGAAGATTATTCCTCCGGAAATTCTATTCAAAATTTTTTTAGGTTTGATGATGGTCTAATCGGGTATATTTTTTTGAACTCCCCGAATATTTCTCGAATGATTCTCTATTTTGAGCCCCTTTGCCATTATAATACCTCAATTATTATATATTATGATACATATTTCATTTTGGATATCTTACAGGGAGGTTGGATTAGTCTTATGTAACAATAATTCAATTAAGGAGGCCGAATATTTTTTTAAATATCCGCACAGCAAGATACACAAATATTGATTCCACACCACTTACCTCATCACTATTTACCAGTACCGATACATTTTTATCAAAAAATATATGATAAAGTTGTATCTTTTTAAAGGTATATCTTTTTAAAAGAATTTTTCACCATATCTGTATATAGTTCATCTTGGTATAATAATAACTAAAAATATGATTCAATATTTCCCAACAAAAAATTTAGCCATGAATCTATATATAGCCAAATATACCCTATTGATAGCCAAAGTTGAAAATTAAAGAGTAATGATCAACAGAAATATCTCTGAATTGATTAATAGTTGGAGGATGCTATACAGATAATTTTAATTTTTAATAAAATGATATAGTCGACATGGATGGTATTGCTTAGCTACAAGTTTACAGCTACAATTACGAGAGGTTGACGGTAACATGGTCTTGAAAACCCATGTTAAAACGCTTGGGCCTCAGAATCCCTCCCCATTATGTGCAAATATTCAACCTGGGTTTTATTATATCATCATAGCTGAGGCCAGACGCAATTTTCACTTAGGAATGCGGCAGTGGATAGGTCATAAAAGTGAGCACAATGAAGTCTATGAAAATAACTGGTGGAGCCAAAAGCATCTCTCGATAACAAAAGGATGTTTTTAAAATGCAGCGTAGCATAAATTTTCGCTGCACGAACAGAAAATTAAGGTCAATAATTTGAATCGTAAGCTTTTCCACTTAGTTACTCCAGTTTTAATTTTCCAATATTAATGGGATTCTGTTGGCATAAAAAATGTACGGCAACCTATTCCTTACTCCCCTCATAAAAATGTAGCTTCACCAGTCCCTCAAACAAAATTATGGCTTTAGAGTTATGGATGCTAGGCTTTTATTCGAGCTGCAACTAATAAATACAGAGAAGACAGCCGAAATATATTTTATAAATATATGTCATCGAAAAACTGTGTATCCTAAGAACAATGGAAAGGTTTAAAAACATTTGTGAGTATCATTTAATAGCGGAAAGTGATCGAAAATGTTTGAATCTTAAAAAAAAAACTGAAAAAGTTTTTTTTAAGGACTGCTCAGATGTGAGTAATAATCTCTAAATATTCGTCATGTGACGAGACCTTGACACAGACAGAGGTCTAAAAAGTATTTGATGGACTATGGGTCATATTTCACTGCGCTCTGCCCAGATAAGCTGGAAACGGGTGAATAAATGGGTCATCAAAAGTTTTGCGACGACTTTCCGAGACCGAAAACAATCAACTGCATGAGACTGACGCCCCTTATCTGGACCTTGGAGTGTTCAAAACGTAATAGGCAATAAAAGAATAAAATGAACATCGAGGTAAAGAACACTAAATCTTCCTGAAAAGCAGAATCGAGAGCAAAAACAGGTGCTTCCCTATTTTTTCTCATTTTATTTTATTCTTATCGTTCTTGCAAAATTTTAATCCAGCTTGCCATCTGCCTGAAACTTAATTTATACTCTCATTCTCGTCAGTGGAATTCGTTATGCAAAATGGCAGCTGGCCTTCGTTGGTTTCAGAGTCAGTAAACTAAAAAAGGATTCATCATATTCTCAAAAAATGTAGAGCCTACTTCAAGAGGACTCGTCAATAAACTTTATTTGTGTAACTTTTATGAAAAACTGAACCAATAAAGTTCATTCACGGGTTTCCTCGGCGTCTGAAGTTTTTACGTTGATAAGATTTGGGCTTTCCTCTGTGTAGGATAGTTTTAGACCCAAGAAATTTTTCCTGTCTCCCTGCTTCATTTCCTCCTCCTGATTCATTCTCCAGCAAGAAGGCTGGTAAAAATGCTGTAAACAGGAAACATGCAAGCGCAAAGGGAATATAGAATTTATGATATTGGCAGTAACTTGGCGGCATTCCTTCATAATGAAATGATGAATTACTTAGTTTTCCACAAAAGATTAATTACGTTCTTACCACCCTGATTTCATCGCTGAAGGACGTCATTAGGTCTGTGCAACATCATCAGATTGCTGCGCGACATCATTGGATCCCCGATGATGTCACGCAGCGATGTAATCCGAGTCATCAGAACGTAATAAACCTTTTGTGGAAAACTAAGTAATTAATCATTTCCTTGGGAAACTGGATATAGAGGCGGTCTCCCCAAGAACCATTGCTTTCAATTAATATCAAAAAGGTTTATTGCATATGATTTATCAATATAGCATTCGATTGCTAATCAAAACCTTTCCACTGCATTTCAATTACCAATTACACACTTCTACCTTTATATGCCGGATGATGATCTATTCAAACAAGAGAAAACCCCTCTTGATCACAGATCTTTCTACGTAAAACTAAAAAGCATGCGAAATTGATCAACTTCTGATAAAGACCGGCACTTTTCAGAGGGAAATAGTTTCATAATTTTGATGGGTGCAAAATGGAAGGAGATAAGGCACGTAAGGAGTATAGCCAGGCAGTGAGCTCTCCCAGCGGAACGCCGCGCCACCAGGATGCTGAAAAAGAGAGGGATGTGATTCTCCCCATCAACTCGGGAGTATTATCACTTGATTCATGTTCAGATGGACTCCGTTTTCCCAGGATGCACACAGTATCATTAGCAATCTCGTCAGATGTCCGAGACCTTCCCCCTTCAAACGTAAACGCTAACCACCCGGGACGGGGCGAGAGCCAATCATCACCGACGCTATCCCTCGTGGTCCTCTAGACGCGTCGCCACCCACGCGCGTGCAAATCAAGCTTTTAGCCCTTGCCACTGCGCGCGTCGAAATCAACCGGAGTGGAAGTAGTAATTTAGGGAAGCGACCTACAACTGAAGTAATTTGAACCATTAAGGAGAGTGGAATAGGATGTGTGGTGTGGGTAGGATTGCTTTAGGTGCGGAGGTCGGTTGAAGAGAAACCTGACGCTGGTACCGGCCTGCCGTTGACGAAAAGTTCCGCGAGGTTCAAAATTCTACGTCCCACCCGACGGACGGTGTAATGCACAAAGAAAAGAAATTTCCCTCCATAAGTCACCCACGAGTAACTGGGTATGATGCACTAAAATCCTTACATGAATAAACCATGCATATTTGTAACATTAATTTAAGGCGGCTCTGGCTTGACAAAGTGACTTAAGAAAAATTTTATAAATAACATTATTTTTTATTCAGTTTAAATATCCTGATTCCACAGATGAATTTTGCTACCTGTTAAAAACCAAAATTACGGTACACAATATGCAGATCACTCCACAAATATATTTTTAATTACCACATCTGTCCAGGCATTGGAGCAGACTGCAGTGCCATTCACATGGAAATACCGCATTTTGACTTCCATCACTGCAGTAATTCGCAAAGAACTTTTTTTTTAATGGGAAGTACGGTGACCATATTTTATTATATTCCTGTTCACAGGATCCTTTACTTCTTATAAATAGTGTTTATTTAAAAGTTGAATATGCCTCCTAGATCTAACTGACGTTTTACTGCTTCAATTGAGCAGTGTTCATTACAGCCCATGTTAAAATCTCTACTTTCAAGACTCAATTATAGTTAAACTAATCAAAAAACCCTATTTTATTCTCTTTTTATGTTAGTATATCTCTCGCGATTCAAAGATGCCACGTTCAAATTTTCAGAAAACCTGGAATAAGTGACTGTAAGGCCAGATCCGTCATAATGTACGCCGGTTTCTTCCCTTAGGCGTCAATGTCTACACAGGAAGACCTGGTGATGTCACCTATGCGAAGTATTCGGTCGTAAATTGGATTTATCTGTGAGGCACAACAAAGTGCATTAATTTAGTGACCATAAAATTTCAATTAGTTGAGACAGACAAAATAGATTCCATCAACTCAAGTCCCTGTTTGTGAAGAAACTCAAAGTCAAGCCCCCGAAAAGCCATTAATCTAGTAAATTCAGTATGTACCTATATACCCAAACAAAATACATCAGAATCCAACGATAAATCGTTTCAAGTACCAAGAATCTTACCCAGGAGAGAGCAATGACGGGTTTATGACTCATCTCATTTTTGAAAACTGGAAAACAACTGGACCTAGGAAACAGGGTACAATTTGGCTGAAGTAACTAACGGAGCGCTTCAAAATCAACAAATTTCAACTTAACTGCGAAATTTCATCTGCAAACTGAGCTCCCATGAAAGCATCAAAGCTTTATAAGAAATGATGTGAAATTGAGTAATAGCATACTTTACGTAACTATACGTACAATTTACGAATTTTATTTCTTCTGCAAACTTTGAAGTCCTCGATATCAACTACACCAAGAGTCTCCGCAACCACCTGCTGTAAAGGATACGCTCCGAGGAAAATCATTGTGTCTCCGAAGAATGAGGGGCGATCTTCAGATAATTCTGGGTTCAAGAGGGTATAATTACAGCAGAATATTGGGAAGTTAAAGAAAATATCCTCTAGATTCTGACACTGGCCGAATAACCATTTCACTCTACCAAACCTCACTACGGTTATCAGAACGGGCAGCAGCGGTGGGTTAAAGGGCAGAGATAGGCAACCAGCTCCAGGGATGGCCCTCATTACGTATGGCAGTCTTCAGACGCTGAAAAAACAATTGATGCTAGTAATGAATTTTTTCGGATCATATACAAATGAGCAAGTGGATTTCTTCGCCAATCTCGCGAGGTGAGAGCAAGTAGATTCCTTCACGTATCTCGGAATCACCATCACGTGGGAGGGAAGAAGTACAACGGACATCAAGCAAAGAATAGCCCATGCTAAGAAGTCGCTCATGGGAAAAAGACAACTGCTGTGCTCAGAGAAGATAAAAATACAAACCAGGAAACAGTATGTAAAAAAACCTGTGGAGCGTGGCACTCTATGAATCGGATGCATGGACCATAGGAAAAGTTGACCAGAGCAGACAATAAACCTTCGAAACCTAGTGCTAAAGGAGGATGCTGAAGATAAAATGGACGGAAAAAATAAGAAATGATGAAATGTACAGAAAAGTAGAAGAGGAAAGGACCATCTGAAACACGACAGAGAGATGAAGAGCAAGATGGCTTGGACACACCCTGAGACATAATGAGTTTATGAAGAATATAACTGAAGGCAAAATATAGGGAAAATTCCCTAGAGGAAGACACAGGAATAAGTTCATGGACCAAAAAAAGAGGAAAATACCGCGGAAGAGATATATGGAGGTAAGAGAACTAGCATTAGGCAGGGTAAGGTAGAGGGCTACATTGTACCAATCTTACGATTGAATGACCAATAAATGAATGAATATAAATGATCTAATGTGAATGTGAGGTTAATGTGAAACAAAAAAGCCCATTCCACGTTGATTAAATTTCGAACCCGAACCTCCGGGATGGGAAATCAGTGATATAACCACTAAACAAAGCCGATACCCACCTACGGATTTGTTCGAATACCATGGAAAAAGCTCATCAATTTAGACCTTTGAGAGGGATTTCAGCACTCCAGCCACCACATCTACCAAGTCCCCAGAAAAACACAGGAAATCGCGACCAAATGAGATGAGATGGGAGGCGTGTGGAGTGAGAGTAAGGGGGGCTGAGTTTCACCGCGTCGCGAGCAGAAATTTCGCCCTAGTCTGGGAAAAAGCCAAGCGGCGCGTTGGTGGTGGGTAGCACGTGGCACGCGGGATGAAGAAGCGGCGAAAGGGACGGCTGGGGAGGAAGAGATGGGGGGGAGGAAGAGATGGGGGGGAGGAGAGGCGGAGGGTGCGGGAAAAGGAGGAGGAGGGAGGGGCCGGAGAATGGGTCCCGTGTCATGGGCCGAGGGTACGCGGGAGAGGGAAGCGGTATAAATAATGGAAAACGTGCGGCGACGGTGTGGGACGTTGAGAAAGTGGAAGACGCGGAGGAGGAGGAGGAAGGAGGAAGAAGTGAGACTTTCAGAGGCGAAGGGGGGGGGTGGCGGGAAAGAAGAGAAAAGGAGGAAAAGGGAGGGAGGAAGAGGGAAAGATTGCGTGATCCAGGGAATATAAGGGACTTAGCTGCGGATTTTCGAAGAGTTTATTCATTCCAACTCGAAGATATGGACAAGATCCTTTTTATTCTCTCGGTCCGCGGAGCAGATATGGAAATAGAGTGAATAAGAGATTTGGGAGAGAGAGAGGGTAGAGTGGGGAAACGGCGGAGAAGGGTTACTTTTGGGATAAGATTGGGCGGAACGGGTTTGTGTGGGGATGGCTGCGCTGAGGGAAGGTATCAAGGAGTTCTCGGATGAGGAGGAGTTTTAGATGTGGAGGAGAGGGAGGAGGAGATGGATGAGGCGGAACGTGAGATAACGCGGGACAGTAGCTAGGGCAGGCAGGAGAGCCGAGGAAGAAGAAGAAGCGTTGGAGTAGGATGAGGTCGGAAGACACGCGGAAGGGACGCTGCTAATTTAACGAATGTGCCGCCGGTTCCTCCGCGAGCATTCCTTTTCGTTTGGGGAATAATTTACTATTTTCTGGGGCCGGGAATTCCCGTGCATATATTTTTCTTTATGCGAGCTCCACGCACCTCGCAATTTCTTGCATGGACGAAAATATGCCGGCACTTCGAGAGCGGCAATTATTAATGTTTCCGCCAAAAAATAATTTGTGGCATTTAGGGTGTAGCGGAGTTTTGGAGTCATACCCTTTGACGGTAAGACTGCGGTGGAGGAGAGTCTAGTGCTTTCCTATGATTTTGTGAATTTGGGGGTCTTCATATTTTACACGTTCTTAGGAGAGGGTAAATTTAATGGCGAGAAGCCATTTCGCAAGCTTTAATCCAGATTGTACTTGGTTTTAACGCAATCGAATAATCCTCTACGTCTTACAACGCACTCAACTTAAACCTATTCCGTCTCTACCAGGAAATATTGCCCATAGTATAGTATTGCCCATAGTCTCAATGGTGTAATCTATGGGGGCGAAAAGCCGATACTTTGAAGCAAAAAAGGGAACAATGTTCTTATATGCCGCAAATTTAGTACGCAAATATAAATATTTATAATTTTTTGCGTCCTAAGATATTTCATAACGGTGAAGTATTCGGATAAAAGATGAAACATTTACTAAAATTAAATACACGACGATCATGACATTAATGGAACTCTTTCCGATCAATGCAGAAAGAAGAAGTGGTTTTGTTCAATAAGTCCTCATCAAAGGTCATTGCGGAAAAAACCTATTCCCTTGATGGCAAGAGATATAACTTTATCCTGCCAATGATGGAAACTATTTCTGCTTTTCAAGAAAATCACTTAATGGGCGCAAATCTTAAACATGGCCATGAACAATGGAGTCCAGGATCCTGTGAATTTGAGAAAATATGAAATGGGAGCGCTATGCATATAGGAGTTGTTTCAAATCATTACGCGAGGTATGTAGAACTTAATTACGAAAAAAGAACAATGCTTTGGTTTTATAAATTTAAATTCTTGCCCTGTACGAATATTAACCAGGTGACGGAAAATGAAATCAATTTTCTGCTGCATTTGAGAAAATTTGAAATAAAACAATTGTGGTTGCCACGTCAAGTGAAGAAATGACAGGTTATTCTGCATTTGACCATCGCCGAGGTGATAATAATGTTACGTTATAGAGACTAAGGTAAATAAAAAGTACATCGATCCTTTATCTTGATTTTAGCCTGTATTTTTTTGAAAAACTCTTTGACAAGTGGCATAGAAAACAGTAGTAATCTAGTTTTATTACATGTTAATTAAGGTTTTAATCTTAGCCTTCAAAACGCCTTTTCTAAATTTATCTGCTCCTGTACATTTGCAGTCAGAAAAAATGAATCATCAATCTGATAATTTTTTTGAAAGAATTAAATGTATTAGGCCGACGATATGCATATTTGGCACTTGATTAGAAGTCTCTTACGCGTGGGGTTTCAAAAAAATACAATGATAAATACAATGCCGGAATCAACTAAACATAAAAACAAAGTTCTTTACGATCAATATAATATTTAACAACTAATGCCACGAGACCTACCAATTATTTTCCATTTAATGGGTAACTAAGAATTTTGACGCAAGTATTGTGCCATAAAATCATGAGAAAAATTATCGAGATTAATTATGAGTCAATTTCTAATCAAGGAATTAGATATATATGTCCCTAGGGAGAGAGATATTACGGTAGGAGACTGATCAGTTCATACAAACGGTTTCACCTCAATTTTACAAAATCAATTAAATCAACTGGCCGATCAAAATTTCAGCAAAAATTAAGTTAGATCGATAAAAACAGAAAACTAAATTCAGAAACTTATTTAATTTTGAGCAGTCGAAATGTAAAACAGAATAGCACTAGGTGCAATTAATTTTTACTTTAAATGCATGATATTTAATATATTTTCTCAAATATGAATGCTTTGTCTATCCTAAAAATATCACTTGTAGGCCAATTAGGGAAAAAGTGTATGCATTCAGTAAGGTTAACATAGGAAATGCTTTATTTTGCGGTAGATTTGACGACTTGGAATAGGGCTTTCTTTATATCACTTATCCCAACACCTGGTTCCACTCATTGGAGATTTTGTGAAAAATCGATGGCACTCCTTTGGAATAACAGCTTCTTGATTAGAAATTGACGATGGGGCCTAAAGGTTAAGTTTTAAATAGCTTTTACGAAAATACTCAATTTCAAAAGCGTTAATTACTAGAAACACAATCTATTTGCAACCAATGTTATATTACTTGACTAATTTAGCCTAACTCTACCTTCCCTACTCATCCTTCCTTAAAACCCATTAGGGAATATCATTTCCAATGGAATGTGTTTTTATCATGCATTAGAGTTTAAAACCAAAATGAAAAGTTTTGAATCAAATCAGAAATGATAGGCCCAGGATTTTTATTAATAACTACAAGCAATATACACCACTCGTGGACAAAATTCCTTAGTGACTTGCGCTGAATTTCATTTGGTATATATGGAGAAAATGGAATTAAACTTCACAGTACATATTTATGATTTTACACTTGGACAGTACATAGTCTATTAATAATTTATCTAATAAAATTTCGTAATAATTTGGAAAGTCATTTAATGGTTAAGGTAAAAGTAAATTACACCTATTTCCAAACATATCTCCATGCTCTGCAAAGATCTTAAAAAATCTTTAGATAACAGATTCCTGTACTCTCATTCAAAATACGAAACCGATAAGATACGTAGTGTAATTCATTCTGCCCAAGTTTTTGAAATGCCGCGGAAATAAAAGACTAAACCAACACTTACATTTTTGAAACGACAGAAATGCTCACCGTTTTTCCTCGAACAAATGCCAACAGAAAAGGAGAGAGATTTCATTCTAAGATGAGGAGAAAATCACGCCCCTAACTTATTCAGGTAGGCAGCTGATGAATATATGAGATATGAAGTCAGTGCAGGGAGAAGGTGGGTGACGATGGCGACTATGGGTTGAGAGAGCAAGGGGTAGGTGGGGCGAAATTGAATTTGATGTCACTCAGCACTCCAGCGACGGCCCTCTCTGCCTCGTGCCAACACTTCCGTCTCTATCTACCCTACTTTTGTTCCCTTCCCGATTTTTTGAATCCTTTTGCATGCCATTGGAGGGCCGTATTTTCAAAACTAGTAGAACCACCATAGAAGCCATATTTCACCAGATAACAACGTGATTTCAACTGATATGCTGTCATCTTAGCTGCGATAAACCCTTTCACCCTTTATTTTTGAAGCAAATATAAAACTTAGTTATATTATGTTATAAGAATGACAAATAATTGTTAACGCATGGGGATACATGTCATAAAAATTACATATGAGGACACCGTGCACTTCAAATACTTTAAGTCTTACGTATGCGGCATAGTATTCTTGGTGAATCAAACATATATATTCAAATACAAAGTTTGGATGGAAACATGCCCAATAAGACTCCATTCGTATTTTGACAAATTAATATCTAAAGATTATGCAGGTAAATTTTCAAATTGGTAGATACCTGTTAACTGTTATCATCTAGCAAATCGACAAAATCACAAGACAATGTTAAATAAAACTCTAAAATACAATTACGTCTTAAGATGGAATGCAAATTACGAGCAAACTTTTTTCCTACCTTTGAGTTACAAATTATTTGCAATTTGTTCAGCGCCAACAAAAGCAACATTCCCCTTTTCCATTTTACAAAACGCAGGCAAACTAATAGTTCGTATTTTTTATATTAAGGAAAATATGTACGCATATACATATCATTACTTACACCACCATATCTCAAACTTTACCAGATTAAAGACATAAGCATTACAAATGATATACTTGCGAATGCGATCTGTGAGAACCTGCAAAATGGATCACATTAAACACATAGGGAGGTTCCATACGTAAAGTTTAGAAGGTTCATTATGCAAGTCAACTCTATTTCATGACACCGCGGAAGCTTCTAGTTGTTTCTCATTGAAATGGATGACTATTAAAATAAATCTCAAAGAAATTAGTATTTTTAATAAGTGCAAAAATGTACACTATTAAATAATACCCAGCGTTTAAAATTAAGGCTCACATTGAATTCAAGACAATCACCCGTCAGGATGAAAATCACAATAATATATAAAAAGATTAAAGAGCCACTGCCTAAATAACTATTTCCTAGATGCAAATATTATTATAATTATTGCGAAAGATAATACAGTGGCTGCGGAAGAGCGAGTTTGTAAAATCGCTTTTACTGGAAATCGTACTTAGACTCCACCAATAGTGTCTTATAGAACTAGTCCTCGAGTTTCCTATACCTAGATAGATACGACTGGTTTGTCTACTTTCCAATAATATCATTTCCATTTCGAACACCATTGGTTTAATCTATGTCAATTCCTTCTTAGGATCAGAAAATCAAAGAAAAATCACGAGCCTTTAATGAGCTTTAATTTTTACATAACAAGAATATAACCGATTATTCGATGCAGTAAAAACAGTTCGACTAAGATCCCTAAAAGTCGATTAGCGGTAGAACGCTGTGCCAAAGTTTAACTAAATATTGTCGCTCAATTAATATTGTGCCAATATTTCCAGTCTTTCATTTAAAATACAGAAGCGTGAATCGAAAAAAATTTTTAGGACATCAGGGATCAACAATCCCAGGAAAAGATTTTTCTGTACACAACTATTTTATGTCTAAACATGTTTTCACCATGTTTTGAAGATATATTATGACTGACCGTCGAGTAAAGTCCATTTTTAGCTAGACAAACCGCATATACCTATTAACTAAAGCGTAATTTAAACTCTTTATGAAATTAGAAAAGACAGAAATATTCCCATAACTATAATAAATTAATGCACAAAACACGTGCTAAATGAATGTAGTTTGAGATTATAAAACTTTAGCGAGTAATGACGCCAAAAACATCGCATACTTCCGGAGTACCAACCTTCTTGAAGCAATTTGCACAATTAGGAACAAAAGTGTTAAAAGGGCATTAGAATTTCATAATTACGGCGTTAAGAATTTGGCGACGGACTCGTTTATGCAAGAGCTCAATACCAAGAGACAGAAAGAGGAGAAGGGAAAGGAAGAGGAGGGGATGGGTGAGAAGTTTTTGCCGGAAGTTTCGACATTTTGCTTCCCATTCAAATAAGTCAGCCTTCGCACCGCCCTTCTCGCCCCTCCCCTGAGCGCGGTGCGAGATTTTTTGCGCGGAGAGGCGAAGCTTCCTCGTCATTACCACGGACCAATCCCCCCGTCCATTAATACCCACACCAAAAACCTTTATGTCCGCTCTTGTCAAAATTCAATTTTTCTCCCTTTCCCACTCTCTCTCCGAGCTCCATCTCGTACCGTCCCACCCCGCTCCCCCCTGGCCGCACTTTTCCTTCACCTGTCCCCTCCCATTTGCATTTCTTTGCATTTTCCCTCTCTTTGTCTCTTTCAATAATGTCGGCGTCGGCTTCATCTCTGCCAGAGGAGAGGGCCGGGAAGGGCCTTTGCCCCTCCTCCACAGCCGAATATTCCACCCCCACAGTCCAATTCCCACACACACTGCCACACACCACCGCCGATACCGCCTCCACCAGAATGCCAAGCCAAATGTCGAATGCCCCCACCTCCCGGCACAGACATCCTCCCCCTAACATCTCCCCATTCTCTCTCTCTCCTTCCCTATCTCTGTCTGTATTTCTGTTTCTCTCTCCCTCAACTCCCATCAAAGGGAAACCTCACAATTCGCCCTCCTCTGAACGTGAAGAGAAGCAAGGGCGAGGCTGATATAAAGAGGGAGGGAGGGTGAGGGAAGGAGATGGTGGAGGAGAGATAAGTAGGATGAAGAGAGCTGCTACTCCTTCCTTGCAAGGCCTTCAAAGGAAACAAAAACCAAATGATTTCCTCCCCTAACTTCCCTCTCCCGTCCTCTGTGGAAGGTGTTAACTTCCCCAGGAAATGAAAAAGACGGAAAAAAATTACAAAAATAAAGACTTTGGTGAGCGATGAAGTCTTTTTTTTTTAATCCTCGGAGACAATGGGGAGGAAGTTCAAAATAAAACAAAGAAATAGCGGCAATAAATTCCGAGGCCTCCCTCCGGGGGGGAATCCATTGATTAGCTTTGTTTATTCTCGCCCGATGTGGGTCGGGAGGGAGAGAGACCGTAGTCTTCGATCTCTGTGGTGGTGAAACACCACCGCCGCTTGGTGCTCGTCCTAACGTTTTTTACGCGAGTTCGAGTCTTTTGGAGCCGCTGGGTCGTTGTTACTTCCTTCCCCTTTCATTGAGCACCGGCAGAAAACGATTTGCCGATCCATCGCGTAATTGCAGCGGCAACAAGTTTGATTCGACTCACTCGCCGAATTGCAATTCCGCTTTTTTTCCTCCCTTTTCTTATTCCCGTTTCACTGTCTCGCCGGAGCTCTCAAATTATTGGAGAAAACCCCCATCCCTCACTGGTTCGTTACCATCATCGAATTGTGTCACAGCGAAGCAACTCGCAAGAGTTAAGTTTAATCTTTTTTCATGTTTTCCGCCTCATACAGTGAATTGATTTGATTGGTATTCCCAATGCGAATCTGAAGATTCCACGATGGATTAGAAAAAGACTTAAGTGACTTTTAAAATCAATTCATCTCCATATAAAATTACGAAATCATTTTAACTTTCGTAAGTTAACAAAACCTGTCTAAACGTTTAACGTCGCAGGTCATTGAATACACGCAGACGGTAAAAGTATGAGAAAATATTCAGATTGTTAAACAGACTTGAAGTATTTCTCCACGGAATACTAATTTCATAAATTCGGTGCACTTTCGAACACTATGGCTCGTTAAAGAACAGTTCTTGTCATGCTGCCTCGCCAACGGCGAGGTTTGTATTTGCCCAAGGTTGAACGCTTTTCATAAAAAATAGCAACTTCATGCAAGCGCAAATTTGCGAGAACAAAAATGCTATTCCTCATAAATACAGATCTACCATGTTCTAAAACATTGCGCTACGCAAAAATGGAGAAACTTCTATTTCGAGTGATACGTGGCTTTTGCTACGTTGTTGGTTTTATTCAACTCAAAATTAGTCAGGGTCATCTACCTCCTATTCATTCCACGCTTGACTGCGAGGAAGGGGATATTCTGTTGGCAACCATCGCTGAGGGATTCCGTACGATTCCTCATGTCGTAGTATGGCACTGCTAAACCTGGAGGAGGTTAATAAAAAAATGTAGTCTATCTAAAAATTATAATAAATAAAAATCAGGTAGTCACATTTTTTATCAGAAAATATTTTCTGCGATTTATTTTACAAAAAGCTTGAATAATTACTCAAATAAAAAAGTTAACACAGTCAACAAGAACTGACTGAGGAATAGTGAAAAAATTCCTCGCCATCTATTAAAATAGGGATTTCATTCATTATGCAAGACATATGTAGATAGCTCGATTTCTTCCGCCAAACAGATGCGTAAGCCTCTGCATTAAGTATGAAATAATCAGTTTATCCCACAATAAACTATTAATGCTATTCACTTACGGACCTTATACAGTCACGGAGTACGAATCTAGCGCATAGCGACATCTAGCGACTCTCGAGTAAAGGGAAGGCTACTGCCCCTTGGGATCATTTTTTTTCTCCAATCCGTACTTCACTTTGCCTCGCCATCTTTTTTCCCTCTCCCACTGTCCCTCTATAAATATTTTTCCTTCGTCCCTTGCGCATACAAAATAGAAATTCGGAGCCCTCCGCCCGTATGACCTCCCCAAAAAAGGAAAGCATGTAATATTTATGAAGTACAAAACTTATTTATGGCGACAGCTACCTTTCCCCCCACTACGATGTATTCATCACCTCAGACAGCGAGATAAGGAAAACTAAAATTGATTGAAGTGCGTGAGATGTATCCCAAAAAAATACATACATTCCCCCAAAGGAACGTTCGATCTTCAGACTGGAGTATGACGACAAATATCGACGAAAAGCATGTTTTCCTTATTCCCCTTCCCTTTATTCCCCTTTCCCGTCTTCCCGTCATTCCCCTTAGCTTTATACCTTCTTCTTAGATAAATCTTCTTCCACACGTTAAATATGACACGTCAAACACGAAAAGTCTCCAGAGAAACGTGAATGAGAGAATAATATAAATTATTTCTTGATAGGTAACATTTTGACAATCACTACATTTGTGGAAAAACACACACAACGATGCCCCGAATGACATTAAATTACCCAGGCGGTATTCGAACCCTTGACCTTTAGATTGGCAGGCAAGGGTGATACCCCACCGCCACCGAGGTCGGTCAGTTTTTGCCAAGAGTATTCGACTATCGAGAATATAATCGGTAATGAAATCATTTATGACAGAAATAAGAAAATTTTGCAATACATCGCAGAAAGAAGGCGATTATTTTAATGGGTAGCGACTGTTGAGACGACCAAATATCTCATTATTACAATAATGAGCATGTATGGTAGTTCATCACTAGCACAGTTTAAATATTTCAAATACCAATTGGCAGACTATGGATTCCGGATTCCTATTGCGTTGATTAATTATTCCTTATTATCGTCAGTTTTGACGGCATTTCAGTCAGCATAATCAGGTCCAACGGGGAGGTATTAAAAATATTGTGGGCATATTTAAAACATCGCAGAAACCTTTGAAACGATAATTGGTGTTACGTCGAATAAATTGACGGAAAATACAGCAAAAGCAAAAAAATACACGACACATGTAAGCCAGTAAACATGAAGCTGGGCCATTTGGTAGTTTAGTGCACCGACGGTTACAACACTTGCCAGTAAACGCAAGTTGTAGTATGAACTATGAGTTACTAATGTCCGTACATCAGTCACATTGAGGGCTTGAAGATGAGCATAAGGTCAAAGCTATGGCAAAGGCACTGGTTCATCTCTATTTTTGAGGAACAACATGCGTAATAGCACAGGCAACTGGCGTTTTTATTGAGCAGGAACGGGCATTGGTGAAAACATGCAAAGCTTCTTCATAATAGTCGAGCCAACTTTCCTGGAACATTTTCGTAGAATTCAATATCAGTTTTTTTTTGGAGTGAAGTGAAAAAAATGGTGAAAAATGTTGAAATTTCTCTTCGAGTTGCCCTCTCACTGCATTTAGTGATCCCTTAATATTCAACATTCCGTTTGAGAACACCCAAAAGTGTAGTTTTTCTCGTTTCTTTTTAATCCGATGACCTCTGACCTTAATCACCACACGACCGCAACGCAGCTACTGGACCGGAGTCGGCGAGCTCTCTTTTGCTCCACACTCATCGCCTCGTTTCTCACTTTCCTCTTCCTTTCAAGTCCTTTTATGTCCGCGCTCACACTTCCGCACCTCGTCTCAATCCACGAGTGTCCTCCAATGAAACATCCTTTCCGAGTTTCAATCCTTTATCCCCATCAACTCGCGAGACTTTCATCTACTTCGTCATTTCTACCCAATTTGCTTCCGTCCCCTGTTCAACACTTTTGTTAAAAAACCCGTGAAACATACTAGCCCGAAAATTGTTTCTTTATAATTGCCGCGCTCTTTTGGATGGAAGTTATTCCAGCTGGCAACTCAGAGATGGAGTCATGAGTATCATTTGAAATGTTGATGGTTGTAATAAAAGAATCACTTGTGGAATGAAGGCACGGTTAAGAGAAACCCAGCTTCGGCATTGGCAAATCCTTAACAAAAGGCCCCATTGGTCTACGTCCCATCCACCGTAATGAACTAGAAAACTCTCTACAGCGCTCCCATGGAGGTGTAGAGATTGCTCAGTGAAATCACCGATACTGCTGCACTGTGTCTCGAACCTTGGCCCTCGAGATAGGAATACACACCATCACATCAACTAGATTCTACTCCGTGATCGAATACTCAGTTTACTTGAATGTAAATCCACACACATCTGCAGGCATGGTAATTCCTATTTCAGGGAACAGCAATGGCGGAATAAGCATAATTAAAGAACTGTAGTATACCCTCATAAAACGTGGTCTCACAAAGCGCGATCTCGATAAGACACGACCATAGTTTTTTTTACCGAAGATACAGGATGAGACCTTTCTCCTCTAAAAGACGCACTTTTAGTGGCCCTGTCTGGAAGAAACTAGTGTATCACGCACCATTAATGTTTGCCACGCGGTGTTTAGGATTGGGAACAATGTTTGAGAACAAACGAAAGTATTTCAGGCGTTACTTTGAGGAAGTTTTTAATATTCATATTAAAAAGGTAAAACTTGTTAATTCCACACTAATTTATTAAAACCGACCCAGGTTTCAGCAACTGAGTGCCATTTTCAAGGTACAACTGACGTGAGTGGCTGAGTAAAGTGGAGTAAGTACAGTAAAAGTGGAGGAAGAGGGAGGAAAAGAGGGGAGAGGAGAAAGGGGGGGCGTGGAGGTATGCTGGTAAAGGTGACGTAAAGGCGGCGGAAAGGATGAGTACAATTGGGTGCAAACTGAGTAATATGTAGGTAAACAAGAACAGAAAGGATGACTATGACGGAGGGGGGAATGGGTAGGGAACAGGTGGTCATTACATAAAATATGCAGGCTATTTTTACACGCCTCGTTATATCCGTCCCTGGAGGCAATCAATTTTATCGACGAAAATTCTCTATTATTATTAGCACGAAACATGGGTATATTCATAAGTCTGTGAACCATTGCTCTAAAAAACAGACGTCGTTATCCCGAGTGATTCACATCAACACCATAGCCACAAGCTAGCATCTTTTATAGCAATGGTTAACAGACTTATGAATATACCCATGTCTCGTGCTAATTATAATAGATAACTTTCACCGTTTCCAAAAATCACTCCATTTATCCGTACTTTTTGTATCACCGGTTTCTTTAAGCTCATCTTGAGAATATGAATGGAATCCAGGAGTGAGTTGACAACAACAAATGGTATTTACTTCTTCAAATACTGAAGGTAATCAATACGTTTTTCGATTAATTTAGAGTTTGCATCTAATTATCGTTATGATTGACTACCATGTTCACTTTCCTTAAGCCCGTTTTACACGGGGCACGTAATGGTACAAACTGATGAAATATGAGATGACTGCGGAAGCGAGATAGCAGATGCATGAACGCTGAATGGCACAATATTCCCCATTCTCATTCAATAATTATTGTACGCCAGGTAGGGAAACAATTGTAGTTAAAAATTGTTTCAATGGTGTACCCCGCTTAAAATGAGCTTTACACGATGTTCTGTGAATGACCAATCAGCCTGGACTTAGTTTAACTTTCCTCCGATGGATGGTTCGTCAGTTGGAACAGCTGACACCGTGGCCTCTTCAAAAGCTGCGCATATGATGCCGTGCAGACGTCTATGTTTTAACAGGCATCGTTGAAGCACTTAACTCTGAGGACACCTTATAGATGCGATACATTAAATGATTTATTGATGAACAAACGTCGTGTTTGAAAAAGGGTCTTTGATTAAACAGGAGGCCTTTCAAAGTAAAAGACAAAAAAAACCTCTGGTTTACAATGCACAACTATAAAATTGATTCACGCAATGTTGGGAAATATATTAGTCATAAAGTGAAATTAAACATAGTGTGTTCCGATAAAGGAATAGAACCCCGCACTCTCCATCTCATATTTGTTCCACATAGCGCGATTTTAAAAGAGGCGAGAATTTCAGGGAACCTAACCTCGGACTATGTGACGATTTACTGTATAATCAACAAAAATGGGCTGGGCTGAGAGAATGTATAGGCGTAAAAAGGGTCCGTGCTATGATTTAGAAGTCGCAGCGACATGTCTGAAAACCCGATCCTCCCCTCCTTGGCCATTTTCCATCGCTCTTGGGCCATATTCTCATTTCCCAAACGATGGAATTTTGCCGTAGAGCAATTATTACAAAAGGGTGGGAGTGAGACTCCCGTTTCCAAAGAATTTTAATTCGGAACTTTCATTATGCGACGCAATTACGCATCCGTTATCGGTGGTTTTAATTGTTTAATCAATAGACTAATCCAACAACAACGGGAAAAAACACCCGGGTCAACAGCGTCACATAATTTACGCGGGTATTTTCGGCGGGTTTTAAAATAACGACAAATCACTCTCCATTTTAATCGACGAGAATGCTGATGAAGTCAATGGAAGGGGCCGAGCACGGGGAAGGGCGTTCATCCCCTCGTAAAGTTGAGCAATTTATTCCATTTTGATGCCGCGTTTTAGCAGACGTGATGCGATATAAAAAATAAACCGTTTTTCGGAATGAGAATGTTCGAGAGCACATTTGTGGCCGCTCTGAGGTTTTCCCCCTTTACGCGTCGCCGCTCTTCCAATGTAGCTCGACACCAGAGTAAAACTTTCAATGGCGTCACACTTGAAAGAGCAACCGCGCAATGCCACTTATTTCTGTCGAATACCGCGAGTGAGGTAAACGAGCGAGTGATCCAGTATACCGTGAAGTTTCCCGATTGATCTGATTTCGGAAGCTTTTCATGAACACTGCCAGAGGCAGTGGACAAAGTCACGAATTCTCGCGAATTTTCTCCTCCCCTTTCCCTCGCCTCCCCACGCGGCTTTCAGTCATCTCTCCCTTCCTCCATCACTCTCCCTTCCACCTCTCCCATCCATGCATACACACACAAAGTCCTTGTAATCAAATTGCGTTGCCCATCCGATGCCATTTTGAAATCTACGCGAATGCCTGCGTGCTCAAATTGAAATGAGGGGATTTATTCGGCGCAGGTTATGCCAAGTGGGGAGATTCTGCGGGCGGCGCGCGGGGAGGAAAACTCTCCATTCCCCGTAAATAAGCCTTTCCCCCCACTCTCATCCCTCTCAGACCCTTCTTCTTCCCCGATTCCCCACCCACCGTATTAACCAAACCCTTGTTCCAACCCTTTATCAACTTCTCTATTTCCACCCTCTTTCTTCTTTACCTCCCACTTCAACGTTTGGCCCAATCTCCCACCGTCCTTTTACCGAAACCCCGTCGACAAACACATTGCTCTCGCCGCACGCACTCTCGTCTCCTGCCCTGCCCGTCCCCGCCACGCCGAGCTTCGTTTAACCTCCGCTGCCGTTACCCCCAGCCTGGCCAACGGGGGCCACTCCCACTCCGACCGGCCTCCAAGCCTTCCCTTCGACTCCTCCTCACCACTCGGCAGTGTGTGCACCCCGCGCTTAATCCCAAAGGCACTCCATCTCTCTTTCTCTCTCTCTCCAAGCCCTCGGACGCTGCGCCTTGAGAACCCAAAGGCTTCGCGCGTCGGGACCCGGGATTTTCGAAGGGAACGGCAGACACCATCCCACCCTCACTCTCTCCCTCCCCCATCCCTAGCCGCAGTGCAAAATTCCCCGACTCCCTCCATCCCTCCTCTCTCTCTCTCTTTCTCCCCGGCATCTTCCTCCGTCCCTCCTCTCCCCCGCGACTTACCGCGCCGTATTCCCGCCGACACCACTCCCACCATCTCCCGCGCCCGCCGCTGACCCTTGATCCTCTTTGACCTTCGCACATGAATACCATCTCCACGCACCGGCGTTGCCAAATCAGCGATTTGGTCGCAATATTAACCGTCTTGTTTCCCGCTCGTCGTGCAGTTAATGCGCCATCCGATATCAACGACGAATCGAGTCAGGCAAATGTTTTGAAATTTATTTACATGCATACTTTTTTTGCTTTCCCAGTTAAGTTAGCAGTTTTTTCACCAGGACGAAAATTTGACCCAGGTAGGCATTTGCATGTGATGAGGTGCCTCAATGCAGGAATAAATATCCTTAGTGAGAGTTTTCAAATTGATTATAAAAAAGATTGTCCAAAATTTCAAGGAATTTTTGATATTTATGGAGCTAGGAGAAAAAATTATGAAGATTCATCTACTCGTGCATCCGATATAGAGACCTGACACAGGCATTACGACCTTGGAGAGAGCGGTACTCCCCATTCGTATACCTATCTGTTTACTCCCGTGGCACATTCCGCATCACACACACTTGAGGCTAGAAACTTGGAACATGCGGCGAATCGTGAGTACCATCATTTGTGAGCCATTTGCATCTGATCGAAATAAACTACATGTTAAAAAAGAAAAACTGTGTAAATTCCACTTTGAGAAAATTTAATGCACGACCCGGGTCTCAACATATTATGTCATCTTCAGGTGTGACATCTTCACCTGACAGATATGACATCTTCACCTGAAGATGACATAATGAGTTGAAATCCGTGTAGAGCCCAATCGTGCATTAAATTTTTCCTCAAGTGGAGTTTGCATAGTTTTTCTTTTCTATTATGGAAAAATTGCACATAATTCACCCTGGAACCGTACGGTTTGTTAATCTAAATGTTACCAATGAGGTTATAATATTTTCTGTTCTTCCTTTCTTTTATTCCCATGACAGCAGTGGGTCGTTTACTATTAATACTTTTTTAAACATTTTAAAAACTCAGAGCTATCATAGGGGATAGTTTAAAATTGTAAATGATACGCATTGAAACTGTAAAATGCTAATTTCATGATTTTATATTACATATTTACTCCGCATTCACACAATACTATATACTTGCATAGGAATAGCTTTTCGCAAAAACTTTCGAAAGACATGGGTACCACCATTCGACTCACCACTAGCACTGGAACGGATTAAACTACAAGTTACTTTAAAGACAGGAATGCATTCTCAATTTATTTTTTTCTTCCATTCCAATGGTGACGCTGGGTCGCTTGCTGAGGGATTCACATGCGCTTTCACTTTTGAACCCGCTGTGGAATCATGGCTTTCCACTTGACAGTGACGGCATGTGACCCTGAACGGTGGGTTTCGCGCCCTCGTCCCCTATTATCCCCTCGCGTTCGTTTTTACACTCAACGCACCCCCCTTCCCTTCGGCCCCGAAATAAAACAAAATAAAAGGTTCCACTCGTCTCCACGCAGCACGGCGTGAAATCCGGTCTCCCGTGTTCAATATCCTGTCTCGCCTTTCCGTCACGAGTGCGGGGGGGAAAGAGTCAAGAGAGAGAGGAAAAGGAAGAGGTGAGAAGTATGGGGAGTATGTGTGAGGGAGAGGGACAGAGAGAGTGGAAAAGAATGAAGAAGTGGGAATTGTTCATGATCACGTGATGAAAAATGTGGGGATGAAACCCGGAGAGAGAGAGAAGGCGCGCCACTATGCGGACGCGCGCTATAACTCCTTTGAAACGCGCCCCTGGACTAAAAAGTGGGACTGCGGGAGAATTTTATCGTATTTATGACGTTGATTCGAGGGACCTATTCTGGGAAAATAAAGCCCTACAACCCCACCCTTCTGCGCTGCTCCCTCCCAAACGACCCTCCGCTTCCTCAAACCGCCCTCTGTATAGAGAAAGGGCTCCATCTCCCCCTCACTTGGATTCAAACCTTCACGTCGAGGGAATAAAAACCCTTGCGTCCACTCCCGCTCCCGCCCGCACCCGACAAGAGCGATATAAAGCCTAGGGGCGAAAGGGAGGATAGGATGAAGAGGGTACGGTTTTGTCCGCTAATTTAATGTAACATGCTTCACTTTAATCCTTGGTGAGGATCTTTTTTCTCGGTCCTGCACTCCATTCGGAGCGAAGCGGCCGGCATTGAACTAGCTGTGGAGAAAAGCACAGGGAAGCACGAAAAAGGAAGAGCGGGATAAGACTCGGAGACTCTCAGTCAGAAGGTATGCATACAAGTCGACGACACAAGTGCGCACACAAAACTCGAGTGCACACACATCGTTTGCTTCCCCTTCTGCTTTGGAGCTCGGGCGAGTTTGGGTTCGGTGAGGGCGTGGTGCGCTGGAGATTTTCCCGCTCCCGGGAGGCTTTAAAAACGAGACTGACCACGGATGTGGGGTGGACAGAGGGTAAATAAGGGAAGGAGAATTGGGGGGGGGGGGGGTGTTCCGGCGGTTGAGTTCGGTGAAAGGAATGTAGGCGGGGGAGGAACAAGAGTGGCAGAATGGAGGGAATAGCCTCGACACGCGTGCGGTGGAGTGAGGAACAGGGATATTCAAATTTCGCGATCGCATTGCAATGCGAACTTTCCGACGCACAATACAATACACGAGGCAACGCACATCGTGCAATCGCATGATATCCCGTATAATCGCATATCTCGCGATAAACTACACGAAACGCGCGTGGAGAAGATCGGTGAGATATACTAAAGGCTGTTACGATGAATTAAATAGCTTTGGAAGCCTTCAAAATGACTAGGATGTGAAACACCATCAGACTACTGGCTGAAAATTTAGACTGAATATGGAAGCTCAACGTAATTGTGTATCCCGATAGAGTCACAAATGCTTTATGAATCCATGATAAAATATGCTGAATGGACAGGTGAAAATTATCCTTTCTTCCACAAATGCCTCACCATAATAGCTGACATGAAACTATAATTATATTTCTCAACATGTAATGGAGCTCGTAAGTCAATTTTCTATAAAGGGGTATTTCAATGACATTCAGCAAGAACTAAAAACTGGACCCGCATACTCCTGTTTTTCGTTAGATTCTTTACTCAGGTATACATAGGTATATAATAAAGCATATTTGTAATACTCATTAAGCGTCTAATTTCCCACAACCTTTGTAGTATATACTGTCATGTGGTTTTGAACGAAACTCAACTCCTTGCCATACTACTAGAGATGGATTGCAGCGTGCTGCGTTGATTTAGATATGAGAGCGCATTGTTTTCCGCATGACATCATTTAAAAGCCGCTCAACACGGTGCATTTTATTGCGCAAGCATAATAAGCATATGTTATATGGAATGCACAAGAAAATGAATGGAATTAGAGCAGGTTCTATTTTCCGTTTGCTCTTTCTGACAATCATACCATTGGGCCCTTTACACGGTACAACTTTCCTGAATTAAGAGTCCATGCATTCGTTTTTACGATAAAATGTACCGTGTTGAGCAGCTTTCACATTCCAAATCGTGTATCAAAACACATGCCATTGCGATATTTTCCGCGCTAGGACAATAGAGTCTGCAATACAAATATAATAATAATTTTTTTACTTTCCAGAACACAATTTCCAAATAAAAATTTCTAGGAAAATTAAGTAGGAAAGCTTTATATAGCCTCTAAGAAAACTGAGTTGAGACTGCCTTCATAGGAATAATAGACCATTACTGAAATGATTTTAAAGGAGTAGGTATAATACACTTAACCTAATCGAATAATTAATAGCCAAAAATCGACAAAAGAATAATAATGACTTTACACAAGATTATTTAATAAATATTTTGTACCTGGCTGAGTGAATAATCATTGTATAGCCATTAATAAATTTATGTTTTTACCTCTCATGTTAACTGGTGGTAGACCACTCTTTTGGACCCATATATAAGAGACATTGTTTATAAAAGTTTTGTTTTGTTTTAAAAGTGGGACAAAATATACATCTCGTAAATTATAATATATTCTTCACGAAGGTAGACACTATTTGTTTCCACTTCTAACATATACCAGGAACATCGCACATTGCGCTCGATGCATTGCAGCATCGAGCACACTCAAAGAGGACGCGGAAGGGAATGGAAAGAGGAGATGGAGAGATAGAGAGGTATGAAGAGTGAATATTTGGTATGAGATGAACACGACGGGGTAGTTGTGTGTGGGCTTTTGCTGTTGGCCGGGAGGGCGAGGTGGAAACGTGAGATGGAGTGCTAAGCGAAGATGGCCCGAGAGGAGATATATAGGTGGGTCGCTTCAAGTTCGGATGCGGGACGCGGCACACATGTGCCCACTCCCCCTCGCGGCTTTCCAGGAACTCCACGTTAAAAACATAAAAATAATAATAAAGAAACGCGGTGGGATTCCATGGAAATCTCTTAGCGGAAGGGTGAGCACGATTTTTGAGGGGCGTTCGCCCGGAACGCATTGGGCGGGGGGGAGGGGGGTGGAACGGGGTTCACGAGGATTTGACCGTCCCGAGACCCGTGGGATGGCGCCATCCGTGGATGCGGACGGATCGTGACGGAAAGGGAATGTCTTCCTTTCGCCGAAAATACTTGTTTTCGGATTAAAAAAAAATATAACATGCATTCTGACTCGCCGGTATGGGAATTTGGGGACAGCTTCGCACCAACAACGGAATTTTTTGACGATATTCACGGCCGATTGCAGCAACTTATTGGGAATTGGCACAAAAATTCAATTCATACGAATAAATCATGAATGAAACCATGAGATAATCAGGCATCATTAGTTTGAAGGTGCGAAATAAATAAGTTAGCGAATTATTAAAGGTGAACAAACAATCATAAATATCGAATGAAATTATATATTTAATTGAAAATTAAAAGTGGGAAACTCAAACTCTGCCGCATGCTGAATCAATAAGACTTGGAATAAAGAGACTTGGAATTATTATATCCCATACAAATCTTTTTGTATTGAATTGCATGTTTCCTCACAAAATAGCGGTGTAAATTACAAGATACTAATGATAGCCTCGTTAGTGTTACTGATCACTAGCAACAGATTGGATGGGAATCGCTTTCAGACTAGCAATTGAAAATTAAACTCAATCTTTTATGTAAATTAAAAACAAATTTATTTCCCGACAAAGTTATCAATATCTTACGAACTCCAGCATACTACGGTAGATGATGAGAATAAAATAAGGGAAATAGATTGTAGAACAAAGAGGTTCAAAACGTCGTTTTTCCCGCGGTCAAAAAGAAACCATACTGGCTGCATTAAAACTTTGAATTAGGTAAGTCGACAGGTAGTGTAGGTGATTAATTTATTCGCCTCCCCAATGCATATTTCTATATCTTCCGAGTGCATCATAACTTGCATGACTATTGTGCCACGTTTATATAGTACCTAACATCATAAATTATTTTTATAGCTTCTGTAGCATTTATATCTTACCCATAGTGTGGTGCATGTTGGTGAAAAAAAAATTTCTTCATTCTAGTTTATGTAGATGATAAGTCATCTCCTGCCAAACACCCTTGAGGTGACTTGCAGGGTAATAAGTAGATGTGGATACGCGATACAACATTTGCTGCGTGATTCCTAAAATGAACTCCACCACATACGTAAACCAAATCCACCGGCAATTCGATACCTCACGAGTAATAGCTAGCCAAGTAAATACGATAGTTAAGCATCACTTAAAGCAAGGATGCAAATACCAATTTCTTCATTATCAATTTTGCTTGCGATAATAATGAGAGGTCAAAATAAATGAGTGACTTGATTGAAACATTCAATACATATGTCCAAGGATTCAGTCATCCCTATAACTACAATTATCTAATCCCAAGTCTATTCTTTAGTCCAAAAAATATCGCTTGACTGAGAATATATTTTAAAGATTGAGTGAACATATATTTGCAAACAAACAGTGTATAAATGACACCAAAACTTCTTTAACGGAGGGAAAATGAATCATTTGTACACTTCACTCAAAGATAATGATTGAAAACCGTTACCGACATGAAGGCGAATGAGATTTTTCTGAGCCCGTTTGAGGAGTTCTATGGTTAAAAAAAAGAGCTACCATCCTTTTTTGTTGCTATTTCAGGGATCTGAGCTTCTTTGATCCTCGATAAAATCACGAGAAATGCGATACGACGGGAGAGTAACGGCACCACGCTACTCCAGCCCACACGAATGAGAAAAGGGCCAAGATTAAATAAAGTGTAACTCAAGTGAGCCGTGAGACACTAAGTCGTCGAAGCACGGGCACGGCACACACTGCAAAGGCCGCAGCGATGGCTCTGTCCGGAAACTTCATACTCCGCCGCACTCCCGCCTTAAAAACACGAGCCCGAGGAACGCGTGGCATCTCGACGGGTTGAGTTGCTCATTACCAACGGCGGATGTCGCGTCTCAAAAGACGGTGATTAAGGCGGATTCCGACGAATTTGTGCCCGAGTGAAATAAGAGAGGACGAGGTAGAAGTAGAAGAGGATGAGAATGGAGTGCGGGAGTGAGGTTGTCGGGTGCAAGTCGCGAAGAGGGAAGACAGGGCGGGGCGCGGTCGTGGAAAGAAATAAAAAGATCCGTGTCGACGGAGGGAGCGGCTGAGGGAATGGTTAAAGGGAAGGGAATGGAGGTTAGGGCGGTGGGGTGGATGGCGGGATTTAGGACGGGGAATGGTTTGACGTGCTCCGAAGGGGAGGGGATAAGGACCCCTTGAATGAGGGAGTGGAGGGCGTGGGTACCTATAAGGACAAAGGTGGAAGCGAGCATTGTGGAAAGGAAAAAAAACTTTATCGTGAGATGCGTCGATATATTACTTCTCTCTCTCTCTTGCACACCGCCCACACCATTCCTCCCAGCAGCCGGCGGCCTTCCGTGTTCCACGACCATCTTCCGAAGGCATCTACTCTCCCGGTGACATCTCTCTATCTGACTCCAATATATTGTTTTTCTTTCACGATCCCTCTAGATCCTCAGTGATTCAGCCATCAAATCCTCAAAGACGTCTCATTTAGAATACGTATGCTTGAATTAATATGTTGTGTCTTTTGGAAAATTGTGTCGTTTTAAATTCTGGAAATGGAAAAACTCCCCTCAGTACAGCTATTACGCACAAAAATACCCAATTATATACTGCAGAATCTCTAAAATACCTCGGAGTTAAACTAAATCATGATCTCTCATGGAACAAACGTATTCGGGAAATAACTGGTCAAGCTAATCGAAAATGGGGATTTGTTAAAAGAGTACTCGGCAAGTGCGACGATAAAGTTAGAGAAATCAGCTACTTCTCCCTTGTTAGACCCCACTTACAATACACTGCCAGTGTTTGGAATCCTCATGAGGTTGGCTTAAAAACAGTTAAAATGTGTGCAGAGAAGATAAGCAAGGTACGTGAAACGCCATTTTAAAGGTTTTGTAAGAGTTACTGACCTCTTGCATGAACAACTTCGATGGGAATCGCTTTCAGAGCTTCGATTAAAAATTTGACTCAATCATTTATATAACGTTAAAATCGAATTATTTTTACACGAAGTTTTCAATATCTTACGAAATCTAACATACTATGGTACATCAGATCATGAGAATAAAATTAGGGAAGTAGATTGTAGAACAGAACGGTTTAAAACGTCCTTTTTCCCGCGATCAATAAGAGACCATAATGGCTGCGCTAAGATTTTGAATTAGGTTAGCTGACAGGTAGTGTAGATTATTAAGTGATGTGCTCCCTAATGCATGTTTCTAAATCTGCCGAGTAGCGCTAAAATCTTGTTTTGCTCGTTCCCTGCATGTCTCTTGTGTCACGTCGTCATAATTAATTTATGAATTATTTTAGAAGTAGCTGCAGCATTTGTAGTATACCGATAGTTTGGTGCTTGTTGGAGAAAGTACATTTTTTCACTGAAGTTCATGTTGGTGATTAGTCACCCCCTGCCAAACACCCTTGTGGTGGCTTTCAGGGTAATAAATAGATGTAGAAGCATATTACATATTTGTTAAAAAATAATTAAATCTATAAATACATCCATTTTAATAGATTACCATCTGATAAAAGAGAAAAAAAACTTTCGCAGGAAAAAGACGATGATATGAAATGCAAAATGAAAACATTAAATGGATATTTTTTTACAAAGGCTCACCCACATAACCTGAAGGAAAGGGATACATTGTTAAATGTATTCTTACAATGTATTTTCTATGTGAGAAAGGCACGTACTGGCAAAGGAGCACCCGATGAACTTAAAGCACAGGAGGACTCAATTATGTAACACAATCATAAGAGTTTTAACATATTGAATTATTTTGTGATCAATGCGTGCTTGAAAGTAAAAAAATGGAAAATCAGCACATATATAAATATATATTGTGTAACGCTTGCTATCAGCTGCTGACGCTGGGGTTGGATTGGAAGGCGGATGAACGCTCGGAGGTACACTAGAGCACCGGTTAACGACCCAAATGCGCACGTAAGTTTTCTCCTCAAGCTGACGAATGGTTCGTAACCCATATGCTTCCGACGGAGTAGTAGTCTGTGTATTAGTAGGTGATACATCGGTATACGTCTAACTGTATATTTATTTTCAATGCTTTTCAACGGAAGAACCATTCAGGGATGCATAAAAAATATTGACCGAAGACAGACGGACAGATAAAAGCGAAATAAGACAATATGCGTCACTAGTTTCAAAGTGATTAATACTTATTTCTTGATTATTACAACGGTGCATATGTTCCACAATATAATAAGATTATATCAAAATTATATGTATAACACATATTGGGTTATGTAAAGGGCTGGGAAACGAAGGATCAATGACATGACAGAGAATATACGAAAGCTACTTACATCCCAGAATGAAGGGTGTAGACAGGCAACTTAAGACATCATTAGAAGAAGATCAGTTTACCGATTTGGATAATACTAACTTACATGAGGAAATAGAAGTAGCTATGAAATTATGTACTGAAGAATTGGGTATTCTTACAATACTAAACTGAGTTGAACTATAATGACGACTAGTTTACTACTCATGATTATAATGATGACAGATTCCGTAAAGTTACGCCCCAATCCACCAATTATAGTGAGTTGGTGATTTGGAGAAGCGACCGACATCTAAGATACTTCATTAAGCATAGGTTGGTAAGGCTAGGAGCCCATTGGATATGGAGGTTTACGGAGGTAAAGCCGACCTGACGTTGGCATCCTCTTATTAACAGAAAAAGGCACCAATGGATCCTTAGTTTGGCGATAACATTCCATAGACTTAGTACCTCCCTTGAAATTCCCATCAATTGTGACATAAAAATCCATGGTAAAAAGACACATCCTGTGCTCGAAGAAGATAGGATTATACACAAGGATATACAAAGACATTCGTGTGGAGCGTGGCCTTTTATGGAGCGGAAGCACGAACCATTGGAAAAGTAGACCATAACTGACTAGAAACCTTCAAAACTTGGTGTTGGAGGAAAATGATGAAGATAAAATGGACGGACACAATAAGAAATTATGAAATTTGCCGAAGAGTTGCAGAGGAAAGGCATGTACAAAACGCCATACAGAAAAGAAGAATCTGTTGGAATGGATACACTCTGAGGCACAATGAGTTTATGAAAAATATAATTGAAGGTAAAACACGAGGGGAAAGTCCCCAGAGGAAGACCAAGAAATAAGTTCATTGAGCAAATATAGAGGGAGGTACATAAGGAGAGCTACCAGGAAGTAATGGACCAAGTATTAGATAGAGAAGGGTGGAGGGCTGCAGTAAATCAATCTTAGGATTGAACGACCAATGATGAGAGCAAGTTTAGGGATCGATATTCCAACAACAACAGTAACCATTGGTTTATGTAAAAGAAGACTCACTAATAACTATCTATTAGACTAAAGCTAATCACACTGACGCACACAAAACAACCCAGAAGCGATTCGAATCCGCGCCCTTCGGTTTGGTAGGACGTTACTCCGCCGCCGAATAATCATTGCCACAGCCGGGATTCAAACAAGGGCTCTCAAGATGGGAAGCCAGTGCTCTAGCCACCACAACAACCCGATCCCTTTCTACACTGGGGATTGACTACACCGAAAATACATACATATCACACATATATTGTACATGCCTCCAATCCGGCCAACCTCCTGGGGCGCCCGCAACGAACGACGGCACCACCCGCTGCCACTCCCCCGCTCCCTCCCCGCCACCATTGTGTGCTTTACGCCCACTTTTATGCGTGACCGGGATGTAAAAACGGGTGCAAATCTCCGCGGGGGAGTACGTTTTCTTTTCTTTCCGCCACGATACTATATTCCTGCTTGTCTCCTCGTTCTCACATTCACTCCTCCCATCCGGAACGGGGTAAAATTATGGAAAAAAATAATAATTTTTACGACAGGAGAGATATGGCCCATTCACAGCGGCAATAAGGGGTTCAAAATTAACTGCCCACGCCATGGGGAGAAGGAAATTAAGGAGCACAACACCTATTACCTTGATAAACAAGAGTAGAACTCGGGACGTTTTTAATAGGTAAATATATCTAAGAGAATAAGTTTTTGTCGTTAAATAGCATTAATGCTCAATACACGAGCTCATCATTAATATACCTTCATGGTTTTAGTACCAACCATCCAACTTCGGTGTCTCATCCGAGTATCTCAGAATATATTTTTTACTCTTACTTGCTAAGCAAGCGCTGAAAATGAAATCCAGCCGGATGATAAATCACGTAACACGTATTTTGAAGGGAAACAAATTTATTCCGTCCTTTGCTATTCCCAGAATCAAGAATAAATTTGGTATGTGCTAGCATATGCTCAAAAGCTTCACTATTCCGGATTAAAATGATGAATTTCAGTGACCAACGTCTACTTCTACATGCCCTGCGAGCCGCCAAATGGGCGTGTGGCAGGAAGTGTTAGAATATCAGCCGTGTAAAGATGCAAGAGATAAGGTTTTAGGAGGTGAAATGGGGACTTGTATTATGGAAATGTATTGACTGGAGCTCAGTTTTTACTGTGGTCACTTATTGTGTGCGGAAAGAACGAGTTTTTGTACCAATACTTTCAGCCGCGTTTAGTGAATTGCATCAGTTTAAAAATCCTCATATGCACTATTGCGATACTTCGGTATTGTGTGGGATGGGTAATACTTTTAAACAATGTTAAACTTCTCATAATTCATTAGAAAGGATCAACTAGGTTGATCAAATGGGTTTTGAGTGCACACCAGGCAAACAAGCCTTATAGTCCGATTAGATTGGATTTTTGGGGAGGCGACTGACAGCTAGGGTCATTTGAGCCGTAGGAGATAGGTAAGGAAAGAAGGAAGCATAGAACCCCGGCGTCGGCATTAGCCTGCTCTTAACGAAAGGCGCCAAGAAGAACACGGTTTAATGTCTCACCCGACAGACGGAGTACTGCACTTGAAGTGCCCTCCACATGACACTCAAGTAGGGATCGGGTTTCCTGAAAAACATCCTCTTCTGCAGGGATTTGAACCCTGACCCTGAATAAAAATTGTGACTTCCACAATTTATTGAACACTAGCGACCGGTTTCAACTGTCACACCATCATCTGGTAGAAAACTTTCTAGTCAGTTCTTTATATACCTTACATAGGATGATGGGAAATATTCAGTTTGGAGGGGGGTGGAGAGGAGTGCATACTAGTTGGTGAGATAAGGTGAAGGTTAGCTGTGGGATGAATTATATGGTATGAAAAGGAAATTTGAAGGTACTGGGAGGGTGTTATAGTGTTCTATAAGGCTAGTGGGGAGGCAAAGTAATACATAAAAGAGGGGATGGGTTGGGGAATACAACGTCGCTAAGTAAGTATTGGGTATCTTCAAGGTGTATCAGCCGTTGCTCCAAGGCATCCATCTTCCGTCCCTTCCCGGAAAAGTGGAGTATATCTGGTACGAAGTCACTTCGATGACCTGTCGCCTAGAGGTGCCACGGGAAAGCTGATCTTTCTTCCTCCAGAACGCCATATGTTCCTCGGATCTAGTCTTAAAATTACGTCCAGTTTGGCCGATACAAATACAATTACATTCATTAAATTTTAGTTTATACACTCCCGATTTTAAATTGGGATCAATTACAAGCTGTGGGATGATTCATACCACAGCTCACCTACACCTTATTCCACCAACTAGTATGCAACCCCGCCTCTCCACCGACCAATCCCTAATCCAAACTGAATGTTTCCCATGATCCAATGTAAGTTATATAAAGAACTGAAAAGAGAGTTATGTACCTGATGATGGCGTGACAGCCGAAACCGGTCGCTAGTGTTCAATAAATTGTGGAAGTCACAACTTTTTATTTTGTTAATTTTATTAAAAATGAATAAATATGTTTCTCATCGATATTAGATAGCAGATCTAGAAGATTATTTTTGATAGAGGAGAACAGACTTATACAGCATTAAGCACATTTTCATTGCTAATTGAAATGGTTAAAATAAAATATAAAAATTTATTGCAGTGGATAACATTAACATTTAACTTCTATGCGGATTGAAAATAAGTAACCAAATCCTACCTAGATAAAAATTTGAAGTATCGGAATGTACTTGAGCAGAAGAATTTCTAATGCGCATTTTGAAATGGATCCGTCAGGATCAAAATTTCTAATTCCATGACGTCCAAGAATAAATCACTTCTACCACTTTATTTATCAATGCAATAATTTTTGAGTCATTTACAATGTCAATACTACATACATATCTTAATTCAAAGTAGATACATGAAATCCATGGGTAATGTATATACATGCTTTATCTGAGATTGACTTCCACATAAAAATAATGCTCCCAACATATGGTAAACAAAGGTAAAATTAATTTTCAATCTATAATACTAGAAAAAGAAAAATACTTCGAAAAATAGGGGATGATTTTCTAAAGACGCACATTTCTTCAAATATTTTTATTTCGAGATTTAGACACATATATACCAATTTAAGAAAATACTAGAGAACATTTCCATTTTGCTAGTTTTTGACGGTTGAAAAATATTCGGTCAATTTCATCCTAAGAACTGAGACCTGGCGAGCAGAAAGGAAATGAAACTGTATTAACGATTGAAAGCAGCAATGCGCCATGACTAATTAGCTCATCCATTCAATTATATTATTAACGCATTAAAAACGCTTATATAGAGAGTATTTTTCAGAGCATCGTTGCCTTGAATCACAACTAATTATGCCCAATATATTGAAAAATATCCTTTTTAATTTTCAATCAGTAAAAGTTAAAAAAAAACCATGCCATGACCAGGACAAATAGCAGAGTTGAAACCTACTAGCTCAAAATTACCAATTCATTTAATGTTCGTATTCCATTATGTATCATAGAGATAAAAGAGGTAAGTGATAAGTAATATCAACCAATAACTTTGGCTTTGAGTCTCACATGTAATGCAACTAGATCATGTTTAAAAGAATGAACATTTCTAATTTGCACGCCGACAATCAATTATTAGCGATTTCCGTTTAAAGGCTGACTATAGATCAGAAAACAAGACTATACTCGATAATTACATATCAATTATCAATGTACATCTTGAAACTCATATATGAAGCAACTTTACCACGTTTAAAACAAAGTGTCCATTCTCATACGAGACCCTGATAATCAATGATGATTTACATAATTATAATATATTGCTTTCATGTTATATTCGTACAAAGAAACTTATAAGAAAGCTAGTATGAATTTGTCGTACACTGAATATTATTAGGATACTCCGGGGAGAAATTTGACCAAATATGAGTCAAAACTCGCTTGCTAGCGAGGGGGATACATTCAGTTCGACATAATAGGAGAATAACGTCAACTTCTTATTATTTGAGCACCCAAGGTGAATGAATTGCAAGTATACAATTTTTCTGTGATTTACTCGCTCGTAAAAAATGACTTGGCCCTCTGATCGACGCAGGTATCCCATAAAAAGGCAGTATTACAGGAACTTGTTACACTGTTATGCCTCTCCTTTTTCCCCAAAGCTTTCAATTACCTACTGGTAAAAGTCAATGTGTTTTCTTTGTCTCGTTTGGGGCAAAGAAACACCAGAACTTCATCAAAAGAGGAGAGACATAATGTACCTATTCCTTAGGCGGACCATGAACACAAATTTCACCTTCAATAATATACCTAATATCAACCTTCTCTTCTTAACCCAACCAAAGTACCCATTGGAACTCCTCATACCATTCACTTCGATTATATGTGTCTCATATCTCGCTTTTCCATTTTACCTTCTCAACTAAAAAACCTTTTGTGGACCCATTATGCTCTTCAAAATTCCGCCTCACGAAATACGTCTTGAGAATGGCGAATGATTCTCATTGACGTTCTTTATTAAAATTCTTTTCTCCTGTTCACTCGTCTCGACTTACCTCCGGCCCCCCACCCTCCTCGTCATCTCTGTCTTCCTCCTTCTTCCCCGCACGACTTCATGCCTTTTGTCATCTCCTTTCCGCATTCCTTCCTTCACAATGTGCTTTTCTCTCCCGAATCCTATTACACTCATTCATCCTCCCCTCTTTAATGTCTGATGTCTGCAGCATCCGTCTTCATTAGTCATTCCCCACAAGATAAGAACTTGTTCCCTCCTGACTCCTTTTTACTTCATTCAGGCCTTAGCCTCATTTCTGTTTGGTTATTATGGACGAAATTTTATATGCTTCAACATCTCGTCGTATTTAAGCTCCATAATAACACTCATGCCCCGTATTGGTCCTTACCTTTTGATGTAATAAACGTACGGATCCATCTCTTGTCAAGGGGTACTAAGAAGAAATAAGAGCAGTGTGTATCCTTCCATTAGCGTCAAGCCCAGCATAAAGACACGAGAGATTCATTTTCCATGTATAAAAGCGGAAATGATTTTAAAACGCTATATTGTGTACTCAGTTTCTCGGGGTCATTTTTTTTAATTCCTTCCCGTCCCTAACCGGTAATTTTCATAATTTTTTGAGCCAGAATGCCGAGTAAAGTTCTTCAGGAAATCGGCCAGTTTGGCTGTTGGACCCAAAACTAATGGTATCATTGATTACATACTAAGAGCTATATAATATGTAATCTCAACCCACATCAAAATGATACTGTTCATCAGAGTTGAGAAGACAATGTATTGCTTCCGGACAAACAACACAATAGTAATGGAATTCCTGTCGCTCTCTCTCTTGAAGAACTTTCGGACTCATGAAATCTCATTTTGGTCTTCGCCACTTATCTTTTGGCCAACTTCCCCCTCGATTTTGCTGTAAATTACCCTGAGAACAGTTTTTTATTAGGTCCAGTTAATAATAATAATAATAATAACTTGTCTTTATTTCGAGCGAATTTAGGACTGTACAGTCCTCTCTTACAATTAACTCATTTTAACACACACAAACATCCATGTCCTGGGCAGTGGATAATCTACCCGGGCGGGAACCCGCGACCCTCGGGTTAGCAGGCCAGAACTTTACCCCGCCGCTACCGGGGCCGAAAACTTTACGTAAACTTCATAGTGAAAAAACCTTTCCTTTAACTTGTAGTCTAACATGAGTTTAGGCTTTGGTATATTACATCAGTTTGTTGGTATTGAATGAGAGCGTTATCAATTAGAGCACGTGTTTTCGGTTTTCATATCGATAAAATATTTATCAAGGCATTACAAAACCTCACCTAAACTTAAGACCTTCAAAACTTAAATAAAAACATTATTTCTGAAAGTGACGAGAAGTTTTTGCGAACTCAATGTCCCGATCTAGATTTGCGATGGTTTCCAAATGTAAGGTATACGCAAACCATACTCAGCGAGCAGCGGCTGATTGCGGTCGAATGTCAGTCCTTTCCTTTCCTCGCTTTCATCCCGATGGCGTCTCTCTCCCTTTCTCCGCCCGTCCTTCGCCCTCTTCTTCTTCCTTCACTCTCCTCCTCACGGGCTGGAGCATTTCTTGACATCCATTCCCAGATATTTGCATCCAGGCGACTTAAATTGTCGGCGCGGGAGAGTGACTGAGACACCGCCTGTCGTGAAAATGCTCCACACTCCGCAGAAGTTTGTAAAAATTTCTTTTGTGCTTCCCATCCGGGTGTTATTTAACTGCCAAATAACATTCCCTCTTGGTCTGATATTAGAAATCCGGAAGAATTTCCCCAACGTCTCGCTCGGCAGTACATTCCCCTACACTAGAATTGCCATTGAAAATTTATGCTCTTCACCATTTCAGAGCGACGACCCTATATATTTTCCTTATACATTACAATGCTAGAAGATATCTCCCGGGGCTGCTAATATGATTGTATGACTGTGAATGAATACATATCAAAAGGTATGCTGATGATATAGTACCTATAATGGAAGTTATGCTTCAATCGTTTTTAGAAACAGGATTGAGCATAGTTTATCTACATTTAGAACTCACCACACAAAGGGCTCAGAGGGACTTATTCCTGGAAACTGAGGTAGTTTAGTCCTTTAAGAAAAACAAGGTGGTATAATTGGCCAGAAGGAGGTATAATTGGCCAGACATAAATGACAATGGATTAGGTAAGTCATGATATTGCGAAACAGTACCAAGAAAGGCTTCTCTTCTATACCTTATTCATTACAATCGAGACGTAATATGAATGTTGACGCCTTGCCAAATGTAAGGAAATATTCACAATGTAGCTATAGGAATTAGAACTATGCAAATAACGGACATAATACGGTTTAAGTGATGAAAAATTAATGATATATCGTGTGAAAAAGGATATTAATGGCTTACATTTGGTTGGAGTTACATTACCACTTAATGGAATTAACTGAAATGCGCAAAGTTACAGAGGCGATATGAAGTGTTGCGACGAAACTGAAGGGAATTATTTGCATTTATCAGATATCCTAACGCCTAACCTTAATCTAAAACTTAAATTTACACAAAGCCAAAATTATATTTCATTCCACCCACTTTAAAGCGAAAATAATACAATTTCATCACACGAGAACAGAACATTGGTCTACCATCATTCCTTTAAAAGACTACTCGCGACTTTCAGTTTTGATGGTTAGTCAATCCGACGGAGAAGAATAAGGAAAATACTCTAAAAAATAGTTTGGTTGATCATTCCTATAATTAAAAATAAACAACAGTAACTTATACTTGATAACGAGATTAAAGAATTATTTTAGACGAATTATTCGCAACGATAATTGCGGTATTGGCTGTAACACGGCATAAATTTGCAATGCCATCTCAAATTCATCACTAATCGATATTTATGGTCTTCTTTCGCTTAAAATAGCTTCTAAGTGAGTTACATTGGGCACCTGGAAATTTATCTAGAAAAAACCTCTCCCCGTGATGATGATATATCGATGCAAATGGAATCTGACATAAATACGCCGTAAACTATGCACAATTTAAAAGGCTACGTTTTCAACATTCTGCTCAAGAGGAGACGTCCAGCGATCCGGAAAATCGACCATTTCCTCTCTTACACTTTGCGGTGGATTCGTTTAATACCCAATCTGGTAACCGCAAACACCTGCATGAGAAAATGGCGGAAACCCTCGGGATATTCACTATCTCAAATTACCTCCATCATCGCAAATAGGCTCACTGGTTTCAACACCATCCTCAGGGCTGTCGTGCGCCGGGAATGGCGGGGAGAAATAATCCATTTTTAAATTGCTCTCGTTGGGTTGAAGAATGCTCGGGATGCAAGGGCACGCTATGAAAGGCATAACAGTAGCTCAAAAGCATGCAGCCTGAAGATACACGCGGTGTAAACACATTTCCGAGAGCCCGAAGTGTTCCGCTATAAGGCGTAAGACACAAATTGCAATGAAATTGAAAAAGAGTACCCTTATGACATTGTAGATTGAAAATTACTATCATAAAATAATGCAATCAACTGCAACAAAATATGTTGCGTGATTACCAAACTTAAGTGCACCTATCTCAATCCGGTATTAATATGGGAGAGTTTTGATTGGAATATCATCACCTGCTACGCCATTTTTTCAAAGCGATTTTTCCCTCCTTTCTTTCCATTTAGCCCTACAATTATTTTTTATCACACCTGCTGGGAAAGTGTCATAAATCTCGCTCTATGGGATAAAAAATGTTTCTTTTCACTTCAGCGTTTACTGATCAGAGTTGATTTTAATACAGCCCCACTATTGTTCTATACCTTATTAAATTTTTTTGCAAAAATGAATCTGGATAGTATATTTTTACCGCATCTTTCCAAGGTGCCAGCACCTTTCGCCCAGATTCTGTTTCTCCTGACTGTATCTTTACAACAGGGGCAGATTTTACCTTGCAGGTGGATTATTTTTAATACCACGCGTAGATCACAATTATTTGTAAATTGTTTCACAATAATAATTATTTTATCAATTGAAGGAACAGAACCAAGGTTAAAGAACCAGATTAAGAATATATTTCTTATCATTTACCTTTTTTGTTTCCTATATGATAAATTCTCCTTTTAACTTCCACTTTTCCGAAAGAGAGAAAGATCGCCAATGACCTCTGCCATACTTCCTTTAGTCTCAAATTCGCTCCAACTTCTCAGTTTGTCACACCAAATCGTCACACCACATCCCTTCAAGGCGGTAGGAATGCTTTCTTCCACAGTCGCTGTGATGCATAAAATAATAAATATTTGTATCCTATAAGAAATTCGACTAATCGCTACCAGTCGTTTTCTTCAGCATTTGATATTAGAAGCTAGACTGACTCCTCTGATGCCTGCATTGCCAAAGACAGAATAATTTATTGAATCAATCGGTTCTATTCATCGTTCTTTCAACAATTGGATCAATATCTTAAGGCCTATTACCCGAGATATTTAACCGATTTACAAGTTTTGTACTCATACTCCATCTTTCTCGGATCTACTGATAAAGGGAGGTCGAAATTGTCTCATGAGGTCCCATTAACCTTTCTTTGTGTTGTAATTGATATAAATAAATACGCACCAACTACTGTTTTTTCATATTTCGTCTCGTTCTAACGTCGCAAACACGGCTCGCCAATCCTACTTTTACAGCAACGTAAATCATCCATCACACAGTGATTACAATTAAACATCAACAGCCTTTTCGCTCGTAGGAAGTTTTTTTCCATTAGCTTGGTCAATTCCTTTAACATTTTGACGCCAATCACTTATGAGGAACTTCCGCCAATAGATTTCTAATAATATCATATCCTGTATGCAATCCTTTTTCGCATGATACTCTCACTTTTTCCAGCATCTAGTTCCTTGTAGCACATACTATAAATGTTTCTAACCTGTAATTACACCTTCCACCATTCGAATTGGTATCACCATTGTGTCATTCTCCTGCTTACCTTTTCATTTTTTGCTAAAAAAGTCGATAAAACCTTTCACTTTTTCTGCCTTTAATTGTTGATCAGTTAGTAGATCATTTCATGAATTGAATAAGATTTTCCTGCAATTATTTTCATTTTGTGGCTCGGCAAATCAATTAGCTTAAACAAAAATGCATTTGAATGAATAAGTTTTGTCCTCAAAAGGGTTAAAAACAGAGTTTAATAAACCCACAATCATTACTACGGTCTCCTTATATTTCCGCTAACTGAAAATTTGATTGAAGCCCCTTTCATTTCAAACCGTAAGTAATAATAAAGCTGTCAGCTGCAAACGGTTTGATCAATCGGAATGGGAAATTTAAACGTTTCCTCCTGATCTCATTTTGGCATTATGTCCCTTCAGGAAATGACCAGAACCGGTTACGGAGCAAGAGAAATTTGAATCGAAAGAGATTGAGAGGAGAAGAGAGAGAGAACAAAGACCAAAATTTGAGAGAGAAAATAGTAAGAGGAGAGAAATGCGAAATTGCAGCTTCCCTTCGAAATTTTTGACCATTCGTCAAAGCTTTATCTCTTTTCTTTTGTTTTTTATCCCCGTTCCTCGTTCCAATCTTTTTCTCTCTTTCTCTCTTTAGCCGTATTATCACCTTCCACACTCTTCACTCTCCCTGCATCCCTTTGACTCTTAAAAATCTCGGCTGTTTCTTTTTATCCCTTTACAGAAATGCTCCGCTGCAAGACGGGAGGGAAGGTAAAAATACACAGTTTGCCATGGTAATGGGATTAAATATTCCTGGGGGTTGGAGATTGGGGCTGCGGTCTCCGTCGCTCAGCTCTCTCGGCCGTAGCGAGTGGAGTGTGGCGGGAACAGAAACTGGAAGTTAGACGCGGTTGAAACATGGACCCTCAGCTCAAAAGTAAGCATTGAAATGACCGGAGCAAAATTAATCGCCGTATCATGAGCTCAAATTGCGCCCAAACTCATCGCCTTTCCAAGGGGATATTTGCATAATACTTCATTCGTCAGGTAACGTTATATTTAAGCCCATTTTCTCAATCTGTTTGGTCACAAAAGACTACCGCTCTTCCTAAGGTACTTAAGAATAGGCTGCGAAGCAAAACTGCGCGGTTCTGCCAAAATGTGCTCCAAAAAGGGTTTCTGGGAAAGGACCAGAGCTATTATCGCTTCATTAAATTTCATTCGTAAGATGAGGAGTTCCTTCATCCTGGGACTTAATGGCCATAATTCATAGTCAAGCAGTGAGCGAATATGGTATTAAATGTTATGTTACTTTTTTCTCACCGCAACCAGGGACTAAAACAATTGAAACATTTAAAAAAAGATATTATTTCCATAAAGTGAGTAAATTTTTGTTTATCCTACACGAGCGGAAGCATTCCGAGCGTGTATCCAAAAAACACGAATAACAATATACAAAAAAGGCAACCAGAGACTAGAGATATTTTTTTGTAAATAATAATTCGTAATTTAGTTATTACTTTTGATATATGATAATTTCATCATTGCATGAATCCACTGCCACATTACTGATTTAATACTCACGAATATAAAACTGCACTGGCGATAAAAAAATCTACTTTTCATGAAAATGAATAATGGTATTAAAAGTGTACTACTTTTTAAAAGGTCAGGATGATACTGTTACACATTTTAAAATTTTTAATATTTCAATACCTAGCTTGAAGTTTTGAAGTCAAAATTTAATGCGGATATTTATTGATTAAGCTATTCTTAGCATCCATAAAAACTTTGATAGACAAAAGCCATGTATCATTTTAAAAAGTAAGCAATAGTATTTTCCTTCAAAAACCAATAATTTACGCACAAATCAAATTTATTTTAACAGAAACATTATAAATTATTCATTATACTTAATGTGATTCCACTTTCAATCCTGCTTGTAGCTTGGAAATGTATTTTCTTTGAACGACGTTATTTGGTTATTTAAGCGCTGGAGTTCTTTAGGATGAGGTACTGAAACTGGAATGGATTTCAGACAGATTCCGACGGGGAGCAACAAGCGAGGTTTTAAGCGATAATCTGGCCACAAAAGTCTCTCGGTGAGCACGTTGATATCAGTACAGGCCGTCTAAGGAAACGGTGTTAATCTCCAACACCGCCTGACGTCTTTGTCACTGGAAGGCTAATACATGCTCCGGCTTCTCCCAGCCATTCCTCTCACCCGAGGGGGAAACACTCTCCCTCCCTAATTACCCCAACTTTTTAGAAACGGCGCAAATGACTTCAGCAGTATCCGTCCGCCTCGACCGACGTAAGTGCCTGCCTTATCCCGCCCGCCCGCCCGACCGTTCCTTTCTGAAAGAAAACCATTACCGACACTCGCTCGCTCGCTTTTAATTAAGATCCATGACGAGACGTGTGGCAGTAATGTTGATATAATGAGTTCAAACTACTTCGGAGGTAAACAAGGGACATGTTCCCACCTCTGAGAGGGAGGTTTGGGACACCGCCATATCTCCCGTAGCCCGATACAATTTGGCATGTCATTCATCACCGCCCTTGGCGTCCGCCACACCTCGCTCTCTCTCTCTCCGCCTTTCACTTGTTCTCCTCCTCCCTCCCGTCCGCGGCAACGACGATATCAACTGCCCGGACCCGCCACCGGCACCCGAAAACTCTGCATAAACAGTCGCGCGCACGTACACTTACAAGAGCGCGCGACCTTGGCGGACTGACACGTCGCCCAGTCAAACCGTCACGCATACGCATTTCACCGTAACACCTCCATCCTGAGCTCTCATTGGGGGACGGAAGGGAAGAGCACATTTACATCTTTCCTCTCCATTTCGTCCTCTTTTTTGCTCAAGTCCGCACACATTATATTCTCTTCTCTTCCATCCCTTTCTCTATAGCTATCAAGGCAAACTAACTTAACTGCCATTTAAATCAAATTCTTCCAGCCTCTAGAAATACGTCTTCTTTTAAATGAGAACAACAAATTAGCACTGTACTGTACCTAAAGATGGCCAAATAAATTGCCGAAACACGTGTCATAAATTTGAGAATTAATAAAAAGAAGGACGAAACAACATCGAGTATTTTTTTCATTTTTGATAATGCAGTTCCACAACATCTCACCCGAAACTGTTGACTTTAAACAAATGAGTACTTTCCCATGCAATTTTTTCCGCGAATTGAGCTTAATATTACAAAGCGCTAAAGGTGAAAATGAGTGAGAAAAAGGGAAAAAACCCTTTTCTATTAAATGCAAACAGCATTTTTGTGAAAAGCTAGGGCTAATAAGCTAATGCATCCAAATAATCGTAAACACTTAGAGCTAAGACACAAACGCATCGATATTATTGAGTTACTTCTAAATAAGTAGAGTGACTTCCTTTAAAAAGCGATCAATTGAAATGGTGATGCGAATAGCTCATATGGCTGGATGACGTGTACAATAAATTACTATATTTATATATTAAATTATATGCACATCTGCTACTTCATTTTTTGAATACATTATCCGAGTCTTTGGAGGAAGAAGCATTTTTGAATAGAAACAAAATAGTGGAGAAGAGTATTTCTATTGGATCACACAGTCACCCCAGAGCTTCCACAACGTATAAGGGAGGCTCCTCAGCAAAATTTATTTCCTATAAATTCGTTTCATATTCGTGCCCAGGGGACTCCATTGCAACTGTTTCCATCACAACAATTGAGTGATGTTTGATTGAAATTTTTGCTGTTAAAGTATGATAATAATTAAGCATTATAGGTGTCGATTATATTTGTGTATTATTACTCTATGCTGTACGTTGAAGCTACTGCAGGGCTATTTTTATGAAACACAAACATTTCTGACTGCTCTAATTCTCCAATACAGATAAACAATAAAACAAAGATGAGCTGGCAACTTGAAAATGAATATATTTAAGATCAAGTCGCCGTGTACAAAAGCGTACTTCTCCCCACTTTGCTGTATGGTAGTGAAACATAGATATGTCAGGAAAGACATAATAGTAGACTAAACCCCGTGGGTTACCTGAGGAGTGTTTGCGGCAAAAGTAGGATGGATAGGATCAGGAATGAGTGGGTAATAAATGAATGTGGGTTAGACGCTCCAGCAATGGACATATATGAAAGGAGTGTGCTTCGTTGGTTTGACTATGTTGAGAGAATGGATGAGAGTCGAATAAGAAACAGTTATACAAGAGTGTAATGAATGATGCGAGAGGTAGGTGGGCCGAAAAAGTTGTGGTTGAATGTGGTTGAGGAAATTCTTAGGAGGAGGAATATTAGGAGTCTTAAAAACAGGAGGGCGTGTATGAAGCAGTGTATGGGGGTAAATGAGGCAAAAGAGGTTTGCAAGGATAGTTCAGTATGGAGGAAAATATTGAAGCAGAGTTAGGTGTACAAATATGTATTTATGAGTGAAACTTTGTGACTCTGCCTACCCCGGAAGGGAACGACGTGATTGATATGTTTTTATGTAAGGAAGGGAGAAATACGGGCAAGTAATTGTCTTTTCGCTATAGTAAACAAATGTCTCTTCGACAAAAGGTAGAAGGGGATTCTTCCAGGAAAGTTACAAGGAAGTAAGACGAAGGTATTCGTCTATCTTATTCTTTGAGTTATTGGTGAATTGTTTCGATATTGGAGCCAAGATGCAAGAGAAAAATTCATCGGTACATTGCTGTGTTTAGCTTCTGGAGCTGGAAAATTCGTTCACTGAAACAGAGACTCCAACTTATTTGCATACATATGCACATTGTTTACCTATTTGCAGTTGTCATCTAAGGCACGCCATTAGTGAAAGCATTATTTTTTTTCAAAAAAGACAAGGAAGAAAAACGCAGGGTATCTCATTTGTTTTGTGTGACGCAGTAGCGATGGAATCTTCTAAAATAAATAAAATAAACGGCTTCCTTCCGTCCTCCTTCACGGTCTAAGCCGTAGTTTCGTGCTTCTGTTCCCAGGCGGGTCCTCGAGGCGTGGCGCTCGCAGGAACACGAAGCGTACCATCGCGCGCGCGCCCGCCCGCCCAGTGCCGTTGAAGCCCCCATGCGCCCACCCCGCCCCCTCCAAAACTCTCGTCACGCAAAAGTGTTCCCACCCCCTTGGCTGTTCCCTGAGGTGATGTTCTTATTCCCCCATCTCCTTTCTTCTCCCACCTCAACTCAACCCCTCCCTCCCCCCCAAGGGTACGCTTATCTTGGGGTGGAGGGTCGAGAAAGTCCCCGGGATGCTCCGCTCTCTTCCCATCCCAGCCGTGACTTTCCACTGGTGGGAATGTTTTATCAGAGGTCGCGTGCTCTAGACTCACGCTCGAAGGATCTCCTTCATTTTTCCACATTTTGCATCCCCGTTCAGTATTTATTCATTTATTCCCTTTCTTGGAGAAAGTTTGACCTTCTTTAATCATCATGCGTGCCAGATTTCTCTGAATTCATTTATTGTAGAGGTATTTGAAATATCTGTGTAACACCTGCGTGCCAAATTTTTCTTCGTGAGCCATTATGAGTTCACGTGGAAGACTTTCAAGGTTTTAAGGAAGTTTTGCATTTCTTCGTCTCGTCAGAGAAAGTGAATATATATCTACTCTCCAGTCAATTTGTCACCAGTTCTTTTCCAGGAGATTCGTTATCTCACACACTTAAGTCCTTAATTGGTATGTTTCCCGAGCATGCGAGCCTCCGGCCAGGTCCTTTTCATAGAATTTCCACGCGGAGAAGTACTTTAACTAGAGATGACTAGTTTAGAAACCGAGACATTATAGTATATGCAATTCTAGAAATTAGCTAAGTAATCGTTCTTACTGTGCGGAGGTCACAGATTTGTCCATGAATATTTAACGGATCGTCAAGCAAGAGCAAAGAGGCGTAAATACCACAATAAACTATGCAGAAGATTTCCATTAATATGGCTAAACTCTACTACTTCTTTAGAGGATTCTTAAAACCTAACGTCATGTTAATTTCGCTCTCATATAACCGACCGACAGGGAATAGGTGAATAAAAGAGGACTTATGTTTCATATTTCTGTGGACCTCGCCGATTTATTTAATATTTACGGAATTGCTATTCATTAAATCTGAGAAGTATTTGCGCGCCATGTTTTTTGACTGCTCCCTCTTTGTTCCTGAAACTACGTCAATGTCTTCTATTTTCATCTAGGGGCGCATGTTCTCGCGTCACCATCTCTTCCTTCCCGCCACAGCCCCTCTGGGTATTCTGAATTCAACAGGGAGCATTATAGCGAAGGTCATAGGGGTACATAGGCCGTCAAACCGTAGTGACATCCAACCCGTCAAACTGCCACCGATAGCAGTGTTTCATCAGAGGTCACCTCTTTTAGGCTTATGCTCTATGAATCTTTTCTTTCCTATATTTCACTATTTCATTGTCAAGGAATTACTCTAATAATAATAAGGAAACAATAAAGCAAGGGAAATAAAACATTTATTTCGTATTGGAAATGTTTTTTAAAGGGTACTTGGACAACTGTTGTCATTTCGCACCACTTACTCTACTGTCATGAAAACTATGACACCCAAATACTATATGTTGTTTAAACTTATATTTTTTGGGAAAATCTACATTTATTCCGTCTTTAAAAGTTTGATCCACCTTTGTAAGTATTGAGCTAACAGTTTTAGATACCATCGTCAACCACAGGGGCATGTGACTCCTACATCTGCGGTGGAGTACCCGAGAGAAATTGATGCACCTAATCGTTGAGAAAGAACCAGACTTTCCATGAATCAATTTTTATTATTTCCGTCATTAGCTTAGCCCCTGAGATTCTGCTAAAAGTCTTACTATTTTTACCGTCCGGGGGCGCATGTCCTCTTATCCTCATCTCCTTCCGTTCCCCAGGGCATACTTATCTCGGGAGTGGGCGGGAAGTTTCCCCGGGATGCCGGCCCCCTCCTCCCTCAACACCCAGCCGGGTTGCCCGTGTTCTCACCTACCCCGAGGTGAGAAGGTACTCGGCACAATCTCCCCTCGGGAGTTCCTCCAGGGTGGTTCCCCCGCGGCCCATCTCCCTCCCCTCCACCATTCTCGCCTCCTCTTAACATGTCCCGCAGCATCACCGCCACCAGAGCCTGCCTCCTCTCTTTCTCACAGGCCTTTACACTTCCCCTATAGTGTCAGCTAACCCCTCGGGGAGAGACGACCAAGAGAGTCCAGAGGACACACTCGACTCGCATTCCGAAGGAGGTTGAAACACTCTGGGGGGGGGGGGAGGAGGGGTCAGCGCAAATAAGTCTCCAACAAAGGCTCCAAAGAAAAGGACAAAAAAAATAAAGCTTGACTCTTAATGGGGTGAAATGAGACACGCTCCCAAGGGTGGATTTAAATTCAACCTCATTGTGACAAAATGCGTCCTCACAGGCGTGTTCTTGACGAATCTGAGCACTCGACGATTCCCCGATCAACCTCTTTCTTCACACCTACGAATCAGCTGTTCGCTCTATCTAAGGGAACACCGAAACATTACGAAGGTACATCTTTTCTCCTTAGTCATTTTTGGAAACAATAGAGCTGTAGGTGATAGTGAGAAGGTAATGTTAATCCATTTTATATGAAGGCAATTCATAAAATAAAACGGCGCGACAGCACAGGGGAAGATGAAGTTCGTCAAAATTCCAAATATGTCGCATTGAATGGATCAACAATGACTTTAATAATGTTCAATCAATTAAATAAGAGCAATTAAATCAAAACCATTGAGAAAGAATTATCGAGGCACTGTTGTGTTCATCTCAGCACTTATTAATATGAAAAACTTAACGAAGAATATAAAATTTTATTTACTAGCACATGGACAAATTTCCGCAATTACCATGCTGGGTGGTTCATGTTTCGACTGAAAAAAGGTTCATATTCGTGCACTACGACACCTTCCATTTTCTTCTTCACCATCCCAATGCAGAAGATATTCCTGTTAAAATGCACGTTCACCCCAGTCTCACTTAATGGAATTGGAGTTCAAGCGCCTCGAATAGGTACAGTGAGGTAAACAAATGTCGATTGAAGTATGAAATTGTCAGGTCGCATGAGAAATTGGAGCTCACAACCTTTAAATATGAAACCGAGTATCCTAGTATGAACACCAGCAAAACACCTGAAACTGATTTTGTCACATTTTGTCGCGTGGATTCACAGTTCCTTGTTTAGTTCCTCTATTGATTCACCAGGGAGGATAACAAGACTGACATACTGACATGTACTGAGTGTAGTTTTAGCAATAGATTCCTCACATTGGTACCTTTTTGTCCTTTTTAACTCGTAGAAATTCAGCCAGCCATGGAAAGCCATATTTCTACCTAATAAAGGACCCAGAAATAAATTCTGCGACGAACAATTCGGTGGCTGCCATCCAAGAAGGCCTACAGAATATTTTTAGAAGATTGAGACGAATTATCATCACGTAAAGTTTAAATACACTCTGTTTTACAAAAACCTTACCAATTTTATGCTTACGAAGACTGACGTAAGGTTGCCTCATCCAAGAAAATTCAATGGATCGTCATGCAAGGGCAAAGAGGCGCAAAGACGGAAAAAAATGTCTGTACTATGGTTACTTTACTATAGTAAATTTTAACTTTCCGCTAAAATTGCAAACGTTAACACCCATCGCGTCGAAATACGTGCTTTTTTTCTAAATCCAATGGCTTTCAGGTGAAAGGAATTTACTTAAGGCTACATAAGGTGGTATTATTTTCCTCAGCTCCTCAGTTCATTTTCGCAGATGATCTGGAATAACCGTTAGAAAAAAATTTCTTATTTGGTTTCGGATAATTTACTAGATTTGATTTTTCTAGTAATGTCATCATTAAACTGATAGCTGTCACATTGTGCTAAACGTGGTTGTTTACTAAATCCGCTAAAGTGCGAGACATTCAATAACATTTAATATTTTGCTATCTTTTCCATTTAAAAGAAGCTAGACATAGAACTCCTTGGTTACGTGGAGAACCAATTTACACGCGATATGAATCGACGGGCATGGTAGAGCAATGACTTTTAAAAAAATCCTATTGTTCCTTCAATGTCACCTACACAGAGCCATGTTCACTTCAAATGAGCAAAAGGAATATTAAATTTACGCAATGGATTTATGAAAGAGACAATGGGTAAAGATTAAATCATTAAAAGAATTAAATCTTCTCCGTCATCCAATTTAAATAAAAATGGAAAATTACTGAGAGACCACATCATTCAAAATTTTTTTCAATTCATATTTAATGTTGAAAAATTAGAAGCGAATGGTTCATTTATTTATCACTCGTGATTGGGAGACAAATTTTCATTCGAGGAAAATCCGCTATGAAGAACTGCAGCTCTTGGTTCGCAAGGCGGATCATGCTTTTAAGGACAACCAAGGCGGATCGTGCTCTTAAGGACAACCTGGAGCACTTCCTGAAGCACTTCATTCTTACTTTAGAAGAGAGCACACTTCACATTCAATGGGTTTCAAACTATTCTGGCTCTTGAGGTTAGCGTCCTCAAACTTGTTCAATTCTAGTACCTTCACTATCAGAGGGTAGATAAAAATTTAATTTAAAGCTTGCATACCGAACGAGGAGAAAATAGCACCCAACGACGATGACATCACGCCAATGATAACTGATATATTACCGCCAAAATATGGCATTTGGCTTTGTTTCTCAGATATAGAAATGCCGACAGATATTTTTTATAAACCTCTTATTTTGAACAAAGGAATTACTAACAAGACCTGATTTCTCTGACTGAGCTATCCCACTCTTCTTACAGTTGGTGGTAGCTTTCCCTTTAATATGAAACCTAGAAAACATCTCTTGCCCACCTTTTGAGGACAACTATACAGAGAAGAAATACGATAACTAGGTTAGAAAGCTTGTTCAGTTCAACCCTACGTATTCAATTTGATTCAACCCAAGAAGAAATACAACAAAAATCCGAATTATGAAAAGCAGAGCAAGAGATATACTATCGTGTTTCATGCAAGTAATTCACTGAGAAATCAAGCTACATCAGACTCCATATGAATCATATTCCAGCTCAGTTCTTTTGATATCCCCACTCGGCATGAAGTTATTCCAGCAAATTTACGGGGTCTAAATTATGAAATTTATTAATAATTACGACGATAATGATAAAAATCTCACTTTCACTTGTTAAAAAAATCCTCAAAAAAGAAAACAAAAAAATAAATTAACTGAAAGTTCCGGTGATTATTTTCACAAAATCTGCTGAAAATGAAGATATTTTTATAATAATTGTGTTCTAGACTCGAAATCGCAACAGAAATATGAGTTACTTACAGGCAACTAGCTGATGATGCAAGTTAAAATTCAACTGGAATACGAAAATATAAAATAGCCGTATTAAGTAAAAACGTAAGTGAGTCCTCATTAATTGACAATCTAAGTGCATATTTTTTTAAAATCATTAACTACACAAGAAGAATTTGGAATGAAAAATATCCCAACCAAAATCTCACAGCAATTTGATCATATTGATAAATTAACGTTAAATGCAAAAGTGTCGGGATGAAGTTTCCAATTCCAAGCCCATGCTGCGATTTACACGAGAAAAAAAACTTTCATTGATGAATTAGTGCAAAAATCGACAATTCGGAGCTAAAATTTGAAAATCTAGGAATAAATGAGACACAGGTAACATCTAATGCAAAAACTATAAGTTTAACTCTGCCGGGTTAATCAATACTAAAACCTTGAAGTCAACATCCTGAATGTATGCAACGAAAAAAAGAAACCACAGCACCGAATCTAACGCTTTTCAATCCGAAGTAAAAGTAGATTTTAAAAAACCCCCATAAGGGATATTAGGGCCCTTAAACTTTCATTCATGTAGACAACTAATGCTTCTAAGATCAAGGGAACACGTTTGACAAATTTTATTGAAATATATTAAGGAATTTGGAAGTGTATATCGCTCAAACAAACGGAATTTCTGTGTTATAGATGTTCATTTGAAATAATAATGATCTTTATTACGGGGAAATCCATTTTACAAAAAAAGAAAACTTGATTATATAAAACGCTTCTAACATGAGAATAAACACTATTAATAATTATTACACTGCATGATTGAAAAAATAACCAATATTACAGAAGCAAAACATTTTTGACAGAAAAAAAGATACATATACAGAGGTCAGTAATATTTTTCTTTAAGTTTTCACAATAGGTAAGGAACCTGAATTATATGAAGACAAAAATTGATCCAAAAACTTTTCTTAAAGGTAAGAACTGACTCAAGGTGTATGTCCACATACGGTACAACTAAGTTACATGTTCGCTGTAATCTATGAAGGGGTGCATGATATATATAGTTTCTGTGACAAAATTTTAAATAAAATAGTTTGGTTTTTTTAGTGAAGTTGAGGGTGGTTCCAAAAGATAACTCTATTAGGGGAGTGTAGTTTATTTTGTTATTACATAATCTGTGTAGGAATAATAGGTCAGCAATCTGACGGCGGACACTAAAGGAATGTAAATTTCCATAGTGTATGATTCCAGCGGTTAAAAAAACTTTCTTTCCAGCTCCTTTCAGTTGAAGCCAATTAAAGATAATTAGGACCTGAGGCCACGGCGATAGAGCGTCGTCGAAACAAATTACAAAAGAATAGTAAGTAAATAAAAACAAAATGGTAACTTTTAGTATTTTAATTAGCAAAGAACAATTTTAAGATGGCAAATCCGTGATGATAACTCATTAAAGCTTTCATCCGAATAATATGGCATTATATCACTATAATGCTATTTTTTGCTTGATATTTTATTATGCTTGCTCTTCTTTTATCGAATAGGCCTTTTGTTTACTCCCAGGTCCGTTTCCAGGAGAAAATAAAAGCTTCCAGCTTGTTCTCTTGCGTCTTAGTGTTGCCTCTATTGTCGAACCTAATTCTCCCTTTCCTTGACAAAAGAATGGAAGGACAGGAAAAGGCGTGCTTGTAGAAAGTGTTGCTCATTAAAAACTGCTTACTTGCCCCCTTTCCAATTCAAGGGATAGAATAGGATTCTGCCAACACCTCATTACTCATTTTATGATTTAACGTCTCCGATGCAGTTATGAAAGGCCTCCACGAGTAACGGCACGAATTTTTCACCTTGCCTTCCGAAACCATGTCGCACATTCGATGTAGCTGAATCAAAAGTAGGTCACTGCTGACTCCCTTTCTCCATCATTTCCATAGTTAATACGTAGCATTAAGTGTTCGTTGAATATTAGGAACATTTTCCCTTAAAAATACTTTAAAATGCAGTCTGAAACGAAACTTTTGAGAAAACAATAGCGATATATTTGTATTTTCTATTCGTAAAGCGATTGACTCATCAAAAACGTATAAATTTTACGACGAAGTAGTTAATTTGGGAGAGAACAAGTTTTGTTAAAATGTTTCAAACAGAAAAATTTTCTCTCTAATTTTGGTCTTCTCTTCATATTCTAAATCAAGAGATCAATAACGATTGACTAACAATTTCTTCCTAATTTCTAATAAATATGATAGTGCTTTCATTCAAAACAAATCAAGTTTTATCGCTAGCTCATTGAAAAATTTTTTTAATAAGTTGGCCATGACAATCAAGTCCTCTCGTCCTTTTTTCCTAGGCTAGACAGGGATTTGACTAAACATTTTAAGCTCCCTGGATCATTAAGGATTGGTTGCAATGGTGGATGAGGAAAGGACAATTATTTACGGAGTGAAGGAAAAGTGGGAAAAACTCCGGAAAAGGTCATCAATCTTCTCTCAACAATAGGCGCCAAAGGTTCAACAGTTTTATGACCCATCCGACGGACGGAACACTACCTTTGAAGTGTTCTTCATAATAGTCCCAAAAAGTGAGTTCTACCTAAAACCTCCACCACTGGGGAATAGAACCCGAGCCCTCTGGATCGGAATCCAATCTTTATATGTTCACCAAATTGAGGACATTTAGCAAAGATAATTAATAAGACTTTCTGACTAAGAGACGGCTGTGACTGGTAGATCTAGGCCCAAATTCTGGTCACGGTGAGCGATTTTCATGGCAAATTGCTTCACTTTTGTCTACATCTTAGCACCTAATCGTGCGGCTATGTAACCATGTCATTACAGTATTTTCGTCAATAATGTTACCAATGTTCTATTCGAACATACCAATCCGATAACCATTCGTTCCCTACTTTCTCTCCTAGTTCCATCCCTTGGTCCATCCTTTGGCCACGACGCACCTCTACCAGGCTTTTCGCACTCCACCGCCCCTCCTCCCCCATTCATCTCACCCCCACCACCCTCCTCATACTTCATTTCGCGAACTGCTCCCGCACACCTGTCTCCTCCAACATCCCCTCCTGCTCCCTTCCCAACCCCATAGTCACCCACCCCAAAGTCCCCCACCCCCGAACTCACTCGCTACTCCGCTCCCCCGCCGTCCACCGGAAGTGCAAAACGTGATGTAGACTCCAGACGACTGGCAAGGGGTGGACGTGACTGGAATCGCGGAATACCCGTCTATTATCCCTCCAGCGAGTTAGGAAGTGTTGCCTCGTGTGTTTATGCATGTGTGTATGTGAGTGAGCGGGAGCTCTCGACATACATGAATGTATGTACCCACTCTCACATCATTTCGTTTTCTCGCGACGTGATTAACTATATTTCCAAGAGGAAATTCAACCAGATTTGAACCGTGGAGTTGAAAAATATCTCCCAGTAATGTTGCAAGTGCGGCGATGATGGACTTTAGCGTGGCCTACTCGATGAACAGCATTAACACCATCAAAATTAATCATGTTTTATCTTACAAAAAGCCTTTTAAATTAGCGACGCCACCAGCATTACCTTTTCATCATATTAGTCAACATTTTTACTTATTATTCCTTCACGATACCGTAAAAAAATTTATCTTATGATTCCTAAAAAGTATTTAACTATTTGACTTCTAATATTCTAACAGTAAGAACGCTCTGCGTACGTAACAACGCGCTCCAATAGCTAGTGAGGACGGATGCTTAGTTCAATTTTTATAGTATGAGATATTTTCTGTAAAATAACTCCAATTCACCAACTCAGCTTTTAAAAGATACGAATCTTTGAATTCTGTAATACATAAAAGTGTCGACAAAGAATAGGCACTCAAGAAAGATGGTTTTCTCCAGCGGGGATAACTTTACTTAATGAAAAATCCATATAGACTCAACTGACTCGACCTCTGGGGCACATATATTATAACGTTTTACACTCGCCCTAGAAAATGTCAAGGGAAGGAATACCAAGGATTAAGAGATGGACGCAGCTGCATCCGAGATATGAGCGCCCGGCAAAAAAAAAATCGCTACGTGGAAAAGCAAATCCTTCTTCCTGTTTTTTCCCTTCCATTTACTCGAGACGGAGAGTTAAGTCTATCTCTCGGATGGATGTATGTATGGGATCCCCATATCGAAATGTTTCAAACGCAAGAGCTGCGGGAGAGCCTGCCGATGCTTTGCCACGTAAGCAACCCCGCACGGGATTTCTACGGGGCTCTATAAAGGAGGGAAGCTCGAGTATCTTGGGACGAGAGAAACGCGAGATGTTAAGGTGGGGTATTCGTGGGGGGGGGGGAGGATTGGGGCGGAGTGGGGGAGGTTTCCCCGTGCACGCTGTTGAATGCGAGAGGCCGACGGGGGACGTGTGTGGAGGTGGAAAGGAGGCACGGGAGGAGGAGGTGGAAGGGGACGGTAGCCTTCCCCCCCACACAGACATCCGGTATCAGTTGGTGCTAAGTGCAGTGGCATCCGAGCGTGAGGGTCGCTCTCCTCGTGGAGTGGTGCGCTCGGAGGAGGTCGGGGATGTGTGAACCCCGGAGCCTGTAGCAGTGTGGGGTGGAGGAGGGCAGTGCAGTGCAGTGGAGAGAGGGAGAGGCGAGTTGGCTGCACGTATATATACCGACTAGGCGAGAGAGAGAGAGAGAAGAGAGGAGAGGAAGGATATGGGGTCCGGCCATCTCGAGTAACGAGGTGCAACGGGAGTGGTGCAGTGTGGGCGGGAGTGACTGTTGAGGAGTGCTGAGGGAGTGGCGGCGCGGCGGTGCAGCGAAATGGCGAGGTTGAATGCGCGAGGGGGAGGCTGCGATGGGAACTGCCGAGGGAAGTTCTTAACGTGGTCCAGAGAGAGAGAGAGAGGGACCCCCTCGACGCGTGCGCACAAGCAGGATGGGGAATGCGACCTTCCACCGCCGCGCTACGCCTCGCGCTTTTTAAAAAGAGGTGGTGCTGGTCGTGGTGACTGTGGCAATTGACACGGACGCACCGACCGTTAAGGTTAAATGGAGCGAGCGCGGGAATTGTTAATTCGCTCCTCTTTCTGTATTTTGCGTTCTGATGATTTCCACTCTATGGCGATGACTAGCCGGGAACAATGTCATCTCCGGTTTAACAACGGTGCCGAAATCACCATTTTGGGAAGAAGGCGTCCTATGATTTCAAGACGCATGAGGGAGGGAGTCGCAACTATAAAAATAAAGAGCACGCCACGCGTTTCCTGGGAAAAAATCAGTCCACGTAACCAGGAGCCTAGATAAAATTTAACTTTACAAGTTCATTTATTGTCTCATCATAAATTACCGACAGGAAATATTGAGATACAAAGTGCTGCTAGCTCAAATTTGACAGAGACGCTGCAATGACCGCCGCATATTGTATTCAATGCCCGTTTTTTTCGATTCACTCTCTCTTTACAATGTTTATATTACTCCTACAAGTATTCTTCAGGCGACAAATGTATACTTGATTGAGATTTAAAATTAAAAAAGACGTTGAAATTAGCTAAGAACAAAGAAACGTACTTTCATTTCACAAAAACTTTCTGAAGAAGTCTACTAGTATGAAACAATATATTGAACTTCAACCGCAAATCAACTGCACATCTGGGAACAAATAATGACAAATAAGTAAATTTCGTCTCCTAAGATGAAACGTTTTCTTTATTTCATTTGTCAGATACGTTTCATTGTGAACTTCAACATTCCATTTAAGATATGTGCTAGGGTGATATATGAAGAATTAATCTTGATGTATAGGAGAATAGTCAATAATCACTCAAATTTTTTTAAAACAAATTAAAACGTAAATATCTATGAGAAGTTGAATTATTAACTTTCTACAATATAACTATGGCATAATCATCATTCATGAACATTAAAAAATATCAAAAGCACGGCTCAGGTACCAGAAATGCCAATTTTTCTGAACGCTGAGGCAGGGGGAAAACGTACTATTTTTTTCGCTATTTAAATTAGCTAGTTCACCCAATGTAAGCATAAATCACAAAGTCCCCCCTCAGCATGTTTACGCAGAATATTTTGTAATCACATCACATCAGGAAGAAATTTACTTTTAAGAATTTTAAACGTATACATATACCAGAGAGTGCGGGATTCATGAAACCCGGCAGCAAAATTTATTCAGAGAAAAATTACAAAATTATTTTTTTTATTCACGTAACCTTGAATGTAACTTTATTCAGGTAGGTGGGAATTTTTATTATTTTTATTTTAAATATTCCATTAGCTCCAGATTGGTGGTTCATGTATAAAGACCAAGGGGAAGTGATTTGTGCTCCCGAGTTTGTTGGTCTAATTGGTACGCGACGTCTGCAAAACCGAGGCTAAAAGCATATTCCCGCTTGCTGCAGGCTTCATTACTTTTGAAACCTCGTCAAGGCGCTAATTCTTGAGGGGAGCGAAAGAAAATAAATCCCATTATCACACAAATGGCTTCGTGAATGTCCCTCGACCGAGGAAAAAACGACTCTGTATAACGGCCGAGGAGCATTTCAAAAAGAAGCGGATGTTAACTCGCGGCGAATAAATTCCGGGTGAAGGAGAGAGTTGCATTTTGTGTCATACCTCAACCCTTCCCCTCCCCACACCCCTTTCATCCCATCCACTTTTCCTTTCTATGATGTCGCCACAATAATATAAAAAAATAAACGATGAATATCGGACAGCTTACAGAGTCCATATACGCGCGTGCGAGTTTATAATAAATAAACTGCACATATTAATACGTACACAGCCCGAGTGTACACTCCCATCTACTCTTCCAAACACACCACCACTCCCTTCTCTTTTGTGTCCTTTGTTCAGACGACACGAGAATACACGGCCTCATGTGCACGAGGCGTGACAGGTTCATTTCGGAGGAGGGAGGGAGAGTTAGCGAGATAGGGATGTGGAGAGGAAGGGAGGTGTAGAGGGAGAGAGAGAGAGACTGCTCTCCGTGAAGAACAATGCAAGGACGGCCTCACTCAACTCCAGCCTCCCACTCACAGAGCTGTCCTCTTCCCCCCTTCTTCCTGTTCCATCCGTCGCTTCCCCGGCCGCCCTTCAAACCCACCACCAACACTCGAGAGAGAGATAGAGCGTCCCTCCTCGTCCCGTCCCCGCTTTCTCGATTAAATCCGCATCCTGTTCCTCCAAAAACCCCGACTCAAACTCAAGGCACACCCGTCGTGCACCCCCTACCCTATTTCTGAGGGAAAACCCCCTCTCCCAACCTAGTTCTCCCTCCCACCCCCCACGCACCTGACCTCTTCCCCGCCCCGCTTTCCCAAACTTCCTTCCCTCGCTCTCCTCCCCATGTCCTTTTTGCTTTCTTTCCTGCCTTCATTATACTCTCCATTCTCTTTCCTCCATTCTTCAAAACTACACGCACAGGTACGAACATTTCCGTATCGCACACTCCTTTCCCATCTCCTGTTCTCGGTTTCTTTTCTTACTCTTCCTACTTTTAATCTCTCTCCCTCCCTCAGTCCGTTTTGCTTCCTTCTATGTCTCTACTCAAATCTCGGTCTCTCTATTCTCGCCGTTGTCTCTACTCGGTCACTCCATCTCCTAAATTCAACCTCTCCATCTCATCTCTATGACCTTTCAATTCCCTCTTCATGTGTTAATTTCTACTCTCTCTTTTTCTATTCCCATACAAGACGCTTTCATGTACAAACGATGTTGGAGTAGAGGCATTAATACTGGCTTCCCATTCAAAGGGCTTGAGATCAAATCTCTGAAGTGACTAAATATTTCAGAGGAACCTTTACCTCCGATAGGGATTAATGTAGAGAGCATTTCGCTAGCGTAATCGTCCGTCGAGTCCACCGTACGAGACAAACTAAGGACCCTTTTTACCAATCATTGCATAGTCAAATGATGAGGTACGAAGTCACTCGCAGGGGTGCATATATACCAAGGGTTGAAGTTTGCCACGAAAAAAATAATTTTAGGACCCTTTACCTCCTTATAGTAAGAGTATTCTAATATCAACGCCGGGTTTCTTATTACCCTTCCTCAAATACATAAGTAATTCATCCCCTTCAGACCCAGCAACTTATCCTTAATGGATCCAATTATCTAAGTGATGAGTTGTCGATCAAAATAAACAACCGAGCAACTCACAATAACAATTCTCTCTCCCACTCTCCAGTTTCATCCCACTTTCCCTCCTCAATTCCGTATTTTTTCGCTATCAACTCCGCTTTCACTGCTCACGTTCCATCACTCTCTCTTCAACATTGTCAAATCTTCCACCACCACCTCATTCTCGCTCTCTCTCTTTTCCCACATACTGTCCATCCCTCTTCCTGTCCTTTTCGCCTTTCTCTCAGTCTTTGTTTTATTCTCTCTCCATATTCATATGGTATGTTCATACGCCCCTACATGCAATTTTGTCTCCTACTGTCCATTCCCATCATCCTTCCCTCCTCTGTCATCCTTACTTATCGCACCTTCCTTCCCTCTTTTCTTTCCCCAAGATTATTCCATTCTCCCATCATCATCTTTGATCGCTCAATCCTAGGATAAGTTAACTTCAGCCCCCACCCTTCCCCATCTAATGCTAGTTCCCTTACCTCCTGGTATCTTTATGCAATCTCTATGTACTCTCTTCTTTCTTTGGTTTGATCTTGTTCCTAGGTCTTTCTCTGGGGACCTTTCCCTCAATTTTTCCTTCAATTATAGTCTCCACTAATCCACTGTGTCTCAGAGGTATCCATTCCATCTGGCTCTTCTTTTCTGCATGGTGTTCCATAGTCCTTTCCTCCTCTACACTTCTGTGTACATCATCATTTCTCATTTTGTTCGTCTATTTTATCTTCATTGCCCCCCAAAGGACCAGGTCTCGAAGGCTTCTATTCTTTTCTGGTCAGCTTTTCCAATGGTCCATGCTTCTGATCCATTGAGCTCCATACGAATGTTTTCACATACTGTTTCCTGGTTTGTAGTCCTATGCTCTTTGAGCACAGCAGTTGTCTTTCTCCTATGAACGCCTTCTTAGCTTGGGCTATTCTCCACTTGATGCCCGTTGTCCTTCTTCCATCTTACGAGATGGTATTGCCGAGGTAGGTGAAGAAGTCCAATTTCTTTCCTCTCAGGGTGACTACTGCATTCACCTTCTCTCTTCCACTATATAGGATTTTAGTCCTCATTTAACTCGTTTTTATGTTGTATTCGTGGAGAAAACGCCATCATTCTCCCACTTTACAATGATGTCAATCTCACTCTTGTTCGCTTTTCAAACTTTCCGGCCGTCCCTTCTTCCTCCATCCTTTGCGCTTTTATCCTTGTATTCGTTCCGCTCCCTTCCACAATCCTCATCTTTCCGTGCAGGTACTTCTATCTCCCTTTTTCTCTTCCATCTTCCTTCCCATTCCCGCTCTTTGCTACTTCCTTCTCCCTCTTTATACATTCCCTCACCACACGTGCTCCTACAAGCATTTCCGACTCCCATGCTCTCTCCACTCGTCTCCCTTCCCTTCCTCACTTTGTTTCGTCCCTTTGTTTCCGTTTTACTCCCCACTTTCGCTGCTCACGCTCAGTCCTTCTCTCCGCAACCTCGCCACATCTTCCACTGACACCAACTCCACTCTCTCGCGCATCATTCTCCGTCGGATGCCACACGATACTTTCGCTGCTCTCCGTAAAAAAATAAATGAGAAGTGAGAGAGAGGAACAAATAAACGAAAGAGATACGCGCGCTTACTTGTACGTTCTTCTTCTGCGACGCAAAAAAATATTCCACCTCCCCACCCCCTTCACATCTCCTCCTCTCTCGCGATTTATCCCTCACGCTCTATTCCCTTTTCGTGGTTTTTCGTTTATATTTCTGACAGGTGGCCGTGCTTCCCTTCGTGCTCGTATTTTCATTCCGTTCTCTCAGTACCTTCGTGGCTCCGCTCTTGATTTGTTTTTACGACCTTTTCCGGGCGGGGGTTGATTTCACGGCCGTGAGCTTTAACCCAAAATTATGGCTTAACCCCCTTTCGCGAGTGTGACGAGGGAGCTCGGGACGGCATTAAGTAAGAGCCTCTTCAATTGGAGGAAGGAATGTTAAAGAGCCCAAAATTTTCAACGCCACCTCTTTTGGGGATGGTATTCATTGATGACGTCCCTTTAAATCCTTTCATACGCAGCGTTAAACGATTTGCTTTGTTTTATTTTCAACGGTCGGACGGGTTTGAAACCAGAAAAACGCGAAGATATTTTGGTTTGTATAGAAAAGCGGAATCACGGCTTATTCAAGGCATTTTTTACCAGGAAATTTGACTTGAAATTATTCTAATCAAAGAGTCCCATTGCTTTATGGGCCGCTCAGTTCCACAATGACCAAGAGCTGTTTAAGGAGATTTTAGAAAAAATTAAGACTAGATTCAGGAACGAATCAAAATATTTAGCACCTTTCAAAAACCTGAGTGGTAAAAGCACTCTAAAGACTAGAATTGCAACTCAGGTTTGGCATACGATCATAACTTTTTTTAACCATACGTGGCATTCATAATTCACCTGGGAATTGGCTTTCCTAAGGCCCATCAACATTAACCCTACAGTAGAGACGATGAATTATCGGGAGGATGAATTGACGGGACATGACGATGAATTATCGGGACATACATGGTGACGTCGGTCGTCCGGACCGATTATTACTTTGGAGTTTTTAAAAAGAAGACATCAGTTTTGTCTTGAATGGTATCTAAATTGCAGCATTCAAACGTGAATTTAAAAATATTTACTCAAAATATTCACTGTAAAAAGAGAAGGTACTTACGCTTGTATTCAATCTATGCTGTACGGTAAACAGGTAGACTGGAGCATTGTTTTTCTTCATTAAAGAAAAATAACCGTTTCAAGCAATGGGTTAATAAAAAAGGATTCATTTCCATAATATGTCAGAAATCACTTATCCACATTTTGAACTATTAAATTTCACGAAGCACAACAAAATAGATACTTTTTGAAGATACGAGTCGTAACGCGCGGTCTGAGGGACCAAAAGTAGCGATATGCTTACATGAAGTGATTTTTTGGCATGCATATGGGAGAAACAGTATAGTAAAGGAATCTACTGAAAAGTATCAAATACAAAATGTCATACCTAACCTGTGTCACCAGAAAGATTATATTGTCGGTCTGAGAAACCAGGCATCACCACTCTATGGTTAAGCTTTCCAGCGTATTCTTTCGGGTATAGGTACCCAATGTTTAGAACTACTGGTATGGAGTGATCACGGATAATACCGTTTACTTCCATCGCCGGCCTAGACATTTCATTCCCGGTCACGTATTTCTCCATCGGCTAGGTAGGTACACTTGAATTATCCGATCCGTTCGTTTGTATTGTTCGATTTTTGTGTCCTTCCTGATTCGCCATCTTCTCGAATTCAATTCGGCCGCGATGTTTCGCAGCCTCTTTTCCCCATCATTCGCCTCCACCAGCCTCCCTCCTCTGTTTGCTTCCATTCCCTTTCACTACCCTCACTACATTTTCCCTCGTGTTTACTCACTCCCTCAGTCCCGCTCTTCAACTCCAACCCGCTACACCCACGACTCCAATCGCGCCTCTGCCTCCTCCTTCTCCCCATTTGTCCCCATCTCCCTCTGACAGTACGCACACCACGGCCTCTCTCCTCTTCCTACTCGTACTCAGAATTTTCTCCGGTGAGCACACTTCCCCAACCATGGTCGATGCCACAATGCAATTACTATACAAAATCGTGACAGATAGGGGAGTACTAATATGATAAAAAACAATGAGAGCCATAATTTTACTGAAAAAACTGAAAACTAATGTGTATTCGATGGTCAAATATAGCCCAGCAGTGAAAAAAACACAACACACTATTCTGCTAAAATCGTCGTATGCAGTACCGGAATTCGAACCGGGAAAGCGGGGCAACTGCGCCAGGTGTAAGAGGGCCCCGCTCTTTGGAGAACCTCACTAATAACTTGATGGAAAAATACAATGATAGAAATCTTGTGTGTGATTGCCACGTAACGCTATCTGATATTGGTCACTTCGTACCTAAATGTCCCTCTTTGTACAGTGAAACCCCTTTTAACGACCACTCCTATCAAGCGACCGCCCCGACCAACCATCTCAACGACCATTTTTGTGCGGTACCGTTGATGGTAGCTTAATTCAGGTTTCATTTTACATCAATATATAATTTTTTGGCATTGAAATATTCCAGAAGCAACTAAATTGTGAGGAAATAAACACCATCTGAACAGGTTTTAGCAAAACCGTTGCTTCAAGAATTTTTCCATTATTTCCAAATCAACCGCCCGTTCATTTTCAGAAAATATACTCCAAGAAACTGAACCCCTGTCGAACAAAAGTCACATTTAACGACCATTTTCCATTGGAACCGTCGGTGGTTGCTTAGTAAAGGTTTCACTGTATGTAGATACGCAAATTATTATGCTATTTGGGACCGGTACTCCATTTTTGGAATTTTAAATTCGTTAGTATTTTATAAAGAAGTGAAATCTAAAATTAGTACATTAATTAAAATACCAATTAATCATACTACGAATTGATTTAATAATATAGTGCTCAAACGACTACATTTTAAGGTTCCGTAAACTATAAAAAAAATTGAAATCAATAATTAATTTCTTCACACATTTTCATTTTGAACGACCGGTTTCATCGCATACCCGACATATTCAGAGTCACTGAGCCCACCCACCTGCTGATTAAGTCCCCTATTCGATGCAACTGGTCATTCAAAATAAAGTGTGAAAAAATTTCCAATTGGTTTTGAAATCCCATAATGGATTCTTACAAAGTGGAGCCCGAATCCATCAAATCCATCCGTAAACCATATTTGTCTTGAACCCCATAAGACATGGTTGCCCTGGGCCCTATAGGCGGCCCTGATCGTGTGCATGACATTTGTCACCCAGGCAAAGAGCGATAGCTGTTCATCACGATATCATAGACAATGAAACTGGCTAGGTGTGAAGTTGCGCGAAAAAAATCGAAATCGGTAATATTTGTCCAGGGGAAACGGGTTGGTTTGATGGCACTAACTCTGGATTATCATCCCAATAATCCGGGTTAGAATCCGGAAAGGGCAGTTTTTCATTGGAACCCTAATACCTACGTGGGGCCACGTGGAGAGCACTTTGTCCATCGGGTCGGCCGTCAGAACTACAGTCGCTTAGGAGAGTTTATGTAAGGATAGACAAATGTCTATGCAGGGGGTCCCTCCACTCCTCACCCATTCCTTGGACCTCATCCTAACTGGAATTCTCAATAGCATAAATTACCGCAGTTATCGGTCACATGCTCAATTCTCAACTTTCAATGAAAACAAAGAATAAAAACATACCTGGCAAACAAATTACAGACAAAGATAACAAAAATTTATCAGCAATAAATAAATAAGACTGAAATAGAAAAATTGACAGTGTGTGCTATCAATCAGAGAAAGATAAGATAAAAACAATTATTTCACGGATAGTTACGTAGTTACAGAAAATACTATAATAAGATAAAAATTTAAGTTAGAGTTATATATATCCTCATAATAATTATTATTTCATAGTTTCTCCTTAAAAATTGAGAGGAAGATTTGTTTATAGATAACGGAATTCCAGAGTTTTGAGCCAGAAATGATAAAAGATCTAATGTAAGTAATTTTCCGAGGTACAGGGCGTAAGAAGTAGGAGGGGCCAGTCCTAGCGGGTCTGTAAACAGAGACTGATTTGGGTTTAGGCATGAAATAAAAAGAGGCTGGATTTTCATTGTAACAGAAAGTGAAAAGGAATAATCCATGTAAATATTTCGCCCAAGAAGAGGTCTGAAGCCATGACAAGTTGTGAAGGTGGTGGGAGATATTTTCATATGGTAATAGCGCAATTGAAATATACTGATTTCTCTTGGAAAGAAATGAAAAATAAGCAATTTTTTTCACGACTGTATAATTCAAATATTGTAAAGTTTTCGATCACGTGATTCCCTTTCTCTGACGGTAATGGACAAGTATACTGATTAGATGAATTTCTGTCAATGGCGCTATCATCTTGGACAGCCTACACAAGAGCCGAAATATTCTATACAATACTCCTCTGTTCTTGCTTCCTCTTGTTCTAATTCGCCTCCAATCTCTCTCCCATACCACCACAACCTCCCACTTTCTTCTCCCAGGCCTTTTCCGTTGGCATTTCTGCCGGAGGGCACCACTTCTCCCACTCCGCAGTCCTTGCGACGATCCTTTCCCTCACGCAAACATCATTGACGTCAGGGACGCATATTTTTGCCTCTATTTTCCACACTTTGCTAGTTCTCGCGATTTGACGCTTAAAAACTTCGTGAAAATATGTTGAGAATTGAGTTGTAACGCTGGATAAACCAGCTTCATAAAATGCTGAGTGATTTGACTCGCTTTCTGAAAGTAGATTCAAGTTCCATCCAAAGCTATTCGCGTTCCCTTCTTTCAAGTCATCATTTCTCGTGCACACACTCCAGTGAATTTTTCCAGAGGTTTCCTCACTTCAAGGAGTTCATATTTTGCGCAAAATATGCGTGCAAATTGAATGCCACTAGAAAATACAACCCTCAGTTTTCATCTTCAAAAATAATAACGACCTGCGGTAATATTTCCTGCCAATTTATTTTTTACCGACTCTATCAAATCTATTCGACTGCTCTGAGTTCCAGTATCGCAACTGTCACACTAATAATTGAGAGTGAAACATTAAAATAAAAAAAAGAATATTGTGGAATTAATAAAGAAAGAATACATGGATGTGAGTTATTCCAATCTTTACTTCATTGGCAGCACAACTCTAGGTAATTTACACCCGCTTACAACAATCCCGCCAAAGTCAACATCTGATTGTCAGCCCAAAAAAGTCATCGCTGAGGTATGGCAAGATGATTTCAAAAGGCAAAGTAAGGTAAGGGACAAGGATATTGTAAAACGAATAGTTCTTCAATTTTGCTTACATTTGAATTTTAGACACATGTAACGAGGCTCACGCAAAGTTCCTGAAAAACTTGATGTATATCGCATAATATAGTTGCATATGGGGATGTGCACGTATGTATATGAGTGTCCCATGGTAATGCAATCCGCTACCGCATTCAGTGGAAAGCTTAAGCAATATTATTATTCAGAGAATCAGATGATAGAGAGTAGAGGGTAAAATGACTCCAGAATTATTTAATCTCAGCTCATCATTGCTTGGTTTTTGATAAAATGGAAGTGAAGAACTTACTTATACCATTATAAACACATGGATTTGTCCAATTCAGAGCATAGCTCAAGAGATTAGTGGATTGGCTTGGATGTTGGGGAGGCGACCGACGGTTAAGGTCATTTGCGCCATAGGGGACAGGTAAGGGAGGAAGTGTGGATGGAAACCCGGCGTCGGAAGTAGCCTGCTCTGGACGAAAGGCCACGGTTTAACGTCTCATCCAACAGACGGAGTACTGTACTTGAAGTTTCCTCAGCAAGACACTTCAGTAGGGATAGGCTTTCCTCTGGAAAAATCCTCCACCGCAGGGATTTGAACCCTGCCCGCCCGTATGATTAGCCAGTACTCTAGCCACCACACCAACCCGATCCCCGAGATTTGTGGAAAGATAAGAATTTATTAATACTTGATCCCACCCCATAGTATGTTATCATGACATACTATACTCTGCCGACCAACCAATAAAGCATAGACCACTGTCATCTTGATAATAAACACAGACACACTATGGCACAGTAAAATACTCTGATGCTGTTTATACAGGTATAGTGAGGACGGGGCTAGAATGTGACGCTAAACTAACCAATCCTTTCAAAAGCCTGATTGGAGGAAGAGAACAAATCCGTAGCTAACATAAGCTGAAGCCTTGGCAGGTTATTTCGTGCTTCAAATTGGCCTACGTATGACGCAGGTTTAAGCCCAAACAACGAGAAATCGGTGAGTAGGCATCCAATCAAATGAAACTCAACCTGACCCCAAGCCAGGGAAAACACGTCAAAGTTTGTTTACTTGTGTGCATACACTGGGACAGGACTTTGACTCTCTGCTTCAGGAAAAACTACACCTTAATCAAGAGAAATAAATGGGTTTCTTATCCATATCTTGCTCATGCATGTTTTTCAACAGATTATCCTTAGTATATCTCGCTGGATGTCCTAAAAATACAGGAGAAAAACGAGGCCCACGCGAAGTTCCACTGAAGTGACTGTTTTCAGAAGTCACAGAGACAAGTTCCAGAAAAAACTTGACAGTTGATTTCATATGTTTTGATATGGAATGTGCATTCCAATCGAGAGATGTGCATAAACCAGCTGGCTCAGCCATCATGCTCAAGATAGTTTACCACCATTATAGGATATTTATTCTTCGAATTGGTATAGCCTATGTTTATGTAATATATTTCAGCGAGTAAATTCTCAAAGATAAATATTGTAGTAATTTTAAGTTTTAAAGGAAGGAGTACTTATTTTCTGACTTTCTTTTTATATTAAGCTGGTTCATCTGACAATGAATTTTCAAGGGAACTTAAAAAACCTGTTGTGCCACCTTAAAGCGGCACTAGTACCATGATCAGGCTTGTTGCCAAAGTGTCGCAACAGATTAGCCAAAATTTCCGTTCGAGAGGGATGAATTATTGAATAGTATTAATCAAGGATAGCCGATTCCCTATGCGGAATGATTACTGCAAAAAATCATTCACTGACTTAACGTGGTTAGGTATGTAACGTAAGAGATTTGAGTCTTTAGAACTATTTGTTTACAGATTTTCATTCGATCAAACAAATACCCAAATCTTTTAAAAGGCACACGATACAATGACCACGCTGAATAACCATTAGCTTTCGGTCACTTTAATATTCCCTCCAGCTTATATTTCTAGTTGTCTTTAATTTTACACATTTGGCGAATTAAATGATCGGAAACAAATACAAATAAATGAGAAAATTATAGTTTATGGTTTCATGTAAGACACTGTTGCCGAAGTCGTAGATGTGGATTGTTGTTTTTTTTACATAAATAACCTTCATCATTGAAGAGATTTTACCTGCCAAATAGCCGGTTGAATAAATTAAAAATACGGATAAATATGAGTGATGAAATATATTAGTGAAAGTATTCGTTCAATGTGTATCGAAGAAATAGTCGATGAATTTATTCAACTCATTAATCGTCTCGTAGCTTATTTGGCCTGATGGAACGCTATTAAGAGCCACATAGATAATAAATATGGTGGACGCGGAATGAACCACTTGGCAGCTTAAATTATATTATATATATCACAGTGGCTAGTAAATTAACTAATACTGACTCTCTATAATGCGTAATGATAATCCACGTGTAAATTAACCACACATATAGAAAATAAAAATGTAATCTAGCAGGAGAGTAGAAAATATATTCGCAGTGATTTCCATTGGTGGATTAGTTACAAAATATGAATGTAAAAACACACGATCCGATATAACCACATATTTTTACAGCCAGCCGTAAAGAGGAGAGAGCTTTCTGATATAGCAAAATGATGGTATATGTCTACACCTTCACTGCTTTTGCGATCTATCTCATCGATCAATTCCTCACAGACACTTCTTTTGCAAACCAAGTTCACGACCATAACACAGTAAGAGAGAATCCGGGATTTCTCTTCTCCTTTGAGAGAGCTCTTCCTTTTTTTCTCACAATATCGCTCACACCTTTACCCCTGTCTCTCCTCAGTCAATATCCACATCCCTTTCCACCCTTCGGTCCCCTCCCACCCGCTCCCCAACCCTATACCTACCCCACCGCACGACTCTACTTTAATTCCCGCTCCTATCTATCTCGCATTCCGCCCTAATTATGGTGAATAGTCGACCCGTCACGCCATCGACCTCTCTCCCACCCTCGCCTCTCCCTATCCTCGCACCATATCCTCCCTTTACCCCACTTTCCCACGATTCCCACGGGAACGGGAGGTCCAGCGCAAATTCTCTCACACTCACAACAGCGCCAGGCGGCAAACGCCCGGGCCGATTACAGAGCAGAGAAGAGAGAGAAAGAGAGCATATGCAGCATCATCATTCTCATCCTAAGTTCACTCACCCCATTGTCCTTGATTCTTCTATTTAAGTCTCTATTCTTCCGTGTTCTTGCAATTCTCCTTTCTTGCATCGTGGTTTTTTCACATACCTATCTCAGGCCGTCAATATATCTTTCCTTCAGTTATTTTTAAAAAAGAAGATTCATTTCACGTAAATGAAGCAGAATATCAAAGCAAGAAGAGAGTAATTTGAAGGTAGTCATAAAAGCAGATCCAATTTTCAAGGGTTGACACCGAGAATTGAGCTCTTTTGACTGTGCACTTCACACACTACAGCAACTCCTAAGTGCTTCCGTATTTTACATTTTTAGATTGCTCTGCCAATCATTGCATTTCATTACAAATCCTCTAATACTTTATTTCTGGCAGATTGATTTATTTGGGGAGGCAACCGAGAGCTGAAATCGTTGGCGCCATTGACGACGGGTGGATAGGATGGAAAGGATAGGAGTAAGGAGTGAGAGGAGTCGGTATTACCATACTCTTAAAGAAATGTGTCAAGGGGCCAACATTTTTGCGTGGATAAAACTAAGAAAAATACCTTGTAGAGAATGAGTTACCAACTTCGAGGTTCTGAAAAGAAATGAGGAAAAACAAACACGGGTAAATTCTACCTCCAAGAGAAGCAGATGGATTTGACACCTGTTACGGCATTTGTGATGGATCACTACCTTGATGGAAGGAATAGAGGAAGGACGAGCTGGATGAGGAAGACCAAGGCAGAAGTACCTAAATGGGATTATGTTAGGAAGGAGATACTCTAAAACCAAGAGAAAACCTTTGGAGAGAGAGAATTTGAATAATCACCGACCTCATAACTGAGGAGAAGAAGAAGATACGAATCCTTTTGAACGGTCATCATAGCACCCGAGTAGAGGTCGAAGTTCTACTAAAAAATCTCTATTACCGCAAGGATTAAAACCCAGTTCAACAGGGAGATAAACCGCTTTTCAAACTACCAACGAGTTCCCCAGTCCTTCTTTCTTCCCACTCAGTCTTTCCAACGGTCCAATTCTCTGACCCCTTTCGTGTAAAAAGCCTTGCTACACACGAAGGTTTTACCATATAGGTCTGCCAGTCTGCCTATTAATTGTCAAGTCGATCCCTCTCTCTCGCCATAGACCCACCTTTCCATTCAGCGCCCCTCATCATCAGGCCGACTCTCCCTCGGATCTCCCCTCCTAGCCCCGACATCGCCGCGGGAGGGATGTAGAGGATGATATGGGACGAGCGGGGTGAAGGAGGGGAGAAGGGTCACAGGGTGGGCCGGGGGATGGATGCGGGGGCGAGTCTGGGGTCGTCCGCAGATTCGCATAATGGAGGATACAGCCCGGGGCGGTAGTTGTAGGGAGACACGCTCTCTTTTGTTCAGGGGCAGAGTAAGTGGAAGGGCAGAAAGGAGCGGGGAAGAGGATGGGGGCGAAGCTGGGACTGGGATGGGTTGCCCAGCCCAGCCCCCTTGTCCACTCTCCCATACCATCCCTTCCACATCTACACTCTCTCTCTCTCTCTCCTCTCCCTGACAAACCCATCACTACCCAGAGCCGCCGTCACCCTCCCAGTCCCTTTTCTTTTACTACTTTATTTTTTTGCCTTCCGCAGTCACCCACTCCGAGTTCCAGACGACAACTCCCTCATCACAATCCCTCCGTTTCTTCGACGGGAATGTCGTCGAGTCTTGAGGAGACTTGGAAGTCTCTTCTGTCGACTTCTTCCGCTGCCCCGCGGGCCAAGTCTGCGAAGTGAAGTCCCCTCCCCCCTTCGTCTAACTGAGTCGTGAAAAGGCCCCCGACGATTACGTGGAGGATTGGATGTGTCAGATGCGTTTTGGGAAGTCTGGTTGGGGAGGCGGGGATAAATGTTGTGACGAGGCCTTTCTCTTGAGAGACCAGTTGCAGTTTCAGGGACTTGAGGGAAGCTGTCGTGAGGCAACTGGTACTCCTTCATAGGCTGTCCATTCACGAAAACCACCCCGACGTGGAGACATTATTTGAGAAGTTCCTCCTTCGACTATGCGCCGATGAAAAAACTTTGGACAGGATTACAACACCCGTACAGTACGCCACACTTGGGACACTACGGTTATTAAGGAGCCACCGTAATGAGCACATGCCTGGGAAATCAATTAGAAGTTGCTCAAAAGAAATTTCACAAGAATAAAGACAGTAGAGCTATCTTCACTTGAGGATGACTTCAATTACCTGAGGAAATACAACCGATTCTCCTACAGATTTGTTAGAGGGTAAACTAAATTAATGTAGGTACTCAGTTTCAGGCCAATGTGGAAACTTAGATGGCCTTACGGGAAAGGTTTATGTCAGCATAGCATGAGGGTAAGCTAGTTGGATAAAAGGCTTTATTTTACTTTATGTACAATCGTTACCAATCTAAGGACGTATGTACATTACAATGGAATCTTCAAAGTCACAAATCCTCACGAAAAATAAATAATACATAAAATATCATTTTACGTTTTAGTAACGAGCCCCTTTTCTATTGAAAATGAACATTAATGCACGCGATTCCACTATTATGCTTGGGCTCAAGGTTTTCAAAGTATTCACGATAAGTCTACCACGCCACGTATTCCAACTTCCACCCTCCCTCGAAAAGCGCATACGCTGCAGAAAGATGCTTAATGACTTCCTCGTAAACACTGTGCCCATGACAGGCAGCTTATACCGAAAGAATAGTCGCCTGGCGTCTGACTCTTTCGCTGGCGAGACACGCCCTCCGGCAGTAGCATTGCGTGACGTATTGGAAAATTATGAAGTCTTTTTCATCGTATTTTTCGCTTAAAATCAGAAATGAAAAATATCTGCGAAAAGCAATACAATGAAAATCTTGGGGAAGGACAATGGGAATTGTTGGAGTAATTTTTCGTGAAAAATTCCTAAAAATTACCGAGGACCCTCTATGCATACGATGCAGTTTGCTTACGCAATATCGAAGATTATCTTACTTCCATGATTCCCTCATCAATTAGGTGTTAAACGACGACCTGTCTTTGATTAGGCAAATATTATTGCAAATAATTAAGAGGACTATTAATGTTATCCCCCTAAGTCTTTGAATGTAATCTGATAACTATATGCAATACCACCGCAATGTTTGTAGATTTCAAAGTAATTTTTCATGCATTGTTTAAAAAAAATCACTATTAAAAGCTGGAGAAGGGTTTCTTGTATAGTATGGTCTTATCTAACCCATCAAGTTAGAATTTAGAATTATTTAGAATCTTATTGTACATTTACAATCGGAATTTTATACTTCGGGTTGCAAAATTCAAGGTACATAAAAATCGTAAACAAAAAAAAACTTGACCACAGGAAAAAAATCATGTAGTCAGTAATTGAAATAAATTATTACATATAAATTGGTTTGTTTCTTCACATGGCGCAAATCCTCACTTGAAACACATTAAGATTGATAGGAAATCCATTGAATACTTGACAAGGCAAATTGTTGCAGTCACAAATAGTCCACGCCTCGAAAGGAGTTTCCTGCTCTTCTGGAGGCAGAGAAGATTGCTTTCACCTCTTATTGATGGTCATGACGATCGTAATACTTCGGCTTCTCCATCTGGACACTTAGAATTTAGTATGCTTCAAACAACAGAACACTGTAAAATGCAGTCAGTCGTACCCTCCTACGGATACCAAAATTCTCCCATCCTAAGCCACTCAACATCAAACACAGTTTCACACATACTATGCTTATTTTTTGAAGTACCGTGCTGCTTTTCGTTGAGCAGCCTCAAGTTAAGCTATTAAATAACATTGATACGAATACCACATTGCACAAACATATTCCAGTATAGTACGTACCAGTGTTAAGTAAGCTATTTCTCTGATTTTTGGGGAGGCACGTTTCATATTTCTCACAGCAAATTAATGAGTTTTCGGAAAGAGAGAAGAAAATTTGGTTGCGACAGATTCAATGAAAGTCCCTATTCACTACACCGCCAACGGTTTGCTTGGCTCAAAAGAAAGGAAGAAGATTAGAGGATAAGTAAATTATTCCTTTCTATAAGCGCTGAAAATCGAGTACATTAAATGCACAACAGACTCCTTTCGTAAATACTTTCAATAAACTGGTTTTCGGGGAAAATTAAAAACTCGTACCCTATTCCCTTGATGGAACTTTGATTACACTGAACACTTATCCCGATTTAGCCAGTCAACTATTGTAGTTTGTAATGCTCATCAAGGTTTTATGTATGAACGGTGTAAGTTCACTCAAATATGCGTTTCAATTATTTAAGAACTTCAACTTGGGATATTCAATAAAATACGAAAATATGATAGCTGCGGATGATTTTGATGATATGAATGTAATTTATTCAATACGATTATAATTTTGCGGCATTTTCCATTAATTTTTAAAAGTGATTTATTTACAGGGGACATAAAAATTAAGAAACAATTTCGAGATGTCCACATTTTATTATGAAGCGTGAATACTAAATAAAGCAATCTGGTGCTGTCATACGGTGCATTTATGCCTTATTTATATTTAAAAGAGTAATCTGCTTAGATTCAAGTGATCTAAGGGATTGTTGCTTAAGTGAAAACGACAGCGTCAAGAAGAGTACGCTTATACCGATACTGAGTTTCCCTCCACACTTCCACCATTTCTCCAATAATTTGTCCTACTCTTCGTGGTGGGAATTGTCTCATTTAACGAGAAATTAAATAGAATAAGGAGTTCATCTGTTTTCAAAGTAATTGAACGATTTTTCGGAAAAAAAAGCAAATGAATTGAAATGATGAGTTCCCCAAGGTAGAAAGACAATTTAGCGCAAAGTTAAATGCTACGACGACATAAATTAATTAAATGCTATGTAGCTAAATAATTAACTAAATAATTAAATTAAGAACCAGAGAGTAAGAAAATTTTGTGGTAGAAATTGGTGGAATTACTTCAAATTAACTCTGAAATATCATTAATTGATTATTTTATTCCCCAGACTGATATGTTTTATTTCTTACATGATTTCACCTATTTCTAAGTTTTTGTGCACATTTTCCGATCCATATATATCGTAACAAATGCATGACATAAATGCAATGTCATAAAATAATTATGCATCAAGGAATCGTTATATTTATTAGTAAAAATCATAAAATAGCAAATATATTGCGGTATAGCAAGCAATACTAATGAATCGATTTAATACATTTTTCTAGAAATGAGAAACGTCTGATTAAGCAATACTTCTTGCACTCTCGTAGATTTGGGTGATGAATTTACATTTTTAGACAGATAGTACAAGCCTTGATAGTGCTGTTTGGTTAAATTAGGGCATTGAAGCCATGCTCCTGTAAAAATGGGAATATCGATTAGATTGTTTTAAAAATATTCTTCGATAGAACTTCATGCTCTCTCATTTTAGGAGTTACAAAGGAAACATATATATCTGAAGTCTTTCTTAGTTTGAAGAGGATTTGATGACATATCATTAAGTCATTTAAAGAGCCCCCAGCAATATAGCATAATTACATCTTATTTCAATACATTCCCTTCCTCCATCTATGCAATTTATGAGTATTAATCGCTCCAAAATGCAATGCTCCACAGTTTACAGGCTACTTAAAAACATGGTATTCAAGGCCTTGAAAAAATAACACTTGCCACGTTAAATACCATATTCCGACTGAGGAAGGTCATTTGTGGAAACAAGGAAAATTCCACAACAGTTGCCCTAACATTCACGGTTCGCGAACAACATGCAATGAGCGCCAGGTGGAATCTCAGAACATCTTCTACTTCAATTAATAAAATCTGTTTCGCACCGTGCACCTAGTTTTGAATAGTCTTCACCGACGCAGTAATTACGTTATGAGATAAAAATAAATCTCCAGAAATAACGTGGCTGCAGCTTATCTGAAGTCTTATTTATTTATTTTTTTAAATACATAGCCCCACGCCAACAAGCGCCGACTGAAAACGCATTTCGGTCTCCGATGAGCGATAACGCTCCGGGGGAAGGGAGGGAGAGAAAATAAAAAATACATATACACATTCTCACAAAAACACGACGCTGAAATTTTTCGAAAGTTACGACAATGACATAGAGGAGTGGCGCATTTTCGCGGAGAATAAGATAATGGAGGAAAGAAAAAAAGGTGAAGGGAACGGCGAAGGGGAGGTAGGCGGGAGGGGATAGGATCGATCAGACGATGATGGTGGCACAAGAGCATCGAAAAATATCCATACCAGAGCCGATGGAGAAATGACTTCTAGTATCCGAGGAAAGCGCGGGATACCTCCCGGGCATTCAGAGAGAAATGCCCCGAGAAGGCTAAGCTGGCGTCACCACGGGATTCTTCCCCTGCGTAGAGCCCAGCTCGCTTCCTTGCTGACGACTGGATGAAGCTTTATCCAACTAATGTCGCATTTCCGCGCCCCGTAAGGGCTATTTTTGCTACCCAAGGCATGGGAGCTAGCGTATGTTTGTAAATTAGTCAACTGTTAGAAAACACTTCGTAGTCCGTGATTCTCCCAAACATAATGACAGCATTATAATTATTACAAGAAGGGATTGCCTGTGTGATTACCGAAAGGAAACTTTAATCCGTTCAAAGTGAGAGCCGGTGCGATTTTTCCCTGTGTCCGGCGAGGAGTGATATGAAAATCCAATTCTGATCAATTGGTTTGAGAACTTCAGATAGTTTCAGAAGAAAGTTTTGTAAAGTTTGACCGCAGTTCATGATGATCACCTCAACTGATATCGGTATCGTTAAATTTAAATATCTCCGGGTTTTCTGAGTGGAATTTTAATTTGTGAGAATAATCAAAACACTTTGTATTTCAGCGCGTTACTTTATAAGTGGCCATCTATATTTCATGCATAGGGGCATCATTATCAAGACTACCTGGAGTAGTCTCGATATTGACGCTCTAGCGTTGCAACCGAGGTCGGATCATGCTTAAATAGCGTAAGGAAATAGTTTTAATTACTGTCAACTAAATTATTAAGTCAATCTTCAACAAATTCCAGGGTTATTGGTTGATAGTTGTCCCTACTAGTAGAAAAAACCCAAGTGAAAGGCGTGCTATAGCTTAAGTAATAGAAATCTATCAACAGAGATTGTATTTACTTATACGTACAGTTGTAGGCGTACGAGACCTCCTGCCTCTACGCAGGATGGGAAAAATGCCTCATGACGCAGTTCACGCCGCACGAAACGCAGGGCGGACCGAATCAACACAACGCCGAGGTGAACGCAAAGAATGGCGCAGGAAATAAAAAAAAGCGACCCGTGGGACGCCGGCTTTAGGGTTGGTGGTTAAGGGTTATGACGTAGGCCCCAAATTGGGGGAGGGGAACGGAAGGTGGAGAGAGAGAGGGAACGAGAGAGAGGGAAAAGAGATAGAGAGAGGAAGGATGCTCGGAGACGGAGCGAAAAAGACACGGATCTGTGGGGGAGGGGAGAAAGACACGTGACCAAGAGGGAACTGGGTGTGGGGGAGGGGAATGCGTGTGGCAGGGGGTGTGAGGATCGGTGATGGCGGTGGTGGAAAGGGAGACGAAGATCTGGCCCCGGAGGGATCATTCGGGAGGTAGCACAGGACGACAAAAGGCGGGGAGGAGTAGGAGAGAAGTGAAGAGTTGAACTCGAGGGGGGGGGGAGAAGCACGAGGATGAAGAGATGTGGGGAGAAGTGTGGTGCGGTAAGAGTCGGGACGGCGCGGAGGCTTGAGGGGGTTAAAAGAAGAAGGGCTGAAGCGGGGGGAGGGGAAAGGTCGCGGAAGAGGAATGGGAGGACAAAGAGGAGAAAGACGGATAGGAATAGAAGAAGCAAATGAGTTGTCGAGAGCAAGGGGGTGGAGCGACTAGGGGATGTGATAGATTAGGATGGCGTCAAATAGAGGTTTTGCACGACAACGGCTCCCGACGGGTCGACCAATGAATAGAGGGATAGAGATGAGTACACTTGAGACGGTGTCTGAAGAGTGGAATTCCGAGAGATTTTCCCGATACTGGAAAATGCTTTCCAAATTTACCCGAATTTGAGCAACTCATTTTCATAATTTTTTTCTATTTCTATTACCTGGTTAATTTTAACAGTTGAATGACGTAATATTCTCTGCAACGAAATTTCAACCAAGAGTCAGGATAAGGTTAACGTAGCGGAAGCTCGTCATAATGAGAACAATAATTACACCTTTTCAGTTGTTTTAATAACAATACGGAGCGTTTCAACTCGTTTCAAGGATCAGGGCTTTGCTAAGTAAAACAAATTAACGTTTTCTTCAATTCGGGCGTTTTCGATTGACGACGGAATCCCCTTCTAGTATCACGCTGAGAAAACTTACATTCAGTGATAATAACGCCCGGACCCAAATACTGTATTTATAACATCCTTTCCGCGCGCTATGAATCTATTGGGGGCAATTCCTGTTCAACCAAGAATCATAGATGGTCTTGATTAAGTAAAATCCATTGCAATACTTCAGTATATCGTTTTCAAGAGATTAGGGCTACAATTCAATGACTGTAAGGAGGGTAGTCGACAACGACCTGGGCGAATCTTGTGGTATCCCACCCTGATTTTAAGCGAGTCCATCTATTGTCAATTTCGGTCATCTGCCGATAACAGAAGCTCCAATCGTGGATGGTCGTTTAAAAAACTAAGTACAAAGTTTTCTAATCGCTGCATATACAAATGATCTAGTACAAAGCCACTTGCTCTAGTGCATTCACACCAAGAGATGAAAAAAGAATTTCATTTGAGAAAGCATTGGTCATGAAACTGGCAAACACACCTGTACGGCCAATGGGAGATCTAGATTCGAATTTTGGTCAATTAAAAATATTTTTATGGCGAATTTTATCCCTTAGTGTAAGTACGACGTGTTTTTTATCCTAATACCATGTACCAGACGCTTTTGAGGCGGCTTGCAGTTTATTGTGTGGATGCAGATTTATAGAGTTTTAACTTTATGATTACCTAAATATTTTCAACGAAGCTATGCCACGGGAAGTAAAAGTCACGCATCATAATAATTTCAAAACTATTTAAGAGCAACGTACAAGTAGCCAATGATGACAGGTCTATCGCTTTACTTGATACTCCAAAGATAGAATCTACCTATGACTAATTGATGCTGAATCTCCAAACTACGGATTATCTTAAGTTATTTAAAGGGAAATATCATTTCACTTAGAAAACAATGATTATGTTTTCGTTTTAATGAAATATTTTGACCGATCAAAAAATATCAAAATATCAGTCCCAAACCGAACTACTTTCCAAGATTTTTGACGGAAAATGCCTGCCAATTTAAATGGAAAGTGGTACGTGAATGCACTACAGAGAGATATTATTTTTTTAATGAGGAATTTTTAATATTTAGGTCTCGTCAAAAATTAACAACATGTAGTTTCTATGTTTTATCAACTATTTATGAAAATAAATCATATAGTTACCGGAGTAAATTTTTCAGGATCGTAAAAATAACTTCCGTGGCGAAGGATTTACCGCGTGATGAAAATGAATTAAGTAAAAGACTTCGTAAATATTTTTATTGAATTTCTTAGAATTTCAGTCACATAAAAGTAAATGAATGCAGCATTAACAATGCAATATTTTATTCATGCTTACTACAGCTGCTGACATTAAAACGTATCATTCACATATGATCGCCATAATGACTAGGGAACTATCTCGCTCAAGCTACCTGAAACAATTCACCCTTATTTTTTCAAGGTTACACACAGTTTCGTTCCCTTGAGGATTTCCTGGATACCTGACAGCATTGCCATCGTAAGGAGGATAATGAGAGACTGGGAACAGAAGAAGAAATCTAAAACGTTTGAGTGTCAGGTAAAAAGCAGAATAGGGAAGGACATGCAAAAAGGGGAGCTATGTAGAAAAAAAGGAAGACGGCCGCCTGGAGTGCAGGGGTGGATTCGGAGGGTTCCGTGACGGAGCTACTTACCAGGGGGAGACATGGGAGGGGAAGATATATCGCGACGTTAGCAAGAGAAAGGAGACAGACATGCAGGCACAAAGGTGGGCGAGGACTCAAAGCTGGGAGAAATTTAAGACAAAAGTATAAAGATAGAGAGCGGAAGTCACTGAGAATGGAAGGTGAGAAAAAATGGAATTGACAAAGAAGACAACCCGACAGTGTCTTCACGGGTTCACGGACACATTTGGAGAAAAAATGATGCTGAATTAACGTAAGAGTAGTTTTGGACATTAACTTTCGGTTCCTTTTCATCAGTGACAGCTGAGACTGGATGTAATTCAGATTACAAAAAAATACAGCAAAGGATTTGGTCGAATTTAAATTAGAGTGAATTAATCCTAAAGACGCAACGTCATGGGCATTTTTTTCTTCTGCCTTCACGTAAGTCATTTTTTGAATTCTTTTACCCACTACGAGAAGTAAACAGAGAGGGAATGATAAAATATTGCGTTTCCAATAACGTGAGGAGAAAGAAAAATTGTAGGTTTTTAAATCCTTACATTTATCATGAGTTCATAAATGCGAAGAAATGGCTCTGAGGACACGAAAATATATTATAATCACTCTAAAAGTAAGCGATGTTTCCTAAAGTAAGCAGGACTTAAATGCAGATGAGATCGAGCCCTGCTTCTACGTCGAGTGCGATGATCTCAGGAGGCTTTGGATCTCAATGGGGGTAAATATAATGCCATGAATAGCTTTCCCAGACCGCAAGGGTTTTAATCGGATTAGTGGCAAGATAGTGGATAAAATCCTGTTTTAATAATTTAAGGCTTGGTGAATGAATCAATAAGGGAAAGAATTGTTTGAAAATTTGATAAAAATACTATTGGAAAATTAAATCGCAAACCTCGTTAAATTTTTTTATTCAAGGGAACAGTTTTCGGCTAAGGGGAAGTGATACGAAAACCAATCAACATATGGAATAATTTGTCACTACTAAGTGAAGTAATATTTCAGAAATGTAATTTTGACGGAGTTTCTGTTACCGTTATGACGGAAGAGGTTGCTTTGAGTCTCGCTCAAAATACTTCGGTTGGTTGTCGTGCCGCCCGTTTTCTCGTTAGGGCCTTGCAAGACCCACATTGCACCCCCTCCACAATTTCCAATTCTTTTTTACGAAATCACCTCGAACTTTGGAAAGTTCCCATTTGTATTTTCATTGAGTTTCCTCTTCCGTTACGCAAGTGTCGAAAAGAGTGGAGGAGTTTATAAGTGAGTTCAGGCAGTAAGGACAGAGGGGAGTCCATAGAACATTGGCGTGGTACATAGAATGCACGTATGAGCGCGGCGAATCCCATGAATTGACAACATTAAAACAAAAGAAGCCAGGAGTTAGCATGTCGGTGCGTTGGCACAAAATTGGTTGGGTTTGGTTGTTAGAGAAGCTGACCAATACTTGAGATCAGTCATCCCAATAAATACGCAAGGTTGGGTTGGTAATAGAAAGATCATATGTTGAATAGGGGAGAGAAACCCACGATTGCAATTCGCCTGCTCTTTACGAGGAGTGACAAGGAGTAAACAATCCTAACCTGTTTGTTTTTCCTGGAGCATTTCCGACCTTTTGAGTCCAACACTGGTAGTATTTAATGTCCGAATCTACATCTTACTACATTTTCACGAGGCTCAGAATATTCCGTCAAAAAATAGGAATACTAATAGCAATGGTGCGTAATTATACGTCGACAAGGGCTAACAGATTAACCATGCAATTGGACGGATGGGGTACTCTACTTGAAAAGTCCTCCAAATGGCACTAAAGTACTGGACTCTAGTCATTCCATTCCATTTTCCACAATCAACGGGATGCAAACTTGGGCAAAAGGGTGAGAAGACAGCGCTCTAGGTGCCACACCAAAACGATTCCCGCTCAGTGCCGGAGCTCGAGTGGGTTTTGTGGTTTTGCTGTGGGAGGTTTTGGGAATACGGTTTTCGCGGGGTTTTGAGCATAGGAGAGGAAGGAAGGGGTTGGAGAGAGTCGGTTGGTACGCGAAGAGCGGCCCTCAAGGGATCCATTCCCGGTTCCGTAACAACTCCTCCATAAACCTGGGTGCCCCCCCGCCCCACGTCCGCCCCCTCTCCCACTTCCATCCACCCCGACCTCTCTTTCTCTCCCAAATGTCTGCCCACCTCAAACTGCTCCTCTCGCATCCGAAATTCTACTCCCCCCCATCCGCCGCTTTCCCACTCTCCACCTGTCTCCCCATCACACAACCCTCCGGACATCCCCGGCTACCTTCCCTCGTACCTCATCTGACTTCCCCGAGCCCAAAACATACAAACACAATCACACACACACGCGAACATTCTCTCCTCCTCCTAGATTGCATGATTCATGCCTTCCCTTCCTGTCACTCCAGGCCGCCGCTATCACGGCTCCGGGCACAATCCACTCCCTCCTTCTTTCTCCAACAGCCTCGGCGTTGTCCTGTCCCTCCCACGCAAACTCTTCCCTCGGTCCCTCCAGCTCTCATCCCTTTCACCCCCGTTTAATTCACCGCCTCTCTCTCTCCCACCTAAAACCTTTCCCACCCCCAGTCTGATTCTTCCACCTCTACGGCCCATCATCTCGACCCCACGTCCCGTTTCTCCCCGGAAAATCAGTTCATATCCCACCCCGCTGTGCCCAGCGATGTCCAACCAAAGCAAAAGCAGTGTGGTGATGGGCACCATGAAACAAATCGAAAGTTCGAGTAGCTAACGCAACATTTTTCTTCAGACAAAATAGAGACCATATTAGAAATTAATTTAGACATAATTGCAACTTTAAGAGGCTTAAAAATTATATATAGCAACAGTTTTGACGGCAAGACTCAGTTTTAATAACTGAGCTTCTCAATACTCAATATACATAATTGAGGCTCAAAATTTTCACGCTGTACAATGCAAATACTTTCATGTCCGAGGGACGTTTCTCTGCGATAGGAAAAATTTATTGAATAAATAGATTAAAAAATTCGTTTGAAAAAAATAATTGAGAAAATATATCAACTCACTTAATTCTAGTGCGATTTATTCGCCAGGACTTCCTCATTTATTCTAATTTTTTTTCAAGAGCGCACAGCCACAGCCACGAATACTATGGACTCCAAGAGCAGCGTTAAGGACTAAAATTACAAGTTTGAATAAAAGGTGCCCCAATTTCTAATATACATATAACAAGAAAAAACTAAAACTGCAGAGTATAGATGTACGGGAACTAGACGTTGAACTTGACAAATGTTCTATTTTCTATCACTTGATTCTCATTTTTGAGATCTCTAACGGCTTGGATTGCAGTTTTTCACAATCAATAAAATGTTCAGAACATTTCGCGTTGAGCCTCCTTTCATGTTTATTTTCTCAAATGTCACCAAAGAAAATGCCTTCATTAAAAAACATCAAATAAATATTCCTGAATGCTGAAAATTACAACAATAACAATTTTTGAAAGCTTTGTAGTTTTTATGCCCTATTTAATGCCCAAAAGTCTTTACACCTGTGACACGCAATACTCAAACCCAAGAAAGGGAAATTATATCGAATGATGTCCTTGCGGTCCACGTAGGCACAAATGTCATGCGTATGATGAGATATATACCTGGGCAGAAACTACAACGCAGGAAATTAGAAATGTAGGAAAGTACTACTGAGTAGGACAACTTAAAAGAATTTAATGACCACAAAGGATGAATTAACTGTAGGTGCATGATTAGTTTCATTGCATACAGGATATTAGAAAGAGAGGGGTAAGAAAGTCCATTGGATAAAACTCATTGAAAAAGTATTGCCTGCATGTCCAGCGTTGAAATGAGTGAAAATTTCAATGATTTTGATACAAATAGCTTGATTTCTAAAACATTTGAATTTTCCAATCACATAAAGTTTATTTTCAATAGTAAATCACTACTCCTCACTCACCTGAGAAGTAACGTCTACCAAATTTACTAGAAACTTTATTATTGCATGTTCCAGGGAGACATGGAGGATATAATTAATTCCAACTCTACATGTTTAGAACTCATAGACACAAACGGCTGAATAGATGGGGACAAGAGTTCCTTCTTCCCATCAAATGTTAATGACGGCAACTAAAAGAGACCGAGACAGTAATCCCGTAGAGCACATCTAACAACTCGCCCTTTCCCTCTCAAATTCCCTTCCATCCTCACTTCTTCATGGCTGGGTTCACAGCACCCCCTGCAACTTTACCTGGCGACAGCGCTCAGGGTAGTAACGTAGATGTGCCCCCAGGGTCTTAGCGCGTACTCTCCACCGCATCGTCCTGTTCCATCCCATATCCACTACCTACCGTTGCTCGTACAACGTTGCCTTTTTCCATTCGCCCGCACAAACACATGCACACACATGCCTCGCGAAGGAAACGGGGCGGGGGAGGAAAGTCTGCGAGGATATCGGAGATCTCTCGGGTTAGGGGTTTGTGGTTCGTCTCGTCTCATCCCTTCCCATCATCCTCTTTTTCGTTTTCTCTTTTCTACTCATGATTATTTTTTTATTCCCGCTACTCCTCCGGAATTGCGAAAGATAATGACTATGCAAGGGTTCCTGTCCGTGAGCAATGAGAATTTTTCGCTCTCCCCGATGAGTGCAAGCGATGTGAAGTCGAAGGGGGGGGGGGGGCGGGACGGTGGGGAGCGGGGGCTCTTCAGGCCCATTCCCCCCGTTACCTCTCCCTCACACCCTCTCCGCCCCCTTCCCGTTCCCTCCTTCCTGTCCTCCCCTTTCCCGGCTCTCCTCATCCTATCCCGCCCTATATGCCTCACTAAAACACCTCCCGTTTGCTTTTCGACGGGCCTTTTTCCCCATCAAACTACCACAACTTTCGTGCAGTTCGCCCTCCTTATCTATTTACTTCTGAATCTTTCGTTTCCCTCCTTTATTGTAAATTTTAACGTTCTCGTTTGAACAATTTCTTTTCTTTTTCTCCCTCGTGCGTTTCGTTCCTTTCTAATTACTCTCTCGAATACCTCTCTCCTACCACTCCTTTTGCAATTTATTTGGTTCTTTATTCCATCGTAAAAAGATAGGAGATCTAACGTAAAAAGAAAAGATATTCCTTCAATAGGGAAGTATTTCCTCATTCCGTCCGAAAAAAATAACGACCACTTTTATAGCATCATTTTCTATTCAGCAAGCTGCAGGTGGTCTATTAAATGCCCATATTAGAAAGTCGTTAATAAAATAAAATTTAACTCGATCTGGGGCGTTCCCATTTTTTTTACATTCACTCAATATTCACTCTGCATTTGAATACTCTACGCTACCATTCGACCCATATCGGCTGGCGTGGGAATTTTTGCACTCTTTTGAGCGAATCACAAGCCTATAAAGGTAAGGCAATACAACACAAATTGCACCTTGTGCGCAAGAAACGCTGCAGTTAAAGAAAAGGCCCGAGCACGAAACTATAAGCAACAAAAGCAAAGGGGTGACTTCCAGGGAGTTACAGGAAAAGTTCTCTAATTCATTTATTGTAAGATTTTACGAGAAAAAGTAAAAATAAGTGGATTGGGAAAGAATAGATTTTTAAAATATAAAGTTTACACACTTTATGTATCAAATTTTACAATTTTGTTGACTTGTAACTGAAGTTTTCAACCTTTTCTTTTTCATCATTTCCAATGATCAACGCAATTTACATAAAAATTGTTTCAATTGTAATGAAAATCGACGCTACAATTTACTACGTGTCATAAACTAAAACATTCAAAAGACAAAAAGGCATTAAAATTTATTGCATACATCTGTTTGGCACGACATATTCACGTTCTTAAGTAGCATGTGGAATTTATCATTGAATAAAGCAAATGCTATCAATTGACAATTATCTGCCGTTGAAATAAATGTTAAAATGAGAATGGCAATGATAACTAGTATCCAGGATTTAAAAAATAACATTTTTTGTACTTTTTTGTGATCATAGTGCTTCCTTTTCAGGGGGAGGAATCATCACGATGGGTAAAATATACGGTCACAGGTTCTGGCATTACCGAAGCCATGGAAAGAGGGGAAAGATTGGAAGGGGTTGGGAAAGCGAGTGGTATCACGCGAAAATTGACTCAGGCAAATCCTAAAAAAGTAATCGCATTTGACTGCATGGAACGCGAAAGTTTAAACCAATCTATTCACTGATACGAGAACCTATAATCTCCCCTTAACGGTATGGATTCAGAAAGCATGTCATTCAGCAGGAACACAAACTGCTCTGAATGAATAGGTTTTCCACCACTACTCGCTGAAATAACGAATAAAAAAGAAAATAACAATGGTTGTCGCGAGGAAAACTGAAGCGTTTGAACAGAAGACAGGATAAAAAAATGCAAATCGAGAAACAATACGAGAATAAAAAAGGGAGAGTGAAAACGGCGGAAGACACTGGATTACGACGAGTGGAGAGAGAAAGGGCGAGAGGTAGAGAGAGAGAGAGAAAATTAAAAAAAGGCGAAAATAAAAGAGCGGCGGGGAGCGCTGACGAGGGAAAGATTAAATACGTGAAAGAGCTCCGTGGCAACTGCTCCCGGGCAACGGGACTCCCAGCCCCCTTCATCAAGTCAAATTGCGCGACCTTTTTTGATGGATGATTTAAAGTAAGAGGAGCTTTGATTACTTCTCTGCCCGATTCTCGGAAACAAAAATCGCAGCGGGAGCTGAATAGACGGAGGACTTGGAAGTCGGGTGCGTTCAGTATTGGGCCAAATAAATTTAAGACTCCCGCCGGATTATAATAATGACGATATCGCGGACGTGCCAGCCAAATTCAAGATGAAATAATCACTCACTTGGACTGGAATTCCAATCCAGGGACCCTAATTAGCGCTGGTTGTTTTGAGAAATTAAGCCACCCAGACGGCTTATTCTACGATTTGGACTCGACAGAGGCTTTCAATAGATAGATGGACAAATCCATGCCTACATACTCATCACGCTGCTCCGATTTTAGAGTTGGCAGATCCAAAAGTTTTGACGCTCGGCGAGAGATCTGTAAAGCTGACTCAATTTTAATAATTTCCTTCATTTTGACCGATTCCTACGAACCCCCTTTGCTCCAGTTATACTCATTCGTTGCTTCGCCATTATCCTGCCATAAAGACTACTAGTTTCTTTCTCTTAGAAGTATCTTCCTCCGTACTTATCCAAGAATTTCTCGATCAACCCTTTTATCTTAAATCATTCACTCCTACACCACAACTATAAATTTACAGTAGTAGGAGACTCCCAGGGTGATAATCCCAGGGAACATAATGGGAGGAACGATAAACCACGCGAGGAAAATTGTGAGAAATAATACGGAAGCCACATGAAAATGGACAAGAAACAGAGTGTATAAATGTTCATAAAGGAGTTAACAAAAGAAAAAGAAAGACTGAAGGACTGTAGTCAAACAAGCTAAGGATATTTAGAATTATTTTGACGAAATTAGAGAGGGTTGGTTGCTGAGGAAATTACACAAAACCAAGTCTAAATTTTTCCAACCATTCTCCTTGACTTTTCTACCAATACAGATCCTCCAAATCCACACAGATCTTCTATGACGATGACGAATATGCTGATAATGAATCCAGCTCGTGTGTCCTACGTGCTGTTCCACACGCATAGCCTGGATATAACTCATGATTACAGAGCACTTCGACCTGTGGAAGCCGCGACCGATGCCTAAATCGGTCGGTTTTCATTTCGCCGATCGCGCCAGGATTCTCCTCGAACGGTCCCTAACCCCGTCCAATATGTTCCAACTCGTGGGCTCCTCCCTTCCCTCCGGTCCTCAACTCGTGCGCCCTTAAAATTCTCCCCTCACTCATAAGCCCCTGTATTAGGTCATCTTCTCCACCGCCACCGTCCTCCCGCATCCGCCCAACACCGTTCCATCCCTTCCGTTTTCACCAACTAAACACCCCACGCCTCAGATCCACCTCCACGAGCCGCTTAATTGCCCGGAGTTTATGCAGAAAAAATTGGTCGGAAGCTGAGGAGGAGAAGAAATCGGGTGGGATCAAGGCAACATGAGGGTGGGGAAGAGGATCATGGTTTTAGGCAGGGTGGGTGACCCTGGGGAGAAGGTGTAAGTAAGAGTATAAGGGCATAATAGTATCGACGATTGATAGGGTTTGCGAGTACTCGTGAGCAATGTGAGCCCATTCCCATATCTCAATCAGAGGGTTTCTCAGATTTTTCGATAGAGATTTAAGCCAATTATTTTTATTAATTCCTAGTATCGTAAAAATATATGACAGCTGAATTTGCGTCATATTTACGCGTATACAGGGTGTCCCATAAATGTCACGCCACAGTGACACTGGAGCTAGGGCAGCCTAAGAGGAACCGAACCAGCCTAATATGACCTTAGTAAAAGTTGCACGGTTTTCGAGATATTGCCAAATTAAAACTTTTTCAAAAATTTCACTTTTTTACATTTCTAGTCCCAGAATTCACTTGAATAGCTCTCAAATTAAGTTTTTTTTATTGTACGATATCATCAATTGGTTATTAAGCATACAGAAGGGTTATTTTATTGATAACTAATGTAAAATGAGGAAAAATACTGTATTAATCTTGACCTAACTTAGCAGCAAAAAAAAACAACTTCGACTTTAACCGCCTGCCGTGAAAAAAAATACTAGAAAGTAAATGAGACAGTAACTTCAAAAACTTGCGTATGTTATGCCGATTTAAAAATGGTATGACACATGTAACCTTCATGCAATAAATCAAATCAAAACGAAGAAACCCCGCAAGTTGTCACTGCTAGGTAAAAATGATCCTGTACGCTACGATTTCTCGTTTGTCACCTGGCCTTTTTATTATGTGCCAAATGCACGAGAGTGAAAGGGATAGAAATACCAATGTCTGTCTCCCTTTACTTGCCAAATTCACGACAGCGAAAGAGATAAAAATAATTTTTTATCTCCCTCTTGAGGGTTGCCCTTTTGTCAGCTTAATAACCGATTGATGATATCGTACAATAAAAAAAAACTTAATTTGAGAGCTATTCAAGTGAATTCTGGGACTAGAAATGTAAAAAAAGTGAAATTATTGAAAAAGCTTTAATTTGGCAATATCTCGAAAACCGTGCAACTTTTACTTAGGTCATATTAGGCTGGTTCGGTTTCTCTTAGGCTGCCCTAGCTCCAGTGTCACTGTGGCGTGACATTTATGGGACACCCTGTATAATTCAATAAACGTTTAGAGGGAGGCATTTGAATTATAAGACATAGCACAGAGTTTAATTTTAAATGTTTAATTCATTTCTTAATAGATTTATTAATTTTTACCCCCAACTTTTTAAAAAGTAATTTAAACATTCATAGCATAATCACTAAAGTAATTAAGTTCTGTTATTCCCAACCACATACTTAATGCTTCTCCACGTTTTCATCCTAATTTCATTGCTCTTCAGGTGCTACTATTCCTTGATGTTTACATGAATACACGAATGTTAACAAAAATTGTCATAAGTAATCATATTAGAAATTTTGCTGTCTATTGCAAAAATGAAATAAATCCGTTCTAAATCATGTATTTAAATCAATGGAAGAGAAAACATTGCACTACGCAAAATAGAGAACTCAGTGTGCTTCCATGGTTCGGATCCTAATCATCATCAAATTCAAAACAGAATTCCAGTACTTACAACAAGGCAGAAACCACAAAATAAAAATTCTTTTGGAATCGAGGCGAGGAAGGATGGACACATCGTAAATTATATGTGAATAGAGATTTTTTCAAACATTTACTTCCAGATGTCGTCTCTCTTTTTGTGTATAAAGTTACAGTTGATTAATTGGGATCAGCTTTTACTAAATTTACCATTAAGACTTCCAGACTTTTACACAATTTTGTTAACTGTATACTTAGAATATGGTGCTGGACTCAATCAATTTTTATTCACCAGTTCAACTCCTTTCCTTGTTCCACGCTTTAGAAATGTAACTATATGCGTGCGCCTTCAAGCTACTATATCACAAGGGGTTAGATGGAAGAAAGAAGTCTTATAGTATCAATCTCCCGAAAATATGGGAAAAGCTTTATATAAATTTATATATCCAGTTGCTCTAACTACGTGCGTACGACTCCTTGGAATAGAAAACTTCCCAGAGATTCATATTCTGGAGCATCGGTTGGGGCAAAACCGGACCCGTTCACTCCTCAAGGCCGGCTGCAGACTGCAAAAGGGTTCTTAATGAATGACTATGGGTTTCACTACTTTTACTAAAAGTAGTAAAAATTAAGCGGAGGCACATAACTACAACAAATTTAATTGAAACAATCGGTTTTTAGGTAATAGTCACCATCACAAATTTGTGCATTCGCCACGAGCTTTCGGGAGGGGTATTTAAGGCAGGCGACTCCCATGGGGAGAGAGAGAGTGTACGTGAGCTCGCGAGTACTCGTGAGCAGTATGAGCTTTCCCCTCGCTTACTCAAAAACTCCTGCCCTGCCATACCCTTTCAACTACCCCCACTCTCCCGGCCCCCGTGATTCCCTCACATTCCGAAGGATCGGATGTGGTCTGACCCGCCCTGTACCTTTCACAGGGCTGGGGGTAAGCTATAGAGTGGTTCGCACGTGGATAGGGCCGGCGTTGAACCGCGGGGAGAGGGAGGAGGAAGAGAGAAAAAAATGATATGGGGAAGAGGGGAAAGCAGTAGAGGAAGTGGGGTTAAAAGGGAGAGGGGAGATATTAAAGCGGTGGCCACTCGAAACCATTTTCCGCCTCGGTGGAAACAATCCCACAGCCAGAGTTGCGTTTTTACGTCGAAGGAGTGGCAATTTCCCCAGGTAATCCAATCTTTGGCACGGGCTTTAGTTTAATTCCTCTGATAAATTGCACTGAATTCGTCGGAAAAAAGTTTTCAGAGGGAGCGATCGTTCTTTTAACATCCACATGATATTTTGGTATTTTCCTCTTTCAGACCAGGAGGTAACCGTTCGGAAAAGAGGATTTCATTCATTCGGGCTATACTTAAGCTGTATAATTGCTTAACCGACCGAAAACATGGTTAAGTAGCTACGTGTAACTTTAACAAAAGATACAAACAATCATCCCAATCCTCCACACTCCATTGAAGTAGTAAGTTGAAACTGGGGTGGAAGAGGAAATCGCATCATTAAGGGAGATTACGATATGAGGAAATAAGTAAAAGCTAATATAATTACAATTTCTGATTATTGTAGTTTTATGCGGAAGATGGAATACATGCAATCGCCTTTTACATACGATGGCCATCAAACTCTTTCACTATTTCTTTCTTCAGCTCAGAATAACCCCTATCTCCCTTAATGCCAATCGTTAAGCCTACTTCAATTCTTCCTATTTTCCAATTATCTAAGATCCTTTCTTATATCACGGTCTTCAGCGTCCCCTCTCCCCTCAATACATGTCACAGCCAACTATTTCTCTTCTTAATACCCTTCATAATTTTTATCTCCCTAACCACCATACTAAGTTCTCCCTTGCTCTTCGCCCTTTATATCTATAACGCGATTAGGAGGCCTAACAATAATAATAACATTAATTAACTTTCGATATTCACCTTCTGCAGATAGAAGTCACTGGAGTGTGTAGAGATTTTCTTAAATCAAGAACATAGTTTCAGCCATACGTGAAGCGATTAACAATTTTCATTACACGGCAATTACATTTTGTGAATCAATAAAGTTTACTCAGATATAGTCTGTGTTAGTAAAGTGAAACCCCTCTAAACGAACACTCCTATCAAGCAACCATCCCTCTCAACGACCATTTTTCAGCGGAATCATTAGTGGACTCTTAATTCAGGTTTTACTGAACGTGTACAACAAATAAATATGCGCTAAAATGTTCAAATAACAGCTAAATTCCGAGGTAATAAACGCCGTCTGTAACAGACTTAACAAAACCGTCGTTTCGAGCGTTTTTCCCCCTTTTTCAAATCAGCCGCCAGTTCATTTACATAATACTCCTAGAAACTGAACCTCTGTCGAAACACCACTCAAGTTCATGGCCATATTTCAGCGGAACCGTCGGTGATCGCTTAATACAGGTTTCACTGTACAAGAAAAATCCCAATCAGGCCAATCGTAATGAATATAATGTTAAAAAATGACGCTCGCAAGATAATTAAAAGATATCATTAGTAGTTTTGAATATAGGTGAAGAAATTTATTTCCAGTTATTGACTAAATGGATTATTTTATCCCAGTATACCTGAAAAGAACATTTGCCAGGCTGTTCAATCGGGTGAAATGTGGCTAAAATGATAGTGTAATTTTTTTCATTGGATCTGACACCTGTTCTGCATAGCGACCATTGAAACTGGCATGAACTGAGAAGTCAAATTAGAAATCAACCACCATAGGGTGGCCAATAGATTTCTGTTATCAAAACCATAAAGTGTTCTAAGTTTTCCTGGGGTAAAATCAACATTTCAACAGAGACTGTTTTGCATTTATAGGTTGGATATTAATAAGCCTAAACTATTTTAAAAATTATGTTATTGCCTCCTTGAAATAAGATGGACTTGGTGTTGCATCACTAATCAACAGAATATGAATTGAAACAAAGACACCAGAGAAAAAGAGAGATGTGATTCTATGCCAAGAAAATTTATGAGGCTTTTATAATATTGTCGACTAGGAAAATTTTGTTTCAACGTGGAGGGTTTTTTCTGCATAGAAAACTGCGCAAATTCGACATTAATTTGATAAAAACATCTGATATTACATGGTCATTTAAAGAAATAAATTTCATTAAAACCAATTGGAACAATAAGTAGTTAGAATCTAGCATCTTCTGGAAATCAGCCTTAATGATTCAGTTGAGCTTGTTAATGTTAATTGATTGTCAAATAATCATAATCTTTTAAAAAGAATGAAATAACAGTAAAATACAAGTGCCAATGCCGCGAAATTTTTCCATTTTACACTTCGTAGTAGGAAAATTTAGTATTTAAAACAAGAAAACTAAACTAATCGGTCGATTTATTTTCAGATAAATATAAACTGGATAGTACTTAAAGTACACCTTAAACAGCAAGAGTGAAAAATATAAGGGACCCAGTAAAAGTAGGTAAGATGTAGGGTATATAAATTTCTATGCCTAGCGAAACAGTAAAGGGAGTAAAATTATATTTCTCCAGATGAAAATATTTCCCCATTATTTAAACTAAAATCGGGTTTTGTATTCTTCTTGTTAACTTAAAGGTTACAAGAACTACGCAATAACTATCTTTGATTGGACTGGAATTCAAGGTGCAGACTTGTGGTGCGGTTTCGGCGAGTTCTCCTGAACGAGGATTGATAATTACGCTAACTACGAAGAAAAAACTCATTAACTACATTAAATTATTTTCTAATTTACGTGAAAAAGATTTAAACTAACTTCAATCCCTTTCTTCTCTCATTTGCACAACACTGCTGTGCTTTCCATCACGAATTAATAGTAACAAATAGCTATAGACTTCTGTTAGACTTATTAGCGCAGAAGATGTCACGCATTTCATTGAATCACGTTCTTGACTAAATATATTAAAACAATTCAGCCAATATGGATTGGAAAGCACTTAATTTTAGGAAGCATTGTAACATAGTTTCCATGGACAATTTGAAATTCAATATCCTCCAAATTAAAATTGCACGGTTCTTGCAAATACATGTATTTTTCCTCCAGTACTCGTACAGCAGTTGCAATAAATAGAAAGTAAATAAATAATCCACAAATAAGTCATTATATGGTGAGTTATACTTTAAATACAAATTTCTTTAAGTACGATTCCTCGTTGAAAAGGCTTCTGGGTCATAGTGGACAAAACACATTAATTTAACAGGTGTGTTGCACAACGTGAAATCTTTATACGTGGTATCATTCAGATAGACACCTTTAGGAAAAGGTTCGCAAAGTTTTAAAAGACGTTTAGAAAAGTCAAAACAAAAAATTTTTGCAATACATGGTTCACTCTGATTCTAAAGGAATTTATCATTGATTTTCTTATTTATATATTACAAGTGCTGTTCAATGTAACAGTATGATCACTTCTAACAAGCTTACCTTCCCCAGAGGGTTCAGAATGCAGTTTCTGCCGAGGGTTGCGTGTAAAAATGATGACCTTACCAGCAAAGAGATTTTCTAAATAAATACCATAGCATACCTTTTATAATACACATAAGCATATGGATATTTTTGACAGTAGTATATACACTGAGTCAATTTATCAATTAATGAAAAATAAAAGCAGTTGAAATAACATTAAAATGTGCGAGTTGTAAGTATTGAGCATTAAGTACTTTTAACTATTTAGTACAATACCAAAGGTGATTTCCAAACTGTTAACGGGACAGGAATTTCAATGGCATTCCTAGCTTCCAAGGATATCAAGAAAGGAATGGTTATCACAATTAGAAGAAAACTTTGTTTTATAACACCAATTTATAACTCGGTACGACTAATTTCGACCGGTGGGTGTCATCATCAAGTACAATATTTCAAAATATTTCGATGCTTCAGCACGAATAGTGTTGATTGTTCAAACTAACTTCCACATGTTTGAGACGGAAACGATCGAACGCAAAGGAATGATTGTATTCAAGTGAGAAAAAAATATTTCCCCTCCAACCAAATTCTCGACAAAATAACAGCGTGTAGTAGGTACTTCGATGGAATATTAAAAATGGCTGAAGTTCACTAATCGCAACTGTTTTGATCCCCAAAGGGAAGTTAATCTAAGTATTTAAGAATGAATAAAAAATCGAGGGCTGAAGAGATGACATATCTATTTTTCCTCTATTAATTATATTTTGATAGAGAGAAGAAAAAAATCTGGGGGATATCAGCCACAAGAATATATATGAGCTGAGAGGAGCGATTTTTATATGGTGTCTCAGCCGTAGAATCTCAAAGTATATGTCCCCAAATGCAGCCATTACTTAGAATTCAAAATTACATGACTCCCTAGAATATATGGAATTCCATTTTCACAATAATTTACTATCAGTTCGTGCGGAAATCGAGTTTTAAAAACCTTTTTACGAAGCAGAGGGTCACGTTGGGTCTTAAAAGATGCAAAAGAACTAAAATGGATCTGAGTTTCAGTGTCCCGTGCGTCAAATAAAGAAAAATGCAATAGGAAAAGCGGAGTATTTGACAAAACTTACACTTGCAGTAAATATTGACCTCAAAATTTCCTCTGAGGCAGCTAAATTGGGTAAGTAGCTTTCAATAGCATCTTCAAAAGTATTTTTCTCTTGGAACCTTTCATTGCAGTCATCGAATTCCTATAAGCAGATTATTAACGACTGTTTTTTTGTACAACTGCATCTTATTCACAAGCATTCAATTTTCTTCTTAACAGAAATTCAAGAAGCTTATTAAAATGCAACAAAATAAATCCAACAAAATAAATCCGCTCATAAATTAAAACTATGGGAATAAACAATGGTAAGTGCATCAAAAGCAGTAAAAATTTAATTTTTCTCTATTCAGCAGCTAGCAAGCAAAGATATTAGACAAGTCATCTAAATTTTTCTTTTATCAATGGTAAATGTTACATCTTTTATGCTTCAGAACTATATTTTAAGTTCATCTATATTAGGTAACTTTCAAAATGTTAAATAAAGCCATGAATATAAACGAAGACAATGCTTTAAATGCACGTACACGCCCATGGCTTTTATAATCTTTTGTTCACCCACTGAAGTATTTTACATGGGAGGGCACGTGGCATACGAAAAGTCTCAAGGTTAAGACGCATTGTTACTTTAACGTCATTCGAAAATAACTGACTATAAAGGAACGTTAGGTTGATTGTTTCAGTGATTAGCTAATTATCTGGCATAGTAAATACATGTGGAGAGCGCATCATCTACTTATCAGCACAGGAATATTCAAGTTCCAGTAAACAATAGATAATCTGGAGGACAGCATGCGGATTATAACAAAATGTAGGGGATTTTCGGTTTTCACACCGGGTCAAGTAATTGGTAGCAGTCATCTGCAGGGATAGCACTAGATCTAAACAGAATGTTTTTGTTTTCAAAGAATGAAACTTAAACGAGAATGAATGGCCGTAATGAGAAAATCACTTTCACCAGCGTAACCAACCATACTGTAAACTATCTACACCTTTCCATCTCTCCTGATAGCGGCAGATATTAATTCGTCATCTATCGTAAGCCGACCCAAACTGACCATGTGTTACCTGAGTATTCCCAGCAACATAACTCACAGAAGCTCATGGCATTCCACTCCTACATTAACTACCTCCTAAATATTCCCCTTTCCCGGAAAACTTTTCAAAAAGAACTAAATATCATAAAGCAAATGGCTATCGTTTGAACTCATTAACAGGTGGGTATCCAAAAAATATAACCAACAATCTTCGAAATATGTACCATTAGGCAATAGCTCACGCCATGAAAAAAACAGGTTTGTGTTCCATCAGATTTTTGGGGTGATTAAGGAATAGAATAGCGAATTAGTTTCCAAAAGAAAATCTCCCAATTTCTATCAAATCCATTTTAAGTTAAAAAAAACCCTCCTCGCAAAGTGCAAAGACAAAGTGGAATGCAACAAGAGAAGTGGAATTTATATGCTGCAGTGTGGTGACTGTGCAGGTGAATATGTTGGTCAGACTTCTACGAATTTTGAACTGCGAACAAAAGAACACTTAAGTGTCTTTCAAAATTGATTGGAATATCCCGTATCCCTTATCCGAAAATCCCGTAATACACCTTGATGGCTATGCTCCCCCCCTTCTATGATTACTTCCAAAAGCTCTCCCATCCCGTATTTTCCCCACTCCATCCATCTTCCATTACTAAATAAACATTCGTAATACTTTCTTTCCTTATCAGTGAGCACCCGAGGATGATGCCAGGCATCGAAAGCAGGGTTGAGCAATAAATTGTTGACCAGTAAACTGACCTAAGGAGGGAAAAAGCTCATGTAATGCACCCCCTTAAAGGATTCTTACGAATCAACGTAGAACTCCAAGTTGAGCCGGATTTCATTTCATTCATCGAAACTTTCAGTTCCTGTCACTGCAGTGTCAACCTAATTTTACATCTGATTGTCACGTGCAGGATCAGGCTCCGATGAGATGTATCAATAATTTAAAATTTCGGGTATGGAAAGATAATAGACGACATAATTCCATTACAAATGTAAAAACATTAAACGCCACAGGAATGACTCCTATCTAAAGAATTAACGAAGCAATTCCAGAATTGTAAATCCGCGGTAGGGAATAGATATAAGAATTATTTGGAATGAAAGAAACGGAAAAATATATGTATTCGAAAAGGGATTCGCGGGGCTAATATAAACCCTCAAACACATATACGTCCCTACGCAAGGGTAATTTTACCGCAGCTAATTGGTAACACACGGAAAGGACTAAGGCTATAACCAAGCGGGGCTGCGGAATCTCACTACCACCAGTAGGTCTAAATGCACCGAAATGCAATTCCGCACGTAATGACTGAAAGCCATAATGTCAGCCTCCCGGGGCCAGCCATGCAACTCACAAACGATCGGACGCACTGCAACGGCTCGTAGAAGAATTGGACGCCCATTTACATTGAGGTCATGGTATATAATGCGCCCCGAGGCCAGCACCGCCCTGATTGAATATCAGATGAGAGATTTACTTTTTCTACCTCTCTGCGTCCCATAGTTTATAGAGAATAGAAGTCGTGAAATATAACTTTCATTAAGGCTTCGGGGGATCCCGAACAGAAGAAATATACGTTGAGATAGCATCACGCTGAAAGGTTAGCGAAGAGGACAAGAATGAAAGGAAGGGGTCGTGGAAGGGTGGAGAGGGAAGGGAAGGGACGGAGGGACATGAATATGAAGGGGGCGAAGGGAGAGAACCATGCGCAGGAAAGGGGAGAGAACAAGAAGAGGATTTTGCGGATGGTGTGCTTTTTCCCATCGAAGATGCTGAGAGCAAGTGACGCAAAATGGAAAGTGGGGCGTTATGTGATGAATATCACAAGGAGGATATTCGAATTTCAGTATCGCATTGCGATATTGATTTCTAATCATAAAAAACTCGATGTACAACGAACATATCGGAAAACACGTATAACATGGCTTCGGATCTACATGGGTGCCGTTCTCATCAAGGCACTGAATTTTCACTACAACGTGCTCCTCATTACATTTTACGAAAGTTTTTGGAATTCCCTCTGTGAGCTATACATTTTAGTATTAAGTTATGAAATTTTGACGGACAAGTTGAGTAAAGAGAATTGCTTGCAGTAGCACTAGTAATCATTACAATAAAAAATATATTTCATCATTTTTATATTTATCTTCCGGAAAACCTATTTTAGCCACCAGTTACGATCTCTGTTGACGGATGAAAAAATGTAATGTCAATACTGCACAATCCAGTCTAATTCTTATACTTCAGGTTCATGACGTAATCGGCCGCACAATCTTATCACAGAGATCTTATAGTTTTTCAGTTCATACTGCAAAAAAATCGCATTTCTAGCTGTATAATATGAAAAATGCTATAATGTATGGAATAATCCCACTAATACTTACATTCATTGCAAACATGATAGATTAGATCTTTTCTCTGGTGATCCAAAAATCGTTGCCGAAAGATGTACAGAATAAATTTAAATGTGAAATTTGGGAGAGAACACAAAATGACAAGCAACTCTAAAAATTTTTCCATACTATGCAAATTTAGTACACGACAGCTAGCATCTCAAATATTTGCAAAGAATCTGCGTTCAAATCGTCTTTAAATCGCGAATGCTTTCCTTAGGACAGTATCTACATTTCTTCCTTTCTTAGCTTTGGATATCAAAAATCACATAAAAATCCTCATGATGAGGCAATATATCATGTAGCTGGATGGATTATGATCTAAAAGCGATATATCGCGGATTTCAGGGGCTCGATATCGCATTGTGATACCCCATGAATATCGTGTCTCATACTTCGCAATATCGCACGGGCGAAAAGAGGAGAAGATTTACAGGAGATGGGAGAGGGAGAGAGGCTTAAGAGAAGAGAGGAGACCAAAAAAGGGGACGAGACAAAATTTAATACGACATAAATGAATCGGATGGGGTGAAAGATGGCGATAGGTTTAAGGTATATGAGGCGTGGGAGGTGGAGAGGCTGAGGCGAGGGTTGAGCCTGCGAAGAAAAGAGAGAATGGAGAGTTTGCGCCAGTATGTATGTTTGGGAATGAAAAGAATAAGGAAACGAAGATAAAGAAGTGATCGCACGGAGTGGGAGGAAGAAATAGACAGGGGACGAAGAAAGAAGGCGAGCAGAGTTTTCCTCCACCTCTCTTTTTTGGGGGGGTAGTGATGAAATTCGGAAGCGGTACGCCATCAATAAAACATACCATACCAGCCAAAGCACCGTACTTCCTCGGAGCAGAAACGTCCTTTAACCTTTCGGGTACAGCATGCAAAAGATCACGATTCAATGCAGAGCTAGCTAATTCAACCCGGGGAACAAACACGTGCTATTATGTGAAATAAGATGAAGTCTTGATTTATGAAGTAGTACAGTTTCAGATTCAATAAATGTTTCCTACAAAACCCAACGCCATAGAAGTAACATTTTCTTAAGAAAATCATCCGTGAAATAATAAAATATAATTTCATTTTAAGCATTTATTCAGGCTGATTTCTCAAATTATAAAGAGCTTCATTTCCAATCAAAGAAAATTACTGAAGTCACACAAACTAAGACAGGTGATGCTGACAACTAAAAAAGTAATATTTTCAACGCTTAGGTATATTTCTCCATTAGGCATTTAGCAGTTCGAAAGATGTTACCGATTGCCGAAGGAATATGTTGTTGCTGCTGTATCCATGAATTCACTAAAGTTGGACGGGAAATAAGTTTCCAAGGCTTAACATTTTCAGATGACTATCGCAGAATGCATAATTAAAGGATTATATATAACTACACAAATAATTCATTAATAAATTTACGATCAAAATTGAAAAACATCAGTGGTCTCAGAGAATAGTAATTGCCCACTTATCACACATGGAGCTAAAAAGAACATTGCATGGACTTGGTAGCATTTGTTAAAATAAAAATTCGATGATCCATTACGACGGAAACGTCATGTAAGACACATGGCTTTGAATCATTGGGTAGCACTTGAAAACAGTAAATATAATAATAAACAGTTACATGACATCATTCTCCAGCAAAAAACATCTGCTATAATGTTTAGGAAAGAACTATAAATTATTTCAGCTTGAAACTTGTGACTTGATTTATCATTGAAGCCTCAACATAATATTGAAGAAATACTCATTGAGTAAGTACCACCAAAAATCGATGAATTATTTTCTTATAATATCTAGTGCAAAATGTCAGTAATATTAAAGATATTCATTGGTTCAACTTTGATAAACTCAATCACTACGTGAATGGCTACCGCAAAATAAAAGAGACAAGTTTGTAAGCATAAAAAATTTCTCATTTTATGAGCCCCACGTGGAGGTGATATGTAATTTTTAAATCAAGTAAAATTTTTAAGTATCTTCCCAAAAATTACAAAAGCTTGCGGAAAGAAATATTTATTAAAAGAGCCAAAAAAATTTATCTCACAAGATTTCCATTACAGTGACTTACGATGAAATTAAGGCGAAAGAATTAGCATTGAAATAGGGAGAATGTAGGTCAGCTGCTATCAATCTTAAGGATGGAAATTTTGGAAGACGGCGAGGGAGAATGAATGCTACAGAAGTAATTTCTTCGTCTTTTCTTAAAAAATCTGCTGACGCCGGAAATTGCGTGCGCGTACAAAGCGGCCGTGTTTACCATCGCGAATCATTTGAAAGACCATGCACACTCAAAAAACTTCCTTGAGTCAACTAAATTTTCCAAAATGTCGTGCTTTGATACTCGACTGATATAAATTAAAAATAAGAAATTATGAAACTAATCCCAACTTCAGAGAGCGAAAGTACAGAGAAAAAGTTTATCTTCGGAGGCAAAAAGAATATACCAGAGATACAAATAAAAAATTTAGAGCTAAAACTAGCGGTGCATAATGATGGAGATTGTGTTATACGTGGAAGGGTTATAAGTGGAAGGATTTAGTTCAATTTTGGTGCTTTTGGAGCTTAGTTGTTCAATTCTTTTTGTAAAACAAACTGATTCTTCATTGGTAAATAATAAAATAAAAATTACCCGTATAACTACGTATCATAAGAAATATTTTTCTGCAATGGGTACGAATCGAAAATTTCTCCATCGCTTAAGCACTTAAGTAAATTAGCTGGAAATTTGAACTGTCATGGATCACTATATGTTTAATAACTAAGCTCACGGATGACGAAGTGGCAGCTACAGTGTGTATGTTCCCAATTTTCTTAATAATCAGCCCATGGAAAATAATTTTAAAAATACACCTGAGTCCACTTATAATCAACCAAGGAGCCACAGGGGCGTGAAGCAGGGGATATATAATTCAGCGTCCAAATGTAATAGCTTGCGTAGAGGTACAAAAAACTCAATTCAATGCTTCACAGAACTCCTTTTCGTTGGTTTTTTGATATCTGAAGGCGAAAATTTTTCAGGAATGCGACTGGAACGACCAAGGGTTGTATGTTCTCTGTTGCTGGTTAATGCTCCCGAATGATCCATCCGATTCCATCTCTCGCCCATTAACGCTTTCCGGAATCTAAATGAAACCGCGGGAATGAAAAAAAAGGGAGCTAAACAAGTCGGTGTTCGTGAGAGTGCAATGAGCAGAGAGTAGCAAAGAGAAAAAGTGAAAGAAACAGAGAGATAGAGAGCGGATGGGTGGAAAAATGCAACGATTGGGACTGGAGGAGAGGTGAGGAAGAGGAATTAAGAGAAGTGAGCGTAAATGAAAAAATAATAAAGAGAAAAATGAACTGAGCGCTTGAAAATTTCTTTTAGACCGAAGAAATTGGGATATTTTTCCTTATATTGACCGTTGTCTCTCATTCGTTACGCATTTATTGCCATTTTTATCTTCCTTCTTCGTATGGCTTTAAGAATTTCATTGAATTAATTGTGCACAATAATAAAGTGTTCAAATAAAGCTTGCTGAATCCAGATCCTCCAATTTATATATTCCATCCCCGCATTGAAATTTTGCAACGCTTCGTCATATCACTCCTCTAAACTTGCCCACAGAAGATACCGAAAAAAGCTAATAGCCGCCGATGACGATGAATTGTGTCCTTTTTGCTTTCAGAGCGCTCCTTAGCGAGGCAATTTGGAATCTTATCGTTTCAGTATACGAGTAAATAACGAAAGAAAACCGTAAAATAATCGATTTTTTAAACTAGCACGTAAAAGCGACGTTTCTATTTTCATCATATGGTGGGTGGGAAAGAGGATGGGTGGAATACGCAGGGGGGAGGGTGAATGGGGAGGCGCGTGGGGTGGGCGGTGGACGTTGGGCACTGCTTGATAAATGGAGTAAGTTCTGTGGTGCGGTGAGAAAAAAATTAAGGAGGTATCCCAATGTGAGGTTATGAGAGTTTTGGTGGATTAGCAAGACGCTTGGGATTAAAGAACGGACCGGGAAAGGAAGGGAGTAGAGGGAGGGAAAAAGAACATTTTATTTAGCCGGGAACAAAGAACTTTTTTTTAATTCCAAAAGATTAAGTTTTCAATGCATACCCTTAATTCCGGCGAAATGAATTTCAAAGTCTGCATAACTTTAAACGAGACGGCCTGAAAAGGGATGGAGAAAGCGGATGGCCTCGGCGTATTTTTACCTGAACGGCCGCGGTAAAAATTTGCATTAATTACTCACTCCGCTTCCAAAAGTATGTTTCGCCAAAATTATTAAATTTACCACACGGCGTGGAAGTTTTTTTTATCCTCTACTACAATCCGGATCCGCTCCAAGACAATTCCCATTTCATATCATCACAAGCTTTTTTTTTAGCTATACGCGGCCATGTTCAACGTCTTTGGTGCCATTAATATCCAACCCACACACGCACCACGCGTGGTCAGATAGAGTAGTGCACACCCCTCGTTCTTCATATTAGTTGCTTTTGCCGTTGCCATCTATCTCTCTCTAGGTTTCGCCATTTTCCTAAATGATGTATTCGCTTGATGAAATATGGCGCAAAGTTGCCCCATTCCTAGGGTAGCCTCATAAAACTTCGCTTCGCGGTTATTTTCCATTCTCTAGATGAGAAAGGATAGACACGCTGCCATAGTGAGTCCATGATTACTGCTTTGTGAATTTTTTAGGTTGATTAATCAACCACTTTACTGAACAAAATTCATTTTTTAACGATCAAAACTTTGATGATACCGCTGAATTTGAGCCAAGGTCGGGAATAAAGTAAACAAGGGTCCCATGTTCTGTGAACCAGAATATTGTTGCAGAGAGTGGCTTATTCCTTAAGTAACTCTAAACGTGCAAACCAACAAAACTGTAGGAAAAGTATGTTTTGACAACAAATAAGAGCGAAAACCAAGGAGTAATGATATAACTGACTAACCTACTTGCCTGTAAATCAATTTCCTTAGTGGAGAAGGCAAGTTATTCCAGCTTTCCGCCGTTTACCAACACAAGTGTATACAGTATTCTTTTATGTTTATCTTATAACAAAAACAAGACTGAGACTTCTACCTTCAACGTGTTTTATTTCTTTTGTTAAAAGTATTATGCAACTAAATTGATTTGCACAAAATATCTTTCAGGAAATAATTTATGTCTTTAATGCATGGTCCTGCGTTGTACAAAATCTATTCCGAAAATCCGTTCCTGCATCGCGTTCGTCGTAACTTCCTTTCATTTTTGAGACGGCTCCATCATGATTCAAATCACTAAAAAAACAAAAATTTGCAAAAGGAGTCATCTAAGAGGGAATACGGCACACGTTCGAAAAATAAGACATTCGCCCAAGATATAAGTACCAGTTAAAAAATCAATGCTCATAAGACTGGTAATTTTAGCAACGATCAGAGTTGCTTTCCCCGCTATTTATCGATTCAATTTTACAAAACGTAAACCTAACTCTAAAGTTCTGTGAAAGTTAGCCACGCACTGATCAAAGTTTAAACTAGTACTCTCATAAATAGATGCCCAACGTTTACAGCGACGGCGACGGCATGAATACATTGGAGCTGATACTAAAAAAGACCCGAAGGAGATCTCCAGTTCACGATGGAGGGCGAAAGTGAAGAGGCGAAAGCTGTAGGACGTAAGCCTCCCTCCCCTCCCCTTCACCCATTCCGGCCGTTGAGAAACGTTAACCGAAGGTTAAAGTATACGGGTTGGGTTAGGGCCATTAGGGCCACGCCACAAGCTCGCCTTGCCCCGCTGCCGAACTCTATCACGCAGTGGGAAGGAGAAGAGGCGGTGCACACTCACCCGTTAAAACCCAATCGATCAACCGGAATCAATATCCGGTGAACGCCAATTAAACTTTTACACCACCTTTCCTTTTTACCCTAGCTCCTCCTTCACCCCCATCACGTGAGAACTTCCGTTTCTTCTCTCGGCTCCATCTCTCTCTCTCTCCTTGTTCTCTTTGCCTCCCCCTTTCTCTCTCTCCCATTCTCTCTCCCCTCCGTTCTGCAAACCCACATTCTCTCCTCTCTCTCGCCCCCACAAACTTTCTCGACTCGCCCGATAGACACTCATTTCTCGTGGCGGAAAATTTCTCGCCCGCCGAAGACGAACGCTCCTCATAAAACTTCCTCTTCGCACTTCACTTTCCCCGTGATAATCCGATGAACTCCCCACTCCAAATGTATGCCCAAGGGTTAAATCGTTCTTTTTTCCCAAACGAGCTATTTTTGGCGACGACCTTTGTTTTGAAGGGGAGTTTGAAAGATTAACACCTTTTATCAGAAATATTCGTAGAATGGTGTTGGTTTGACGATGGCGTTAAGTCTGAAGGGTTCAGCGGTTATGGTTTAACATTGAAATTCCATGCAAACGATTTTCAATATCGCTTATTCTTGAAAAAGTTGGATTCGTGAAGGTTGGTTTTCCGCCGGATCGTTCCACCTAGAGGACAATATTTCGCCGGCTGTCATGTAGGATTCCTCAGGTCCAAGTTGTTGGGATAGTTGGCTAAATATTGTCTATAAGATTGATGGTGGAAAACCCGTAAAACAGTGTCCATCCAAGCCCCTCAGTTGCCTCAAACACAACTTGATTTTCAAGAATATTTCATCAGTCAAACGTTAATCTGATAATTTACAAACAATAATATAAAAAAATGAGATGCAGCCGGGCTCATTATATCAAAATTTGCTTACGGCACATATTTATTATAAATCAATCATACATATACGTATTAAAATACTAGAAAATATATTTTGTAGTTTTTTTCTGAAGAGCAGGAGATATCGTTAACTATATTGATACAGCAATATTATTTCAACCTTTTTCCTTCGACTTTGACGAGACTCGAACTCGCACCCCTCGATGTAGGGTCTCGGTCAAGGTGAATGATTTTTTTCTTCTGAATTTTACACATATGTGTATTTTTGGTTAACACCGTAATAGTCATACCGTTACTAATCTAGGTATTCTCTTCATAGGTCATTCCCTCAATAATGTAAAGTGGTGATGGTAACACCAAAATAAGCTAAGTAAAATCGCACAGGCCAACTTTTGATGCATATACATGAAGAACATTCAAAGTAAAAACATCTCAATTCTCAATAGAATTAAAACGACATTTCCCTTCATGTATAAACCTTTTATGCCCAAAGCAAATACAAAACCGATGTTTTTGCCCTTAGATGCGAAAAAAAGTCCCAATCAGTTTTAAATAAATTGACGACTCTTAGAACTCCCTTCACAATGTAGGTTATAGGTGAGGTTGCGTATATGGGCCGTGCCTTTTTAATAGACGGCATCGATCGTAAATACGCCATCGCCGCAGAGATAAAAAAATAATATTTTTATTCTCGAGTCCACGCTTTTGCACGCGTGAAGCGACGATTCAGCAAAAGAGTGCAGGGAAGGGGGTCGGGAGGTAAACTGGAGAGGGAGTGGGCGAAACATTTTTATGGCGACGTGTCGAATGATTGGATGATGAAAAAATGAAACACAAAAATGTAGGAGAGTTAGTCGGTGGTAGAGGATGCAGAGTGGGGGGAGCTGGCAGTGGGGTGGTGGAAGGATAAACACGGCTTTGAAGGAGAGCGCGCACGCCGAGAGAAAAAAAACAACAACGCGTGTGGAAATGACCGGTGAGATTTTTACTGCCGGATTTCAAACACACCGCCAGCGCCGAAACCAAAGGGTGGCGGCAGAAACGCCAAACCAAGCGACCGACGTCAGTCATATGCACATCACTCTCTCCCACCGCCTGCATGTGAGACCAATCACCACCATTTACGACTGCGAGCGGTGGCGATCCCAAACGCCGGACCCTCTCACTTCACGCGCACACGAACAATCTCATATATCCGCGGCAGAAATTGCATCGCTCGCGGAGGGAACATGGCTGTGTACCACCGCCGGCAGAGACCCTCAGCGACACTTCTAGGCCTCCTGTATCATTGGCAGGCCTCCCTCCCCCGCGGCCAGCCCCTCGGCTCAGACTCAAGGCGTGCGTTCATATGGAATAGGAATTTTAGCGTCGCAAAGCGATCTCTAGTTTTACAGCAGAAAAGAAACGAAAGCATATTTCATTATATTGATCATAATCTGTCGTCAATTCGTAGATTGGTTGGCCGCAGATCTACATTTAACTCTCCTCAGAGCTCAGCGCTTTATTTTAATATGAGTATCCACATTGACGTCCTTCACAATGAGCCGTATGTCTCAGTCTTCCTCGGAAGTTCTATCGTCATTTCTAATCCCATTATTGTTATCAAGAGGGAGAAGAGTCGCAAAATGAGTCTAATACTTTTGTATCTTCCTCTCTTTCTTGGAGTTCTTATAATGCATCTATTATTTCCAATTCTTGAATGAAATTCTTCATCGATGATTTCCTCCTCCCTTTTCATCATTCTTGTGTATATTGACATTATATTCAAATTTCTAATATTCCTTTTCATTTTCTTTCCGCGCAGAAACTTGAGAATATTTCAGTCTCGCGTAACCCACATTATAACACAAATCGGAAAAATCCTTCCATTCTTTTAAAGTATTTATTATCAATCCTTCTCCAAGCTATATCGCTCTTGTTTCTACCTATGCACAGATTCATTCTGAAACAATGATTTGAAAGTCACGAGTCCTTATATCAACATTTTTGGGGAGTAGAGTATCCAGGTAAAATAGGATTCTTTGCACTTGATAGAGATAATATCATTATCAACGCGTTTTGGATTGTTATCTCTCAACGGGAGGATTTACACCTTAATGTGACTAATCCCTTATCACTGTCAAGGCACTGGACATCGCCTCTGATAAACTGGAATTTCTGATCATTTAAAAAGACCTTTGACCAGTTTATCACGTGATACAATCTAATAGGAGAGGAAAGTTTTTTGTTGTCTTCGGGAAATGGTTTCACAAATCGCAAAACATCGGCAGATAAGATTTTACTTTGGATAATTTGAAATTAATGCAAGGTTCTGTCAGGTGTAAATATTTATAAACCCGATAAAAACTGCTTATTTCTCCATAATGTCGCTGATCTATCATTTGGCTTGTATTTTAAGGTCTAAATGATAGCTATCAGATTATCTATAGAGCACAATCAAAGTATGCATTTCCAAACTCTGCGTAATATTGTGGTATTAGATTGTTCTCTGTCCACTTAATGTGTATTGTTCATGTGCTGAATTTTGGTCACTGTAGGTTTTTCTGACAGGCTCTGTGTCAATATTAGCCTAATAAACATTTCCTATTATAATTAGCCAGTCTTCGTTACAAACTTCACTGCATTTATAAACTTAAGTATTATTTATACTTATACAAATGTTTCAGAAATCAAATATCGCAGGTCAATATTGAATGAATGTTGCATAATCGCTGTCAATAAATCACAATATTGCACAGCCCGGATATACACCCGCCCCTTTTCCTTCGCCCACTCAGCCGCCGAACTCATCCCCCAGGCACTCGCCCTGCATCGAACGTCGCCCACATTGCCTCTTGCCATTCGCATCCGACAGCCATAAACCCTACTTCTTCCTTCCTCCCTATTCCCCCCGACCTCCCTTCCTCTCTCTCTCTCTCTCTCTCTTCCACTCGCCCTCCACCCCTTGCTCCCCCGCCAACGCTAGTCCCTCCCAGTGGACCGGCGACAGGTACCTCGACTGCCGCGGAAACACCGCCGACTCGCACCGCGAATAACTTATCCCATCTCGCTGCGATGTTCACTGGGGCCACTAATCTCTCACTTAAAAGAAGGAAAACGACGCAACAAGGGTCTGTCCTTTCCCATTTTTTAATGCTTGAAGTTTTTTACAATGGGAGCATCAAAACTATTGACAGGTTTCTGGGTTGGATTAAAATTACGGTCGTCTCCCCTTTCTTTCACTGACATCTTTTTATAAGGTTTTAACCGGACTGGTATTTCGGGTTTTTCCATTTCGGGCTAAAAGCACATAACACAGACGAAAGGATATGTTTAGGCTGGCTCACAACCATATCAAATCTGGCTGGGTAAAATAGAAGCTGTTTTGAAATTTAAAACAATATAGCCAGATAGAGATTTTTTGCTATTATTATTGACTGCACAGCATAATTAATGAACAAAATATACTTTTAATCATAACACAGAAGAGACAACTAATAATCCGTAAATGATCAGTGCAGGAACATGCCCATTATGCCATTCCCTTTCGGGGTACGTCATGACAACAGAGATTTATTCTCGGAGTTAGACTAAGAAAACTGGCTTCAACCTGAAGAATTTCTTAAATACTGCCCCATCCTTGCTAATTTAATTTGATTCAGCCTCATTTATGTATTATTTCATACGCGCTCTCCTATTTTCAAGATATCTAATGTTTCTTCCCTATATATTTTCTTCCACCTAATTTACCGAAGACTCAGGGTCTACCCCCTCCTCTTACACCATTTACTCCACATTTTCTATTCTTCGAATAAGTTCTGTTATTAGACTCATTTTTAAGACAATCTTAAATCCTCATTCCTTTCAACCTTTACTATTGCCCTTTCTAAGATGCAAATTAAATTAGTTCTTTTCGATGATGACAATATGAAGTAAAAGTATGACATTACGAATGACCAGAGAAGTTGAAGTGCCTACTCCAAGATCCAATCCTACTACAACTACCTGCAGGAAGTAGTAGTAGGATTGGATTTATTTATTTAATTTTCCTCAATATACGAGATATTTTGTAGTTATGAGATGAATAAAGATATCACTATGAATTTTTAAAGGATTCCCTCCAATTTCATCTGATAATTTAATGATACCTCTCTGTAATTTCTAATATCCATTTCAGAGCAAGCAGAAGCTGCTGCCCGAAAAAGGAATCGATAACTACGATCGAAAGAGTCGATTTTCTAACATGAATGCGTCAAAATATCCCTGGTTTTTTTTAACATTATTATTTGGCACATGTTTTATTATGATCGACACTGAGAGTGTTGTAGCCACCAAGCTTTATGCGTGAGTCGATTCCATCCCAGTTAAGGTTCTGATCTCACTCCTAAAAAGGCTCAGATAATTAAATTATTGAAAAATGCCAATTCAAGTTTCGCAGGTTCATGCCGGATAAAATTGAAAACGTGAATTAAAGCAAGCCCTTTAGAGAAAGGTACACACGAGACGCAGCGTATAAATTGCTGAGCTGAATATATTTGTTTGGTAATTACAATTCATATATCTCCAATAAAGAGGACAATTTTTCCACAAAATGTGACATGACAAAATTCCTAATTTTTTTGCGAGATAAAGAATCAATACTCAAGAGCTGGGAGTTATAAATCCTCCAAAATACGGATGAACGCACAGTCATGCCCCGTCAGCGAATCATCCATCTAGAGTATCTAGGACAAACCATCCAAAATGGAAGTTTTTCGCTTAGTAATTAATCATAAAACCACTTCAAATGCAAAAGTAGCTTCTTGTTCCCTCTCGAAACGTTTTGAGGCCCGTATAGTTTTGGATTATTTTTGTTTGTTTTAATCGCTGAATCAAAGGAAAAGGAGAGGGAGAGAGAGAGAAAAAAGGAAAGAAAGCAGAGCCATCGATTTCTTCGCAAAGCGGCTGAATGGCGCGATCGGAGAAGCGGAAGAAGACAAAAGATTCATTATTTCCATTTTTATCTCGCTCGCTGTCTCGTTTCCATGGTGGTGGAAGCCTTAAAAGAATATTTTTTTATCTCCACCCCCGAAAGAGAGTAAATAGGTATGCACAGAAACAAAGAGAATTCTAAGCTTTTTGAAACTCAAATAAGCGAGGTCACAGATTGCTAATTAAGTAAAGGCGATTGTTGCGTTGAAAGCATATAGCGTGCACCCCCATAAAAGACTGCATGAGAGAAAAATTGTTCCGGTGAACAGCTAGCGTGATCAATGATAAAGAGGAGGAAGGTCGATCGTACAAATTACTATTTGATTAGCGAGAACGCTTTCTAAAAATGTTTCCGTAAAAGTAGTTAAACTCCAAAAATAAGTTTTATTTCATTACAAGTGTAAACATTCAGTGCACATAGCATAGGTTTTTACGTTATTATGAGATTCTGATTATAAAAACTATTGCCCAGAAGCCTTACGAGCATGTTCGCTTTTTTCATTCGAGAGATGAATTCATCAAAGCAAAATATAATTAACTTGAAAATTATCCCAATATTTGGAATAACTAAATTTTACGCAATTAGAAACACATAAACCTACGAAATAACTACCTTAATTCAGCACTCACCTGTTTTTATTACATTTAGTGACTTGAATGGTTTGCGGCGTGACTTGGTGAAATTGCTTCATGATGAAATTAATATCTTTGATGCGAAATTTACAAAGTAATTCATTTCAACACATTCAGTGACATTTAAAAAGAAATACGATCTATTATCGCAGGTTATTTAACTAGTTTTTATACATATAACGCCGAATAAAAACGCACATCGTTTGCAATAACTATAGCGATTCCGGATAAATTTTCCGTAAACTTGGAGCGCTCGTTGATATATTCTATGACTCTATTTGTTTACACAAAGTCTGGCTTAAGGGTTTTGTGACTAGGTAATCACGGTTTGTCTTTTCCGTTTGCACTAGATACTAAATAACAATATAAAGAACGAAAATTAGCAAAATTTCTCATTAATGTCAAACGAATTCTCGAATTTTAAAATTTAATGTAAATGTCAAATATTTCCTGGATTAGTTTTCCGAGATCCGCACTACATCACCAAACACGTTTTCCTCAATTTTTGTTCAACGAATCAGCCTTCATTTGCCATGTTTTCTCATGAAATGTATAACTATGAAAAAAATATCTATTGAGATATGGGTTTAAAAAAACTGCCCTGATCCTAAATCGTACTGAATTTAATTTCCCCTCAAGTGATTACACAAATATGAAGAATTGGTCTCAGGAGGAAGTAGGCGATGAATAATTAGAACAAATGAAAATAAGCCCTGAGAGATTAGATGATGAGCATTTTGAAATGAATACTTACGTGAAACAAACCTTTGATTTTATCTGTGAAAAATAAAAATTGCAAAAAGAAAATTTGAAAAAGCTCCGCTAAAGTAACCCTAACACTTATTTTTGCAACTCACTGAAAAAAAACTAGGATAATATTCCTAATTTTGACAGAATTTCCGGCGTTATAAATACATGTAGTTTTATTTCCCAAATACAGCTTCGGAATACCTAACAAGGTTTTACGTAAAAGTCTTTGCAGCAAATATTATGGATTTCAGAGGGTACGGAATATATATACATCATCATGATATCTCAAATCATTGCAGTAAATTATTAAATATGGTAGATATTTTACTTTTTAGAGATGCTATATTTTGATAATTCAATTTTAGAAGCTGAAAATAACTGTTGATAGCAACTAACTCAACACAACAGCAAAATATTTATTAACTTTTGCAATATTTACAGACCACAGAAATAATAAAATCCACCACGACCTGGGTTTCGTTGGCTACGCATTATCATTAGGTGCCCCTAGTCATATCCTAGCATTTCATCTGATTAGACTAGTGACGCAATACACGTCCTTTAAAGCTAAGCATGGTAATAAGTACTCCCTGGACCTCATAGATAAAATCAAAGACGTCTTCCGCAATGCACGACTTGTCTTTTTCGACACTGTAAACCTACGACACATGCCGTCAATATGCCACCTTATGAAGAAATATAAATAGCAAATTACCTCTTCAAATCAGCGGGGGCTACAGAAAGTGTTACCGAGGAACTATTAGTGTTATTAAGTATCAATATCAATCAGAATTATTACCTTTTTGATTTATGTTTTTATCAACAGACCGAGGGTTTGGCAATGGGGTCCTCAACCACTCCTTTACTTGCTGACATTTTTCTAGATTTTTATGAAAATTAACTTTTTAACTCCGGACATGGCATATGGTAATATATTGGTATCGATATGTGGACGATATTTTGATTTTATGGAATGGGGCCGACAGACAATGGGGCATTTTAACAAGATTTTCAACAATATTCACCCAAGAATTATTTTTACTCGTGAGACTTACAACAATCCTTGCATTAATTGCTTGGATTTGGCTATTTATCCGGTGAACAATCGACATAAATTTGCCAACAATAGAAAACCGTCGTGTACTGATATTATCATACCAGCCGATTCTTGACAACACCACCACTCATAAAAAATGGCAGCATTCTGTACTTTGATTCACCGACTACTAAATGTACCACTTGACAAGGCTGAACATGAAAAAGAAAACAATTCAGAAAATAGCCTGGGAAAATAGTTATTCACCAGAGATTTAAAAAAAAATAGGAAAGAAGAAGAAAATTTTAAAAAATTATCTTACGTATTATGGTACTGATTGTCCAACAAATTACCAAACGTGGTGCTCCTTGAGATACTTTGGCAATGTGATGGAAACTATTGTAAAGGCACTCCCTAGATCGGAACTTGTTTGTATCATACAAGTCGCACAATACTCTGAGAAATATTCGGGTACACTGCAAAGACAAGGTGGAAGTATCGTGCAGAAGTGGTATATATGAACTCTCGAGGAATGATTATGAGAGGGTCTGCGTGGGTAAGATGTCGAGAAGATTTAGGACAAGAACACAAGAACACTGCTGTGCTTTAAGAATAGCCATGACGATAAGAGCGACTTTGCAAAACATCTTTTTACCAGTAACCACAATAGTGATTTCAAAGTGAACGTGCTGCATTTTACTGATAACCGACATCAGCTAAATGCTATAGAACGGCTTGAAATTTTAAAATGATGTCATGATCCAGATATTTATCCTATCAATAAATGTTCACTTCCCGCAAATTTACATATCCTATTCTCCATTGTACAACAGTTCCCCTACTCCCAAATTTCTTCCCCTCCCGCCTCTTACTCCCACCTTTCTTCTACTTGTAATATGCAAGTGAGTGTTGATACCTTTTTAAATCACCTGATGCTGATGCTTAGCCGTCGAAACCCGTGTCGTGGTGAAGATTGAATTTTTCTTTAGTCTGTAAAAGTTACACAAGTTACAAAATATCATGGTGGACGACCACAAGGTACCGAAGATGGAATTATATTATATTAAAACAACACAAATATTATCGCGTAAATCACGATAAATAGGCGTCAGTGATGAATCATCGATGAGGTAATACTAAGGCCAAAAACGGACAATGAAATAATTTTACGAGTAATGATAAGTAATCCATAAAACGGCCGGTAGAGAACCATGCAGGAACAGTTACTCCAAGTGCTTGTAATGATGTAGATGGGATACAGTACGGCCAAATTAGGTCTGGCATCGCGACAGGTAAATAACTGAGCCTCTCATTGTGAGATAAAAATTTAATTTCAATGCCAGGCACTTACTGCGAGAGTTGTCCCATAGCCTTGATATACAGTTTTATCAATTGATAAGTGGAAGGGTTAGGTGAAAATCGAAAAAGTTATATTCTTTTTCCGATAGGTGGATTATTGCCTAACATGAAACGTGGTCTAAGCTTTCCATATTATCAATCCAAGATCATTTTAGAACTCATTCCATTGAGAGGCTCTTTCACAAAACATCGATCTATAAGGTCGCTTCCAGTAATCGGGGTTCCGTTATTTGAACAACATACATTTATGCGTACTCTTGGCGGAATCCTGTTCCTATAGCGTCTTCCTACGGCCGCCTTTCTTCCCTCAATGCCCTCTGTTGATCCAATCTCTCTTTAAAGCGCACAGCATTTATCCATTCTAGTGAGTTCCTTTTATCTCATTTCTTGCAAGCACATATACGAATGAGGTAAGCCTTTGTCCATTCTTCAGGCAGATGGATCCTCCTCCAATATCTCTTGAATGTTGCAGCAGCAGGCATCCACGTAATAAAACAGCAGCAAATTTTGCAGAGTGCACGCGGACTTTTCCAAGAGTGCCCTACTTTCCGTTTTATTCTCCATTGCGAAACTATTCACATCCCTCCGGCCGTATTTGCTTCGATGCCCGCGGTTTAATTTGTTATTGCATCGTGGCGGCATTGGGCATTTATTGCTTGCGCTGCCTCCCTCTTCACTGCCAGACTTTACTCGGAAAACTCTTTCCACGTCACTTCTCGAGTGGATCAAATCATTAACAATGCTTCTGCCAGTCCTCCGTCCTCATTACTCCTTTAAGTCTCTAGTAATGAGCACATCGATAGGTTTTCGCCGAAGACTACACAGAATATTCTTTGCCTCCGTACGGAATTTCTCCTTGCAAATCCTTTCCTTCATACGGATTCCCATTTCCATTCGATACCAAAAAGTACGATTGTTCCTAAGAACACTTATCATGACCTATTAAATATTTTGCAGTCGTAAAAATTGTTTCTGCATTGTAGGAAAGTGAGCATTACATTATCAGAAAAATTTATACCTCCTTTTTTCCTTTTCGAAAATCATGTATATTTTTACCTTTTTTTGCGTCATCTCTCCAAGTGTCATTTCGCATTATGCCTTTAACAATTGGTTTCCCGATGTCTGCGTGATTGAGTCTTAATTTCTTTCACCCCTCAGACCCCCGATTCTCAAATCCTTTTAGGTAAAATTGTTTATAATCCTCTTGAACAGCATTTAGAGCATCTTGATAAAATTTTGAGACAATTCGAGAGACCGACTAATGATTTCTTTTCTTATTAGTTTAACAGTCGCTAAATTGAGTATATTATTAACGCTGAAGAGGATTTATTTTCCGAAGGAAGGTTCTTACTGAAATGTATATGTTTATGCTAGTAAAGATAGATATATATCAAACACCTAACATTATAAGAGTATGTTCAATGAGTGACGAGATAATTTTATGATAGGATTCAAATTGGTAGTAAAATGTCAGCAATAAGAAATGATACTGAAAGCAGATATTCCGTCTTAAGGATATTATACTCAATATTATACATGCCCTTTTATTAATTACTATTTTCATGCAGTTTATGGTAAACATTTCGCTTTAATTGACGGATGACGTAATCACTCCCCATTCTATCCATTTCCTCAAGATATATCTCATGTTTTGATATTTTGGGAGTTATTTGATCTCAACTTATCCATCTGAGCTCGTTACCTCAACAACGGTTGGCAATAAAATGAATTTATGACCAAGACCAATGAGGTGCACTTTTGGCGGATCACATTCAAAGAAAACTATACAAATTATTTAGTTAAAGGTTACGCATTGAATTCTTTAATCATTGTCTACCAAAGATCACTTGGATCCCTCATTTGAGATACTAACTCGCCGGCTCTAATACTATGCTCAGCCGTTCATGCTTGTTAGGCACTCTTCTATTGCATGTCAGGAACAGTGAGCTCATAGGGATACCATAACCACTACCCTCCATTAAAACTCCGGAGCCAAACCACTCGACTTCCAATTCACTGACATCCAAACCTTTCCCTACCCCCGTACTTACTCCTTCCATCCCCTATTCCACCCCGCATCCATCCAAAGTGATCTCTATGGTGATCCCCACCCCCACCCGCCACACTGGCCCTTTCTTATCCTCTGGAAAAAAATCCACCACCCCACCTCCCTTGTTTCATTCTTACTCGCATTCCCTCGTGCATGCGGACATCATTACAGCTCAAGTGGCGCCCAATGTCAACCCCCCTTTAAGCACATGGAACGGCACACGCCCATTCCCCTGGGTGGGGGAGGAGAGAACTGAAAATTGGAAAAAGGGCGGGAGGGTTGGGAAAGGGATGTAGTACGGGGGATGTAGGGTAGAGAGAGAAATATGAAAGGAGACAGCATGAAATGGGGTTGGAGAGGGGACAAAGAGGAGCAGGAGGAGACGGATGTCGAGAGACAAGGAGGACGTGGAAGCGAAGGGGGAGAAAGAGAGAGAAAGACAGGGTAGGATTCTACTTTATTTGCACATCTAATTACATGCTGCTGCAAATATTGAGGAAGATATTCGAGCGCAGAGAGCAGAAAGATAATTATTATAAGGTTAAAGTGATAGTTTGACCGCGCTGGCAAGAGGTAGCTTTACTTACTTTTATTAAAAACTACAATAATATATCAATATCATAGTCGTTAAAATAAAAATAATCCAGGAATTACAAAGACAGAAATAAACATTTATATCGAATTTCAAAATTCACAGACATTTTACCGTAGTTTTCTCAAACACCTAACACATAACATTTCTAGGCAAAGAACTAAACATATTTTGTGAAAGTCCTATTAACGCGTCAAAACCCTCATTTGAAAGAGCAAATTTCCGAATTTGCTTCTTTACTTGGTAGGCTCTATTTCATCTAAACTCCTTACTAGACTGGCAATCCGCGTTTCTTGCATAGTTGAGAATCTTTCTTACGGAAAAATTCGGATTAAATTGTCAAAAAAGTTATAAGTAAAACATTGAATTTTCATAATTATTGAATCATCATCAACCGTTAATCTGACATTTGGTTAAATGAAGTTCTCAAGAATGGAACACTCTCTCTAGTAACTTTGTGGTAATTCATTTCAAAATGGATTTATTGAATAAACTCCACTTTCTCCGGCGAGATGTTGTAGAAGAGCATATTGAACAATGATACTCAAACGATATCGTACTGTCTACCAAATTTATTTCAAACTCTTACAACAATTGTTTCAACTATCTAGCAGTCATCATCTTACCTGATGTCCTGACCTGAGTTACCTGAGTCAGTCTTACCTGATGATGATGCTAGACAGTCGAAACACGTGCTGTAAGAGTTTGAAATAAATTTGGTAGACAGTACGATATCGTTTGAGTATCATTGGATTTATCGAAACAACTTTTAAAAACCACAAAAAAATATTTTTGTGGTTTTTTTTGTTGTTTCAATAAATCCATGAAGCTCTCAACACCGTCTGCCAGAAAGCCAACCGTCCTATTACATCAAAAGTCTTGATCTTAATTTCCCCTAAAATTATGATTAAGATGATTTGATAGGTAGAAAAATTTTCGTCAATCTAATTACTGAACGGATCAGTTCAACCAAATGGACAAATAAAATAAGAAATGAAGCAGCGAGCAGAAGAGTAGAAGAGGATAGGAACTCATGGATCACTATACAAGAAAGAAGAATCGGATGGTATCATCATAGTTCGAAACACAATGGATTTATGAGGATTAGAATTGAAGAAAAATAAAGGAAAAAGACCAATTGGGAAGGTCAAGGGTTAAATATAAAGACCTAATAAAAAGAAAAGCATCATAGAAGAACCACCGAAGCGTGAGGAAACTTATATAAGATAGGTAAGGATGGAGGGCTACGTTCAACCAATCTCAAGAGTCAACGACTAATGAATGAATATAATTTGGTACATATTTTTTCCGAAGAATACACAAGTACGCACCTTCACAAAAAAAATACGCCGTGGAAAAGTTATGTACACTGTGGGGTAAACTTAAAGAAGGCAGGCTGGCATCCTTGACGAAAAAAATAATATAGAAAGAGAGGGTAGAGGAAAAGAGGGTGCAGGAGGATGAGGTGGGGAACGTGTGGGTGGAGGGGAGGTGAAGGAAGGTGGGAGGGGAAGGAGGGGGGTGCAAGGATGAGCCATCCCAGAGCAGCCCTCTCTCCTGTAATCCCGCAGTCATCCCTCTCGGGGTTTCGGAATTGGCTTTTGCCCGAGCAGAACATCAGCGCTCGCTCCGTGCGCTCCCCATTCCCTCCCGTCATACACGAGGATTCCGCCACCACACCCACTTCAATCCCCCACCCTTATAGGACTCATTTCCTCTCCTTACTCACTCCCCGAGCATTTTCCAAATCCTATCCGCCCCCTCCTCTTCCTCCACGCGCCTCCTTCCCTTACCTTCCTCCCCCACGCGTTGCTCCCGTGCCCACCTTATCACGTCACTACCCTCAGTGCCCACACCCCCGTACCAAGTCCTCCTCCTCCCAGACACCGCTCCCCTTTCTCTCCCTCTCCCCTTTTCATTCCTTCAAATCCCTCCCAATATCCTTTCCGTACGTAGGTACCCCATTCCCAGCCTCCAGCCCAAAAACCCCCCGCGGCCCATTCACTCTCTCTCTCTCTCCCACCCTCTCGTTTCCCATCTTTACTCACTTTCCCCCAAAATCCCTTCGACCATTCTCGCACTTATGGCCGAGTCGCATCCCATCTCTCTCTCTCTCTATATCTCTCTTTACCGACCGTACTTGCACCCTCCTCCTCCCTCACCCCCCCCCCCAACAGAGCCTCTTGTCTCCTCTTGTCGTTCTCTTTCATTTTGGTCCTTCCCTCATCTCCCTCGCCCCCACCCCCCAACTCCATTCTTCCCCCCACTTCCTCTGCACCATCATCATCATCATCCTCTTCACCGTCCTCTCTCACTCCCCATTTCACTTCACGTTCCCGTCATCGGCTTTCTTCCCCAACATCCCATCTCTCCGAACCCATTCTTTCCAGTCCAGGTGCATCCGTCTCTTCTTCATTTTTTTTCCTCGCGGGCATTTTTCCCTTCAACAACGTCGGCCTACCACGGGGATGGTGTTATTTGGGTGGATAGGACCGCTGCTAAATTTTCATGCAGGGGGCCACGGTACGAAACCCAGCGGGGGCAAACTTTATGTCATGGATGGCGAACCCACAAGGGTGCCATATCAAGAGTATTTCCGATACAATATTCGTTCGTTGGGTGATGCGTACAACGGTGAGTTTAATCAGCATTTGCTCACTGCGGGAGCGGAAGAAATGAGTGTAGGAGACCGATTGTTTTGGTCATAATTTCCATTCAAGATCTGTGGTTAGATTTTCCTGCTGGGAATCATAAATTACAGGGATGTAGATAGTCTTAGATAGAAAAGCCTTACCGAAAAAAGTTCATCAAAACAAAAAATATACTAATTACTATATAGACGCTTATGGAGACCAAGGAAATGGTCAAAATGTTCATTAAAAAAGAATATTTGTAAGGATTAAATAATATGGAGCATTAGGAAAGGGAAACGAACTCAATCGAGGTGAAAGAAATGTGGATCAGGAGAAAACTGAAGGAAATAAGCAGAGTACAAAGAAAAAGGAATAAGTTTTAGAAATGAAACAACACTTATTGCTTTTAAAATCATCATTAAAATGAAGAGCATAACTGATTGAAGCATAATTCGTCACTATCATGTATATATATATATTCCAAGGTAAAGTGCAAGGGAAAAACCCAAGTGCTTAATTCTTTAAAAACATGAAGCGACATATGGGCTTGACATGGTACGCCAACTTGAAGGTAACTACGAGCGAAAGAGAGACAACGCTGCTATGGCAATGCATTGCCTTTAGAAGATGATAGTGATGGACGTTGAGTGGAGAGAAACTAAGTGCCGACGTGGGTTAATAATAAATGAAAAATTAGAGCGGGAAAAATATTTTATGACCAATTAAACGACCAAAGTACGACTCTTGAGAAGACCTCCACAAGGCACCCAATGAGGTATCCGAACTCAACCGAAAATCTCGACTAAAGCCTAAATGAGAACCCAGGAGCACAAGATAGTAAGTGAATAATTAATCCACAACACCGACCTGATTCAATCCTCATTTTTTTAAATAAACGACCAAAGGCTAAGCCGGGTTAAACTCCGCTCTACTCTCATATCCTATGCAATTCTACATTTATCAACCAAACTTTGCTCCGTACAAATCATTCCAGCTGTTAATTGCCTTTAATAATGAGTGAAGAGTAGAATAGCGAGAATAGTAAAAACATTCTCATAAAGAATGCATTCCAATGTTTGTGAACTTCAGAGAGGAAATTAGATTAGCGTAGAGATGATAGCTTTCGAGGAGTGGATTCGAATAAGGATGGGGGATGGAGGCCTTTCCTCATATCCTTAAGAGTCCTCGTCATGCCAAAATCACTCAACTATGCAGCTAAAACGATGTCAAATGCCGGTTTCCATGCCTAATTACTACAATCAGTCCACTCTTCCATTCCCTTCGGTGCGCTTGCTTCCGTATATTTTCTTTGTGTTCCTCTCGATCTCGTTTGTTCTTCCCCCAAACCCTCATCATCGTACATTCTCTTTTGGTGCACTCTTTACCCCTCCGTGCTTTTTGTGACTCGAACAACCGGAACACTCCCAACATCATTCCACCTCCCCATTTGTCTCTCTTTTTTATTTTATAGAGAGAGAGAATAAAACAATAAAGACACGCAACGAGTATCCCTGGTACAGTCCCACAGTCTCCACCATCTCGCCTAGTCTCTTCTACTACCCCCTCAGCCTCAACTCGTTCCCTTCCCCGTTTGCTGCTCGGGAATATCCACGGCACAGCGCCGATTTATATGCTTATTCCCTCAGCCCGCCGCCGTGCCCATCAGTGGCAGCGGTAGACGCAGTGATAGTCGTAGTGTTCCCCTAAAAAGGATGGGATAGCGTCGGAGCTTCACGTGCGGCTGAGCAATTGCTCGCCGGGTGTCGTCCCCGCCGAGTAGCCCCGGGACGGAATGGGCTCGTCTTGGGTGCCCTGGTCAACGGGCGTGAGTCATAAAAATCGCATTAGTTCCTCGCGGCAAAAGGTGTGCCTTTACGTTCCCCCTATGCGGACACGCCGCCAGTCCACCGTTCCGTCCCCACGCGGACGTCCCCGGAAATAAAACATCAAGAAATCGGATGAAAAATTCAAAAACTTTTGCCTTATTTACTTTCCCTCTTTACCTTATCCGGGCGGGGGACCTCTCTCTCGTTTTACTGCTTTCCCACGATAGCATTTCATCCCTATCTCCCCTCCCTCCTCTTGAACCCCCCAGCTACTCGTTCTACGACCAAACATCATCCCCTTTCCAACAACCCACCCACCATCCCGCCCATCCGCATTACATTCTGCTGCGAATATTCCCTTTCCTGCGTTTCAGGTGCCATTTTTTGGAAAGCGGGAGTTGAGAGAGAGATGGAAGGAGGAATTTCGAGGGAGGGGATAAACCGTAGCCCACTCGCAAAATATATATTTTCCTCTCCTTCACTTTCCCTCCAACCGCGTTCAAATTTTCTCTCCACCCATGATTCTCAACTCCCCCTTCCTCGCCTTCATAACGAAATCCAATCTAAATCTACGCTTTATCTCGAAAATCACTAATTTACGTTGCGGAGCATGTATCAACCAGCAGGCAAAAAACTCATATTTACCATACCTTCAAAAAAAATGCTACCGCATCCATTATAAATGAATGGAACTCGAGAGATAAAAAAATGCGAACAAGCCACCGTAAAAATGTATCAACGTATCTCACTCTCTTAATCCCATCCCAATTGAGTTTTTTGGATAAAAACGACCTTTTCAATCATTAGGTCCCCTTAATCTGTTTATCTCGTCATTTCTTCGTTTTGGTGCTTGCGGGTGCATTTTTTGGGCGTTTTATTCGTAATGCCCATCCCTGACGTGCGCTGCGATGAAATATTTTCCTTTGCACGCTCGCTTGTGAACGCCGCCCATAACTTCTGAGTGTTTGATTTCAATTCAGCGTTTTTCGTGCTTTCCAATCGACGCCTTCGGCCAAATGGGCTGGCTGCGTTTTATATCCTTCGCCTGCTTACAAAGTCCGCAATCTCTTAATAATCAGCCGCAATGGAAAGCGGTTCGAACATTAATCCTCAATGTAGTGAGTCACCATAACTGTCGCCAAGCAAAATGAACATTTCTTCCATTTCTCCGTGGAACTAGAGTGATGTCCAATACTAGCAAAAACTCTTCTAGTGAAAAAACTGAAACGGATATGGACGTGGCTCAATAAATTCCCAAAATAAATGATCTTTGAAGAATGATGTTTCAAATTCAATTACGAAGCGAGCTCGTAGATTCGAGACTATGGCGTGCTAACCATATGCCCTTTTTATATTATAGACACCACGAACAACGAATTGAAAAAAACTAAGATAGTTCTATAATACTAAAGCTATTCAAGCTAATTATCAAAAGTTATACCTTTCGTGGTTGAAAAGACTTATCTTTTTCGACAGTTTTAAAAAGAATAAAACTGAAATATACATTGGTCATTTAGGCTGACGCAGCAATTAAATATTATGAGGTAATAAATAAGGCATGAAGGGCTACATAGACGTCGATATAAAAAATATAGAACAAATGTAACATTAATTGGGACGCAAATGGGTTTAAAATTTAAGTTTATATAATATTATTTCTTTTTTATTTTATTTTATTATTTATTTTTATTATTTATGACAGTATAAAATTTAAGTAAAAATAGGATTAGGTAATTTTCATAGTGTGTAATGATAGTCATAGAATAAATATTACGTAGCCTCATATGTACCAGAATGAAATAAGGCTTCAAAAGAATAGAAAAGACTGAGAGGAATAACATAAAGATTACACATATTCCATTAATTTAGCGGCGCAAGAGGGTTCCCTACATGCAACAGGAAAATAGAGACTAAATAATGCGCAACAGCATTTCCAATGTCGTATTCCGAACAACTAAGCGGAATACATTTTTTCAGCAAAATTACTCATTATTCCGCTTTACAACAGACAAAATATTTCCTTGTTTGTTCTTCAGCCATTTTTACTGGTGAAAATATTTCCTTCCGTAAACCTTGACCAGTATGGCAAAGGAATTCCTTACCCGTTGTCAAAATCCAACACGTGACCCTTGGGAACATCTAGAAAAAGAAAAGAAAACCCAAAACCGACAGAACATTCTCTTCCACGACCTCACGTTGCCGTCTCTAACGAGTCCGAGCTACTAAAACCGATGACTCGAGAAACCTTGTTCCCCATTTCGCGGACCTCTCGACTTTCGCTTTTGAGAAACGAGACAAAAATTGCGAGTGGTTCGGGGAAGGGGGGGAGGCGGGACGAATCCGGTGGAAGAGCAGGAAGCTCTTGAACTCGGACACTCTGGTAAGATGCTCCTTGCATCCTTCTCCCCACTCCTTTCCCCCTCCCCCCGCACCAGCACCACCCGCTGCTGACCTTTCCTCTCGCGAAGGATCGCACGTGACCCTTCCGCACCCGCCCACGGCACCCAATCCTACTCCCCTTCCCCCACTCCCCCTCACCGCGCCTCAAATATCTCTTTTATGTCCCCTTTCCCCCCAGCCCTCTACTCACTCACTCTCTCTCTCTCTTTCTCTCTCCTCAATCTCCTTAATTCCTTTGGACGAATCGGGTTTCTCCTCTCGCGGCTGGCCTCGGCTGAAGGAGGGTTTTTGAGGTCGGTGGGGGAGGGGGAGGGGGAGAGGCGCTCAGTTTGACGCTGGAAGGAGGGGGCACCCGGTTTGGCCCCCAGAAGGGCTACCCAGTTTGGTCCTTAGAGGGGGGCCGCCCACCGTCATGGTCCCGAGAGGTGGCTCGGAGAAATGGGGGAAGAAAGCAAGGTGAGGAAGAGACGTTAAGGGGAAGTGAGAGAGGGAGAGGGGATCGGAACATTCGATAGGGACGACTGACTTGACTCTGGTCGCTCCCACTAAAGAGGGAGAGAATGGAGCATTGAAGTCTGTAAGAGAGAGAGAGAGAGAGGAATTTCTTCCTTCCCCCCTTTCCTCCGCGTCATCTCCAAAATGATGGGAACGGCGAACGGAATGGAATGAGGACGTGGCGACGAGGAGGAGAGAGAGGTGGATGGGACAAGAGGGTGGTACGAGGCACGTGTTGGGGAAAATGAAAGGGTTTTTGGCGTGGAGGGACGGGGTTGGAAAGAGTTTTCGGGGGATTGAAGGGAGGATGAATAGGATTGGAAGAGCGGTGGCGGAGGGTGGAGGAGAGAAATAGTCGACGTGGGTGCTCGTAATAGGGGTGAGGGAAATATCTCCGGGATCTGATGGAGACTCGTGGGGGGATGAGCCGTGGAGAGAAGAAAGGGGATGTTATTTGATTGGTGGGCAGAAAAAATGAAGTTCTTCCCGGAGTGGAGAGGGAGGTTTGAGAATTGAGCAGGGGTGTTGCTAACTGCAACAGGAAAAACGGAATACACAGGGCGTAATTAGCACTCTGGGAATACCCTAATGAGTAACCTGCTTGGCAACAGGAGGGAGCTGAGCATTTTGGCTCACTATAAATTAAATAACAGAGCAGTGACGGAGTGAGCTGTTGCGATTAGATTGGATTTAAATAAATATGAATAGATTAAATACTCTAATAAAATAGTTTAGTGCAAATGGGTTAACGACGGAAGAAATTCCTCAAGTTGCCGGCATAAAAGAGGATATACTTGCTATTTTCACCTCACGGTGGCATTCTAAACTATTATCAGTGAAGAGAGTATAGTACCTTAGATAAAACGTGTTTGATCTTAGTAGAGATGGGTAAATAACCGCAAATCTCACTTAAGGTAAATTACAGTGGTAAAAATACGGTGATTCTTTTAAGTTTCCATAATTTTTCGGTTATTTATAATTTTGAATGTCGGTTAAATGCTCCAGTAATGGACGTGTATGAAAGGAGTGTGCTTCGTTGGTTTGGCCATGCTGAGAGAAAGGATGAGAGTCGAATAACGAAACAGATATATGAGAGTAGAATGAATGGTGTGAGAGGTAGAGGTAGGCCGAGAAAGTTGTGGTTGAGGAAATTCTTAGGACGAGGAATATGAGGAGTCTTAAAAACAGGAGGGCGTGTATGAAACTGTGTATGGGGGTAAATGAGGCAAAAGAGGTTTGCAAAAATAGATCAGTATGGAGAAAATTATTGAAGCAGAGTTAGGTGTACAATTATGTATTAATGAGTGAAACGTTTTGACTGTGCCTACCCCGAAAGGGAACGGCGTGATGGGTATGTATGTATTTATAATTTTCCGCAATTAATAGCTATTCGAGGGTTAAATAGGAAATGTAATAGCCATAATAAGGGATTAAAGGAATTATAACTATTGTTTATGCCACATTAATGTTTTATAAATAAAGAAAGTTTTAAAAACAAACTCGGCAACCCGAACGCAATTCGGCGTTCCTTCTTTGGTATGAGAAATTTTCGTTCGAACCATTGAAAATGATATTCCCACAAATATTCCATAAGTTAAAATATTCCAAAAACGAGTCAGACGTGCTTTTATTAATCAACATTGTATAAAATGTATGTGGATTAGACGAAAAATAATATTTTTAATATACCGGTACAAAAAATATTTGAGACGGATGTGAATATTATCGACAATTACGAAAATATTTATGCGCTGCAGTAAATTACGTAAAATACCACGGTAATTTTCAGAACCCATGACCTATCTTTACGTAATAGTATAGCATAAAATAAACTTACGTCTTTGAGTTATGCGTATGCACAAAACAAAAAAGAGCATTAAATATCACCTCAAATGTTATACCCTTTCCTGCCATCGGTAGAATCAACAGCTTAATTCGCTTAAGGTGGAATTCTAAAAGTTAGTTGAGGAATAAATAAAACCTTTAAGAAAACCAAGAGTAATCCAGGAGAGCATCAAGTGTTGTAAAAATATGTCACCAAGATTGATGTAAGCGCATAAGCTATGCCACAGGTATTAGTATTTCTCACTTATCCACACAAACAACCTCTTTCGATTAAAAACACTGTTGACAAGCAGGAAAAAAACTCCGTAAACATTAAGTAATGGATTCCCGAAATCTGACACTCCATTAGAAAGAGGTTTTTTTAATCTCAAGACAGAGCAAGCACACTCTGGCGCCAGTATTGGCGAGGATATTAGAAATTCATTTTGATGTCTGGAATTTGTGTTGAAAGATTAAGATAGCCGTCACTTTGAGGGGGGAAAAATTGAAGAAAATAAGAAAGTTTTCCGAAAAGCCAGACTGATGGGAGTTTGCGAAAACTTCGTCGCCGAGGGAATGGATGGAAAGGGAAATAAAACCGAGAAAAAAATAATAATTTCCTCCTCATCGATCGCCATCGCTCAGCATTAATTATTCGGTCTCCTAGTACCCGACGCCTTTTTCCTTCCATCTTCGGCCCACTCCATCCTCCATCGTTCCTCTTTCTTTTTTTCACTCATTTGCACTTCTCATTTCACACCCATTCCCCACCCCCTTCTCCCCCACACACTAAACCCTTCCTATCCAATCCTCAGGCCGCAGACACAAAACCGCTAACACCAATACTAACGCCGGCACGCACACACTCACACATACTGCCTCTCGCCATTCTCATCCTGACGACGGACGGCGCCCGGGCCCCGAACTTGCTCACCCAATAGGAACTGTTCCGTCTCAAGGCCCATGAGGTTCGTGTCCGCGGAGTTAGAACGAGGGCCTGGCGAGAGAGGATGGAGCGGAGGAGGGTGGATGAGGGGCGCTGTAGCGAGCATATGGTGTGGCCGGGAGAGTAGTGGGGGAGGTGGCCACGAGGGGGTTGGAGACGGCGCGGCGGGGATGGGAAGTAAAGGATGAAGCAGACGATTTTATCAGCAGATTTTAGCAGACGACGAAGTTGATTGGGAAAAATCTCAATTATCTTTAATGATAATGATGGGGAATATTTTTTTTATTGTCCAACACCCGGACCAGTTTCAACGTCTTCACGCTATTAACAAGAGTATTAAATTATTTTCATATCGACACAATATTCAAACCGGACCTGATATGGAGCAATACAAACGCATATGATAAAGTAGTATATCCGTTTTTAAAAGCCCAATAGAACACTATTTCACTGGTCGTTCAATTCTAAGATTAGTTGAAAGTAGTCTTCTATTTATTCCTCTCTAATATGTTTCCATTCTCCCTTGTAGTTCTACTCATTTCCGCATTACTTTCTCTGTGTATATATCCATTTGCCTTCCTATCTGGGCGTAGCCCTCTGTTTTTTCTGAAATTGAATTCCACACAATCTCATCATGCCTCAGATATGCCGAATCAATTTGGTTCTTCTTTTCTGTCAAGTGTTCACTATGGTCGTTTCTTTTCTACATTTCTGTGCCATGCTCAACATAAACACCTTCACATTCTGTTATATCGTCTCTGCGTTATATTTGAACCTAGTAGTTAGTTGAGTATAAATTTATTATCCAGTCCTCGGTATATAGTCATTCATTCATATATTACATACATTAATACAAACTCAAGTTATATTGTGGCATTGTGATGAAGACGTTTCATGCTTATAAAGACTAATACTGAGACACTAATGCAGTATGTGAGGTTGTATGTTGCAAACATGCGTTTTACGTATGGTGATCTATCGTACAAATGGAAAAAGAGATCAAAAAGGTCTTCCAAACCTGGTATTTAAGGATAATACTAAAGATGGGATAGACGGAATATTTATACGTGGGAAATGGAGGTGTACAAAAAAGCCAATTAAAAAAGAGCTCCCAGAAGCAACGTGCGCAAAAAAGAATTTGACTTGATTGAGTTCGAATTTAAAACGCAAAAATTGGCACACCCTGTCACATGAATCTTTGTAGAAAGTTTTTTGAAGAAGATTGAATGGTAAAATCTTTTCAGGTAGGATAGTGATAAATACCAATATCACACCGAGGGGGATCTGAGGAAGAAGAACAATTGAGATGTAAAAGATTGGTAGGAGATGACTGAGGACTACGGTTAACCAGTGTTAAGATTGGAAGACTGATGTTGACGATGAATGGTTAATAACTTGTAGTCATAATGAGATAATATAATTTTAGTGTGAATAAAACTTTACTCATGACCCTTTGTTGCTAAAGGTGCATCAATTACATTCACATCGAATGATGAGTTTTTTTGGATGCTGTTTAAAATAAGAAGTATAAAGGAGGTTAATCCCGTCTTGCGAAGAAAATTAACTTTTCTATCTATCAGCTTATATATACAAGCTTTTTAGTCTCTGTGGGATGATGATATTAGCTTCTACAGCCGTAGACTGAGCATATTTGAATAGTACAAGTTATAATATTTTCATTGATCCATTCAGCTCACCGCATGATATATGAAAGAGTCTGTTTCAAAGAAAACACCACATATGTAAATTTATGGTGCTGAGGAGTGTTATCAACATTTGAACGCACGAACACATTAACCTAGAACCCATCTGCGAGGAGGAACCTCAATACCACCCTAAGAAGAGTGATGCGGACTGAAATCGGTGTGAGCAAGACAACGTGGAATTTATGTTATTTTTAGTGATGAAATTGGGATATTCAAGTTCATTCAGTCCATAATACCGTATGATAGTTTAAAACACTTTATACTTTTGATAGATAAACATAAAAGCCAAATTAATCACAATCTGTATAATTTAATGTGGTTCACAGTTTTGTCTTTAATTAAATATTATTAAAATTAAAGTTATCAAAATCAAAATACATAGCTTTAGGTTTGACAATAAATAATAGACTTTAAAAATTGTATTCTATTCCGTAAGTTGAGGCAACCAATGACGTGCGTCGCATTTTATAATTCCCCTGAAGATAAACTATAACTTCCATTATGCTCAAATGGCTGCGAGCGCAATAATGGCCATGTCCTCAAGAGCAAGTTGACCATTTCCATACTCCGTTGCGTCGCGGATGTCAGTCCTCTCTCTCTCTCACTCTAAATGCTTCCCATTCTCTATTTTCAATAGCAATGACCTCCAATCGCACTCCTGAAACCTTTCTTGGCCCTCCTTGAAGCCACCCCACAATTCTCACAACCCACTCATAGACCTACCGCCCCTCATCACCGCTCGCGCAAAATCGTTAGATTATTTAATTTCCAGCAGTCCGAAGAAGACTAAGACTTGTCTGGAAGAGGGTAAAACATATAATGGGACCATATTTGCAAATTAAATAATAACTGAAGGTTCAACTTCGGAAAAGCTACGAAAAGGCAACAGGGTTTTAATGAAAATTACCTGAGCTGCCGGCGCTTTGCGTTGAAAGCTTAGGCATTTCTCCACTCTCCTCTCCCTCCTCCTTTCACTAAAATGAGTAAAATGCACTCGTTAGTGTCTCAGAGGTAGTCTGTTGCATCTAGTGGAAACGCCAGTCTCCAGAGAAAAAAATATTATGCCGTCCGCGTGTCCGTGAAATGGTGTCTATCTTTTTTTTCCTACCTGGATTTTTTTGTTCCCCTTTCAAGTCTGGACCAGGGTCTGGTTTTAGGGTGTCGCGTACGGTCGGGATTCTGAAGCGAGAGCCACTCGGGGCGAAACTTTTCCAACTTGTACAGGATCCACGGCTCGGTGTCTCACTGAGTGGCGAGTGGATGAGACAAAAGCAGGGTCGGGTCAAAGGTGAAAAGTGACGCTCCTTGATTCATGCCTCGTGCGCTCCCGTTCGTTCCATGGATTGAAGTGCCCTCACTCACAGCAGCGCCGGGTCGGCAGAAATAGCTTAACTGCACAGGAAAAGGTTTTATTTACGTGAACCTGAATTATAATGGGACCCTTTGCATTGTAGTCACAAGCTAGAGTTCAGTTTTCACGGCATACTTTCATCATAGGTCTTCGCTCCTCGATATTAATCGAATAATCAATATTGATCCCAGATGTAAGGCTGCAGTGCCTTTCTATTATGATTTTGCTAAGCCCTCTAAAGTAATTTTACCATGTAACATCGCCAACCTGCAGGATGTTAAGATTATTTACTAATAAATAAAATCATTACTGGTTATTACATTACTATGAATTTGTTGTGAGCGTTTAGGGCAAATGCAACAATGTTTTGGTAATCTAACAAATATAGTACCCCAAAACGGCGGCTTATATGCATTTAATAAGGAACACTTAACACTTAAATGGATATTCAATGTCGTCAGTTATTACTCGCGATATTTGCACGGGGCCATGGACACTAGAAGCGGATGGGGTTGAAATTCTGACAGAACCTTCTGCGTCCAAGGAACACTAAACGCACACTTCTGACCATTACTGTCAATCCACGTCAGGATGGCTCTCTCTGGATGATGGCTCAAATATCTCTCCATGGTTCAATTTTCCACTATTACTTCCGCGGCCGCCCCTGAGTCAATCTCATCCTTCAATCCTTCCCTTCATCCTCCTCTCACGAAACAATTTGACATGTCGTGTCCGCCACCGTTCCAACTCATTATGTCCTCGACAAATACGACATTTCCGACCGACGGACCGTTCGTTGTCAGACCAAATAACAATTGCTACCGGATTACGGAAGGGGACGAAATTAAAAGTTACCCGAGCTTGAGAAAGCCGGGAGTTGTGGCGTCGCGGGAGAGTCGGCGGCGGCTGCCGGGGAGGAGGAGGAGCAGGCCACCCAACAGCGGAGAGAGGGGAAGGACGGGAATAATTGGATGTGGGAAGGAGAACAACGGATTCACACTATCATGTTTTAATCCGCGAGGATCCGAATAAAAATACGAGTATAAACTCAGGAGAGTTCGGGACGCGTTCATTTGCGAAAAAAATGCAGAATCTTTCAACTTTTGCAGTGAAAAAATGTCGAGCAACTCCACATCGTCATTTAAAGGTTCTTCTCGCGAGCATTTTGGATGGCTTAAGGATGACTGAAACGGCAAAAATCATCCACATCCCTGCATTAATTCAACAGTGCCTAACATGAAGAATTTTCGGCGGTTTAATGATGACTCAAATAGTTCCAGTGAATAAATAGAACTAGAGAAGCAGCGTTGAAAAGCAGGGCATTTTAGAATAAAAATGCAGCATTACGCAGTGTGAAAATTTTCCAAGCAAAGGCAATCATTTTATCCCATATAAATCCGCCCCATGATTGATCTATCAAGAACCAAAAACTACTCCATGCTTCACATTTCATGAGCATAAAAATGTTGCTATAAATCAACTCTGCTTCCAGGAAAATTGCTCAGTATTTCCACTGATACAACCCACAGACTACGTCACCGAGTTGTTTTCAAAAGTTAAAAAAATACATCAAAAGAAGGTCCACTGAAAAGCAGATCTGACAGCGATGGCAGACGATTGAATTAGGTTATACGATAAGAGACAGCTCATTACAGATAATGCTGGAGTAAATATATCAAAGTTAATGAAGATTTGAAATGATGAGAGAGGGAGAGAGATAGGGGGTGTGTGTAGTCGACAAATAATGAAAAGGATTTAGGGAGAGAGAGAGAGGGAGGGAGATTGGGGGAGGGTTGTGGAGAAGAAGAGAGGGTAGGGATTTGCGGTTCAAAAAGGGGGAAAGCGATGATGAGCGACTCCAATGAAGAGGCTTGGCACCAGACAAAGAAGAGGAGAGAAGAGAGGCAGGAAAAAAGGGAGAAGCAAGAAGAGGAGGAGGAGGATGAAGAGAGGGAAAGTGAATATGGTTAGGCGGTTCTCGCGTAGCAACAGTGAGCGAGGCGTGGTCCGACGAGAGAGGAGGAGGCAAAGGGTTGACGGAAGAGCCACCAAGCTGGGGGTGAAAACAAGAGTGCGGGTGGGTGAATACGTTCGGGGAATACTATGGAGAGGGTTGGGGGGGAGAAAAAGGGAGAGGCATATATACAGACGGAGGACGCGAGCATGCACATTTCGGTCAAAAGAAAAGCACATCCGTTCCGTATTATTGCTCTTTAGTGTTCAAGCACGCGGATTCAATAGCCGTGCCCCGCTTCATAACGAGCGCTGTCGCTTCTTATATTGGACCCCACCCACCCTCACATCGTCAGCCGGCGTCCCACCTCCCACCCCCCTCTATTTCACGTTCTCTCCCTCTCTTCCGCCACGATTTTTTTAAATTCCATTTTTTTATACTCCGGGCATTCATAAACCGTTCCACAAGTGTGTTGTACACTGGGAGTAATCGGCATTGTTGTCTCAAAATGGCGAACTGAGGGGGCGAGAGGGAGGGAGGTTCCGATCGGAAGGGCTTTAAAATAAACGAGTTCCATATCGCCCAAACTACTGAATCCCTTCATACTCTTTCTCGCTCTCAATATATTTTAGCCACATTCGCTTTCTTGCTCTCTATATATTTAAGACCATTATCTGTTTTCCACAAATAATTATATCAGATGAGAAAACTACCGCATACCCAGCGAGGAAAACCGGCGAGGAGGGAAATTTATAATGGTGGTGTAGCGTTCGAGGGCAGAAGATGCGAGTGAATGTAAAAATATATTTTGAGGAATAGACAAGTGGTCCTTAGAAATAGGGTTAGTTGAGGGGGACCTTATAGACGTAGAAAGTTTTCGAGGGCAAAATTGCTTTTGAGTAGAATTGCTTAACATTGTAAACCAGTACTGGTTACTTTATGGCGTAATGTTGCACTAATTTTCTATTTATATCACCAACAATCAAATTTTTCATTCATTTTTAACCATTCTGGGATTGATATGTAGCTTCATGATTGTATTATACTCTAAGAGCAATCGAAATTGTTTTAGAATGAGAAATAAAGGAACTCATAGTGGAAATAGCGACTGAGAAGGTATTAAAAACGACCCCCGCCTCGCTCAAACCGCGAGTTAATGGTTAGTAAAAATCTCAAGCCCGAGTGTATCGCTATATAAATTCAAGTGTGCATGTCGTCCCTACCCTTCCATTTTGTGCAAATGATAAGTTTGGAGGAGAAACATGCAGCACGACCGGCGAGACAAACTAGCAATGGGCAGCGAGAAGAGTAGGACTTGGAAATGGATAATCCTTTCTTAGGAAATGCAGTAGCTATGATGATGTAGATGCCTTTATGACTACTCGCGGATCAAATTGCTCAAATTGTTACATCAATACTGACAATTATTTACGAATTTTGCTGCTTTTTGATTTTTATTTCCAGGTTATCTAATCTTATTTTCATTTTTTACTCTTTAAGTATTCATAAACCGGTTCAAAAGTGCGTTTTACATTTTGCGTTTTTAAAACTGTAGTCTCAAAATGGCAAACTGCAGGATACGGGATGGAAGTTACGGCCGTAAAGGGCTTAAAAACGACTTCCGTTTCGCTAAAACCGCGGGATCCCTTCATAGCCTGCGCCTCACTCCCTCGTGCATCAATATCCGTCCACTACTACACCGTGAGCACGTCTCACTCTTCTGTTTTGCGCGCGCATAATAGTCTCCTCTCCTAGTATCAGCCCGAGCATTCGGGCGAGCCCGCAAACTGATGTGCGCCCAAAAAGTCCGGCAGTCTACTCCGGTGTCTGGGGGAAAACCCCTTTCATCCTCCCAATATTTATAATCGCCCTCCTTCACTCGAATACAATATGATCCCACAGCGGTGCGCTCAACCATCTCGCTCCCTCCTCTCGACCAGTTTCCGCAAGCGATAAACCCTACCTCCGTACACAGTTATCCTCACTCCAGAGCTAGAGAGACTAGAGCTCTCCCCCTCTCTAACCAGCACAGGAACACCCACACACGTGTACACAAACACACGTACACACACAGCTCTCTCATCTGTCGCTAGGGCGTAACTCTCTCTCTCCCTCTCTCTCTTTCCCCGTCCCTCCCTCCTCATCTTCCGCTCGCCCTTCTGCCTTCCTTCCGTCATCCCTTCCGTTCCTCAATGCACCCTTATCTAATCGAGTGGATGGATTTAAACGGTTTAATAGCCGTCTGCTCAAAATGAGGTCCTATTTCTCTTTTCGGTTTCTTTTTTCTCTCCCTTTTTTCCCTTGGTTATCCGCTGCGCACAGTGGTGGGAGTTCTTCCTCCCCCTCCCTGCGGGGGATGGGTTTAAATCCTTGCGGATTCGTTACTGCTCTCAACTCCACCCCCGCACACGTGATTTTTCCCTCCCTGCGTGCCCCCTCTTATTCTACCTCCCTCTCCGTATTTTTTTCAATGATCTCTCGTCCTTTTTTTACTGAAATAAAAATACTTTTCCGTTGAAGAGGACGCACAGTAATAGGGACCACACCCATGCCATCCCTCGTGGAGTGGTTGGTGAAAGGGGGTGGGTGGTTTGGTGGATAAAAAAAGAAAAAGAGAGGAAGGAAGAAACATTTTTGTTTTGCACGGGAAAAAAGTGATGGATTGAGTCCCGTGGCAGGGTTATAAATCGGATAGGAACGGATGGAGGTCTGTGTATTCTATATGTTTGGAGGGGATATTGATAGAAAATCAAACTTGGTTGACGCGCAGACCTCCGGAATGGACTGACGACTTCCTTCCATTTTGATCCGCCAAAATGTGCCGAAGTAATCAATGCTAACGACTCGAATCGATTAAGCTTTGAAAATATATAGGTACGTGAATAAAAGTTTTACTAACACATTACGTGAGTTTGCACGAATGTAATTACACAAGCGACTGAGGTATGCTTTATCTTGTAATTGCAAGTCATGAGATAGTGACTCAATACAGTAAGAATGACTATTATTTTTTAACGTTTGAGGGAGTAAATTAATTATTGAGCTCAATTTTGTAGTTAATAATATCAGACTTGAATGTAAAGCCCTGAATAAAGCACGCTTGGTTTATACGTTTTTCGACCGTTCGAGAAAAGTATACACATATTTTCACTCTTTGTATATTCTTGTTATAAATGAGCACCAGCCTTTAAGTTCTTACTTACTAAACGTAAATCATACCAGTACCATTATAGATCAGACCAGTTCCATTGAACAGTGCGCCGGCAACCCGAAAACGAGAATATAGTCTTACCGGGCGCCTATATTCCTTATTTACTATATAATTTCTTCTTTTTATTCACCGAATATCATTTTATAATGATATTCGTTGTATCGTAAGGATTAAAAACTATTATTATAATTATTATAAAGATGAGACTGACATACTTATCCTGCTTTCGGCTGAAAAATAAACTTAAAAGCAATTTGGACCAATATACTTGCATATCATTAGATAAAAGGGTAAAATTCAGAACACACAAGTTAAATTTAAATTTTAAACACATTAAAGATGATGAACATCATTAAGTCAACTAATTACGATTTAAGTGCGATACTTTCAATTTAAATTCTTTCAGTCGTGAAAATATGAGAAAACTGATGCGCCAGTCGAACTTCATTTAGGCAAATACTTGCCTAATTCTGAAGGATCCATAGAACGTATTCGAAAAACCTAGATAATAAAATAAAGAAAAAGGCTCTTGATCTTTCGCGACTACCATTTAGGAAACAAAAGCCTCGTCTTCGTAAGCTTCAATCCCGCAGATATTACAGAGTGATGCGACATCATTTTTCGGTGATTAATCATTTTTCCTCAGAGTAGAATCTTTATTCCCTGGCATTAAGGGACATGGTTTTCATCGGTCTGAATTAATGGGCCTATTCATCGATAGTAATTAGTGAGTCGATCAATATCAATCAATTCCCATCAACCGCTCCCTGATTTCGAGGAGAAAGATTACCATAGCCAGCAATTTTTTTTACACTCGCTGGAATTTAGCAGTTACATTAACCTCCTAATGCCACATTATTCGTCATTGTGTGGATGGCACTCTTTCGAACGCAAATAATTAGATACGCTTTCATTTCGGCGAGATTAAATTTGAATTTTACTCGAGGTTCGAGACAGAAGGCACTTAATTCGACATTTTTCTAAGGGCGAAAGAACACGCCAGTTTTGCCTTAATGCCGCATTTTTGTGGACCAGAGTAATTGAAACCAGGCCCGAGTGAATTGAACGTTTAAACACGAACTGCCACGACCTGCGTCATTCGTAGTTCCTTTGTTAAAACGCTATTCGAACCCAATTGGTTGGGTTATCTAGCGTGGTTAATTCACGCCTGCCTCTAATATTGCCACCGAGTACGTTAACCGTACCGAGTAAAGATTAAAAACTTCAAAATCTGCTCCAACGTAACGACACATAAGCATGAATGCACACGTGCGTTAAACTAGACATGAACAGTGAAATTGAATATACAAACTGAGGTGTTTTAGAGGCCACCAATGCAAGATTAAAACTGCACAGAATTACTTCAGTGGGATATGAGCCTAATGGAGCATATGCCTTTGCTAGATATTAACTAGAGAATACCTATGAAATAAACTATGAAAAAGGACACACTCGAATTTTTCAAAGGAGTAGGAATTCCTTTAAGCTACAGCTTCATGTATCTGGTTATACTGTAATATTAACCCTCTAGGAGAGGGATGCTGGCTCTCCTTCCAGGTCCCTGAGATCTTTTTATTACGCAGGGATAGCCTTGTACATTTGTTTCTCCGTATCGCATAATTCCCTCAACCTTTCTCCACCCCTTTCCCCCAGTGGTTCCCACTCGAGTATTCTAATATCGGACGGCTCGTGAACCCCCCTCCTCCCCCCGAGAGTGTGTATCCTCGCCGAAATGAATTCGGCCTCTTCAATCCCGTCCGATAACCGGTACAGAGAGAGAGAAAACCTTCCTTTTTTCCTCGGGCATCGGTCTCCCTCGCGCAGTCAGAGAGGGCCAGATCCTCCACCTTCCGTCCGAAACGTTTGTCCTTCAGGAGGCAGAGAGAGAGAGGGAACGGCAGGAAGGGGTGACTCACTCAGGAGAGGAAAAAGGGAGCAGCAGGGGTAGCAAAGTCTCCCCCTTTTGCCGGCCCTGAGGGCAAACCTATTCCCTGCCTCTTGCTTATCGGCCGGGACCCTTCCCTTGCACGCCTCCCACCCACCCCCTCAAACATCCCCCTCTCTGCCGGCCGATTTCCTATCCCTCTCCACTCCCACCCTCCGCCGTCCTCCTCACAGAGGTCTCCACTTTCCTATTCTTATCCATGGCGCCCCCCACGCAATTCAGCCTTCACCGGTGGGGGCCTTCATTCCACGTCCTGCCAGAAACCAGACTCCGTTCTTCGGATTGCTCTCCTGCCTACCCACCACCCCGAATCTCCTCTTTTCTCCTACCTCTTCCACGAAACTGACAAGTCCCACCTAAAGCGCGCGCACACACACCTACACTCTCTCAAGGAAGTACGGGTCTCCTCCCTTCTATTCGGCCGTGCCCTTTACAATTTCAGTCCTAAATCCCCCATTTCCCATCCAGCCCCTCAAAGATCTCCCCCCCTCTTTTCTTCAACTTTCGAGTTGCCTTCGATAGGTTTCCAATCCCCTCCCACCTCCGTCCCGAGGTTCGATCAAGCCCACCTAAGCCTGGACTCCCAATTCGCCACCCCCATGCGCTCCCGTCTATTTATTTATTTTATTCTGTTCCTTTTCACCTGCCCTCATTCGTGCGTTTTGACGGGCAAGAGAGTCAGGTAGCGGTAGTCAGGTCGGTCAAGAGATCTGACGGCTGACTGCCAGCCTCTACGGCTCATGGCAGTAAACTCCCCTCTCTTCCACCCCATCCAACTCTTCGCGTCCGTTAGCATCCGGAATTATGAAATAAATATAAGTTCTCGATGGTGGGAAAATCTTTCCATCCTCTAATACGCGTCACATCGAAATGCGAGCTTAATTGGCGTGGATATGCGCCATTCCGTTGTATTTCTCCGCGGAGAGAAAGCCACGCATGGGTAAGTTTATTAAAATTCAGACGCTCGCAGTACAATCTCCCCGTATGAAATATAAATGCGTGTTGATTGCTTTAGGTTCGCCATGCAAAAGCCAATGTTCTCTTTTTCACCACGGAGAGCAGTAAACAAAAAGGACGTCCATCTACATCTACTTATTACCCTGCAACCCAACACAAGGTGTTTGACACGGGGTGACTTATCACCAATACGAACTACAGTGAAGAAATTTACTTGCACCAACAAGCACTACAATACAAATGCTACAGAAACTACCAAATTAATCCATAATGTAACTATATAAACATGACACAAGTGTCACGCAGGGAACATGCAATATGTGGTGTTAGCACTACATGGCAGATTTAGACACATGCACTCAGGGGCATATGAATAAGTCAGCTACACTACCTATCAACTAACCTACTGCAAAGTCTAAACGCAGTCAGCATGGTCTCTTATCGGGAAACTTATCACGGGAAAAACGACATTTGAAACCTGTCTGTTCTGCAATCTATTTCTTTAATTTTCTTTTTATGATCTGACCTACCGTTGTATGCTGGATTCCTTAAGATATTGATATCTTCCTCGGAAAATAATTCGGTTTTCAATTTACATATAAAATTGAGTCTAATTTTCAACGACGGTCTGAAAGCGATTCCCATTCAAGGCATTCTCGGCACATTCAAGGCCGTCCGGTATGAGGTAGGAGGTTATTTTTTTCTTGAAATATTTACGGGGACCGCACACGTCATTCGCCTCAAATTTTCGCGCGTTCGTTACTAGTAGGCATCATTGGACTTGAGTCAATATTTCAGAGCCCACAGTAAAATTCTACTTCCTCTTTACTGAGGGTCATACAGATTCAGAGTAAGATACGCACTTGAAATACTTTTAAACCCTCATCTTCCGAGTCGAGTTTTCATCTCAAAGATGAGAATAAGGCTTCAAGGGTTCTGAGGACGAGCACATAGCATGGAGCTTTCTACGTCTTTGCCGCTGGATGCAGATGAAAGGGAAGACAGTGCGATTACTCCATACGCTTGATATAAGGCCAGGATCCGCTGGGGCGCCGACAGCTGGATTTGCCGTTCATTACTTGCCTTAAGCCCTCCCCTGAGCCACGGCATCTTATACTTCTGATTCGCTCTAGAAATTGAAAACATGATAGTAATACCTCACTTCCACCCGCTATGCAAAGCTTTATATGTCCCTGCCAAGGATACCCCAGCCTCTTTGCTCACAACGGCCTTATATTCTTTTTTCTCAGTCCGAGCTCACCTCTTTTCGAGGAGCGGCTGATGCAGGCTTTTGATCTGCATGACCCAAGCCCTTTAAGCCTCAACGGTCCCCCGGACCCGGCTTGCCTGCGTCTTGCATCCCGGGTTACCTTTGTAAGCTCCAAAACTTCAAAGCTGCTCTAAAAGGATGCTACCGGCAATCGGCATTACGCATCCGTACGAGATTTTACAGTCATCGCGGAAGAGAATCACGCTCATTTCAGTTAAGGGGAATATTCGACATTATCCACTGTGTTAGTATTTTAGTTTGGAAATTGATCTCATCTCATTCAGCTTTCACTATTAGAAAACGAAGTGAAGCTTTTATTCCAACGTTGCTTCGTATATTCACGTACACGAAATGAAGATAAATCATAAGGGAACAATGATATTCTCTATGAGAAATGAAGTGAAACTGATCATGAATGTTGGAGGACACAAAATCGAGCAAGTAGATCAATTTAATCACTTGGGTAGTACGTTAGAAGAAAATGGGCATTGGAGGAAAGACGTAAGGTGAAGAATGACGTTAGCTAAGGAAGCGTTTAGTAAAATAAGTGAGCTGTTGACGGGGACCTAAGGTAACGAAGAGGTTAATGAATAGCTTGATATGGATATTAACACAGTATGGGGTAGAAACGTGGACCGCGGGGAAAAGAAAGAAAGAGAAAAGATTTCATGGATTAACTTTCAACAAAACTTATCTCTAACCAATGGAATAGTCTAAAAAATTATTACGAAGGAATGAATCACGGTGGTTAAATATTTTCCAAGGACGACATAAAAAAATACGTAAGGAAAACATTTGGTCAATGTGAGAACCCTGATGGCCGTGAGAGAGTGTAAAGATGAAAATGTAATTGAAGAGATCAATACAGAGGGTAGCACCGTGTGGAGTAGAGACATGGACGCTATGTAGTGAAGATGGAAGTAGTCAGCTGGCGTTGAGACACGGATGTGAAGGATTATAAGGAATAATACGATGCTCAGAAAGCAAACCGAAAGACTAAATCCTTGGTATACTGAGAGACAAGAGAAGCCCGCGCAGAAGAGCGCAAAAGACAGGAGGATTGCGGGTAAGAGGGAAAGATAGAGAAAGAGAATAGAATTTATGATTTAAATGGAACTTACATAGATATCTCGCAATAAGGTAAGGTCCTGAGGTTTGTGAGCGTTAGGTTTTGTATCATCAGCATATTGACTTTTCTCAATCGGCTAAACATTTTCAATGACAATAGGGCAACTAAAATCACTGAAAGCGTAGCTATCATCGTTAATGGCGTACGAAACTGAGGATATGTGATTCTATCCCTAACAAGTAAGCCACAGATTTACCCCTTAACTCCTCAACCACAATTCCTACATCCTCAAAAATCCTTTCAAAACAAAATTACCTACCTATTCATAGCGCTACAAATAACGTCCGAAGCCGACGACCAACTCTAATGACTACCACTATCACCGCCACTCCCTTCTTCCAACCTCATCATTTTGGAATTTATTGCATTAAGGCTCGTCCAGCTCGTCGTCGCTGGGGCTTTGCGAGTTCATTAAACCGCGGGAAACTTTTTAACGCGGATCGAATCCGAGGAGAGGTAATACGGTCATAGCTTTGTCCCCGAAAAACGAAAAAATTCCCACTGTCCCTACCTTGTCTATTCCACCATCCACTTTTTTTCTTTTTCCTTATCCACAATCCCCTCCTTCTCCGGTCTCTCCTCCTCTCCTCCATCTCCAGTTTACCTACTTCCTTCCTCGATTCCAATATATATCCCCTCGTTATCCCTCCCCCCACAAACCCTTTCTCCTCTCCAGGATCGCCTCCCACAGAAAACCCCATCGCCGCAACTTGCCACCCCAGTTCCCAACGCCCCCAAATCGTCCCACCTCCATCCGCCCTTACTTCCATCTGCAGGACTCCCCGCGTTGCTCTTTCCTGGGGACAAGAGGAAAAAAATTGCCCATCTCCTCCGGCCACAAACACCCTCCAGCCTCCCGCTCCCTCTTCACCACCCCCACACCTCATCCCTGCTCCCCCGGTCCCGCCCATCTCCACCTCCCCTTCTCCCCAATGTCCTAACTCTCTTGGCAACCCCCTTTTTAATTTCTTAGTTGTCTCTATCATCCCCTCCTTCATTTTCTACCACCTTCACTACCCCCACCGCATGCCCTGTCTCTTCCTCTGCGCTCTTCTTTTTGCTTCGCCCTCCATCTTGTCTCCATCAGCAGGAAACCTTACTTCCGACCAATCCAGGCTCGCTCTCCTTCTCGCCAGCCACCCGTTCCCTCTCACACCCATTCTCCATCCCCCGTCGAAATCTCCCCGCCCCCACTCCTCCTCCAGCCGACCTCTCCTCTACCGCCCGCCTCTCTCGTCCGAAACCCACCCCACCGACAACGTCCCCCGTCCGTTAATTCCAACTCCCACCTCGCCCGCCATTACGGCGGGAAAAATTGCGAGAAAGAAAAATTTGCTGCGACGATCCGTTCCATTCATTATTTTTTAAATTTTGTTTGTTTTAGTTTTTTTCTATTCCTCAACGATGCACACACAGCGTGCAGGTAAGATTAAAACGTCTTCCGAAATTCATTTGTTTCGCTCCACTTTTGTTCACACCTTGTTCGGAGTTTCTTTCCAAGACCAACTTTAAACGTGGTCTCAACCTGGACGCAGGTGCATCATTTATTTTTTTGCTAGTGGATTTGACTCGTTTGCGAAGAGAAATGATCCGATAGGCAAGAAAAAGTGATGAGAAAACAGCCTGCGTGCCGGGAATAGTAGGTAAAATGTTTGGAATGTGGTGAAGGGTTAGATTTTTGTCCAGTATTATTAGAGCGACAAGCCCTTCATCGATTCAATTCCATCTTACAAATGATCACGGCTGTTTTCGAGCGGCAAAAAAGCAAGAACACTTGATATTATTCGTCTAAGAAATATAATTTTGTGCCGTAAAGGACTTCGGCGCCAGGCTAAGAGGTTTTGGGTCGGATTTGACCAATAGCGATGCTTGAAAATTGCTCAAGAATGCCCGGGTCCAGCGAGGAAGAGACAGTTGTGTGGGGGAGTTTTTCTGATGGGGGAAAAATGTACGTTTTATAATCTTCCCTTCTAGGGAGAACCCTCACGTTCCCAAAGGGAGACAGACGCATCCACTTCTCGTAAGGGCGACGTGGATCTTCGTTTTTTTCTATCCCTCTCTCTACAACTCCTCTTCCTCTTCCCATCAAAAAACTCCGTTCCTCCTCAACATAAAATGGACGCGTTCGATTCGCTGGGTCGTCCCTCAATTTTTCAATTCGATTGTCACTTATTTTCGGCGACCGTTAGTGTGTTGCGTGAGCGGGTTTTTTGTTTGGTATTGAGGAGGAGGGTGGTGGACCAAAGGAGGGAGGATGAAGGCTGTAAGAGGGGTTGGATAAGGGGATTTCCGTTCGGGGTGGTGGGAGGCAGGGATGAAAGTTGGGAGGATGAAGGGAGACTATTTGCGGGGCGGGGGGGGGGGAGGATGGGGACATGGAACTGAATTGAAAGGGGGCGGAGGAGGAAAACTCCTCTTTCATCGCCCCGGAACACATCGAGCCTTCGTTTACGACTCTATTAATCTCGTCGCGCGAAACATTTCACCGTTATTTGGATTACCTCGCTACCCTCCCTAATTCAATTCTCCTCTCCTCCTTCGCGGCACGACCCCCAACATCACCGCACCCCTTTTCCCTCTCTTTCCCTTCCAATCTTTCTCTCCCTTTTGAGCCTCCACGATATTGAGATGCATCGATAGCTGCGAACGATGTGACGTGAGATATCGTTTAGTGATCTCTCTCCACTCGTCCCGCTGAAACAACGCCCAGAAACATCAAGAAACCTACAATTTATGCGACATGCGATGTTTCATGTAAATACATAGATGAAAGCACTACAAATAGCAACTTAACGAGGTTTAAACGCGACAAAAGATGCCAATGTGATTTGAATGTGAAAGCTTATGAATTCAGTGATACACAAAATATAAGTTATCAAATTTTCAACATGAAGTAGAATTACAAAGATTTTGTTTCACGACAATTGCTCGCCATGTTTTAAAGTCCATTAATTGGTGGTATTACTTCATTTTATGGCAAGTAGAAATATATATTTCTACTTGCCATAAAATAAGCTATAAATTAAGCTTAAAATTAATAAAGCTATAAATATTTTATAGCAAATGAACAGTTTTTCAGATTTATTCATTGTTAAGAAATGTGTATCACACTATAACGCGCTCATTACCATGCGTGTGTTAATTGTATTGTATTTTAGGATATCGTGGTATAGACATCATGTCAAATGCTAAGTAATGAGGTAGTTAATTTGCCCTTACAATGGATAGGATAGCTGTTCACAGCATTAAGAGAAAAATCAGGGAATTGAGGCCCAAGTCACAAGTCAGGCGAAATACATTTTTTTCGTCGTGAATTTAGCATGATAAAAAACATGATTAAAATATATCCCTTAAAATTCAGTAGTGCACACATAATTAGATTCTCAAGCAAACTAAAATAAATATTCTCCACGAAAATGAATTAAATGCAGGGTTTATAAATGCCTTCCTACAGGATATTAAATAATTAGAGAGTCACACGGATCCAAACCGGCATGTTGATTGCTTGACATCACTGCACGTTATCTATTCTCTGCCAAACTTATATTTTAACAGAAAGATTTGCTTTGCTAAGATTAGTCGTCTTTCATAAAGAATATATAAAGAAGTATTTTCGTCATATTAGGATAAACCAGTTGGAAAACAAATGAAAATGCGTCGTTATAATCGGCTGCGTTATCGTTCCATGAAATCATCTGTCGGGGTATAAGTGAATGAGTAGAAAGAAGGACGGATAGAGGAGTCATATTTTTTTTGCCATTCACTGGAGCCTCAATGTGGTTGATTTTTGGCCACAGTCCCCTCATTTTTATCTCCTTTAGTGATGCAGCCTTGAAAGTTAATACTGGTAAGAATGAAAAGATGATAGTAAATTTCCACACAGTTTAATAAGTACCGACCATGGTTTTGACAAGTGTCGAAACCATGGTCGGTACTTATTAAACAGGGTGGAAATTTACTATCGTCTTTCCATTCTTACCATTATGGATACTGAATATTTCCATCAAGTTACGCCTGAAACACTTTCATACGATAATAGCGCGTGATTTTTAACGAGAAATATTTCCATAGAATAGCGTTATTCGTCAACAAAAGTGATTTCATTTCTAATTATGAAATGAAATTCAGTTACATATGGACATAATTTTTTAAGTAATGCTGATTCCCATCGTAATTTCAAGTGAGCGATACATTTCGTCTTCTGCGGTGCGATATGCGACGATTAAGATTCAAATATCGGACAGCCCAAATCCTCCCTCTTTCCACATGCTTCCCCATCTCCTGTATTTCCCCCATTCCCAAGAATCGGCTTCCCTCCAACTGCCACTCCTCCTAGACGCCAAATCCTCACGTGGATCTATCTCCGCCCTTCTCCAGTGCTGCAGAGCCCCACCTATCTGCCCGGCAACGACCACTATCCTCCCGGATATATCCTCCGACGCGTACCCCACTTCACTTCGCGCTCCTCCTCCTCCATCCCACCCATCTCTTATCCCATTACCAATCAGCCCTTTCCCTCCCTTCTGCCCCTTGATTGCAACTGCCATGTCCTCTCTCGAGCGCGATAGAAAGAGTGAATTGGGAAGAGTACTGTTCTGTTCCATTGCACGGGGAAACGGTGCGACGGCTTTCCCGGAAATATTCGGGCTGGCTCTTTGGTTGGTTTTGTGGTGAACGCAAAATGTAAAGAACGACTCAATTCGGCATATGTGGCTAATTTGGTGCAGAAAAAATTATTTGGGGATTGAAGGAAGAATGGATTGAATCCTCATCGGGCATTAGCTTATTATCAACTAAGGCACCGAGTGGACCACGCTTGAACGTCTCTCCTGACGCCCCAACACTACCGGGATTTGAACTCGGGTCCTCGGGATTGGCGGCAAGGAATCTAGCCACCGCAGTAAAGCGATTCTAATGGAAATAATGAGGGAGGAGATTTAAAAAATTAGGAGGAAATGAAGTCCTTCTGGATGATGACTAAGGTATCCATGACAATAGTAGTACTTCGTCCGTCGAAGTCGGCATTAGTCTATTCTTTACATTGCACTCATTTACGGATAGGGATTCAACAACTAATATACTGACACAGCTGTGATTTGAATCCAGGTCCTCGGAATTTGAAATCAGCTTTTACTCTGGCCAATATAGCAGTCCAATTTCCTTTATCTTCAATATCTCGGGTAAGTAACTGAACTCTATTCATGCTTGCCACCGAGAAAGTTTCTTCAATCCGGACTAAGATTCAATTGGAGACTTTCCTATTATCATCGGCCTATTTTCTTGCACCTACAGGCCTTAAGACAATGGGAAACTCTTCAGATGAAGCTGTCTGAATGAACTCTTGCCTGAATTTACACTTTACCCAGTATATCATAAAAGAAGTGTTCAAAATAATAATTCTTCGGGGAAGCGTTAAATCATTATTATTGGGCATACACTTTTTAAAAAGGTTAAATAATTTGGCAGTGAAGGCTTAACGAGATCTCTTTCCGGTAGTACCATTTTCCTCGACGACTGTTTCGGTAGCATTTCAGCTACCTTCTTTAGGTCTGAAGTTCTCACTCGCTGAAGACAGACTCACTTCAGACCGGATGAAGGTAGCTGTATTGCTATGGAAACTATGGTCCACGGAAATGGAACTAAGTGGAAGAGATTCAGACATATGTCTGCGCTAGTTGTGGTGGTGAAAGTCCTCGTCTGCCAATGAGGGTGTCGCGGGTTCGAGTCCGCATGACTGGATTTTCCGCCACGCAGGACATGAGTGTTTGTGTTCGTCCATTGTTAATACATCCGCTGTAAGAGCCCAACTGCGCTGTTTTCGGGGTATGGGAATTAAATTAAATAAAAAAACAATATCTGCCTATCAACGACTCCGCGGAAGACTTCGAATTCATAACAATTCATTAGGTTAAATGATTTAAGATTTTCCCGGTGTATTATATTTAAACATCTTTCTCGGGCTTAGTGTTATAGTGGTCACGGCGGAAATAACACGTGCCTTTAAAATAGAAAACAAGCCGTTTTCCGAAACGTCGGCGGATTATGGAAACATTACCCGGTGCGAAGCCCGAGAAAGATATTTAATTAATTGGGTTGTTTGGCAAGTAAAGTGGCCATTTAGCTGATACGCTAAACTACTATTTTTACATTAACACGGAAACTAGAACTATCAGTACATAAAGCAATTTGCTTCATAAATCTTACAGCCATTGAGGTCAATGTGGTATCCAGTGCTAAAAGCTGTAACGTGGGCGTAACCTGTCCACCATCTTAGTAACCATGATTTTCCCATGGCACTTACGGGGGACACACTGATTTTGCAATTTCTCAATGTTTTCAATCGATAACTTACCAGAAATTAGCATGCATTTACTTCTTTAACCTGCATTCTCCTTACACAAATTGTTGGCCCCGGTGGCGGCGGGATAAAGTCGGCAGAATAATCACTGCCCAGAACATGGGGGTGAGTAATGTGGGGGTCTGAGTGTTTATGTTCATCAAATGAGTCAACTGTAAGAAAGGACTGTAGAAACTTTTAGTCCTTCAAACTAGAGACAGATTATTATTATTTAGATTGGATTGGATTTTTAGGGAGGCGACCTACCGCTAAGGTCATTTGCGTCATAGGGAATAGGTAAGGGAGGAAGGGTGGATGGAAACCCGGCGTCGGCATTAGCCTGCTCTTAACGAAAGGCGCCAATGGGATCACGGTTCAATGTCTCATCCGACACACGGAGTACTGTACTTGAAGTGCCCTCCACAAGACACTCCAGTAGGGATCGGGTTTCCTCAGAAATTCATCCTCCACGGCAGGGATTTTAACCCTGGCCGACCGTATGGTTAGCCAGTACTCTAGCCACCTCACCAACCCGATCCACCTTATTATTTATTTATATTAATGATAATCCGCATGTTTGGTAAAATCGACTAGAATTCATAGGACTCTGTATTCAATGCATGCTTCAAGAGTTACCTGCCATAAAATACCAACTAATGGTGGATAGTCTTGCTATACATCAGTCACTGCACATATCCAAAGGAAAGGGGGCAAGAGCTGGGATAACAAAGATGGTTCTCACTTTGATTTTCACGCTACAGTTTGATAACGTCCCACCCTCTCCATACACCTCTTTGCTAACATCTTTGAGCATGTTTTAGTGGCACTAAATGCATTTAAAATCGAATACCATAAAACTTAAGCGGAGCAAAGTGTGGCGTGTGTTTGGTGGCAATTCAACCTCTCGCACACACCCTTGAGATGGCTCACACGGCACAATGTCAGACGTGGAAGTGCAGGCTAAAGCGATAAAAATGTCTCCCTTCTGGAAACGTGAATTCGTTCGAGGATTTCTCCGATTCGATCGTTGTGTTCTCTCCCTCCTCGTCCGCCGACCGCCACTCCACTCCGACCTCGTCTCCTCTCTCTCTTCTGCCGGGGCGTCATCTAGAGCACGAACGGCAACGCGAGGGCGAGTGTGAGTGCATGTGCGCCGGAGGAAAAATAATAAAAAAGATTCTCGAACGGAACATCATCCACGTTTCATCTAGCGTAAAAATAACTCCGGCGGCAGCGGAGGAGCGTGATTTATTTGCGCGAGCGGCGTGAATCAGGTTTCAATTTTTTTGTTTGAAATTCCATTTTTCATCTATATTCCGCTTATGCCCTCCTCTCCTGAAGAGAATTAGTATGCCGAATGGACGAGCCTTCGACATGTAGAAAATATATGTATAACTCTCCAGAAAGCTTAATATATATTTTCGTGCCCGAGAGCGGCAGAAAGGGCCGATCTTTGCCAACAACGGTAACGACGTACCAACTGCTGCTGCAGTGTCCACACAAGCTTCCAAAGTGTCTCAATTCTGCTGGGCATCTGACTATATGAATTGGCAAAGGGGTCCAGTACCTAATTAAACCTCTCATCTTGAGAGGATGGGCATGCTATGCACGTAAAAAAACCCAGAAATTTTCGATTTAATCAAACGAACAATTTTCCTTATTTATCGGTACTCGTGCATGACTCGTGCTCCTTAAAGCATGACGACATCAAGTTTCAATTAAAAATACTGTCCAGCAAATAGAAAGGTATTTTACCGTTATAGATGGCTTTGAATTTGAATTTAGATGGTAATAATGTTCATGATGCCTGGCATCTTTCAATAAATATACACATTTAATGCAAAATTCCCATACACAATGTAAAATGGCAAGAAAAAATAAATTGTTGAAATCGACCAATCCAATTACCTTTCCTGGTAACATTATTAGTTGAAAGCATAGCTTTGTGGAAAATTATCTCAGGCATAACGAAAATATATATTTGCTCCCTTGAAAATGATATACGTGCAGTCAAAACCAGGGTTGGCAATAAGATATTTTTTCGTCATATCAACATTTCCTAGATTTGCTTCTACGCTTACATATGCACTGGAGTCTAGTCAGCTCTCACAAAGGTAGAAATAGGTCTACCTAATTTAGTAACTAATAGGCCAACAAAAGTTAAGTTCACTTGAAAACAACCTTTAAGCACAGCGCAACGAAAAATGGATAATTTACTCTCACTATAAAAAATCAGCAAGCGTTTAGCAGTTCATGCCCGCATTCTACTACTAAAATATGTATTGATCTCGGAGAAACAGTAAAAAATGTGCCAAACGTAATAGAGAGAATTTTCAAATGATAGCGTTACACTTAAGTCACTATTAGTGAGGAAGGGTACGGAAAGTCGTCTAAAAACCTGTCGAGACCTAACATAGAATTGTTCAAAGTGGATGTGAAATTCCAAGATTATTTAATCAACAACTTGAGACGGGAGTGGTGCACAGCTGCTGTGAGAGCGAGGATTCCACGACATACATAGCATAAAATCATTTCCCTGCAGTAAGAGATGAAATATGATTTAAAAAATAAGTCTATAGGCAAAATTTTAATGTAAAAAACCTATGATGACATCAATTGCCAAGCATTTGTGGAGTATTTGTGGAGCACTACAGTATTCAATCGCTTTATCATCCAACGTTTTTAATTTTCGACGAATGTCTTTCATAATTAATTCACTGCAATGGAATTCATTAGTCTCGCTTTTTTTGAGAAAGAGGGGCGAAAGAGAGAGAGAGAGAGGGATCAAATGGTGAAAGTGAAATGATGATGGGGGTACTCAGAAAAAATGCCGGAATAACTCATGCACAATGAAAGACCTTTTCTCGAATAAAAAAGTCATTACGAAGTCCCTCTCCATTTTCGGAATTATGTCTTCGTTATGCTGTACAAATACATTAAGTGGACGTAAACAGACTTCCTCGAGACGCGCATTTTTCTTCCTCCTCCTCCGACAAGCACTAATAAGGGTTGGCTCCCTCCACTCCCCATTTCACCAACCCAACTGTTCCCATTATTTGCCCCTTCATTCCTCCTATTTGCTAATCCGCCAGCCGAGAAATACCTGTCATTTAATAAATTATGCCGCAGGAGAAATTGCTGCATAATTGAGAGAGAGCGAGCGACCTGGAATCGACCTCAAGGTGGAGGGCGGGGGGGAGGGGGTGTTGGATGTCAGATGTCCGACGGAGGTAAATGGGGAGTGTGGGTGGGAGAGAATGGAGGGGTGGGTAGTGTGAGGGTTGGTTGCCCAGAAGTGGATGGGCGAAGGAAAGAGGAAGGACTGCTGAAATCTACGTGAAGCAGGGAAGGGATGGAGAAAGGGGAAGAGTGTGGAGGGAGGAGGAGAGGGTGGAGGACGTCAGAATGGACGAATGGTGGGGTGGAAGTGTAGAGGGGGAGGGGGGCGGAGAGAGAGAGAGAGAGTTATTGGAAATGGGGACCGAGGAGGAAGAAGTGGAGGATAACAAATGAGGGCCGATGGGGCAGGAATGACGAAGTAGGGACGAGACGAGAGGCGAAAGAATTCGGAGGAAAAGAAAAATTCGAGTCGCCTACTCGTCGGAGCGCAAGGATCTCTTACTTCTTCTTCCCCTCCCTCACTCTCGGGGCACACACCAAAAAGGCGCCCCGTCGCATTGCGTGGAGGAAGTATCGAGACCTAAGAATCGCTCAAAAAATAGATTGTCTCATCAATCAAGGGCTAAATATCGATTTTATAAATGCGTCGCGAAGAATTAAAATACGAGTTGCATTATATCAAAAAGGTAATTAAAATTATACAATAAAAGAGTGATTAAACTTACAAAGTAAATCAAATTTATGAAAAATATGCTAGAAATATTAAATAGAGTGGCTGTATTTTCTGTGTGGCTGTAATTTCTGTCATTTACATAACAGCATCATGCAGGGGAATGAGAGTACACGAGGTAATTTTTCATCGCATGGGAAGGAGAAAAAGCTGATATAGTGTATTTGGAGGCAGCAAATGTGGAAATACAAATACTTCAACTAGATCTGTTAAGAAGGATGTAAGATGAGAGAATACCGGCATCACGGAAGAGAGAAGAAAAATGGGAATTTTGGACAATGTGAATGCAGAAAACATGAAACAGATTTAAAGAAATTTAGAGTTAAACAATCTGGGATATCTCAGAAGATTTAGAGGTTACTGTCAAAGGCCTACTATTTATCTTATATAAAACCTTCGGTGATGATGAATCTAGTAATGTTAATCCGATAAGGATATGACGTCAGGAAATAGCATTAACAACTACTTAAAAATTAATATTAATTTTGACTGAAATTTTGCAGGGCAGCATGTCCTACATACTTTCGACGTTTTTATCCTCCACAATTTCCGACCATTAAGCTCTTCAATTTTTGTATGTCCTCTCTTCTTCTCGCAGTTTGTTCTCTACATCCCTCCTCTCTTTCCTCCACACTCCCGCATCTTATTCGTTCTCTACATTCTTCCTCTCTTTCCTCCTCATTCTCGCATCTTATTCGTTCTCTACATCCCTCCTTTCTTTCCTCGTCACTACCGCAATCACTATCAACGTTATACTTTTCCCAAGAGGCATAATAAAACTTTTTTTGACTATTTCCTCTCCAATATAATGCTTAGAATGTTCAGTTTCTCCCACGTCAGAACATTAACTCCTTAATTCAAGCTAATATCATCAATTTTCCTATCCCGGACATTATTTCCTCATTTTCTCCACGATATATTTTTATCTCTCTTTCATAACCACATCAATGTTCGTACTACACTTTCCCTTTCATGGAATTTTTCTCATTCCTCGAAGGGAGAGATTTCCATGGAACAGTAGCAAGGTATAACCAACAAATATCAAGGAATTTATTTCTCATCCCATGGTGCCCGTTATTTCCAAATTCCAAAAATATGATAAATGCTCTCTTCGTGAAAATGAGCATTAACTTCAGTATGAGGAAGTAGCCTTACCTTAGGCTCTACCACAATCCGTTACAACTTAATTACATTTAGCTTCTCTTTATTACACCTTTTTTATAGGTGAAGCTGTATTTTTAATCAGAATCACTATGTCTTCTAATCATAACATTGTCATATGGTTCCCTATAAACCAGTATCCTTTAAGCTCAAACAATTTTTCCTAGTCTTAAAGAAACTTCGCCCTTTTTTCCAATATTTTTCTTCAATGACCCTTCATTCCTTAAATGAAATCTCTGGAACCCTTTTCTTAAATATTTGGTCATGGTATATTGTTTGTTACATTAATTAGATATAACTAATTTCAATCAACAAAGAAAGTCCTTTTTGACTTTGACTGCTGAGTTTCAAATTGAGTCTCGATACCAACGTGGTGATTTGCGGGTAATTAGGCCGCTAAAGCATTTAATAAAGCAAATAGTTTCATTTTTATTAACAGAATATTACACAAACTGAAACACTATAGCAAATTAGTGTTATAATTGGGACATATGACATCAAGCAATTTTATTATATATTCGTGTAAAGATGAACAAATTTCTCGAAATAATGGTCAAAAAGCTACATAAACGCACACAAAAATGCACCACGCTGAGTGGTTCATATATGAATCATAAACAGGAATACTTTACCACATTTTTCACGGAGAATATTAACGAAAATCATTAAAAATCCCAAAAATACCGCAAAACTATAGTAGGCCTAACAAAGATCTCTTTAAGGTTAACGCTATATTTTAGCGAAATATTTTTGTAATCCATGGAAGCAGTTAAATATTTTCATAATAAATCAGCATTCAAGACCACGACGGGATTAAACTTGTAGCTTACGACTCTCAAATAGAACGTAACTCATCCGATAATCATAAATTATTCGGATGGAATTCAACACAAAAGAGCAGTAATAATTAAGATAGGTTCATATTTAAGTCTACGAGGCCGTTATTCACATTTATTGTAATGAAGTCAGAGATGGGTTGGAAATCAAAGGCTTCAAAGCCAACTTAAGTACTCTCTGAAACCCTGATAGGATACAACATATGATGCACAACATCATTGCATAGCAGGAGAGTTTAGAGGAGGAGCAAGTATTCATAATGATAGAAGTGACATAGGTTGAACAATGGAATGAAGTAACCAAAAATTTAGCGCGAAACGAAAAGGTAGACGCAAGCATGAATAGCTCCCGTGGTGCACAGAGTTGCTTCCAGGCATAAGACGTTCAAGACCAAAGGGTTAAGATTGCTTTCCTAGCACCGCACTTCCTCGCGAGGGAATGAAGGTTGTGAGGGATGAAGAAAGGGCTCGAAACGAAAGGAAAAATGCTTCGACGAACGCCTTTCATCCCGAGAAAGTCGTCAAGAGGTCACAAATAAGGTTCAGACATCCTTCCGAAATGGGATACGCCGTAAAAAAGGAGACCCTAAAAATAGCACTCGAGTAGTACCCACTACTAAGGACGTCGGGAGTAAACTTTTGCTACTCACTCGTATACTTTCACAAGAGATGAAAATGCCCAGGAACGATACTCCTAGCTCACCCTCTAAACACCCACCCAGACGACCCGCGGAAGAGGAAAAAAATAGGCGAGGAGCCGGAAGGAGGAATGAAAAACTCGCCGTAAAAGATTAGGGAAAGATGAGAGCGGGAGAGGTTGGTATGGAAAATACGGGGAGAATTTGGGTAAGTCTCCGAGGGGAGGATCGGGTGTAGAGATGGGCAGAGAGGAAACTGGGATATGATGAGAGAGGAGGGAGTGAACGGGGTTGAGAAGGGGATAGAGGTAGGTAGGCAGGCTGGCGGGGTTAAAGGGATGATGATAAGGGAGAGGAGGAAGAAGCCCGAGAGAAATTAGGGTCCTTGCCGAGGAGTTATGGGGCGAGAAAAAAACCGTTGGAGGGGCAGAGGGTACGAAGGGAGAGGAGCAGGAGGAGGAAATGGGAAGTGGACGGAAGTAGAGGTGTAATCAAAGTATGAGGAGGCTTGCAGCGAGCCGGCAAGGCAGAACGTAACAATGAGCGGGGGTGTAAGCTTAAGGATTACGGGCACGAAGAGGGATGATACAGATAGAATAATAAAGGAAGGTGTAGGGGGAGGGTGGAAAGCCAGAGTTTAGTGCACTATGGGGTTGGGGGAATTACTGTGAGTACCTGAGAGAGGGGAGCAAGTGGAGAAAACGCAAACGAGTGGGAGGGATGAAGGACGATGGGAAGAGGGCGTGTGAAACTAGTACCCCATTCCCCAATGAAGCCTCCTCTTTTCCCTCCTCCCTCCACGACAAAGTGAGCCAATGTTGGGGAGGAAGAGAGCAGGGATGCCTAAGTGTTTTTTTAAAAAATAAAGCTCATATCTCCTAAGGGGTTGAAAAATTGAAATTAGACCCAGAGTCTGTTCCAGGAAACTATCGTCATCATTTGGTAACGGGAGGGGGGAATGGGCGTTAATTTTTCAATTTGCGAAAGTATTCGCACTCTCTCCGAGTCTTTAAATCTCGCAACTCCACGATGCCATGGATTTTTACGAAATGACCCCCCTACTTCTCTTCCCCACCACTAAGAGACCAATTTTACGCGGCAACTCCATCCCGAATGTAATTCCGTTTCTCAGATCGATATGTAAAAAAGTTCTCCTAGCGTGAAACTTTTCTCCTAAAAAAACCTTCCTCTCATTCACACATAATGAGCTTCAACAATTCTAATGAAGATAGTGAAGGTAGCAGTTTATCATGCCTGACGCCTACATTTTCTTCAGGATGTGCCTAAATTTGGGCACTCGGGAAATTCAGAACTCGGGACTCGGAATTTCTTCGCAAATGATAACTCAATTTCTACTCATTAAAGTGCTCCTCGAATAATGTAGTCAATATAGTAACGCAAGCATAATTACGTTCAAAAGGAATCCACTAATGAGCATAGTACACAACAAAAATTACATTCGCATGGACTGGGATTAGAACCAAGATCCCTCTACGTTGCGCTGAGAGCGTTATCGAGACTACGTAACTTGGATTTAGCACTCGACGCGAGTACCGATGGGATCAGGGCTCGTGTTTTGTCCAGGAAAAAGAAATTTCTGTCGACAATGTTACATGCTGGTAAACTCCACTGTTTTGTCAAGCACTCATCAAAGACAACAGCCCATAGCTCCAAGAAAAATCATCACATACATAAAAAAACCTAACAATATGTTGAAGTCTAGCAAGGGTCCAATCATAAGATATCATAAAAAGAGAGAAATTTGACAAATGTTTAACACACAAAATAGACTAAGTATAATTTGGCTCTTAAGAATGAATGTAAATCTCCCACAGCTGTGCTAATACGGTTATGCAATAAATTTCAGAGGATTTCCCTTCCACAATTCGAAAGTAGGGTCCCTGAGGGGAGCAAGCTGTGAAAGTGAAATAAGCGAGGCTTCGGTACGGCGCGGAGATGGAGCACTGGAATAGGGAGTAAGGGGAGGAGAATTGGACTGGGAGGAAGGAAGAAATAGAAAAGGAACAATGAGAGGCGATAGCGGAGCGCCATATAGTAAGATTAAGAGAGTGCTAAGAGGCGGCCAACTCCAAAATATAACTCTTAAAATTCGTGACGAACGATAAAAAGCACACGAAAAAAAACAAACGTCAACACAAAGAGAAGGATGTGCTAGACATTTCGCCTATGGTATCTGTGCCTTTAGTCATCCTGGAGCGGCAGAGATTACTAACAGGCCCTGCTCCCATTTTTTTAGGTCAATAAATTGGGATCAAGGCAGTGGGTGCCGCGAGGAGTTGGATGGAAACGGAGAGAAAAGGAATTTAGGGAGGAGAATAAGCCAAAAAGTGTATTATGGGATGAGGGTGGCGGGGACTGAGGAAGTTGAATGCCCTCGAGAGAGAGTGATGTTGTGGTAAGGGTGAAAACAAGGCGGGGAAAAGAAGGAGGCAGAAAAAAAGCTGCCATTCTGAAACAAAGTCGTGGGACGAGGATACATTGATATTTTAGGAAATAATTTACAAAATACAACGGAAAATGTGTAGTGTAGGGTGATACTAAGAAAAAAATGAAGGGAGGTAAAATAAACGAAAACTGATGAGATTTAGCAAGGCGGCGGGTCAAGATCTTAGGAGTTTTACCAAGGGATATTGAAGATTTATATTAGACTTTTTTTAGCCACTCTTTGTCCAATTCAATTATAAAACCCGGCATGGTTTTCTGAAGTCCTTATAAGGGCCTACATTAATGGTTATCTTGACAGGCAAGTTAAATAAAATTTCTCCCTAGTTCATGCAAAGTTTCTTTCATTAAATTATGGTTTACCACAAAGGAAAGCTGGAAGTCATGAAGTACTATTAGTCCCACCAACTCCTGTCTCTCAAGTCGGAGGGAGCGGAATTCAATGAAACTCATCTCCCTACCAACCCAATCTTATACAAGAAGCTATTCTTGATAACGCTTTCGAACTAATTTGCCTATAACCACGGACTATGCGATACTTTGAAATTCAGATGGAGAGAACACTATATAGGAAACTCATGGCAATTAAAGTATTGAATTTTTTTGCAGTAGCTGATCGCTGGTAAAAGAAAATTTTCCACCCGTTGACATTAGCACTGACATTTTGCCGCTCTAGAAATGTCAGCTCTTTAATATCAGATTTAGCTCAAGAGTATGGTTCAGAAAGAAACTTGCTCTCATCTCACGAGTTACAACAATTCAGAGGATCACTCCAAACACCCACAGGTGAGAAGCCTCTAGAGTAGAGAACCAAACCCTTCTCCACACCGAAATTATCAGCACTGCAAAAGTTGGTAGCTCTTCTTACTGAAGTGATACTATTGGCCAGAAAGGATAATTCAAGCAAGGATAACCGTGGAGAGGAGCTAAACTTACCGCGACATACCCCTCTGAATTGGAAAATGCCATTAGTCTCCTCCACAGCTTAAATGAAACGACTCGCCCGAAGGGAAAAACAACGAAGTTTAGCCTGCGGTATGGACAGAGACCAACGATGGTGAAAGAATGAGAACAAAAGGAGAGCAAGGCAAGCAAAAGGAATGGAAGACGGGATTCGGTGGTGGACGTGAGAGAGATATGCGAGGGAGCGGGGGGAACAAGAGGGGTAACTAGGGGCGGGGGAATGGGGGGGGGACATGGAGATATGGTAAAGGTGGGACCTTCGAGGTGAAAATGACATGAGTGAGGGACATGGGACAGGGGTGAGGGAATGCGGGCAACCTTACCACACTCGGTCCCCTCGGCGTCTCTTCAAATCATCACCTCTCTCTCTCCACATATCGCCCTCCTCCGCCATCCCGCACACCCACCGACCCACCCACTCCAAATCCAAACACGTGCGAACTCTCATGACAAACCAGCCACTCGACCAACGCAGCGGGCATCGAGAGAGGGTGGGGAGAGATGTGAGGGTCCGAGAAAAGGATTCTGGTTTTGGGCAGGGTAGGACGGCAGAAAAGGGGTTCGATTTTGGACGTCGCTTTATCAGAGCCCACCGTCGAGAGAGCATAATTGACAATTAGAGGTGAGGTGACTGAGGGAAGAGGTGGTGTAAGCGGAGGATGAGACCGGGAGAGGGAAAGTAAAGGCAGAACGCAGGGTGTGGGGGAAAGCTTTGGAGGTTTGTCGGGGAATTTTGGGGAGGAGAGCGAAACTTCCCCTACCGGGGAGCGAGAAACGAAAAAGGGTATCAGGGTACGAGGGTATGATAGAGGGTGGGTATATAGGAGAGGAAGGAGAGAGGGAGAGTTGAAAGGGAATGATGCGATATAAGGTTTGCATGGGTGTGTGTGGGCAACGGGAGGGATCCCTGGGCCCAAAGGGATCTGGTGGCGAATGGAGTGGACTGGTGGGTTGAACGGAGGTATATCGGCGGGCAAAGCGGGAACGAGGCGTGCGGTGGTCCGCTTGTCTGCGAGCGGGATAGGAGTGAGGCAGTGAATGAGAAAAGAATTGATGGGGTGGCAAAAGGGACAGGTAAAGCAAAAAGTGACACAAGGGAAAGGGGGGATGGATGAAGGGAAAGAGGTGGGAGATGAGATAAAGAGACGGATGAAGGAAGTGAGAGAGGGGAGGAGAGAGAAAAGGATCGTACGAGAGACAGAGATGAAGAATAGAGAGAGCGAGGGAGCGAAAGAGAGAGGTTTAACGCCTGAGGAGGTCCACATTTAATTTCATGTCGTTTCACGCTCACGATACTCAAGCTCTGAACTGAAAACTGAAGCATTAATGCTCACTCAGATTCATCTAAGGGTGTAATAATTTAATAAAACATAAATCTTTTCACCGCATTTGAGAATGATCTAATCTGCCAAAAGGGTGATGTTCTTGAACTCGTTATTTAAACCCGCTTAATATACAACTTTTTTCTTTTTAATAATTTCACTTGGTGCTTTAGGCCTTATTGCACCTTCAGTGAGCTCTATGATGGCTTTAAATTATAATTATCACATTTTTTGGGATAACAAGCAGAAACGATGCATTGACAAAGAATGCATACTTGGAAAACTTCTCATACTCGATGCTTGATAAATAAATATTACGATTCTAGAAGTATAATGCATCAAACTTTCTGCATTTGACGGACAGCAGTAGATACTTTTAACAGTTTAAAATAGGGAATCTTTTAAATAGAAAACATCCGTACAGCACCTTATATAAAGGTAAACCGTTACTGGAAAAGCACACGAAAAAACTTAAGATTTAAATTCCTATTATTTCTTCGGAAAATAAGAAATTGTTTCATGTTTAATTTGAAAAAAAAACGTGAAAAATACATTCACCGAAAAACAATGAAGAATATTTCGGCATTCGCATGAACAGCAGATGTTCCATCTAGATTTCGCTAGTGCGCACTGTTGAGCGGAAAGTTCATGGGTGAACGACTTAATTCCCCAGTGTTGATCTTATTAAAAAAATTACACTTAACAGAGCGATATGATAGCAGCATAAAATTTCTCAATCATACTACCTTCAGCTAAAATCAATAGCGCGAAGTTATAGGTGAAAAATGCAATAACTAATTCAAATATACCATCAATGCTGTGACCTCTTTCTCATTTCCGACTCACATAGCCAAGATAAATTTTAATGTTAAAGGAATAAAATAAATAATACATCTGCAAAAACGCTTCGAAGCTTATAAACTCATTATCATGGGTGCAGTTTCCATCATAGTTACACAAACTATTTGATCGGATGATTTTGCACCGTTTTCATCAATGAAACATCAATCTCATAAAAAATCCGATGTTTGCCACGAATTGATTTGAGATCCATTCGATAGAAGGCAGGGATAAACTACAAAAAAAAACTGTTTCCTTTAGTTCCACGACTTGTGACCACATCAATATCGGATTTCTCAAAGAGTTTTCTTCGGCCTTTCTACCTGGAATAGGCCGCTCACAGCTGGAGGCGTTGGGGCGGGGAATGGAGGAAGCAGATACGAGGGAGGAAGGAGGAGGAGGACGAGGAGTGAGTCGTGGGTGAAATAAAAAAGAAACAATTATTTTTATTGAACGAGAAGCGGAGTGGGAAAGAAAAAAAGAAAATCAAAAACATTTTCGGAATGTTAAATGAAACAACGAAGAAAACTGGGTATGAGACGGAGGAGAGGAAGGAGTTAAAGAGAGAAAGAAAAGAGAAAAAAACGAGCAACGAAAGACAGGGTACGCATGATAAATGAGGGAAACTTTTATTTTTATTACATCTAGAGGTAGGTCATCAATTTAGGAAGGCATATATGGAGGTAAAAGTAATCCTTTCTTCTGTTTTACAACTGCATCCACCTATCTCCTCAAATAATTTTTTTCGTCAAATCAGACCTCATCTTTCCCCTCTTTACTCCATCCTTGAAGCCGTTCATTCCAATTTCTTCCCCGCCAACTCAGCATTCTCCCTTCATTCACGGTTTTTACACTCACTCGTTTCTTCTAACAAGTTCCATTCAGTTATTCTGTATCCTCTTAATTTCCTCACTGGTTGCATTCTCTCCCATGATGACAATCTCTTTCTAATTTGTCATTCAATTTTCAATCGCACTCTCTCATTCTTCCCTACCCCACACTTCAAACGTCTCCAATCTACTGTCACTCTCTTTCCTCAATGTCCAGGTTTTATGCCATTTAACGTCACACAGCATACTGGTCTGTTTTATTTGAGCACTGTAAAAAAATCAATTTTTTTCATACTCCATTTCACACTCTGATGTCATAGAAAATCACATAGAAAGAAATTTTTCTCGAGTAGTAGCAACTGCTGAGTTCGCGTTAGAGTGGAATATTGCGTAATGTACACTCTTCAAATGTTTAAAGATAAAACGTGCTTAGCACCGTCCTGAAACATCATAGCTTTCAGCCAATTTTGATAGAAAGAAGAACAAAGGGTATTGTAAGTCACCTCTCTTAGTATTTGAAAAAATGTCGATATTTTGATTGAAAAGACCCACTCGACTTGATCACGAGATTGGAACCATATTTCCCAACTATAATATTGAGCCCATAACTTTTTAGCATTGAACAGACTGGATTAAATAACGTACTTTACATAGATTGTCTCGAAATAATATTCCCAAGTATTTAACCGACTAGTTACATCCCTGGTTGTCACAATATCCTATTTAAGACAAACAGAAATACATAAAATATTTCCCCTTTACAATTTTAAATAAAAAAGAAACCAAGCCATTCAACAAAAACAAGCACCGTGAGGCATCGTTCTCTTTTACCTTTCATTTTCCTAAACAATTAATGGAACAACTTAAACACATCTTAAGTGCAACCATTCACATCAGAAGTGCGTTCACATTTGTTCGGAATGTGCAGGATATTTCTCCGCCACATAGCTCCCTACACCTGGTTTTCACCACGTCATGTTTATGGCAAACATAAATGCCTAACACCAACAGGTATGTCTGCCATTACTTTGCTTAAGCAAACCACATGGCTGCACCTCCTCTATCCAAAATAGCAGAGACGTTGTGCTCGTGTTTGACAAGACACTAGGTCAGGAGGATGAGACCTTTACTGTCCCTCACTGGGCGTAATCTATTGAATAATCATTCGTCAGAGATATAAAAAATGAACTATTTCTTCTAAAATACGCTTTTAATCCTTTATTCATGAATCAGATATTTTACACAACAACCACTTGGCGAAAAAAAGGCTTAAAACGATCACTGCGTCCAAGACCTCCATCACCAGTCATGTACGGCGACGGTGAGCAGAGGTCGCGAGGGATGTGGCGGTATAAGTGGAGTGAGTGGAGAAGGAAAGAAAAATACAATGACAGAAAAAAGAAACAGGAAAAGAGGGAGAGAGAGAGAGAAAGAAAGAGGGTATGCGTCGGCGTTTTAGCTTCCACCGCACCAACAATAAATTAAAAGTACCCCTTCTCTTTCCGTAGACTGTAAGAAAAGATTGTTAGAGGGGGGAGGTTCAGAAGGGGTGCAAGGAGGGCGGTGAGGGGAGGATTTTGCTGGAGGGAAAAGACGTTGGCTGGTTCGGAGACTTGGGGAGGTGGAAGGCGGGGTCGTCGGGAAAAGTTTGCGGGAGGGAAAGAGATAAAGGCCGCTCGCGGGGAGATTTCTGGGGGCGGCGGGTTGTAGTTGGGTGGTGGAGAGGGACGAGGGTGGGGGTGCGGTCTGGAGTTCACAGAAGGGGGTTATAGGAGGGGGATGGAGAAGAGAAAGAACGAAACGAAGGGAAAATTTTTCCCCTTCTTCTCTTTTAAAAAAGGGCTCCACGAAGAGATAATTTGTTTCATACCTCCACCCACGCTCAAACTCTCCTCCGCTCCGACCACCATCCCCTACCCCTCCCGCCATTTCTCCTCCTTATCTGAAACCTTCTCAATCCTCACTCACCCGAATTCTTCCTTTCCCTCCCCTCCACGAAGAAATGTTCCCCCATTCCCTCCCCTTCTCACTCGAACCGCACTCCCCGTGGGTTATCTTTTCTCGCATCTCTCCACTCCCTTGTTCCTTGATACCCTTTCTTCCATTCTCAATCTCCCGACCCTTGTCCTATTTACTCCGAAGCGTCGTTCGTCTCTCTCCACCCCGTGACTTGGCATGTCTACTCAGCCGCCCCTCCGGCTAATTCACTAATAAAAGAACTTGGCCGGCCCGAGGAATTCTGCGGTCTTTATGTCAACACTTAGCGTTGTTTTCCCTCTCCAAATTCGTAGTTTGAATCGGAGGGAGTGTTTCATTTCCATTTGACTGCGTTGTTGGTTGTGGCAGTCTCGTTTTATATTTGTTAGCCACCGCGTAGAGAGGAATGGCGCAAAATTGTGGAGTTGAATAGTCCTCATTTCATTCAGCCATTTATTCATTAAAACACGATCACTACTTTCACCGATTTCACGCTTATTCTATTTCCAAAAGAGGAGAGACAAATTTGCCGTAGGGTATACGAAGCATGAAACATCAAACGGGGTGTAATTAAATTTGTCTCCACATGTTTCAACTACCAAACTCTTCATTAGATTGTTTAATAAGGAAGATTGGTTATTTAGGTTTAATTTACTTATGAAAACGTAAACAATAGTAATGTTGACTTAGATCATCCGAGCTAATTATTCAGCATGCCATTATTAGCACTGACATTTATTTTAGCCAAAGATTTCGGTGAGAAATACGATTTCTATTCTTTAGAGAGAGCGTATGGCTCACCTCACCTTTAGGCAAGATTTTTTCCTCATGCGCCTTCTGACGTGAAATAGCATCACCACTTTTGATGGTCAGAGTCTTTAAGAAAAGGGAGACCTTCAGCCTCTGTTGTCACGGAGTAGACTAGAACAGAGGTAAATCTATATTTATGACAGGTATATATTTATGATAGTAACAGATTTATGACACACGCGGAAGCTTGCAAGTTTGCTCCGCGTAGCCAGTCTCCCATGAAATAAATAATCATATATACGGCGCGAAACACGAGCTCACCCTTTATGAGATACGAACTCAAAACATCCTTTTAGCTCGGTTCCCGAAGAGGGCACTCTCCGCGCAAAATCTTTATACCACCTCTCCTGGACGTCTACTCGAGCAAGACTATGTCCACCCTCTCATTTCCCCTCCCACGGCCGACCGGTTTTCATCCCTTTCCAACATAATTTCCTACAGCTTCCTCAAGGCATGGAACACTTTCAGTCTTCTCACGCCTTCCAAGTGCCCGCAGACCCTCCCTTCCTTTCCGCTCGCCCCCGCTGGACCGCAGCCTCACTCACCTTCTTCGGCCTCCATCATCATTCCATCCCTCTCTCCTCTCCATCCCCTTCCCCATGTCGTATCTCCCTCCTTCTCTCTTTCTCTGAGTTCTCTCTACCCTTGTGAGTACTTCCCCCACCCTGTGCCAACCACCTACTCACCCCTAACACCCCCTCCGGCTCCCCTCTTTCGCTTTCACACCCAAACTCACTTTGTGCCACGTCCCACTTTTAACTACTTAACCATCCCCACTTCCGCGCCCGAAACGCCGCCTATCCTCCAACCTCTACCGCTCCATCTACCGCCCGGTCACCGGACAAACCTCCTTTTTCCCAACCAACCCCTTCTTCTCCGACCTCCAATCCTCACTTTTCCCTCACCCTTTCTCCACCCGGCCTCGCCAACCCCCTCGTGTGGATCACACGGCGGCTTAACCACCGGTTTGTCACGTCGTCTCCCCACTAGGTCCACTCCTCCGAAGCCTTCAATCAACTCCCTTTTATCGCGTTTCCCACATTTCCGCTCTCATCGAACGAATGACTGGCTCTCCGTGACCTCCTCGACGACTCGCCTTCTCCCACCCCTCCATCCTCTCTCTACCCTCTCATTTTTCCAGGCCTGCTACACCTCCTCCTCCATCTCTGTAGGTTATTTGGGAAGGCAATCGACAACTGAGGTCATCTTTGCCATTTTAGGATATGTGAGTTGTTTGGTAAAAGTAAGGATTACGAGGAGGAGAAATTGACGAAAGACACCTCAGGGACCATGGAAAAATGTCTCCTCCAATGTGGCCAAAATGAATATATACCAATTAAGAGTCAGATTATGCAGAAAATGTTTCAGCTACATTCAGGAATCTAACATAGATCTTTCGTGTCGGCAGTCTGGACAAAATTAATCGTCCAACTCCGACCTCCAACATGAGAAACGTAAATTTGAAGCCGGTTGGTGGTTTTTGGTCAGGACATGTTACAGACTGTTAAGGTCATATGCAACATTAAGGCAGGAAGGAAGGATGTGAGGTAAGGATTATCTGGAGAATGGAGGAAGGCTGGAGGGACGTCAGACGTTGAAATCAGCCTACACTTAGTGAATGGTGAAAAGAAATCCACAGTTCTAAAGGCTCATTGAGCAGACGACAGAGTTCTGCGCTTAATTCTTATGTGCGTCATATAGTACTCCAAGTGAAGAATGGGATTCAGATGAAAAAGCCTTCCCATATCTGGATTGAAACTCAAGCCTTTAGAACGGATAGAATAAACTCTTGTCGTCATATAAACTCGATCTACAGTGAATTAAAGTGAATGGAACAAAAAATCACCAAAATAAAAATTCAGAATTGTCATAAATTACACCAACATCGTAAGTCGGGTAAGCCAAGACGAGGGAGCAGGATAAGGAAAGAATTTCCACCAACACTTGTCCTAAGAAATTTTTCTTTACCAATATGTATCAAGAAAGTTTTTTTTATTGTCCATATAAAAAATTAAATTGAGAGGTAACGATTTCAGTACAGAAACCCGATCCCGATCCTGAATAACTACTTTCCAGCCCGCTGCCCGGGGCCTGAGAGCCCCAATTCTCTCCCACCCGCCCCCTCTTTAATTCACCAGTTCAATTCTCTCCTCGGCCGATTCCACCCCCAAGGCAAGGCTCCTCTGTATCTTCGGCTTTCACGCCAATGTACTGTCCTCCCTCTTCGCCGCCGGGTAATTAATTTTGAGGCGGTTGCGTTTGTGCGACACCATCGCTCTGGGGGACACGGCACCGTGTAAATCGGGGGGGTTCCGCTCCATTTGTCCCGCAGAGTGGCGGCGGTCTCGTTCCCCGCCCACGACAAAACCCATCCCCCGCCTCCCGCTCCGTTTAACCACCGTCCTTTCCGCTCCTCTTCGTCCGTTCGCTTCCTCCCCCGTTTTCCGAGGCGGCGTGGAGCGAACGGGGGCAGGACGCGCCCAAGAGACGGCAACCAAACTAAAAAAAAGGAAGTGGAGAGTAAAAGACTTCACAGAGTTACGGGGAGTTTCCTAGCGGTGATTTCTGCTCCCGCGTAGTAAAAGAGCTGATGCAACACCGCTACCTGATTCGTGGTTGAGGAGATGGGGGAGAGGCGGGATTGCGGGCTAATGGAGGGTGGGGGCGGGGGAAAGGGTGGCTAATGCAACGGGCAATTTGCGGTCCAGGCCTGAGGCCGTATTATTGCACAAGGGAGTGGAGGAATTTTTGAATGTAATTGGACGGCTTTTAACGACGTTCGACGAATGATGGGCGGCCAGTGTTTTTGGTCCTCTTCGCAGCACCTAGCGGGGGTAAAGGGGAACGGATTCGATTCTAAGCCCCCCCCGGGCGGAGATCCTGGGAGTTCATTCAGGTTCGATCGAGCGGCGCTAAAGCCGTGAAAAATTGCGCTTCGAGGCTGTCTTTATGTATGTATTAAAAAAACAGAAAACACGCAGAGCGTCAATGAGTTCAACGAACCGATTCCAATCCAGTGCGGTCAGTGATTCCTAATGGGATGGTTAATTTCCCCGATAAGCTTTTAATCAATTCATTAATCCAATAAAAGCTTTGACAATAAGGTTAAATCCTGTTTAGTATGATGGGCTTGCGAGTAATTTGTTCACCAACGGATGGAGACAAGTTTTTTTTCACGGTGAGCGTGCTTTCATTACGACTTTTTCATGAAGCTCTTCCGCACATGTACGATAAACACACTGATAAGACAAACACAGTCGATGGGATCCAATCCTTAATAAAAGTGAAGCAACTACAAAAGCAACTGAGGGCAAATAAGTTTTGCACCAACAAAACTCGGCCAGCTTTGTAAACGATTTTCAAGATTGGGTCAAACACGCTTCGAATCTGTAGTTCCCAAATAAAATTTACAACATTGTTCAAAAAGTTTCCTTCTACATAAAGCTGGAACCTAAATATTACAAGAAAAAACACATGCGTTTATCTTTTAACGAAGATCCTGAGTGTATCTTCAAAGAGAATAATAAAATTTTAATAAATACAGAAATGCGCGGAAAATGCCGAACGCAAGCATTTCATCTCAATCCGGCCGTTCAAATTTATTTCATTCCTCAGCTCTAATCGCGCAGGAATCCTAACCGTATATCACAATCAATTATACACCACCTCTATAATTACAAACTCTGATCGATAGTGAATCAAGAAATTACTTGCGGAAATTTGGAGGGAAAGGTGTGTGGGTAAGTAATGCAAGAGGTTCGAGGCGAACGGACAGATAATTAGTTTCACGGCAAGGGATGGCCGTCGCTCGGACCAGAATCGCACGGACCAGTGTTCGAGAATGCCCCTCCTTGCCGAGACATGACTCATAACGTATGGCGGAAGGGGAGTTCAGAAACGCTCGTTAATTACTGGACAACGATGAATGGCGATTACGCGGCCTTCGTAGAATTCATTTAATACACAAAACTCGCGAAAGAAAACCAACAATCGGCGCCGCACATCATCACCCGCACGAGCGTTCACGATTGGGAGCCATGATGAGAAGTTCTTTGCATCTTGAAACACATCAAGAAGACCTCTGATGCAAGGCATTTTAATCTGCCACGTTGAATAGCTAAGAATGGGATGAAAATTAATCGAAGAAAAAGGATTTTTACGGTAAAATCACGACATTATTTGTGATTTAAAAGCCGAAAAATTTTAGCCTTCTTCGGCTCACGTGTTAAGACCAATTTGATGACAAAATATAAAATATTATACACAGGCACAAATTAAAAGCAATGTTAGACATTATGAACCACGTTGTAATCTGTGATGGAAAAAACGTACCCGTTGGCTTAAATAAATAGTCATAAACATCGGTTCAAAGAAACAATAGACTGCAGTAGTTGTAGTTGTTTAAGCGAGTATCCAAAAAAAAATAGAAGGATGATGTTCATTCAATTTCATCAAAAGTCAGTACATCCTAATTCCTCTGCCGTTAATACCATTGTTAATATTTAGCATTAATGCTAAAATCTAATGTTACCATGTCAATACCTCCGTCGTTAAAGAAATTTTCTACCCATCATTTTTTGCAGGATGCCCTTCGTTGATTCCCAAACAAATGCTCCCGGAGGATTTGCAGACAAATTAAGAAAAATTTATTAAACATGTTCGTAAGCTAAGGTATCTACACTATGACTGGACCGACAAAGGTGCCACGAATCTCTAACCTCTACAACCTTGGCATCTAGAACAATACGCACTAGACTCCGTACTACTTGGCCTTGTCAATTCCAGTTTTATACTTCGATTGTACTCTTGCGGATTAATTCGTGCTTTTTCAAAAGCCACTCCTGGATAGTGGCTTTTTCAAAAGCACAGCTCCATGCGGCTGTTCCATTCCTCTTTAGGCACACAAATACCTCTTAATTCTCTGAACGCTGCGTTCGCCAAAATGATTCCTGGGAAGCGTCCTGTGCATTGCTGTGGAAAGCCAAATATCCGTAGTTTGATTCGCGGAACGAGAAGAGTTCAGAAAATAACCTTCTCTGTGGAAAATATTCCACGGAATGTTTGCGATATGGTCAAGCTAGAGCATTCATCTCTCAATCACGCAAGGGAATAGAGTACGTAATTATACGCATGACAGGGCCTGATTATAATATTAGGTTCATTTCATAATAAATCGTTGTTCGAGTGACTTGAAAGTTGTAGTTTCTACATCTAGAGTTGAGAGTTTGCGAATATATTTTCTGCTGTATATGTACCTCCAATTTATCTGGGGCACAAAAGAGACCTTATCTGGAATCGGTTAATTTTCGGGTATCTTATCTTATCTTAAGTATCTTATCAGACTATTGCTGGGAATTGCTTTTTTCAAAAATTATGGCCAAAAATTTATAATGAACGCAAATGTTTATCTTTAAGCAACATTTAAAAGGATACTTCTACTATTTAGACAAGTTGTGGAATCGCTGCCCACAAATATTAAGAGCGAATGCATAATATAACTCAGATGGGTTGTAGCTAGTGTAGTCCGGCAGATGGCGTACAAGACGAAGAACTTTTTCCGTACTGAAAGCAGGCAGAACGATTTCTTCAGAATTCAGGCAAATTAGTTTCTCTGAAAGAATCATCAGTTGAGAATGCAAAAAAATCACTCGAGCACCCAAAAGATTTGTACCGGCTATTATGGGTCGTTGAATTACTTTCAAATGAGTGCTTGTACTCTGAAGCAGGTGATTCATATCAGAAGATATCAAAATAAATTTACGAGGCGCTCAATTTTTCATACTTCCGTGACAATGCAATGGATGTATATTATGAAAACAATTACGCATGGACAACAATGTAGTAAAACGGAATACTTCCGGCAAATTTGGACGAACTCGGGGAGAGCACATGCAATTTCGACCTTATTTGGTCATTTTGATACGTAATTACCGAGTAGAGAAACGAATCACTCTGTGGTCATAAATATTTCAAAGAGCATCCCGCAGAAATATAGACCAGTTGATTTTCATTCATGGTCTACGGAATGTAATGACACACAACAATTAGCCTCAACAGATTCTTTAAAGCTTTCCTTCGTATTTAAGAAATCCATGATCATTCGTCCGTAAAGTCGAAGCTATGTGGTTCGATTCCTGGTCCAAAAAAGTTTGTTCCAACAATTCCGTGACAAGGCAATGGAAGTATATTTCGAGAACAATTACGCATGGACAATGGCGTAGTAAAACGCAATACCTCAGGCAAGTTTGGACGAAATAGGAGAGGAAACAAGCAATTTTGGTCTTTTTTGGTCGTTTTGATTCAGAATTATAGAGAAGAGTTACGAATCACTCGATGATTGTAAATTTTTTAAAGACCATCCCGCAGAAATATAGACCATTTGGTTATCATCGGTCGTCTACGCACTGTAAAGGCACACAAGATATAGTCCCATTAGAGTCTAAAAATTTCCTTCGTAATTAAGAAACCCATATATTCGTTGAGTTCAGGCGTGACTTAGAGGAAATTAATCGAAGAGCAAAAACACTTCAGGAACCTTTGACGTCTTTGCATTGAAACTAGTTGTACCATTGAAAATAAATTGTGGAAAAATACAAAGTGTTCTTTGCGTAATAAACCCATGATCATTCGTCCGTAAATTCGACGTTTTGAGGTTCGATTCCCGATCCAAAAACGTTTGTTCCAACGACATCATTCTTCATGAATATCTATGGACTTCCTCCAAACCTCTTCAAACGTCTGCTTCAGTTTCTCTAGGCGTTATTTTACCGTTCATTTCGCCCTTTCCTTGCCCTTCACTGTCGTTGATCTTTCCATCTCTCTCCCCACCAATTTTGCCTTTCATATTTCCTTTCCTTTCTCTCCTCCCTTGACCTCAGCCTTCGTCCTTCAAGCCTCTTCCCCCCGTACCTCTGGTGAGACCTCACTCTCCCCCTCAGAAACACCGCATGCTGTTCGTAGTTCCATTCTCCATCTACTTTATCTACTTTCTCTCCATCTCTTACCGTCTCTCTATCGCATCTTGTTTGTTACTTTATCCTGCTTTTTATTTATGCCCCTGCTTTATAAGTCTCTCCTACCCCCTCCCAATCCCACCCTCCCTCCCTAAAAAGAAATGAATGTTCCACCCCTTCTTCCTCCCCATAGAGAGTTTTTATTTTTCTGAATAGTAGTCCCCCGGACCCGTTTTGTTTTATTTCATCGTTTCCCCGGGCAACCTCCCTTGAACTCCTCCGCCATCAATCTCCCTTTGTTCTCTTCAAGCCGTTCCGCTTCTACACTCCATTAAACGGCTTCTTTTACGCGTCTTTTCCCACGTCAGACAAACGGTATTTTCATTCTATGGAAAATTAGCTTCCGAGCATTGAATCCGACCCGAAGGACAATTTATTATGCGTTTAAATAATTTTAATAACGTTTTCTGATACATGAGGGACATTAAGTTACGATTTAATCGCATTAAAGGAAGGAAGAAAACGGACGCACTCGTAATTCAAACATTATTCCACAGATTTGCCTCTTGTGTGAACTCCAGCGGTCTGACATATTGCAATCAGCCAGCGGTAAATAACAGGAATATAGGATGCGGCTCTGAGGATGCTTTTTTAATTCACAAAAAAACGCGTTCTCGATCTTAAGAAGACAAAGTAAAGGAACAACTTGCAAACATATAATTTATGATGATTTTAACGCAGGATCGCCGACATGCCAAAATTTGAGAGCGATGCCTTGTGTTGTAGCATTGAAAAACGTTATTTAATAAAACTGCGTTCGAACAATTTCCATTGAAATTTCGCTGGGTTGTAGACAATTCAAATGGATATTATTTTTCTAATACAACGGGAGAAAAATTCTTTTTAATGTCAGGAGATTTGAAAGATCGGGAAATATATTATGGATATAATTGCCAATAGATTTTTAGTCGTGACTGCAAGTAGCGCGAACGATACGAATAACTATACAAGTTGTTCCAAAATGAAGCGTTGCGTCTTAACGGTGATTTTAGTTGCATTTCAAAGTATTTAGCATATTTTAGACAATCATAGGCAATTTACGAGCATGCATTTATTCACGAAGCTGCAATTGTCCTCGGAAAAGCACACTTTATACTGCGACACAATATAATTTGAAAAAGTTGTTTTAGAACATAAGAATCACTTCTATTAATGTTTGATCTATAACAAACATAGCATTCACATTTCGATGAATAGTTAACTTATCCAGGGTTCTGGCAGAATCATTTTCTCCTATAGACGCATAAATTACTCTGGATACATATGGCGCACAATGTTTACGTTCAAATGTGAAACAAATCCCTTTTATTAGAGGCACAATGAGTAAAAAATCCATTACAACAGCGTTAGTAAACATTTAAGATGATTGTATGTATTTTGTTGTGTTTCTTCACGCTCACATGGTGACAAAACAAGCATGCGTGTATGTGGCGCATTCGATCTATGGGCATAGACCTGGTTAAATAAGCACGAACAGAGCCTTGTTTTTAAAATTGAAAATCTGCCAACGAATTGATTATTATATGATTTCCCATTCTCTCTAATTACAATAAATGCACAATTCTTTGATGAAGTGGAAAATTTAATGGAGACAATCAATGATGATTTTTCATTAAAAATCAGTTCAATGATTATGAAGTGATGTGCTGCTTTAGGGTCTGTCCTGAAATGCACGGAAAGAAAAGTCGTAAGCCAAATTATCATATGCCGAATTAGAAATAAACAGAATTGGAACTAACGTTCTAAGTATCACCCTCCCATGCCCTTGAGCCTCTTCATGAGGACGAGTTCTGCGGAATTGTCTTTTTCTTCTTTGTACAAATAAGATAAAAGCAGCTCCCGTATGTGTGCAAGAGATCACAAAGACTCCTGACTGGTAATCTTATGCATAAAACGTGATTAGCTCAAAAACCTCCTCCCAACCGTACCAAAAGACGATGATTTCCAATTTCTTGTATTATTTTTCTTTCTTAAATATAGACTACAGTTCCACTCTCACGACTACACATGATTACAAGCCGCACAATCTTATTAGTTGGAACGCCAGCCTCATCCTGTAGACGACTTTAGCCTGGGATTCCACCCTGAAGCAGAGAAAGAATCGTGTTTGTTGATTAGATATGACAGCAAATAACGTTCTTGCGTCTAAATGTCATCATAATGGTTATTGTAACACTTTATTCAGAAGGCACATTAAAGACGCACGCTCATATCCCAAGCATAGACGGAATGACGGAAATATCCGTCCAACATAATTGATCTTTTCTTTTTTATATCTATTAAAGATCATACCGATTGAAACGTTTCTATAGCTTTTTCGAGCTTATACTACAAAATGGAGATACATTGGTTCTACATTCATCTATTCCAGCCTTTTTTCCAAATTAAAACATACAAGCCATAGGGATTTCTAAATATTACTCTTTTGACTGACAGGCTTTTGAGAGAGATATTTAGTTAATAATTTGATATTTACGGAGGGTAGGCACATGGGGGACAGCTACTACGGGGAAAGAGATTTAACCGCATTATAAGAAGGTCATGATAAAGAAATTATATCAAAAAATAACTAGGTTCGATTAAACTGAGCATAAGATTCATTGAAAATTAAGATCTTTTAGCAGCTAAAGGAATGAAACAAAAGGAAACGAAAAAACAAAATAATGGCACTGTCATACAGTAGAAAGCATAATATTTGATCAGTATTTAATAGATTTGGCCAGGTTCAATAATAGAGCAATATTGCGAACCACATCATGGAGGGGAAACCATTATTTGCCAAGAAATATCCTGCACATGAACACATTTATGTTTAATCACGCACGAAAGCACATTCAGTGAACTGAGAGGAACTAGTAGTTCGATTCCACTAATTATCACCCTAAATTTCATAATTTGCGAATTACTGCCACATTAAACATGCATACATTTCCATGGCTGAGCACGGAAGAAGAGATTAAAAAATAAGTTACTCGTATAGCCTATAGTCGGCAGCGAAGTGTAAAAATACGACATTGAAAATATATGCAATGATCAGACGAAGATAATAGAGAAGTGCTAATTAGTACTAATGGCTACGAACCGAAACGGATATTAAGCCAAAAACTCTGGTGCAAGGCTAAATCGTGGCAATTACCCTAATTGGACAGGTGTTTCGAGTTAGATTACATATTTAAGAACAGATACTTACTCACTTGTACACTAATTAACGCGTAAGCACACATAAAATCGATATGTCACCATACTCTAACAATATAACAAAAATTATAATCTAAATGACTTTTATATACTAAAAAACACTTTCTAACATTGGTGAACACAGGCTGTCATGAAAATAAAGGTAAAAAACAAGTTTCCATATAATTATTAAAATGAGTGAAATTAATCGTTGCCTACATACTTTCGCGGGTATTGGTCCATTTCCTGAAACTTGAAACCTAATTCTGATCAAAATTTACACCTCGTGCTAATGTAATGCTCGCAAATAAAATTAGAGCCTTGATCATTTGAGTGAGCAGTAGTGCATCGAAACTATCAATTGAATCCCACAATTTAATTTAAAGATATTATTCACGTTGCAATAATTAACCGTGAAACGACGCTCAAAATTAATAATCGGATCGCTATGATTATTATTGCTCATAGATGTCAACACCTCAACCAGAGGAAAATGATTAACACGGATAAGCTATCATCGCATGCCAATAGTCATATAATTTAAATTAGAAATAGATCCGTGCCTCGGCATGCATCGTGGCTCAAACCGCGGCTTAACACTGTGTATCAAGCTATGACCACGACGCGAAACCTCGTTAATTAATAATCTTCCACGAGCCAAACACGCTCGTACCTACACTTAACACATGTACATCAATTACATTCGATGGAGATACGATCCTTTATATCCAGGTCGAGACGGACAAAACCGTATGGAATCGAAAGTGGGGGGAGAGGAGGAGGTAGATGTGAGTGGTAAGGAGAGGAGGTTGTAAAGGGGGTTTTAGAGAAGAGACGGGTAGAGAAAACCCCAGACAATGGGCTCCATGAATGAAAGTGATTTTGAGAGAGCGGCTGATGAAAGGAAAGGCGATGGGAATATTCGGGGGACTAAAGGGGAGGGGCTGGGAGGAAAGGGATGGAGGTGGTCGTTGGGAGGGTCATTCGGCGAGGGAAAACTTTGAGGGTGTATGGATGTGAGGGAGAGGGGGGGAGGGGTCTTGCGGCCCCGAGGCGTCGAAAGGGGGGAGGGAGGAAGAGAGTTTGAGGGTGGGAAAGGCGACGAATGCGTGGGGGAGGAGGAATTTGGATGTATGCGAGGGTGGGGATGGAGAGTGGAAGGAGAAAGAGAAGGGACAGTGAGGTGGGCGTGGTCTGGGTCATTAATAAGCCCGGTTCCCCTTCGGTCCTCTCGGAATGGCCCGGGACTGTGGAATAAATAAAAATGAGAGGAAAGCTCCCACTCTCCCTCTCTCTCTATATATATATATCCCCTTTCCACTATCTGTGCAAAACTCCCCTTTTCTATCCCCCTCAGTCACACACCTACCTCCAACAGATATTGCTTCCCCACTCTATCTCACTCCACAAACCCCAGCATTCAATTCCACCCGAAACCCTTTCTCCACCTCAAAGGGGACAGCACACCTACCCCGAGCTATGTCCCCTGCACGCCCCCTGTAGATAGCCTTGCCTCACCCGCTGTTTTTTCCCACAGCGAGTGGACCCTTGACGTCGCTTGTCTTTCCCCGCTTTCCTGCCGATCTCAACTTCATCCACCTTTCCCGGGACGCGCAGCAGGGACCGTATCTCCCACCCTCTCTCCAAGCAGTACAGAAACAAGGAAATTTGAGGGGAGGGGTATCTAAAAGGTGCAGCGGGTAGGGTTCTGGTTTCCCATTTAAACGGCTAAGGATTGAATCCCGTAAGTGGCGGAGGTATTTTAGTAGAATTCTTATCCTTAGTAACTAGCGTTGCTTCCACAATTGGACTGGAGTGACTGGGTGAGGAATCTAGTAACTATATAATATATGCCCATCTCGCACTAATCGACACTTTAAGAAATCTATGGGAATGGGGGTGGAGAGTAAGTTGGATATGAGGTGAGGAGCCAGATTCCGGCATCACCCAGGTCTTGACGGACACCTTGGAGATTGGATTGGCGAAGTGGCTAGAGAACTGGCATCCCATTTCGAGAGTCAAGGTTTAAATCCGGGCAGAGGTATATGATATACGCAAAATTTGGAGCCTCTTTTGGGTCGTGTAAGAGAACACATCTAGTTCATAATTCTGTCCGTTGAGAAGAAAGTTAAAATTTAGACCAATTGGTGATTTTCCATTGAGAGCAACCCAATGATAACCTCGATCTTCCCTCCACCTTCTCTCTATAGTCACAACCTTAATGAACAACTAACTCGTCCTTGATGACGAAAATGACTTCAGTTATTAGTTGCCACACCATATAACCGATCAAACATCCTCTTCCACAGATGAATTGTTGTGACAGAAAAAAATATCTTTGTTAAAAACGATAGATTAGAATTCTCCACTGTGTAATTGATTACTAACCATGGTTTTATAACTATTTCACTAGTTCATTTCTGTTATCAAGTCGATGTAATGCTGAAACCATGGTCAGTTATAAATCATAAAGAGTGGAATGTTTAGCTATCGTTGATACTAAAAAATACTTGGTTTCGTGAGGTTAGGCCAGACTCAGTCTCTAATACATTGGAAATAAATTCCTTAAACCGCATTCTAAACCAAGAACGCCATTATTAGGTTTTTAGAGACTTAAATACGCTAAAATATGTTCTAATAAAGTGATTTAATCGGTAAAATACCTCACACGCCATTAATTTATCATGGAAAAATTCCACCACGTCTAGTCTCAGACCGTTCATTTCATCCACCATCACAAGGACAGCCTCATTTTTTTCCCCGTCCAGGGATAGGGAAAAGAAGAGAAGAAAGACAGCAAATTCGAGTACGGTTTGGGATGAATGGCACGATAGGACTCGAAGGGACGACAGGAGAGAGAGGAGAGAAGCGAGAGGGTTGAGAAGGGAAAGAGGGGAAGGGTCGCTTCGATTGGGGTGGTGGCGAGGTTTTTAGTCGGGGGGAAGAGGGGAAAGGGTGCTTTGTAGATGGGAAGGTGGTAGGAGGGAGGGAGGGGAAGGCGAGAAATGTGGGTTTGAGGGGGGAGTACGGGGTATGGTGGTGTGAGGGATTGAGATTTGCACTCCGTATGCCATCTCGGTGACGGGGCGGGAAGTTTGCCAATTCGGAGGACTCTGGGAAGGGCGGGCGGTGAGGAGGGGGAGGGAAGGAAAGAGGTGAATTTTGGTGCTGGTAGGGTAAAAGTCGAGATGATTTGGGTGGAGAGAGGAAGGGATGAAGTGTGCGTGGAAAGGGTGGGCACGCCGACTTTCGGGGGAGGCGGGAGGAGCATGGGAGATGGAAGGAGAGATCAGTGACGGAGAAGGGTGGAGGTGAGTGTGGGAAGAGGTACGGATGAGGGAGGATGGGTGCACGGTGGACCAGATAGAGTTCGGGTGGTGCGGAGAGTGATGGAGAGCTCTAGTTTGGGAAGTTGACTTGAGTGGGAGTGGGGAATAGGCGGAGGAAGGGGGGGAAGGAGGAGTTATGTGGAGTTATGCCAAGAAAACATAGAGGAGATGGAAAAGAATAAGCGCACAGTGGTTAGATGAAAACGGGATCCATGAAATTACTGTTTCCTCTCCTCCGTTGAGGAAGGATGAAAAAAAAGATGCGATCAGGAGCAAAATATGTTAGAAAACGATGATACTGCGGAAATTTTTCTATTTTTTTGTTTTTCAGGGAAATAATTTAGCTGGATTGCTCCTTCCGTATATTCGCTAATGTAACAGTGCAATTCACTACTGCCCACATTCAGCCCACGCAAACTTTCCGTAAATCTGTGGCAATGTCATTATGCTGTTGAATTACATTATTTTTGACGATTTTTTGTTTTAGGTAAGGCCATGTCAAAAACATGAGGCCAAAATTTTATTTGGCATGAACGCTGGTGATGCCAAACTAGGAATATTTTTTAAAATTCAAGAAATGTCGCCTAACGAAGAGTTTAAGCATAATTACTGAATAGTTGCGCTTGAAACCCCATGAAATAAGAATTTGGACAAAATAAGATCATTGATGTTGTTTTTGATACATTACACGCTTTAATATTTGTTATGCTGTCAGATAACCTTACTTTTGATGAATAATGAGAAGCTATGCAGCATGAAGCATGCATCGTACATTCGTAGCAGTTGTTGCACAGTTAAAGGGCAACATTTGGTTTTTAAAAAGTGACTAATACATTGACAACATGTTAAATTTACTTTCATCATAAATAAGAAGCACATCATGATGTTTAGTCATTAAAATACAAACGAGCATATGTTCTTAAAATTTATATATTTTTAGACTATTATTGAGTAATGATAATTTAATTCTTAAAATAGTTACTATAAATGTTTAAATATACTCGGAAGTACCATCCCGTGGGACGGAAGGAGTACAACGAACATCAAGCGGTGGATAGCCCAAGCTAAGAAGGCATTCATGGGAAAAAGACAACTGCTAAGTTCAAGGAAGAAAGGACTACAAACCAGAAAACAGTATGTGAATACCTTGGTGTGCAGCGTAGCACTTTATGGACCGGAAAAATGGACCATTGGAAAAGTTGACCAGAAAAGGCTAGAAGCCTTCGAACCCTGGTTCTGGAGGAGGATGCTGAAGATAAAATGGATGGACAAAGTAAGAAATCATGAGCTTTACGGACAAGTGAAAGAGGAAAGGACCATATGGAATACCGCAGAGAAAAGAAGTACATGATGGATTGGACACAATCTGATACTCAATGGGTTTGTGAAGAACATAACTGAAGGCAAAATGGGGGAAGTCCCCAAAGAAAGACCCAGGAAGATGTTCATGAACCGAATAAAGAGGAAAGTACATATGAAGAGATACCAGGATTTAAGGGAAATAGTATTAAATAGGGAAGGGTGGAGTATTTCAGTCAACTAATCTTAGAATTGAACAACCAATGAATGAAATGCTTAAACTAAATCTCGGCTATGTCTTTAATCTTCACAAGAGTAAAATCAGTAATTGATGTACGTTTCATAAATCTATTGTATCGAAAATAGCTTGAAGATAAGGGTATCTCAATGATGATATTTGGCTGTACCAACTGAAATGAAATGATCATTACCTAAAAAGCCAAAATACCTCAGCAAACACGCCATGGGTAGATCCAATAACTTAAGTAACTTCTCTGTCCTCGTTCATATGCTCTTCACGCAAACGAATTCTCGAAGACTGATTATGGAAAAGCTCTCGAATAAATCAAACGTGAGACCCATAGCAAAGGTCTACGTTGTGAATGGAATACTTATGATGGCACCAAAGTTGGCAGTATCTTGGTAATTAAATTTGCAGCAAATGTCTTAGGTAACGATGAATAGCTTTACTCGCATTCGAAAATAAGTAATGGCATAAAATAAATAAATAACTTGACTTTATCAATGGATATATACGACATATACTTTGAGCTTCATCAATTAGTGACTACTTTCATAATAATATTAAATAAATGATTAGAATTGAGGATGAAACCAGGGCCGTATTTCACAATGAGTTTCTCTAAAATGAACATGCAATCACTCTCTATAAGTTAAACGTTTGAGTATTTTCTCCAGTTATACCGATTCTTGTACTATGAGTTAAACATTCAGAGATGGTATCATTAAATGATGAAAATACACCCAATGCGGCGATTAAGCGGAAATTTTCACTTCCAAGAAAGTTTAAGAGGATAGACTCTTCGTGTGATTCTGTATTTCTAGTGCTCTGAAAGTCTTCCAACGAGTCACTTTTATCGTCTCAAAGTAATTTCTTTGCCTTTTAATGCAAAGCGCCAAACTTCCTCATTTTTATCATTTTGAAATTGTCTTGTATTTTACTTTGAGAAAAATATTCCCACTTCAAAATGTATTTGAAAACATAAAATTCCGAGAGTTATAAAAATGAAACGAACAGAGGCTATTAGGTTAACGGTATTTAAATTTCCTCATAATACCAAATATATTTGATATTGACATATATCCAGTATTCTATAGCCAGTTTTTAACTATCCGGTTGCTAAATACTTGAAAACATGAAATAATTTTTACTTTTCTTGGGGGGCATTAGACTTAATAAGGTAATATCTTCTTATACTTTTCTCTTTTTATCTCCAATTAAAATTTTCCTTGTGATGAGCAATCTGGCTGTACTGTATGAAATTTCCCAGACGTAATCTTACGGCGTTAAAATTCAGGCAGAAACTTTGGAATGGCTACAAATTTGTTCTTGACTTTTTGCCGCGAGAAGACGAGTGCCTTTCGAGGGGACCTGATGGATAGGGGAGCGGGGAATTTCGCATGCAAACCCGAGGCTACGGCTTGTTGGCGAACTTCATAATGTCATTACTGAAGACGGCAGGAGAAAGCAAATGTGAGACCGTTTCCCCATTTACCACTCTTCTACTGTTCATCTTATTAGCGTCCTATTTTGGTCGTATTATTCTTAGCGGAAACCTAGATGAACGATGCTTCTAATTTACCTGGGATCGAGCAGGTAAAACTTAGTGAAGGTAAAGCCTACGTAATGCCTTAAGAAGATTCGCCTATGCTGGTTACTTTGAATAGCGTATGTTGCCAGGGTAGGGTAAATGATATCTTGAAATTGAAGGGGAGATGGAGCACAGAGAATTAATGGTGAGTGTGCGACAAGTACGTAGTTTAAAGTTGATGTACAAAACTTAAATAAAATGCATTAACACGTAATTATGTTACTATTAAATTGAAATTGTGAGGCAAAAAACATTTCCAATCACTGAAAATATAAAAAGGATATATCTTTTGATGTATTAAGCATAGACATTATCATGGTAACAGATATTTACCGACACAAGTTTCAAAAAAGAAAGAACTCTAGGGTAATTTTTTTATTGTTTTAGCTTGGAGTTTGATTTAAAGTACTAACTAAAAACTTTCGAGGCATTGTACACAGAATTAGATCTATTTAAACTGAAAAAGTAATATTTTGAACAGCATAGTATATTTTTAGCAAAAATTAATGCCAATACAAACAAGAATGTACCCCAATACTTAAAAAATAGGTGAAATCACTATACCAACACAAGTTTAAAAAAATGACTCTAGGATTAATTATTTACTATTTTAGCTTGTAGTTTGATTTAAAGTAGATTAACTTTTGAAAACTTGTTACAGAATTTGATCGAGTTAAATTGAAAAAGTAGATCATATTTGAACAAAATAGCATTTTTAAACAGTAATTAATACCAATGAAACAAGAATGTACTCCCTAATATAAAAAAAACTAGGTGAAATCTATATACTATTTCACGCCTGAGATCATTTGAGATAATAGCCAGCCAAAATATATCTATAGTATTGAATTGTGCTAAAAATTAACACTGGGATTCCTTAATAGTTTTTCTATATTTAACCCATTATTATTTTCCCAAGTGTATTTTGAAATCCTAAAATATATCGCTGTACAATATGTCCGAATAAATGTATGGCGATACATAATCAAAATTGTTTTCCTCTTCCACATACATGTTCCTCCAACCTCTATACAACGAGAAATTAAAGCGTGCACGCGAACAGCATTTACTGAGTACAAAGTTAAAGATAATCACCAGGCGCAAAGGCAGAAGGTTTTCCATTAAGAACACAACTTAAGATTAAAGCGCGAAGGAGCACGTGGACCAATCAACTGTTTCAAACAAGTCTAGCGGAAAGAGGCAGAATGAAAAAAATAATGGGGCCAGCAGAGCAGCAAGGTGATACCTTCCTTTACGACTCGTGGAGAACACGTTAAGGCGCCTTGCTTTCCCGACCAGCAACGCTTCGCCACCTATCCTTTCTTCCCTCATTCATTTTCAACCGTCCTCTCACCTCAAGACTTCTGAGGTAGATTTTTAAGTCTGGCACCCTAGCGAGCAGCTTTACGAAACTAGCAAGTTCAAAAGTTGTAGCTGCAGTTGTGAATCGTTTTTATTTAAGTCTTAGAAATTCTAGAAAGTGCAGCAGTATTACTCGTCCTGCTCAATATTACTTCCCGTCTCCGAGGAGAAATCCATCACATAAAACGGAGATAATACGAAAAAAATATTGTTTCGCAGGTTTTGAATGCAGTTATTTTTATTAAATACCGTATTTTATTCAAACAAAATAAGTCCCTTTTCATCAAGTTTTTCCCCTCTGGCATATTTGAGAACTGTACATTTTTTCGCAGCTGGTAATAAATAATTATCAGTAACAATGGAAAGGTATTTTGCTTGGAGACTTAAACATAGTCTTTGAGCAAGTGATCAGCTGAAACTTCCTTTGCTAAGAACAGTTTCGAGTGCCGTTGTGAGCATCGTTTATCTCAAAACGGAGAAAAAAGAGAATTCTACTTATTTCCCGCCCCAATAAAAGAATGGGAATAATAAAATACAATACGTACTCAAATATAGGACGATAATCTTCTCATAGAAATTTATGCTTTCAAAATCAATCCTTAAATGGTAAAGATAAGTGTAAACACTTCTTAGCTGTACCGAACTTCAAATGGCATGCTTTGAAGATTCTCCTTTTCCACGTTTGCCTTATCGAAAAAAAATATTCATTTTTTTTCAAGTCTCCATAAACACATCTTCAAATATACATACGTGCCTTTCTCTCTCATACTTCAATCCAATCAGAAAACATCAGAGAACATGCCTTCAACGTTACAACCGTACCCCTTGTTTTTTCCCTGAGCTCGGTCATAAATGGAGCTTACCCTTTCTTCTTCCACCCCATTCGAAAACTTGACGTCGAGAAAAATAATTTTCTCAGGCGTGAAAAGCCACTGTTATGGCTTTCAGATTGCCCCCTCTGAAGAAGTTTATGCACACGTATATGCACACACACACACACACCATCGCAGCCACATATATACAGCGGGGGCCCCCTCACACGTCTCCGGGGAGGAAGAATGGAATGCTCCCATCGCCGTTCATCGTTCAGAAAAGTCCCAATAAAACCCTCTTTAAAGGCAACAGTTCCCGAGATAACGTGGAAGTTCTTGACTGGAATGGAGTTATTGACGTTGAAAGCTCCTTGAATTGCGAGGGAAGAGACGAAAATAACGGGGGTGAGGGGTGCGGGGGAACCCGGATGTGTAAGCCGTAAGCACATCGGAGGTGGGAGGGAGGATTTGGAGCAGTGTAGTCAGGGAAGGTGCCTTCGCGATATTGCCACTGCACGCCGACTTGGCTGCACGGAGTCGGGGAGGGGGTGGCTGCGGCCCCTTGAATCAGACCTAGCGTACGTGTGGGGGGCGGGGAGGGAGTCAAAAGGGGTGGGTCGTGAGAGAAGGTGCGCTTAAGGGATCACCCAAGGGTGAAGTAGGAGACGTCGATACTCTCTCAACCATTCGTAGGGGAATCCCTGGAACACACACACACATGCGGGGCGCAGACGAAAAAAAAAGAAAACCTCGCCTCGCGAAGCTTGGGGAAAATGGGTTCTCTCGGCGGGTGTAGCGAAGATGCACGCTGTCTGCCACCGACTCGGTCTCGGGATTGCATTAACTCTAATCGCTCCCGCAGTCAAGTAAGTAATGGAGGTTGGGCCGAGAGCTTGCAAATAATCGCAAACACACACACGCGGAGTGAGGAGCGGGTGCGTGATGCATGCGGTAAAAAAATACGAGAGTAGAGAAGGTACGTCAAAGTGTGAATGAGAGGAAGAGATGAGGCCGAGAGGAATGGCGGGTGTCGAGTACACATTCATCGGAAGTATCTGTCGACTCTTCCTCACTACTGCACTGTTGGCCGCCACCAATGACAGGTTCTTATTACGATTTTGGAGATGAAAATTTTACCCCATTACGTTAATTCCGTGGAACTTTTCTTAAGCACAACCGGTTTCAACGAAAAGGCTTTATCATCAAGGACACCAAGAAATCATAAGATACAACGCCTTTGCGGTTAAACGGATGGCACTCCATAAAACTATTTACATTGATTTACAAATGTCATTCAAGTTCAATTTTCACGAGGTGGTATACGATGGCATCAAGTTTAATTTTTATGAGTTCAAGGCTTGAAATATTCAAGCATAAACACTTTTGGAGTTTGAAAAAAAAATTAACTTTGCGACACGCAAGAGAAAATTGAATTGGACGCATTATTTATGAAATGAGCCAAACAATAGCAACGACTGAGGATTAAAAGATTGAGAGGAAATGTAAAGAAAGACCAAGGACAGAACATGAAGGAAATTGTTAAGAATGTCAAAATGAGGAATCAAAAAGAAGATATGCGGTTAGCTGAAAACAGCATAGAGTTTTGTGATAAGATTTTTTGCATCGAAGGTTCAGGCCCAAAATTAATACCAAAACATAAATTTAGTCATAAAACGAAAAAGTAGGACATATATCCATACACAAATGATCTTAGACTATTCCTCCAATCGAGAATATTATACACATGGAAGAACGTATGGACACGATTAACGTCACGCTGCTTGAAGATAGCATCCGTAGCAACTAATAAAAGCGAAGTTATGAAGAAAAAGTGAAAATATGTCGAAAATATTTAATAAGAACGCTCTTTCCAATCATATGATCCCACAGCATCACTACTGCTATTAAATTGACATGCTTTGACCTAAATTATTAAAAATCGATTAACCATAAATATAAAAATTAGATGAGCAGGTGTTTAACTAAAAATACAAATTTTCCCTGGGAGATATTGTATTTAAGGCAGTTTTCCACGAAAATGGGATTCAAATTGCACTTAATTAAATACTATTTCCAATTACTCCCCGTCCCAAGGACTCGAAAGTGGAAAGCATTTTAGAACAAGATCCGAGTAACTACTATGACAGCATGCGCATAGCAATTCTAGTGAAGCAATCAGTTTGCCCGTTTTAGGTGCATAAAACTCGGGTTTACTTGGCGCCTTTGGTCTTGAGAAGTGTATTACTGACGACGAATTTCTCTCCTATCTTCCTCAAATAAACATTACCGTCATCCCATCGCCCAACCGTTACCTGAGAAAGTTATCCCCTTTCGAATGCTACCCTAAAAATTTACAACTTAAAATTATATATATCGATATCTCGCAAATTTTCCGCAATTTGAAACGATATTTCAAAATAAGCATCGATAATATAAGCGACCAGTTCGCAGATAGTGAAGAAACCCACCTTCGAAAGACTGAAGTTTTTGAAGGGTAACACCAGCTGTCGTCAAAGGCAAAAAATGAAGTTTTCGGTTTTCGCTTGCCCTAATAAACAAACAACCAGCCAAACATCCGGAAGATTGCGGGCGGCTCCCCTTGCGTCCCTTGGTGTAACACAGCCATCTCGCGCACATTTTTACTCTGCCCTCTCGAACTGAGTAGGATTTCATGTTAATTGCTTCGCCCACCAGGGAGAGCGACCGGGGCGCCGTAGCACCAAACGCATCAAGCACTAAGGTTTGAGACGGGAACAATGAAATTTTGCGCGCATCTCCCAATGGTACTCCGGGAGAGTGAGTCTGGGAGCTAATTGTTTTCAAGATAAACGGCTCAAGTCCCCTTCGCAAGACCCGTATAATTGCACTAGCCTACACACACGGAGCGATAGCACAGTAATGGCCCGGATTCTTCCTTTTTGCTTAAACCGTCGGGACCTCGAGTTGCTGCGGTTTCCACTGAGGGACCGCGCAGGACCGTGTGGCCATCACACGCGAAATTCCAGCGCATCGAGAAATAGTACTCTTTGTCAGGCGCTTTGTGGGTCTCACGCCGCATTAAATGTTTAATGTCATGCACGCTACACCGGGTAATATCGTACTGGGGGAACGGGGAGGTGCCGCAACGCATCGCCTTGTTTCGGAATTGATTAGGAAGTTTCCCCAGATCCCACAAAAACAGCCTCGAGGTCCTACCCCCTTCTCTCTTGTTTACCCTTTGCTCCCATATGCTCCATCAACTTTCCCATTACCGCGATGTAGGTGAGAAGTTTTTGTTGGCTATTCAGCCGAGGTCAAATTCTTCCTCATAGATTCCCAAACCACTAGCCGCTTAGTCCAAAAGAAAAAATTAACGCAGGCAATTAACACACATGACCAACTTATTCCTTTGCCAAGAATCTACAATCTGGAAATGGATGACTTTAAGGGCCACAGAAAGTTTCCCTGTTAGCTAGTAGAATTTTGCCGTTCCTCAGGTAGACTTAAAGGTCGCGGGGTCAAAAACGGCCCCAAGTATGAATGCCAGTGGGCTGCGTAGTGTTCCGCTGTCAGGAGCGTACGGTATGTGTTGTGATAACGATGTAAAATGACCTCAGCCGTTGGAGCGCATAAAATCCGAATAGGTTCCCGCCTCCAGTAAAAGAGAAAATGGAGCATCATTTTAAATGGACTGTCTAGATAGCGTCCATTACGGATTTCATCCGTCATGCTCCTAGTGTTCAGCTCCACCGCGAGCTGTACACATCGCCGGGCGCGTATATAAAATAACCCAGGCTACCGTCACTAGACCCATCACCACCACACTCAACACGGACTGCGGCAAATATAACGCCAGCATTTTTATCTAATCCCTATCGCTTGATTACAGTCAACGCTTCAAAAGAGAGAGAGAGAAAAACACTTCCTTATCTCTTTGGACGCAACATTCCTATTTAACTGCCGCCAAGTTTAATCTCGAAAACACAGCCAATTCATGAGTCGGAGTGCTTTGTGCCCCGCGAATTTTGGTTTCCTAAATTTCCTCTTATTTTTCCCCGGACGCACATTTGATAAATTAGCCGCGTTTACGGCAGCTTATGGCTCCATTCATTCTTCATTACGCCTCCCTGAACGTTTCCTACCCCATTAAATTTAAAGCCGCCGACGTCTTTGAAGGTTCGAAATGACGACACCTGAGACCACGACGAGCTGTCTCGTCGATTGTCTCCCATCCCTTCTCAAACCACCCTTACGCAAAACTCGACATCCCTTTCCCACTCTTGAGTCATCCCGACAGCCAGCCGTTCATCCACGCACGCACACACACCAGAATCCATTGCTCTCGCTTCCATCGTCTCATCCCCACCACCGCCAACACCACGTAACACCCTCTTCCTCACCCCCGCCAAGATCTCCGTCCCCTCTTTCTTCCAGCACTCCCGACAAGGGGAGGGCCACAGATGGGCCCCACGGGTTCCCTCATCGCCCTTTAACTCGCCCCACGCCGTCCTCTAACACGTTGCATCCTTCTGTCTCCCTCTTTCTCTCCCATCACTTCCCTCCTCCCTGGTCCCTCCACCCAAAAAAAAAACAGCCCACGCCTTCGCCACCAATCTCATTCCCAACCCTTCGTGGGCTCCCCAGCCCCCCGTTTCATCCCATTCCCCGGGCCCCGCGACTTTCAATCACTTCTCCTTTGCTCGGCGTGCTCACGTAATACTAAATTACCACTCCCTCACACGGTCCCAATTTTGCGCGCGCCACTCAGCAGGCACTCCGTATTTATTGTGTGCACCGAGGAGTTGAGGGAGGAGGAGATGGGAGTGTGCTGGTGGAGAGGTGGGGTGTGCAGGGATAGGAGGCGGCAGGGAGTGATTGGGAGATAGGGGAGGGAGGGAGGGAGAATTATGGGAGGAGGATGGACGATGAGGGGAATAGGAGTGCATGGGGTCAACGATTGGGATCCAGGCTTTGAACAAGAAGGGAGTGGTGACGGAGGAATTCTTAGGCATATGGTTAGAGGAGCTTTGGGCGAAGGGCAGGACGAGAATGGGACTACAGACAGAGGGCGAGAGAAAAGAGAGCAAAGATTCGCGAAAATGTGAGAAAAGGGAGAACGCACTTCGTCGTATTTTCCTAACGCGCCCGGCAAAGCACAGCGAGATGCGCATTCAGTCACACATTCCAGCTGTTAGGACAACACGGACGCGGGTAACGTTTTTATTCCTTCACCGAAGGATTTTCCGTGAACTTCGAAACTGTGTCAGAAAGGTGAAGAGGTTCGTTCATCGAACGTGACACCATCTTCTTGGGTGATCGAAGGATTCCGAGACTGCGTCAAGCATTAAAGGGTAAAGGTGTACGATTGAACTAGTTAACACGAGAATTCGAAATTATACCCGAAGATTATTAATCTAAGATGACGTTTACGAGACATAGAGAGGAGTGCACTTGAATACAAGGTGTGATAAAATTCCTGATCAGACGGACACATCTAGGGGTTTCAGCCAGTTTTCTTATGGCCAAAAAGGTTTCTATGTGTAGGCGTTTAAATTATCCTTGGTGTGACCTCAAAATCGACCGACATAGGAACACATTAAACTAAAGTAAGATAAAACTGTGAATACTCCTATTATCAGAGTGTACTTAGGTTTGAATAAGTTTCATGTAAGTTCAAATATCGTTTTCTTTCAATTTTACGATAAAAATATACAAAACGGTCGTTTAAACGAAATTAATCGCAACGCCTACTGCCCGAATTCTCTAGGGCTGATGGTTCGGAAAAGCTTTTTCCTTTTTGTATCATTTTCATTCTTCATTGTTCCATTTTTGTTCCACGACATCCGTTTATGCGTGCGGGTATTGAATACAAAATATAAACATGGTTTTCCTCTATTTCATTCCACAATGACAGGTATTATTATGGCCATTTCACCAGAAAATAACAAGGAGATTTGGCCTTATCTCTCAGCTTCTTTAGCTTGAAAATGATTCTAATAAAAGACACAAAAGTTCTTTCTCAGTAGATTACAGAGAGGGGAAAGCATTTCTTTTGATCGGCGCCGATTTCAGCAAGGGATCGGAAACGAAAACCGGCATGTTTTTCTTACAAAATTTTCCCAAAATAAAAAGGGGACTATTTTTGCATGGGGCTTGAATCCGTCCTCCGCATATGAAATGTACCTACCTACTGGGAACATATTTTTACGCTCACTGAACTCGCATCGTTTTCCCCGTTTCTCCAAAAAATCCGCTTTCCTAGCTTTTATATTTCCCGTATTCCCCTGGAGTGCAAACACGGGAGCAGAGAGGCGAGTCCTTCTGAGGCGGATAGTGAACACAATCCCTTCCCGTACAAAGTTACCGCACGGCATACGTGAACGTTTCACCGAGCACGAGTAGCCACAGCAAGAGGGAGATAGAGAGAGAGAAACGGGAAAAAAATCATTTCATGCAACCGCATGAGGGATGCACGAGGCAGAGGAGAAGGTCAAATTGGGAGATGGAGGTGGACAGCGCAGGAAGAGAACAAGCACTACTAGAGTTCGGTCAGCTCACGGTTCAGTTTATTCGTTTCTCTTAATGATTAACAGTTATGAATACATTTATGGCATGATATGTTTTAGTTATATTTATTAAAAAAGAAAAAGAAAATAATACAAAGGAAGCACTTGAGAAAATTTGACACAAAAATACTTTTAAGAATATTGAAGAACACTAAACCGAAGAGGGGAGGATGGTTTAGAGGGATGGGAGAGGGAGGTAAGATAACATGGGAGAAAAATACCCAACATATTCCCGCCTATCTAACATGTCTGCATGTCTGAAATGAATTCACTGATTAGGTAATACCAAGCCTAAATAGCCAATCATAAGGTGCCACAATTTTTCAACTGATCGGGCATTCTAATTTTAAAATTTTTTTATCCTTAATATCCTAGTCTCTTATTTGGCATAATCGTCAAGAAATACACCGTACATTCACCCACACATATTTCACACATATGCGACTCATAGAACTTCAGCGCCACACTCGATATGGCCCCGATGATGTAACTTGTACATCTATCACATCTATTTGTCTACATATATCTGAAAGGAATGTACAACTTTCATAATATACTCATACAAGTATTTATGTGAACCAAGGTTTGCAATATTGGCTTCAAAAGTAACTTTTGGCGTAACGAAAACACTTTTTTTTAGCCCTCTGCATAATGAGATATAGCAACATGTACTTCAATGATCCTATGTCGTCAACAGGCACAATGAGTTTATAAGCCTGATATGGGGGCTGATAGTGAAAATGCTTCTTCTCAAAGTGCTATCTAGCATAGTAAACTTAACTTTTTTCATAATTATTCCCTTACAGAATCAGGGTATCAAAAGTTTGTATCTTGAGCTTCTTAATTGACACGTACAACATGCTGCAAAACATTCTTTGACTTATAAAATAATTCTTATAGATATTTGAAATACTTTTCATGAAAACAACTAGGTTACTATTGATGCTTCTAAACGTTTATCTCGGCTACGGTGACCTCTGTCACTTATTTACAAATCCTCTATTACAAATTCAAAAAACAAAAGTAAACTGAGCGCTTTCATGTTATATTCCATTAAGCTCAATGAACATGCATTAAAATATCCCAAAGGAAAATACTTGAGGGCTTAGATCAAGCCGTATGGCCACATTTCCCACCAAGTAGTTATAAAAATATTGTATGACCGTCATACTATTCCTGAGAATAATTCATGCCAATTGATTAGCAAAACATGAATCCGCAACATAAACTTGGATATATGGAAACAATATTTTTATCGAGAGTAATAATACATCATGGCTTGGGCTCAAGTCAACCTTGATTCAAACCACACAGCATGATGATGGGTCTCAAATGGAATCTAATTTAACCCAACGTTGGCCGCGAGGCGTCTGCTGGACATCAAGTAATGGTATTTTCTTTGAACACACCATTTTCGTAAGTTTAGGAATCTCTCCCTTCATGTACCTTATACATTCCGTTTGATTATCAGTCATTTATACATTTTTATTTTATCCCATCATCAGATAAAATATTAGAATTTTTATATTTTTGGAGTCTGATAGACGCCACGCAATCACTTGAGTTACACTGGTATCCGTCTCTACTTTGCAATATGCATTGCAAACATTTTCAGTAGTTCGTTTACAACTATGAAAAATTATTTGCTTTAAAAACTTATTCAAATACTAAATTTCGCTCATGTTATTGATGTAACACCTAGAATAACATATTTTTTACGAATTTATAAATATGGTCATCAAATATTCTGTTGGACGTGTTCTAGTGCTTTTTTGGAAACTTCTTTCACACGTTTTTATCACCGTGGAACCCTCTATTTTTCCGAAGTACAAAAGTGGTGGGTACAAAGATAATACCATTGCTTGGCGTCGAGCAGACGTCGCGCGACCAAAGGAGGGTTAAAGTATATACTTGGTTATTTTTTATTGATCAGGGAAAATTATGAGAGTTATACGGATAACATCATTTATGTAATACGAGGGTAAGTCAATAAATAAGTCGCAAATGTCACCATTTCATCATTAAAATCAGTCGTAAACATTTCATTGGGAACGCTTGGAACATCCACCGTACAGTCCCGACTTAGCCCCCCAGTGGTTTTCATCTGTTTGGGCCCCTAAAAAATCATTTGGGTGGCCGTCATTTTGATACAGATGAAGCTGTAATCTATGAGGTTACACGTTGGCTGCGACAGAAACCAAAGGTCTTCTTTGCTGCTGGCTTTCAAGGACTTGTAAAGAGATGGGATAAGTGCCTGAATGTACAGGGTGAATATGTGGAAAAGTGAAATAAATGTCAGAAAGTTACTTTAATTATTTTTGCCTCAATTCAGTTTTGCGACTTATTTATTGACTCACCCTCGTACTTTGGTAGAGACAACAGAAAAATTTTCGGATTTTTTCGACAGGCTCCCTAGTTCCATTCCCTCCACTTCTCCGTGTCTCTCTCTCCGCCGAGTCTGTAACCGCGACCTGCTTTGTGTACGAGCCCACTCATCAGAAGACAGAAGTTGAGAACTATCGCGGCTGGAAGAGGAGGGCTCTGCGCGTGATCGTTTTGTGTGTGTGAGGCGCAGTGGGCTCGGATGCCCGGGACGGGGGCCCGGCCCGAAGAGATCCGAGGACTCGGGGTGCGTTGCACCGACGAGAAAAAGGATTGCACCGCGGTGGGCCTCTGTCGGTCGTGGGGCGTGCTGGGGGGGGGAGGGGAGGGGGTAAGCGACGGTTGCGGGGATCTCGCGTGCCTTTGTTGGTCGAACGGGCGACGCCGCCGGGGATCCCGCATTACTCCTAATCCACGTTTCCTCATCTGAAACCTTTTAAAGCCCCACCCTTGCTCCCTCGGCTCAACGCAAATTCCACCTCCCTCTCTCGCTCACCCTATCTCTACCACAAGTACCCTTATTTAACTAAGGGACTACGGGGGTATTGGGTGCGACGGAGGGGGAAAGATTGGAGACTACGCAAAGAGTCTCTCAACCCCATACTCTCTCATATTCCTCCTGACCTGCCTACTTCACCGCCTCTTACCGATTCCTCCTCGCTCCCGAGTACGTAGTTCTCCCTATCTTCGCTCCAAACCCCGCAGCCATCTCTATTCAATTCTGACGTCCCAAATCCCCACATGCGATCTTCCACTGGCGCGCAGGCCCTTTAATACGGCGGGCGATCAAAGGATTTTTCGGTCAGGGGTTTCACTCTCGCCTCTTGCCCCGGGTCGGGTTCTGCATTCGATCTTTTTCCAAGTCCTCCCTCAGCTCCTCCGCACCCTGCGGGGAATGTCCCGAACACACTTGCATGCACCCTCCTCACTAGCTCATTGCTCCATTCCCCAGGTTCTCATTTCTCATGTTGGCGCAATAAGTGGGTCGGACAGCCAGCATCATCGAGTCGCGTCACAGGTTGCAACGGGCATTCGTGCCGACGCCTAGCTATGAATTACCGCGCGTCGCCGTGCTCAAAAGAGGGAATGACACCCGACCTCCGCTTCGCGACCCATATATGATTTCACGGTTACATTACGCGCGCGTTGATTCGAAAACTGGGTTTCGCACTCAAAAAAATTCTTCAGAGAAGCGATTAGATTTAAATTTTCCTTTCAGTGAATACATTGCAAGTTTTATTTTGTTTTCCTTTGTTTAGAGATTGGAGGGTAATTTTGGTGTTTGAAAGGATCACCTCAGAAATGAGAAGCAATGCATTATTGGAAATAAAAACAATGCCATCGGCAGAATTCTTGAAGCCTTACTTTTGCTTGAACATCTATTTATTTTTTATCCGAAGACTCCGGAGGAAGGCCATTACGTGGGAGTCTTTTCAAAAGGCTTAAATCTGATTCTACTGTCCTACTTTATCAATTCATGGAAGTATCTGGCATCGTCATTCTTTGAACATATTGCTGGTTCTTTCAAACTTTTATTCTTCGCCGGAACTCTTGACATTTCTTTTCTCCTAATGGGCACTGCTAACCTACTTTGACAATTACTTCCACTAATACACTAGAACTTCTTGAAAAGAACCCGGTTTTCTTTTTTTCCACCGTATTGCGCTTTTCCGTTCTCCCTTACGTGATTCCCCTTTCGCACACTAGGACGATTCTTTTGGAATACTTATCCTCTGAAACGAAAAGCCAGAGAGTGGTCCACATTATTCCATAATATCGCCGTGGAAAAGCACATAGCATCTGGATCCAACTCTCTTGATTCTTTTTTAAAGAAGTTTTTATCGCGTCGAGTTACCGACAGATCTTTCTCCCATTCAACATTCGAAATCCACAGGCGATCCTTAAAGAAACCTCTTCAGTCTCTCTGCTACGTTATGTAAATCCGCGTTAAATTACCATATGAACCCGAATGTGCCCTTGAAATAAATACAGAGTGTTTAAGCAAACAGAATGACAAAACTAATCATTGGTATTTTCCCTTCAAAAGCACTCTAGCACCCAGCTACGTACACCTCAGGAGTCGTCCAATGAGGTAGACCTCACGGAAGTAAATTCATACGCTCCTTGATAGCACTTTTCATACAACTTTTGCCACTGATGTATTAAGTACCCTACTTTATAACTGCAAAACTCGGGAGGAAGTTTAGCACTTGCATGGAATAAAGCAAAAAGAAATACCAAGGGAAGAAAAGCTCTCTGCCTCTCTCTCTCTATGAAACTGCATTTCAAGACACTATCGGTCAGATAAAGCTATCCGGCCTTTAATTAAACTCATACGATGAAACGGCATTCACTCAACCTTTACCGATTTCTTTTGCTCGCTTTTACTTGCTAATGGAATGAATACTTGGTATCGTTTCCCTTTGAAAGGGAGCCGGGCTCGCGGAGAGAGCTGAGAGAGATTAAAAGAAGAAAGGATTCGGGAGTTGGGGCTATTAGAATTCCTTTCGCGACGACAGATCCCTCACACTCTCTCCCCGTCTCACTCAACCCCCTTGCTACATTTTTCGTCCTCCCTTTGTTCGCTTCCCTACCTAAGCCTCCCCAATCTTCCCTATGCCCTAGGGTCTCGCTTCACAGCCAGAGGAGAGAGAAAGAGAGAGAGAAAATGAGACGTTGAGGAGGAAGAGATGGAAATAGAGAAGGGAAAAGAAGTGCAGAAGAAGTGTGGGAAGGGAGGGCGAGGGAGGGTCTTGAGTAGGAGCCCGACACCACCGCAGGAGGCTGAGGAGGAACTAAGGAAAACCCAAGGGGACCTTATGCTGCAGTAGCCGCCCGTCCGCTGCAGGAACACAAAAGGATCGCCTCTCCCTCTCACTCTCTCTCCAGCCCTTGCGAAAACTGACTCGGGTCTTCTCGCACTGCTCTCTCTTGGGTTGCTTGACGCCGCCCCCCCCCCACCACCACCCGCCTGCCCGGTGCTCCTTCTCTTCCCGGTCCCTCCAGAGCCGCCCTTGCGCCCGCCTCAAGCCGCCATTCCCAGCCACCTCATCTCCATCTTTTGTTCTTTTTTTACGCTCCCGCCGGTATATTCTTTCTCCTTCTTTCCTTTGCTCACTCCCTCTCTCTCACTCTCCTCATTCTCCGGGAAGAATTGCGAACCACACTTTTGTCTCCGCTCGTCACCACCCTCAATCTCTCTCTCTCCCTCTCCTTCTCTTTCTTTTTCTTCGTTCCTCTTCTCGCCTCTCGCGAGAGACGTGGATCCGTCTTCAAGGGCCACTTGTCTCCTTACTACTCCTTTTTTCACCACCACCACCCCAGCCTGACGAGTGCCGCCCTCGCCGCCGCTCGAAGTTTATTTTTCTCGAATTAGTCTCTTGATAACGAGTGTTCGGGCCCTGGAGCATTGCGTGAAAATGCTTTTTTTTAGTTATCTCTCCTCTCTCGCTCTCTCGCTCTCTCCCGGGCTATTTGTTTTGATAATCGACGTGGAAGGGGAACAAGTAGTGGATGGGGGGAAGAGAGAAGGAAATACAAAAAAAGAGTATTAAAATGCGATGTTGCGAAAGAAATTGTGCCCTCCGGGTGGAATACGTAAAAAATTGAATTATTGTGGTTTTCGGGAAATATATATTACCAGGTTGTTTTCGGAGTCAAGCATGCTCGTATAACTCAGGGTTTGAATGCCAAATTTTCTCATCTTGACGAACTAATTTCTGTTCACTCGGTATAGGGCGTATTATTTTTTTAGAAGCCTCTAATTATGAATATTATACTGCCAAACGAATACGGAGATTCATTTGAAAATTCATAAAGGCCGTATCAGCCGGATGAATAAATTAAAAAAATGGACTGAGGAACATAGGTATAATTACGCACAGGTAGAAAGATAATTAATGGGAAATTTCATGAGGAGAAATAGTTTTTCCACTCTCTGTCATGCTATCCAAGTATATAAGTCCAAATGCAAACACTGCGACACAGTTGGCAATACTAATGAATGAATACACTATAAACTAACGGAAAATATGCTACAAAAAACTTTAAAAACTAAATGAAAAATGAGTTTAAACCAGCGAATTTATTTTCAAGGAAAGCATAGGCCTTTTTAACACTGAAGGATAATAAATCTTATTTTGATATTTTCTATCTGGAGACTTCCGCAACAAAGTTCACGCCCAGTTTTTCACGAAAGCATTCGGAAATCCTCACGATCAATGTTATTTCCATGCCATGAGTCAAACTTTCCTAATTTTTAGAGGATCTTTCTACAGAGGGCTGTTATTTGAGTCATGAGCATCAAATGAGAAATAAGTCGAAAAATAAATACTTATAAAATTAATCTCATTTTTGAAGGTAATGTTAAACGACGCAACTCTGTAAAGAGAATCTCATGTAACTGCTTGTCTCGTTACGATGATTACCCCCCTAATGCATTCATAATGAAGTTCTAGCACCACTATATAAGCAACTTATAAATTACACATACATAAAACTGTGTTTTTAGCTCCTAAGATAGTGGAAAGGCAGAAGACTTGTGCTTAAAAAATTAAAGATTTCGGATTGTACTTTATCGTCACCTGCATTCCTCACGTACAAAATACCAACTCTCTCAGTCAGAAAAATGTAGACCGTCTCTGAATATTAGCAATTTGATAATAACGAATCCTTGATGAACTCATCGAAGGAATGATCAGAGCACTACATTCTCCACGATTAGTAGTTTTAAATGAATTTGCTTAGCGAAACTGAAAAATACAAAAAATAGTATTAGAATAAATAATCATTGAAGTATTGCAAGCAGATAAACAAATGTTAAAATGCACGTCCTACTTCACCCAAATTATAGCAAATCTTATTAGTTATACACCAAACTTGAAGTAATAATATTTAGCCTAGAAGTAAGAGAGCACAATTATATACTGGAGATTGTATAAACGTCTTAGATACGTTTTAAACAATAAAATATCAAGGAATTAACCACGTAGTAGAGAGTATTTAATCTTATTTCCCATAAATTCTTGGTTCTTATTGCTCTGTTTTGGCATTTACTTAATCAATAGAAAAACAAGTACTTCAATTTACTAAGAAATTTAGCTCAAAAATAACTGTGTTTCATAAATTTCTAAGTAATAAAAAACAGCAGCAGATGCCAAATGAAAGCCCTGGTAAGTCATTTAACTATGACGTAAGAAGGAAACAACAAATGCAAAAAACAAGAGTTCACACTCAATACTCTAAAGTAAAAGAGAAATACCACCTTAGTAGCCGAAAACTCAAAGCCAATGCCAGAGATAATTAATATTTAGTTGTATATAGAGGATTTCATTTAATTTCAACAAATATAAAACAAGAATATTTAATAATAAATAAAAAAGTCCGCACGGGAAATATGAGTTGAAAGAAGATATCCCACGCGAATCGGATATAACAAGCTAATTTTTAATATTTCATTCAATTCCATTAATACCACATGAGGAAACACGTTGACTGAGAAAAAGATCTGCGAGTTCCAATTAAAGCAAAATATTTTTTTCATTCAAAAGTTGACAGACAGAAGTAATCTGAAAAAATTGAAGCATAAAAATCAACCCATTCACGTGGTAGTTACAATCAGCCATTCCAATCCTAGCCAAGCATTTTAAGAGATGATTCAGAGAACTAGAATCAATAAACATAGGAGTCAATGTGCAAATTATCCGTGGGAACTAATTGCGTTGACGTAGCTGGAGATGCAAACACATTCTAAATCGCGAAAATTTGCGAAGGGATCCTTTCAGCGGGACAACATTCTCACGAGGCCCTATCGTTATACACGGTTTCAATTTTCTCCTTTCAAAACGCATCCTTGATATATCTCCACCGCACCAAAACTCTTATCGTTATCCCCATCGCCTCGCCTCAACAACCGATTACTCCAGATGCATCCTCGGCACCCGTAAGATGGGTCCGGCTCGCAATCAGCATCCCTTGTGCCGCGCAGGTCCCGACTGGATTTTCTTTGTCTATTTCCAACCCATCTTCTCCCATCACTCGTGCATCCCTAACCTCAGTTGATCCTCCCACGCCCACCTATTCCTTCAAAATCGGACCTCACTGCCTTCCTCTCCCGGCCATCCACTCACAATCTCCTTCTCCGTGGATTCTTTTCTCCTCCTTCCCCCTCGCACTTACTCTCCGCCTTCTCAGCCCTACTCCATCTCGTCCCATTACCCGCCCGCTCCATCCACACCCCGACGAAACCTCATATCTCTCTCTCCATAGACCTTTTCCAGCACCTTCTCGCTCCTCCTCCCCTCTCCCCCAGGACGCAACCTCTCTATTTCTAGTCCCGCATGCTAGGCAAGGCCCACTTCTCTTCCTTCCTCTCGTCCTGTCGCTCCCCCCCCCCCCGCCCATCCCTTCGGCGCCTCCTTCGCCACGTCTTCAACTCAACTCCCCGTTCCTTCCGCCGGCATCCTCCCCCAGTTCACTCGGCGCCCAGTACGGTCCCTCTCCTCTCTAAGCCTCAGCGCTTCCGTTACGCCTGCCGCCCACGACTCTTAACCCCTCTTCGCCGTCACCCCCATTTCCCGCCGCCGCTGCTTGCTACTCAGGAGACCACCACCCCCTTTTCTATCCCTTCATCGCACCCGCTCCCCTCCTCCTATCAGCCCGCACCCGACCATCTCTTAAATTCCACTCCCACTCACATACACACACCCCACCGCTTTTCCGTCATCATTCCCCTCCCCCAGTTTCTTTCCTCGCCCCACTTCTGCAAAACCACCCGAAAACCTTCTCCTTCTGTCACCCACATCGCTTTTATTGAAGCAAACTCTCTGTTTCTCTCTCTCTCTCTTCATCCAAACCTCAACAACTCTACTTCTTCAACTCCTCCTCACCCTCTAAATCTCACCTATCCCATCGTCTCATGATGATTTTTGTCGGTGTAGGTCCCTTTATAGCTGATTGTATTACGTTGATCATGCACTCCCTTACTGACTGAAGATTTGCGCACGAAATTGCTATTCATCTGCATTGAGAACATACTTCAACAACTCCCACATGTCTTCATTCCTCAACTTACTTGGTCTTATTAATAACTTGATCTCAAGAAAAGAACTTCGTTATATTTCAACGCAATTAATTCTCATACTCCGACCTAGTTTTAGACAGGTCATTTTTAAGGTTTTTACACATTACCAATTTCCACAAGACAAGATTCAATAAAATATTTTTTATTGGTTTGTACCTGAGTTAGATTATCCCACACTTTCGGTTTTGTAAGTTAACTGGTATTGCTATGCATTACACGTATAATAGTAGTCCATTTCCATTATGTACTTTCAATAGGAGCTGTGTTTATTCTTACATGAGGACTTGCCCACTCGTTTCCACTATTTATAGGAGCAACATAAAATTGACGAATATTTAAGGCACAAATTTTAACGTTATTCATAGGGGTAAATTTAATATTTTCCCTCAACACTTCCTAGTACTGGCAGGGATATCACGACGATATTCTGACCATCCGGATTCTTATACGTTATGTAATTTATGATGTATGATTCTTATACGTTATGTATTCTTATAAATTATTTATGAACTTTATACATAATTATTATCATTTATGAACTTACCATACATTATGAACTTATACATTACATATCAACTCTAGGAGGATTAAAGAAGGATTAAATGCATCTCTCTTCTGGTCTTAGTATGATTATGACTATTACACTATTTCTAAAGAGTAAGGAAGTAAGTGTTTCGCGCAATATCATGATCTGGATGATGATTGGTTATTCGAGGTATTTCTATATCAGACGTGCATGATTTTTACAGGCATGCTCATCTAAAGTGTTCCAAAATATTTTTTAAGTGATTCCAATTTAATTTATTTGGGAAACTCCAGAGGAGCATATCAAAACAACTACGTCTCTCCTGTCTATCGTCTCGTAACTCGTAATTACCGCCACCGGCTAAGCTAAGGCGCTGTCTCATCAATGCTCTTCACACAGAGGGTTTACCATTTCCCAACGCCATAAAATTTTTCTTCTCACTTATATAACTTTGGAAGAAGGGGTGGTTGAATATGTAATTGAAAAGGTAAGTGAAATTACGTTTATTTTCTACGAAAAAAACCGATTAAGTACTTGTGTCTATCTGTGTCTTTAACTTTTTCTCTAGAAACATAAAAAACCCGTACTCCTCCTGACCACATCCTCTTCTGAGCCCGCGTCAATACAATCCCATTGTTATCTTTCTACTTTAGTTACTCTTTTCCTCTTCACTTCTAGTCTTGGCATTCAGTTCCAACTCCCTTCCCGTCATCCGCTCGCTCCCATTTCCCCGTTCCAATCCGCCTACTGAGCTTTCTTTCTAAATTTATATCCTCCCCTGCCCACCACCAGGCGTCGAGAGTTTTACCATTTGCTCCGTCTCGACCTCTCAATTGTGAGCGCACAACCTTCGCCACGTGAAACTCCTTACCCGTTCCAAAACACATGCCAACTCCTAAGCCTCTCCAAATATCCAATATTCTTCCCCTTGCTCACCCAGTCTTCCACTTTTTCCGTCCCTAAAATCCCCCATCACCCGCAACTCTCGCCTCATTTCCCTTTTCTTTCCTTTCTCAAAAAACTATTTGGGGAAAAAATGACGAAACCTTTGTATAAAATATATAAAAAGAGAACAGTAATCATTCAGCGATGAGCGTGTTTTTTTGTGCTCTCTCGAGGAAATTCCACCGACGCCTACCCGTGCACGCACTAAATAACCAAAGGGGTATAAATTTTAATTCCCTAGAAATCGTCTTCATTATTTATCATTTTGCATCCAGCGAGGCCCACCTCTCCACATGTGATCAATTTGCGCGCCCCATCGCTCCATCCGCCGCGTGTGGGTTAACAATTCGGACTAACGAGGCATCTCCCATTCGTCCCTCGTTATTTCCCTTTTTCCGTCTAAAAAGGAGAAGACATACTGAAGTGCCTGCCCTTAATCGTTGGTTTATGGCTTGTAAAGACTCTTTTAATGACGTCCCTCATCTAGCATAGATATTTATTTTTGGTGACGCAATGCTGTTCAATCGTTTTGCGCAAATTGAAGCGTAATGCATGAGAGGACTACGCTTTTTTTGTTAATTATGTCGTTCTAATCGTTAATTTTTGATCAGAAATTATGGATCAATGAATGCATTGAACGAAATTAGGGATAGCTACACGCATATTATGCTTTAAATTCCATAAAATTTCTAAAGTCTACCAGAAACTTATGAATAAAGTAAAAATTCAAAAAAAATTTATCCTACTAAAAGGAGTTTGAACGTTATATAGGGATTTGAAACAAAATATCATAAGTATATTTGCAACTAGTAATTGAAAATTCATATTTAACAACAGAACTGTGGTACAAGAACAATGCTACAAATTTATGGTTTACATTTTATGAATTTATGATAAATTATTACCAGAATTCTAACTCTACGAGTACTGTTTAAAAATATCCATTGAAAAAGGATTTTCATTAAATAATTATTTAGCTTCAATCATGTGGCCACTGATGCACTTGTAAAAAATCAAACATATGAAGTTAAAAAATTAGGATCCTTAAGATAATTTGCAACTCAATTTTCGTATTTTCCCCGTCGACGAGAATATTCAACTACCAATACCAATTCACTCCGTACTCACATACAATTTTATGACCCTTCTTTCCAATTGAATGGGACATTTGACGAGGATCATAAAAATGTTTTTGCGCACATTTTGTTCATCGGTTTATCAGACCGATAAATTGCGCTACGGACAAGATGCTCGTTTTTTTTGCCTACGCTCGGAGGCGGAGAATGTCTATCATGGAAAACTCATTGCAAGGCTCTTTGGGCGCCCGGAATTTTTTTTCCTATCGTTAGTCTGGAGACTTGAGGCGACTCTCTCCCTCTCCTTTCAGATCTACAAAAAATTGTGAATCCAGCCGTTTTATCTCGATATGATATGGAAATCGAACACCAGCGAGAGGATGGAGAAGTCAGCCAGGAAGGAAGGAACCCAGCGCCCCAGCATCCATCGACATCAGACCTGGGGGCATCATCATCAGTGTTTCTATCTCGGGATTGACTGACTGCAGCTCTCTCTGCAGCTCTATTATTCTCTGCTTGTACCTAATTCCACAACACCTTAGCAGCTCTTCCTTCGACATTCCCTTTTATATTGGATGATTCCTTTGTCTTCTAAAAGGATCTAACATCTCATTATTCCCTCAATTACATTTCTAACAACACGACCGTATTATGTGTACGTAGGAAATAAGAGAAGCCCACGAGCTATGTTTCTTATGTATTAACAAAACGATGTATTCCCTTATGATCCAGAATGTATTGAATTCTGAAAATGAATACATTTATTGGTAGCTGGTAAATGAGATTGATTTTTTTGTCTTATAATATAAGCGGTTATTTATGATTTTCAAATAAGGCAAAGAACTATCATAATAGTTTCTGATGTCACTTTGTTGTACTAATCCATTATTCAGCAAAGGAAGAGAAAAACTTTGTCCAGTCCATTAAAAAAAGATTTTATTCGCTTTGTCGAACAAGGTTTCGACCAGTACAGACGTAAAATATTATCCTTCCCTAGAGAGAAGAATACAACATGAAAATCCAAAATATGTGGAAAAGAAAATCTGAATGCAGAAGTTAGAGAAATCAGAGAAAGTGGTTCCTTCAACTACCTCGGTAGTACCATCTCTTGGGACGGAAGATGTAAAACGGATTTCCAGTGAAGAATAGCCCACGCTAAGAACGCGATCAAGACTGAAAGACAATTGCGCTGCTCAAAGATGATAGGCGTACAAACTAGAAAATAGTATGTGAAAACATTCGTGAGGAGCGTGGCACTCTATGGATCGGAAGCATGGACCGTTGGAAAAGCTGACGGGAACAGACTAGAAGCCTTCAAAATATGACGCTGGAGGAGGTGGCTGAAGGTCAAATAGACGGACAAAATAAGAAATTATGAAGTATACAGAAATGTAGAGGAAAAAAGGACTATTGAACACCATTCAGAAAAGAAGAGCCAGAGGGATTAGACACCTCTGAGATTCAATGGATTTGCGAAGACTTTAATTGAAGGAAATATTGAGGGAAGAGTCCCCAGAGGAAGACCCAGTTATTATTTTATGGGCCAAATATAGAGGAAAGTGCATAAACAAAGTTACCAGGAGGTAAGGGACCAAGCATTTGATAGGGAAGGGTGGAAGACTGCAGTCTACCAATTTTAGGATTGAACGACCAATGATGAGAGAGAAAGACAAACTTCTAAATGACGTTGTTTTCTCATCCAACTCAACCATACTTTCCCCAGTTCCTTTCCTCCTCCGCGACCTGAGTCATGATCTACCGATTAACACTTCCTCATTCCTCTGTTATCCCTCCAGACCCACCCTCTTACTCCTTTCTTGTGCATGTTTACTATATTTAATAATATTTTTGCAAAAACTGCCTTGAAAATGACTGTATAAGTCGAAGCCTGGGCTGGGGAACTGAATAAAATCTCTTCTTATTGGACTAAAGAAAGTGTCTCCTCTGCTTTTCTGGATAATGGATAAGAGGTACTAAGTGATTCCTGATACCAATATGTCAAATATGCTTTATTTCATAGCGTATCTAATCCAACTTATTTTTTTTGTCTTGAAGTAATCAAAAAAGAACTTTTTTTTACTGTCGCTCCATTTCATTTGCTCTCCTGCATTCCACTTTATTATTAATTTTATATGCCAATTTTATTAATTGTATTCCATTGAAAACCGTCAGATTTCGAGGGATTTTCTTCTTTCCTCACTCAAGTCTTAGACCTATGGAGTCCAGCGCTCCAAAGCAAAATTTCAACAAATCGCGTCCCCGTAGCCAGCTAAATCTTGGTTGAGTACAGCCATGACTGCGTTGGTTTCAGCGATTTACCGCTCGACCTCGATTTTGGCACATTATCTCAACAATAACTCTCCCATTATCTCGAATATAATCCCTTTGTCCAATTTCGCACCATTTAATTTACGTTGATCGTAGTTTCGAGCGCCCTTCACTATCTTCAATAACCAAGGAAAACGTTTCGGAGCAATTGTCGCTGCTAAAAAAATAAATAAATTGTACACAAGGATTTTTTTAGATGAATGCAAACGATTTTCACGGAAGTGACCTTGCTTACTCTTTTCCACAAACCTTTCCCCTTTAGAGTTTTCTTATGCCAATCTCTCTCTTTGAGGGAACCAATCATAGCCCATCTTCAACCCGATTTTTCCTTTTCCCTACTGACTCATCTTCCTACTGATTTCTTCTCTGCTTACTACCCATTCCTATCCCTCTTTATATTCTACCTATTCTTATCTCTCTCCTTCTTTCCTCCTTTACTATTGATTTCCTCCTCTCAAACCGTACATTCACCTATTTCTACTCATTTTCTTTCTTTCCGTAGATTTTCTCGCATACTGCCGATTTCCTCTCGTCCCATTGCTTTTCTTCTCCTCCCAACGACTTCCCCCTCACCCTCCCGACACATCCCCTTCCCTCTTGGCCTATCCTCTCCACCCTACTCGTCCGTCCTCCTTTTCCCCAGCAGGGCCCTAATTGAATCGATGCTGAAATGGATGACTGTCCGGCTCGTTGCTTTTACGTTGAGTGAGTGACGATTTCGACTCCGCGTTTTACGATCCACACCCATCACTCGACACGCCCTTCCTCCCCAAGGAACATTTTTCCGATTCGAACCGGCGCGATCTCCCCACCACCCCACCATTCAAGCCGTCAACCCCCGCCATCCTCGCCCACCCTTCCCTCCTCTTTCTGCCTTCGTGTCCCTAACCATGGCCGACGAGTCTAATCTACCACCCACGCCCTAAAAACCCTTGTCTCCCATCCCTCCCCCCTCCCCCCCACGTCCCACGCGATCCAACCCTTTTGCCCACACATACATCAAACCCCTACAAACCCCTCTCCCTCTTACTCTCACGGCCCTCTACACTCCTTTATCCTTTTATCCCAGCTCTCAGGGACTACCTTCCAACTTCAATTGAACCTCCGTCCCCCTCTCCCCCCCCCCCTCTCAGTATGTGCGTGCGTGTGTTCACCTACCCCTTCGTCGGCTATTTTCCCCCATTACAAATCTCTTCAACTCTTCCTCCTCGGGACGTTCCTCATCCTCGCCCTTAACATCCTCTTGTCTTCCACCCTCACCCTCTTCCTCGCCATCTTCCCTCTGTCTGTCTTTTGTCTCGCCGCTCCCCCCACCTCTCCACTCAATTTATTCCGCAGTCCTTGTTCTCCATCATATTTTCCGAAGGGAGTCGTGTTTTTACACCGTTCATTGCATTTAATTGGGCTTGCTCTCCCATTAAATTTCCGGAAATGTTCCCAGCTCTCCCTCCTTCAAAGTCTTTTTTTTTTAATTCAACTCCACATATTACTTGAAATATTACCTCATTGTTACACTCTACTGTTTCAGGCTTCACTTCATGGAAGTTAATAGTATTCATATTTAGAGAATACAAATTTCGTACTTTTCCACGGACTTTCACGGAATCCGAAGTACCTGATGATGCCGCAAGTCGGTGAAACGCGTTGTACCACACAAAATAAAATTCCGTGGAAAAGAACGAAATTTGTATTCTCTAAATATGGATTACCTCATTGTCTTAATCCTTGTACTTTAGTTTGTTTTGAATGGCAAGGCGACTGACAGCAGAGGTCATTTACCCTACTACCCTACTTTACATACATGAAGTTGACATTCGGTAAGGAATTATAGAAAGTATGGATGGGAAATCAATGTAGAGAAATGAAGCATCAGATTTTTTGAGAAGGCAATTGGCCAACAGTTGAACTATTCCCGGTAAAAGTTCAGCTCTTAGAGTGCTCTCAACAAGATATCCAAGGAGGAATCTGTATTTGACAGAACTATTCTCGTCGACAACGAGATTCAAGTCCGTGCCTTCATATATTAATGCCAGTAATTTAGTCACCGAACCAACCCGATCAAGTCAAACACCTAGCCTTCTAATATTTCTTTCGCGCATATTACAACTTAACAGTTTTAAACGAGTTCGACATACAATTTTGTGCTCATCTCTACATTCCTAACTGCCGTTGATCAAACAATAGTGTGATTTATTAATTATTCAACGATATTGGTTTTAAAATTGACACAGCCCAACTTTTATTTTACTTTGATAATACGTTAATAAATATGTTACCTGACTAACGTCAATTAATTAAAACGCACACCAAATTTCACTCAATCTTTCCCAACTGCTACCTGAATCATGTGAGCCGTAATAAATGAGCTGAGAATGGCAAACTTTTGCGATGTCTTACAACGTTATATTTTTAAGATAATACTTTGCTTTTGACAGTATTCTTGATTTACATTAATCTCATGGAATGCCCTCTCAGCACTATGGAGGCCATGCATTAAGAGCAGTGCTGATGACTACCATATAGACCGGAGGCAAGTCAGCTGAGAGTTTGCCTCGGTGGTGCATTGGCTCATTTTCCAACGTGGATGTAATTTGAAGGTATGATTTCCAGGTAGATGAAATACAATTGCGCAAGTTTCAGCAAGCTCGCAAAACATTTGTTTAGCGTTCCATCTTTTTACCCTCCGGTCGCGCAAAAGAGTCACCTTGTCCACGTTTTCCGATATTGACCCCTCATTAAAATAATCTGCTCCGGTGCCCACAACATACCCAGTTGAGTTTAATTCTATAGGCATGGGAAAGAAAGATTTTTCATGTGTTACTTTGTTCTGCATTACGCTAAAAACCTTAACCTTATTTTACAAATGCTTTTCTTGATATAAGTAAGTGATTATCTATGCATTTTTCAAGTTATATTTCGAATTTTTCCGATTTAATTTTTTATTTTCATCCTGACGATTCCATTCTTTCCGTTTTTCCACCCCACGGCTCCTCGTGGATTACTTACGCAATTACCCAATGCTCTAAGGTCACAATTGATAAGTATCCTTTGCAGTAACTTTCTTAAATCAGGGTAATACTTATATATTGTGACTTAATAGCAAAATTTTCCACTCAAAACTAAAAGTAATGATGTTCAAAATATGTTTTTTTTCCAATTATATTCCAAAAATTTCCAATTATAACTTATGCTCATTTAGATGGGCTCGTTCATTCTATTTCCAGCAATTGCCTCTCTAGGAAAATGCATTGCACAATGCCAAAGGTTTACGATGTAAAATCACTGTTAGGAAAACATTCTTCACGTTAAGGAAGTACAAACATTTAATGGTAAAATTGTTAGTTCTGACCCTTAAATTAAATCCAACGATGGCCAAAAAACGTATTATTTACTTTCCACTTGGCGAAATTTTGTGATTGGAATCAAGATTTTGGAGGTTCTTCCGTCGACTCAGTTGCCGGGATTTCTCATCCTCCGAAAAAAAACTCCGAGTCTCAGTTTTCCACTCACGCTTCCCTGGACACACCAGACATTATATCTTCAATCTTCCCCTCCCTCTTCACACGTATGCTTCTTCTTCTCTTAATTAATTTACTTTCCCCGTTCGCCTCGAATAACTCCGCCCACGACCCTCTCTACATCCCTCTTCTCCAGAGTATCTCGTCCTCTTTTCCCACCCTTCCTTCATCTTCGCCTTCTTTTTCCATTCCGTTCCCATTCGTTGCCGCAATCCTTCTTCCCTTTCTCCCCTTCTTCTCCCTCTCCTCCACTGCCCTCATTTTATTCTTCTTCGCCAAATGCCCGATGTCATATCTTGCCACTCCCGGACAATCTCGTAATGAGCTGTTGGGGGGGAGAAAGAGAGAGAGAAGCCACTCTCCACCCTAGCGTTCGCATCAAGCTTTGTCGACCGCCCTATGCTCTCCAGCCGCCGAAATGAGAGCGATAAATTTTTTTCTGAAATGGAAATTATTTCCTCGGGAATAGAGGCGAGCATAGGCGGAACGGCACCTCCCCTCCTCCCCAAAAACACGAGTATCTCCATTGTTTTCCCAACCAATCACTTGGCAGTGAGGGATTCTTTTTAATGCAATAGATGGAGGTTTGGATCAATAAAGCCTATCCACTCTCCAACGCATGCGTTTATTATCAAAACGCACCCTTTCTTCGCTGCTGGCCATAAATCCACGGCGCTGTAAACATTTCCTTGGCAGCGGTGAACTACGCTGAAAAGTTGCCGGGCATTGATGTACTGAATTAAACTGGAAAAATTATTATTATCACTGAATGAAGTTAGGACTAAAAAACATACAGCCTGGTGGAGAGATTTTTTTCATTTTCACTGAATATGACTCACTTTAATCGGAACTGAAGAGCAATGCGTCACTTTACCTTAGGGAAAATTCAACATCATTTCAGGTATCGAAAAAGCTGATATAAATCATGCAGAATGAGCGCATTGTTTTCAATGAAAAGAGCTCATGGTTGATGATCACACTCGTTTATCGATTTTACCGTGAGGGTTTGTTGCCACCCATCCAAGCTGAAGTACCTCTCACAAAATCCAGATACGTCCCACACGCTCTCCTTAAGAGCGAAGGAAATTGGTCACTTGGCAAAGGATATCAGCAAACGCTTTTTTTGCCATACAATCTCCAGAGGCGACACACTACCACTCTTCACAAAGGCTTCATCGCCCAGGGAAATGACTCCATTTGGTAGGATCTATTTTTTCCCGTAATTGGTGTAATATTTTCTGACATCTTCCATTTTTTCTAGTTTCATGAAAACAACTCAAAAATCCATTTGAGATCGAATTTGTTTATTAGGGCTAAAAAAAGCTGCCTACAATTTAGTTACAGTTATCACACTTAGAATGAAGGCTCTTTATTGTTTTGGGTACATAACTATCCACGTGAAAAGGTCATTAAAACCGAATTTTTTTTGTGGCAAATCCGAAATTTTCTAGAATTTCATTGATGGTTTAGGAAATAAATGTTACATCTCTATAAGCGCCGGTAGCAAGTTAGCGTAGTAGGGAATATTGCGCCAATTATATTTTAACTGTCATCCTAATCAGGATCCCAAAACTTCAATCAAAAATGATATGCACTTTGTTTCTGAGCGTTACTACGAGGAGTTTAATCTTTCGTATCATGGAGATATATTTAAAATCCCATTTCAACAACACGTCACAAGGTCATCTCTCTAATAAATGCAGCCATCTCCCCTTTAAACGAGGAAAAGCAATCAATCAGGAAAAGGGAAATTTTGGCGCAAATCGAAGAGCGATAATGATCCATATAATTACCTCATCCGAGAGATGCATCATAAAAGCTTTTCAAAAAATAAAAATGCACCGGCCCAATCAATCCAAATAGGCACTGACGCAATGCAGTTATCCCTTCACGAAATCAATTTTGTATCAATTCCCACCGCAAAAATTGATTGGGATAATGTGAGATTAAGGAAAAAATCGGGTCCGGGTAACGGAATGGGGGAACGAAAGAGAGGGTGGAAAGTTTGATCATCAAAGGACATCGGAACGGTTGAGGGGGGGGAGGGTGGAGAGGTTATTGATCACTATGTAAGTGGCGAACGGTGAGAATGAAGACAAAGTTTCCGCCAACCCCTCTTTTCTCCTTCCCATCCCCCTTGGACCTCCCTCTCTCGCTCGCCTCCACCCACCCCCTTTTGAATCCACCTCTTTCGTACACACGCACGCATTAAACCCCTGCCACTTCCCGACCTCCCCTCATTCAAAACTCTCTTTCTCAACTGCCATCAGCATCAACTGCCCCCGACCTTTTCCCTAAGCTTTGGGGAGGGGCTGAAACGACGCCCACCTTCCTTATGATATTTTGAAATTAGATATTGCATTAAAATTCAAATGTTTTAATTTAAACTACTCACCGTTATCAAGGAACTACGAAACTAGCTCCGCAGTAACTTCAACGGAATCACCCGCTAGTGATCACACAATTGTGTGAAATTCACAATCGAAAAATCATTCGCCTGGAATGGGAATCAAACCCAGTTCCCTCGATTTCGCACCGAGTGCTCAAAAGAGTTTAGCTAGAGATTTTCGTCAAAAAATTAAAACATAGCAGGTGAAATATGTTGAAATGACAAAAATTCGACCGGGAATGGAGCCACAGACCATTGGTTTACCGGACCAATGCGCAGACCAAGGCAATGAATAAGATCTAGTTCCCTTGTATCCACCAAAATTGCCACGAGAATTAAGAAGTCTAGTTAGCGTAGTGGTCTTCGCATTGGTCCGGTAAGCTAAAGGTCCGTGATTTGCTTCCCGGGTCCAGGCCGTATTTTTCACGTGGCAATTTCTTCGTACTAAAGATTCACACTGGAAGAGAACGCCTGCATAGATTAACTGGTTAGAGCATTCGGCGCTAAATTGAGGGATCTGGGTTCGATTCGCAGTCCAGAGGAATGATTTTTCCACTGTGAATTTCACACTATTATCCACCAATAACTAAACTCTCCGATGTTTATTTGTTTCACCCATTAAGGTAGATGGACCGGCAGCTTTAGAAGCAATTGTTATTTTGTCCAATAATACTGTAAAGTGGGCGTGGCTTGTCAGCGTTCTTTGTTACCCCCGATTTTCCTTTAGCGCTTACGGAGTGATGTGTTAATTTTTCAATTTTTCCATTTTCTCCATCGATAACTTTCAGAAAATCAGCTTGCATGTAATTCATAAGTATGCAATCTTCTAGCATATTTTTATTTATTTGAATTATTAATTATCCCTATTCTCGGTAAAATCTATAGTAAAAACCCAGTCAAATTTATTTCACAAATAGCTAAAAATGTTTCCAGATTTTCAGGGCTTAAATTCCAAACAAATGGTGTATGATAAAAGATTTAAGCTTTTCCCAGTGTAATATGAATAAATATCTTTCTTGGGCTTCTCACCGGGTAATATTTTCTAATTGTGCCGACGTTTCGGAAAACGACTCGTCTTCCATTCTTGAGGAGGGTTTCATATCGGACACGAAACAATTAACACACGCCTTGAGAATGGAAGACAAGTAGTTTTCCAAAACGTCGGCGCAATTAGAAAATATTACCCGATGCGAAGCCCGAGAAAGATATTTAAATGGTGTATGTTCCAGCAGTACACCCGCTAATTCGTCAATTCTGTTTCCTTATTCAATGGAAAGTAAACAAATAGCAGGGGTGACTAATGGTTTTATTTCGAAAATCAGGCTTCATTTTGATAATGTAATGCCCTCTTCAACCTCCCCAAAGGTTTCACCTAAGTTTTAGGTATTTTATTATTTTGAAAAATGGATAAAGTCCTCAAACCTATATAAAATTCATTAAACGTACCAAATTGATAAATATATACCCGTTTTTCACCAAAGATAACTTTCGTAATTTTTGAGTTCACTCGCCAAAATCAATTTAGAAAATTTATTTCTTCCACTTAGTTTTATTTGACACTGAAGTACCGTAGAGGGTCAGTATGACCCCTTTTCATTTTTGACAAACCATTACTTCTGATTTAATCGTCCCGCATCTTACATATCTCTTGACTTCAATTTTCTTAGCATGTGAATTTAATGTGAAAATAAGAACCTTGAAACAGCAATAGTTTATAATATCCATTGCATTCTACGTTTTAGTGCCAGAGGAGTGATTCTTGATCCCAGACCATCTCTTCCCTGTTTAATTCGAGTTTTTTTTTCATTATGGAATGGAGTTTTACTGTCCTTAGTTGGAATATTTTCATTTTTAGGGATTAAGTTATTCTAATAAACTGTGATAATAGCTTATAAATATTCAAAGTACAAATTCGCACACGAAGACAGTATGCATAGAAGAAGTCCCGGGTCCAAGTCCTCATGCGAAGCACCACATCATATATGTTGAATCAGCAAATTACAGTACATTTATATAAACCTTACAAGTCTTACTAAATAATGTACAAAAATAAATAAAAGATATTGTAGAGGCAGTGGATATATATTTTATAATGGAGGTTCTGTTGTTACGATTGTGCAACTCGCCACTGTGTGGCGCTGAGTCCTACTTCCGGTGTCTGAGTAATGTGTGGCACGAGACGACTCAATGACATGCTCTCGCGTTGTCGCCCATGTATATATCTGAATCTACTTGTACCTCAGTACACACTGTTTATCAACCTACGAGTATTTCATTCTCAAGTAACCTTATATAGACATTTCCGAAACAATTCGCATGTTGTTTCATTTAAAAACGCCAATTTTCCTTAAAAAATAAATTAATACTTAGGGATAAAAATTACCCCTGGCGCGAACCCATGGTTATGCCGCAAAGCTCAGCACTCCTTGGGTTAAGCCATGTAAATTTTCTCAATCAATGTTTATAATCTACTAATCCTGAGAATGAAGAATGCAAGGACAACTGAAACCATGGGGGAAAAAGATAATTTCCATTTACGCTATCGCGGGAAATGAAGTAGGTGCATAGCATTACGGCTGATCAAGTCCAGATTAAACATAGACGAAGGAGTAGATGTTGATCAATCAGTGACGAAAGCAAAACTGGTACTTACCGGCTGCGATATCAAGACAGTAACATTTGACACATGATTATTTATTTCAGTTAGGGGGGTTTATTCCCTTAAATGAAACAAGAAACTTAACAACGCCGTCCCTATGTACAAGTTGAAAGAGAGCCAAGGATCTAGCAAGAAACGCAGTTTTATCATAAAATCCCCCATAAAATGATGTACTTGGAAGTATGACTGTTCCAAATGAAAAAATATTTGCCTTTCTATACTTACATATTACCCTGCGAGCAACCACATTGGCGTGTGTCAGGGGGCGTTAGGACACGAGCCGTGTAAAGATGTAAAGGATAAGGTTTTGGTAAATGAAATGGTGACGTGTATTATGGGAGGATATTTAGTGGAGCTCAGTTTTTATTGTGGTTGATTTTTTGCGCGGAAAGAACGAGTTTTTTTACTTATCTGTTCGGCAATGTATCTCTTTTATTTTACCGCTTCTGTCAAACCTAGAGATGTAGTGAGGCGTCATGATGATATTCACTGTATCGTTCTGAAGCACACAAGTTCTGAATTTCTCAAGCATGCTAAGCCAAGCGTTTAGCCTCCGGGTCTCTAGGGACTCCCACTTTAATGTACTAACTTACCTCTAAAAGCTGTGACATACAATATGGTCGCTCGTTGCAGTTTTTGACGAAGCGAGCAGTTTTTCTTTGTATTTTATAATTTTTTGATTTGTTAAATCTTTATGACCAGGGTCCCAAATGCTCGTGGCGTATTCGAGGTGTGGTCTAACCAGAGCGAAGTACATCTCTCTTATACTTTTTCCTGTCTAATCAACTCAGATATTACAAACATTTCAGCAACATAATGTCCACTAGTATAAATCAATCGTAAAATATCAGGGACAGAGGGCCGAACCGTTACCATATCACATCGCACAGATTTTAATCAATCTGCATCCACGGATATTCCTTCGCACACAAATTTTCAGGAGTTACAAATACCTATATGTAAACACAACATTTCAACGGACCTCCGAGGTAGATACATTGATATCACACAGCCAAGGCTAGTCCATTTTGCACACTCACATCCTCATCGATTCCAGCCTATATGAACCTTTGTTCCACGCACCCCAATCTATACCCCCACCTCATCTCACCACCCATACATGTGTCCTCTCCACCCATCCCAATCCTCCGATCCGCTTCCCGTCTCCCTTCCTCTGCGTCTCTTCCTCCCTCCAGCATTCACTCTCAACTGTGTGTGTGCCTGCGACCCCCTGTTTACCAATCCCTTTTTCGCTCACCACTTCCCCTCTTTCCTCTCACTCGAAGCGGTCATTATTTCTTTTTTTTTCAGGGAAACCCCAATAGGTTACACACTCACTCCCCAGTCCCTTTATTATTACTCCGACCCCTCATTCCCTCCCTCCTTCGCCTTCCGGGTCTCCACCCTTCGCCTCCTCCCGTCCCACCTCGCATTCGCCGGCCTTTTCGTTTTCGCTTTTTTTTGCGTGCTCATAAGCCTCCGACTCCGCTTCAGAGGAGGCGTACTTATCACGAACACGCATTTATAACATGCGGACAATGCGGCGGGAGCACGAATTGCGGGAATAAAAGAGTAAGGGTAGTGGTGGAAAAGGGTTGAGGTTGAATCGGTGGAGGGTGAAAATGCAGAGGGGTATGAACGAGGAAGGGTAAATCGGAAAACTGGGGATCGGTTCGGTGTTGCGGGTAGAGCAATGACTTGTAATCCCGAGGCTAAGGGTTTGGATCCCGGCAGTAGTGGATGGAATATTTAGTGGAATCCAGATTCTTACTTGGGTGCCACGTGAAGAAAAATATCCAAATCATTCCGAGAGGCACTCAAATGTTCTAAATGTGTTGCCCTCTTTGGGGTACGGAGTTTTACATAAACTTGAGGTGGACAAAAATGCATTTTGGACATATTGGCTTCTTTCAGCTTGGTTAGGCTTAATATGACGCCAGCTATTTCTCCATCTATTCCTTCACCTAATATAACGGAATGTGAAATCGCTTGGATGATTCTGAGAACTCGACTTAGGAGTCGTGGTGCTACAATGAATGGGTGGAGAATTTGGTGAGTTTTACCCGCACGAATGGGTAACTTTGATGCACTCTTTATGGCGTCTTCAATCGCGACATTTACCTCCGTTAACAATATTCCCGCGAGAAATACTCGATGGAAAAAGCAGCGTGAGATGTCTGCGGTTTTGGTTTGAGTGGTGGATGGATTTCTACGCAGTGGTTTTAGTACATAAAAATCTCAAACCCTTCGTGATTATATCATGTGACTCCTAAGTTACGTGTTCGGATACATTCCGAGTGGTTTTAAGCATAAACCACCTGCCCTCAGAACTATTTCACACAATACTCGATCAAGGGCATTTTCAAGGATACTCGCCAGCATGATAGATTTCCAGCTTCATGGTCTACAGAAACCAGCAAAACCCTCTAGTAAATTGTGATTGCTATTTTACTCGCGGAGCTACTTCATTTAAAAATTGATGCGCTATTAGCTGGCTACCTCTTCCAATTAGGAACAAATATCCGTCGGCTAATTACGCTAGCTTTTACAGTGACTGCGTGATCTTATCTTTCCGAAACAAGCGACATCAATATCTTCTTGCGGCTGCAAGAAATTTTCTGGCAGCGCTATTAACAAAATTTCCGAAAGGTTGCTATGATCATTCACTGCTTTAGATTGATTAATTTAAAATTAAAGGGGGCACGCGAAGCTGGAAGGAAAAAATACCACTTCCTCGCCTGCACAAGTTAAATAACCAGACAAAATCTTTTGGGAAGGCTCAAGTCATACAGGAAATCGTCCTCGGTATTAATTATTATGCTGGTATTGTGCTGGGTGACGGATCTCTGTGACGAAAGGGGATCAACGAACCCATTCAATTACGCTTGTCTAATGGCACCAACGACTTCGGTTGTCGAACGCCTCCCCATTAAAACCATGCAATAATCCACTATATACACATAAACGTAATTTACCACTAAGTTTATCTTAATGAAACTATTTTCTATATAGTCATTTAAAGTTTAGGGTATTTTCTATAAAGTAGGCTGATGCCGAAACCGGAATTCTTTAATCCTTCCATTTTCTAATGAAAATTCCTGCCTGTTTCAATCTTGCCACATACTCGAATAGCGCAAATGAACTCAATGTACAGTCGTCTTCTCTCCCCCCAAAGAAATAAGAGACTATCCATTGAGAAGTAGGCGTGCAAGGTTAAGAATAAGAGCGACAGAGAGAACACGGGGAGTGGTGGGCGGTTGATGGGGTAAGAGAAATACATAAGGGGACGGGTAGAGGGCAGAGGTAGGAGGGTAGGGCTTTAATTTGTAATTTACTCGTGAGCTGCGTGGGTTGAAAAGAGGAGAGATGGTGGGTTAGCTGCTGCTTTACGAGAGAGAGGAGAAGAAAAGGAGGAACTTGGGAATGAAAATGGGGGTTTGAGGAACAAAAGAGCTAAACGGGCACAGAGAGGGGGATTGGGAAGGAGAGGGTTTAAAAAAGGGTATCAGGATGAGGGAAGCAAGGGTTAGGGTAAAGGGGATAAGGGTGAGGAATGAGAACATGAGCAGGGGATGGGTACAAAATTGAGATGAAGAGATAGATATGACGCCATCGCGTGGAGATTCGCCGTGAAAATATCATTCGATTTGACCGGGAGGCGGAGATACGTCGCTAAATATACGGTCACGAGAGTGCGTCAGTTACATCAACAGCCTATCCAACTTTAAGGCGAATATGGCTGGGTGTTGCGAGAAAATGACACTTCAGATTATTGGAAAATCATGGCTTGAACTGAGTCAAATGTTTTTTCCACTGCCTAGTTCCACTCAGAGTTCCGGTGATATAATATGCACCCGTATGGATGCCTGAGTACCATGTACTTGAGTGCATGGCAATGATATATTAGCTGGCTGGTTGGTATTGGTACGATAATGGTTGTTCAGGTAATATATACCATGGTGTTTTACCCAGTGAGACCCTTCAAGAGCGAGCGATGGGCAAATCTGCTGCAACAGCATGTTGAGATTTATGCAAATATTACATCGCATTTAAATGCATACGTGAAGAAATCCCTGTATTATGGAAAACTTTGCAAAGCATTGAGAGGTATTTAAAGTTATTTGCCAGATAATCTCCGTATACTCTTTTGAAGGTCAAATATCCGTAATATAGGCACAAAGTAACGGAAAAAGAGGCACTTAACCTATCACACTCAAAATGAAGAGTTCTCGGGTTTCCAGCCCGGTTACGGTGTTAAACTGCACCGACGTTTCGATGACGTAGTCTACCTTCGTCTTCAAGTTGAATGACGCCTGATGTGATGACGCTTCAGGGTGAATGACGACGAATTATTCACCATGAAGACGATGGCAGACTACGTCATCGAAACGTCGGTGCAGTTTAACACCATTACCCGGCTGGAAACCCCGGAACTTTTCATTCTAAGCATTCGCCGGGAAAGACTCAGATCCTATCAGACTCGAAGTTCGTGTCCCTTACTTCATCCGGATGGTCAATTCTGCCGATGTACCAAGGGAGCTTAATTGTCTCGTCTGGAACCAAATTAAACTCCGTCCCGCGATACCTCGCGAAAAGTCTTCATCTAATAAAAGTCTGCCCGGTTTTAGGGACTCCCTACATGAGATTGGAGAGGAATGCTCGGGTGAGGAATGAGGACAGAGGCTCGTAAGCCATTGAGTACCCATGCAGACGTACGGGGAGGAGATGGAAGTGGTGGCCGTGGTCGTGTATAGAATGAGAAGATATAAGGAGAAGAACGATAGAGGGGCGAATGACAACGCATGGTTTTTTGCCGCTTGTTTTTGATGACGCCTGCGACGGGGCGGGAAGCTGTGAGGTAGGGGGGAGTTGAGGGAGGAAGACAGGGTGTATTCAGAGGGGAAGAAAGCTTCGGCTGCAGGAAGGCAAAATGGCAAGAGGGGTTGGAATCGGTGGAGTGAGTTTGCGGGAGGAGGACAGGATGGAAGCGGAGGAAAAGGGAGGAAGAGGACTAAGCGAAAGGTTCTGATGTTGCTCTTTGCCTGGAGGGGCGAGGGGGAGGAGAATAGGAGTCACAGGGTAAGAATGTAGTCTTTCGGTAGGCGGCTTGGTTTTGGTATGGGAGGAGGGAGGCATGGCTGGGAGGAGAGAGAGAGAGAGAGAAAAAAGGAGGGAAATGAGAGTCAAATGGCGCAAGGCAGCTGCAAGTGAAAGAGACAGAAGGGGGGGGGGGGTCAAATGGGAGTGTTTTTTGGACGAAAGGGAGGTGGAAGAGAGTGAGGACGCTAAAAGGGAGGACGGCCGCAAGGATACGGTCGAATAAACGTGCGGAGTATGAGAAATTAATTATGCGAGATTACGTCCTTTCCGCATTTACAAATTACGCAACATGCTGTTGTTCGGCAAAACATTCAACTCTCCTTCTCGTCGTCTATTCACCGGGGTATTTTTTCCCCCAATGCATGGCTCCGGGAGCGGCAATCAAACTCCATTATAAATGCCTAGTTATTATTCACTTTCATTTTTGATTGCCCATTTTTGGCTCAAATTTTCGTGCTTAGAATTTATTTCGGAGACGAAGACACTTTCCCAAATGGAGCAATCATTTCCGGAATATGGCTCGCGCAAATTATTCCGACGCGGCATGAAACGGTCCCTTTAAGCGATAATACACAGTTGGCTAACTACCTCTTCGCCGGACCATTGTCCGGCTGTGTTTCGTGTAAATTATGCCAAAACTAGTGGCTATGCGTTGGTGATACGCTTGATGTTTATTTGAAAAACACCTTTTATGTTTTAGTTTTATTTTAAAAATAAATAATTATTTTTAAAACATCTATTTTTATCTACTTTCGTGAATCCAAACGACATGTGTAAAGTAACCTATCTATGATAATTACTATACAACTTCATAACTCGTTTACCACTAACACACTACCACACTAATTATTACTCATTGTATTTTCTAGCACAATAAAAATAATTTTAATCCGAATTAACTCATTGCTCCCATTTTCATCGAATAAAATTTTGAGAAATGAATTAAGCAAGAATGTTGTCTGAGTATCATGAATAGAACCTATCTTGATGTCCTAGAACCTCAGGTTATCATGTCTCCCCAAGCACTAATCCTTATTCATTGTTTTTAAATGCTTTCCATGGGCATAATATTGCTGACATCTGCTTGTTTTCGCACAATATCATTTGATTTATTCATTCATCATGTATCAGAGTTCATATAAACATTACATCCTTCGAGTGGGCATTAATATTATATATAAATATTTTAGAAAAAACGTTTAAAAACACCCTCCAGTCTAAATTCTTGTCCTTGAACTTCAAAAACTCGTTTCACTTACAAAGAATGACCGGTAACTAAAATTTCAATGTCTGTAGCAAACACAATATATCACCTTAAAGTTTTTCATCTGATTTATTAAAAAAAACCTTTCATCGTCAATTCAGCCCACTTCGATGTCTGTCGTCGGTGTGAATAGGAATCTGGCAGCCTGGAGAGAATAGCTCCGTAGCATGTGAATCGGTTCTCTCTTTAAATTGACTCGGCCTTAATTCAATAAAAACAAAAAAAAGAACTCGTTCAGGGTAAAAAGGATTTATTACCCTAGGGAGCAAGAGTGAAGTTGGAGTCGCTTAGCGGAGTCGTATGGGGACATAAAACGGAGCCCCGGAAGGCGTGGTGGGAGCGGCTGGTGACCGTGGAAGTGCACGGGGACTTGCTGGTCTCCCGGCGGTGACGCCAGTGACGGGAGGCTGGGGGCCAAATTCATTCCACGAAGCGCTCAATGCGACGACAAGGGGACTGTCGCGGGCTTTACTTCCCCCGAGCTTGGATGAGTCCGACCTCGGGTGTCCTTATTCCATTTCCCCTCACCCCATCCCAATTGCCTTTCCGGTGCACGCCCGTGGTCCAGGGGAGGAAAAGGTGATCTCTCAGTCGGGGTGCGTGTTTAAACGCCGCGGGCTCCATGCCAATGGGGCATCCGGCATGGGGTCTGGGCGTGACTTGAGGCGAATGAAACTTCCCCTTCCCCCAATCTCATCTCACGCCGACGTTTCCCTTGCTTCGCGTCCGTTCAACACCGCGTGGAGAAAGAAGCTCAAGTCCGTCCAGGATGTTCTCTGAGGGATGGAACAGATTTCCTACTCCAAACGCCGGTGTAGAATCATGTGCTTTTCAAGTGGTATGAGACTGGAAAAGTCTAGAAGTCTTGAATCTAGAACATTGATCCGTGAGTGAGTGAGTGTTTCAATGTTTTGCTAGATAAAATTTACTCATATCAAGAAAGATGCTGCATAAAGGATATGAATTTGTACTTTCCGTTATTATCCATTCCTGCTTTCAGTTTTAAAACTTTATTTTTAAGAACGTCCGGAAATAAAGTAAAATAAAATGTTGGCAACAGGTAAATAGCAATAAAGAATGGGAGAGAATGGAAATATTTATTTCAGGCTTTGCTCACCCTCTCTATGACAAGTGCAATGAATACATATTAGTACAGAGGGATTTCCTCGAAAAAAAATTGATATCACTCATAATAAAAGATACTTGGTTTTATTCCACACTATTTAATATAAGTAACTACACTCGACCATGGTTTCGAAACCGGTCAAGTTGAGTTATATTGAATGGTGTGGAATAAAACCACACATCTTTTATTATGAATGACACCATCAATTTCCACCAGGTGAAGCCGGAAACCATGTCTTATAAAAATTGATATTTTACATTTTAAAATTTTCGATAACTTCTTTTTCATTTCATATATATGATAAAAACAAAATCTATATTATAGCCAATGGCTGACTCACTTATCTTACACTCTCACTACTGCCACGATTGCCTCTCTATCATTCATTAGGATATAGTTTCGTTCTTCAAATTACTAATGTAAATAGTTTATTAAGTACATTTTATCTACTAATACAGTTGGCCACAGATGACTTAATTTTTTTAATTTTCTAAATATAGCTCTTCAAGTTACACTTAGAGCCTACACATAGAGAGAGAGAGGCATGAATTTGAAAAAGTTGACTATTTTTAATACTAATAGTAGAATTATTATATCAAATGGCAGCAGAGAAGAACCAGAGATACAAAACAGATTAAATCTAGCTACTGGGTGCTTACATGCATGCCACAGAATTTTTCTTCATAATTCCTGCAGTGTAAAACAAATATTATATTTTACAAAACAATAATCTGCCTAGTATTGTTCTATGGAACCAAGACGTGAAAACTGAATAAGTAAGAGGAGAAAAAATTGATAGTATTTGAACACAAGATGTTACGCAAGATCTATGGGCCTACAAACGAACAAGGGAAGTGGAGAAGAAAGTACAATAAGGAAATAAGGGACCTTTACAAGGATACCGACATCATAAGCTACATAAAGTGCAGCAGAATAAGATGGGCAGGACACTTGTTAATAAAAGCGTACGGGTGTGAGATGAAGGAGGTTTTGAGAAGAGATCCAAAAGGAAGACGACCTTGGGGATGACCACGACAGAGGTGGTGGAACTAAATAAAGATAGATTTGGAGAGGGCTGGAGCTGGAGAGGAGGATGCAATTGACCGAAAGAAATGGTGGGGATATGTTGGTGTGGCTCAATACCAACTTGGATATAAATGGCCCTAAGATTAAGAGTAAGCAAGCTCTTAAGTTGAATCTCAAAAACCACCCATTCTCTTTTACACCCACTTCTCGAAATCAAGGTTTCTAAGTCATAATTTTTACGTGCAATATGATTTTCTCCTTTAAATTCACATACTTTAGAAAAAGTAAACGCTATTGGCTAGTCAAACAAAAATAAATACTGGACGCGATATTCTTGGCTAAAAATATTCTTACGCACAAAAACACTTTTTGCGTGGATGAATATTACTGGAAAGACAAACTTTCTTGGACGCGATTTGCCGAGTAATTCAGCAAACAGTCAAATGTAACACTATGTGTCGCAGCTTAGGACAGAATACTCTACTATGCCTATCTCTTTATAATTTTTTGACTTTTTTACACCTAAAATAAAAGAATTGAAAGAAAAATACTTGACAGCTGTATAAAAACTCTCGATGGAAAGAGAAGACGATGGGTGGATTTAGAGACAAAATTCTACATATCATATCGATTCAAAGATGTTTTATTTACGAAAGACAAATACGGTTATTTTACGCTCTCTTCCTAATAATAGGAAAATATTACTCCACTAATTAACTGAGTGAAGCGAAATACTCCTAAGGGCACACTGGTTCCAGAGGATTTTTCTTGTAAAGATTCTGTAAATAAATTCATTACGCATGACGTGTTGTGGATGATTAACGTAAATATAGTTAAAGTACACTTCATAATGGGAACAATTTCTTGAAGTACAAATTAAAATCTTGTTCTCAGAATTAAGATTAAATAAACGTGGCACAAAGTTTGTTTTAATGTTCCAGTGTGGAGATGAATGAATACTTGATTTTTCTGGACCCCGCAGTCTATTTTTTTCTTCACTACCATCGCATATTGAATATTCATCAAAATGATTTTTAGGTCCTCCAGCAACAAATGCCTGTAACTCCCAATACGCCTGACCTAGTCTTACCCAAAGCTTTTATTTATAAAAAATCTATGTCCAACAACCATAACGCCCCAACTATCTCTTTGCACCCTTAGCCTACATTTATGAATCACATTCTCTATTAACTTTCACTTAAAATTTTATTTCTCTTCTTCCATTCCGCGTATTCTCCTTCCTACTCCTCATCACCTTCAGCAACATGGCGGTTCCAATGAGTTAATTCTCCATTCAAATTGAGAGCGTATTACAAATTTTCCAATTAAAATTTCCTTTCGTTAAACCTCATACTTTCCTCGACTCTGGAATCCACAAATCCCTAATAAAATTCATTAACAGGAAACCTTAAACTATGACACTACATCATCTACATGACATAAATTCTAAAGCCGAATGGAATATGGGCTCATCAAATGAAATTCGCTAGTAAAGAATCGGCGTGATAAATCGTTGAGCAAAGTGCGACATATGGAAGTGGAATTCACACCAGAAGTTAGTAATGTAGCAAAGCAGAGCGAGATGCCCAGCCGATACGGTCACTATAAATTGAAGGACCTTACAAACGAAAAGAGGAAGCAAATATTCTCGGTCAAGGTCCACATTTTTAATCCTCTACTAATGGAAAAACCAGATGCGTTGCACTAACGCTTGCAGGACATTTAATTTTTTTGTGAATGGATTTGTGCACCTCCTAATTATTCATCGCACACAGATTAGCAGTCCGTCATGAAAATGAAGTGAGCCGTAGAGACCGACGAAACGGAAGATTATCGGCACAATTTCACAACCATTGCATTTGCAAGTTCGCGGGCAAAAAAAACCTGTCGTTCGGATTGCATCACGAGAGCGGGATGTCGCGCACGATAAAAAAGAGCGGAAAAGAAGTTGGCCCGTCGGAATTTTAACTCGGGTCTTCCGCTTGATCAGGATGTTTTGATAGCTGCGCGTCCGCCACTCCGGCAGCAGCCGCCCGGCACCAAACATTTACTCCGCATCGTTCAACACCCGACGACGACGAGTTCGCATCGGAATGGACACACATTGCGCCCACAAACGAACAGCGAACGGGATTTGCCTCCGTTCCCTCTCTCTCTCCCGTTCACAACCGCCGCCGTTCGCACGGAACACAGTCGGAGGACTTTTTGGCCATTCTCCGGACACGTCGTCATCAAGTATTCCGCGCGTCCAAAACCTTTTTTTTTCACTGGACGAGGATCCGAATCATCTCTCGCCCGATTCCATTTCCACCGAAAAAAACCACACATACACACTACCGGTTTTACCCATCCAAACTATCCACCCCCCTTCCATTTCTCTCCCCGCCCGCCACTCTCTCCAATAGCGCCAGCTTACCGACGCCATTGCAAAGGGTTTGCTCCACTTTTCCGCTGCAAAAACGTCTCCATCTCTCTTCTCCGAGACGAGAAAGACGACGGCATCAATGGGAGACGAAGGGCCTGGTATCGAATTCCACGCCATCCTGCTGTTGCCATAATCCACTTCCGTCTCTCGGGGCGACCGAACGACGATGGTGGGGGGAAGGGGCGATGAGCGAGACGACGATCTCGCCAAGGTTCCCTCTCTCTCTCTCTCGATCACTCGAAATCGGGACTGAGTAAGAGTGGATGAAGATGAGATGAAGAGGAAAGATAATTATGGTGCGAGATATATACAGATCCACAAGCGAATCTGTGGGCGCACGATGGAGGGAGAGAGAGTGAAGGAAGATTCGGTGTTGTTCGGACGGGATGCGGATAAAAGGAGAACGGGCGAGTCTGGAAAACTCACAAGGTTAGTCGGGCGGTTGATGGGTTGGGATGGAGGGCGGTTGAGGAGTTGGAAGCGCGTACGAATCCAGGCATTACCCCAAGAATGGTAGATGACGTAATTTCAGGGCATATTTTGCAGGAGACCATATTTACATAGCATTACATTTAGCACTCCTAAATATGTCGGCCGCGGTTGCCTGAAAACTAGCGGTCCGTAAGACGAAGGTTACACGTCCAAAAATAAATGGAACCACCGCTACGGGCTCGATCACCGAAGTTAACCAGAGTTGGGCTCATATACACCAACGGTTGGAATTTGCCATGAAAAAATCATTTGACTTGACCGGGATTTGAACCCAAATCTTCCAACTGCCGGTCAGGTGCTCACACAACTGACCCGTACCACCATCTGCACCTTAGTGGCACCACCACCTTTGTGTACATGCTCCCCTACGACTTCTTACCATATCATTTGTAAATGTAATGATTGGAAATAGTTGAGCTCGATTCAAATTAGAAAATACGATCCTCCAGTTCATCCAAATAAGTTGCTCATAAGGTTTTGTTAACCCCATTTCTCAAAAAGTATTAAAAACCTCGAAGATAATGTCACTGAAGGCTTACAGAAAACATACTACAGTCATTTTGGAATTTTCAACACTTCATTCTCCTCTTCATACATAAAAAATCACTATTAAATCCAGCAGTCTAAAGCTCCATAGCTTCCACATTTCATCATTGCCATCCAAATTATGTTCCTAATAGTTCAAAGTGGCTAATCAGTGAGTGGAACTTGACCTCAGCCATCAAAGGATGTTGAACTATATTAGTACTTGAACCCAGCCTCGGGCACGGATGTTTCGCTTGTCTTCGGATTAAAATCTCAGGTTATATGATATGGCATAAACTTAGAAGTTGGAAATTCTATCACTCAAATCAATCATTACACCTTAATGTCATCTTTTATTGCAATACCAGGGAATTTATGGCAGATAAAAAAACATCAACCGTAACATTTCGTGGAAGAATGAATGGAACGAGAAATAGAAATCGGAAAGAGTAGTGATTCTGCAAATCAGATATTTGACATTTGTGGTAGAAGAGTATAGTTCGATAGACACATTCTTGAGACATATAATCTTATTTAATTAATCATTCACCTAATGCCGCCCACGAGAATTGGCCGAATAAACCGTAGACCGCAAGATCAAGTACCACCCTGGGCATAGGTTTTGTGCTAATCTCAGAACTACTCTCTTAAGCTAGGCGGTGCAATATAACAAGAAAACTGAGTCACGAAAAACTAACTCACGCCGACTAGTCGATCCAAAAAGAATTTTAGAGAAAAATTTAGGAATTTGCTACTTTTGAAAAAATTATAAAAATAATTGAACAGACTATTCAATAATTCGACAACTTATTTATATTACCATATAAACACAAGAAGAATGACTTAAAGGATGTTTCACTCTGCATACAGAAACTTTGAATGGGTTAATTACCTCTATTTCCCTTGAATCTGTCCATAGTTTGGGAGGGAGGTTCAAAGGCGGCAGAGAGGGGGTGGAGGGCGAGGTTTTGGAGCATAAGATGGGCAAGTTCCCTTGCCTTCACATCTGGGGGCCGCTCCTCTCACCACTACCACCCTCTCCTTCACACCATCCCAACTCCCCGACCGTCCTTCCGGCCTGCATACGCACCCTTCCCTCCTATGACCTCTTCGCCGCCCCCCCTTGCTTAGGAAACCTTCCCCATTTTTTCTTCCCCATCATTTTCCGCTGCACCCATCTCTCTTTTCTCTTCCCTCGACCAACCACTCCAGTTTCCGCATTCAATCCCGCCCGCACTCTTGTGCACCCTGCCCCGGCTCCCGCTCCTCCATCCGACGCTTCCTCACTCTGGAACACAGTTTTGCTTTTACTTTGGCCGACGCTTGCTCTCCTCCGCTTTCACTCCCCACCACCCTCCACACACGCCCCCCTTCCCTCCTATATCCTACCCTACTCCTCACACTCAGCTATACCTCTTCCCTGCCCGTCCCAGGCACACATGCACCTCCCACCCCACCCACAAGCTTCCCTGCCCCTTCCCCCCACCATCCCACCAAAAGCCACCACCCTATACCCCCGCGTTTCATCGTTCCCTCTCAAATCCCATCACCATATACCATTCTCATTCCGTCGCCTCATCCTCCTCTCTCTCTCTTCTATCTCCACTCAACCCCTCCCCTACGTCCTCCCACTCTCACCTCTCCCACCCTTCCGTTCACATTCTACCGCATCCCCGCAGCCAAAATTCCATAACCCTCCCCTCTCACCCCATCCATTGTCATCACCCATTCACAATCCCCAAACGTTTTTTTTCTCTCTCCATCCCTTCACCCTGTATTATCCCCCTCAAACTATCCCCACCATCCTCTCTCTGTTGACTCGTGTACGCATGCATATCCCCAGCAGGCCCCCTTATAAGCTCCCGCCTCACTTATACCCTCCCAACCTCATCCTCTCATCCCGACTTCGATTCCTCCTCCGGCTCATCCCCGCACCATATCCCAAACCCGTTTCCTACTCTCTCTCTCTCACACATATACACAATCTTCACCGCTCCCTGTCAAATCACATTTCATTTACGGCATAGAGAGGATTCGGTATCGCACCAAACGAGGGCAGGATTTTGTGGTTAGCGTGGAGGATATCCGTGGAAGGGGTTTTGAAAGTGGTTCGTTCGGCGGGTGGGGATGAACGGAGCTCTTTTTTCCCCCTAATTTGGCACCAGAATTCTTCATGAGCACCGTTTATTCTGTCGAAACGAGACGACCCGGAGTATATTGGATTCCAGAATTTAGTAGTCATCGTTGGAAGCAAATGATCAGCCGGGATGCGCATGATGTCTCCAGTATCTTCCTCTTTTCTCTCTCTCAATCTGAGTGAGGCATCACGTATAAGAGTATTGGAGAATATTTGATGTCATACTTTCACCCAAAAAAAAAGGGAAATCCGACGAAGAAGTAGTACTTGGCAGTGGAGGTGAAAGTACAAGATACGACGAAATGAACGGCATATTTTAATAAGCCTCAAGATAAAAAAGACTGTACGTTATGATTGTAGATTTCAATTCATTCCAGAAAGAGGGATCTTAAGTGAGACAACAAGAAAATTTCAAGCCAGAAACTTTTAAAAAATGCATTTTTATTTTGAAAGAGAGCTAATTACCTCAAGGAGAAACTAATATATTAGTAATATAAAGTATGTAAAATATTTTAGGCACTACTTCTACTCCAGTGAGATGCATCTCCATTAAGAAACCACAAAATGGTCCTCGCTAATATTACAGTGTCATTTTTGCCGACATTGTAGTCTCAAAAAATCCTGTAGCACAATAAATCTCAGATCTCAAAGGCTTCAGAAATTTATTTAGGATTTCCATGTTTTAGATAAAAACTTCTGCATCATAATAATTGCCAAAGCTAATAGTATCCATTCATTTAATAATGAGAAAAATAATTTTAATGACAATCACCGCGGAAAACAGCTATTATCTTAATCTGATCGATTTCTTTTTTAAACTCTTCACTGAAACTTTTTTCCACTAAAAAAATGTTTAAAGAATAAAAAAATTTATTTTTTAAAACTAAAAAAGTCGTCAATTTAGAGAGCACAATTCTGCCGGTAATTTTTAGGCACCGCACTTTACATAATTCTTCTAAAAATTCTTTTTTGAATATAGAATTACAAGGTGCAGCGATTAAACGTTACAAGAGGGCTGATTTTCTACCACTCCTATTACCCTTAAAACGAGGTTAAGCGGCAGTAAAGCTTAGTGGTGACCGTTTTCCTATCATTTATTTTAATATCCATCTCATCGCACAGAAAAGTCGTTTAAACAGAATTTTTCACGTAACACCGCACAATTTCTGAAACGACCTTTCTTTGCTCAACGAGAAAATTTTACCACAGTGGCATCAACGCAATACCAGATTATCGTACTCTGTTATCACCGAACTTCTCACAACTCTCATCCTCAGGCTTAAAGCGTCATTGATGAAATGATAACCTGGGTAGAAGGAATGAATCTCTTAGTAAGGAACTTTTTATAGTTGGAGTGTTTTCGCATTCATTGCTAGAAAGCTTCAAAAATTAAAATGACATTATCACCTTAAATGTTGGGAAATGGGAACATTTTTACGATGGATGGACTTAAGATATTCCTTCAGTAACTATTTAAGCCACCCAAACACATTCATCAAAGCTTATTGCTAAACGCTATGTCTATTAATATATCGGTAGATGAATTGGAATTTTGAATTATCAGGAATATTAAACGTTTTAGGAAACTTGAGTCAATTTGGAGACCACAACACCACCTGAGGTTCCTGATCTTGGAGAAAACTCAAAGAAAGTATTCATCAATAAGCTGTTGTAGGCCAGAGCGGTATACCAAGCATGGCTTCAATATGACACAGTCGCTAGGTACTTCAATTCTCCTCTGATTCATTCCTTCAGTCCTGCAGCTAAAAGGTCATCATTCACTTTTATGACAATAGCATTATAAAATATGACATCAAATTACTTCCTTATTTTAAAATGATAAAATAAGAAATATGTCAGTAATTATAAATTAAATACAATGTAATAAACAATTAATTCTTCCAGGGGAATGTTTCTCTTCACCCACCACGCTCCAATAGAGACACCAGCAAGACGCCCATCCTGAAAGCAGGCCTGAATCAACGCTTTTCTGTGCAACGGGAGGCATGCTAACTCAGGCGTCCATTTACCTCGTGGTCGTCTAAAAGTCATTAACCAATGCGATTTTTCCCCTTCCCTACCGCCGATGCTATTATATAAGTACACATGGCACATGGTAACACCATTTCTTACCCATTTCCATCGCGTGGCGAGACCGCGTATCCATTTGACGAATATTAGCAACAATGCTTGCTCCCTCCCCTTCATCCACAGCTCATATGGAAAGTGAACAAGTTAATAACGTTATATAAATGAAAGAAAAAAGATTCTTCATCGTTTAATCGAAAGGAAGAAGAAAATATTTTGGCCAATAAAATCTAAATCTATTGATACAAAATTCTTTTCACTGCAGCACAATCACGTATATAGATGGACGGTTGAATGATTGTCATTTGTTTCCCAATAGTTACACGTATTTTATTATAGCTAAAATATGAATAAAAGTTTTTCAACAGTTTATTATTTGGTCAATATTTTAAACTGCCGTTTTTGAAACTACATAATGAAAGACTTGATTTAATTGAATTAGGATGGATATTCTGTCAATGTCCACACAAATATGTGATTTTACGTCACCGTCGTGACGAGTAATCATGCGGCATTTAACCATTCATAAAAGGCATTCATATTTAATTTATTAGCTGGTTATCAATTCATATTGTATCACCTAATTACTACCCTTTTTACATTTTTATGCAAGAATTATTAACGTTTAATCGATTGAGGGAATATACAGACACATTCCATCAGATAAACCGCATTCGACCGATTGATGATCCATCACGAATGAGTTTTCGGAAATTCGGATGAATGTCATACATAAAACTGAGCAATCAAAGGCTGAAGGAAAAGTAGGATTTTCCCTGATAGGAAAATAAATGTCGTCAAAATTAAAAATGTTAAGAGGACATAACACTGTAACAAGGTATATTATGCAACAAGTAAATAAAGAAAATCCTTTATAGATAGGAAAACTATCTAATGCTGGAGATATATTTCAGATACAAACGTAAGGTGTATAGGTAATACTGAAGTAAAAAAAACTAAAGGAAAACTGAAGATGAGGCATGCAAAAAAATTTAACATGATAAGAATAAAATTATGAAAAACGTTTGAGCAAATGATTTGATAGCACGAAGAAATTATTAGATAAACTTAGAGAGGGAAAGAAGACGAAAAGAAACTTTTTGTCACATTGATCATTGAAAACTGACTCTGAGACATAAAATTGGATCATTTTTTCGTGTATTTGAGCAGAAATTAAGGTATGTAAAGTTTGATTTAGCGAAAAATTGTAATATCCTTTTAGATTTCTATAACTGGAAAATTTTGGTGCTGTGGTGATATAAATTAAACAAAACAAAACAGTTTCAACCAAGGCACCTCAAATCATCGTGTTTAAATTCAATATATTAGAAAATGTTATAAACTTAATTTTGGAATTCACTAACAGCTTCAATATGATTGAAGCCTCAAGAGCAATATTTTCAAGATTCCGATAATGAAACCATTTAGAAGGGCAATTAAAGAACTTTGAGACATTTTGCCAGTTTAAAACTGAAAATAAGCAGTAAGTATTTACTTAACTGTTTCTAGAGTACAGAAAACAATCCATTTCAGTATGACTAGTCATATGTTATGATGCAAAGAGTAAAAGATGATGCTTTAAGTGGGGCATCAAAAGGTGTCCCCAAGTATAGCATCAGTAATTCAACGCGTTCACACCTGTATATTCCATGGAAAGATGCATATGAAAAAATACATTTTAATAAAATACATTTGCTAATAGTTGCTTTTCCATTTGGCGTACAGTTATATCAAAACTGAGGTTGTTTCTTCTATTCCCAATTTTTAAAAAAAGTACGACATTCCGGTTTCTAAGTGCACATAAAAAATATTAAAATGCTATATTTTGCTGCAGATAGGCCACAAGAATTTCACAGATAAAACGATCAACTATAAAGACTGATTAGCATTAATGTGGCAATAAAAACGAAAAAAAAGTAAATCTCTCGCATGAATACATAAAAATGAATGTTAAAAAGTTTTATCGCACTGCCGACAGTGTTTAGCATGAAAATGCACACTCTTTTGGACATTATAAATGTCATCCGTACAGACCTATTTTTTTTAATTCACTCATAGGTTGGAAATTTAATAGTTGAAATTCCATTGTCGTATTTTCACAATGCCTGTGATTGACAGGCAATGATATATTGTACGATTATAATAAAAATTCCATCATATCTATTCAGTGGTCGTGTTTATGAAACCTTCCAGGTAACTAATATGCTCAGATTTTATAGAAAAAATCGTTAAACTTGAACATATTTCTCATATTAAGGATATTTATTAAATTCTTTAACCTATTTTTGTAAACTTTAAACGAAGAATATACTTTTGCTGGGGAATGCTTCAAATTGATCAAAGTTCGATGAAAATAAAATAACTCCAACAATTAACAACAACGTTCAATGATCTGCATTCATGAAAATTCAAAAAACATTTCCATTCTGAGGTCAACTTTTATTCGTTGCCCTGAATATACGTTTCTTTCCTATCTCAAAAACTCATGTGTAAACTTATGGGAATCCACTTGTAGGCAAAAAGAAAGAAATTATTCATCTAGGTGAAAAATAAATTAAACTCATAGGCATATTTACGAGACGAAAATTACGTCCCCTATGAGTATAATATCCATTACTCATTGAGAACTGAACATGATGGCTTATCTGTCTCTCTTTTGTTATGAATTTTCACCAACAACCATTCTTTAAGATATGAATGCCCGGAGAGTAGTCTCAACTTTCACACGATGTTAATGCGATCGCGTATTTGCATTCCTTACTGATGACGCCGTTCAAAATTTTAAGGAGGAGAAAAATTTCAAAGCTTTGTCACACATATTAACGTCACGCTTTATTTTCGTATTCTTGATATGTCATTTTTCCTCGATAAATTATGTGAAATAAATTATGTAGACAAAATATTACCCCACTTCCCTCAAAAAGAGTTATGCAATGGTAAGAAAATATATATCTATACATGAGAGCTTAAGAAATATCCCGGAAGACCATTTTATAACGCATAACGCTACGCAATCGCGTGCACCACAAAAAAAAATTCACACCATTGGGTCATGCGCAATTATGGAACTATGAAGGAAAGTATTAACTAAATTCATGTTATTTCTATCACCTACCTCCATGGCTGATAAGAAATGTGAAAAACCTTACTTTGCGTGATAAGATCACTTGCATGCGTGTGAGTAATTCAATTCCCAAACACTATCATTAATGCTGAAGGTGTACAGCGAGCTATTCACCCATTTAACCATTCTTTTATCGCACACATTTTATTTCCTTCCCTATTAATCATTTCATGTTCCCCTTCTCCTGTTTCCTACAATCAGATCGCGCATTAATTCTTCCCACTGCATTACCATGTCAAACAGTCTTTTTTGTCCCATTAACGCGGAAAAGGAACCGACGTACACGAGGATTGACGCATAAAACCTTCTCACCAAGGTTAACGACGGTGGAAAATTAACGCGGACACACAGACGTACACAACCAAAAAAAAATGAAATGCGGTCACGACCCAAGGACATACATTTGTCCTTGGGTCGTGACCGAATTTCATTTTTTCAATAGATGTATTTATACATCTATTGGCCGACAAAGTTCATTCATTTGGTTCGTTTTACAAATCACATCACCATTTCCCACACAACGCGTCATACATATACATAAATATGTACCGAAGGAAACGGATAATGTCCCCGGACAGGTCACGATTGACCAGTTGTCCCCTTCATTCGGCTCGAAAACCCTTTGGCTGTTAATCCAGTCATGGGAGAGGAGGGTTTGCGAAAGGACTCGGGCGGTTGGGAATGAGGGAAGGGCATGGAAGGTCGAGCGACCCACTCTTAACCGCATTTAACCCCTGGACCGATCAACCGCTTGGGTTTCTTTTCCCGCTGCCCTCTTTTTTCCCTACAATTTCCTTCTTTCCTCGTCTCATTTTTTCCCTTTCTCTGTCTCTCTCTCCCTCTCTACATCATCCTTCTTTCCCTTTTTCCACCCCCTCCTGCCTTCCCCCACGCAAATGCAAAACCACCTCGGCGACCCCAACCTGGTCACGGAGTGGACGGACTGCGGGAAGGGCAACCGCTTACGGAGGTCGCACAGGAGAGAAAGAAGGGACACTGGAGCGAGTTTAAGGGTCGGCATATAAGAGAATAGAACCGAGTCGGTGGGATTGTTTAGGGAGGGAAGGAGTCGCACACACGGCAGTGGTGGGCCGGCTGAGAGTGGGCCAGGACAGAAAAGGGGCCTTTCTCATTCTTTCTTTATTCCACTCTCTCTCTCACTCTCTCTCTCTCTCATACTCGCTATCTCATTTCTTTCTCTCCGTCTTATCGCCGTTGCGTAATGGGGAATGCGAGAAAGGTACGAGAAGAGGGTAGGGAGGGATGGGGTAGGGTGGAGGACGCGGAGACCGGGATTACTTATATGGAAACACGTGAGTCTGATGGATGTGCGATAAGATAGCGCCGTAAATGGTCCGCGCACAAAAAAAAGGTTCTCCAGTCCTCCTCCTTCCCTGCCCTTACCTTTCTCTCTGTGGGAGAAAAGGAGGAAGTTGGTAGGGAGTGTAAGGAGAGAGAGGAGATGAGGAGCATGGCAGGGGAGAGGGGATGGGAGTTTGAAATATGTTAGATGGGACAGGTAAGACCGGCAGAATTCATAAGAATGCCTGGGACCATTGCCCCATTTTATTTTTCCCCCAACCGCGTAGCTCATTTACCTCTTGATGATTGTATCATAACACTTGTGAGTTTTTTTTCTTCCCAACCAGTTACATTTTATAAATGAATAAATTTACGACCAAACCGATGTGATGTAATAAAGAGATGAAACAAACGCAGTTGCCTCACGGAATATATTTCATTTGCGATTTATTTATAACAGGAAAGTATGTTCTGTAATCTACGGTGCGTTTGCGTGAGTCCAATTAGAAAAACACTTGTAAGTGGGTAAACGGAAAGGGCATAAAACAGGCATTTTTTCCCCACAAGATATATTTTACTAGGAACTGGTTTTCAAAAAGTTATATTTAATTTAAGTGTTTTCCACCCGTATCTGTTGACTTAGATGTAACGCTATGAGTACTTGAAAACTCATAACAACCGATATTGTTACCCGGTATTGCTTCCTTTTATTTCAGGGCATGAAATAGTTTCAACAAATTGCGGTGTAAATCTGTTTCGCAATTCGGAATGTGCATATATAGCAGAGGCCAATCAATTTGCAAGAATGTATATCATATCCATCATTCATAAATCAAAAATAAAATTTTAAATGCCAAAAAAACCTAATTAAAACTAAATTCAACAATAGAGTGACTGCTGAGGCAAATATATCAACTGTACACTGTTTAATCTTTTTCTCCCAGCAAAATAGATTTGAGCAGTCATTCCGGCTCGAGAGACGAGTGAGCTCTTGTTAAACTCATTCGTGGAAACAACAACAGGAAATTAATTACGGAACGAGATGCCACTCGCACTCTTCAGAGGCTCCCCACCTATCTCCCAACGGCCCCGCTCCCTCACCCCCGCGGCTTATTGAATGCAGGCACGCGTCCTGTCCCTCTCATAGTCGGCCCTCTTTACTCGTCTCCTTAGCATGGGGAGGTAGGAGTATAAAATAAAAGGAGAGATAGGCGCCGGCATTTGTTTGGCGTTTTACAAGATCGATTCGGAGTCAGATCCACAGTTGATAACGGGCTTCGTGCCGTTCGAGCGATGGTTGCGTGTCGCCTCGCCCACTGAACACGGAATGCAAGATTACAGGGTTGACTCCCTCGACTAGTAGCGGCACTAGTACGTACATACATACATATACATACACACTCTCTCACGTGTTGCTCTCGGGTGAGCGTCCCCCAAGGGCCGCGATCCCATCAAAGGCGATAGCCACACTCCTCATTGTGTCTCGTGCACACCTCATGGAGCGTGTTCAGCTTTCATTGCAAGCGGACTGACACGGAGGATTGCAGTCTACGATGACTATGTATCCCAAGTTGTCCCCGGGTAGTGTGATGGGGAAGTGCGTCGGATACGGTCGTGTGCCTCCCCCTCCTCCCCCATTCCACCCCGCGCGTGAGAGCACGAAGAGTTTGAACGCAATGCTAAGCTCGTGTCGGATACGCCGTTATTCTTACGACTGGGAAATGTTTTACAACAGAGCTTTCGAAGGTTATGGGCAGAAAAAAGTCATTAGACCGCTTCTTAATGAAAGAACTACTTTATTGAAATTAAAGTGGAATATATTTTTTTTCACCCTTAAATAGTAATCCTTGTATCCGATTATGTTCAAGCAAGCCCCTTTTACGAAAAAATTTTTGAAAGTACCGTTTTCAGTGTAGAAGTGCTATGATTGGAGGAACAACTCAACAAATACAAATCTCTAAATATAACTTTTAAAACATGTAAAACTCAAATGATTCCCGATCAGTCGCCAAATTTGAAGCTGGCAAGACTCGGTTCTCATTAGAATGGGTGATCCTCCGATTCCTCCGAGTGCCATTGCCTCTTTGTGCGACTGACAGATAGCATGTGTGAAATACCCTTAGCCGTTGAAGCACGTGAAACTGAAATGAAACAATTACGACGAGATAAACTGCAAATGCCATTAGAGGTGACCATTTCTTTCTCAGTATCCCCCGTGGTGTACAGAATGATCTGGTCAATAGATTTATTCCACAACATCATAGACTTTTAGCTACGCTGGACTTGGACAGAGACCTCAGCCCGGAATTCAGCCCTAGACACTACTTCTGTGGTTAAGTGTTCAACCAAACAGGATACCACGGAATTGAACGTCATTACTACAAATTAATACATCATTTATGTAGGAAGTGTGAAAAAAAATTCTCAAGGCTTCTTAATTTGCAAGGTCTTAGATACATTAATTTTTATCCACCGATAGATTTTAAAATGACTAAATTTTAATTGTAGAATAGTTTTTTGATTCATCGGTCGACTTGGCACAGAAATATGCCTAATTTAAAGAAAAATTTTATTTTTATTCCTTGTTTTCCGTTCATTGCATATTTAACAAAAATGTATACGGTTTAATTTATTCAGCAATAAAGTTAATTTTAGAGCCTAAATAAGACATCCAATAAGTACCAAAAGTTAAATGTTTAATAGTCTGAACTTTTACTTCAACATTGCTGGTACAAAGTTCAGAAGTTGAAAACTGAAATAAGGCCAGAGGTGTCATTATTAAGTGCGAGCTATGCACCAACTAGGCGCCCGTGAACAAGACACCCACCGTAAAAGAACGATGCCATTTGCGGGGAAATAGGTGGCGGGCGAAGTTTCGCGAAGGGAATGAGGGGTTAGGCTCATTTGCAGATAAGGCGCGGCGAGAGTTACAAAATGATTAGGAAGCGCGGACTTACCATTTGGAGAACTGCCACGCGATGAATAACTGAATATTACAGCGAACCATATCACGTGACTCCTCACGGGTATATATGCCCTTCGTCGGCTATGAAGCTCACGCTAAGCATGACGAACCGTACGACGATTAAAGCTGAAAAGATCATCAAAATACGTATATTTGGTGCCACTATGGCAGGTTTAAACCGTAGAACCCTGCGCTAAGTCAATGGGAGAAACATTTATGAAAAATGGTAGACTTAACTGCCGCAGATGATCATCAAAATAAAAATCCAAAGCAAAAGAGGTTTTCAGCAATGACTGACGCAATAATTCACACCATAATTTTTTTTAAAGACTTCTTAAAAATGATGCAAAGCGGAACGCTAAAATATCATCAAATGATAAAAAAAATCCACTGAGTTTTCTACAAAGTCATTCAAAACGTAAAATAAAAAAAGAACCAACTGAGATTAGAGAATAAACGGATGGATTATTTCATCTTACAAGAAAATAATTACACTTTACTCTCTCAGGCGTCACTTCGTGGAAGTATTTTATACTTGTATCCATGAAAATACATTATGGATTCTCGACTCGTCGCCAAACACTGTTGCCTAGAATTCCGTAAACAAGCAACCTTTTCGATTGAGTCGCCGTGTAGTGATGAAAGACGGCAGTTCAAATGTAAATACAGTCTACATATCGTAAATAATCACGTCTTACTGGTTTCCCTTACTAGTAATCATAATGTAGTGGATAAAAAATTTAGTAGTACACGCGGGACGTAACTACTTTCTTTTTTAATACTGTACGTTTTACAGATATATTTAATTCCTCTCCAAATTTAATTACACAAATGGGCAATCAACTTCTTAGCACTTCGAGAATATCGTTCTACGGTAATTTAATTATAATACGAGGTGAAAAAGTGTAATAAATTAGAAGATAAATATAAGTACTATAAGGATTTCAAAACTAAGATCCGACAGTATCATTTATGGATGAGAAATTGTGACAATAACTATCATTTCAATAACAAATAAAGGAGAGGTTATCGAACCTACTCCGAGGCCACACATGAATAGTAGTTTACAAATTAACATCCACGATAACATTTAGATCATACCTTTTGAATCCTAAGGCTCTCAACAGGTAATAAACCAAAAAAATGTAGCTGTAATTTAACAGTAAAAGATCCACACAGCAGAGAAAAGACTCACGATGGAAGTTTCATATGCCTCTTACACACTTCCTGCAGTAGATATTTCCTCTCTAGCATTTACAAAGTAACTCATAGGTCTCAAAAAAAGTCATCTATTAATTACAGCATCAAGTTGTTCATATCTCTTCAATCACTATTGAATATTCACCACAGTTTCACGTCAACAAAAATTAACAACGGCGATTTATGATTCGACTGAGAAGACTTCTTTCTAAGTGGTGCCAAGGACTGAGTGAACTAAACGTGGAAATTGAGGCAACACATTACCTAGAAAACAATTCCAAGCATTTAAATCCATAATATATATTCATGCTTGTATCCATATTAAAACAAACCATCTTACTGGCGTTTGTTACTATCGTAACTATCAATAAATAATATGTAAACAATTGTACCTGAGGATGCAGCAAGCTGCGAAACGCGTAGTACATTAATGAATATTGGTTGAAAGGTACAAGGATTGTTTTACTATGGATACAAAATAAATAAATTTTAGTTTTTAAATAAGGACATGCCCTGATTAACTAACTTAATTATTCATTATTCGAATCGAGCAAGATGGAGAAATTGGGAATTACATGAATAAATTCGTAAAGCAAAATTGCAGACTGCACATAAATTGGTCAAAGGGGTGTTTTTTTTCTGAGTCCCTTGCAGTGAAGGGAAAATAAATCGCAAAGGTGACTTTCCTCCTTTGGCAGTGACTATGTATTTGCAGGAAACACGAGAGCCTTTTGAATGGCTCACGGACGCACGAAGGTTGGGTTAATTGGATTGGCCTTCTAAACTGAGGAGCGCTACACTTTGACTCGTTACGATTACTCATCAAGCACACAAAAAGAGAGCCGCGTCGAGAGGCAAGGGAAAGGGAGATGGATTGATATCCCTTCGATCACGTATTGCCGTCTCCCTCGGTAAACGGACCTCGGGCATGTCGGGTCAAAAGACTTGCACGCCAACCATTCCACGATCAACCCGTCTGTTGATGCTGAAAAGCGAACTGTTTATTATCGCTTCGGTCTTAAATGAAAAGATCTCTACCCGAACTTTGCTGAGAGCCGTACAATGAATGCGTGAGATCGGTCTTTCCTTCTCTCCCAGGACTGTATCCCTCCACCCACTTCGGCTCTTCCACGGAGGACCGTGCCAGGCGGAAGATTACACTGACTGCCCTCCACCGCTCTTAAATATAAACGACTCGCGCACACGACGCGCTCGCTCTGTGGGCATTTTAAATATCTTCCCCGCCTCGTTCTCGCCAAATCGTCCGTGCAAAGCAACACGCAACACTCACTACCAGTTCCCCTTTACCATTAATTCGCGCTGCTGCCGCAGGTATGCATTACTGGGAATCCAGATTTTGCTCGAGTATTAGGCCGATTTGATGGGTTTATTTATGATCCTGCTTGCTTCACGAGAGAGACAGGACTGTCATTTTCGACGATAAATCTAATTTACTTTTATAACTGAGGGAACTTTCCTTTCTTCGGGGGAAAATAAAGAATTACCGGCGTAACCCAGTCATGCAAAGTACTTAAACGCAGCTTCATTTCGTTTTCGTGAAATCACGGTAAGAGCCAAAATTTCATACATAAATTAGCATTTTTGGTTCTTTGCACTTATTTTCAAGCACATAGTTCATGAAAAAATTTCAAAGATATCACCGTGCACATTTTCGGCAATTTTATAAGTATTTTCTTGGACGTCATCATGAATAGGTCAAAACCCAACAATGATTTTTTTGAATACCTATAGCAGATATTAATTTTATATAAAATAAATAATATTAATCATATCTCCAGTAACACAGCACAAAAACTGACTAATTAGAATGGGGCTACACTAAAACCCCCATTATTGTGAAAACCAAACGGACTTTAATTTAGCCTGAATTGTATTTCTTGCATCAAACGCATGAAGAGACTTTTCCCCGGAAAAGCATAGCGAACGACGACTCGTTGGCATTGAATATATCTCCGTTGAATGATAACCTTCCGTAGGGAAGATTACATCTAAACTACGAGTCAACACCTTGCAGAATACCAGTCTTCACCTTATCCCACGGCTATCTCAAGAGAACGCTGTAAAACTCCCCGAGCAATCCTACGGTAAATACTAAACACATAACACAAGATGAAGAACTTTTTCCAACAAATAACTCAGCTGCACTAAATCTGGTGAAGTTGGGGTAATGCTATTGGTCTATTCCCCGAGTGGAGAGAACTACTGCTCTTCAGTACACGAGTTACGTTGGATCTCTTTGTTCTATGAATAAAGTATCAAGCAGAAATTTGCGACATTGACTCCTCTGGGTTAATATATGTAAAACATTCGTTTAATATTTCGCGCGGCCCTCGTGGCTAACGTCGTATGGACAATTAAGCAAACGAAGAAGAAGAAATACAGACTCGGAATCTAAATTCTCATCATCGTCCCCGGCGATTCCATCCCAACTCTCGTCCCATCACCATCTTCCATCGCCCCTTCCCCATTTTCCCTTTTTTCACCGGGTCCATTTCATCCCCCTACCAAATCCACCCCCCTTCCTCTCTCTCTCTATTTTCCCATCAACCCCCTCACATCATTCCTTCAAGACCCCTCCACTCCTCGCTCCCCGCCCCGCTCCGTACCACCTTCCCTATTCTATCTCATCTCCATCTCTCGTTCACCTCGAAGACAGCGCCACCCATTGAATACCAATCGCGTGCGTTAATATTCCTTAAAGAGCATTTGCGAGTCGGGAGAGGAGAGAGAGACGGAGGTCGAGCGGAAAAATAGGCGGATAGGGAGGGTAGGTCGGGTGAGTGGCGCGCGGGGTGAGGGCTTGATGGGTAGGGATAGATGGCGGGAGGGGCGAAAAAAGGGATCGCCCTCGTGATGGGGGGAAGAGGACTTTTCAGATCTTTCAGGAGCGGCAGGGAAAGAACTACGGGAACGGAATAGCGAGGTGAAGAGAAGGAACACCGCCACCGTGCAAGAAAGGAAGGTTAGCGCACACAAGTTTCCCGATGAAGTCGACCACTGAGAATACGAAAGTCGACCTCATTTTCAAGCCATGCCCCGAGGTAGACCCCTTCGATTCTCTCCCGTCAGTAATCCCAAGTTATTAGACGGAAAATAACCAGGTTTAAGATCGCTGAAAATACAATGGAGGATACCTTCCGAATTTTCAATCCCAACGTTGAAGGGCTTACCGATTCCATTTTCATTTCAATTTGCCCAAACCTCCTCCTCAGCTTTCAAAGAACGGCAAGGCTTTGCATGGGAAAATAGCAAGTGAAACTGATATTGGAACGTGTGTTTACGAGGTAATAGTAATGGAAGTTTTTCGGCAATTTCTGCCCAAATGTTTCGAAAGAGCCATGCGATGGTCTATGACTATCCAATAACGGATGGGATTTCAAAATAATGAAAAAAGTAAAAGCAAAAATGTACTCCATATGGATCCATACTAAATTCTATTATTGGGTAATCGATTCTCCAATATAATTCATGGCATATTGCATAAAAAAAGCGTATGAATAACATTAATTTTTAAAATTCATAAAACTGCGAGCCGATTCGTTTTTCCAAAATTAATAAAATTTAAAAGAAAGAAAATATAAAGCTAGGCACAAAAAATTGCATAACTCACCACGGGAATTGGACATAAAATATGCACACTAGGTATCACCATTTTGACAAATAGTTCATCAGGCTAGGCTATAACAGTGACAACTTTTGAAAAGGTAATTAACCCTATGGAGTACATGATTAAGGATTTTTTGGAGAGATTTTGGAAGATTGTGTCAACATCATTGAAATAAAATAAGTTCGTGTCACCTCCCACCATTTATTTGAAACACGAAGCGTCACACAATGCGTTTCAGCGATTTACGTCATTTTTGAAAGACAAAAATGACGTATTTTGTTGAAGTGTGGGCATTAATTTTTAAGGTCACATAAATTTTACCCTAAAAACTAATCAATCGATAAAACACGTCAAAAACGTGCAACCGGTGAAATGCGTATCTTTTCACGCCTAAAATTAACGGTGGATTGTACCAACACTTCTTCTCTAATGTCAATCATGCCTACTCTCCAGAGTTGGAGAGTAATTTTAAAGCAAAAGCTACAACAAAATGGGATGCGAAGCACAAAATATATGCTTGCATCACCAGTACCGTAGTTCGTGAAGCCGGTGCAACCGTTAAATTTTTAAGCTCAAACACATCTGCTGAATGCAAGTAATTTTACCATAAGGACAATGCCCCCAGGAGAATTAACGCCAGACTCGCTCAAATGGGAAACAACAAGCCGGACGAGGACGAGCTTCTTTGAAAAAGGACCAAAAAAAGTACAATGTAACCGCAGAGCAAATAAAATACATCGTGGGGTTGAACATGTCGTCGGGAAGTCGAAAAGGAAGCGTAGGCCATGGATGCCGTTCAACTCCGGCAGACTCACAGTAGTTATGTCTCGGAGAATTTGCCTCGGAGGAAATTGGGACCGCCACAGTAGAAACCCGAGTCCGCAAACGGCTGGCCCGGCTCTTAATTGGGTCACGGCGACGAAGGAAGATAACTTGTTAAGTATGGGCATGGAGAAAGGGCGGCCGGGCCGGAGATGAGGCAAGACCGATGGCCTCGAGGGGAACCGATGCGAGATCGGCGAGAGAGAAAAGAGAAGCGCGGAGCGAAATAAATGGCCGATTAACTTTGAACATTAAAGCATAATTTAAGGAAATACTCCAACTAATTATCGGGCGGCAATTGATCTTGTTTTCAAGCCTAACCAATGAAAATATTTCATCCTCTTTTCCCTTGAGTTGACAATGGAATTTTTTGCAGCCTGTTTTCTCCTACACCCCGGAGTGATTCGGATTTTCAAAATTACGTACTATTTTGTTTGACAATCCTTGTCACTAGCTAACCATCTGAATAAAAAGCAACTCCATCTTATTTTAAGCACTCACTGTTATTTATTCACATAGGTGGATAAAACTACATAACCATATATTTTATTATTTTTATGAAAATTAACTTAAATGAGCTTATGATATCATTTCTCACATTGTCCACTCCACACTTATTATTCTTGCCATCATGGTTTCGACATCTCATTTGTCCTCATTAAGAGCATGACATCATAGGTGACAGCATAGACAAATAATGACATCATAACTGTCGGAATCATGCTCTGCAAGATTTAAATGAAGTGGAATGTAGAGAGCGAGAAATAATCTCATTCGAGTGAGTTCCACAAAGTAAAGCCCGAAGCTTTTGCTAGTAATGACTTGTCTCTCAATCTGCATTTCATTTCCACTTTGCTGATGACGTGTGCCTGTCATCGAGCCTGTTTATTGGTCTACTAAGGAAACCCATTGACTTTGTTCACGGCAAGTTATTTTCACTGCGTTAAATTCCCAACGCACCAATAAAAGTTCTCTCTCCGACGCAAAAGCTCAAAACCAACCACCTCAGTTCATCGCAAAATCTATATGAATTTAATTACTGTGTAAAATAATGAAAACGGGTGAAATTAGAAAGAAGTCATGGAAAATTAAGAGCTGTTTCTTTGTCCTCGTGACGAATAGCATGAACCCAACGCCGATCTTGTTAAAAATTCAAACAGGAATTAGCAACAGAAAGTTCAGCCCTTACGTTAAATTTGAATCAGTCTTAAGACGAGAGTGGACGAAAACAACAACAAAGCAGCAGAGCTGTGATTCGCGTGCAAAGTCAAATCAATTGCATGTAAAATAAAACTTCCACCATAATTTTTCTCACAAATTTTCTCATATCTACCCCCGAGGAGAATTGGGCGGAAACAATTCGAAATTCTCACGCAGGTGACGACGGACAATGGATAGGAGAGTGAAAAGTCAGACTGCGCCGCTCTTTTTTTTATCGCTCACCCACTCTCCTACAAATGAACTTTTTCGAAATTTTCCCGCTGGAGGGCGTCAAATTCGAACCCCTTTTTGCCTTCTTTTATTAAAAAAAACTTCCGTTCGGCCCAGCGGGCACTTCCGCTGGGGGATGGATGAAGAGGGAGCGAAAGAGGGAGATGGGGAGTGAGTCCCTATCCCTAGGGTAAGGGTTGGTGGAGGTAATCAGGGAGTGGTCCTGGTTGAGGGTTTTGGTGCGAACCCTGGCTGGAATGAGAGAGCCGGGCAAAGAGGGATGTGGAAGTGGACGGGGTTGAGCCGAATCCGTTGACAAGAGCGAGGATTGGAGTACGGAGAGGGACGAGGAGAGAGTTGTAAAGAAAGAAAGGGGGCGAGAGTGGCCAGGGAATTAAGGAACTCTGCGAGAAAGTTTGGGGGAGTGGCCAGGGAAAGAGGGCGTGAGGAGAAAGGCGGGGGAGAGGAAGAGGTCGCACCCTTAGGGGCACCATCTGGGGGCGCGCGGGAGAACTGAAGGGACGAAAAACAGGAAGTCACATGAATTTATATGCTCGCAAAATTTTCCTGCAAACGCCTTTCATGTGAGGCCCAATAAATTTTCCCATTTGATCAACACTTTGATTTTTGCTGCTTGAATAGATAGGGGTCCAATGGCACACACCTCATCTAAGACCTCTTCTTTAGTTGTATCACTATCTTGTAATTTACAGTCTCATCGACAAACGTAGTAAACTTGCAACTTGAAGCTTAGTGGCACTGTACGGTGGTGAGCAAGTAAAAACATATTTCAAATATTAAAAAAAAACTACCAGCAAACAGTGTTTCCGCGAATCATAAGAGTTGGGGTACTAAGTATAATAATATCTTGTAATAAGTACCTACTTTCCAAGGAAAAAACCAATATCTAAGAGTAGTAAAGTTATTTATAGCAGAATAACTCAGAATGGAGATAACCTAATATTGCTGTTTTGAAACTAATTTTTTCTCTGCTAAAATAAAAAATCTCTGACAAATATCTAATTAAATCCAATGCTTTTTCTCAGCATATCCCTAATTGTGGGTTAGTTGAAGTGGCCGTCGGAAAGAGGCGCTACGAGCGTCAGCTGCGACTAGACATGGGAAATTAACAATCGGTATCGCTACGGTATATAACCAAATTGTGACCGTATCTTCAGTATTACCTTGCCATAACTCACGTATCGTATCTTAAACATTTGGTTCACTGCACAAACTATAAGGAGAAGACCAAATTCCCCGTACATATCGAGTAAGGCCGTACAGAACATGACGGAATATTTTCGTGTATATCGCTAGAAGGTTATGCATTCATAAACTATGACACTCACGAACGATAATTGACAAGCTAGTGCATCACGAACTTGTTTATGAATCCGACGGATTCATTTTCCTGTCAGCTAAAAACAGCTGTAAACCTAAACGCGAAACCTAAAACTCGATAAATCATAGGTTAATCAGTTAAATACACCTTTAAAAGGAATCGTGATGAATAGCTTAGCAAGTGTAATACTGGTTAAAGATATTATTATATTTACTTCGGGTCGCACAGGAGCAGAAATAACATTGCAGCCGAGTTTTAATGCCCTTGGTACATGAGTTTCCATTAGTTAATGAGATTTTAAAGGAATAAATTTGAACATCTCAATATTTACCCGGTACCCGTTTATACCTCAAAGAGATTAATATCTTTTGCCGGCGGTAGAAAACCATGGTGTTCCCAAGGTTCTCAATAATAACTTGCTGCTACCAATGCCTTATCAGAACCCTGGTATCGGTAGTTTCCTTCTAATTAAAATAAATTTTTCTTTACCAGAACGCACATTATCTCACATAAGACCCTGTTGATTGGGACTTGGAGCAGATGTAAGCGATATTTTTCCCATGCTGAGCTGAGCATGAAAGAGATAACAGGAGAAACGCGTACGAACGATAGGCATCACAATTGCGCTATTTTCTATTTGCGGAAAGAATAAAACTTTCGAATAAGGTAACGAGATATAGGGATATCTCGAGAGGTAAAAAGATTTCATGGCTCTCAAGTGCAAGTTGAAACGCTACAACGACCATATTTTACTCAAAATAAACAATAACAAGTTCAAAGTAAGCCGCAAATGCTTATTAGATTATGTCATATGTTATGTACGCTGCTTCATTAATGCCAAACGGCTCACGCTATTCTTGTTTGGAAATTTTCTAAAAGTACTGATAAGTAACAATGATAGTTTTTGCAACTAGATTCAATGCCAAGCAACTTTACAAAAAAATTATTTCATAATAAAAACTTTACAAAAATGAATTATTTCAAAACCATGCCATGCCGTGAAAATGGAGCACTAAGTATTTAGAGCTTAGTAAAGGCTGATATCATTAAATAATACCGAAAATAGGAAGTTATTTCAATCTGTTTCAAATATATCCCACAGGGAAAATCAAAACCTGAACGAACGGAAACGTAGCGTTCACAGAATTTATCTCCACTTCCGCCGACTTGATTTAAGTAAATACAAAATCTATACGAATCAATAGTGTGGAAATAAAATAGGCTTCAAAACACAGCCCCCTGAATTTTCGTTGGTATATTCCAGTAAAATAAAACAAATTAAGAACTAAATAAATGCGATAGGTAAAGATAGCGTAGAATGATTATTGTAGTTCACAATAGCGCGTGAACACGAATAGCGACTATTTTTCCCGTGAGACAGAGGTGTTTTGAGGACTGTAATTAAATATAGAGATTTCAAAACAGAAATAAACTTAGAAAAAGTTGTGCGCGACTTAAATTGGTTGAATCGATACATAGCATATCACGAGGAAAAAGAAATATATCGTAATTTCACTTATTTTTTTCTTTGCTGACCGATTTTGAAAGTTAAACATCATATCACAGAGCGGTAGTTATTGAAACCAACGAAGATTTTATTATTATGTGGAATAATCAAAACGGGTGTGGGCAGAAAGAAAGAACTGAAAATTGAGATCCACCTCTTTGTCCTCGTGATGATTGGCTTGAAATCAACACCACTAACGTACAAAATTTAAACAGAAAGTATTAAAAAAGTGGAGTGGATGAGTAGTTCTAGTGGTTAGGTTTGGTGTGAGTGGTGGAACAGTGGAGGAAGAGACTTGAGATCGGAGGGGGAGAGCAGTAACCGAGTCGAGAAATTCGTTCTCTGTACTAATTTCACTCTCAATCCCATCGGTCCTCGTCGCGACCCAATTCTTTCCACTTTTCTTGCCCTCAGCCTTCACCCCATTCAGGTGGACCCTCGCTTCCCGCATTCTCAAAATACACAAACCGCTCCTCAAAGCTTTACGCACCACGATTTTCTATTATTCCTTTATGGAGATTCACCTTCTTCTAGGGCTTCTAGCCTCATGCCTACCAAACTCATTAGCCATTGATCCTTTTCCCATTCATCCCTCCTAATCCCCCCCTTCGTTCGTCCTTTACCTCGTCTACCACCCCTTCAAAAGCTATGTAAATCGGATAGGCATTGTCTTCTCAAGCCGACAGTTCCTGGTTCAGATTGATAGACCTTTCACCATAAGTCCAATTGCCAACGAGAGTGGAGTGCCTCATATGATTCAGTTTTCAGCATGAATTAATACCTCGTAGCAAAATAAACTAGTAATATCATAGTACAATTCAGAAGCAGTATCTTGGTCCTGGTACAGCACTGTCTTGTTTTCTCTTTTGGTGTGCATCGTTTTCCAGACTAATTTTTGGATCGCGATAAGTAGCCAGGAGGGGATTGAGCGGGGACAGAACTTAGCCGTGGCCGAATCTTCAAGCATGCTTGGCGCGAGCATGCTTGAGCGTGACGCGGCAGAGGCGTTGAGGAAGCACTCACACCCGCCCAGCAAGTCCGCCGAGTATCTTGTTATGTGCTTCCGCTGAGGCTAGAAGCTTTGTGCTACCGGCTTCGATATTCTGACCGGCTTTGGTCCGCTTCGGAAAAGAGAATGTTTGCCCAAGGTCAACCGCGCGTTGCTAAAGTATCCATTTCGTCCACAGCTCTTGAACTGGGTGTGCTTTGTGCCTAGTATGAAATCTACCCCTGCCACTCCCCCTGGTAGTAACTAAAGTGCCATGAGACAGACACTCCAGTAAGGGACTCAATCCAGTGGTTAGAATGTGGACCTCTTGCCCACTGTGATTAAAAGAAAGCTCATTCCAAAGCCAGTTTCCTCTCTTACCCTCCACCATTTCTCTAGTGATAATTATTTCCAGCCTATCCAATAATCTCTAATAGTGTAAATGACCTCGGTAGTTGGTCGCCTCTGCAGTATCGAACAGGCAGTGCTTATCCCAGTCAGACGAACCTCTGCCCACCTCCGGGGGCTTGCAACCCCCTCGCTCCACCAAACTCATTGACCGCCATCACCTTTGCTCAGCCTTCCCTTCTGACCTCTTTTCTCGACCGTTTACTCACCCCGCAATATCTTCAAGACCCGTCCATTACTTCCTCCCACTCGCTGTTTTCGGACCTCAAACCCATTTCACTCGATTCGACCCCCTTCCGACAACCCGCAATTCTCCCTCCTCCACTCGACTTCTTTCTTTCACACCCTCTCTCTCTCTCCCTCCCACTTCTCAACCCCTTTCCGTCCGTCCCAACCGACTCCAATGCTACCACTTCAACGCCCCCCTTCTCTCCATTTGCACCGCACTACACTCCCCCCAGACGCCCCACCACTTTCTTAATTACATCCACTTTCACCGTTTTCCTACCCCGACTTCCAAAATCCCGGCGACATCCAATTCGAAACAAGGCGAAACATTTTAATTTCGTCCATTGTCCCGCGTCTTCGTTTCCCTCTCCCCTTTCCTGTTAGGGCACACTATGCTAAGTGGTAGGGAGAGGAGTGAGGTAGAACGGCGGCAGATCGGGATGGGAGAGACAGACATTTTCAGGGATATTCCACGTGGTAAGACAACGTCCCAATAGCTAGTCGATATTTCACATCGATCGTTCCATGGAGGTATTAAGGAGGAACCAATTTGAGGAGAATCGATAATTATCACCAATCCTGTGATATGGATGGTAGTCGATTGATGTAGATGAGGAATTTGGAGAAGACGACACTTCTTCACTTCTTGACGACGACTTCACGACAAAAGGTCGATGATGAACACCGATTTGGCTAAATGAATTGCACTGCTGACATGACAATGACATCGCCGTCATTAATGTACCCAAAACAATAAGAACATTTATGACAAATGTTTTCGTTCATGACAGAATATAGACATCTGATCACATTAATAATGTGAACTAGACATTATATTCAACGATTTCAAAATTTTCCTCGATATGGCTCCATGAAAGTTGCTGGGACAATGTGCTTAAAAATGTCTACCAGTTGATGAGGTTAAATTGTATAGGAATAAAAACGGTAATAATATCGAAAAAATGCCAACAGTACCATCTGTAATTCTCATCTCTACAAAACTACAGGTGTTCAATCGCACGTATTCATCAGCCTCACGTCACATATGATTATGATCACCCTTAACGCCAATGAAAATAACGATGATTTAATTAAAATTTCCATAACATTTGTGAATTATAAATTATTTTATGAGCAAAATCTTTATTTTTTTACAATCTAAGAATTCTCTATCAACCAGTCATTTTTATTAGGTGATTGAACTTCAAAATAGGAAATAATACGAAATAATGGCTTCAAGTTGAGAAAAATAACCAATCATGAAGTAAATGACGTTAAAATACGCGAAAAATGTTCAGAAATGATAATGAGGGAGGTATTCTCTACCCTGGAACGTCTGTACAGAATACGGCGATGCCTAAGGGCAATAATAACCAATAAATGTATTCTCTTATGCTTGAAAAGTCAACTCCAGTCAGATTATACGTGCAGGTATACACGTATACTCCGAAAATGAATGCTTGCAATAAACTCTCTCGGCCGCTCGGAATGGAGTTTTACCACCGCCAACCAGTGGCACTTTTCATCATTTGTTGTGCTGATTGGATGATGATTTCGATGAATAAATAAATAAATAATACATATTCTTAAAAATATCTGCATTAAGGAAAAATTTATTTTCCATCGCCTTACTGAATATTCGACTCTTAACTGAAGAATACATTTTCCACCTCGAAGTAAAATTTTGACTCAATTGAACATTACGTGTCCACAGAAGTTCTTACGAATTTCTATGGACACATAATTTCTGTGGTCGCGTTTTTATTTTCCTTTGAATTGTAACCCATCACGCGTACTTTCAAAGTCTGCACGGATAATTTTCGATAGGAATAGAATCAAGCTAACATACCTATTCAAGTATTTTGGAACTCTACTGTAGTTGAAAGATTTTCATCCTGTTTTTCAACGAATTTTTACAAGAAGCTCTCCAGAAGTCTCCAGCTGAAGTCTTTTGAGCATGGAGTTCAGGAAATCTTTCTGAGCATATTATTGCTGAAGACTTCTGGGCATAATGGTCAGAAAATCTTTCTGAGCAGTACCTTAATTGAACGCTTTAAGGCATGCGGTTCAGGTTCTTTCCGAGCACTATCGCAGCTAAACTTTGACAAGCGATCCAGGTTCTTTCTAGGAGCTCGAGGACGAATGTAAGCCTTTCCCTCCGCGAGGGACGTCATCTAATAGATGGTTGGATTGTGGTTCCAACCACGGCAGTCTTTAAAAATGGCCGTGCTCCAACTCCCTCCGCCTCTCCAAAATGGCGTGCCTCTTCTTTCATCAACTGTTGGTACCCAAAGGAACTTGATGAGAACAAGTAATGCCTTCTTTCATACGACAATGTAGAACTTGGATGGAACTTGAAATGACCGTGCGGAACAGGCAGCTTGAACCGTTCATTTACTGATTGGTTCATTTCTCGTAAGTGATTCATTTGAATTGCTCAGTACAATTTGTCTCATCTCTACTACAGTAACAACATAATTAGTTTTCTCCATCACGAATAAAAAAATAGACGATCCATTCCATGCGGCAAAAAGCGTCGATACTCAATATTGCAGATACTGCGCTCGATAAACCCCAAAAATTCGTAAAACCAACCCTTCTTCCATATATTAACTCATCAAACGTCGACCATCTCCTCTAAAAGCAATCTGTAATTTTAGTAAACTTGTATTGCTTATATAACTCTATATACGCATAAACTACTGCTACACCGACGACGTTTTTATCATCGAGAGTCGGCAATGAATATTGACCATCGCTCATCCTCCATGTTTCGAGGATATTAAGTTTTCTGCGATTAATGAAAACTCTCCATGCCGAATTACGGGCTTTGCGAGAAGGTAACTCAGCAACGGGCCTGTCTCTGATCTAGCATGGTTCTCATTCGGGGTTTTATCCCCTATGCTCATCCGCCCTCGATGCTCCTGGAGAAATACTCATAGCCTCCGAGGACTTTGGGCGGTTTTTTGCCTGTAATCATAGGCATGTCCCTGGCTAGGTGTTATGACCCAAGTCTAGTTCCCTCAAAGAGTTATCTCAAAGAGGATCACAAAGATAATATCAAAAACAGGAATAAATAAGAACAGTGGAAGACTGAACTTTGCAAAATTGCTAAGAAATGAAATGATTGTATTAATTTCAATTTTTTCAAATGCAGACATGAGGTATCAGAATATTTATACAAATGGTTGAACGATTAAGGAAGTATGGAGCACAACCTGTCTTTATAGATTGATTTTGAATATAAGATTAGTGGTCATCCCACTGCCGGACAATGTAGGCTGAGATGGTTCAGGAGCAGGTTACGCAGTCCATGCAGCTATAGAAAGAATGTGATGAAATGATGATGATTCTGGATTTCCTCGCATCCACTCACTGGATTTCCTCTCCTCCCTTCCTCTCCTCACAGTACATAACATAGGCACACATACTCAGTCGTACCACGCCAATACTTCTCGATATGTCCGTAAACTATCCTCACATCGAAGGGAAATCGATACTCTATTCGCATCTACGATCGACATTGTGAATTGAACATCACGCACCCGTCCCCACGCGCGTACCTCTTCCTCACTCCGCATCTCTCCTCTCCTCCCCCCTCCCTGGGGTACGTTCGACCACTGGATCCGCGAGAGAGTTCCACAGCGAGAGCAAACGATATTCATGGGGAGCTGGGACAGTGTTGGGAAATGAATGAGGGGGCGTTGGGGCGGGGGGACGCAGTGGTAGGGGTTGGGGTAGCTGCAGAACACGGGAGGAATGCGGAGGAGGCGGAGAATAGGAGGAGGAAAGGGACGCGGACGCTTCTGTCGATTGAAATGAATATGCGAGATTCCGAGTTCAGCCCAAATGTGGATTGTCCCCCCGCTGGTTTGATGAGCTTCGCACGCCGAGGGCGTGTTGAATGAGATGTCGCCGGGAAAAAGCACAAAACGAATGACGGATGACGGGCGGTTGCCACGGACGCGCGGGCATCTCGGATGAGGCAAAATTACACCGCAAATTGTGACCTAATAGCTGCAAGTGTAACTTGAAGGGCATTAATGCGATTGCGATACTGGGCGTGCGTCTAATGTCAATCGCATTTCAATGAAATGTGACTGTTTGTTTTCCCCCGAGTGGGAATTGAACGGATGCGTAGTAAAAAAAGTCGAGGACAATGCGATGAAAGTGCTCGACATCAGAGCGGTGCGTGGGAAGCTTGAAAATCTATGACTTCCGTGAGAATTCATGTGAAATGATTAAATTCTAGTGATCGACTTCATATCATCTGTGTGTGCCGTGTAAAATAAAGTGAATATTCCTTTTTAATTCGCTGCCTTGATTGTAACAGTATTCAATGCCTCCTCACCTTTAAGTTAGCCTGGGTAAATTGCTCTTATAAATACTGAGGAATAATGACAATAATTCAATAGTTGAAATACAAATTGATATAGTATATATGTTAAGTTTTAGGCGAATAAGTAAAATGTTCTCGCGAAATAGTAAAGATCATTTCCATATACTATTCCCACTTAAAATGGTTCTTGAAATGATTATATTTACCAAACAAAAATAAAATTTTCCTTTAAAGTGATATTCCCTATTTTTTTTCAAAATCACATGCAATACAGCTTTAAAACCCTTCTATCTTTGTCCAAACTCTGACAAGCATGTATCCTAAGCGACTAAATGCGATACTAAGCGGTGTTTCATTGCGCTTTTTAAATCGCCCTTAATTTTTCACATTATCTTGACCTTCCGGCACTCCCGATAGGACCTACCGACGGTCGGTCATAAAATTTTAACCCATCATCTCATTTGCCCTTAATATACGTGTTTCAAGTCAAAATTCAAGAAAAGAAAATTATTTGTTTCCCAGAAAGTTGATTACTTTCAGAAGTGCGAGTAGTTCACGTTCTCAGTACTCATTTCAACGTTTTAACAGCGCAGTATTTGGATGAGATGAAGGCTGAGAAACAGTTCTTTAAATGAAATTCCTCCCTTTCAGACCCACCGCGGCCAAAGAAAGTTATTCGAGAGACGTGAGATGATGGAAAATCCAAAACTTAAAATTAAAGATGAATAAAACATTCGAGTTGCTGAGCCTCTCTTCTCCAAAAACCGTAAAGGCAGGAAAAGAAAATTCAAATGGGTGCTCCCCCAGGAAACTCGTCTCATTGCCATTACACAAATGAAATTAAATGCTGTAGAAGACTTAAAGAGGCAGTTTATTTTATATTACGTGAATTTTAAGCTTTGTCCTTGCTGTTAGAACTTTGGAAGATAAGGTGTTAACATTTCGTGGCGCCCGAATTTCAGGGGAATATCCATCTTTTTCACGTAACGGATACTTTTATAGGATATAAAAAAGTTATGGTTCTATAGCAGCGCAATAGCGATCTCCGATCGACTTTGCGAGAGATGGGCAGCTTCTAATCCAAAATTCATGAATCAACCGAGTTTTCGTTTGAGGGAACTCACCCAGGGCTCCCTTTGCTCTCTAACTCCCAATTGAGTACACTTCAAAAGATCCACGAATATTTCGGAGTTAAATACACGTTAACAAGAAAATCTAGTCATTCTCATGTTCCTTCACCACACACTATTTTCCAGCAGACGCAAGGTTCGTACCAAGACCGCGACGCTCCCCTTCCCTCAACGGTAATGCTTTACTAGCAGAGCACTCTAGCGGTCAGGCGCTTCCTAACCACGATAACCCCGCCAAATTTAAACCGAAGCACTGAAACCTTGAGCGATAGCTTATAACATGACCTCTGCATTATTCCGATTTTGGTCCAAATGATGAAAATTCACGAGGTCTCCTGATATTTGATATTGTTTCTTAGGTTTGGTACATAATTTCCAATGAAAAGAAACCAAATGGAATTCACACAAACTTTATTGTGAATAATGATACTGAAGACACAATTTACATTATTACAAAAACTTCAGCATAACATTTGAAACAATGAACGGGAATTCATTTTCAAACTTGGCATAAAATCACATAAATCCTCGCACAGCCATACTATAGGACTATAAGCCAAATTAATTAATTAGATGTCAATACAAAAGTAAGAGCAGGCTTCGTTCATAACTGTAAAACATCTAACCATCTTATTCACACCGTACTTACCTCGCTAAATCACTCGGGAAGTTGTAAAGTGCAATTTTGTTGTCTAATCTGCAGCTAGAAAAATTATTGCACCAACTGGCTGAGCAATAATGCCGCCCGGGTCGCTTCTCACATTCACGACTTGCCGCCATGTTTGTTATTTTGATACGGACCATGCAGGCCACGTGACTTTTTCCTAACGAAATCATAACATAGTTTTTTGTTAACAAATTCACTGAGTATAAACAATTAAAATAATTATTAATAAATTAATAACCTATTATCGTCTTATTTAAAGATCTTTTTTAATTTGCGCCTGAAGTAGATGACGCTAAAGTCACTACATACGATATATCGCAGCAAGCGACGTAGCCTTGGTTCGTACTATATGTGTAAGATCAACGATGAATCCACTTTAAGTGCAAAGAAGTCCTTAATCAGCAGGTCCATCTTGAAAAATAGTTTTTTTTTCTAGCATATCTTGTTTGTACGGACTTATCCAACAGGCGAAACGTAATACTCTCGTAGATATGGTACAGGCACTTGTTTTTTATGCACCATATCTGAGTGACTCGACCGGACCAATGCATGTCAAAGAGAACTATAGCCAAGAGACATCTAAAACTTAAATTTAAAAACTGTGGTCCACTTTCTAAAAGGCACATAATTCTAAAAATCAGAAGAGAAATCAACATATATCGTCTCGTAACAGATATTTATATTAAATTACGTTTAAGGAGTATTTACGACAGGCCTCATAGGCATAAACTGACAACCAGAACGGGAACCCATGGCCCAAACGGTAAACGTAAAAAAAAGACGAATGTAGCTACATATGAATGAAGCAAAATCACACGCAATTACCAATATGTTTCTTGGGAAACATTCGTCTTTTTTCCTTCGTCATTTTCATTTGAATTTGAAGCTTTGTCTATGTTATCCCCGAAATTAAATGAAGATGGCATAAAATTTCATCAGCAACTAGGTTCTAGCTAGAGACACTGAGCAAGCCCACGATATAAAATGGCCATCAATATTATACAAAAAAGCTAATGAATAAAAGCGAATTACAAACTTAAATTACTAAAGAGCCATCAGACAATCACACGTGACGTATGAAGAGGATACAAATTAGGCTTGTACGCTAACTCTACAAAGGCTTCAAGTTTCAACGGCAAAGACCCCAGCATTGTGGAGTGTAACACCGAGTAAGAGTGCGCCAAAATTTCATCAGCAACTACCCCATTTACTTTAAGGCAACATTCTTATCTCCCTCTTCCCGTCAGCGATAAGGGACGTCTACGGCGGCATAAAGTTAGATCTCAGGAAATAAGGACTTAAATATGAGGGTGTGGAGTAATAACAGAGACGGAAACAAGAAGTTGGGGGCAATGCAGAAGGAGAGAGGTGGAGGGGGCGTATAGGAAATAAGAGGCGAAAATAAACGGTGGAGAGTAAAGAGGAACTTTGAGGAAGTTGATGAGGTAAGGAGACGGATCGAGTTGAACAGGGTTTATAGGGAAAAGAGAAGAAAGGAAGACTTGACATTCGAAGGGAGAGGGTAAAATCGGGGAGAGAATTAAGGCCAGTTCACTGGGAACACAAAAAACATATCATAACTACAAATTGGCTGCTTTAACCCATGTTCTCAAACCATCCAACTGGAATAATTCTCGCTTTCTTTCAAGAGATGAGAGAGATTTTTTTATCCTATAGCGTTCCACGCCAAAGAAATTTCCCACGCCTTGCCATAGATAGGCCTCTAATTAGGAATTTATTTACTTATGAATTTCACTATTTCGTATCTAATGGCCCATATTATTCCACGAAGGAAACTGCCATCAAATGAACTTAATGAATTACTTGACTCTTAAATGTCATAAATCATCAAGTAAACGACATAAACCATCATGTGTTGCACTTAATGTGTGTGGTTAGATCGTTCAAAACTGTCTATTATTAGGTTTTGTTATCAAGTTCTCATTCCAAATGTCACTAGACCGTTGGAAGAATGGATGAGGAATGAAAAATAACCTGTAAATGTAAACCGTTGTCTCCAGTGTGACATCACGGAGTTTGCTCAGCGTTTTCAAAGTAAAGAGTGACTTAGTAATTGCAACATAATTTATTTCAGCCATAACCTGATGATAACATTCTATGTCACAACCTAGGTCGTACGTTAAATAAATTTAGTTGGAATTACAAAGTTACTCTTTTCATTTAAAATGTATATATTATAGCCAGAAAAGTTATTTTCGCCGAAATATAAGAGAAAACATTAATTAGTTGGTATCAGAATCGTCTACAATATTGTAGCTCCCTCGTGGTGAACTAAATTTAGCACTGATTTGAAACAATTTCTGATTACAAATGCTGCACCTGCAACTCGCATTATTTAGCAGCCCTTCTCTGCTGAAATTATTAAGAAAAACCGTAAACTGCAAGTAAACAAGGTTTATTAACTAGCCCTCTCCCACTGATAGCCCATCCATGAATACAAATGCTGACCACATTTTGGGTAGGTAGAAAGTGGCTAGAGTAAGGTGCGGCGTTCGATTCTAATCAAGGGCGGATATTGCATTTATGCTGGAAAATCACCTCGTTACACATAGCCTAGAGGTAGTCAAATACTTTTCATTCGAAAATATGGAAAAGAGATGGCTACGTTACTGTATCTTGGTAAAATAATAGCAAGAGTTATCCTGAACATAAAAGAAATGAGAGTGAGGGATGTGAGAAACGTATATCATCCCCACTGTTTGGGAAGAGAAATTGTTTGAACCGCTTACACAATCCCCTTCCATTCCACTTGCGTTAAAATTCGTAATAACCAGCGTTCAACGTGAAATGAACGACGCAAAATTATGATTTCAGAGAGATTCATAATGCTTCCCCATTTCATCACAATTCATAAAAGGTAATATGAAACTTTTGGCAAATCTTTCAAAAATGTTCGAGCATAGTATTTTATTTCAAAAATTAGCAAGGATAGTAGTTACAGTCAAAACAGATAGTTTTGACGCAAATATTGTAAGATAATGCCGTTGATTAATGATGCAAATTTCTTTTCGGAGAAATTAATTCGCAGTTCTTTGAAAGAGAGACAAAGTGAACTATTTGGAATAAAATGAGATCGAGTTTTGTCGTGTCTTCCATCAGACACGCAGAATCATTTCTGTACTTGAGCCATGAAACACAAAAACTGGTTTTCACGAGAGAATCCATCCCTTTCGCAGGCGTAAACTTCAGTTTTTGCTCAGCCAGCTAAATGGTAGAACGAAGCCGTGGGAAGCACAATCCACCTGTTTCGCCCGCATTAATGAATTTAAACTCGCCTCCTAGATCCTTGTCAGCCCTCTAGCAGTTCTCAGGAGTCTTGCGGTGTAAGGACGCAAGTATTCCCTCCAAATTAAACACCCGGAAACATCAGATTTTCGGATGCCTTTGCTATTAATTATTTACATGAAGACTGCATGCATTCCCCGAGGGAGAAACAGCCTTCCCCACTTCACCAACAGTATTCCCCGCCATTCTCACACAGCTCCAACCCTCCCGTCTCCCCCCTCATCTCCTCTCCCCCTTCTCATTGCCACGTTAGGAAAGGAAGTTTAAACTCTCAGCCATAAGAGACTTTGCAAACTCATCTCCTTCAAAAGATTCTCGGGAAACAAGCGAGTGGCGCTTATCTGGCGTCTGCCTTTCGGCGTATCGGGGCTCTTTGAGGCGGAATCCTCGTGCTCTGCCATTAAACCACAGATAGTCTCGAGATTTGTGTTCCCGTTTACCACCACAGCCGCCACACACCCACGCTGGATTCTCCCCTCCTCTCTATCTCTCGAGCGTCAGCCAAACCGTCGCCACCACCACCTCCTTCGCATCCCCATCGTATAGCAGCCACGCCAACAATGCCTCCGCCACCACGCCCTCCCGATTCTACACTCATTCCTGCACTTCTTTTACCCCAACCACGCTCCTCGACTTAGCTACCCATATCCAGTCTTACGTGGAAATGGGTCGGAAGAGAAGGCATAGCAACAGTGTTGAGCTGCTGCAACATCTGGTGGTATATAAAAGCGCTGAAAGCTGCTCCAGTGAGGGGAGGTATATTAGTAATTTGAAAATATCGGGGTCATTGAGTAGTCCAAATTTTTGCAAATGTACACATCACATGATACTCAGTCATACGCGCGGAGTCAAAGATATACAACAAGAGACAGATTTGCCTATAAAAATAATTTACCTGAAAGAGTTTCGAAACTGAGTCTCATAATTGCCGGTCAAGTGTGTAAGCCAGTTATGCCACTAATCATTGATATCCGCGGTACAGGAAGAATTCTTGGTGGCTAATAAACCTGATCGGCAATAAGCAGATACCTACCGGTTCTATCCTGGTCAAATTAAATGATTTATTTAATCAAGGCGAAATTCATCCCCCAACAAAGTAGGTATATAATTTGAGTAGAACATTTTTTTAACCATCGACTCGATATAAATTGGCAATCAACCTTTCTCCTTCATTCATAACCTTGTTTATCATATGAAAGCATCAAGACCATTTGATTTACAATAGGTATACTAAAAATATCATAAAGCTTTCTTTTTCATGATGTCGTAAGGTAACACTGTAACCAGCCATCAAGTTTTTCACGGGAAGAAAGCTGGCTGGGGCAAGAAAAGGAGAGGAGAGTGAGGTGAGGAAGGAAAGTCAGTAAGCTGTTAGACAAAAGTTAGACGCATAGCTACCAATCAGTCACTTGCTGCGACATTTTTTTAGAAGACGAACCGTTTCACTGCCAGAATCGTTTGATAAGTATTTGCTATAAGAATACTTGAGGGAAACATATGGCTAGTTTCATAATCATTCATAGAAGTACGTACAAGCAAATATTCCTCATGGTATAGTAGTGGAAAGAATTCTACTATAAATTAGACTACAACCTAATAATCAGCAACTAAATACTGTTAGAGTATGATACAATTTGAATTATAGTTAACAAATATTGCTGGTAAAATTTGTCATTTTAACACAAAGCCCTATTTAATGTGAGAAATGCACCAATGATGTTTTCCTTTTCTTAAATATTAATGCAAAAATTGTCCACCCCACATTTGCCACGAGTGGCGTAGAATTTCTCGGTAAGGGATGATACGCGTGGTGGGAGACGGGGGAGGACATGTTGAAAGGTTGGGGATAGGGCAAAGTCAGCAATGAGTGTAAGGAAAACGATGTGGCGTCGGGCGGGCCAAGGAGTATGGGTGTATTAGTGGAAGAGGGAGGCTGAGGGAGGTTTGAGGTGTAAGTGGGAGCGGGAGAACGTTGAGATATGGAGAGTGGAATCAAGGGAATGGAGGCAGGCAGCAAAGAGTGCGGCTGAGGCGTCAGAAATGGGAGAATCCTCCAGCCCTACGGAGTCGGGCGATTCGGAAAAAAAGTGGAACACTCGACTCCCGGAGCAAGTATTTAGGTAGAACCCGAGATTCCTGCCAGCGTTCCAAAATTTCGCCATTCACCTGGGTACCAATACAATTCACGACTCGATCGAGAATTGCTTAGCACGTCAAGACGCGCTCAGCTGTCACTTTAACAGCGATTCCGAAAGATGCTGAGGAGAGAACCATGAACCACTGATTCAATCTTAATATAAGGTAGCACCAGGTACCACCAGCACAAACAAGTACACCGATTGATACAGGATGATGAATTGAGTGATATAAGCTAATATTTTGATTGGATAATCTGTTTTAATTGGCACTACATAAGCGGAGACATTTAAGCATTTTTCGTGCCTGATGACCGGTAACCGGAAGAAGCTGTTGCATTTAGGTTAACTTGAAATTGAGTGAGAAGTCACATATGGCCATTACACCAGACTTCGTTATTTGACGAAATCCAATTAAATATACTATAAATATCAAGGTTATCTATTCAATAGATGAAAGCTTTCGCACTCTTTGTGTTCTTCCTTGAATAGCAAATTTTACAAAAATGTCATCAAAGGATAGCGCATAGGGATTAAATGCGTAAATTCAAGCGTTTCAGAAGTAAATTTTATTCATATTCTCAAAACTCTACAAGAGTTGATATTTTCACTGGAGCCAAGCCTTTCATCACGCATGGGTGGCATAAAATCTAGTAATCCTAATAATCCCAATGACCAAAGACGCGATAATCGTATGCACCTTATCATTTATGAACAGACCAGACGATGTTCATATCAACTGGTGAAAATATGGCTATAAGTGATTGTTCTCTTCATGTATAGCCCACTTACCTT